>CM076464.1:18335469-19585469 GCA_038419695.1 Scomberomorus guttatus | reverse complement strand
ATTGCTGGAGCCGTCGTCGATGAACTGCATGTCGTCGACTGTGTCGGGAGACTGGAAGAAAAGAAGAGACAGTGAGTAACAGAGCAGCGGGGGTGTTTTAGTAACCTGTATCCCCTGGAAGCCTTCACCAGCTGAGCAGTGAAGCTGGCAGTGAGGGAGACTGAAGCGACGTGCCAGCTGCTCACTGCCGGTTTTAGCAGGCAGCGCTGAAGCTCCCAATCTGTCAGAGCCACAAAAGCCAAAGTACCTCTACTTGACTACTCCCCCAGGAGAGATTGGCATGTTAAAAGGAAAAGGGAGGTGAAGTTAGGTCATCAGTTCCGGGGTTTGATGTATAGTTTTGGCACATTCACAAAGAGACAGCAAACAGTAGTAACCAATAAGAGTCACCAAGGCACAACGGAAAACCAAGCAGTATGTTATCTGTGTGTTGATGGTACTGTATACACTAATATTTCCTTTTTTTAAATTTGTATTGAGAAGCTGTTTATTCTGCATAGGGAAACTCTCGAGGGTCATGTGACCAATGGGGTTAACCGAGCTGGCACTACTGGTAGTGAACTAATCTGTCACTGCAGCATGTTTACTGCTGGCTGACCGCTATTAGCTATGCAAGCTGTGTTACAGTGTTATGTTGTAGACCACAGTGGCTGTGGGTTTGATTTATTTGATTTTTTTCTTTTCATTAAAAAAAAATGAAGGCTTTGGCTGGCAAATTTCTCTATTTTTCTTCTTGTCAACAAATCTCATGTGCAGAGCCAAACCAACAATGAACTGATCCTACTTACAAGTATTGTGTGTGTGTGTGTATCCAAAGCCTGATATGTTATTCCTCGGTGCGGTAGACCTCCGTTGATGCCCAAAACTGTTAAAAACACATCAATGAGCCACATGTTCGTGGGAAGGTAGTGTCACCCAGACTCATTTATGCGTTTTAAATGTGTTTTTGAACAACAGAGATCTACCGCAGAGAGGAATAAGATATATCAGGCTCTGGTTACACACACAGTTCTTGTAAGTAGGATCAATTCACTGTTGGTTTGGCTCTGCACAGGAGATTTGTTGACAGTAAGAAAAATACAGAAAATCACCAACCTTATTCTTTAACTTCATAATTTAGTTTGTCTCTTTCATAATTGTTTTAACTTTTGTAAGTTTTTCATTCATTACTTTCAAACCACAGTAATATCTACTTGCCGTCATGTGACCTTTGCCACTCGAGTCTCCTTTTCCGCATAACTGTCATTTGATGTCATTTGATGAATCACAGCCACCTTACTAACAACATACAGCCTTTAAACACTACCTTCGTCAGTTCATGTGCAAGAATCAAACACAATACAAACACACTTACATACAGCAATGTCGATTAAATTACACCCACCAAAGGAAAGAAGTCACTGTACATTAACCAAACCACACAAGATCCTCCACTCAGAGGAGGGCAGACTGACAGTGTCACAGACTACCACAAAAACTTGACCCAAACAATAAAAGACCACTTTCAAAACAAGCTCTGGTCACTCCAGCACCACTCAAGGATTCCCCTGCTTCCCCTCCCATCTCTTCCTCCACACTGAGAGGAAGAAAGGAACTACTCCAAACAGACCTACACAAAACTATTACCCTTAAGAGAGCGCACGAAGAGACCCGCAGTGCAGATCAGCGTTTCAAAAGCCAGAGCATGGGAGGAAATCTTATGGAGACATGTTATTCATCTGCCCGATATGCAACCCATGCGTGGAACAAGACAGCTGATGGAAGTGAATGTGAGAGTGGATGAGATGCAGAGTCTGTGGCTGTTTACCCCCGGAACCAACTCTGGTTAGTGGGATCAAAAATCTGTCTGCATCTCTGCAACCAGTGAGTGTTATTGTCTGTGATTGATTAGTTAGCTGAGAGATAGATGGGTGTGAATGGTTACTGCTAAAGATGCGCTAACATTTGTGAGTGTTAAGTGAAGACGGGGAGGCAGAGCGAGAGGGAGGGAGACCCAGGGCTGATTTGGTGTGTCATTCATTTAGAGTAACGATCTCTCCTCATTGTGCAAGTGAGAGTTAGTGAGCCACACCACTATAGTGCAGAGGAGGAAGGACTGATCAATCACGGAGCCAAAACCTAGACTGCAGTCGCACTGATGCCTCTTGATTAACAGAGAAACTAGAGGGGAGAGGCAGCAGGGAAGGACAGGGGAAGGGGAGACGGCCTGGGCCCCGGGAGCTCAGCATGCAGCCAATACCTGGATGTCGTATACGGGTTTGGAAGAAGGAATGGCAGCGAACTGTCGGTAGTCAAACTTCTTTGACGACAGGGACTAGAAGGATAGCAAACAGAATGAGCAGAGGTGGAGGGAGAGGGAAAAGAGAAAGAACAGAGGGGGGAAAAAAAGGAAGGGTGGGACAAAGTATAGAAAGGTGGAGAAAGAGGGAAATAAAGGAGACGAGAGGGAAAGGGATGAGGAAATGGAAAGGGAGAGGTAGGAGGCCAAGAGGCTAATGGGTGATTCAAACAGCCAGCTGTGGCATGTGATGGGAGAGCAGTGTGTGTTCTCAGCTCTGATTGGCTAGAGTGACAATGAGGCAAGATGATGGATTAATGTCAATGTGTTTTGAAGCAAATCTACTTTTTTACCTCTCCAACTTGTGAAAATACTGCTGTTTCCTTTCACAAATAAAGCTCCTTAAATTAAACTGCAAAGTCAGTGTTATACCTTTGTTCAAATATTTGATGAATTGAGCTCTACAAGTCCGTACAAAAAGGAGAACATTGATTTATGTTCACCCTTACACTACTGGCAGTGAAGAAGAATATCAGGCATTTGTAAGAACTTAGAAAATTAAGAAAAAAGGTTTAGTGCTTACCAGCCTGCCCGGTGAGGTTACTCCTCGAGGACTGAGCTCTGTCAGAGAAAAACAGGAACATCAGAACAGAAAGGCAAGGAGGGATAAAAAGGAAACAGAAAACATGATTTGTTTTAGTATTAATTTAATTAATTTACATAGTATAGTTAGTCCAGTGCTTCTCCTGTTTGTTATAATGACAAAGTCTCAGTCCTACCTTCCATGGGGGTGGGAGAGGGTGTGGGTGCAGGGGAGGGCGACTCTGTCAGCTGGTCTAATGTTCCACGCTTCTTCCCATCCCGAGACTTGGCAATGACCATCTGGGCTTTCAGTGCATCCTGCTCCAGAGACTTCATTCTACAAGAGGAACAGCCATAATCAGACAAAAAAAAAAAAAAAGGAAAATAAAAAAGTCTTGAAGAAATAGAGACAAAGACTGACAGAGCCACACACCGCTATGGGTGGGGGTAGTGTCAGTCACTACTAATTTTGGGTGCTCCTTGTCCTGGTTTGCTGTGACAAACAATCAGTTTAATTTTATTGCACAATAAAAAAAGGGAGGCATTCCAGGAAAAGGACTACCTACTGCTAGTAGGCTTACCCTTGACTCACAAATAGCTTTTGCAAACTTACTGCGGGCTGTGTGTTAGTACAAATAACTGTGAAAATCAAGAGAACAGCAAGGCACAAATGAAACTGCAGAGAGGGGGGGAAACAAGACAGAGAAAAAAGAGGGAACCAGAGGAAGCTAGAGATGGAATCAGCAAAGACGTGCAGAAGCAAGACAGCAGTAGAAAGGCAGTGGAAGCACTGTCACAGTGTTGCTGCGAGTGCTTGCTTGGACCTTTCAGAACTCGGCCTCTAGCAAAATACCCCAACACCAAAGCACCCCAGCACACCCCACGATGCCGTGCGCGTGGCCCTGGTGGCTGGGGCCGAGGAGCAGACCTGAGCTGGGAGGCTGCAGAGGAGGAGGTAGAGGAGGTGGGGGGCTGGGGGGCCGCGGCCGTGCCCTGAGATGCCCTCACTCGGGCCTGGTAGAGCCTCTTAGCCAGGTCCTGCTCATACTGCTTAACATCCTCCTCTAGGCCAGAGGGCCTGTGCCCCACGAGGCCAGGGGCAGGGAAGGGGTGAAAGAAAGAAGGAGGAGGAGGAGGAGGAGGAGGAGGGAGTGGGATGAGAAGAAGTACACCAGGATGTAGGAAGAAGATGAAGGAGGAGAGGAAGGCAGGAAGGAAAGGCACACAGAAAAAGAGAAGAAAACCAAAGAATGGAAGGTAAAACACTGACACAATTAGGAGACCCAGGAATAATAAATAAGATAAGTTTTACAGACATGAAAATTAAAAGAAGATGAACTAACCGCACACACAGGATGGTGCCATGGGCAAACTGAACCTTGTTGTTGACCAGGTAGACAAACTTTTATCAGGAAATATGGGAGTGAAGTGTCACTAACCCTCTCTAACATGCTATGTCAACTTTGGAACAGCAAAGAATATTTTACTTTTTAACTTTAAGCTCAAACCTTTTGATCACCATCAACATTACAAGCATCCAGTAATGAATATACAGTATGTATGCAGAATTGTTAAAGAAAAAACCCTGATTTGACAAATCTATTTTTGCTTCTATCATGTGTTTCTCTCCGTGTGTCCATGTGCTTCTGTATGTGAATGTTATCATCGCAGTCACGTGTAAAGTCACATTTTGCTCAAAGAAAGCAAACCTTTCCCCTTCTCCTCCCACTTTTGATACAAGCTTTATCCAAGCAGGAAATATTTAGATTAGTGTTGAGTGTCACAAGTGTCACAGCCTTGAAATGAAATGTCCCCGTTTGCCCCTCGTTGTCAGCAGCTCAAAAAGGTAAAATGTTGGACTGTACTAAAGGACATTACACTCTCAGGGAGAAGTGTCAGCAAAAAATATTTTGAGTTGAGAGCCCTGAAATAAATTAGTGGATTAGCTGACAGAAACTTAGTCAATTATACTTTTAAAACTCCAGTAAATATATCTGTAAATGCTGGTTACACGTTGACAAGATTTACTTGCTTTTCTGTGTTTTTACATTATTGTTTTTGGTTGCTGGTCAGACTAATGAAGCAATTTTAACACACCAGTTTTGGTTCTAGTATCATGTGATTGACATTTGTCATGATTTGTGGAATTTTAAACACTACAATTGATAATCTCAATACATCAATGTCTTCAAAAATGTGACTGTGACCAGTTGGATGTGAATTTGTTATTCTCTTAACTGGATTAATTTATGCTTTGAACTGAATTTCTGGTTTGAACCACCTGGCAAACTATAGTTTAAGTAACTGAGTATATTGTGAGGGGGACTATTTGCACTGTAATCACACTTTATATTGCATTATACTGCTTCACAACATATGCTGTGCTACAAAGTGATAGAAATACAAGCTGAGGACAAAAGATGTGTTTTTATTAGGAAATGCTTAGAAAAAAATACACAAAAAGACCTGATAAGCCGTTTTTCTTCCTAGTCGGCATGAGTAAAGTCGTGTTATATTTACCGTGCTGCTCTCCACATGGCTCTCTTCTCAGCCTCCAGAGCTCGTTTCTCAGCAGGGGACAGGTCCTTATCAGGGGCCACAGACAGTTCAGGGCTCTGCATGCGCAGCCTCTCCTGATGTCTGCGCTCTGCTTTGGCTGTGCGGATGGGAGCCGTCGACTCCCCGGGGTACACTGGGATCAGACTGACAAGACGTACAAAGAGCAGTGATGACTACTGTGACAAAAACAACACTGATATTCAAAGATTTAATACTGTGCAATATCATTACCCAGTCATGGAGTTAGGCCGCTGCTCCAGCCTGAAGCTGTCCTCTAGTGAATTCCTCTGAGAGTCTCCCTTACCATCGACTGAAGAAGGCCTACATAAAGAACAACAATTAGCGGTTAATGAGCTGAAGCAATGAAAAAAAGAAAAAAAGACATAAAAAGCAATAACTTTATGCAACTTTGTACCCTGAGCTGCCACAGTAGCTCGGTGGTGTGACGTTGTAGCTCGGCGGCGTGGAGCAGAGTCGAGATGGGGTGGATGCTGGCTCCACCTTGTACTCCACTCCGTCCAGCAACACCTTTCCTGTGGCCTTCATCTGCGCAACCTGCTTAGCGATGTCCTCCTCTTCGTCCTCATCATCTTCGTCCAGCAGGTACTCCCGTGCCCGCTGCTCAAACTTCCTCTCTGAGTTGAGATGAGACAGACGGGTTTGTAAACTTCAATATTGCTTAGTTATTGACAAGGGATGTTCATGGAGGCATACTGGACACTAACCTTCCTCCTCCCTCATTTTCTTGAGGTCATCCTCTCCTACGAGGGAGACTCGAGGTTTGGGCTTCTCTGGTGTCTGCTGCTTCACGTCAATTTCAAAGTACTTCTGTCTGTCCCTGAAAGAGCGCTGCTCTGGGCTGTCCTTACCAGCAGGTGAAGGACTCTGTGGGGTTACAAGACAAATAAAGGACAGAATAAGAAATGAAGAATAATAAAGAGTGGTGTGATCATAGCACTAATTATTTGCAAATTACAGTCAAGACAGGAGAGCAAGTCAGCAAAAGACATTTATTATTAAAATGTTGATTTTTTTTTATTGCTGTTTACATTGCTACAGCCACTTCTGCAGGAAAGATGCCAGAGGATGAAAGTGTCACAGACAAAGCAGCAGGAAAAAAAAAAATCAATCAGGAATCAAATCAGAGCCCAGCACCGTTTAGCAGATTTAAGGTCAATCAATTGGTAGCATGGACGTCTCCCAGTTTCAGGCAGCAGAGACACCACCACCAGTCAAGCTAAGCACACCGCAGCCTAGATGAAGGATAGGGCTGCTCTAGCTGTGGTGGAGGCGATGGGTACCTGCAGGTCCAGGGACGGCCTGGAGAGGCGAGGCACTGCTGCCAGGCTCATATACTCCCGACGGTCAGGTGAGAGGGAGGGCCGAGGCGAGACCTTGCTGGTCTCACCCATGCCAGCTCCCTCCTGAAACTCTATGTCATCATCAAACACCTCGTTGTTCAACTCAGGCTGAAAAAGCCACATAGGTTGTCACCAGTCTGTCTAAGATGGCCAGTGTGGGTTTTCTTTTATTCACTGCAGTACACTTTTGAGCAGATTTAGACCACTGTAGATTCAATATTCACTTGTTAAATATTGTATTGGCTCGAATAAAAGATGACTCTTCACCCACTTTTCAAACATCTGTTTTTGGAAACTGTCTGAAACTTTTTGAAGATGTGAAACACTTTCAGACTAGAGAGATTATTAGTTCAAGGACAAGATGATCCTCGTACTTAAAGGATTTTCTCTTGTAAAGTGAGACATTAAATGCTTTTGTTAAAGCACAATGTAAATCCCACGTTTGTGTAGCCTGTCTATCAGTCGCACACCCTCCTGTCAGGATCTTGGAGTGGTCTGAACATTTTTCACTGTCTTTTTGAGCTCTTCATCATATCAGTATTTCTTGGCTGCTTGACAGATGATTTGGTCCCTGCTCTGTTTCTGCAGTAAAGATGTTGGAAGAAGCCTCTAACTCATTTCCATCATTAGACATTTATTTCCTTCATGGCAGCAAAACACATGTTGTGAACATGAAAAAGTGTAGTCCTCGAATGTAATACAATCCCGATTTTTGCAAATGGTGTAAAGAAAAAAATATCGCCTTATATTCGGGCCAATATGGTACTACTGACAGCTGTGCTTCAAATATTTCAGTCAGTATGTTTACTCACCTCTGGAGAAGGTTGCCTTGGGTGGAAATTGTTCCTCACACCATACAGGTCCTGTTGGGTAGAGCAGGAAAATAAGAGGGTTACTAATATAAAAAGGAGATTCTTGACAAAGACAGAGATACAGAGCAGGCAGATTCATTAGCAGCTGGGATTTAATATATAACAAGGGGACTGAATATTAGTACACGAGCCACACATGGATGGACGAATGGATCAACACCAGTATGACAGATGATGGCACTGGAGTACAAAACCAACGATGAACGCATTCCACACGTCACAGCACTTCACAGGCCCCCCGACACAGCGCAGGCTCTGTTTAGGACAGCCTGCTCCAGTCAGGAGGGGGCGGGGCGAGACCAACCAATCAGCACAGCATGCTTTGTCGTTGAGACCCGGGGGAGTCCGGGCAGCACGGCCTACCTGCGGCGGCTCCAGCACTGCCAGTGAGCGAGGCACGGCGGCAAACGCCTTGTATGCCTGCTTGACATTCATGGGGAACTCGTCGGGCGAGGTGGGGGAGGGGGCGCGAGGCTGCAGGGGGAGGTTGGGGGGGCATGGAAGGTAGGGGAGGACCATATGGTAAAGGAGCCGAGAGGAAGAAGAAGAGGTGGGTGGGGAGGACAGACAGACAGAGACATGGAGGAGAGGGTAGACGATGAAAAAAACCAGCAAAGTTGAAGACGACTGTGGAGGACAACAGGTGAACATGGCGGCTGGTTTCGTGTGTGTGAGAGAGGGGGACGTATGCCAGAGAAAGACAGACAGTAGGGCTTGGAAAGTTCAAAGCCATGACAGATTTTCTGTATGAGCTCCATTGTGAAACAATTAGGAAGACGTGAGATGAAATCATAGCTTCTTCATTATTTACCAATTCAGTTTTGCTGCTTGCCAAAAGAAGGAAATGAGAGGAACATTTCAGGTAGCTGCAATTATGAGAAATGATGTCTGATTCAGGAGCTCAGAGTTGGACTGAATGCTCCGAAACACAGATTAACCTCCGGGTGTGCCTGGAGGTCCCTGACAGCAGCACCTGCGCTGACTCAGCTCCCCCGTGCATTAATATTCAAAGTCTTCCTTTCTTTGGTTGTAGCCTCATTTAGAAACAAAAATCATTCTTGTGCCATAATTATCTGTATCTCTGCTGTACTGCTATTAGACACCATTTGAGTGTTTTGGGAAGGTGCAGGTGGCACAGAGCTCAGAGTGGCCAGAGATTAGCCCTACGTGGTGGTGAGGGGTCTTACAGAGGTCTGGGAGTTGAAGGGGGAGGGGCCATGCTGGAAGGGGTTGGGGCTGTGGCCTTCCGGAGTGGCCGGGGAGGTGCTCGGCCGCACGCGCCCAACTGGCTGGATGGCACCTGGTCGCGTCTGGAGAAAAAACAAATGATGCATAACGGATCAGTAAAAAATAAAAACACCAAACTTTAGGATGAATGACAACTCAAAACGAAAGGTGGAAATGAATCAGAGTGTAAATTACCATTCAGATTATTTGTCTGTGGAGTTTTGAATTTAAAAGTCCCTTCAGAAAATTACTCTTTAGATGTGGTGGAAAAGCTTCTGAAGTTGGATCATGAGACTAAAACTCTTTCAGACTGTTGACACAAGGGCCAAACAGCCTTTTACATAACAGACATTTTAACATGTCATAGTAGGAAAAGCACAGGTGTTACTTAATTCAAATGTTCCAGTAAGTAATATGACTGTGTGTTGACTGAAACCAAAACAGTTAAATGAAATTCAGCCATTATTACTTTTATTATTTACTGTGGAAAATTTAATTGAGTTTATTGCGGATTTTAGGCTTGAACAAAAATAAACTTTCATCACATAGTTTGATAAAGATTTACTAAAATGTCAATATATTCATCTCTACTCTAAAATTCCTTTTCTTAACATTTTGTTTCCAAGCTCCATAGACACTCACAGATGATGGCGTGCTGTCCTTGGCGGTGGGAGTGGAGGTGTAATGAACGTTTGCCTGCAAAAAATAAATAAATGAATAAATGAATAAATGGAAAATGATGACAATGATATTGAAAGCATGCACCTTCCACTTCGAGTTTCAACACACGGTGCATACAGTCACTATACTTGGACTGTGGGAGTTTCTTTATGACGATGCCAGGCCAAGTAAAGACACTGTCAAACAGTGCGACACCAGGGTTTACCATGAGCCAGTATGAGGACTAATTGTGGACCTTTATCTTCTCTTGTAACGTATATATGTAATACATAACTTTTTATTTTACCATCATCCTTATTAATATTAAGCCATAGCTGTGAGTAGAGACATGAAGGACAAAGTCAAGAAATCTAGGATCTCCAACGCACATCCAGTCTACATGAGGCAAAGCATCAGTAATCAGCTGACCATGGAGAAGCAGTCACATGCTTTTCAGACCGGTAGAACTGTGGCAGACATGATAGCTGAACTACTTATGTTTTATTAACAGATATGAGCAGCGGCGCATGTGCTTCAAAAAAAAAAAAAAAAAAATCCAGGCCAGAGAGCAGAGAGGGCGACAAGACCCACTTACGAAGCGGGTCTCCCTGCCAGCACACGCAGAGCTGTTGGAAGAATGGTCGCTGGGCTACGGGTAGGAGGAAAGGTCAAAAAGGTAAACTGTAAAATGCTTTCTATGGAGCTACGAGTGACTCATGGAAAAGGAGAAAATAAAGTAAAGAGATGATATGAGCAGATGATGAGTAAAGGTGAGGAGTGCTGGGTGTTAAAGCTGCTCACCGGTTGGATGGTGGGAGAGTAAGGTGCTTCTCTGATTGGGCTCTCAGTCCTGGTGTAATCAGAGGAAGGCGCCTAGAAAAACAAACACCAAAAACACACTTAACAGCTGCTCTTACTTTCACCCAGTGCACTGAAAAAACTGCATAGTAACACGGAGGCAAGGAAAACAAATTTCACTGGTTAGTCCTGTAGTGAGCTGATCCTCCAGTAAATTCAACCAACAAGGGGTTCCTGCGTTTTGCAGGCCACGTTCCTTCCTGACTTATGACCTCCCCCGCAGCTGTTGGGACACACATTCCAGTCGATCCCGACCATGTACCAACTATGTGCCTAAATACCTCACAAGGTGCTACAAGCTCTGTGCTCACGGCAAAAACATGCACCAGTTCTGATGATTGTTACACTAATAAACACAACTTGGACACATTTCCTTAGAGAAAAACGCTTTGCGCACCACTTTTTACCCCACGAATCCTTCTTGAAAAGCAATGAGTAAAGCATATCACTAATAAAGCCAAGTTTGGTGATTTGAATCCAATTTGGGCCAACCATACAAAACTTTTGTTACTCTATGGTGCTTTGGTAAACAGCAGCCAAATGGCAAATTCAACAGACAATTCTTGTGATCACTGTTAGAAGAAAACCCTACGACCCAGTTTAAGGGAAATAAGTGAGAAACACAACAAACTGTGCGCAGTAACACACCATGCTGCCTCCAAACCACACTCAGGCAGGCGGCTTGCCTTGCTGAACAACCAGGGCTGCAGTTGGCCTTGCTTCCCGTAGCCCACAGGAGGCCCTGACAGGATCCGCTCTCCGGGAGGAAGGCTCTTTCCTTTGCGATTAGCCACCAAGAACGGGTTCTCTTTGAAGCAGATAGGCTGAGAGTCCACCAGGCATTCCTCCTCTTCGGGTACAAATGTTGAATCGATAGTTGTCGTCGAGCCAATGCTGTCGGCGGTGGAGGTTCCATTAGGGGAGAACTGGGATTCACGAAGGTAATCATGCTCCGTGATCAGACTGGGGCATGACTCGGGGTCCATGAGGGGATTTGTGGGGTGGCCTAAGCTGAAGCCCGGGGGCTCTAATGGGGCTTTGTACTGGGCCTGCAGGGGGGCCTCCATGGGAGCAGTCAGACTTACAGAAGTAGAGAACTGAACAGGAGCAAAGGAAAGAGGGAGGACACATACAGTAAACTGACAAATTAGAGGAACAACAGGAGACACAGAAAGATGAAATGAGTTAAAGTAACTCACACAAAAGGAATCTGTCGCTGGTGGAAGGTAACAGAATAAAAGCTGAGTTTTAAAACAGAATAGAGACACTGAGTAAGCCTGGTTTTAACACGGTGATTAAAGGTGTTTCAGGTTTATTACAATGTTTAGCAAACGTTTCCATCACCAAATTGCAATGATCTGGGAATACGGCAATGTCTCTATAACATTAGCTCTGCGTGAAAAAAACATAATCTCGTTCATTGGAATGGGGGCGCCGCAGAGGGCTCAGCAAAACACTGCAGCAGTCTGGCAAAAAAGTTGAAACAGGCTCAACGTTTGCTGCAACGCTACGTGACATCATCTGGCAATGTGCTGTTTTGTAATTTCACTGATCACCTTTGTTTTTTCTTCCAAAGAAGACTGCTCATGTTTTTTTTTAATCTGAGTTCTATATAGTGATGTTGCTGCCATTTCTAGACTTCAATACTATCAGAACAATAGAAGTGTGGCCAAACTTACAAACTCAAGTTGTAATAAGCTGGAATTATCCAGGACACTATTAAGGACACTTGTGAGGAAGCCTAAAATAGATCTACAAAGGATGGTGTGTTTTATCTTTATACCGTTTGAGTTCAACTTGAAAGCAAGAAAACATGTAACCAAAAAAAAAAAAAACTACCTGAAACAGAACGAGAAGAAGAGAAATTTCCCTACAGTGCATCTTACAATATGGTTCTCTGAATAGACATTTGACACACAAGCCTCTAGCTGCTAAAAAGAGTCGCTCACATCACTAAATCTTTCCTGAAGCCTTTAAAATAGGTTTCTCAGTGCCCGTCATTCATGACTTGTTAACTGGCTATGTGCTGCAAGACTAATGGACACATTACTGCAGTCTAGGCTCTTGGCCCAGGCCTTAAATAACCATATTATCAGAGCAGGGAGACATTCAGGTTCCTTCAACTCCTCCTGTACTTAACAGAGAAGCCTGCTGATGTCACTGCATTTGAGGAGAAAATATGTAATGTTTAACTCAACTCGTGTAACAGAAGAGACACCCGATACTGTAAGCGCAACCGTACACGTGTCATGTTTTTACACACCCAAAACCTAAAAATACCTCAACTAACTATACAAACAACTTCAGCATTTATAAGATGTGACCTTGACATATTTGGTGAGAATCAAAATAGCCGGCCTAATACAAGCATTGTGAAGCAGTGATGTGGCTCTCCACATGCTGACTATAAGAGTCGGTGGTGTGATGAGGGTCAATGGGATGGAATGTGAACGAGTGCCCTTTTGGCACCGACCCAGACTGTGAGGGACAGCTGGGGTTTTGGTGTGTGAGAGGAAAGCGAGGCAGCTAGTTTGCCAGCATGCCATCACACTGAGTAAGCTAGGGGGAGGAAGGGCAGGTCAAAGGAACCGAGAACTGAACAGTTTATACTCGTACAATAGATCGTTCTAGTCTTGAGTTTGATTTTAACGCGTAGAAAAAACCAGTAACAAAACACGTCACGCTGCACTTCTTCCAAAAAAGGATATTCAGCCAAATAGTTACTGTAATTACATTAAATTATAACTGATTAAAAAGTAGTCTTGTACAAGTTCTTTGACAGAACAATGAATGGTCTTTTAACGCAGTTTTACACTCAATTTGAATATTCATTTTTTAGTAAAATCGGACGCGTAGCGTAATTTTGGGTCTGCTGCGACTTTTCCCAACATTCTCCATATCGCTTCATTCATTAACAGAGTTTGGATTTATCAGCTCTTAAACCATCATTTTCAACAAGAACCGTGTTTAGTTTTCAGCTTAACCTTTGCTAACAAATTACAGGCAGCTTCAAAGGGTCATTATGCTACAGTTTGAGCAGGAGCATGCGTGCTGGAGCAGCAAATCCTGCTCTTGTGCACAGACTTTGAACAGCTGCCTGTGTTATGTAGGTTAAGTTTTTCTACAATTTAACAGGCCAGAGATCTACAAGTAGGATACTGCAAAATGTCTGATATGTAGATCCAAATGTCTTCAGAAGTTTACACAAATCTTATACAGAAGTGCAATTGTTAATGTAACTCAACTGTTAATAAAGACTAGATATTGTTCAAAGATACGCATTTAGGAGAAAATGACAGAACGGACAACTAAGTCAAAATAAAATCCTCAACATGGCGCCTAATGCAGACACACAGCTGGATCAAAGCAGGGTGATGAGAGAACGACAGATCAGTGACAAAAGCAGAGACAAATACAACAAAACAAGAAGTGAGAGAGGAGAGAAAAATGAAAAAGGTAAAACTATTCTCTCTGTACCTTTATACTCACTGTAGGATGGTGGCTGGACTGTCCTGTATGTCCACTCAAAGTAACTCCTCCAAGGACTCTGGGAACTAACTGAGACTCTTGTCTGTTCCTCTTAGACGACACCCTCCCCAACTGTCTGGCACCCCTCCCACCCACACAAGAGCTTCCGTCCAATTCAGAGCCAGATGCAGGTTTAAAATATCGCCGAGGATAGGCCGGTTGATAGTGGGCAGCTGTCCCCTTCCCCCATCTTGCCAACTCTCTCACACACACGCTTTTATCACGCCGTGGGCCTGGAGAATCAGGACAGTGCAGGCCCTTTGGCCATGCTTCCTTTCATTTCCACCTTCCTCTGTACTGTATATACTTTGTCTTTCTTCCACAGCCTCTTTCATTTACATTAAAACGTGTTTGGTCTTTATTTGTCCTCTGTACATCTCTCCAGATGAGTCTGGCCTTCACATTTCTGATGCAAACCTCTTGATCAGTCCTTGGTCTTCAAGTTCTTCCTCCACTTCTGCTCTTGTTAACCGATTTAGCGCACAGTTACATCACTCTGAGTTTGGCCTCAGCGCCTGAGGTTGGAAGTCAGTTGTGTTGACTTGGGGTTATATGCACATGGAGGGAGGTTAACATTCCTGCTCCTGGAGGGGCATCTGGTCGGTTCAGTGTTTCCCAGGAAATAAACACAAGGGATTCCATGAGGAGGTCTATTCTGAGCGATGAAGGCCATTTCCAACATAGCTCGCACAAAAATACAATTTACAACTCAGAGGAAACGAGTTGTGAGTGAGAACACCACGCTCATTTTCAAACATGTTGAAAAGCAGGACAAACCTGATGCATAAACCTAATTTTAGTGTTGAAAAAACTGGATCTTTAACCACCGCCTGAAGACACAAGAACATGAAGAGAGACTCACCCTGTTGACCCTCTGCAGACTGGTGGTGGGCAGCGCAGCCAGGGTTTTGTAGTCAAGTTTTAGAGGTCCAGTGCCAATGTTCTACAGGGGAATAAATAGAAACAGAGGTGAGACTAGGTCTAAACTGAGGTTTATCATACAACAAGCATCAATTCACAGTGAATTAGTTTTACTGGTGGAGATTATGACTTGGATTTTTTCTCACCGTCTGGCTTTTAAGTAATACGGATATGCTGGTCATAATAATTGAAATTACAGGAGCTTACTGGGGAAGAGTAAAGGTACAAGTCACACATCTACAGTCAAATTAGTTTTTAAAGTGCGTACTGATGTTCTCTCCAATTCAGTCATTTTGGGGGCTGAACGTGTAGAGTAGCCTCCGGTTAGTAGGTTAAACCTGGCTAAAATTGTGGTGCTATGTATGCCATGTCTACCTGTGAAGCTCGATTTATGCTCGATCAGAAGTGATTCTTACGACGTGTTGATGATGTGATCACACTAGAAGGCGGAGTGAAAGGCCGACCGTTATAGAGAGGGGGGGGGACGTTGTATCATTAAATTGTGGGAATAAAGGCGCATATTTTCAGACAGTCTCTGCTGGAAGACACTGGTGTTGCACTCGGTTGTTCACATAAGGAGAGCTAGAGAGAGAAGTTCAAACACCGGCTCCTTTCTCACTTTCGCATCGCTGGCCAATCACCGCACGAAGCGTGATGTCGGCTCGTCGGTCTCGGAAAGTTACAGAAATGGCCGTGCTGTGGTATTTGTGGTCAGACGACCATTTTGCGCAGACAGGAAGTTTTGTCTGAGGAGTGTCTCACCTCTGTCTCCTCTTCTAGCAGGCGAGTTGCCTCCTCTCGCTCCAAGCGCATACGCTCCTTCACCAAGACAGGAAGGGGAGGAGGAGGAGGAGAGTACAGAAGGGAAGACACCCGACCACACAGCCACACAAGTAAATGCGATGAGGTGAAATGAGACGGTGGAGGAGTGACAGTGTTACAGAGGGTGAAGTCGAGAAAAGTAACAGTGGAGATGTGGTATGGAGATGATGGGATGATTGGATGATTTCATATCACACCAAACACACCAAAAGTAAAGGAGAGATGAGAGAAAAACAGAAGGGAAAGAAAGGATAGAATCCGCACACATTAAAAAGTACTCTATTCATTAGCTATGGGAGCAGAAAAAGCATGCAAGGTGGGACATTACAGGAATAGTTCTGTCAAACACAATACCCACACAGGGTGCAGAGAAGCTTCATTCACCCGATAACAGACAGTCCTGAGCAAAGCTCCACCCTGCAGTATGAAGCACCCGTGTTTGGTATTTTTCTAAGCTATGATGGAGTAAAAATCTAATTCTCTTGCCTCGCTGTATTGCCATCTATCTGCTGATCTGACAGATACAATTCTACCTCTAGATTTCCCAAAACAGTAATGGATTTTCAGTTTCACTTACCACTTTCTCCATCTCTTCTCGCTCCCACTGCGATGTCTCTCTCACCATCTCAGACTCCTGGAGAAGAGCAAGATTTAACATCCTTACAATCCCATAAAATGGCTACTGTTCATCCTTTAAGCTTTAGCAGAAGCGCTGCCTGCTAAACCAAAGCTATTTTCACATGTAATTCTGGATTTTACGATTGTATGTCAAACATGCGTGCTCCGATAAACTACAAAAAGCCAGTAAACAATAAAAAACTGCACTGATCTAAGTGTGTGTGAAGGAACAACAGAACCTAGCATTTAATAAATTGACAGGCCCGTACATTCCTTTAGTGCGGGCAGTCTCCCAAAAGCTAATCTAGACAAAATAAACAACTGCGCTGGTGCTTTCCGGGTGCTCTAGTGCATGATTGTAGTGAGTGAAACTCTGCTGTTGTTGAAAACTCCACCTGCTAACACCAAATTGCTGTGGTAGCACAGTGTTGATGCGACAGAATCGCTGAACAAAACATTTGATTCATGCGTCGATTTGGCTGCTGCGCTTACAAACTCACCAAGCTGCTTCCTGGTATGTGGATGGTTAGCACATAAAGGTCCAGTTAAATGCATGGTACGGACTTCCCCGTGTACAAACTGCGTGGTAGGTAGTGTATTACATAATTTCCATAAGTGCCGATACCTGACCTTAACCGCACAGATCATTTTAGTGTTATAAATTTATGGTTGTGTATTATGGTATTGTACCTTTTGCATGATATCCATCTCCTCGGGGCTCAGGTCTCTGTCTATAGAAGAGATGCTCTCCATACTGTTCTTACGGACGATGCCTGCTGCAAACGGGTTAGCAATGGTGCCAGGAGATGCCTGGAAATGGACACATGCAGAGGTTTGTTTAACAATGACATATATGCATTTGAAACAAGGGGCATGCATTCCTTTAGAGTTTATTTAGTTCTCTACCCCTCGACTGTCTCTAATAATGCTAAATACACGCTCCTCGTGGCGTCTCACCTCTACGGTGGCCAAGTTTTGTGGGTCGAAGCCGTCACACACCAGCATGACCAGGGAGTCTCCGATGGCGCGAAGCACTCGCACTGCCTCTGTGTGCGTCATCCCCAGCAGGCTGTGGTTGTTCACCTCGAGGATGCGCATGCCAACCTGCAGTCGGCCATCTCTTGCAGCAGCACCACTTGAACTCACCTATTTTAATATCAAAGTACGATAAGAGTTTTAACATGTGGTGTCATACAATGAGTACAGCTGCCTGTCTTCATTATCTAATAATGTAATAATAAATCTGTACACTTCAACAAAGAGTTAACTGAATTGCAAAGTTGTGGTACTTCATGTAGTTTCAGTACCTTAGAGATGAAAATGCCCTCATCTGTGGGGTCAAAGGGGTTTCCTGCATGACCCTTGGCCCCTCCACGAATACTGATGCCAAGCTTCTCTCCCGGCTGCTTCTGGATCACAATTTCCTGCAACAATATATAGATAGCTCATTAGGCATAAGTAAGACTGCATTTGTATCTCTACATTGCATATTTGTGTGGTCTACCTCACCTGCATCCCAGGTGGTGAAGGGTCCCTCCGTACTAACATACGGATCTCCTGCTTGTTGGCCAGCAGTGCGCGTACGGCTTCCTGGTGTGTGGCATGACGCAGGTCGATGGCGTTCACCTCTAATATTCTGTCTCCAACACGCAATCCACTTTGGCAGGCCAGACCGAGGGGAATCACCTGATGATGAGACCGAGCATGAGAAGAGACACATAACCCTGTGTAACAATGGCAACAGTACAACATGTTTAAGGAGAGGCAAAAACACAAAATTGGAGAAAAAGTTATACCTTTGAGATGAACACGCCAGGTTCATTGATGCCAAACGGGTGACTGGCATGGTCACTTCCTCCCACAATGCTCAGGCCTAGAGGACCACCTGACTTCATCAGAATCACTTCCTGTTAGTGCGAAGTAGAAAATTTGTTGCGGTGAGAAATTCTGAGAATATTGCAAGTCCAAGTCTAACAAAAGTGACTCATTAAAACATCAGGTCATAAGTTTATTATACTACTGAAAAGTGGAAATTAATTAGAGGTCTTTGAGCCTCCTTGTTTGTAACCGTAATGTCTAGATCTATCTCCATCTAGAGACTGTTAAACAAACACAAACTGACCAGTTTCTACGCACAGACATTTTTGTTCATGAGTCTAAGCAGCCACTAGTTAAACAGCAATATTTTCACAGTTGGGGATTATACAGCTGATGTTACCAGGCTACACGCTACAGTACACTGTCAATTAGACCAAGCCTTCATACCATGCACCATCTTCTCTGGAACTGGACAGCATTAAGGACGAGGCAGGGGCCAAATAAAGAAACATTAACACTAAATTCATTTATGAGGGTTCTCCAGCAAGGTCTAATAAAACTAAAAAGGCATTCGACAGATCTCACCTCGATGGGATACTCATCTTCCATCCGGCTCAGGTGGTTCCCATGAGGGGAAAGGGCTTCCTCCTCCTGGTCTGGAGAATATGAGGGTTCTGGGGGTGGAGGGGAGTGGGCTCGTGCCCGGGATTGACCTGGAGAGCCCCCTGGTGCATTTTGGTCTCGCTCTACCAGTAGGGCGATGGTAGGGGAGGTGCCGGTAAGGAGCGCTACTGCCTGGTCATGCCTGGCCTCTGTCATGTCTACACCATTGATCTGGATTGACAGTAAAACCAACCACGGAGGGTGTGAGCCCACCAGGACATTCCCAATGACAACGGGCCACATTAGCCACTGACACATGGGCATTACGTACATTAAAGAACAAATACATGGTGCCAACAGGCATGTCTCATCAGATTCCACATCCTCCTCACTCAAAACTATTTCTGAATATCTACTTAACATCTGATTTGAGAGTTTTTTTTCAAGTGCATCAAAGTGAGTACTGTTATTTGAAGAAAAACCCAGCCCGTATAAAGAGTAACAGGGAAAAGCACAGAGAAAAAAAGAGAGTACAGGGGTAAAAGCAGGCTGCTGCAGGCAATTTAAGCTGGCAGAGCTTCCCTGAGGGAGAAAGGCTACAAGCATGCAGAAGCCATTTTTTTTCCCAACAAAGTCATGAAACCTCCCTGAAGTCAGCTTATGAATAATTGTATCTGCTATCTTTCAGTGTAATCACTTCACTTTTCTGCCACTTCTTGCCTTTGTTTACTTAAAACACAAGTGGAAGTGTGTAGTTTCTCCAAACAGTCTGATCTTAAGTCAACAAAGGCAAGCAGGGAAGTCCTTAGACAACTGTACCTCGTCATAAAGAAACTATTCCATCGTTAGTTTTGTTAACATAAGTTTTGTAATTAAATAAAGGAGGTAGCTTTCGGGCATGCACAATCTTAGAAACTTCACTCTGGTCCAAAGTGACAAGCAGAGGTCAGCACTGACCCGACAGTATCAGCTCTTACCATCGGCTGGTGTGCTGCCGCGGCCGCTGCAATGGTAACCCACATGTCTACCATGTCAGCGGGGGCGACAGGCCTCAGCCCACTCCAACCCAACACCATACCCACCACCAAGCAGGCAAGGAGATGCACTTAATGCATTAGTGAGCATGCAGAGGGAGAGATAGTGAGAAAAAGACGCAGTCTACGAAGAGACGGTAGAGAAAGAAAAACTGCCGGAAGAAGTAAAGAGAGTAAACCCAGAAAGAAAGCAAAGAGGATAATTCAGGAAGCTCTTTTGTGATTCTCAGAGAGCAGAATTTGAATAAAGAAACAGTTATTATTGCAAGAGGAGAGTTATTAACAAGTAGGAGCAGTTTCACATTTTGCATATTGGCATATCTCAAATATCGAGCAACAGCTTATTTACAGCGATTAAAAAAAAAAGTGAATGGATGTGACTGGAAAAAAAAAAACGCACAATCAGAAACAGGAGAGCAAAGCCAAGCTTGGAGTGTGATGAGCAGAGAGCAAAGAAAGAGCAAAAAGAGGTCATGCAGGAATGCTTTAGCGGTGAAACCTAAATGTTGTTTTATTCAACCACAAGAGCAACAAGATCTGCATCCCAGGAGAGAGCGGGGGTTAAAATTAGAATGAGGACTCTGTTAGTTATGTCTCAGCTCTCAGCTTATGGATTTGATGTGTGAGAGTGAAGTCTGATGAGCTAATTTTCTGCATGTGGTGACCAAACCCGAGTTAGTCTGATCTGGACATGGACATAGCAAAAAAAAGTGATGAAAGCAACGTTTTGCAATGGAGAGATTAATGAAAAGAGCAAATATGTCATATATAAAGTGCTTCCTTTACATTGCTCAAGATGAGGCATTTTCTGCAAAACTGAGAGAAGCACTCAGAATCTATTAATTTATTTTAAATAAATTATTTGGTCCAGATATCAGGATATGTTGTAAATATCACATAAGGACCTGTTCTTAAGCACTTACTAGGAGGAATACTCAAACAGACAAAAATTAGAAAATCTGGGTCTGAAAAAGAAAATTATTCTCTTTCTTGAATTCATGTACGTTGTAAAGGAAACCCAGATGGAGATGTGGAGAGGAGGAGGAGTACTCACAGAGATCACCCTGTCGCCTACACGCAGCGTGCTGTCTCTGTGTGCCGCTCCACCCTCTGCGATGCGAGAGATGTAGATTCCCTAAAAACAGATTAAAAAACACAAGTAAAATGTCATTATTACACACACCATATCATGCACTTTTTCTGGCTGTTTTAAAGAACTAAAGATAAATGAGATGTTGCTGATGTACTGCTACTAAGAATGTTTTAATCCGTGGGAGTAAGTCCATAAATCTTTTGTGGCCTCCGCACCAAAGCAGACAGTAAAAAGTCTGGCGCAACAGGCTGCAACACTGTGATGAATCACTGTGCTAACTGTGAACTTGTACAGTATATTAGGGGAGTTATCACTCAGTCAGTGTGTCATCCTCCTGTGAGGATCTGAGCCAAAAATAGAATTCCTTTATTCACATAGGTAGTTTTGAGATAGTAACTGCCCACAATCCCACAAATTCTGATATGAGGAAGCATACATACACAGAAACACTCCCATACATGCATTACAACTGATTAACACCACAGTATTAGATCATTAACACACTTTAAGACTCTAAAGCACAACCAGCTCATTAAAAAGAATGACCTCAGGGGTCATGCATTTTTGTCCCATTTGCTCAGACAAATAACACAACTGGTTAAACCAAATAAAACCCAGCTGAATTCCTAGTCTGGCTCATCAAAACAGAATGTGTAAACACATGCAAGAGCTAAGTGCTGCACCGCCTCCTCATATCAACTAACAACCAGGCGAGTCACTGCATCCATTTCAAAAACCCTTTTGAAAGAGAGGCAAGACTTACAGTCAGACCTGCTTAAATCATAAGTTTGAGTCCTTTCCTCTTTGTGGGCGTCTTGAGCTGCATGAGTTTCAACAGAGTACCTCACAGGCCCATGCACTGGCCCAAATATACACCTCAGCCCGTCCAATTACAGTGAACCTATCAAGTGTCAAGGCTGGCTATTCATATCTCCGTCTCCCTGGTGATGACTGTAAACGCTGCAGCTAGAATAGACGCTGTTAAAAGATAGTGCCCTGTGACTGAGTTACTGCAAACACTTTGTGACCTAACTTCCCAACTTTAAAAAGGTATACTATGCAGGATTTTCCTAAAAAACAATGTATAGACTTCTACAAAAGTAATCCCTCTCAATCATCACTTATGACCCACTAGAAGTGTGTCTGTATCTACAGAGACTCTGCCCTCTGCCCGTATTTTCTTATTATTTTGTTATGTTTGGGACGCTTCTGGGCGTCAACCTTTGGGCAGTGGGTGTGTAGCCCCCAGCCAATAACAGTGGACAGGGTGTGAGGTCTGGATTCGTAGCGTAGCGACCAGATTACATCGCTGTCTCCCTCTCTTTTCTCTGCTTCACTCTGCTCTCTGTCTCTGTGTCATGGATGTAAAGAGCAGCAGGTCTGTGTGTCTGCTTGACCAAGGGCGGGGCTGAGCTACACACACGCAGAGCAGAGAGGCCACAGCACACAGGGTGAAGCTCTGCATTCACACAAAATCTGGCAACATGGCACGTTCCTGCACGGTTGTGTGGAGGTGTGGGCGTGTTTATTTGTGCTTTAAAACGTAACTGCTGTGCAACAATCAGAAAATAATGTTTTATTTATCTGATTCACGGCTTTGTTCTTGCCAGCGCTGATCGCTCTATTCATTCGCTCTCTACCATGCTCAACCACCGCTGCTCTCTCTCTCTCTCTAATGCAAAACATATCAGAGGCCAGATCCATAACAACAAGTGACTGGGCTTATTCATAAGTTATACATAGGGAAAATCCTGACACCATAAAGTTTATTAAGATGTTTTACTGGGAGAAAGCTATCACCGAAATTTCAAGACGGATGAATGGTGTGTTTCCATGTCTCACCGTGTCTCCTGTCCGGTAGGGTGTGGAGCCTTTTCCCCCTGCGATGCTGAAGCCCAGCCCCTTGTCATTGCGGATCAGACAGGTGGAGAGCCGCTGCTGAGGCCCACTGGAAGTGGTCTCCAGGTTGAAGGTGAGGCCACTGCTGCGTCTCTCCCGTGGAAAGTAGTCGTCCTCGGGCCTCAGTGGCGTGGTGGTGATGGCGTTCTCTGGCTCCACCATGCGCTCGCGCAGCACTGTCATTGATACTGTAGCACCGGAGCTACGGAGAGCTTCCACCGCTGTGTGGTGTTCTGCTTCGTGAAGATCTACTCCATTCACCTGAGGCAAAGAGGTTGAGATTGTTATTTAATTAAACATCTTACAATTTGACAGAATGGTGATATGTACAAGTGTGCTTGCAGGTCTTTACCTCTAGGAGTTTGTCTCCCACTTTAACCCCTGCTCTGGCTGCAGGGCCCTCTTCAGATACTCTTGAGATAAAGATTCCCTGAAGACACAATCAAAAAGAAAATTTGTATAACCTATAGCTTCTAATTTCTTGAACATACCCATATTCCGGGTAAACATCTTACCTCATCATCTCCCTTGTAAGGCGTGGATCCTTTCCCTCCAGCAATGCTGATACCCAGCCCGCCTGTTTGTCTCATGATGTTAAGGGTGTGCTGCAAGTCGAGGAGGGGGAGTCAGCACAACTAGAAGTGAAACCTGCTTATCACCACTCATCTCTGGACAGAGTGAGAAGTAGGCGAGCCCACAATGTTGCTATTTTGTTCTTATTTTTAAAATCCGATTGCGATTTAGTTTCACATCTTAAACTTTACGATTGAAGTTGTGGGTGACCTCCCTCGTTCTGCCAGAAGGTGGTGTCAATTTTATCACAGAGGCATCCTGTGAACACACCCACTGATGGATGGAGACACTTGACTTGTCTGGAGCCTAAAGTCAGTTTAAGTGAAAGGTGGATGTTTTGTTTTTGCCTTAAGTGAATTTAGCTTTAAAAGATATTTTGCAGTTGGGTTTTATTTTAGCAAGTTTATTCAAAGCAGCACGGTCAAACAAAAACAAAGCCGGAGCCAAATCATTTGTCATCTACCAGTTATCACTTAGTTGACATTAGACTTTAGACATAAAGTGAATAAACTTTCTGAAGCCCTCTTCAGTTGGATTTAGAGGCTAGATAATAATCTGACAACATACAATTCTTACTATGTATGTATGTATGGCAGGAGGGCCTTAAAAATGTGAGGTAAACACTAAATAACTTGTAATAGTGTAACTGTGTGTATTCTGTATACTTTCAAGCCATGCAGAGACGGGGAGGAATGAAGGAGAATGAGGGACAGGTAGAAGGAAACAGAAAATGTCAACAGTAACAGATGAGAAGAGTGTGCTGTGTCCTGGATGCAGAGAGGATTTTTGGACTCAATTGTGATGTTCAAACTTCAGCATTTGTTGTAATAAGATGGAATTATTCATTAAAATGTTGCTCTACAACAGAAAAAAAAAAATGTTACAATTTCTTTTTCACTAAAACTAAACACCATATGACTATGAACGATTAACAATACCACTCAGCAAAAATCAAGTGTGCCATGTGAAATCTATACTGTTTTATTCTATTAAGAAAAAACAATAGTATCAATAAATAAACTTCTTCATCCATCTGGAGATCATCTTCTGGCTTTCAGCTGAGTTACATAACATCTCTGTATACCTGCATACCAAAAAAAAAAAAAAAAAACTGGAGGAAGCTGGTGATGCAGACTTGCATCTTTCACAGTGCAACAAAGCCCATTCATTCCAGGGCAACACAGCATGGACAGGGGATGAAAAGGAGCAAAGCAGCAGAAGCAGAGAGAAGGCAGCAGAGGCGAAGTGTGGCAGAACCTGATGCTGGACTGGGACTTAAAGTTCCCGCTCTGTGGAGGAATCATTTTTCTGGACATTATTTAAAATCACAAGTCATACATTGCCAGCCTTTTTTTTTTTTTTTTTAAAGGCAAGATGACAAAAAGGCACACAACCATAATAAGATTATTGCATTCAGGTGACTCATAATCACTTGAGTGTGTCAAGTTTTCTGTGAAGTTCATAATAGTTGGCAGGTTGCCCAAGAAAAGTATTTGTTGTGCCTGGAGTTGTGCCATTTTCAAAGCTGTTGTTCCTGATAAATAAAATTGTCTTTAAAGGTGCAGTGTGTAGAATTTAGTGGCATCTAGCAGAACGGACTTGGCATAAATAGAATATAATATTCATAAATATGTTTTAGTTGGTGTTTAATCACCTGAAAATAAGAATCATTGTGTTTTTGTTACCTTAGAATGAGTCCTTTATATCTACATAGGGGGCGGGTCCTCTTCCATGGAGCTCACCATGTTGTACCGCCGTGTTTCTACAGTAGCCCAGAACGGACAAACCAAACACTGGCTCTAGAGAGGGCCTTTTGCGTTTTTTTGCAAGTTTCGAGGCCACCATATGTACACGCTTGGAAGGAGAGGGGTATTCAGTTGGTTGCAATCTGAAACCTCACCTTTAGATACAACTAAATCTTACATACTGGTCCTTTAAATATATCAAAGACAAAGATATAAGTGTGAAATAACTAACAGAAGTTATGTAGCATTATCAAGTATGCTGTTATTCAGACTTCTTTTGTGTTCCTGCTCGCCTATTCTTAATATTTACTTAACAGTGTTTAGTCATGAGACAGCTAAAAAAAACCTGGAAGAGTTTCTCTGGAGGACATATGAGACTAAACATACAGGGTGCTTAATCTGAACCCATTCCTGTATCAACAATCCCAGTAGAAAAATGAAAAAGGCTGCTCTGATCTCACACACACTTACAAGTTGTTATTAAAAACATGTGTGATCAGAGTGGAGTAACTGCAACTGATAAAAAAAAATTGCAGGATCCTTTTTGCAAAAAATAATATTTCAAGAGAGGAATAGTAAAAGAAGCAGCAGCCATGGTGGACTTTATGAAGAGCTGCATCACTGGCTCTAAACTATATTGCTCATGGTACATACGGCACAAAATTATGTAAGAAAATTCTGCAGTTCCAATGATGCACAAATACTGCTCCTTAAGCAATGTTCTTAATAGATCAAAATACTAAAAGCGATTAATTAATCTTCAAATAATGGTTAATATACCTTTCATGGTAGCACCATTTTGGTCGCCTAAAAAAAGTCTTGTTCAGCATTTGGTTTTAGTAAAAGACCCTCTAAGGAGTTGGATGTTCAGTTTTTTCAGTAAGTACATTTTGTTTTAATGGTTTTAAGCCTGTTTTTCGCTAGTGAAAATTAGCATTAGCATTATCGCGGTTAACTATAGACTGTAAATGCCCCGTGCTAACCAAGCTAGCATTAGGGTCAGCTCCACCCTCTTGTCCAAATATGGCCACTGCTGGCTCCAAAAAAAACCAAGATGGCGTAGTCCTGAGCAAAAGAGAATAGTTAGCCAGTGTGAAACAATAAGTAAGCCAATGCTAACCTCACTGGCTGAGAGACCTAAGAGAATGAAATATCCCAAATACTTTGGGATTTTGGCACAATGTAAGAGTGTCTGTGCTGCTGCCCTGTGAAAAAACAATACATATGATAAATAAAATATGGTTATTGCCCTCCTGCATCCAGGTTCTGCCACACTGGCCATCTCATAAAGGAGTTGTGGTTAGGGGGTCCCTAGTGATTGGCTTGTATTAAACATGGATTTCTGTAGGTTTTCTCTCCACCTCTGAATACAGGTGGGTGAATGAGTAGGTGAGTGAGGGACAAAGAGACAGACTGGACGGGAAAGAGTAGGTACAGACCTCTTCCTCCTCAATTCGAGCAGGTTCAATCAGCAGATTATTGACTTGATCAAATGACACCCCCTGTTAGGACAGGAACCAGCGAGAGGCATGCGGATTAGTCAGGCCAAAATAAAAATATGCTCACACACACGTACGCACACACAAAAAAAGGCCACTTTCTCACACGTTCCATAAACTTCACCAAACACAACCAACACTCCGCTGTCTGCTTGCAGGTTGTGGGACTTTTAAGTCCACCAAGATGGACCACCTTGAAGCAGAAGCAATCCCATAGTCACACACCCCAGCCACCAGAAGCAGATACAGGCAGAGATGGAAAGACAAGACCAAGGAGCTCAGCTACAGCGCAAAAACAGTGTAGAGACAGCGGACAAGAGAAGGCAAAAGCTCCCATACGAGAACAGGCCCAGCCTCAACACCACAGAAGGCAATTTCCTCCAATAGCAAACTTTAACTTAGAAAACAGGCCTACTTATGTAAAGTATATAGTAGTAAAGTGTAGTATGTAAAGTATAATAAGAGTTTCAGCCTACAAAATATAAACATATCTACAAGATGACTTTGCTTTTGCATTAAGACTAAAGAAAATCTGTGAAATACTAAAAGAAAATGCTGAATTTCATTTATAAGAACAATAAAGAATCTTATGATATTTTATTATTTAGAAGAATTATAACATCCTGTAAAAGATTATTATCATATGACACAAACAAGGCTCGTTGGATCTCACATTCCAGCTCTGCCAATATATGTTCCGGTTGGTCTGAGGTCAGCCACACAAACAGACCCACATCCATAAACACACACAAAACAGATTTGGTGAGATGATGATGATGTTTGATCACAGTGTTAAAAAGGAATTCTATAATTAGAATGATAAATCAACAGGTCTCATTAAGTCTCCCCAAATACTGATGATCAATAAAGAGATTCATTTAAGCGGCACCTGAGCAGACTTCACCTATTCAACTCATACAAACACACGCGCACACACACACGCGCACACAAAAACACACACACACACACACACACACACACACACACACACAGAGTTATAAAAGCAGGAATGTGAAAATGTAATTAACCAATTCAAATCAGGAAATGGCTGATAAAATAGTGAGATTTTTAGTACTGAACAGGCCCAGTGTTCAGCCTGCAGCTGCTTGTGATGGAGGGATATCATCATTTGACATCAAAGATATCATATCTGGTATGTAAAACAAAAACTTCTTTTTTTTATCTCCAAATATGAGGCAGTGTTTGTACATCTCTCTGTTAATGCATCATATGTTAAGTGATTCAAGTGTTGAAGGGTTTATGTGAGCATTATCAGTGATGATATCTGAGTGTTGGTAAGCATTAGGTGGAGGACGTCTCGTCTTTGCATGGGACAGAGAAAGGAGAAAGCAAAGTTCTGAGGGAGCCGTTCTAAGGTGAAACTATCGGTGAGTTTGTGGTTAAACCACAAAATCAACTTCTGAGAAAAACATCCCCCTTGATTTATAGCACAAGGGTAGACGTTCATTTCCACAATGACCCTGCATGCAATGACAAATCCTTCTCCAGTGCTAGCAGCCCACTTCAAACTGAATGCAACTTGCAAGGTGGTAAGGGCACTCTATGCATTCAGTATTACCTGTTTGCATAGAGGCAATAGGCAAGCCAAAAATATATTCAATTTAAATATATTATTATAACATAAATAGAAGGTTTGAAGCATAAAATATCCTAATTAACAGATTTAGTGTGTTGTCTACCTATGATACCACTTTTTCTCATACTGTATATCTTGTTTTACCACTTGTATATATATGAACCTCCATCTCTACACCAATATCTACTCTAATCTGTGTACAAATGCAGTTCTATATAGGGTATTGGTCTATCTCTACCCAGCCAACCCCAAACCTTACTGAACTGCATCCTACCAATTGCCGGGATCTCTCCTTTACCTTTACTTGGCTGGAGTTGACCTGCCGGCTGTCATCCAGCTCTGGCGCCTCCAGTCTGTGATGGCGTTGAGGGGTGCTAATACTCTGCTCTCCCTCCTCGTCCTGCTCGTCTTCAGCAGTCTGTGTCGAAGAGTTGAGGCCGTCGGGACTGAAGCCCTGCAGCAGCGCGGCCACGGCCTCGGGCTTGGGCAGCTTGGTGATCTTGAAGTGCTTCTTGTAGTGTGGCGTGTCCTTTCTGATCAGACGCTGCTTCTCTGCGGGGAAAGCCGGCCTCTCGTCTTCCTCGTCACTCCTCTCGCCGTCCTCCCCATCTTCCTCATCATCCTCATCCCCACCACGGATGATGGGCTCCTCTGCAAAGTGCACAGTGGGCTGGAGAAAGGTGGGGTTCAGATTTTAGAGTTTTACAGGAACAAGGACCACATAGAATTTTCTTTCATTCAGGGAAGGAATTGTATATTTAAGAATCATCTTTCTCCTTAAATATGAGAAATTATCCTGATAGCCAAGTAAATATTAACAGATAATAATCTTATGGATAAAATTATTATATGATATGATATTTACCTCGATATACTCCACCTCCATCTCATCCAGTTCCTCCTCCTCGTGAGGGGAGTGGCCGTCCACAAGGTCCTCTCTCTGCGAGGCGATAGATACTTCCCGTCTCTCTTCATGGGAGGTGGCTGACAGTGTGCTGTTGGACACCTGGGAGTCATGGCTCTGATTGGAAAGGTCACTGAGCCGTTTCTCCTAAAACAAGAAGTGTCCGTTTGAGTCAAGCAGGATCAACTGAACTCACTGTGCATAGAACAAAACTGGGTAGAAAATAGTTTTTGTTCACTTCCAATAGCTGATTTTCCATTCATTAGCTTGATCTAATAATCATTACACAATATATATGGCATGTACCTGTGGGTCAGAGGACTCTTCATCTCCATCAGGTCTGGATGAGTAGGCTTCGTTCCTCCTCTCCTCAATCACCTTCTTCATCACCTTCAGCTCACTCGGATGTGGTGTGGCTCTACGCTGAAGGCCCTGAAAAACACATTTTTAAAAAACAATTGCTTTTATAAAAGTAAAAATCTTGTTAAAGCCCAGAAGAGTGTCAGATGATTTTGTGACAAAGATAATCTACTATCATATTTGCACTTGCTAATGCCTCATTTGAAGCACTACATCCTCAATCAAAATTAGCAGAGCAATTCTGCAGCTCCAACAATGACAACAGGGATGTACAGCATTGATTGCTGATAAATAATAGGGCAAACATGAAAATACACAAGGGGACATGAGGAGTACACAAGTGACACTGCATTGTTGTTTTCTCACTCTGCGCTCTGCAGCAGCCTCGTCATCCTCGTCCTCAGCCTTGGTCTCTTCCTGGAACTGAATGACTGACACTCGGTTCAGATTGCTGTCTGTCCAACTGTCATCCACACTGTTCTGTAGCAAGTTCTCTGTGGGAAAAGGAAGGTGAGTGCAGGGGAGAGATGTCAGATGTCAGACTGAGCTGATAGCGGCAGCAAACCTTTAAATGAACAGCTGCGGGAAGAGATTCTGTGTCACAACCACGGGCAGATTTATAAGCCAAACTATATAACTATATAAAAACTAATTATAATACCAGTATACCGTATACCAGCCATAAATCATGTCACACTGAGTTTGGATCAAAAATTTGTACCAGTTGATGTAGTCTGTAAGTTAGGCATATGAAATAGTACACATTTTATAGGATTAAAAAAAAAAAAAAAAAATATATATATATATATATATATAAAGTAAAAGATAGCTAAGCAAGACAAGTAAAAGATACTCAAAGTAGGTTAGAACCTCATGGTGGTTTTGTCAAAGTTCTGAATACCCAGGAACATTTTCAAAAGAACATACTGTATTTTAAGCATTTATCAAGCAGACAGGGTTCAGGCTGAAAAAGTCCTACTCACCAAGGCTTGGGGAAGGCTGCTGGGGCAGTAAATAGCAGGTCAACACTTTCTCCCCCGTACGCTCATCATCCTCTGTCTGGAACTTGAGCATGGGCTGGGACTGGTTCTCAGCGAGCCACATGGCCTTCAGATTGAGGTTTGTCAGGGCAAAAGGCAGGTTTTGTAATCTTGATGTGGAAAAGGAGAATGACAGTTACAAGAGAGTTAAAAAGAACTTAATTTATTGTTGTAAACAAGACCTCATTTTTACAAAAAAATGAAATGACAGAAGAAAAACAACCACACAGGAACACTTTCATGATCCAGCAGAAACACGGTTCTCTCCATAAGTTAACAGGAACTATTTAACACACACAGCATTTCAAAGATACATCTATGTGTAGGCTACGATGTTGGCTCTTTATGACATTAAAAAACATAAAACTAGAGGTGCAGTGTCTCTGCAGGTTGCTGGTAAAACATGAAATTTTTGGCAAAAGCATTCTATTTAAAGCTTTAACCTTAGCTCGAAAAGCTGCTGTGCCTTATCGACAGTACAGGGTTCTCAGTGAGGTTACCTGTTTCCAGCCACATCCAGCACATGCAGCTCAGTGGCATCTGCGAGCTCAGGCGGCAGTTTGCCCAGGCGGTTGTCTCTTAATGAGAGAACGTTGAGGCTGGCACAGCCACCCAGCTCTTTGGGCACGCTGCCCAATCGGTTGCGGTCTACATTCAAGTTGGTCAACTTCTTCAGCTTGCCCAGCGAGCGAGGAAGTGACTTTCAGGGAGGAAGACAGAAAGCATTAATAATCAGTTAAATCAATATTGAAGCTTAATAGTTGTTAGTGGGGTACTAACAGGCATACATAAATCCCAACTGGGGTAGAGTAAGGCTGTTGTAAGTCGTTGAAAATATAAATCCTTACCTGTAATAGGTTCTCTGTCAGGATGAGTTCTGTGAGGTTTTCACACTCTCCTATCGAATCAGTCAGTTGGGTCAGTCTATTCTGGTCCACTTTCAGGATGGACAGCTGTTTCAGACAGCCTGGATAAGAAAAAAAAATGCCATTTAACAAACTGCAACTATAGGATACCAACAGTAAATGTGATGTGTGCTTTATATGCATGTGTGGTTTTGAAGTTGAAAAATAAGACAGACTGATGCCAGTGCCACTCTTCACTGGCCTTATTTTTCCAGTAGAGGGCAATGCTGATCTTGTTTAACAGAGCACTTACAGCACTCCTACACAGGCAGCGGGGCCTGCCATAAGGTCGACTTTATCAACAGCGCTGCCTAATTGGATGGCAAACTTTCAGTAAGTGCCACAAAAACACATTTGTTCACAGAAAACACAAAGAAGAATGAGAAGGTTTAAAAAGGGCTAATTAGTATTGGGCAACTTGTTCAAGATTTTTCATGCCAAGTAATATGGGCATGTTTAACTGTTTGAGAGAATACAGAATAATAAGTACCATTTCATGATAGTGATGGAGGGTATGAAGTGTATGGATGGCCGAGATGGTAAGAGAGCAGCAAATGTTGCTATGACGTCATTCATTTAAAAGTTATGTTCATTGCGGTTTACAGCTTTACTGAGAATTGTCATTTCCATCCTGTTTCTCTCCGTTTCCCCTTTGTATTCCTCACCTATGCTGTCAGGGACGACCTCCAGCAGGTTCTGTGTGAGCAGCAGGTCAGTGAGAGCCAGAAGGCCATTTAGCTCTGAGGGAAGCTCTTCCAGACGATTCTCGGACACATCCAGACACACCAGTCTCCGGAGGTTCCCCAGCTCCTACAAACACATACAGACAATAAATACCACATATTTACAGCACAGATTCTGCCCTCGAAAACCATTAGACTCTCTTTAACTTTCTCCATATACACACACACACACACCAAAAGCCAACTACTAACATAATTCTCATCATTTTGTGCCTGTTCTGTATGTTGTTTTGTATGTTTCTATGCATGTGTTATCTGTCTTTACTTTGCATATTGAGCTTAGAGTAAACGCAATTTTATTCTGCTGTGCACCCCTCGCGTGTGTGATCACATTTCCTGCAACAGAGCAACATAAGAACTACATCTGTGTTACGAAACTGTACTTACTGGTGGTAATGAGGACAATTGGTTACGGTCAAGCCACAGTTCCCTCAGGTTGGGCAGAGCGCCGAGGGTGTCCGGCTAAGAGATGGGATGAAACAGAAGGAGAGGAGGGAGCATATTGGTTACTCGCGGTTGGTTATTGGAGAGAGCAGGTTGGTCATTCTTGTTAATGTTGTGGTGCAATGCCAAGAACTGTGTGGTCTAAACAAACCAGGAAACAGTCAGTGGGAACCTGATCTATTTGAAAACTGTCAGAGAGGTTGAGGATACAGCAAACAAGAATCATGTGCCCTAAATACACAAGCACTCTATATATAAACTGGATGGTTAAATGGATCAGTATGTGGTAGAACATGGCTTGTTCTAGTAGGCTTGGAGCTGCAACCATTGCCACAAGGGTTCATTTTTAAGAGTCTTTAGTTTGACTCTGCTTGGATTATAGTTTTTAGATTGACATGGATATGAATTTAAATTGATTTATCTGCTGTTAACAGTTGAATAATGGGTAAATAAATAGAAATAGGATCTTTAAATGTAGTCATGCTCTTTCTTGGGATCTATTATCCTTTTGTTGAAGCTCCAAAATCCAGTCAGTGGGCTAAAGTCTCCCGAAATGAGCTCAAATGCAAGTCTAAGTGATAAATAACATTAAGGAGGATGTCAGTAAAGCACTGGCTTATGACAGACATGCAAGCGGGCAAGGTTTCATCATGATGTCAACTGTTTGCTCAGCCTCCGCCCTTGTCAGGTCATGAGGCATTGTTTACCCTGTCCTATTGAGACTGGTGGGCGTTCCCAGGCTAAAATCAGCACTCACTCTGGGGTACTGTGCATACGGGGCCTCAGGTCTGACAGACCGGCTCTGCTGTGCTCGGTGGGGTAAACATGTGGTTTGGATCATAATTATTGTGGTGGGAATGTGAGAAGGATATTTGTGTAACATGTCGAGGGTGTGTGTGTTCAAACATCTGTTCAAATATAAAATTGACTATTTTGAGGCACAACAAAGTGTGTTTCCGGCATTCGAAAGGTAGATTTCATTATCTACTGTATATTATATGGATGAGCTTTTGACTTACCAAAACTTCCAGTTCATTGCTGCCCAGGTCCAACTGTTCCAGTTTCACCAGGAAAGAGAGCGACCTGAAAACACAGAAAATAGCACATGCAGAAGGTCACACAAATATGTGCCCCGAAAGAACAAAAAGAACAAAGAGCATATGACTACAACATACCATTCATTCCCATGTACTGACATATGAAAAGAATGTTTTTAAACCTACATCGCTAAAGGTAACGTGTAGTTTTTGGCATGTTCTTACACTCTGCAATAAATCTCTTTCCTAAAACTATTGCATTCATAAGGGTTCTAGCTAAAGAGGTTAATTTTGATCTACAAATAGCTCCGTTAATTATTTCACCTTGTCAACAGACGCTTATTGTTCACGATGGAGATGGTGGAGAATAACATAAGAGACTAAGCTCAGCACATGTACTGGAGTGAGATGACACTTACGTGGGCAGAGACTTCAGCAGGTTCTCCCTGAGCTCCAACGTCACAAGATTGGCCAGACTATAAAAGGAGGAGTGGCAGAGAAAATGAAGCAAGTGCGAGAGAAGGAGGGGTAGGAGTTGGCAGGCGACGTGAAGAGGATGGGGGAAGAAGAGAGGAGAGGCAGGTTGGTTAGTCAGATGGCAGGTCTGTTCATCTGGGCTGCCTGGCATGGTGAGGGGCTCCTTCCATCTGTCTGAGCAGAGCAGTGGCCCAGAGCCCAGAGACCGGCTTCCTCAGAGCCCACTGGGCAACAGAATTACACTTCTTGAAAACCTGCTCAGTCTCCTAATGTTTCATGGATCTAACTGAGTTGAAGTCCTTCAGACTGGCAGCGTGGACGAGTGTGATGGCTTGATAACAGACTACAGTATACTTAAATCTAAAATTTTTATACCATTATAACACAACAAAAGAAAGAAAAATATAGTTGAACATTAAAGTAAGCTTATTTAATCAAAACTATGAGCCACTGTGCGTGTGTACATACTTTCCAATGTCGTTGGGCAAAGTCTGCAATGACACGTCGTTGAGTGCCAAGTGAGCCAGCGCTCGGAGTTGAGTGAAACCATCCGGCAATCTGAGGCAGACAGACAGAAAGAGAGAAAGAAGGGAAAATTGTGGAGAGAGTCTTTTTAGGGATCTTTTGTACAATGCATGGGATCATTTTACTCACGCAGACTATTGGCCCACTAGGTATTCCCATCTGTTCAAGTATTCAGCATAAAAAAAAATTCCCAGCCACTGATTTCCAGTGGGAGAACATTAAAAGGCAGAATACCAACCTAGACATCACTGACTGCAGGTGTAGCAAGAAAGGTTTGAACAAAGAGAAAACCTTGCAACAGTGACTTTTTAGGGGTTAACTCTGATCCTGGTTATGTTAATGTGTGTGATTTCATACACAGCCATGTTTGGTCAGAGAGCACATTGTCACACAAACCATGATCTCCTCCAGGCATTTGTTCAAGTACTGTACATAACTGTTTCTTAGCAGCGGAACATTTTAAAGCTTTGCAGTTATGAATCAGGATCAAGTGCAGGACTGTGCATTCAGACATGTACTGTATACATGCACATTCACAGTCTTTCACATACAATTGACTGCACATTTAAAAAAAAGGAAAGCAAAGTAATTAGAGCAAACAAATGACACTCATCATGCTTTGTTGCACTTTTCGAAGTCAAACTGATTTTCTCCCCTTTTGTTACATGTGGGAAAGCGCAATATTTTCTTGCAGTGATGATGAATAGAGTGATGGGCTGTTCCACTCCACTTACCTGGAGAGGGGGTTTCCACTAAAGTCTGCAATCTCCAAGGCCCTGCAAAACTTAATGCTCTCGGGGATCTCAGGAATGTCTGCAGGAGAAAAGAGGAGGGGAGGGGAGGGAGGGGGGAAGGTGGGGGGGGGACAGGAGTCAGCACCATGGACACACAGATGCAGAGCGGAGATGTAGAGGGCTCGTATTCTATAGAGCGAATCATTTTAAGTTCCTTTTAATCGCAACCAGATGGCCAGGGGCAGGAAAATGAGAGAAAGAAGAGGGAAAATGAGACAGAGAGAGATGGAAGCTGTGCTAGGGAGGACATGGTCAAAGTGTATGAAGTGTCCACCCACTAAGTAAAATTTAGAGTGCAATCACACATTTATAGCTACTCGCTTATTATGCAAGTCCAGTTCATTGGATCCTGTATCTGTATCTAAAAGCAGTCTAAAAGTTACTTATGTGCTTTAGTCTTAAAAGAAGGGTTTCCCATGTATGCTCAAAGGCATAACTTAGGGGTCAAATAAAGAAAAAAGGGAAAAACCTATCAAAGACTATTAGTGAAAGACATAAAATAGATATATTAAACAAAGTCTACAGCTGGATGGTGTAAAGGCTTCCTTGATTATAGGGCTGTTTAGTTATTTGTTTTGCCTCCGTTTTGTCATCATAGTCTCACTGCATTTTCAAACTACGCAGATTGGAGATAAGGAGATCTGTGTTGCAACAAATATATTGTACCGCAAATTTAAAAAAACATATCGCTTATATCATAAAAGCACTGGTGTGAAATGGTGCGAATTTCCACACTCACTCATTGCAAGGCAAGCAGGTGGCTGCACCTAATCCCCTCATTAAGTGCTCATAAGATAGTTTGTACAGTAACAAATAGCTTAAAATGTTTAAAGGCATAAAGACAATAATTTAGCTTTACTTTTGCCTGCTGAGTCTGATGCACATATAGAAGGCACAAGTGTAAATGTGATCCACTGGCCTGACCAGAAAAATAACTTTTACCACTGGATCCTGCAGGTGCATGTTAAGAAATCCCTACTGAGCCAGGCAGCCTATGACGCTTATCTGGCTCAGCACTGTCCTGCAGCAGGAGCAGACAGGCAGACAGATGGGAAAGGCCCTTACAGGCCACTGCACACTGCTCCCACAGTACTTGATGCAGTTTGTAGCAGAGCAGATGTCTCATATCTACCATATAGGCTCTTCCTGCCACTGAGTGTCAGTTTATTTATGAGCAGCATGCAAGGACACAGAGAGGGCAAGACATTTGTTGATGAGTTGCAGAAAACAATACAACAGGCCTTACTGAAATGTGTTTTATTTGAAGTCTCTGTGAAATGTATGAATATGCTTGTCTTAGGCATGAAGATCCATGGACGAATGTCTGTTGTGCCTGGGGGTAAAACTGGATAATCTGGCAAAGAGCTAATATTTATCAAATGGTTGCTGCTGGCATGTTGATTCTCCCACTGATTTGGCTAGGCTTCTGTTGCCTGACACCACATGGCAGGAATTTTTACAGATATAACTCCCTTGTTGTTTTTGGTGTGGTCTAGTCAAGAGTGGAAGGTTATTTTGCAACATGTCATTAAAAAGAACTGGGTTGCATGCTGACTGATAATGAAACAGTAAAGCAATTTATGCACAGCGAACTTGTATTCATGTACCATTTCTGGATATGTCCAGTTCCACCAGCTGCATGAAGTTGGCCACCTCTGGAGGGAGTCTCTGGATCTCATTGTCACTCAAGCCGAGCTTCCTTAGGTTCAGTAGTCTGAAGAAAGGCTGTGGAGACACATGATACAGTATTAGTACTTCTTTAGGCAGCTAACATTTAAATTCTTGAAATTTCACTTAATCACCCAATCTTGCAAGGATGCATCAAGGGACAAACATGAATGTATAACAATCAAATCTTGTGGATAAGAAAATCAAAATCTAAAAAACATATATAGTGGTAAAGACACTGCAAATGCTTAATGTCTAGGGCAAAAACTAACAATTATTTTCATTATGAATTAACTGTTTGGTCTATAAGAAGTCAGAAAATAGTAAAAAATATAATTTACTACAATGAAAGCCAATGATAAAGAGCAAATCAGAGAATTTTTGACATTTTTGTTTAAAAAAAATTACTTATGAGTTGCTATAGTTGCCATAGATGATTTGATTGATCATTTTGGGTCTATTAATGACCATTTTTAGCTCAAAAGTGGACATACAGCTGCATGATCTCAAAATTTAGAATTGATAAAGTGGCTAGTGAAACCGCAGGCATTATGTTAAAATCAGCTAAGCAAATGTATTCATTTTGAACATGTTGAGGACTTTCTCACCTAATCACAACTGTAAAGTGAACACAGAAAACATCCTGTATATTCAGAAGGAGGCCGACTCCAGAACCAACATTCCGTCCTCATATTCCCAAAAACTCCTCCTCGCCATGGCAACGCCAGCCAAACAAAGTGGCTTTCGATAGGAGAGCTGAGGAAAGTGCTGCGGCTGTGGCCGTGCCAAGTGCTTTCACAAGAGCCTAGTTGTTGGACAGGACAGCGTTCAGAAACATTCCTCCGCCAGCCGCACTGTGTGTGTCTGTGTGTTCGTCTGTGTGTCATCTGCCGTTCAGATGGACAGACAAGACAGGCTGGCGGGGAACAGCAAGATAAACAGGACAAAACTATGCAGTTATTAACCCCTCAATCAGTCCCCAGTTCTGCAGCCCACAGAGGACCCACTGTTTACTCTGTCAAAAGCCAGGCGACTTCTCAGACGTTGCAACGAAGGAAGCGTCTTGAGGAACTTGCCGATTTGGGCTTTCTGGAATAGGAATTTGTATAAACTCATTATTCGGGGATGCTTTCTGAACATAGGGTGCACAGACGTCTGCAAGCTTGGAGCCTCAACCTTAATTCAAACTAAACCTCAAGCTGTCAGCACGGCCCTCTGTGGAAAACAACCTGTGTGTCGTCAACCGCAGAGATTAACATACTAAATTGGAAAATTCGGATCATTTCCAAGCACCTCCTTCTTTATGGGGCTAAAGGTTTCAGAAATGTAGCACCGTCACACTCCTGGTTCCAAAGTGTTGCATAAACACGTAGTAAATCAGATAAGACAAAACATTCTTTGATGTGTATTGTCAGGTCTGTGCCTGACAAAAGTGTAAAAACACACAGATCTACACGCTGAACACAACATGCTGGGAGACAGCTCTACAATTACGCTGCCAAAGAGAAGAATGCGCAGTTCAGCTCCATTCAGTTCCTTGATGACAGACATTTCCTGCTCTTAACTGGTTATGTGTATCGTGTTAGGATGGGGAGTGAGGTTGGCTACAGCAGCAAGACAGAGCTTGTCAGTACTTTCCCAATATTCAACATTTCCCAGCATTTGACTAGTTGTTTATAGCAGCTTCCACTCCTGATGGAGAGAAATGTGTGGGGGGTGGGGGTGGTAGGAGGTAAACACAGGGAAGGACAGAGCCAGAGAGAGACAAAAAGGGTGTTGGCTCATTGAGTAGCAGGTGACAGGTATCAGATGGCAGGAACAGGAAACAGGAGCTCAGGGGGACCATGTGACCGGGGCCAAGCCCAGATGGGAACCGGCCCCCAGGAGGGGAGGCAACCTTGCTGGTAGAACAGGTGACAATCGGAGATGGAAAGCCTCTCAGGGTGTGGGTGCTTTGAAACATGCACACACCTGAACACTCATTCTGCAGGTACAAGAACTTAAACACAAACTTAAAAACCTAATTTCTAATCGCCTACAAATATGGATGGAGCTTCAAGTTCCCACGGTGAGACAGTACTCTCATACCAGAGTATGTTACTGCTACAGACAATCAGCGATTCTTCCATCCAGGCTAAACCAATCACCCAATAAAAGCTTTTGCATCAGTGCATTCCTCTCCTCTCTTGATATCGTCCAGAGCCAGATTCGTGATGATGGGAAGGCTGGACTGTAATGCAATCATGCCTGTGAACAAGTAATTATGAACACTCACAAAGATGGCCATTCACTCCTAAGTAGGCGCTCACAGACAGGGTTGCCAGTGTTTGTCTTGGAAGCAACTATGATGCTTTACCCAGTCCACAAAACAGCTTTAGTCCAGCAATGAAACAGAATAACACAGGAGTAGACTCACGAGATTCTCAACTTTCTGGACGACAGTAAGGTAACATGTACAATCAAATACTGACAAGTTCATCACATTTTTCAATCACATCAACTCTTCCATGTCTAATAAATCTGTTTCTTGACGTGACCAGTTACTTTTAAAGCCAACAATGTTGGTAAAGTAATAAAATCCCTTTCAAACAATGGCGATAACTGCAGTTCCCTCAGTGAAAACTGGGTCTGATGTCCCTGTCGTTTCCCACCAACTGATGTACTTTCAAATTAAACAATGGAGAACCAACAGTTTTATACGGGTCAATGGGTCAGTTGGAATAACAAGTGGGACCAGTGGGATTTAGTGTACCGCCACTGTCTCTTCATTGTATTACTGAGCCATCAGTCTGCTCAGTCACTCAGGCAACTTTTACAGGACTGTTTGTGTGTGTATTTGTGCCTGTGTGTGTGAGTGTGTGTTACCATTTGTAGAGTGAGACAGCACGTTAGTGAGAACTAGTGTGTTGCATTTCCTTTACCACTTTTCAAGTGGGATGTTTTAATGAGGGCCTTTGCGAGACTTGTTTGCTTAAGGAAGATGTGAAGAGAGAGAGAGTGGAATAAAAAGGAGTGGGTAAATGATAGTGGTGTCAGCAGAGGGCAGTGTGGGGTCTCAGAGCTCCAGTCAGCACAACTCACTTGGAAATAGCCCTTAGACTACTATATACCAGCCTTTCTTGTGCCTATAGATGGTGAATAACCAAATACATCTGCACAACACTTCACTGATCAGAATTAAAAAGTAATAAGCTGTTAAGTAAACCAAACATAGGAAAACAAGCATCAAAACTGGAAATCAACAGCTGCCATCTGTAAACTGTTGATAGCACTTTCTAATGTAGTAGGTAGTCTTTGTTTGACCCTTTCTAAAACAGCTCCAGTAGCTAGAACATCAAACTGTAAGTTGTTGGATGAATAAAAAGTTAAGAGTCGAACCTGCTGCCATGCTCCCTTTTGAATTGCTTTGAATTCCAGAGAGCAGAGTAGTAGATAAATTACATTAAAAGTGACTAAGACAGCTATGAGAACTCACACAGCTGCGCAGATTCTGCCAGACTATGATAACATTTCGCACAGGGGAGGATTAGGTCTGTGTAACATCCACAACATGGCCAACTCAAGCTAGTGTGAAATGAGTTCTGTGGTGCGGGTACTTATTTGAAATATCCCCCATTATTATACAGTGAATGAAGCCTGGTCACCCATGAGCAACCTGTTACAGAGAGCAGTGTGTGTGTGTGTGTGAGTGACGAGACACACTGAGAGGCTACGCAAATGACACGTTGCACTTCAGTATGTGTTGAGTGTCATAAAATGCTTTGATTTATCCACCCCGCTCTGCTTGGGTTACATTCCCCTCTGACAGACAAAGTGTGTTAATGTGCCTCAGGATGTGTGTTTGTATGTGTGTGCATGCACGCTTGCACGTTTTGCAGAAATCTTTAAGTCGCAGGAGGGGAGATCCTGTGCTGTAAGTCTTTAAGGCAGCACACAGCAGTGTTTAGAAAATCTTGGTTTTACTTTGGCTGGGGTTGCCAAGAACTGTGGCTACAGTAGCAGTACTCAGCGTGTGTGTGTCAGAGGGTAGGGCAGATGTTAACGTGCATATTTGTGTTTTCATGTGTATTAGCGGGGGGGTTGTGTTTGTTTAAGAGTGTTTATGAGAGTGTTTATGTGCGCTGGAAGAGACTGTAAATTCACAGAGCGGAATGTTAATGTTTGTGGACCTCACATCACTCCAGACAAACTAATTAAAATGTGACTACAGATATTCAAGAGGCAAAGTGTGTGTGTGTGCCCTCACATGTGAGCAGACTGTATGTTCTCTGTATGAGAAGTGCAGTGACCTGACGCCTGATGTTCAACACACTACTATGCTCCCATGAACATTTATTGGTAGGCCTATACCACCATATGGTTTTATACCAATAAATGTTCATGGGAGCATAATCTAGTGTGCAGACTGTATTTTCCCGTTTTTCACATGTTCTTCTGTCCGGCACCTAGTATTTATCGTTTGGATGTGCGTGCTTTTGTACACTTTTTCCGAAGCCTGGTGTTCACAGAGGCTGCAGTGTTCCAGTCAAGTGACTCCATTTAGCTTACGGTTTCCCTCCAATCATGCCATCAGACTAGAGACAGAGCAGGCTCCTCCGGCCCTCCAAAAACACACACACAAACAAATAACTAAATTTGACCTTCCTCTTACAGGGCGTATTTAGTGTGCAGGGACACCCTGCTGGAGGACCCCCAGGCATCAAACTCCATGTTTGCCCTGAATCACTAACCTAAGGTCAGGTTCACAGTGTAAACATTCCTAAAAAGGTAGAAGAGTAACAGCAGAAGAGTAGAAACTAAGAAACTAAGATATCTAAGGTGTTGGCATTTTGTGAAACAAAAGAGCTGAACCAACTTGATCAGGTCTCAGCTCGCCTACAGGAGGCGAAAAGAAAGTCAAATTACATATTATCATTAAACCTCTCCACCATTCTTTCCATAAGCCTCATTTTTGCATTTTACTCTCACACACTTCATTTCCTCTGGAAGTGAAATTCCTTTTCACACATTCCCGAGCCTCTTAATCTTGTGCCAAATCTGCCCCGTTGGCCTAGTCCTTATGTCCCCACTCTTCCCAATATCCATTCCCTCACGATACACACCAACTACACACACTGCATGCACAATACTGGGGTGAGGGGCTCAAAGCGAGGGGAGGGGAGAGCACATGCTTTTGTGCTTGCTTGGACTCTTTCAGTGTCCGGGAAATAAAAAGCTGAGAGGATTTGGTTGACTGAGTAACTTGGTCAGTCATTCGAATGGTGAGCCTCATTACTGCACACTTGTTTCTATAGATAGCTGCAGTTATTGTTGTGGTATAAACTCAGTACATGAGTGACCACAGACACAAGGCAGCCATAATACAAGGTAAATCCGCTTTAAGAAGCAGTCCCCCTCCTCTTACTGAGCTTAATATCGTCAGTGCAGAGTTGTGTGAAGTTAAAAGCACCAGAGCAACACATGGGCTGATGTTGCTCTGCTGCTTGGCCAAAGCGTCCCCTCCCCCTGCAGAGCACTGTTTGAAACCCAGAGTTCCCAAAACTTCTACACATGAATGACACCCTAACTGGTCCTCTTCCCCTCCTCCTCCTCCTGCTCCCTCTGCTGCTCCACCTCTTTGGGTTCCCTCCATTTTACTTGGCAGAAGGACAAAGGCCAAGCAGCCAGCCCCACACAGGCCTGTCAGTCACAGGCCAGCTCTCGCTGCCCCCCTCCCTATGGCTCGACCAGGGGATTCCTCCATTGTCTGAAAGGGCACCGCGGAGAAGAGAAAGGGGGATAGAAGTGGAAGGATGAAGACTTGAAAGAGGAAAGTGGCAAAGGATAACAAAAGGCAGGAATGACTAAGAAGGATAGAGAAGGCGAGTGGGGAGAACGGCGCAGAGAAGAAGATTGTGTGAGAAGTAGAGAGAGGAGAGAGCTGAGAGAAAGGGACTGATGGTGGATTATTAATAAAGAGTGGAGGGTCAACAATGGATTCCCACAGTGCACTGCACACTCTGCACCACTAATGGGAACAGAGCCTTCAGCCACTGACCAACAAATTATCTCACTTAGCTTTCAACGGACTACAGACTCACTGCCCGTCTCTCTGACAGATGAATAATCTCATTTATTCATCAAAATCAAAACACGAAACAAGCCAATGTGGTTTGGTCCGGTCTGCTGTGGTCCATACGCAGTGTGGAGTACAGTACTCCCACTGGTCTCTTCAGAAAATCCACACATATCAGACCAACAATACAACCATCCACCTACTCACAACTATAAACCTAAATTCCACTTCCTCTGCCCTCACCCACCGCCTCCCACACACTCTCTCCCTCTATTGCTTGCAGCTCAAGTGTGTGTGTATTTGTGTGTGTGTGTGTGTGATAAAGAATAAAAAGAAACCACCAAGAACAACCAAATCTACAGACACAGCAGCAGTACATGCTGAACAGCACCAAAGTGACAGGACAGCACAGCTAATTCTATTAACCTTAAATCAAAAATGCTTGCGCACAATCTACAAGGCACATAAAGACAAGTGGGCGTATGTGTGCGTGTGTATGTCTTTGTGTGGCCATTTAATGGTGTTTTGTGCCATTATAAAATGCCGTGCATATGTGTATGAGTGTTTGTGTTTCACTTAAGTGGCACTTTCAGCCATGACTACCCTTATCCGGCTCCAGTCCCCCAGGGTGAACAGCCCACACAGAGAGAAGGGCGTGGTAAAGCCGGTGTGACTGACAGCCTGACTAACTCCCATCTACTTACACCTGTCCCGGGGACTTTGATCTGTGCAGAGAACAAACACAACTCAAAGACAGGCCTAGCAATGTCTGTACCCACTGCGCCACTTTAGCAGTTTTGAGCTACAGTAGCCAAACTTTGCTCTGACAATTGAGGGAAAGTAAAAGACGTTGCTAGCCCTAAAAAAAAACAAAAAAAACATTATTCAAGGTCAACACTTCTGCTCTTTCCACAGTAAAGCCAAAATTTGCATTGTGAGGAAATGAATGCAGTACGGAGCTTGGGATTTCCTGGATGTACAAGAGCAAAACCAAAAAACAGTCTGGAGTCTGGAGCTTTAATAACACAACTAAATTTTGTTTCAGTGTGACATCTGTGTGAGCTACAGTTTGGCTTTTTATTGATGTTATATGTCAATCTTTGCATGCATGTCCCATATGTGTGGGTGTTTTAAGCAGCTGGAGCCATATCAGTTTTTTAAATTAGACTTTAAAAGAGGAAAAGTGTGGGTTTTCTATTTCAAATGCTTTTAAAGATAAATTCACTATCTATCATTAATCTGGCAAGAGATCTTCACTTAAATAAAGACCTTAAATTTACATGCTTCACTTATACATGTGTAATACATGGTGAAACCAATATAACAAATTATGGCATAAATAGTTCTCTCTCTTCTGTCTGCCCTAGGACATCCTGTGCTTCACTGTGCTGCCATGTTTTCTTTAGTGAAGATGAGTCAGTGAGGAATGGATGTATGGTCCTAGCTGAAGGGGTTTGGGCCCAGGGCCCATGCATGTACACAATTTATGCGTGTATGCATGCGAGTGTGTTTATGCCCGCTGCCTCAAAGCATCCTCTTCAGGATAAGTGGGGCGGATGCCTGGAAAGGCTGCAGCTGAAGAAAACAAGAACTGCTCAGGAAAAGAGGGAACCCCTCTATTCAGGGCAAACAAACTGAAACAATGACAGCAAAGATCACAATAAACAACTCAAACTACCCACTGAAAATACAGTGAAGCCAGATTGTGTTTCCACGTAGCTACAGTGAGTGCCAAATGCTTTTCCAAAGTCAACATGGTTAATAAACAACCACAGTGACAACAGGGGCTTTTCCCCCCTTTGCCTTCTGGGAATGCGGTTCAGTTTTGTTGAGCTGACACAATAAAATATTATGTTTCAGAAGATGCCTGCATGAATTCAGCCACGTGTACAGCCTGGAACGTTCAGCCTAGATTCCTATTAGACAGCTGTATTTGCGTTATCAGCGTATAATGTAAAACAAACAGAAAGCCCATATCGCACTGCTGTCTGTCGATGAAGACTCCAGAAGGGTAAAGGAGGAAGAATGAGAGGGAACAGGTGGACATGGCATTGTGTGGATAAGAGGCTCCTCCAATCACAAATACACATGGCTAAAGAGTACCTCTGTGACACGCATACAGCTGAGTGTTTGCTACTCCAAAGTACAAAAATCTTTATCTTCTTGGATTCATGTTTGCCACAGATAAATTAAGAATATCTCTTTAAAAGCAAAAAAATGGAGTAGTTATATAGTATAGTAGTATATATTAGCCACCCATAGCTAGTATGACTAACAATGTGAAAGTGGAAGCAGTTTTCTGTTATTATAAAGTGCAATAAATGTTTCTTGCCAAAGACAGATGTATAATCATGATAAACACTGTGGCATATGATGTGGCACTCTTGGTTATGCTCTCCGTAACTGAGAATGGTGATTGCTTGATGCAGTAAAGCGATTTCCAGTCAGCATTTTAAAAATAGACAAGTAATCCCTCCAGTGTTGCCATATTGGGGGGCTAATCACTGCTTTGGTCACTAAAACCGTCACAGTGATAGAAAAGCTTGCACCACCAGCTCTGGGACACCATGTCCACAACTTGATTAACACAAACACACAGAGAGTCAGCACTGAGTCCCTGTAGAGATTTGCAATCCAAACCAAATTCAAAGCAGCAGCCAGGCTGAAAGCCTTGAACTTGATCTTCTCAGAGCTCTTTTGTCTGCCTACAGTATGCCTACGTTTCAGGTTTCATACAGCACATCTTTCACCTGACTAAAACAATCAGAACACTTATGCAAGATAATCAATAGACTGTTATTGACAACATCCTACTTCTACATAGGGAAAGCAGGAAACAACTTCAGACTATGAAGTGTACAGTGTGTTTCAGCAGTGTGTAATTGCTGAGGGAATGAGCAAATAGCCATGTTTTAAGGGCTGCAACGATTAGTTGATAATTGATTAGTCGACTGACAGAAAATTCATCGCTTTTCATTTAATCATTTTGACTCTTAAGAAAAAAATGCTAAAATTATCTGATTCCAGCTTCTTAAATGTGAATAATTTCTAGTTTCTTTAGCTCCCCATGATAGTAAACTGAATATCTTTTGGTTGTGGACTGTTGGTCGGGACAAAACAAGACATTTTAGGTTGCATTTTGGGCTTTGGGAAACACTGATTGGCATTTTTCACTATTTTGTGACATTTTTAAAGAAACGACAAATCAATTATTCGAGAAAATAATCTGCAGATCATTCGATAATGAAAATAATCCTACATGTTTTACCAAACGTGGCTGCTTCAGTCGGCAGTAATGAGAAATTTAAAGGACCTAAAGAGGGTGTGGCATAACTAACACCAACACTGCCTGGAAATGTAAATGATGAGCGGTCCTTCAGGGTGTCAGAGTCACTGAGCAAATCATGATCACAGAATGAAAACAAAGTGAAGGGCCTAAATTTTGCATGCGATACTTATTTGTTGGTATATTGATGAACAGAAAATGCACATTGCTGGAGCCATGCCTTTCAATTATTGGACTGTCAAAACTGCTGCTTGGTGCTGCTTCATTCCCATTCAGACCTTGCTGTTCAGTTGAACTAATTGCCTGAGATTATCACACAGGAGGAATGAATGAGTACACAAGGAGATCAGAACCCCCCCCCCCCCCACCCCACTCCGACCCCCTCTCCCTGACTTCATCACATGCTCTCTTCCATTCTCCTTCGGTGTTCCCACAAACATGACACAAAACCAGAAGCCCTATTGTTTATAGTCCACAGAGGACGTTTGGCTCTTTCCTGGATGGGCTGGATCCGGTATGTGCGGCCTGCCTGCCTGCCAGCTCTCCGTTTGTCCCACAGTGAAGCTGTGCTGCAGGGGAGCATCATGGCAACCAGGCACTGGCACAAGTAATTTGCTAAATAGTATACCATAAACACATATCATGATCAAAAAAAAAAAAAAACAGTAAGAGGAGCAACTCTGCTTGATTCGTCAAATAGAAATAAGGGTATTCAGCAGGCTTTGTGAAGCACAAAGATTGTGCTGAGGTCATGGTTTAAAATGGAGGGTGGAGCCAGATCTACTTTAAGCTTTCATATCGAGCCTCACAGGCAGCAAAAGAGGATCTGGTCCCCACATACAATCTCATACAGTATTTCATACTACACAGCATCATTATGCCGTCTCAAGCTGTGTAAAAAGCTATGGGTGAAGTAAAACCAGTGAAAAACATTATCAAACTTGCTCACTGCATGCAGCTACTCATATCCTGATGAACAGTTTTTACTGCAGGGATATTTTACACAAATGGAGATCAACTTGCACTCTATATTGAGTATTATACATTAGAAAAGTTCCTGAGTGTGTGTGTGGTGAGTGCACGAGCACCCTTGGTACAATTGACTCATTGTGTGTGTCCAGGTTGTGGCCTCCCTCACAGGATCATGTGGCTCAGTGTCTATCATTTTCCAGTAACGGTCTCTGCATTCTCCCTCTTGCAACGGGCTTCATTCAGGTCTCTCTCTTTACATTTCTCTCTCAGGAATGTTCTCTCACCATTTCAAACTGACATGGAAATATACAGCTGTGACGTGCAATAGCCTGACCGGTGTTTCCCATGCAATGTTAATATTTGGGTCACCTGCACGGACCTTTTACTTCAAGAATTGAACCTCATGAATTAGATCTTAAACCTCCTGCAGTTTCAACAGATGATAGGTGATTTCATGACTCAGTCATGAGGCTGGAATGAAAATAACCCTTTCAGATGGCATCAACAGCCAGCCCGGTGCTGCATAGGCATGAGCTGACAAACATCTGTCAGTTTTGCCCGTATCCAGCAAATCTGGATTAAACAAGGGCTCCCACTGTTTTTGAGTGAGTAAATCACAAAGGTCAGAGTTAGGGCTAAATTTTCTTTTTGCACACAACCAAATGTAAATATAAAACAATAAAATTAGTTAACCTACTTAATATAATGTATGTAGCTTTTCGTTAATGCACAGTATCATATATTTAGAATAATAAGCCTATTATTTGTAGTGCTGTTAGTACAGATCTTCAGATCTATAACACGAAGTTGAGTAAGTAGGTCCACAAGTGCAGCACAAAGTTACCTCTATGTAGTTCACCGATCTTGCATCCGAGCCCCTGTGGAATAATAACTGTTCCACTTTATGTGTTGCTATGAAGTGTATCTGCCTTGCTGCTGTAGCTTTTTCAAAGCCCAAGGACAAAGTGTGGCTTTGAGACAAGCAGGTTTACTCTCTCCCTCTCTTTCTCTCCTCCTCTTTCTCTTTGCTTCTGTATGACAGGTTTGGCTCAGGCAGAGGCCAAGCTTGCAGTGTTGCAAGCAGATTTGGAAAAAAGCAATCACTAAGGCCTCACACAAAAAGGTACAGTAGTAGGGCTGCAGTGACAGGGAAGCCCCAGCCCATCTGGTGTCTCTCCCTGACAACACAGGGAAAATGCACCCCCGCATCAGGCAAACCACTGGCCCTGGGAGATCCATCACCTTGGAGACCAGCATTTGTTCAATGAAGAAGCCAGGGGACAACGAAGCAGAAACCTCCCCAGTGACGCTCGACTGACGATGAAATGAAAACTTAGCCTCATTTAATTCAGACACATAATCTGCTCAGATAAAATGCAGTATGTGGACATCTGCACTGTATCTTCACCACAATCAGGACAACCATTCCTGCAATGTAATTTGGCTTTATGTCCATTATCATTTCATCTTTGTGTTGTGGATTCTTTCTTTAGTGCTCATCTGGCTGGGGGTTTATAAACACTTTACCACATACACTTACCTTTCAATAAAAGACAGAAGAAAAGGATTCCGTTACTTAGGATTACAAGCCGAACCCCATTAATATGTCATTGAGACAGCATAATTACAGAGTTGTCTACACCCCCCGCTCACATGACTCCAGAGAGGATCAACGCCAGGAGCGACCAAAACACTAGGCCTAAGCCCACAGGGAAGCACATGCTGATCCCACAAGGCTGACTGAAACACGCTCCTCTACATGCCCGATGTCATGAACCTGGTTTGTGATAGCAGATCTAAAAATACACTCCAGGGGACCTGATGCACATAAAAATCAATCACTCTGTACTTGGGAGCACAGATAGCACATTTTGTACCTTTGCCAGCATGCCATGTTCCTTGGCTAACATACTAGAGGAGGTGAATCCAACCAAACATGGTACATTTACACTCAATCTGTACTTGTCCTTGACCTCACCTGACACGTTCCTGCGCTCAAAAGAGCCGTTAGACTGCTGAGCTGCAGCAAACGTCACACATACACAATCACAGTTCCCAGACTAACACCGTGTCTACACAGGAGGCGTAGCATGAGCAGCATGTTAGCAGAGAAGTTGTTCTCCATTTGTGTGGCTACACAGGATGCGTTCAGGCACAGCGTTGAGTGTGTAGGTCATCCACATTGTGGAAGCACTCAGAGCATAATGTGCAATCACTGTAGTTACTCACACAAAACAGAGGAAAATACGCTTCGGGTCACGCTTACATGCATATAGTGCGAGTGAAGTGCAAGCCATTACACAGCCCGTGTAGACAGCTGTATTGATTAAAATAGAAGCGCATCTGTTCTGTCAGACGCACTTGAGAAGGCCGACTGAAAGACATGGCTTAAATGCTTTCTGTATACAAATGGCCTAACCTGCATTCGTACATACTATCTAGTTTATTTATGAGGTGTCAGTTGTAGATATTAGGAAGAATAAAATGTGAAATTGCTTTACTTTACAAAATAATGGGTTACAAATAGTGGAGACTTGCAATTGAAATGTCTGGATGTGTGTCAGCCTGCAGAGGGCAGCTAAGGTGCTTTGGTAAAGAAGAAAGAAGTTCAGCGGTGACAGCCGAGTCATTCAACCACCCCCCCCCCCCCCCCCCCCCCCCCCCCCCCCCCCCCCACACACACACACACACACCCCCCCACACACCGAATCCCAACATTTAAACTTGCATTATCAAAACTTCTCATACAACTAAATATTGTTAAAATAGCAAAGGTGGAAATAAATCAAAGACAAGGTAAAGTAAAGCAGAAATGTGCCCATTTAAGTTTAACAATGAGGGTGAATATCTGAATAACTCAGTGTAGAAACAGGAATTGGCTTTTTGTGGCTAATAGACACAACTGGAGCAGTTAAACTACTACGGATGAGGAAGACAAATTTTTGCCCTTTGGCCTTCTATTTGTTGTTTTAAGTACTGTGATCCAGATATTGACTGATATTTACTGATGAGATCAGGGGTCTCTACTGACAAAATAAAAAAATAAAATAAATATGGCTTATTGTTAAATAAGACCTTTGTACAGGCATCTTACTGAGCAGTGTAATTGAGATATCTTCTACATGTTTCCAGCTGAACTCCTTTGCAGTATTCCCATTTGTGTTTTAAGTCCCCAAAGAGGGCTAGCTTAATTAAAACACTGTTAGAATGAAAGAAGACTGACACGGGAGACTGAAATTAAGTTTGATTAGATTCAGAGTTCAACTGAAGCAAGATGTGCGTATCATGCATGCTTCAATGTTAGTCTAAGTATAGTGTCTGTGTGTGGGCCTTAACTACAGGAATGTAAGATGAGTAAGTTCAAGTGTGTGAGAGCGAGAGAGAGGAGTGAGTGAGCAGAGCTCGCAGAGGGAAGGGCAAACTCCTGGAGATTCCAGGCATGCCTGCATTTCCTCGGATGTCACGTGCTGCAGTGCAAACATAGCCATGCTAAGTTAATTACACGGAGCACACAGGGCTTCTCACTTTTCCCCCCAAAATGTTTCAGACTTTATCAAAACCATTATTAAGGGAATGTTGAGGCGAATGTGCTTAAAATGCCACTTATCACAGACAGGTCCATTCCCAAAGATGAAGATTTATACTTTCTGTGAGGCTCCGGGAGTCTAAATATTGTTTTGTTGTAAGTTGACTGAACGCGCACACACACACACACACACACACAAACACAAACACACACAACACAGATGGAAGAAATATTATTAGAAAGCTGCCTGGTGGGAAAAGAAAGCAAGGAGAAAGAACACAAAGAGTTGCATTGTGCTTTACTGCAATTCCTCGAGTGAAAATAACTGACCTTTTACTATACACAATGCACCAACAATCAACACTTACTGAATCAGTCATCAGACTGGGCTATTCTGTTGTGACCAGGTCAACTCACTTAAGAGACATCAACACAAGAAATAGCAAAGGAAAGGGTTAAGTGCTGAGGCCAAAACATACCACCACCCCCCAAAAACCACAGTGAGCCAAAAATCAAGGCATTCTTGCTACACTGGAGATGAAAAGATGTATTTGGGGGCCTACTGATGTGCACACACACGCACCGATTCTAGACATGAATTGCTGCCATCTCATATTCTACAGACCTGTTACTGCTTCATTTGTTATTCATCGCTGGCGTGAGTATGACACATACGTGCGTGCATGCTGCTTTGTTGTCTCCAAAGAACCCCGCTGTGTTTTCCATTGACCTCTCTCATCCATTCTCTCTCTCATACACACAAACATTCACCCATCAGCACCTCTATTAGGAGCCTCAGACTAATTTTGTGGCACAACCCACACATTCAACATGCTTTATATTGTGTTTGCTCACCAACCAATGAATAAACCAAGACTGTGCAGCATTGTTAAACTCTACAAGCGCATCACAACGGTAGTAATGTCTGCTCAAAATTGGGGCTGAAAAGGATGCTCCCAAATCAGAACTGTAGACTTTTTCCACACAGGTGGCCCTGACCCCCTAAGGCTTTTATTTAGCAGCAACAATATATTAGTCTGGTGACTGCCTCACACAACAATTCACATGCAGCAACATTTTTTTTAATATTGAGAGCACTATTTATCTTTTTTAAATCTTTGGTAGCAAGATTAATGATTTTACTCATTTTAAATTGACAAAAATGGCACATTCACTGCGATTGCCTGCAATGCATATATAATAATGCTTAAAATTCAAATCAGTAAATCAAAATATGACTAGGTAGGTGTCATCTTTGAGCAAAATTGTTCTATGAATTATAATAGTGCCATGCCCAAATGGCATACATACACAAGAAAGACAAATCACTAAACAAGACATTAAAACTTCTTTTGCTATTAAAAAAATACATTTTGAAACATTAAGACAATTGCAGTCGCTCATTTCACACGTTTAAAAAGGTCAGATTTCACAAAATCATTAACATGACTGTTGTCCATACTTTCAGAAACTATTGTAACTTATTCCGAGTGGATGAAGGTGAGTAATGAGGTGAGTAAATATTGAGACAAAATATGAAAACCCTTTTTAAATAATGGAGTGGATTTATTTACAGATTGTTGGACGGATGGCACACAATAAAATATATAAAATGTGATGAGTGCAGACATTATTGCTACTGGTCTTAAGCAGAAGCTGGCATATGCAGCAAAAAAGTACAAAATAATCAAATATTGGTAACAGCAGCAGTTTCCTGGCATATAAAGAGAAAGAAGATGTGCGTCTATAACAAGTCATTCAGTGATACTGGCTAATGGAAGGCCAAATCAATAGTGTGATCAATAAGGAAGAGAAGTAGACACAGCAATTTAGATAAATGATTATTCAGTTAATGATAACTTCAGTGACCAGGAAACGCAAAACACTGAGCTCTGCAATAGGGTCTTGTTATTGCATAGTACACATATTTGGTAAATGCTGTATGTGCATGCAGTGAAAATGAAATGTGTGCGCTTGAGAAAAAGTATGGATGCCCGCGTGTAAACAGGTGTCGGCTGTCTCATTTTATTGCACAAAAAGCTTTTCAACTCAACCACAAGCAAGCTATAAATATCACTTGTAGCTGATTACACATTTTATAGTCCCCCTCCACTCCTCTTTCTTGTTCCTACAGTTAAATGTTTGAGCTTCACTGTGCAGAATGATGTATGTGCAGTTAGACACTTGAAGGCTGTTTTCACATTTCATCTGCTGTAAATGGAAAGTTTCTCTGTGCTCACTGAACATTTGATTTCTTGCCTATGAGCAGGATTTGTTACATCACAACTAGTTTGGAGGCCAATCGTGGTCCAATATTCGACTTACACAAGTGTGATGTGGAAACTTGAAGCCGCCAGCGCACAAACACTAAGAATGGACTTTTCAGTGAAGGAGACATCTTGTGTCCAACAGTTAAACCAAAATGAAATATATTTGCATATTCAGAGATTTTTAATGAGGGAGAAGGAGCAGATGTCATTTTAAGGAACTGAAAGTGGTAATTATACTTTTTTTGTGGAAAAAAAACCACATCAGACACATTATCGTCACAAGCAGAGTATTACATATCTTAATACATGTCTGGAGGGGATCGTTAAATATTTTCCCAGATTAGCTCTTGTTCAAGACATAAATATTAGCTTCAGATGTTTCTTTTTTGGGCCTATTTAGGCCACACACACACACACAAACACACTTGAGATGTAGCTCTTTTTCCCCCTTAACTTTGACATTTTAAAACATTTAATTTATGCTTTGGGATTTGTAGGCTGATTCATTTTTCATTTGCAGCTCTTTAACAGCAGTTGCAATCTACAAAATCAGAAAGACATTAGTTCTCAATTGAGCGCAAACATTTCTGCTATTTAGAGGCACACTACAGTAAATCTTAAATAGTAGTTTGGGAAGACTTATTAAAAACTGGCTAGTTTAGGGACAATTATTCCCCAAATGGAACAAAATGTTGATGAAAGGCAGTGAGATAGTGAGTCGAGTGAAGAGTAATCAAGTGGTGTTGACATTGCCATCGTAGTAGGAAACACTGCTGCAGCCACAAGAGTATTACTGCACTCCTTTATCATGACTCTTGAGCTCTGGGGCTTAAAAGTCATTCACGGGTCGGTGCCACATCTTGTAGGATTACAGAGAAACATGGTGCTTTGTGTCAGTTATCATAAACACTATCAGTTGGAGACACTGTGCGCTTCTGAGTGTGTATACAGAGTGAGTGAGGAGCAGGAAATACGAAAGAAACACTGCTGTACTAGTAGGAGGGGGGCAGAGGAGTAAACAACAAATAAAACATGAGCAGATTTTTCCCAAACCTCCTGTTTTCATGCTTGGATTTAAAGTTCCCCCATGCTCCACAAACATGGTCCAGAGAGGAGACGGCCTCACAAAAACAGGGCATTCCATGGCTCACTTGATTATTCCCACTTCCTGCTTGCAGAGACGCTCCCAACAAAAAGGAATCAACAAGAGAAACACGGACGTCAACAAATCAACGTGGCCCAAACCTAGACACTGACTGAGTGCTTGAGTTGCCCCAGAGAGAAAAAAAAAAAAAAAAAACAAACCAGGGCTTTGTGAGCATCCTGAGGGAGCTCTGCCACTTAGGGCGTTTTCAAACTTTAGCTATGGTCCAAATCAGTGGATGAGTTGTTATTTTGTTGCATTTCCCTTTGGTTTGATTTCACACACACACAAAAAATACAAGCGAACCAAAATGTATCAACAAAAGCCATGTGGGAGCTGTCACTCCGTTCATTGGTCAGAAATCTCGTGAGGTTGGCGGGTGGAGAAATGAGTTTGATTTTCTTCCAGGACAACTATCAAAAATGGCTCATCAGCAGAATTAGCATTTCTTTATTATTGCAGTCATCGTTTGGGACATACACCAAAATATGCAAGCAGAATAGCACATTTGAACACACTCCAAGGCAACATCTAGAGAACAATGGGTTGCTTCATGTTAGGTGAAGACTTGCTGCCTTCAGTCAGCTGAAGAGGAGAAGGGAGCACATATTGAGCACATACCTGCCTGTACATAATGCACAGTGCAGCTGGCTACGGGAGCTGGTTTAATCCAAAAAATTTGCAAAGCTGTCTGCAGTTGGGTTGGATCTAGGTCGGATCACGTTCATACCACAAACTAACCGTACCAGAGTTCATTTGTAACCAGACCGAGACCATGTTGAAGTGGTGGTCTCGGTCCGGTTGTTTTGGTCTGCGCCTGAGTGCGATTCCTGTGTTCACACCTGCCCAAACGAACCGCACCATGGGGGTAAACGCTCCAGGGTTCGATTCAACCAAACTAAACAAGGCAGGTGTGAAAACGCCCTTAGACTAGCCCAGACAGACAGTCAGACTGAAGAGGCCACCTGTTTCAAAACACCATAGAAATCGAAACTTCTGTTGTGGAAGCTGTTGTGCAGACGAGTTGGTTGCTAACTGGTTAAATACCAATTTACGTTATTAGTGAATGCGTATTCACATGCCACATGCAAAGTGCTAAAATGCAGCTTTCTTTCACTAAATCTACGAGCATTTTTAACTGCAAATCCAAGAGGGGATGGAGACAGGGTCCGAAAGTAACACCCGCCAAGCACCAAATGTGGGTAGATTTTCCGTTTGGTGAGTAAATCTTGGAAGGCTATCCGCCACACTGGCGGGTAAATGTTTGTACCAAAATAGCCATGTATTAAAATATCTGGCATGATGGCACGGAGGAAATTACTCATGTTTGTCCCTATACAGTGTAGACATGTGTGTCAACAGTGCCGAAAAACTGTAGGAACGAGCGAGGTGGTCTGAGGCAAAGGAGCGCCGGCCACAGACGGTCTCGAGCGCTCCCGGTTTCGCAGCACTGTTTACCGTACGGGACATCAGCTACTCTGCTGGACTGTATATGTGACACAAAAAGGCAATTTATTATTTTGGCCAGTAAAAAATATGAATGGACAGTGGATTTTTTCATCTACCAGTCCCCTTGGCAGGTGAGTCAAAAAGTTAATTTCGGACACTGGATGGAGATAAGAGCTGATGGTGAGGGACAGTGACCCATTCAGAGCCACAAGTACACCGGGATGAGGATGTGAGGGGCTATCAGGTTTCAGAGTGATAGATAGGGGCTTTCAATGACTGTGTGTGGCCAGCAGATAAAGGGCAGCATTTGTTTGTGGTTGGTTTTAATACCATTCCGGGTGACCTACTCCTCCACAGGGACATCAGCACCCTGACAGATTAGCCTCAAAGGGCCATTTGTGTGACTGAGAGTGTAGTTCCTGAGCTCCTGTATGATCAAAAGGTTCAGAAACAGCATCCCGTCCCAGAGAAATGTCATTGCTGAATTTAACCACTCTGAACTTCACATGTTCATCGGCAGCAGCCTCTTTTTTTGAGTCTTCAGTCATAACCTGCAAAAATGCGTGAATGCCGCAAACAGGCAGTTTGCTCAAGCAGACCAAACATCTGGCGCAAGATGACCTCAAACTGTACTACTGACAGGATGGGAAATAAACCACATACAAAGCAATTACGCCTGGCTGATAAGTGAGTCTGTTTACCAAGCTTTACTGACAGATAGCAACAATTGCTGCATTTGCAGGGCTTTTCCAGTCAGGAGAGAACCTATGCAGGGCAGTGTAGTTCAAAATACAAAAAATGAGGGTGGAGGTTTTGTGAATTTTTTTCATAATTTAAGATCAATATACATTACAAGACTTTTACATTTATTAAAAATATCCCAAACACAGTCAGACATAAATTGTAGTGCTATAAATGCAATAAAATGATAACTTAAGATGAAACTGATTTTGACCAGCTCAGCTGGAGAACCCTGAATGTGCTGCTTATAATGCTGACATGAGACATTCGCTAATATAAAAAGTGGTTACCAGCCACTCTGGCCATCTGACTGACTGCATTTTAGTTTATGTGAGTTTGCAATAAGGATTTAAAAGTGCCACTCCCTGCTCTGGATGCAGTCAGGCCTGTGCCCTTTACCTCTGAGGTTTCTGAACACTGGCTATTGAGAAGATGAGATCAACACATAAATACAGTTGGACAGAGAAAATGGCGTCACCTTGCACATCTTGTCTGTTGTGTACTTAATGCCTGTAGCCAACAGAGCTACCATCCTATCACAGTGCTCCAGCAGGGCATGCGGCAGCCACAGACTCTCCCCTATTGCAAACAGCTGCCACTACCACCACAGCCATCAATTATTCACTGGAGCCTTGCCTCCTTGTTTACCTTTGAGGCTGGCGACTGAGGCCAGAGTGGTGCAATAAAGCAGTGCAAGTGTACAGACCAGTGTTAAGTCCAGAACACACTGCCACCGCAGCGAGGTAGGGAATCACTGGGCACGTCATGAGATAGCCTTAGCCCGAACAGGAAATTCTACTGTGGGTAAAGTCACACAGGGTGGGACTAAGAACATAATAATGATGGGCAGCATTTTTCTACCTCAAATACGACTGCAACAATGACTTCAATTAATCCACTCGTTTTCAATTAATAATTTGTTCTCAGAAATATGAAAAATAGTGAAAAACGCCTGTTAGAATCAACAGTCCAAAAGGTATTGAAATTTACAATGATATGAAAAAGAAAGGCAGCAAATTCTTTATATTTGAGCAGCAGGACTCAGCAAAAGCTCTGCAATTTGGGTTGACCTTAAGACAATTAAGCACTTATCAAAATTGCTGTTGATTTATTGTAGAGGGGATGTGCCGAAGGGGGGGGGGGGGGCTTTTCAGGGGCACTGACATTGAGGAATAGGTCAGTGGCATAAACTCCTTGCTCCCACTGGTGTGCAGGTTGACGCCAAAAATACTACAAGCGGCCGTTTCTAAGCATGCTGTATTGCGGCACTGTTTTTCACTGTAGGCTTGACATTACACAGTTAACATTGCTACTATTTCCCAAGAAGAATGTATGATTTCGTAAAGTGAAGGGAAGGGGAGGAAGGAGGATGTGTAAGCAGTGAGTGTGCGCATATGCTTGTCAGATAGAGTGAAGCACAAGATCCATCTACACGGTGCAGAAGTGTCCTCTGACAGCTTCTTCCCCACCTGACACTGGATGTCAGCCCAGCGTTCATGTATGGATGGATGGCCCTAACGTCAGAGTCCCAGACGGCCCGGGATCAGTGGAACTCAGCTCCCAGATCACTTCCTCCAGTAGAGGTGCCAGAGCCCCCCGCCCCCCTTCTGCTGTTAATCCTTCTCCGGAATAAAATACACCCCCACCACCACTACATACACACACACACACACACACACACCTCCCATTACCCCTCTGCCCCACCACATCGGGAGGAGGGGGGGCAGGCAGGATGTGAGACCAGCTGGTCATCAGCTCAGACAAAGAAACCTGCTGAATGTGCTCCAGCATCAAAAAGAAGCTCAGATCTCTCACATTGCTGTTTCTTCGTGGTTTCACTAGCTCTGGATCTCATTCACTTTTTACCAATCCTGTATTGTGGGGGCTGATTACAGAATTTAAAAGTCTACTCCTGTTTTTTCTCACAATGTATTCCTTTTATGATTGGTGTGGGGGTAGAGTCAGTTACAGCCAAAGACTGAGGAAATCTTATAGTCTGTCTTGACACATGGAAACAAAACATTCACACGGCAAATCTTATTTTAGATTCATTTACACTTTGTGAACAATAGCGCTGCCGGCTTCAACGTGCTTTACCAAAGCAGGAAAGTGGAGAGTAGAAGAGTGAGAAAGAGCTGAGCCGGAGGAAAGATGTGGTTTTACCGCAGAGAGGCCAGTGGCAGGTGTAATTTATCTTTCGTCATAGCCTAGTTCAGCCCGTCGCTTGGGAGATACAAACCAGGACTCTACTGTAGAGTTAACTGGAAACTCAGGGAGGAGAGAAGGACTGCAGAGCTCAACAGCACACTGCAGGGACATGGTGTAAAGTGTAGAGGTCATAGATTATTAAACCAAACTTCCCTCAGTGAGCAGCAAACTTTTGCCTGCATTTCTCACACCTCCAATAGGAATTATGCAGCAGATGGGTGTAGCACCATTCATTCTCAATCTGACGGAGCCATTTTTCAGTCTTCCCCGAGATAATAATAAAGACTTATGTAACAAAAACATAAAACAAAAAACACTTGACTATTCAAGATTACGCAAACAGTCGGAAAACAGTTCACATTCAGCAAGAGCTGATTGAAGGGGCCTAATTTGGGTTTCTCTTGACCCGAGGGACTCGAGAGAAAAGTACTCAGATTTTTATCTGTGCATTTATGTGCTCGAAAAGAGACCCATACGGCAGAAAAGCAGATCCCAGAGGAGGCGTACACTTAGTTGCAATGGCCTGCGTGCAGGGGGGTCGAAACTGTGGTGCTGAGGGGCATTTTCACGGCCGGGTGAAGCCCTAATCTGTCCTTTAGCCACAGATCTGTTCGCACACACACAGAGAGGGCACTAGTGACAGCTGAGGATTAAAAAGACTGCACAGTCATCCTTCCTATCTATCATGCACATATACATCTTTATTCAGACTGCAAATTATCCAAACATCTAATTTTCCAATTTCAGGCAAAATTTGACCTCCAGTTAGTAGGAAACATAATCATAAACGGGTAAACACATGGAATCAGTTATAGATTTCCTCACAGCCCAGTTATTGGATGCAGGAGTTCTCATATTCTGTGGAAAGTGTACAGGCAGGATATCAGCACTGTAACATATTAAAGTGTACCTGGAAGGTCCTATTAGGTAATAATACTGGGAGCGACATGCCTAAAACCTGTTTGGCAAAGTCTGGTGGCGACACACCCATTAGGGATTTGTTCCCTATTTCAACAATGGAAAAACAAAGACAAGAAGAAGTGGATATAGTAGGCCGTTGTTTGGACTACCACATACTGCACCTGGAGCCCAGCTACCTTCTCCAAAAAGTGACCTCCTTCTGCTTTTTAGCAGGTGTAACTGACCTACAACAGATCTTTAAAATGATCATTTGAGTCATGATAGGCTTGAAGTCTTAATGTAAGGCTGGTCATGGGCAGTGCAGAGCACACAGGAAACACGAAGAGCCATGACATTGGATATGAGGGGGGCAATCAGACTGGTGAATGGACTTCTTTGTAACCTGTCATGGGACTTGAGAATGGCTAAAAAGATAATTCCCTCTTCCTCAACATGATCTTTGAGGGAGGACTAGTTTGTCAAAGCAGCAAAAAGAAACTCAGATCACTTTGCTGCAAACACAGAACATATATATTGTATATATGATTTTATATATATATATTTTTAATTTAATTTTCATTTTTATAGACGTAAAATGGCCTTGATGTGGCAAACGGAGACATCTTTACTGCAGCGAGCATAATCTAAGATTGGTGGGCAGTGCGGTGGGGGTGAGTCACAGCAAACTTAAGGAACTGTCAGGACGTCTAAATCTCCATCTGTTCACTATGTTAAACCCCTACCGATACGATCTAGACCCATCCGCCACCAACACCACATTAAATACCTCTACACATCACGACTGCTTTACTGTTCATTATTAATTCAAAAAGAGTTTCCAGCTTCCAGTGTTTAAAATATTTTAATGGCCATATTGATTATGTCATTGTGTATTTTATTCGTTTCAAAATGTTATTACACATATTAATTTACATGACTGAGACTAACCTTGCTCAACTGGTCCGTAGGCTTGTGACTGTGTCCCAGGTCCTTTGTAAAGATGTCTCCTCTATAGTCCAGCCTATATGCTGTATAGGGTTGTGCAGCCAATAAGCATGCCACAGTTTGTTCATACTGTTTGTCATGAAAGGCGGGCTCATTCCCAGACACATGGGATGAAATGATGAGCGAAAATGACCTGGGATGTTAAACAGACAACTAAAAATAGCGCAAGACTAACAATTAAGTCTGCAGACTCATCTCTGACTTGAATACACAGAGCCAGGGAAGGAGCATGCAAATGCATTCAGACCCTTATACACTTGTGGGATCATTATGTTAATGCCATTCACGATACAGTCAGTGCCCTTGTTCCCAACCCTGTATAGGCCTGACCTCTCACACTGAAGCCCCGCTGACTCTCAGGACCAGAGAGGGCCCATATGCTTTGTGTCTGCACGCTACACATTCACCACAACCACACGAGACATTCTGTCACCACGTATTTATGTCTCCTGGTTGAAGCCAGCACCACACAGAGAGGCTGTGTCGGTTAGCTGTCTGCGCCGGAGTATTTGAGTGCATCCATCATGCAGTATTTCAGGGGCCATGCACCAGGTACACTGTGAATATGTGACAGGTATGAACTAAATGGAGAACACGCACTGTCTGCAGGTAAGCCTCACCAAGCAAAAGCACGCCTCAGTCTTTGCGCAGGGAAAAGTCCCTCTTCCATTAACGACAATTAAGACAAGCTAAAAATATTCATCAACTAGTGAATGTGCATGTGCGTTGTTGTGAGTTTTTCTCTGTCCATCTGTGCTAAAACAAGCAAGTCTGTATCCCCTGAGCAGCGATGCACAAGGTCATTTTTTATCAAACTAACACAGGGAGGGCTGACCTAAAATAAGTCCTCTTATGTGTGATAGAAATGTAACACAAGTAAAAGCAAAAAAATAGTTCTAAAGCACAAAGCTAGTCTGTTTTACTCTAGAGTGTCAGGACTTTGTTAGCTTAGGGTTTGGGGGGTTTTTTGTACTCTGACTATGAGCCTCCTTTCCAACATGTTGAAAATGAATAGTCAAAAGTGATTACCGCAATATATGGGTATCCACTGCCAAAACAAAAAAGCTCTATTGTTTATGATTCACAGAAGGTAACAGGCTGTCCTGTGCCAACACTTCAGTGTCTGTTGACCTTGACTTGTTAACAATCTTCATTAGTGAATGTGCCACTTGTCCCTTTCACCACCAAGCTAAAGCCATGAATTGTGAGACTGCCACAGGCTTCTACTGATCAGTGGATTCATACAAAACGCCCCGCTCCATCAAAATCACAGCCACTAGTTTGTCCTCATGAAGAACAATGCCTTGAACTGAATAAAACAGCGAGAAAGTCGAGCAAGCAAGTGTTTTGTTCCACAGCTCTGTAGAGCCAGAGGGAAAACAGACTAACAACAGTCCTGCGCCTCTTAAAAATAAACTCTTTGGCCACGCAAAGAGAACTTTTGTCATATTTCAAATAGTGGGAGTGTGGGTGGGGACAGCTTTGCAACTCATTCCACGCATGCCTTCCCACACTGCATCCAATCCAACTGGCCACTGATGCTATTACTACAGACAATATGGTGCGTGCCAGCTGTTTTGATCTGGGTTATACCCTCTGATCATGCAGCACATCCACCCTGCAGCAGGACAACACTCAGCACTCCTCTTAACAAAAAAAAAAACATCCTATCACACTGGTCCACTTCCCCTCACACTTTATTCTTCTACTCAAGCTAACTAAAGGCTACAGTACTGTCGGAAAGCTGTGTCAATACACTATACTTCCTTATAAAGAACTGAGTGAGCTGCATTAACTAGTTGTAGCGTTTTTAAAACATCATGACTCAAGTTTGGAGCTGATTTTGACATTGTGAGACCCATACATGCAACATAAAACAAATGTATTATATAATGACAGATTGAAACAGGAGATATTACCTTACTGGAAATATCTAATGCTGTTACAACACTGCAGGGCAGAATAATCAAACCCATTTCCAGGGAAGTAAAGAAGATGGTACCCGAGCTGAGAAGGAAGTATTTGAGCAGATGATATAATGCAAGCTATTTGGCTGCATATGTCACCTGGCAGTGACCTTTTGCTTCTCAAGTATCTGAATAAAACAACCAAGCGCAAATGTGTAGTGTTGCAGGGTGAATTAGACAGTTTAGACCAGAAAACAGTAGCCTGTCATCATCCACACATAACCCATATTTAGCCATTTCTGTCAGGAGAATAATAAACATTGCTGATTGACACAGAGGAGACACGGCTCTGTGCATACCTTGGGTAGTTCTTTGAGTTGGTTGGCATCGAGGAGAAGCTCCTCCAGGCTGCGACTGTAGCGGAATATCTCATCAGGGACTGTCTGCAAGTTGCAATGCCGCTTGTCCACCGACTCGACGTGGCGGTTGCAGCGCCACAGGGGGATACACTTCAGCATGTCCGGCCGCCGTGGGGGATTTGGTTGCCGGTGCTACTGAAATCTCCGCATCGGAGGGTGAAGCAGGGGGGGAGAGTATATTTTGTGGGAGTGGGCTCACTCAATGTCAAAACACGACCGTGTTCCCACGATGATCCTGAACAGGAGGCCGAAATCCACTTAGAGACACAAAAATAATCCCTTCGATCAGTCAGCGATATTCCTAGTTTCAGTTCGGCTGTGTTCAAGGATTTGTCAGACTCGTCGTAGCGTCTTCCACCCCGGAATTAAAATTAGCATAAACAAAACTGTGAACTCCCACTTGGCTGAACTGTTTCCTCACTTCTTGCACTCACTTCTTCGCGCAGACGGAATAACGAACGTTAGCATGTTTTGCTACCGCCACCATCCCTGTGTCAGACCCGAGCTCTGCCGTGGCTAGCTGAAAAAAAAATACACACACAGCCAGCGACCCAGCTATGCAGAAACGTTAGGTAAAGTGTCCTCGTCATGAGTAGCGACAGCTGATACAAACACTTGACTAGCGTTACAGATAAATAGCTACCACAACATAGCTAGCGTGTCCCACGGAGCGAGTCAACAGATTAACCCGGGTATGGCTGCGCTGGGATGTGCTCGTCCTCACCGGCTGTGTTGTTAGCGAGCTAGCTACCAACGGCTAGTAGCTGACTGAACGCCTTTGTGCCTAACTGCCGTTAGCCAACACTGATATCGCAAAAGGCTACGGAAAACACCTTCTTAACCGGCCAGTTGTGTATAGTAGCAACATACCAAAAGACGTCAAAGAAACTGCCCAGTGACTGCTCTTTTATTGCGACGTAGATGAAATGCCAGCAGCGAGGGCAGGAGCTTCAGCAACAGCCGCGCTTCCCTCCCCTTGTTGAGCTCGAGCCAGGCCGGTTTGGTGTGTGGGGGGCTGGGCTCGGTTTGAGCTGAAGCACCGCCGCTTTGCGCCTCTATGTGCCTCTATGTTGCAAAGGCCACACACGTTACCACACAGCTCCACCTAGCGGATAACAGGTAGCTTCAACCAGCTACAGCCTTCTCACACCTCATACCAAAAAATGTCATTATGACCTTAAGTATACCATAGTTTCACCTGCTTGCCCATATTTTGCATTGACTATTAAGACATTTCAAACTCTACGCTACTATACGTTACACCTTTTTTTCTGCATCACTCAAAATATCGCAAGGATTGTTCTTGGTTATATGTGGAATACATGTAGAGATATCTGTGCATAATTGGCTGCACCACATCAGAAAAGGGCTCTACCATAATGTGCATTGTAAGCAACCTTTAGAAATGTTTTTGGTAGTGTCTTAAGTGTCCTTGAGCACCGACACTGACATGAACAGTCAACTCAGTCACTGTGCAGTAACCCTGCAACACTAAAATACCAACTGTACCTATAAATTATACATATTTTAGTTTAAAATACAAAATGTGCAATGCATTTCATTAATTACTGTATATTTAAATGGGCTGTATATACTGTACATAACCACCTACTACTACTATGTGTGAACATACTTGGCCAAAAAAGATGATTCTGATTAACAAAACCAAGGAATGCAGGCTAAGATCTGATGTAGGTGACTTCAATAATTATTTCACTGATCAATGATTTGAGCAATCCTGTTTCTCCTCAAGCTGATATTCGATAACAGCTAAAGCATCCTCTTTGAAGGTATTCTCCCTCAAGTCAGTATGTTTGGCTGCAAGTAGACAAGTAAATTACGCAAACTTGAATTTCTGCAGAAATGCAGGGCTAAAAAAAAACGTGCTGAAAAATCTCTACCTTGTGTTGTGCAAGATAAACAATGCCTCTATTGCACAATATTAAATTGTGACAAATGAACTTTTTCAAATACATTTCAATATCAAGTCAAACAAGTTTACTCCAAGTATTTATGGCTTTTTTTAATGTAGGTGTTTATAATTTGATCACCCCCTGCACAAACATAACCAAATCAGTAGCATTAAAAAAAGAGAAATTAAAGATCGACAAACTTTTTTAAAATACAGGTTTTTTACTCAGCAATTAAATACTATGGTCTACAATCAGAATCCAGAAACATGTTTACAGTCTTCATTCATTAAAAAAAAAACTTGCATCACACTTTGTGGACAAACAATAACCTTTAATCGTAGAAAGAAAGTGTTTACATGTCCCCGCAAGTCCATGAAAGAAAAGGAAAAAAAAAAAAAAAAAAAAAAAAAGGAGCTAAAGCAGGAAACCTAAATGTTTTACAAGATAGGATTACAAAAAATTTGAAACTTGCACAAAAAAAAAAAAAAAGGGAGTCTTCACAGATCACAAAGCAAAATCTGACACAGAAATATTTTTAATGAATCCCCAAATGGGGCATTTTAACATTAATATCAACAGCAATAAAAAAAAAAGAAAATAAACATAATTACAAGTTTCAGAGGCCCGCATTTCTAGCTGCAGTGACTGTGGCTGAAATGAGTTTGGCCAACAGGTATTGGGATGGGTGCTGTGCTGGTGAACCATTTCAGACACTTTACGCAGAGAGGTCACTGCTGTTGAAACGGTCTTGGTCATACACCTCTGCGACGACTTTGCGACCTCCGAACCAGCGGTCATTGAGGGCCTGGATTGCTTTGTTCATCTCTGAGGCCATGGAAAACTCTACAAAGATCTTGACAATGATATCTGCATCTTCCTCTTCTCCTTGCTTTTCCTGGTAAATGATGACTCTGTTGACGGAGCCAAACTTGCCGCACTCTTCCGTCACCTCGCCTTCCAGGTCGTCGTCAATGTCCTCTGGTCCAACCATATTTCGAAGCACCATTACCGTTGACTGGAGAGGAGCAAGAATTCAATGAGTACAAATGATTTTGATACTAAAAAGGAATAAAAGATTTCTTTAAAAGGCAATGCAATCACTTTTCTAAATCACATCTTACAAACAGTTTAATCTTTTACCCCCTCTTTTCCCAAGTCTCACCTCTGATTTTCTAAGCAGTTTCTGCATAACCATATGTCTGGCACTGCTGCCTGAAATGCTCATGTGCTCTTGGTCACTCAACATCTCCTGTCCTGTACCATCCTGAAGCATCTCCTCTTTCTCTTCCTTCTTCTCTAGTTGGCTGGAGCCCCCAGCTTGATTGGACAGGACTGGTGGTGATGCAAGCACAGGGTTCACAAGACCAACCTGGGGAAGCACTGGTATGGGAGGACGCACTGGAGTCACACCTTTTGGGGGGGGGGGGGGGGTAGACATGCAGTAAGTGACTGTGCAAACAGACACATTCAAAATTAACAAAGAAACAACCTTGTTATGCTGCTGATCAATTACAGTCATTGGGGGTCAAATTATCCACCACAGTCAGCTAGGACAGACATATTCTACAAGACTATAAGCATCTGAATGTCCTTTACGACTAAAATTATAAACAAGATAAAGTCAAACAGGCAAACATCCCAAAACACAGACAAGATAAATGCAACGCATACAAATGTGATTCTTTGTTTTTTGCAGTTAGTACCACAGAGTTCACCTTTTGCCCTCAGAGATGCAGGGTTGCAAACAGTTTAAAAATATATCAAAGGCTTCTTTAAATCAAATTTACTCATGTTTTAAGTGCCTAAAATTAGTGGGAGCTTTGAGTCCAAGTCACATTCCTATTTCTAAACCCAAGAAGCTAAACTCATGGCATAATTCCTAGATTTTCATAACATTTTAATAACATTTGGTGAACAGATAGCTCTTGGGACAAGAATTATAAATTATTTCAGTCGTCCAACTTCTGTGAGGATTCTGACTGACTCAGCTTTTGATTTAAATTAAGCAAACAAAGTACCTAAATTGTCAGCAGTTTATAGACCTTTAAAAAAGGCAAGTAAAAAATTTATAGGCTCAATTCATAAAATTAAATTCAACTGGTCTGGTGCACAGCTTTACACCAAGCTGCATGTTTGAAAACAGCACTACATGCATCAATAACATTTACTGAACTCTTACTTTTAATGAAAATGAGCACTCACTCATGTTTTGGTACACACCTGTGATGACCCCGGGTGCCTGGGCAGCCATAACAGCCTGAGGTATTCCCATTTGCTGACCAAGAAGCTGGGGCGCAGCTAACGCCCCCAGGACTGATGCCCCGGCTACAGCCTCCTTAAGAGAGGGGGGCCGAAGACATTAGGTAAGGGAAACACACAGAACACAGCACAAGGCAGCACAGTCAACGATCACACAGCATGGCACAGCGTGAGCTCAACCTTGCCTCTCTTGAGGAGAATCAAGGTCATAAACATTATTTCAGTACAGATTTACTAACAAATTCAATGACTAGTCTTAGCAAGCCATAAATGTACAGCATTTAAGTTTTGAAAAATGTAATAATTAAACATTCTGTAAGGAATACAATCGTCTGGTTAATCATTGCGACTGTTTACACTGAAAAATAATGATCATATTTGTGCTTACTAAGAGAAGACTCTTAGCTTACACACCCAATCAGTGAATGGGAGGAGCTTTGCTTCCTTACATTACTAAACAATGTCGATCAAATGAAATTAAATCTTCCGTTGTGTCATATCTATTACTTGTATATAATAGTTTCTGTTTGTGTTTTGAACACATTAAGCTGGATAAAATTGTTCTGAATTGTCTCAGAGCTTTAGGGCTGTTAAATTGACACAGTGTCTGGGCAACTAATGTTTACATGTGATGTGTAAAAAAACTGGCCTTCTCCCAGTCACCTCAATAAAAATTCTACGCCCATATTATCTGTGCTCGTGTCAATTCTAGCTAGATCTGGGTTATATTTACCTGGAAGGCCATTAAATCCCTTTGGAAGGGATTCATACTTGCCTGGGCCGTTATCTTAGCGGTGGCTGCCGCTGCGGCCACAGCTGCTGCAGGCGGCAGACCACCAGGGGTCGTGGGGGTCAGTAGGGGCATAGGCGGAGTCACTGCTTTGCCCACCCGTAGGTACTGACCCCCCAGGTCAAAGAGGTTCATAGAAGACACAGCGTCCAGGGCTGACTGTGGCTTTTCATACTCTGTAAGTGAAAAAATAGTAGTTAGCAGCAGAGCGATGACAACACAAGAGCGCCGAGCGAATGAGGTCCCTCCAGCTCACCGATGAAGCCAAAGCCTCTGTGTCGTCCTGTGGTGGGATCCCTGGCTAACGTACAAGACTTGATCCTTCCGAAGGCCTCAAACACACTTTTGATGTCATCATCTGACAGGTCAGGGTGGACGGAGGCCACGTAGATCCGGTTAAAAGCGCGCGCCTCCTCTGCCAGCTGGTCAATGATGGGTTGCGCCTGACCGATGTTACTTGGCCGCCCAACCTATAGCACAGATCATACCAGCAGGGCTACTGAATAAGGGGTTTATTGTACAAACCGAGAACGCACTCTGAATCTCTGTCGCGCAACCGCTGGTTATGCCTAGGTACATGTCCACGACTATACTTTTTTTTTTTTTTTTTTTAAAAAGGTCTGAAGAAGTGAAAATTTTTTTATAGTATACAGTACCCGTCAAAAGTTTGGACACACTCTCTCATTCAAGAGAATGAGAAGGTGTGTCCAAACTTTTGACTGGTACTGTATATCTTTCTACCCATCTCATGGCCACCTGGTACAAAATACACTAGCACTTAAAATTTCATCCTTTCAAAGCAGAGAGAGGTATAAAGGTAAATAAATAAATTAGCAAAAAATAAAGCTTTAGATAAAACATGACTTGAGCACTAAGATGTGGACAATGCTCCAAGTCTGCTCTAAATAATTTACACGTTCCAGCAACCGCTCATTTGAAATTACCACAAATTCAAAACCAGTCTCACTGTCAAACAAACAGGGTCTGCTGAGCAGAGAGTTTACATCAGTGGAAAATACAACTTTCCATTTTCTGTAATATCAAATATCCCTTAATTCTCAATGAAAATACAAAATTGATTTTACAAGTAATTGTGACACTATCAAACAAGGAACTACAATAATTTCAAAACACTGGATTCATGTATAGTGTGACTAGATGAGCTGGTGCCAACACCGAAAGGGGAACGCAATGTCTCAGCGGCTTCGTGCTCTGACAACTTCCTCTGTTTTGCAAAAGAACTAAGCTTCCTGTATGACACGACAATCTTACAAAAGGGTACTGGGATCTGTACTACAGATGGGGCGGCCAAGCAACACCAACCAGGCGCAGCCCATCATCAGCACACCATGGAAACAGAGCGACGCCACGCGCCACTGGGCGTCGTACTGGAACTGGTCACTAAAACAGCCTTGACAATATCATGGATGCATAACACACAAGACAGACAGTACACTAAACATACACACAACACACGCACCTGGAAATCAACAGACACAGACAAGCAAAGAGAGAGAGAAATTAGTGTGTCTTTACATACTGCCGGACACTGAGATTACACATTTGAGCAATTTCATGAGTCATTCAAGTAACAACCAAGCAATTAATTAAAAACTGACTCTGTATTCCAAATACCAGGAAGGAATCCAAATCCCTGTCTCACAGACTACACAAAAAAGACATCGTTAATTGAAAAGGAGATATTAGGTTGTTCCAATTTGTCCTAGTGTTGCTAAGGCCTCGAGAGATGCCCGCGTCTCCAGACAACTCACCTTAATGTTTCGCCCCCCCAACATGACTGAGTTCATCTGCTCCAGAGCCAGCTGAGCAGCCTCTGGCACATCATACTCCACAAAGGCAAACCCCTGCACAGTAGGGAAGAAAGCAAGAAAAACAGAACATTTACAAATGTTCTTTGTAGTTTTGGGCAGTTTAATCGAAAAGGAACTACAAATTTTATACAGGTTTTTTTTAAAAGATTATTATAATTATACATTTTTGGCATTTTTGCCTTTATTGATAGCAAAGAGGCAGACAGGAAACAAGAGAGAGGAGAGAGAGATGGGTTTGACATGCAACAAACATCCCTGACTGGAAACAAACCAGGGACATGTGCAGTAACTACCGGGGCGCTCCCAGAATTTATACAATTTTTAACATTGTAAGAGACGCTAACCTTGTGTTTCATTGTTACAGAATCCCAAGACATGTCAATGCTCTTGATTGGGCCGAAGGGGGCAAAGGCCTGTCTGATGGTGTCCTCACCAAGCTCATAGTATATGGAACCAACGTACACCCGACACATGATGGCTAGAGCACGTTGCCGCTGAGCTGCCACCTGCCAACCAGGGAAAACAACACATGATAAGCATTAGAGAGTAAAAGAAAGGAAGACAAAAATACAAACACACACACTAATAATAAATGTGTATTTTCTACTGTGCTTGCTTTCCCCAGAAATAGTCAGAGGCCAATTCATAATTAAGGAGTCTGGAGATAATAGGGTAATAATGGGATACAGTAGTCAAAGGACATAACTTTGTGAAAGAAATACTAACACAAATATGACTTATAAAATATTTATGTCACCACTTGTAATTACTATATGGCCTCTATTCTGTTACTATTGAACAGACATATGGAGGAAAACACACTGAAGTGATTGACATGCACAGCCCTCACAAATATTTGGCTTCAGTAACTGACCTGTAGTCCGGGGATGCAAGTAAGGTAACAAAAGTAATCGTGGAGTTCAAACGAAATCCAAACAAAGTCTTGATGAAAGCATTTCACTTTCTTCTCAAGTCTAAGGGGAGGGATGGTTTAACCACTGAAAGTTGCTGTGTTTTACTGATGTCTTTAAGTCAGTCTGCTTCTGTTTAATTTTATTCTATCACCAACAAAATATAACAAGTGCCTAATTAATGACATAATGGGGAAATTACTTGTTCATTGACAGAAAAAAAATTGACTTTAAGATGGACACAAAGATCCCTGTTCCAGCAGTTCTCTCATTTTAGTCCATTAAAGGGATTGCTGTCCCTCTTTCGTCCCATGCCAAGGGCTTTGTTTTTAAATCAAGCAAATGCATATTTTTCAAAGAGATTTGACTTTTCTCACATTTGTAAACCCTTTATAAAGTCCTTTAAAAACACCCCCAAAACAGCCAGACAGCTTTGGCTATCTTCTTGTTAAAAAAATAAATAAATAAAAAAATACTAATGCAAATTTTCCACTGCGACTCATTAAAGCAGATAGCAAGTGCCTCAAAAATTAATAACAGTCATTCATCTCACAAAATATTTCGGACATGGTCACAGGTACACTAGCTGTAGAAAAGCAATTTTTCTTACAAAATATGCATTCTTTGATTAGATAAAATGGCAGGGATTGTTGCCAAAGCAACCAATACAAGAAGGGTAACAGTCCTTTTCCATTGGGAATGCGCACAGAAAAAAATTTAATAATCTATTGACCGATTGTAAAGGTGAGAGAGGATCTCCAAAGCCCATTGTCACTGCTGCCATCTGAAAGACAGTAAAGATGAAAAAAGTGCTGAAAAGTAGGTTAGATATCCCTTAGCTTTGTTTTTTCAAAAAGGTCATTGCTTTGCTAGATAGACAAAAGTGGTTAGGCTAACACTGTATTCAGACCCTCCCTCTAAACAATATACAGTTTGGGGAGTTGCCTCCCCTATCTAAATTACAAATCACCACAAAGCAATTAACATAAACAAGTCCCCTTTTAAAGTGCAAAGCATTTAACATTATAACCAATGGCTTCATGATGATCTTCTCCATCTGAAAAAGAGCAGAGGCAAAAGCAAGGGCACATGGTCTACGCATGTGGTCTTTTTCACAGCATGGTGGTGAAGGGAGTAAGATTTCCAAAAGAGCTTTATCAAAACCGACTTCTGAAACAAGAGAATTACTAACGTATGAAAAGATATTCTGTCTAGAATCAAGAATCAACGCCGACACGTGCATTACAAACTTTTTCTTTTGGCGGAGTACCAAAAAAATGTTTCACATCTCACCTGCAGGTTGGTGAGCTGTTGTTGCTGATGGGCAATGGTCTGCTTCACCAACACACTCTTAATGCTTTGTTCCATGGCATACTTCTTTGCCTGGAAAAGGAGAAAAGTAATTACATTTAAATTCCTCATAAGAACGTATACTTGTTATAACATTATTACTAAGACTACTGCAAACAAGAAACAAGGTTACTCAGAAATCAGATCTTGGGGGAAACTGGACAAATGTGTATACATGCACTGAAGTAACCTGGTTACTGTAAATCCATGAATAATCCATCAATATTTTGGAAGTGTGGCTTACTCATTTTAAGTGGAAACCAACTTATTTAGACTTCTAGAGGCTACTATGTAGTAGTTTCAGTCGGCCTCTGGAAGAAATTACTTTGAATAAGAGGATGCAACGCATTATATCTCCATTCATCCATCTATGCCGCTGTTATTTTACTCTGTCTCAAGTCTTTATCATGCACACACTTAAAACTTACACGTGTACATGGCCAAGAAATTGGCTTTCTCCGGGAGAAATCGTGTTTCTTTTATCCATTACCTTAATCATGGAAGCCAAGTTTCTCATATACATAACATTTAAAAAATTAGTCACTGCACAAAACCGACTGTAACCTGACTACTTAAAGTCCCCCTCCACTCAAAAATGTGTTTTTCTTCTTATTCCTACAGTTGAATGTTTGAGCTTCACTGTGCAGAATGATGTACGTGCAGAGACACTGAACCATACCAGACAAAAATTATTATAATTACTTTATATACACACACATCTTAAAACATTTCTTGAGTGCATGTAAACACACTAATTTTAACATCAACTCCTCATATGAATGCACTCTAGTTGTAACATTATTACAAAGGATATATTTGGGCAGATATTGTATGTCAGGGGTTTCCTACCCTCTGAAGTGCCTCCTGCTGCTCTGGGGTGAGTGGCGGCAGGCCAAGCTTGGAGCCTGTGCCCTGTCCATTCTCCATCGTCAGAGCTTCAGCTCCCTGCAATTCAGAAACAGCAATTTATACAAGAAATAATGTGAAACAAGAGTCTGGAGCATAGACACCTTCCTGTTATGTAGCCATAACTATATTTTACCCTGTAAGAAAATTCCTGCATTGCAATCAGAAGTCATGTCACCTCACAAAGCATATGTTATTATTAAATATGCTAGCAAATACAGCACATATACCCGGATTTACACCAGGTGGGACCGGACGAGCTCCTTACCTACGCAACCCTCTAATCGCTGGGTCCACCAGACTGAGGCAGGAAAGCCCCCAAGGGGAAGATGACTGACGGGAAGCTTTAACAATTCAACAAATTCTAGGGAAAATAAAAAATGCCTTCAGACTAGCAATAAGAGACACAGGCAGCTAGCAGTATTTTTACATTGCAGTCTACAAATAGCCAGCCCGTCTTTCCCCAGATTTTAGCCAGCTAACGTGATGCACATGAATGCTAACACACAACAGCTCGGTAAATTAGTAATAACGGGCTAAGACTTAAACTTAGCCGAATGGTTGCTTGGTTAAAATCGACGTGGACAATAACTATGACTTATCTTTGTTACATCTCAACGACCCCAAGTGCATAATTACAACAAAAAGAACAAAATGATTAGCGAGGCCTGGTTTCTATTTAGCTTTGATATTAGCTCATGCTAGGCATACATTACTATGGCGCCAGAAGCAAGCTGTTTTTTCCCCCGGTGATAGATATATATTTACAATTTACCGGACATTTAATACAGCTAAACGCTACTAGACATCGCGCATTACTTACGCAATGGCCACTGTAGCTAAATAAAGTCTTAACGTATCTTTTTGACAAGGAATTTAATTACCGCAGTCTCCGTAACCGCCATGAAGCACACCTTCTTGAAGAGGCCCACACGGCACAAATATCGCGGGATCTTTGCGTTTTCAATGGAAGGTATCGCGATAGATCAACCCTCGCGATGGCGAGTTTTGAATGCAACGGAAATTGTGCTCGGTCTATGACCTGACTGGGAATTTCAGTTATGCTACCTGTGTTTTTCTCCAGTGCAAATGTTCTGACCTTCTATTTATGGTGACTTGAACCGGAAAAAGGCCTGGAGAATATCAGACAAATATTGTATTAACAATAAAACGAAAGGCCTCATTTAAAATTTTACATAGAACAAGCACATTCTGGGAAGGTTTAAACTGTTTATTAGTTATTCTTGTGATTTCTGTGGTCTAGACAAATAAACAGTTTTCACTTATTTTTCCATTGTATGTAATTCAAATTATTTTTAGATTGATATGAAAAACTACTCAAAATGGTCGTGCTTTATGGTAGTGATATTTTAATGTATTTTGAAAATAACTAACACAAGAATGTTAGCTTTTTGATCCAACTATTTATCATTTTTGGCTAATTCCATATACATAAAATGAAATGGACCAATAGAAAACAAAACCTTACCTTTTTTAAATTATTTTATTATGTCATAATTGAATTCCCTGGCACTTTGTTTCCTCTTTTCGTTCTTCATACTTGTTTATACGTTACTGATTTTTGAATTCGACTGTTTTCATAAAGTTGAGAAAATGCCTGTGTTTTTGGCACCCCATAGATAACAGGAAAGGTCACAAATGCTTATACCGATTACCAAATGTTGGTGGGACCACATGATATTTAGGTAGAATAAACTGTGTAGATTTGGTCACAGAATCTCACATGACACAGATTTTGGTGTAACACCAACCAGTATCACTGATAATTTGTTTCAGCTACACTTATGCCTACTGCAAACAATTTTATGGGATCCACTACATGATGTAAAACGTCAATCTTGTGATTATTTTATAATCTTATTAGATTCAGTTTTATGCTCTTAACAGATTGAATGACATGTGTTTTTTTTAAAGTAAATTAAAACATTTGTTTTTCAGACTTCATTCAGCCCCTCGTTATTCTGTTAGATGCCCATCACAAATCTAGCAGCACTCCAAATCTCTCAATTTGCACTTTAAAATGTTCCTGTCAGTTGCACACTTATTACTTACTGATATGAAATGTGTTATAATTTGATAACATTAAGTTTACCGGATGATACCACGTTCTTATAATAATTTATAATGATTTGTAGTTAGATTTAGGCATTGGGGAAATGTGTCTAATTGTATTAAGCCTTTGCTCTGACTTAAAATAGCAAAACCTACATGTTCCTATTACTAACTTTATTTAATTGGTCAACAGTTAGTAAACAGCAACTGTGACACTGTAACTATGATGATGCATAATCCACATTAATACACAAATCCTAATAATTTCAGACATAGCCAACTTGTCACATATTGTTTATTGTCATGTATTTAATTGCAGTAGCTACAATATTTAACAAAGGTTTAAGTAGAACACATCCAAAGGCAAGTTTCATTCAACGGATTCACAAGAAAAAGTCATTTGACATAAAATAAGACTGATATGGATGGTTTTTTTTTTGTCATGTTCGCACAGTCTAAACATTCATTTTCTTGGTCAGGTCGCTCCTGGAACTGACCTGTGACTGACAAAGGCAAAATGCAAAGTTTTAAATGGTTGCAGGCTTTTAAGACATGCAGCTTAGATCAAATGAGAGCAAGAGTGGCACTGCTTTGCACTGAAAGTTTGTCCAAAGTAAACCCCTTTAATAGCCACAAACAAGTATGTACAGCACAGCCTATAGTAGGTGAATGTCTGGGAAAATTCAGGAGTCCCGTCTTCAGACACACTGATAAGAAGGCTTGATGCAGAGTATATAATAAGTAATTACTGTAAGCAATGACTGTACAGCAGTGTAACTGTTATGAAACCACGACCTTGCAGACCGGGGAAACAAATGAAGCCTAGCTAAGTCATTCTGACAAACAAGAGTATACTGCTGAAGATCGATCAGACAATTCACAATTTGTTTTTAATGTCTAGTTCTGTTAAGAAAAAAAATCCACCCAAATATTAGTCTTTTTCTGCTGCCAAGATTGGCTCCTCGAGGAGAAAATCTGCCAGAGCTAGAAGGGATACACTCTATTTTTGCGTTTGTGTGGGCTGCAATGAAATCACTTCCAAAGTTCACTCTGATATTGTCTAAAATAAAAGAGTAGATGTGGTTCTGAGAAATAAATACGTTCAAAGCAAAATGTTCCACTCTTCTGTCAGAGATTATGTTTTTTAGTATCTGCAGCCCATAGAAATCTCCATGGAAAATTTAATGCCAATTATACAAAAAATAATAAAACCATGAATCTTTTTTGGGTACATTTCATCAAGCTGACAGAAATCCTACTGGCCAAAGAAATGTGTTGCAATGAGATGGAAGTCAGATCTCTCGTTGCCAGTTGGATTGTGGCTCTCAGAAGTGACCAGGTACATACATCTGGAAAAGATAACCTGCTCACTAAGGAGTAAGATACATTTTTTATCTATAAAATATGGCAACTTTTTAACTTTGGAGAATCTCCCATCTGACATGATTGATGATCGGTTGTAAAAGACCATTCTATTGTGGTTAAAGCTAACCTATCTCTCAGTTTTTTTATCTTTTCTTTATTGTTTTACTTACTCTTAGTAGTTAAAAACTTATCTTAATTGTTACGTCTTTATTTTATTGTCTGTTAATTTATTTTTGAGACGTCTGTAATGCACAGTGAGCGTTTCTGTATTGTCAATGTGTGATTATGTGGTTTGTCTACTATTTGAAAAACCAAAATAGAAACCTCAAAAAAATCGAGGGGTAGATTCTTCCTTTAAAACACTTCTAGACACATTTACAAGACTTCGGTGTTAAAAAAATATCCTCAGATGGTTTGGGAAATACAGCAAAAATAATAATAAGTATAGCAGTAATATTTATTGACAATATGGCAAGTCTTAAGATCACATCACCAACACCCTTCCTCCCATTTATATAGGTCTACAATTTTAAATCACAAGCTTCCCGAGATGTTCTCCAATTTTGTAGATGAGCTGCAGCTGCTCCCCAATTAATATTGGCAACAGCAGAGAGCATTATCGATCCATACGTCCGATATAAAGTGGCCGCAGCTCTTAATGGAGCTGCCATTACCTGGTGTCAAGCTGAAGTTCATCTTCGCATTCTCACCGGCTGACTTTGTGTTACTGTAAAAAGTCAGCCTGAATGAGATATATTCCAAATTGAATTTAAGTTTTTTTTTTTTTTGTCCAAAGTACATTGCCGTATCAGGCACTTTTGCAAGTCTTTGGCTTTCAGAACACTTCGGCAGGGAAAACCCTTTAAGAGCACTACAGGCTAAAAGAGAGGCATCATCTCATTGCTTGTCACTACATTTAGGTGTAGCATGTTTAGCTCTGGGAGAAGAAGCCTTTAACCCAAGAGTGCAGTGAGTTGTTTTACGTTGCAGGTCATAAAAATAAAGCAAAAAAAAAAAAAAAAACAGTCTTGTGCAATGCTTCAATGATTCACAGTTAAACAGAAATAAATAAGTTAACTGAATGAGTATAAACAGCGCATGTTGGATGGAATCTTAAATTCCGATAACTGTAATAAACTGAATGTTTTGGCTAGTGAGTGAGGGAGGTGTTTAGCAAATGACTGTATCTTTGTTTACATTTCAAAGTTAATATTCACCGATCAAAGTGGACACTGGAGTGCAAACGAGGCTTATGAGCAATAAAACGTCCTTCTGAAAACATAGCTGCTGCATTTGTAGGTAAAACAAATCCGTTCTGAAGAGTGGCATTATGGAAAACCTAAGTTGTCAAAGATTAAGGCATGATAGCCCTTTTCGGCAGGGAGTTTGTCAATCTTCCACTGCTTTGTGGGATTGCTGGACACAGCCATGATGTCTCTGGTCCTCCAACCAGAGGTGCCTTCAGTTCCTTTTTCACTGCTGGCGTTTCCTCCTTCTCTCTGAGATGATTTACTGACTGTCAAGGCCCAGCATCCTCCTGTATTTGTCCCCTTTTTATCCCCAGCTGGGTCAGCTCCCTCCACTCTCTCTGCTCCCTCCGTTCCTGGCTGTGTGACCCCGCCTGTTGCCCTCTTCCTTTCTCGATCTGTGTGGTCAACGCCCCTGGCCCCTCAGTCTGGGCCAGCCGCTGTCGTGACTCCTCCTCACTGTGTGCTCCCAGAGGCGAGCGCTCGGACCCGGTGTCGACTGATGGCGTCATCAAGGAAACCCGCAACCTTCTCACTGTCCTCCTACGCAGCACATAAGACATAAATCACAAAAATGCCTTTTCCCATTAAAAACATTTGTCTATTGGTGTTGATGAAGAGCAAAAATAAAGAAGCTGTTATATCTACCTCATTTATGAAGGCGTAGTGAACAAGTTCACTGGCAAGGTCTTTGGAGGTGTCAGCTGAAAGTTACACGTGAAATATTTCAGTTTTACTTCAAAATCGGCAATAAAAATGAACCTACAGAGTATGGATCTTTTTAAAGGATAAGTATGGGGTTTTTTCTATTTTTCATTGCCAACAAATTCCATGAAAAATCCCAAAACAACAATGAATTGATCCAACTGACAAGTAACGTCTGTGTAGCCAAAGCCTGAGAGTCACAGACAGGTTGGGGAAGTCAGAAGGTAACAAAAGACAGACTGACGCTTGAATGATTTTGGTCGTTTCGTGGGATTGTGGACAATAACAAAAACATAGAACACCAGTCTTTTCCTTTAAGGTAAAGCTGTGGTCAACTTACTTGGAAGGATGTCACAGCTAAGCTGCCGATGAAGTTTATCATCCATCTTCAGAAATAAAGACAGCTAGAGGGAGATGAAAAAGTCAAATTTAAATCAATCAATTCATGTTTTTTTAACCACTACAACCTCTAAATTAAATGTTGCACTCCACTGGCACAGAACTGCTGAACCTAATCACCATATTCACCTAAAACATTATAATAAAATTAATAAAAAAACAATAATTTCAATTGTCATAGATCCTAACAATAGAGCTTCCTAACCAGCTGAGGGCAGCACAGACTAGACTTTTTTAAAACAGGCTTAAAAACCTTTTTATTCAGGAAGGCTTTTTCATCTTAACTCTTGTTATTTGCTTTATGTTATATTTTATCTGTTTTTAACACTGTAGCACCTGAGATTCACTGTGAATGTACAAATTAAATGCATTATTATAATGTGACTCACATGAGTTTTGGTTCCTTCTTCATTTGACTCCAAATTACAGTGCATCTGAATAACCTACGACACAAACAGACAGAAAGCACAGCAAAATGTTTTTAGGTCCTGTTACATGTTGTTCATAAGCAACATGCAAAACAACTCAAAGGGCAATGCAACAAGATTCCTGCATAGATCAAAATGTATATAACACTTTGGTAACATCTGCTACCATGACACATTTAGGGGGTGAAATAAATTATGCTAAATACCTTGAGCATCCTATATGTATTGTTTTCTTTATGTGTGTTAGTGGCTTATAAGCGATAAGAAGACAATGTACTTGTTTGCTGTGTAGGCAGCAACATTGTTGATCTAATACAGGTGTGGTAACGTCTGAAAGGCTAACCTTCCTCGTCTCCGTCTCCTGGGGTTCGGGAGTCGGCGTCTTGACTGTCTCAACCTGCTCCTGAGACAAGGAGAGGGCGCGAGGGACGGGGTGAGGCCGAGATGAGGCGAAGTTCATCAAGGGGTAAATCCCATTCCTGATAGGGGAAAAGACAGAAGTGTTAAAGCAGTGTACAGAGCTGTTTTAAAAATGTCTTTTTCTGCACAAATCAGAAAATAACTTAGTTACACTTACTTTACATCCTCCAGAAACTTGTCAAGTTCCAAAGGGGACACATGGGAATACCTGTGGGATATGAGTAAGAGCACAGTGAGTCCTGTGCTCGACATGTCTTGTGATATTCATAAGTAGCCAAAGATACGAGGTGGCTGATTTTACTTTAGCTGAACTCCTTGTCTGTCTTCATGTTTAATCTCAGCCATGACAGCATTTGGGTCAAAGGACTTGGTTTTCTCCTCCACACAGTTCTCTGGAAGCAAGTCTGTAGATGCAACACAAGTTTGGATATTAATAAATTGACAGGAGCTTATTATTTATTATTGAGTTGCAACCATTGTCCAACATCTACCAGAAAAAAATTATCTGCTATTTATAGGATGCCATTTCATGGAGTAAACTTGTTCAAAATATACTCAAATTATAACTCATTTTTCTTTTCAAGCTTTAAATGACTCAACAATATGTAAGCCTAAAAAAAAACATAACATGAGAAGTTATACTGGACACTCAACAACATAATTAATTAATGAGAAACAATTTTGCATGAAACTATAACAGACTTTTGATTCAGTTTTAAAATCTGCCTTCAACTGATTTGCAACACTTGGATAGTCTTTGCAGACCTGCTGCATGTAGGATATGCTGCAACTACCATGGTGAACAACAAAAGAAGTGATTTTCATGTGGTAAGCTCAGCGTGTGGAGGTGAGAAACTCACACTGGTTGTTGATGAGGCAGTGGGCGGCCAGCAGTTTGAGGGAGTGGACCTCGAACAAGACCCGGTGGAACAGAAGGTCGTGAGCGGTAGGACGGTGCTTGGCTTCATGACGCAAACAAGACTGGGTGAACTCCTGCAGAAAGCAATGGGACGCCGAGGTCTGAGTCCAACACATAACCACATGACTGTACAGTACGACCCAGGTTACTGAGCATCACTCTGTGTTCTAGATTTGATTCTTGGCATGTTGTACTGAGACACACCCTTTGAAACTGTACAAAGTCACTGTATGTGGTCTGAAATAAACCTAGAAGCAGGATGGTGTGTGTAGGCGAGCGTTAATAGAGTAGTGTGGGACAGTTTGTCTTTAAACTCATGTTTCCTTGGTTGCAATGCTGTATATTTAGGACATAGTGCATTTTTGAGACTCACTCTCATGAGAGGGTCTTCCAGAGATTGACCTGCATTGACGATGGCCTCCTTGGACACAGCAGTATCTCCATTGGCCTGGATCTCCAGTACTGCCATCTAGGGGTACAAATAATCTGTTAACACACACACACACACATACATACACACACACAGAGTGATGGGTATTTTACGGATCTGTTTCTCTCACCTCTAGAGCACAGATGCCAAAGGAGAAAATGTCTATGGAATAATCATCTTCGCCAGCTAGAAACGGAAAAGCAGAAGCACAGAAGAGGGAGGTGAGGGGGGTGAGGGGGGTGACATACAGGCATCTTTAAGGAAAAGCTTACCCCCAAAATGAAACAGTTTATATCTAACCACTGCATTTTACAGGATCATGAAGCACACAGTGAGTTCGTATTTGTAATTGAGGTTTGGCCTTACTACGAAGACACAATTAACCAATCTGACTTTTTACTGCTCCAAAAAGCAGCACAAAACATTAATTAAACGCCTCTAAATAACTTGTGTGGAACAATCCAAATGTTTTGTGGCCAATCGATTGCACTGTGGCTCCACTAATTCCAGCATTTATCTCATTATCTCCTACAATTACAATCCGCAGGTCACAAACTTCCCACAGCTCTCAAGTGGAGGACTTTGCTGTCGGCAGTGAGCTTTGCAAAACATTTGGATTTTGCAGCTGTGTGCAAAAATAACGGACATCTAATGCTTATTTTGAAGCTTAAAACAGATGATCGTGTTACTAGAGGTGCTAACTTACAGTGTCTTTGGTGATTTTACCAACTTCAATAGATTTTAGAGTCACACAAGGCTGTGATGTAATGACTGAATTTTCACTTTGGGGCAAATCATTCAGTTAAGAATGAAAAAAACGATATATTTGATAGAAATCACGCTGAAGAAAGCTTTGCACAACCTCTGCTCCGTCACACTTACCGCCATATTCTGGAGCAAAAAAATGAAGATTCCTCTGCTCGTCGCGATGTTGCCTCCCTTTACCGCTGGCATCTGGGAACACTGGTAGGAGGAGACACATAGAGAACAATAAATAGTTTAAATCAAAAAATTGATAGACACCAGTGAAAACATATCTACAACAAAATTATCTATTTCTTACCATTAACAAATAGCCGATGCCACACTGTGGAAAGAAAATTAAGCATAATTGAGATATTTTTTTTCTGTTTCGTAAAGCTGCAGAGATTAATTTAGTAAAGCCAGCAATCCACAGTCTGAGGTTACAGTATGGGTGGCCAACACTGGTTGTAGTAACATAGAAAGCCCTGCAGGAAGCAGACCTGAGCCGATCTTGATGAGGCCGTTGTGCTGAATGAAGATGGTGTCGCACGTCAGGTTGCCATGGATTATTGGTGGGTCACAAGAGTGCAGATAACTGCCAGTAAAACATAAAACATTACAGGTTTTTTTTTAATCTTATGTGTGAGACTCAAGACATCTCTCATGTTAAAATCCTGGGGGAAGAAATCAGTCAGTACCTGAGGGCAGAGAGAATCTGGGTGCACCATCTCTTCCAGGCCTAAAATGTAGTGTAACAGAGCAACATGAATCCTTTTCAAGATACTAATTTGCTCCACAGAGGGCAACTTGGCACGGCAACCTATTGTACTACACTCAAATACACATTTTTTTCCCTGTCATTTCAGTAATATGCTTATGCAATGAAAGCCACATGCAGCACTGTTATTCAGCAACTCTTTTAAATTCAGCAAAAGCACACAAAGAAGATGAAGAAGAAAAAAAAGGATGATAGATGAACTGCATGCTGGTTTCAAACCCACAACACCCCGAGGATAAGATATATGTCTGAGCAGACTGAGCCACAAGGCTGCCCTGTTACATAATGTCTAATCCTGTTGGAAATATGGATCTGAATGGTGATTGGATTGCAGTACCCTGTGCCACCACCACAGGACAGACTGTGTGAACACACTAATATGTGACCAAGAGTAAGAACACTGACCTTCACATTCATGGTCTTGTGGTTCTTCTTGGTTTTCTTCAGAAACTGCTTGAGGCTGCCCGATGACATGTATTCTGTGATGAATATAACCTGTGGGTCGCAGACAGTGGAGGGATTTGTTCATTTACAAAATGTGTGCATGTAAAAAAAAAAAAAAAGAGTGGATACAAAGACCAGAGAGGATAAAAAAATCTTACCCGAGCCTGAGTCTCCTTCATGTCCAGCCAGTACTTGTGGAACTTAACAATGTTGGGGTGTTCGACCTGCATCAGGTTCTCAAACATCTCCTTGATCTTCTCCTAGAAAATATCGGAGATGTTTCACATCTTCACATGACTTCATCGACCAAGTAAGGTCCTTCATCCCCCCAGGCCTTTAGCAATAGAGCTGAAACAACTAGTCGTTTAATTGATAAGTCTATTGACAGAAAATTAATCAGCAATTCTTTCTGTCATAATTAACTGAATACCTTTCGGTGTTTGACTCTAAGTTGGACAAAACAAGCAATTTGAATATGTCAACTTGAGATCTGGGAACGTTTGACTGGAGTGCTCTTGTAGCGTGGGGGGTTAAGGCGCCAACCATAAACCGCAGCATCTCTGGTCCTCTCTCTACTGTCAGCTTTCTACTTAAGGCATAAAATGTCCCAAATAATATTTTTAAAAAAATACTTTTGGCTGCTCTACATGTAAATAGGCGCAGGCAAACCCTCCAACAAAGGACAACAGGCCTGCAGTTGTCAATGAAATATGTTACAGATACTGAGCTTTATCTTAAGACTAAAATATGAACAATGTGTAAAATACTGGGAAAAATAAGACTATATATGTACAAGAAGATACATATGTCATTGAAAGACCCTGTTCCTGCACAAGCATTGTGTTGTCCACACATGTATTAAGGTTGAAAACACCATTAAAAATAAACCTGCAAAGAAAAAAAAATGAGTTGTGCCCTAATTACCCAATTCTTCCCACTCCAAAACCACTAATTAGTTGAATAACCCTTAAAACAATCTGTATCTAAAGGTAAAAGGTACCACAATACCTCCTGTGCTTTGAAGACCTTCTTGTCAGAGAAGAGAACTTCGTTCCAAACCACCTCCACACCTTCCTCTGTGTCCATGGCCAGAGATGCACTTTCCACACCTGGGACATTACCTTGGCTCACCTGAAGAGGGCAGACAGATACAGATATTGGATTTAGCATCATGCTAGCACTAGCACTTTCATACATTTCATACTATGAAGGCAACTTTACACCTGCATTAGCAGATTTTTCCCCACTTTGAGGCAGCGGAAAGAAGCGGTGAACACAACATACAACTTGTGAAGCTGATATGTTGAACTTGTTAGCAAACAGTGGAACAACATTAGCATTCACGTGGAGTTATTTCAAGCCACCTGATGAATGCAAGTCCAATATTCACTATTCTTTTAGCTTTGTTTTGGTCTCCACCAACTCCTGAGGGAAAATATCTGTCTCTTCAAACGCTAAATGCACCAGCTAATCTCTAGCTTATCATGATGAGCAGTAAAGAGAGGCAGGAAGATGAGCAGCTGCTTGTGTAAAGAAGGAAGAAGTGGATTAGCAGGAAACAGAGAGGGAGAACTGAGGGGATTGTGCATGAGGGATTTAGAGAGATGAGACATGGGTCACAAGATGGAGGAGGTGGGACCGGGCTCCAAGAAGAACTGCAAAGAACAGGAAGCAGAGTGGAGTGAAGAGGCAGGAGCTGGGTCTATAATCTGGCAGACGCAGACAGCCCCGGGGGATCCATCACTGTATGAGACGGTGTTTATGCAGCAGCAGCAAAGAGCTAAAGACTGCTCATCGCAGGATATTGCCTGATATTGTGCAGCCGCAGTGGTGGTGCAGTTAGTAAGGAGACTGGATTTGGGTTCGAGGTCCAGTCTTAATAAATGCTAATCATGATGCAAGAGCTTTAATTCCTACTAATCCCACGTCAAAATTAATGGAGAATTGTTTCTACTTAGAAATCAAGAGACGTCATTTCCAGAGGAAGGCTGGTTTCACACACTCTATTCAGAAGCGAACTCAGGATTTCCAGGATTTCCATGTCAGTTTTGATGACCAGTATTTTTCCTGCTCTGCAGCTGACCCCATTTTCTGACCTAATTGAGATTTCCTCACAAGCATCAATAAAGTACTAACACTACAGTTATAGAGAACATGGCATCATTGATTTCAGTATTGATGCACCAAACTGAAAAGCTTTACATGGTCAAACCTTTCTTGAAGGTTTTGTTTCCATGCAAAAACCCTTCAGACTGCCAACATGAACACTACAAATATTCATTTTCATAACAGCCTGTTCTCTCCTGGGAATGCTTTGAAAACTCTTTTTCACTCAGTTAAGTTATTCTTGGGTTGTTTTTATCCATCTTTTATTGAGTCTTTTGATGTTTTCTTTTATTTGCAGATTCTACAGCCTGTCAGTGAAGGACAGAAACAGCCTGAACTGTATTGTCAAGATATGAACAAATGAAAGTGGTGTCAAACAAAAGAATCTGAGTGTTTTTGTGACCATCAAATCTGTGAGACATCTTAGCAACTGAATTCTCATTGCTGCCTTCAGGACGTTGCTATGCTCTACCTGCTTTTAAAAGTAATGGCTGTTCTTTAACCCCTCTTTATCTGTCCTATTGCTTTTGTACATCTATCTATTACTAATGCTACATATGATTTTTTTAGCTTTGTAATTACCGGTGTCTTTCTTTTCATATTTATTGTGTGTAGGGCTGCAACTAAAGATTATTTTCATTATCAATTAATCTGCAGAATATTTTCTTTAAAAATGTTAGAAAATAGTAAAAAAAAAAATCAAAAAATCGTTGCAATTGTGTGTGTTTGTTGACCTCGGTGGCGAGCTGCTGCGTTCAGTCGCCCTTGCAGGAATAGATAAAGTTGCAGTGAATTAAACTGAGCTGAACTGAATATGGTCCAGCTCATTTCAACATATAATGGATCTGCATTAAGCAGTTGTAAAGATCTGCAACACAATGCTTGTTGAAAACTGCACTCAAGCAATTTGTTGTTGTTGAATGAAATTAAATTTACTCCTCCCTGTTAACTCTGCATTTAACCTGAGGCAGTTTCTCATCATCTCCGTGGGAAGACACATGTAAACTAGTTAAAGTTTGAGACATTTAGAGAATAAACAAACACACCTGACGCTCCTCTATCATCATCATCATCTCTGTGGTCTTAAAATGTCAGTTAGGCGTCTCTGATGAACAACCGAGAGCCTGATGACAGGGCTGAACGACTATTATTTAGGCTTGTCTCTACACCCAAATGACTGCTTATTACTGCTAAATGCTAACCATTGACATATCCTACAGAGCTCCACTTGTACCACGCTTCGTGACATCATCTTCGACTCGGCGATGAATGGAGTCAAAACGGCCTTCAGTGTGCGGCTCAACAGGAGGAGGTTTGTTAACCGAACCAAACGAGCAGAAGACAAACAGCAATCAGAGTGACCACGAAAACTGCTATAAATATTCCTATTTTATATTCTGACTTTCAGACACCACAGATTTCTTGGTGTTTACGAAATAAACCAGAGAAAGAAATGTTTCCTGGTCGCTGTGGTTTGTTTACTGCTTGACTTACAGTACAGCTGTGAGGCTGTGTGGAGGGTAGGAGGGGGTTTCCTTTACAGACAAAGTGGTCCGCGGAGGAGACATATAATCTCGCTGCTCCCACTCTATGGGAGATGATAATCTGATTACTGGTATTACAAAGCTGGAACACAGTGCTCCGACTCGCTGACAGCAGAGAGAGGGAATTCCTTTGCTTCGATAGCTGTCAGGAAGGAATCATGTCAGTTTCTCTGTGGCTTCAGGGCTCAGCGGTTGTTTACTTTCTCTAGATTTTGAGAAACACTTGGTCCCCTGTCCCAGCGTCTATGTCCCAGGGGTATAGCGGGGTCTGATGCTTGGTAATGGGAGCGTGAGACTGGTAAACAAGCACACAGGATTCTGGGCTCTGATTGGCTGTGGGAAGGGAGGTGGGTTTAGGGTGTGGAGAGGGATTTAGGGATCCTGTGTTCATGTCAGAACACCACCAACTTCTATTCTGATGTTTGCTAAATCTTCATCTGAGCCGGTTAAAACTGAATCTGTCACACAAACCTCTCATTATCTCACCACAAGTTATTCCTGTACATCTCATTTTACAGTGGCGTCTTCGCACTCAGTCAGATCCTGCCAGATTCTTATTAATGAGCACAGCAGATTACCCACAATCCACTGGGATGCCATGTTAGGTGAATCGGTGGAAGACAAATGTCACACTTAGGGACATATGTAAGTTAAGAGCCGCTCATCTCAGCTGCTAGCAGCACGACTCCTGAGATGATCGACCGGTCAACATCCGTCGTCATCCCGGAGAGAACATGATCCGATAAAGTGATCTGTGCAGCAATTTACCGCTGGCTCTAATGTCTCTGTAGCATTTTGATTTATGATATAATGGAAGATAAATGGTCTCGCAGATCAAATCTAACAATTGCAGCCTCTGGAGCTCTATATGTACAGATATCACCACATTTAAATAAATATAAATGTATTAAAATGAACAGATCAGGCTATAATTCCATTTTATTTTATTAAGCTACATTACAGACTGAATAACATAATTTACTGCATCTCTCTGTCATTCAGGTTATTTTGTGTGAGAAAAAAAGTGTTAGTGGAGCTTTGAGTGGAGATTATTTTGTCACATTACAGTCAGGTAGGTGTGTTGAAGCTGAGCTGCTGCTGTCAGCAGGAACGCTGCTGTCCCAATTGCAGAGTGATCGTACTGCGTCCTCCTGTCCTCGGACATTTGTACTCCTGAGCCGATCTTGCCAAGTCCGAACTAGCAAGTACGCAACTCTGAACTTGGCGTACTTGGTATTGAGAAAGGCCCTCTGTCAAATTGGCTTCAGGCCACGTGTCCAGCCATATACTAGGTTTTGACCTAGTCTTGATTATTTGAGATATTACAATGGAAAGTTGACAGGAAATGAGAAAACCAAGAAAGAGAGCTGGGGAATGATATGCAACCCCAGCTGGATCTAATGTAAGTACAGAAGAGCAAAATGTGCAGCCGTTTCAGTTATGCCATCTTCTTTTTATTGTTTATCCGTGTTAGTTTCTGCTAATGTGGTTGCGAGTCTTTCTGGGGTCAATAAATACTCTGAGAGTATTTTGTTTTCAAGCTTGTATTTCATATATTGTACAGTACACTCAGCTCACTGCTAAAGCCGTCTAATGTAAAAGTGATGCAATAAATCCTACTTTACCGTCATGAAGGTTAAAATATTCAGAAACCGTTTTAGAAAGGTGTTGATTTAACTTTATGGTCATTTTGGAGGCTGTGGTTTGTGGTGCTGTTGAACTGTATTGCATTATACTTAGAGGTGTTTCTAAAATTATGCCCCCCCCCCTATTTATATCAATGAGAGTAGACTTGCAACTGCGTGTTTATGCTGTATATTGTTCACGGACACGCCACGCTTTCTGTGCAGCGCTGAATTAGCTTTCTGTAACCACACAAGGAGTGCAAATCTTCTCTCCTACGACATTACTACAATCGCTGGTTGGACCATCCTGCAGTGACAGTTTTATTGCTGGGTTTCGGAGTGAGATCTGTTTTACATGTGGAACAAGGCCAGCGAATTATCTCAAAATGAGAAAAGGTGCCTGATGAGTCAGCCAGAGGGAGAAAGGACAGCGGGAGGATTAGCAGAGAGGTAGAGGGGTACTGAACTACAGTACAGCAGCTCTTTCAGTGTGATTCTCCCTGCGGAGGCATCTTAAATGAAAGAGTGCCTTTGTCTGACACCGTGTGTGGGTCCAAGTCTGATAGCGACAAAGAGCTTTGTCTCCTACATGTCAGTATCTCGCCTCTACTGGGCCTCTTCCTACACCTCATACCTCCACAATGAGCTGATACGCCGCACCACATAAATATTTAAGAAGTAGGTCTGGTACAGAAATGGCTACACCCAATTAATCTGCATTACGCTGTACTTGATGCTCCCTAGGTTGGTGTACTGTATGTAAATGAGAGCAGGCTTCTTTCTCTGTTGCTTTGTGCTTTGTCTCTCTCGGAGATTTCGCTGACATCAAAGAGGAGAAGCATCAGATTTGGACTGAAATGTTGTGGAAAATGCAAGAGGAGAGGTAGAGAAAATCATTTCTAACTCTGAAATGTGGATGTGTGAGTGAGGAGAACAGATGCACCCTTTTCAATTTAGACACAACTACATACTGCTGTTACTGAAAAAATACTGCGTTCTGAATAGATACTTGTGAATACCAAAAATTAGATGATATTTCTGGATTAGTGTTTGGACACATTTTCTCATTCAAGTGAATGGGAATTTGTGTCTAAACATTTGATTTGATCTTATAAATAAATAAAATACCATAAAAAAGTTGTAGAATCTGTACACGATCTTGAAATTCATTTCTTGAGCTTTGTAGGCCACCCTTTTTTTCCTGAAAAGCCTACACAGTCAGAAGTTGTGAAAGTGAAATATATTTTTGTGGTTTTGGGTTATTTCACACTTAGATGAAGTAGCTGGTAGCTACTGATGAAAAGATCTGACAGTTCAACAGTCAACTGTCAGAAAATGTGTCAATGACAATTTAAAACTTACTGAGTAATAATTATTATAATTTTCAAGTAAAACATAGTCAGCACTGATTGGCTAAAGCTTCAAAATGTGACAGTTTGACTGCTTTACTTTATATCACATCATGAATTCAATACTTTGAGTTTTAGTGCATGTTGGCCAGAAAAAAACAAGCAATTTAAACACAATTTTTTACCAATATCACTCGAATATCACTTGAGTCATTTTTCAAGACAAAACATTACAATTGTCTGCTTCCAGCTTCTTAAATGTGAATACTGTCTGGTTTTCTGGATGAAACTGATTTTTCAAGACCTACAAAAAATAAAAAGCTGTCAAAGGGGTCAAAGTCACCGACCGAGATGAAATTCACATATTTCATCTCTATCTGCTGATGAAGACCATGAGATGCGGTTGGAAGCACTGGAAAAAGCTAGTAAGTGGACTTTGGTTCAAGACTATTTTGTTAAACTACTATGTTAAATGTTCAGTGTGGAGAATTTAGTGGCATCTAGCAGAACAGACTAATTAGTGTCACCTGAATTACCTGAAAATAAGAATCATTGTGTTTTTGTTAACTTGGAATGAACCCTTTATATCTACAGAGGGAGTGAGTTCTCTTCCATAGAGCCCACCATGTTGCACCGCCATGTTTCTACAGAAGCCCAGAACGGACAAACCAAACACTGGATCTAGAGAGGGCCTTTTGCATTTTCCGCAAGATTCGTATCCACCGTAGGTTCTCCTACATGCTTGGAGGTGGAGGGGGAGGTGGAGGGGTATTCAGTTGGTTGCAATCTGCAACCTCACCGCTAGATGCCACTAAATCTTACACACTGGACCTTTAAAACTGAACAATCACCCTGGAAAAGATGACAAAAAATGTTTTTTGCGGCAATATGAACATATGATTTAAACTTTTTTCTTGTATCATTAACATACCTTTACCTTCCCTCCTTTATCATCTATAAACCCCTGATTCTTTACACTGTCATGTGCTACTCAGCAAACTACAAAGCGAACCAGACTTGACAAGCCGGCTCTCACTATCCTCCTCGCTCCTGTCCCGTCAGTTTCAGGGCCTTGAGCCACTGACCGTCTGCTGACCTTCACTGGCCACACGAGCAGCTGCACAGTCCGACTACACGGCTTTCTCTCTGTCGCCCCGGGATGTCACATGTGCGGCACATAATCAGGTCAATGTCTCAGATAGTGTGCGGTGTGTCCGCTCAGCGTGAAGAATAACGTGATGGCACCAGCCGTGACAGGAAATGTGCAAATCAACCTTCTCTGTTCCCCTTTAGGTGACGGTGTATCTTAATGTGAGTGATGTTAAATCACCAGAGAAAGCCATGCATTTCTCAGATTAATGTCCTTTATATCTCACATTATCTAAATTAAACGAGCTGCTCTGCTGCCCGGGATCTTGACTTTCCAAAAGCACAAAAAGGTTTGACCTCTTTCAAAGCATCGGCAAGGTCACACATGGCTCATGAGCAGATATTAAGACAGATCAGCCGCTCATCATGTCTCACTTGTTCATTTTCTCATGGAGCAGTTTAAGCTCCCCACAAAGAGGAATGCAGGAGAGCAAGGCGGGTTAGCAGAGAGGAACAGATGGATACAGAGAGGCAAAACAAACAGCAACAGGACACAACATAGTCAAAACACGGCGAAAGGCAGGGAAAGTTATTGAGCCTCTTTCATAAAGCTCTGCTGATAATTCAAAAGCAGGAGAGAATAGTTTTATTTCTCATTGTTGTTATCAAAAATGAGGCCCTGTTTTTAATAAAAAAGCTTGTTTTCCAGCTAAGACGACACTCCAGCTTTAACCCGAGTTCACAACCCGCCTCCATCTTTTTTTTTTTACGTAACTGGAAACATGGTAAGCATTGTGAGGCCTTCACAAAAGATTAGAAAATGTTTGCTTCTTGCAGATGCTGTGTCTTTCAAATTGAGCATTTGGTTTTGTGCTTGCAGTTGAGAGGTAATCATCTGTGGCGTGTTTTAGTCTGCACAAGGGCTCCAAGATTACACTAGCCTGACTGTCCTCGTTCCCATTGTCAATGTGACAAAGCTGCAGATTTATAAAGGGGAGAGAGTGATGCCAAAGCCACAACTGCATCCAATAAGTCGGGAGCTGCCCTGACTGGGACGTGATAAGCATAGGAAGTATTGAACAGCCTCTTTATATAAAGCTTTTAGCAATTATTCTCTCGTCTACATAAGGATGGAGGGGGGGGGGGGGGGGGGGGGGTATGGGTGTGAACACGGATGTAGAAGTGTTATGTATTACACACATGTGCCTGCATGTCTCTGCAGATGTGTGAAGAAGTTTCACACTAATTTACACTTTGAGTCCGACAATCCAAAGCTTGAGTTTCAATAATGTTTTATAAGCTCTGAATCCTGTTTAGGTTTAGCTTTCAATCATTTGAAGCAACAGAAGTAACGAGTAACTTACTATTTAATAGATAAAACTCTAAAATTGCCATTCAAATACTTACAACTAAGCTGGGAAGTGTTAGAAATATTTCAATATTGGTGCCAATATGAGCCCTTAGTTTTGTACCAATATTAAAACTGACTCCCTTTTTATAATACCTTAGTTTGAGGAATATAGACCTTTTATTTACAAAAAGTCACTCCAATCAAAAATTTCTTTTAAAATTACTTTTAAAACAAATTAGGCTATTTCCTTGAACCACGGAGATGAAAAGTAGATCGTCTTTCTTCTTCTACGTGCCAAAAAGAAAGTATCAACACTAAAACAGTAACTTTTTCAATACCTTAGCTTAGTTCGACCTGTTTATTTACAAAATCCCTTTTTTTATTAGCTAAATATGCCAAACTTCTCAATGCATCTGTGTTTAATCTTCCCTGTTGCACTAAAAACACACATTTTCCCGATTTCTAATTTAGATCACAAAATATTTGATCAAAGAAAAAGTCGCAAGACTAAGACCAAGGTTTCAAGGGCAGCTTTTGATATTGAGAGCCCTTAATGTTCAAGTTCTTCCAGACATATAAACACATTTGCTTTGCTAAGCATAACGCCGATCAATCTGTGCGCTCCCATTAGTCTGCTCTGAACTCTGAGCACAACCTTTTTCCATGCAAACCAGTCAGTCGGTGAGCTGAAAAACACACACACAACCCTGCGTTTCAATCAATCAAACATTCCTGTGTTCAAGTAGACAGAAAATGCACAAGGTCAGGGCACTCTGGGCCCATTTTATCTGCATACCTACAGTGAGTGTTTACTCCTTTTCCTGCTCAACCTCTTAACAGAGATGAGATAAGAGCCCTTTGACTGACATTCACAACATCTATGTGGTAAAAGGAGCACAGACAAGATTCATTTCCACGCTGAGACTAAAATCATGTTTACAAAACAGAAATCCAATATCTGATGACAAGCATTTATCTTGTTTTTATCATTCATGGGTGAGATGTGTTACTCTCTGTCTCATAATCTAGTATGACGAATATGAGTAGTAGGTGTTATCTGATTAGCACGTGGACCAACATCTTGGCTTGCCGACAAATGAGAATAAAGAATAGGAAACGCCTACAGTTCGCCGTATCACACCTCAGCAGCCACCTGGCTCTGTGTGTGTGAGGTTAAAACCAAATAATCTAGCAAGATTAATTTTATCTGGCTTTGTTATCAGCGCAGCATTCTCTGTTCTGGCTTTTCCCACCTCAAACAATCACTGGCGGTTATTACAGCCGCAATTTATCATTTATCTAATTGTTCTGTCTTTCTGAGGAGGCTGATTTTACAGGACACATGTAAAAGAGAGGGGAGGGCACGCAACAAAGGTCGTCTGAGTCAGACTCACAATGTCACAATTACAACTGATGCACCACAGCTCAGTAAAGTATCGTTTTTTATGTTGTTTGTGCACGTTTATAAGCTCTTTTTTTATTTTTTGAAATAATTTGTTGATGTTCTTAACATCCACATATACCTCCGTACCTGATGAAGTGATGAATTTGGGCTGGAAACGCACTTTTTCTGAATGTAATTTAAAAAAAGCTTCTAAAGGGAGCGCTCTAATGTTGTGAGTTCTCGAGTAGGAGAATTCATTTTACAGTTTTTAGGGGGATTCAGCGCCTGGAAAAGAACGACATGGGTGTTTTTCACACATTAATGTATATATGGTATGACATGTCTATTATAGAAAATGCAAAACTTGAAAAATACAATCTAGTGAGTTAATAATACTGAGTTCATATAGAATTATGTGAATTGTGTCAAATATTTGTGCTTCATTTCACATTAATCCTTCCAATAATCCAGGCGTTATTTGACAAAACACTCATCTGCTTTAACAAAATTAAAATTTCTGCCTGAATAAAACATTCAATTACTCGTTGGGATGAATATTTTTTAATCCTGTGGAGAGGCTTCCCTTCCTCGCACCAGGGGGGTCCAAGGTTAACATGGTTGAACTGTTGTGCGCGTCAATTTTAATAAAGCGAACAGCCCTCGGATCAAAAGGGGGTCCAGTCTTGTTAGGACTCCTATAGAGCAACACACTCTGCTGCCCCCCTCTAAAATTTGTTGTGCACGGACGAAGAACTGCACATAATACTTCCAAAAGTATGTTATTCTGCTTTCCTGTCACTTATTTAAAGTATTATGTTGGCTCTAATCACCCCTTGTTTACAGGAAACAATGTGATCAATCGATCAGATATGCTGGAACAGTCTGACTCTCACACTACACATCATCAGTCCTGTAGGAACAGCATGAAAATTCCTTCAGACCGACATACTAGACATCCACGTTGTAGCTAATAGCCCGATTTAATCATTTTACAGCCTCTGCCGAGTTATAGATTCATGCAGAGTCATAATTGGAGAAAATCCGTGAGAATCGTCAATGCCTCCTCTCTTCTCTGGGGGACTGATTCATGGTACAGCTGCTTATTGAATAGCACTGACAGATTTTTCAACCATCCCGCCTCTCTGCCACTGTAATCAGGTAAAACTTCTTTTCCTCCCTGACTGACGTCCCTCCCAGCATCCTTTTTGAACAGGAAGATGCTCTTTAAATGTCCAGACTCGCAGACTTTGACTCAAGTCCATGATGGCTCTGAGTTTTCCCACAGTGAAAGCATCAAGTGCTCGAGGGCTCTCTAACAGACATTCTGAGCCTTTTATGCATATTTCCTAAAAGTCTGCAGTCAGTGGTGGAAGTGCATTTAATCAAGTACTGCACTTAAGTACAATTTTGAGGTACTTGTACTTGACTAAAATTTCTACGTTGTGAAACTTTGTACTTCAACGCCACAACATTTCAGAGGCAAATATTGTACTTCAGACACTCCACTATATTCATTTGACAGCTACTGCATACAAACCATATGATGAACTTATAAAATATATATTCTTCCTGTAGACTTGGGGGAATTCAGAGCTTACTAATGTTCCAAATGGGGATGACAGGGGAAGTCTAAAATTATCTAAAACTACTGTTTTTTAAGGTATGTTATTTTATTAAAGCATAACTATGTTGATATGTTTTCATCTAGAGTTGCAATGATTAATAGAAGAGTATCAACTATTTTGATAATTGATTAATCATTTAGGTCCTTTTGGAAGCAAAAATGCCAAATTTGACGGTTTTACATTGTCAAATTTGACAATTTGCTGCTTTTCCTTGTCTTTTTATTACAGAAAATTTAATATATTTGGGTTTTGGACTGTTAAAATAGTAAAATAAGACATTTGATTTGATTTTCTTCACCGTTTTAATGTTTTATAGACCAAAACAAATCATTGATTCATTGAGAAAAAAAGATTAATCGATTATGAAAATATTAGTTAGTTGAAGCCATATTTTCATGTGTTCAAACAACATTACTAATGACAGTTTATTCAGAGTAGGAAGCACTCTGTTACACAACGTATGAAACTTTCACAAAGTGCTGTTTCATTCCACGTAGAAAATTTGGAGCCCTGGCCGCTCCTCACACTCAGGCACTTCATGACATCAGTTTAAAAGTCTGCGAGCATTCGGTGCTTAGGCCAAGGGTTGACATTTGGTCTGAGCTGCGGTTTCACTGAGGCTTCAAAATCCAAACTGGGCCTCAATTTTCATTAAGATCACTTTCACCCAAGAGAAACTCACTCGGTCACACCTCCACAATTTTGACACCAGAGGACTTTCGGAGAGAGGAGACAAGGGTGGAGTTTTGCAAATGGGCATTTTTTTCAGTCCACTTCCTTGAATACAAGCAGCGGTTCTAACCGGTCTGCTAAAAGATGTATGATTGTGTTTGCCTCGACCTGAAACTGGCTCCCGCCCCGTTTCTTTAAAAACATCTACAATTGACTGTGTTCTTGGAAAAGCTTAACAGGGTCTGGCAGAGTCCACCTGAGTAATAAAGTTCTCCATAAAGCGGGGTAATTTCTGCCCACTGGATTACCCAATTCATGCTTGTAAATCCACACACACTGCTTGCTTCATCGCTACTACAAACCCAGCGGATGTGTGTGTTACACAGAGGTTACTGCAGTACAGCTTTCAGGCAAGCAAAAGAGGTGACTCAGGGTAAAAGCTCAAAAGAGTTGGCACACGACGCAAAGGCTTATTGAGTATTTGCCACAGTAGCCAGCAAGTAACAGTTAAACGCTTTCTTTCCCCCATTGCTGCAGGCAGGAGCAACAAAACAACGTAGTCAAGCAGGAGAAAACAGTTAAGGGGAGTGTGAGAATGCAGTTAAGCAGAAGTTTCTCTCGCGCAGCTATTGTTGTGTTTATGGGCCTCAATTAGTCAAGAGGCTTGTTAAGAAGGCCCCATGAGGAAAAACAGAGAGGAAGGCTAAAGGAAAGTGGATATTAATATGATGACGGAGCAGAAAAGAGTTGTGTTTATCATGTGGCGTTTATCTTCCAGAGGGATTAAGCTGAGAAGTGAGAGTCAACCTGACCAGGCTCTTCAGCACGTGTTCAAACAAAAGCTTGTTGGCAGACACGCATGGAGACAAGCAAGCTGCTTTTTTTTTTTTTTTGTTGGTTTTTTTGGTGCCCATTAATGGTTGTGTAACGTTACAGACAGAGCTCAATAGGAGTGTCTGTGAAAGCGCCATGTGGGGGGGGGGGGTTTGGTTTGTCTACATCTCAAACCCCCACCTACCTGTCCACATAGTTTCTGCATGAGACATCAAGAGAGTGTTGTTGTCAACAAGGCTGCAAACAGAATTTTAAAAATACTTTGCTGAAATCCCCTGAAGAAACCAGAAAAGTTTATACATTTTTCTATTCAATTTGATTTGTTTTTTTCCTTCCGAGCTGTATGTGCCAGAGTTTCAGAGCTGTTTGCTGTCTAAGAGGTTTCTCCGGTTTACCAGGAATTAAACTGCATACACTGCATACTCAAAAATGACAGAAGTAGTTGGGTGAAGAAGAAAAATCGCTGCGTGAGGTCGGCATGATTGTCAGTTTCACAAGGTTCCAGAAGTTGTCGGGCACAGACCTTCTAATTTTGACGTCGGAAAGGTGCGGGGTGAGGGGGTCTCAGATGCAGGTAGAAAACCGCTAGCATGGACACAGTGTCTGACTGAACGATGACGGGAAAATGAAGTGAAAATCTGATTATCAGCCTACAAAATTGTGGAATATGAATGTCATTCTTCATTTTTCTTTGCCTAAAAATAGTCAAATTTAGTTGACGATGCCTGTAAAATATGGCATGTCTTTAAAAACTGCATTTCAGGTTCCCATACTCCCAGAAAAACATACAGTCGACATGACCTCTGTGTGTCTTCAATGGTAGCTAAAGCCCCAGATGATCACTGTGCAGCTCAGCGTGCAGGCTTTCTATTCACTGGCTCCATATTTAATTCATCAGGCATCTTCCTGATTGATGGCTGCTGGGACGCACTTCTAATTCAGCTGTGGCTCCTGCACGAGAGTAACCCGCTTTACTCTCAGCCGCCCGCGCTGCATAAACAACACAGACAAATTCAAATTCTGAATGCAAATTGGGTTGTGTCTGGCGAACAGAGGCGACAAAGCACAAGTTAGATGTTATTTCAGCCGAGGAGCAGAGAGGCTTTAGGTAAACGACGAGGCCTCATGCAAAGATACAAGATTTCACAAAACTCAGGACTTCTTGTCTGCTCATATCTGATGTGAATATTTTACGCAGGACTGTGTTTCCGCGCTGCATCTTCCTTTTAACGAGATCACAGAGAAATTGTTTGCATTAATTGACGGATTACCACCTGAGCTGTGAGTGCAGCACTTTGTTTTCAAGTGTTGAAATAAGTGTCAAAGTTACTGCAAGTTTCCTGCAGTATTTTTGTCATTGCCTCACTGATTTAGGAGGCTATGAGTTGTAGATGAAAGATAGAAATAGACAAGACACATATCTGAACAGCCCTGAAATAAAACGCATAGTTTAACTTTTATGCCAAACTCCTGTAACAAAAACACATTTAAACAAAAAAAATATTAATGTTTCTCCACAAGATTTATGGTCGCCATTTGCCTTTTGTGTGCATATTTGACACACAAAGATATCCATATTTGGTTTCAAAGGTCAATATATGAGCTGTTGATGTTGAAGCTGAGGAATGAATCAACACTTCCAAACCTGCAGACACAGAGGGTTTTCATATCAGCTGGTCAACAAAGTAAAGAAAGCTCCCTTTGAAGCTGTGGAAGCTTGTGTACATGAGGCTTCGTGTAGTATCCCTCCTTTATTGGTAGTTAAAACAGAGAAGTCTTTACAGGGATAGTCATGTTTATAAAGGCTTAGCGCAACCTATTCTCACCTTCCTGCAGAGGCTGGAGCGCTCGGCAGGGTTTGCGTAACGCTTTAGGGCTGATGTTCTTTGATCAAAGTGTCGACCCCGCACATATAAACGCCCCAACAGCTGTTAGGAAGTGGAGGACCTTGCCCTTCGCCTTACAGCAGGGGGAGGGTGAAGCACTCTCATTCAATAGCAATAGCTACCTGACCATAACTGTACCTTTAATGACTTTGCAGTCTCTTTGCTTTGTACAACAAAATCCTTTTAAATCAGCAGACTGTGTGGAAAACCAGTCAGCACTCCAGAGCAGACAGTGGGAGGCTAAAATAAAATATTTAAAGGCTTCACATTACGATATATGACAGGAACTAGAGTGTGCCTAAGACTATTATTATAACTTAAGAATATGAGTGTATCAGTCATAAGACTAGACTCACAACACAGGAAAATTTCCACCCTTGGATAAATTTCCACTGTTATGCATCATGTGTCAAGTCAAGAGCTCCACAGAGTTAAGAAGCAGATTTTTTTTTTAAAAAGTGGTCAAAATTAAAGCAACATAAGATGAGATATTCTAAATTTAAGTCCTTGGTATCAGTCAGGCTCCAAAAAGTCCTACACTTCCCACAATGCAACTCAATTTCATTACACTCTCACGGTCTTTTACGACTACTACTTCCACTATGCCCTCTGTTTCTAACTGTGTTGTTATTTTTTTAGTCTCAGCCAAAATAATTTTGATGACATCACTCACAGGAGACACTATTCACTGTAGTTATCACCATGACTAGTAAACATGATGTGCAGAATCAGGTGAGTTCCTCTCAACCTAGTTATTTTTTTGGCCTTCTGACATAATAATAGATAATAATGATTGAAGAAAGATGGTTGAAAAGTCAGATTTCTGCTGGAGAAAGTCAACCTACTTTATGCTCTTGTAATAGTTTACACAATTTTTTACAATGTCTTTTTATCTTCACCTGCTGTGGTTTAGTTGTTGCGTCGTGGACTTTTGACCTCACTTAACCATTAATGATTTTAACAAACTGTTGAATGTTTGTGTCAGTGTGGACAGATGCTTTTTAAGTCTGAAGGGCTGAAACCGAAACCTGACATTTAAGCTTTTGTTATCAAGCTCCATTGTTGCTGTGCTAAAAATACCTTGATGTGATGCTTCGTTGCCTTACATTTTGTTATCCTGAGCAAATAGAACACAAAGTTTTTTCCTTCAGTACGTTTCATTTAACTGCAAATGGAGGCAAAGACAGGTGATGGCATTATGTAGTTTGAACTATACAAACAGACTTCTGTTTCTGTGTGATAAATGCCAGACCCTCTCTTGTCAATTCACTGAAATATGATAAATGAAGTTCTACAAAATATTTCTATATTTAAACGGTTATCATTTTCAAACAGTCATGCCAAAAGATGACTCAGGGAAACCGTTGTCTTTCAAAGATCTTGCCAACTGTGTGTAGAGCACACTCGAACTGGTGCGAGGTGCTCCTCTGAGGCACGGATGTCATGTGATGTGAACTACTCTGACAGTTCTGCGAAAGCCTCCAGACATGTCAGCCAATCCTAGAGGATTCCTTTTCATGCCAGCTCTCCGGTCCGACGGGCAGAGAGTCCGGGTAGCTCCATTTCATACAGCTGGAGTGGAAAACGCTGACAACTACCTCTCTGTATATCCCGTCAGATCTGATGACCCCCAGAGGCCTCGCTGGCAGACCGGTTCACATTTCACAACCAGGTGATGGGTCACATTTCTGACAACTTACTGCATATTGAAATATGAAAATGTTCATAGGCTGAATAACTCATAACATTATAGAAGCGTAATGTGTTGTACTTCTTGGTGTGAGGCCTGTTTATAATGGAGCCTGATAGGTTGAACACCATCTGTTCTGTTGTTTGGCTGTAATTCAGCTCACACCACAGCTCGTATCTCACAGGGATATATATATATATAATGTGTCATAGTGGACATTAGTGGACTTGAAGGTTTCTGTCCATCCACTAGTTTAATGTAAAAATGAAAAAAACATTCTAAATACTTGCATTTCTGGAGCTGAATAGTTGTTTAGTGGTGTGTTTTCCTCATTTGTTTTTTAAAGGGGATGTATCGTCCACATTTTCAGGTCTATATTTTTATTCTACTGGAATATCTTTGCATGATTTTCAGTTAAAAAAGAACTCCTTATTTATTTTATACTGGCTCTTTAAGCAGCCCATAAGTTGTCTGAAACAGGCTGTTTCTTTAAGGCCCCCCTCCCAATGAGCCCACTCCGTTCTGATTGGCCAGCTGAAGCCCTGGCCTTTACTTGCAGGAAGTATTTTCACATATGTTCACCTCAAATCTTGGAAGTTTGACCATGTTTAACAAAGACATCTGACGTCATAAAAGTATAAAAATGACAAAAAGCATCTCACACTGCTTCAAAAGTCATCAAACTCCGTCTTTTGTTATTGTTTTGAATGAGAGACCCCAAAGCGGCAGAAAATTACATATTGTGCATTTAACTGTCCAAACATGACGCTACGTTTAGACATTTCCAATACAACCACTACGGAGTCTCACTGCAGAAAAAAACATCAGAATAGTAAATGTCAGATTTTGATGACAGTCCCTTAGAACCAAAAGGCAACAAATCATACGGTAAGAAATCTAGACGTCTGCACCTCCTTCTTTGATGAAAGAGGAAGGTGGTAAACCACTTTCTATATTGACAGATGCTGCAATAAACCATGCTGTAATGCTATGTAATCCAATGGATGTAACACAGGCCCAGGAGCCTATGGGGTCAAATTTTACATTAAATTCTACATTAAATTTAGCAAAGCAATCTGTGTGACAGCTCTACTTAACAGAAAATACAACCTGCACCACAGGTTTCCTTTGTTAATTTCCTTTGTTTAGTATTTCACAATATTAGTGGAGAGGAGTGTCAGTGTGGATCTGTTGTGACAGGAAGGTCGGGACCGGATTCAGACAGTTCAGGTGCGGTTTTCAACCAACGGCAACACATCTCTTACACGCAAAATGTTGCTGTGAAAGATGGAAAGTGATGTCAGGAAGGAACATTTTTTATAAATCATAATTCATTCCCACAGTTTCATAGATTTTTGCTCCATTTTGTTATGTCACACAGCAGTTAAACTAAATATAAAATAGTGTAGGCTATACGTCTCCTTTTTAATTATATCAATTATATTACTGTTAATATATTATCTACATTCAACTGCTGATTATTGAGCCTTTGGAGCCATTTTGTCTCTGGCTTGTTTACACGTTTGGCATTTTGTTCGCCGAGTGAAAGATATGGCGGTCACAAATTCCCCATCTGTCCTACATGTAATTGCAATTTGGAGGCTGACGTAAATGTTTTTTTTTTCCACTCGGCTGTTTGTACAAAATGACGTGAACACAGGATAAGTAAACGAGTAAACAAAGTAAGCATTTCAAGGGCACAAATTGGTAAATTGAGGGAATGCATAATGTATAAAATGCATGTTAATCTGTGGGTTTAAACTAATAATCTGAGGGAACAATTTATCAATTTAGCTGTAGACAGTGAAGCTGGAGGACATGTTTTGAAACAGAGGTACAATGCAGGTTTTCTCAGCTGAATTAATAATACAAGTGGAAAATTTTAACAGAGGCTCTCCTTCCTTCTCCTCCTCGGTCCATCTGCATTTGTTTGGATGCCAGCTGCCACACTTACACTCAAATGAACTCGTGGAATGGACTCAATATCACAGGCTGATGATAACAGTATGCTGTATGTACAGTATATCAGAGGGTGGACGTTACCTTCAAGCCATTAGCAGGTTGGCGACTACAGTAATAGCTTCCTCGTCCAGATGCTGACCAATGAGTAAACGGCACCTAAAAAATAGTCATGCGGGTGCTATGCAAGTCCTGCCTGCTGCTGTTTTGTATAAACAGGCCTCCTCCATGCACTGGTGATACTATGTAAACACCAGAAAGTATTCAGCTTTCAGCAGTACGTCTATCACTGCTCTTTGTGTGTTCCAAAGCACAACAATTAGCTCATATGAACAACAGTGTGCCACCATTAATTTGCTGTTTCATTTGAAAACACCCCCCCCCCCCCCCCTCCCCCCTCGGCTGAGAGCTGTGTTGTGAAATTTTACTACAGCAGCTACAAAATTCACGGATGAAAATAGCATGCTACCTTTACCTAATGTAATCTGGCAGGCAAGGTCAGAGACACCCCGGGCTGTAAAATACAGCATGTCATCACACATAAGAAGATGAGTTACACCGTGTCATTAAACCATTCATAAATCTGTTGGTGCGTCAAGAGGAGGAGGAGCTGCAGGTCCCTACTATTCCCGCACAGATGGGGAAATTTTAACCAGAATAACCTTTCATTGACAGTCACACACACACACACACACACACACACACACAACTTCCCTCTCAGAGACACACCTGCGCTGACACAAACATGCAAATGTATCCAGTTCTGTAGCCACAACAGGAATACCACATTATATCTCCTCTTATTTTACTGCCCGAATGAGTTTATCAGATGATACTATTTTAGGTGTAATTCTATATCTCAAAGAGGTATTTCACATAGTGGATCTGATTTTTTTGTTAGAATAGGTTGAAATGTTCTTATATCGTATATAAGACTCTACAACAAGAGTCTACAGCCATGCTAGCAGTGTACAGCAGTGCATGTTAAAGGTCCCCACCACTCAAAAATATGTTTTTCTTCTTGTTCCTACAGTTGGATATTTGAGCTTCGCGGTACAGAATGATGAGTTTGACCCTATGAGGCTGTTTTCACATTTCATCTGCAGAAAGTGGAAAGTTTCTCTGTGCTCATTGAAAATCCGATTTTAAGGGGACGGGCCTACGAGCATGATTTGTGACGTCACAAATAGTTTGGAAGCCAATCCTGGTCCAATATTCAGCGTACACAAGTGTGATGTGGGAACTTGAAGCCTCGAATGCACAAACACTAAGAATAGACTTTACAGTGAAGTAGGAGACATCTTGTATCCGACAGTTAAACTTCTGAAATGAAATATATTTGCATATTCATAGATTCTGTCTTAAAACATGTCTGGAGGGGATCTTTAAGGTTTAGCAGATACATTTTTGTTTAGCGTGTTAGCATGTTAACATTTGCTAATCAGCACTGAACACAAAGCACAACTGCGGCTGATAGGAATACCTGCAACAACAGTGACATTAGAGTAGTGAGTGTGATTTAGGGCTGTCTGAGACAATCGTGAGAGAAACTCTTTGGTCGTCAATCCAAAACAGTGTTCCTAGATCTCACTGTGAGACACGTCCCCAGACGATCAATTTGGAGCTTTGGAGACCAAAGACAGTCTGAGGCTAAATTCTGACAGTGTCAGAAATTTAAGACCAAATTCTCACAGTGTGACTGCTGCTGCTACGTCCCTCGACTACAAAGAAGCCAAACAGAATACAACATGAAATGACAGAATTACATCCACGGCACACACAAACCAAAACGATGGAAGTGGAAGGAAAAAGAAGTTTGTGTGACTTTGAAATTTAAGGAATCACCAAAGTTACTACACTTCATCCTGCAGAGATGTAAACATCTGTACCAAATTTCACGCCAATCTTTTGGGGACCATGAATGTCTGTACAACACGGCAGGGAAATCAATCCAGTAGTTGTTGAGATATTCAGTCAGGACCAAAGTGGTCGACCAACAGATCGACATGCCTAAAAGCAGCCGTGAATCGATAAGCTCATCTGCACAGATTGTTTTTGTATTCCAAGGAAATGAAGGGTGTGAATGCGTTTCCTAGTAAAGACTTGTGCAACAGGCGCGTAGGACGTTGGCAGAGCGACCGTGTTAACAGGTGGATCACACTGACTGTCCCTGCTCTCTGTTTCCCTCCCCAGGGAAATCTGAGTGGATGCCATTCCTCATAGGGCAGATGTCAAACCAGTGAGTATGCCTGCTCTGTTGGATTATTATGGAGTGTAAGTCATTAGGAGGATCCCCTCAGGACAGGCAGTGCTTAATGCAAGCTGCAATTTAAAACGGGCTTATGAGGGGAAACGCTGTGTGCTGAGGGTTCATTTGCTCTGTTTATTGGCTTGTCTTTATGACCTTAAACATCATGGATAACATGCAAAAGCTGCTGAAGGTTTACTGCTTTGCATACATCATGGCTTCCCCAACGTGTGTGGCTCAGATTTTAAACACACTGCATTACCTACTACGGGTACTGCAAGGAATAGTGACTTGTTAAAGTAACGCATCATGTGATGCACCCGGCACTGCAGTGCAAATCAACATGACCACACAATGAATACAGCTGCTTATAGTACTTGTCTATTTTCATATATATTTCCTTAAAACAGCGTTTTTTCCCCGTGTTATTTATAGCGAAGGTGGGCTACCTCTCTTTAAACAACGACCATCTCTGCTAACATAAATAAATGTATAAATTCATACATTTTTACCTTCAGGGGAAAAGCACAGAGATGATATTAAACAACAACTAATGCCATATGTTTAATGACTGTGGTTTTTTTCCATCATCTACTAACTAAATCGATCAAGAGACGAGATGAGTCGGGATCTGGATGGCTTACCTTATCGCTTTGGCTAAAAACAATTTTCCAGGGGTAAACCTGAACATCCTCACATAATTACATGATAGACAATAATACTTTTATCAATATCTGCCTTTTTTACAGCAGACATTTTGACCTGTCATTGTAGGAAAAGCACAGGTGTTACTAATAACATATGCACAATACAAGGACCCTGAAACTGAAGCAGCTAATTCAGCCATTCATTTTAGCATTGACACCTGTGACACCTTGTCTTCTGTAAAAAAAAAAAAAAGGCCTGTTGCAGTATTGTCTCACCTCTAGCTGTATGTGAGTCATTGCCTCTAGTTTCTCAATCCTGACACAAGCTTGGAAATTTGGGTAACACGCAAGTGCGGAAAACAGCATCTACCCATCACCTCACATATTCATCTGTGCATGTGAATTAACACCACGGTGAATATGTGCGTGTGTCTTCTTCCCTGAGCCTGGGCTGCTTCATTTTCATCTCACTGTAGGCGGACGGAGACAGAACTTGGAAATAGAAGATGCGCCTTTTCACAGAGCAATTACTAGAAAGCGTACTGCGCCGCTCTGGCACACGACAGAGCGGGTCTGGGTGTGCGTTCACTTCCGGAGGTCTGCCCTGCTCCATTATCGAGCTCAAGATCACAGGGGGCCAGCGATAATCTGTCCAGGCTGGACTGTAATAAAAAGAGCCTGGTGTGACGAGTCAGGGTGAAAAGACGAGGGCTGATTTTGTCATATTCATGCCTCAACAGCAATATTTTATGAGTCACTATGCTGTCGAATGTGCTGCATTAGCCTGAATGTTGCCATTCTGGGAAGGCACACATTACTCAATCAGAGGTTACATGCTACCAGTCACATACTGTAAATGTAAATCAAGAACTTGTAAATCATGTTGCTACCGACGTGCTAATTCCCTCGTAAGTTAACAAAGAGAGCAGCCGGATTTCATTTCAACATGTGAAACAGTCGCCCACCCGGTTTAATATATACAGTAAACCATCAACTTTAGTTTGAATGATATCGTGTCATCTTGTGGTGCTACTCAAGGGAACATTTTCACACAAACATCAACTGAAACAACAACAACAACAACAACAAAAAAAAAAAACCTGACTGAGCGAGGACAGATTTTCACAGCTGCTATGCTTAAGCTCGCACAGTTTTGCTTTCCAATCACACCAACGTGTGTTGAAGACAGAGGGTTAAACTGACTTTGAAGGCAACACACTTTAATGCAATTTAAAAATCCGAACCACTCCGACTTCCCGCCTGCGCTGAGAAAACAGCCGTGCAGGGCAACAATACCATGTGCCGACCATGTGACTTGTATTTATTTTAATGCCTGAGCTGAATAACAGATATGGCAGCGTGTATTCTCAACTTTCACCCACTGACTCATTTACTGAGCAATCATGTGCATTTCAAGGCCGCTCAGACGCAGCCAGGCCTGCTGGACGGAGAGAGAAAAAAAAACAAGGAAACATGCAACAGTTGTGCATCATAACAGTTTCGCAACGCATAGTGTCAATGTGTTTTTGATTGCTTTGTTTAATTACTATTAAGCCATCTCAAAGGTCAGTTACCACAAGGTTTAGTTTGACTTGAGGCAGCTGGACTGTTGTTGGCAACCTGTTTCAGCTGCTTTATGAGTGGTTGGCAACAGCTATTATCACATGGGTTCATTCTGTTTGTGATTGTCTGGATCAAACATGTATAAACACTGGAGCCTGAAAACTGAGGCAAATGGGGAAAAAAGGCCTATTCACCACTAAGTTTGGATGATTATTACATTATGTCAAGGTAAAAGTACGGAGACATAAGTGAAATGTCCAACTGAAATCCTCCTTTTTGACTAGTGTGAGTGAGTGCAGCTCAAATCTTATCATCACTTTTCTTTGTTTTATGTGATTGTAAACTGAATATTTTGGGGGTTTGAACTGTTTTCTGACATTTTATAGACTTTTCTCAATCAATCGTAAAAATAATCAACAGATTAATCATAAATGAAAATAATCACTAGTTGCAGCCCTAGTTTCAATTTGTCAATCAACAGCTAACGTATCTACAAAGATTTTGTAATAGTTTCAAGTCATTTATGAAGCAAAAATGCTAAAAAAAATATGGTTCCAGGTTCTCGCCTTGTGGTTTAGGGTGAAATGATGACCATTTTTCACTATATTCTGACATTTTATAAACAAAGAATTGGCTAAATTGACAGAAAATCAACAGATTCATTGATTTTAATAAATAATAGAGCCGCGTATCACTGTTTTGTTTAGTAAAATTATGGATTCCAAACAAATTGTGATTCAAAATGAACAAAATCAGCTATTAAAGTCTCATGTTTGCTTTTTGAAGTTATGTCAGTGGAACATAAATCAGTATTTTATGTTATTTAGCATATACGCTTTTAATTTCATGATATATATGATACATATGATATATACTGACACAATAAAATGACAGCTGTTAATATTCTGATATGGATTTTTTCACTGTACCAACTTGCCCTTCATGACTGATGCTGTCAGTGGGGAGTAAATGGAAATGTGACAGTGGAAGCAACCCGGGAAACACCGCACATACACACAGATGGGTAATCAATGGGTGGAAAAATACTGGGGTTTGACAGCGGTTGTGTGTGTGTGTGTGTGTGTGTGCGCTTTCCAACATGAATAATGCTTAATGGTACAGCGTGAGGAGAGTGAGGTCAGGTGGCTGCAGAGGACGCCGTGTGTGTTCCAGAGATAACCTTCAACTTAAATTCTCAGTCTTATCTGGAGCTGTTAGCAGAGGCGGCACCTGCTGCTTCACAATGTCTGAGCCGTTTAAAAGTACATTTGTTTCCTCTGTGATAATAACCAAACTTTTTTTAGGGCGCTTCTGTAAATGCATGCTGATGAGTTTCAGTTTCATCAGGGCGGCTGATGCTGTGGACGTCTCTGCTCCGTTATACGTCTTTGATGTTGACATGAAACAAACGCAGCCTTATTTATGGGAGAGGAGGCTTCGAGCAGGGCCACTGGGTTGTTTTATGTTATGCTGCTGATGCTTTGTCTGGACAGTCCAACTACTGCTGATCCTCACATGCAAATATGAAGCTGGCAGAGTCATAACAGCTGTAGATCTGTGATAGACGAGGACATGTATCACTCAATAACATTAGATGGAGATAAATTATTATTTCTGCCACAAACACAGGAGCCTGAAACTGTTTTTCTTGCAAATGAGTTCTTCCTCGAGTTGTTTGAATCTGCTCTGGATGCCTTTAAAAGATGCTGCAACAAGAAATCTGCTCGTTTTTGTGAACGGAGGGTCAAAGATGGTTTTGTATGTTGTTCAGAGAGAAATGTATGAGAGTGTGAATAAAATTAAAGCTGAAACGATTAGTAAATTCATGGATTAGTCTGTTTTTGCTTTAGTTTTAAAGCAAGAATATCAACATTCCCAAGTTCAAACTTATAAATTGTGAGAATTTTCATGCTTTTTTTGTGTTTTCTGTTATTGAAAATTGAATATTTTTTTTTTCTGGACTTAAGGTGAGACAAAAAAAGATATTTGAAACAGTCACTGTGGATTTTAATAAATTGTGATGGCTGTTTTATTAATTGAGATTCAAGAAAATAATCTGCAGAATAATTGGCAATAAAATGATTGTTGGTTCATGACTTGAAATTTCTAATTTTGATGAGCTGCACTTTATATTACCTCACTCAGTTATGCAATAACCAGTAATCCTTACACACTCTTATTGCTGCCTCCTTTCATGATACAAACATTTTAATTTTGGCTTCAGCTTTGGTGATGATGTAGTTAGACTTGTTAGAGTATGATTGTGTGATTTGAAACCTGTAATTAAGTCTGTCAGAGTGTCAATGTCAAGATCCTGAACAGAGAACTGAGAAGAAACAGCAGCGATAAAGTGAAAAGTGGATTTCTGTCGCCTGAAATAGACTTCATGCGCGCAAACACACACACACACACACACACACACACACACACACACACACACACACACCAGGGCAATAATACATGGAGCTGGCTCAAGCATTGCATAATACGGGGTGTCCAGCGTGCCCAGAGTGGGCAACTTCACTGATTTATTCCCTAATTAAAGAGCAGATCGCTTGCAGTTGACAGAAACACACACACACACACACAGACACAGACAAGCGGACCAACCTGCTCTTTTCGCTTCTGCCAGCGGCCGCACGGGCTCTCCTCCAAGATTTCACTCTCATCCTCGCTCTCCTCCTCCTTCCCCTCGGATCCTGATTTCCTCTCCGGGACGGACATCGTCATTTTAGCGCCGTATATTTCCAGCTTTCCACCACAGACCAGAGCTCCCTTTCACCTACCCTTCCTCCTCTTCCTCCTCCTCCTCCTCCTCCTGTCTTGTCTGTTTTGTTGTTGTGGAGGAGAGAGACGCGCACAGACGGTCCGCCGCTTGTCTGCGCAATGAAGACGACACCAGCCCCCTTGGCGCTCAAAACATCTTGCAGGGGGAAAAAAGGGATATTGCTTAAAACAGGCGCAGGGTGCCTTCCTCAGTCAGAAAGGAAAGAAAACCACACCTCCTTTAGATAAAAACAAAGAGTGTACACATTGCAGGGTCGCTGGAAGAACTGAGCAGGGTGGAAAAATATATCCCAGACTTCATGCGCCCTGTAGGCTGCATGCAAAATAGGTTGCGAAATGGTTTTCTGCTGATCCGTCCATTCACAGTCACGCCGGAGCGAGGCGGGTGTCGAAGCTCGGTCGGCGAAGCGAAGTGTTTTCCCCGCGAGTGGCGTGCGCTCAACCGCTCGTCTGTTTTCACGGAGGAGAGCTCGTTTTTCCACCGTCTCCCACACGCGTCATTGTCGGCGTCGCTGCTGCTCTGAAGCCGTGAGCTCCTGCCAGGCACTGTGCGCAGGGGAGATGGAGCAAAAAAAAAAATACCGTAAAGACACCAGCGACTGCGCACCATATATTTATGTAGGCGTAAAAACTGAGTCTGCGTAAAAAAGCCGTAGCAACTCATCCAACGTTATGTCTGTAATGTGTATTTATCATGTGTCATGCTTCAATTTATGCACCTTGTTTGTGTTACAGTTTGTTTTATTTGTGTGTTGCTTCTGAGAGAATGAAATTAAACCAAAAAAAAAAAAATCTGGATTTAAACAGGGATTTACTGCAGCAGTCACTACCATAAAACCAGAACCTGGACCAGCACAGGCCACCAGAGGGGCCAGGCAGGTTTTATATGTTAATAAAAAGGAGAAAGGGGTTTGTATTCCCTAATAAGGCAGGGTCTGTGGTCTAATGTGGCTCTGTTTTAGGAGTCATAACTTCCAGTTGTGGAAAAATCCGACCTACTAAGTTCTGCTCAGGAAAAGATCCCAAGAGACAAAGTAGAGTGATTATTTACTCACCAGTAATTACTTGCTGATATTAATGTTTCATTGATTTATTGTAATGGCAAAATCATGGGCAATAAAGGTCACGAATGACCTCCGTATGAATTAGAATAAAAGAAGTCCTTAACATCTTGAGTGGTGTGTAGTTTGACATTGCCCAAATTGTTCAGCAGAAGCAGCTACAAACATGAAACCTCCAGATTTGCATCGAGCCACAGAGTATAAAGAGCTGTGAAAACTGTATTCCTAAAAAATCCCAATAATAGATTTATAGGCCTATAAATTTGAACGAATGAGCAATGTAGCCTACATGTAAAATCTGGATAAGATTGATAGAAAAATATAGTATTTTATAGTAAAATGCAAGATAAAGTATTGACCTACAGTATCAGAAATGTAGGTAATCAGTATTGGTATTGGACATATTAAATTCTATAATGGGTCTATTTCTAGACTGTGCAGATACTGAGGTTTGTTAGCGGATCAGAGGGAAAGACTAAATTAACACCACAGACTCGTGCACTCCTAAATATTTCAATTGTAGGTGAGAAAAAACAAGAGGTCCCAGATCCCCAGGGGCCCCCCACATTCACAGCGTCACAGTTGATTTTTGGTTCTGCTGTTAATGACAAATATTTTTAATATCAATATCAAGTAAGTTGCATGGTCTTCATTATTAACTGATATTGTGGTCTTGTCTTTGTAGAGTACATCTACATTTAAGGCTTTAATTCTTTTAGTTTATACTCACATCGTCCACATTCCTTATATTAAGTCGTGTTAAATCAAATTGCCACGAACTCATTAACAAAAGCCAGGAACACTGATGTCTGGGTATATAAAGAAGCTGTCATATATAGATATATACAAAGTGCTCAAAGGGCAGGAGGTGGGTGGCTGCGGGAATCAGTACGGGACCAACAGCAAATATTTCACCATGAGGCAAACAATTAATTTCATAATTATATACACACATTAAGGACAATACAAAATAAATATTCTCTAATTTATAATCAAATCTACTTGAAATAATTCCCTGAAAGACTTATTTGCATTTTTAAAGCTCTCAGGCAACATTTAAAGGTAAAGAATCACAACAGATTTAAAGATGCATTTCTCTCCGAACCCTGAAATCATTACCCATTAGCCCTTAACCAAAACCTGCAACAGTACTGAAGGTTTATAGTTTGTATCCTTTTGAGCCCAAACCAGAAAGAATACGGTAACCGGTCTGTATTTCTAAGTATGAAGCAGAGGTTTAGATTGCTTCATGAGTACTGTTTTAAATGTAAAGCTAGTTTGCCATCTAGTGGTTCAGGTTTAAAACTCAGCCAAAGCTGTGATACTAGTCAGTGTGTGTAGGAATGTAATTTCCAGGATTAAATGTATTTACTTCATAATATTTGCATTTGACGGCTTGTTTAATGTGTAAAACAATCTGGATTTTCTATATAATCTATTTGCTCTTATATTTATTTTATCATTTATGTCTAATCATTCACATAGTAACACTGTCAGCAGCTCAGTGGTAAAATTATCAGACTCGCAATGGTTAAGAGTTCAGTTGTAATCACAGATCTATATAGTAATCACCCTCTTCCTCTATTTTTAGCACACACAGTGCTCACAGAGAGCCTGACTGAGCCCCTGTTCAGACAATCTCCTCCCGCCGTTAATGAGATTTACTCTTGGCACAAGGAGCGGAGGAGACGAGCCTCGTCTAGGGCACAAAATGGTGTTTCAGAAATGGCAGCAATAACAAGAGGAGGGCGCCACCAACATGATAATGACTAGTCAACATCAGCAGGCACAATTTGAGCACAAAGTGTGAAAATTGTGCCCTAAATATATCATCTCTCTGGAGATATTCCATGTTTAGTCTAGATCGTATTAGATTTTTGGCAGATTTGTGGCAATATTTTTGCCTTAAATGTTGAAGGAAAAAAAACATCACTCATGTTTACTATCTACAGTGCTATTGATGATGAGCACTGGGGGCCTTATGGAGATCCATGTTCTTTATGCAGCTGTATTGGAACAACTTCTATAACACCACAGTTTCACAGGTTCAGATGCATATTTTAAAGCCAGTGGGTCCTCATGTATGGTGCTCCTTTTGCGTGACGATGTTACATTAAATATCCTATAAATTAAAAGAATTAGAAGAATCCAGTTTGAATTCTTCTGGAGAAAATAGCTTCAGTATGGAGGGAAAAATTATTTCCCATTAACATTTTTGATATGCGACTGTTCCACATAAGCACAGATGCTCCATTCTGCATGTATTAATGTACATGCAAAATGGGGCAAATACATTTGGATACAGAGACTACAGTGTGATTAGTGTGACTTTGTGTTGTCCCTTGTTGAAGCTGCAATGGTTGCTTTCATTGTAACAAACCTAAGTTCCTCTTAAGTAAATCACCTACAGGTCTACTTTGAATTAAAAAATGTCAGTACTCTTAAACAGGCACTGTGTTGTGTATTCAGTTACTAGTTACCCACTAGAGGTCACTGTAGACCACAGGATTTGTACTGCATGTATGGAGAGAAATTGAGGGAAGAAGAAGCAGAAAACTACCAGAGTGAAGTTCATGCAACTGTCTCGCTCTCTCTCTTTGATGGTTTGATTACTTGGGCCTGTAACAAATTGGCGACAAGGATGGCGATTGTCGGTATGCTTCTCCCTGCATCGATATGTGGATGAAAATGTTCCAAAATTAGCTGCTTGCCATTCACGCGGAGGGGGACGAATGGCCTCACACGAGGAAAAGTGCAATTCTCCTACACTGCCGGGGCATGAAGGCCAACGTATATTTTATACACTTACAGATGCAGGGACACTGATTCAGCAGGGAATGCATTGCGTGTACATTTCAGCCCAGCAATAAAAGTTGCACATCAAATTCAAAACCCGGACACAAATCAGCAAATAAAGTAGCTCCTGCCTACCTGAACTCCCTCATTCAGGTCTACGCTTCCTCCTGCTCACTACATTTTGCCCATGAAAGGCGCCTGGTAGCACCACCACAACAGGGCCCTAAGTCGCTAGCCAGACTCTTCTCTTCTGTAGTTCACTGATGGTTACCAAACTCTGTTCAATCCACAGAGTCCGTCTCAATCTTTAAGAAAAGACTAAAGACCCATCTCACTAAAGACACCTCTGCACTTGGTGGACAAACTGCTTCTATGCACTCTATGCATCGCCTCTGTGCACTGCCTGTTGGCACCCACGTCCTGTTGGACTTGAACTTAGCTTTATGGCACTTTCTCATGTTGTTCTCTTCTGACTAGATCCCTGCTTGTTTTGTATCAGCTGTCAGATGTACGGCGCTTTGGATAAAATCGTCTTTTAAATGAAATTGTATATTGTAGTTTATACTGTCACGAATGAGTAGAAAGGGCAGGCAGGTGGAGGACCCAAGTGCAAACAGACAGGCACAGTTTCGGACTGGCAATTCTGGCAATCCTGGCAAATGCCAGATGGGCCGGCCCACCTAGTGGGCAGCAAGGCCACCAGCAATGTGGAAAAAAAAAATTTAACCTGCTAGCTGTGGCCCAGTTGATGTCAGAACAGCCCCTCTGATTGGGGGTTACACAGTCCCAATTGTCAATAGGCTTCCTATACTTTAAGGCAGGTACAGGAAGTGCTACCATTGTCCTCCCCCCACCACAAGTGGATGCATCCATCTATGTAATGTCAGGGGTCAAGCGGGAAATAATCAAATCAAAACAAAAAGAGTGGAGTTTGAATCAAAAATAACGTTAGCCTATACAAACGGATAAAGGTCCCATAAAGTAAAAAAGGTGGAGTAGAAAAGGTCAGACAGAAAAAGAAAAAAATGTTGTGGCTGATGTTTACACATTTATTCAAAATAGCGCTTCCACTGCCACGCAAAATCCTGTTAGCGTTAGCATGCCAATGACGAAGAGGAGGACGGATGAGCCGATGAATACCAGCGAATGAACGTTTAAATAGTGTCGTAGCGTGAATTCCTGACGGTTAAGCCTGATGTGTGAGTTGCATCAGATCAGCTGCAAACACAAAGTCTGGTGACTGACTATAAATAGCTCTCACATTTCCAGAGAATCGTAGGAAAGCTTTTGTGAAAATGAGGTTTTCACACTGGAGAAGATGACAGCACTGCATTTTGTCATAGATTACATTCATGACATATGATTATATCATATTTGTTTGTGAATTGTAGCATAAGTGCGCTGAGAGTTGGGCTGCCCATCATCAACTGTCAAACTTAAAATCTTAAGTGTGCCTTTTGGGGTGCCGACTTTTCCTCTAGGCTATTTATGTATTTATTAAATTTTTATGAAACCCTGTAAGTACACCTGTTGTTAGGGTGGCAACTTGATATCTATTGCTTAGCTTATATGTTATAAATAGCCTGATATTGCTTTATGGCACTCATAAGTGTGTGTGCTGGGGAAAAATGGGGCCGCTCCAGATGAAAATTGCTAGGGCTGAATTTTGTTCCCAGTCTGACCCTGAACAGGCAGGTGAACGTAAGGGGCTCAAAAAGTTGGGCTTACAGGTTACATCAGGAAGGCAGTTCAAATCAGACAAACAAATCCATAAAGGGGAAAAAACAGGCTGAAGGTCTAAACCACAGGAACAGATAGAAAAAGGTTGACTAGAACATAAATCCATGAAACCAAAAATGACAAACTGGCAGAGAACAAATGAAATTGACCGGTATAAGTAGTGAGTGTCTGATGAGGGAATGAGTTGCAGGTGAGGCGTGGGCGGAGTAGGACAGGTGACTGCAGGTGTGTAAATGAGGGAAAGTCTGGTAGACAGTTTGAGGATGGCAGGTCTGGGGAGTCGGAGGAAAGTACATGGCCTGGGAGAGCAGGGGGATGAGAGAGTGTGGCTGCAGATTGTGACGATAGCTTCAGTACGGAGGAAAAAATACTTTCCCACAACATTTTTGATATGCGACTGTTCCACATAAGCACAGATGCTCCATTCTGCATGTATTAATGTACATGCAAAATGGGGCAGATACATTTGGATACAGAGACTACAGTGTGATTAGTGTGACTTTGTGTTGTCCCTTGTTGAAGCTGCAATGGTTGCTTTCATTGTAACTAACTCAAGTTCCTCTTAAGGAAATCACCTACAGGTCTTAAGACTTGAGTTACATTCTTGTTTTCTTATAATCTTACATTGACAAAACTTTGAATAAAATGTCAATACTCTTAAACAGGCACTGGTATGTTATGTTGGCCACACCCTATTAACTCATCTAATGGTTATTAGACAATCTTGCCTGTCTAAACACCATCAGATGTGTTTCTAGGGTTTGGCCTGCATAACATACCAGCGTCTGAGTCCTACTATTATTGCTGATCCTGAAGAAGGCCCGAGGGCCGAAATGTCATCTAAATAAAATTAAAAAAAAAAAAATAGAAATGCATATGGGGTCAGAGTGTTTGACACTTTTTTCCTACTCTCAAGTCTACTTCCAGTGATCTGCACCTCACCACAACCCTTCGTGTGTGTTACTTTTCCAATAAATACTCTTAAATATACATAGCTTTTTACAGAGCGTATTAACCTTCGTTCTCAGGTTTCTTACTTCTTACATTCTTTTTTTCAGCAACTGCATCTTTAATTTGATGGCAGTAGTAATTACCGACACTATTACTAGCGTAATCACAGAACTTGAGAACATTTCTGATGCTTTTGGCCCCTCAGACTCTGCAGGTCAATATTATAGAAGGTGAAGTGAGATGGACGAGGAGTGAAACGGGACTCACACATGTCACACAAATATGGTATATAGATAATTTACTGATCATGCATTTATTCTTTGTAGCTTGCATTGCTGTACTGCTTCCCATGTGCACGGCTCTCACACAGCTTTCTTAACAGGAAGAGCCGTATTTAAACCTGTGCCCACTACTCAACCAGAACCCACTACAAAGAGAAGGAAAACACATTTATGAGTTGTAGAAGAAAAGCTTTTATTTGAGCCCAGATTACATTATAGGGAGGTTTACTGATAACTTCAGCCGACATCCAAAGATGACTTTCACAAAATGTAAAAAGCACTCAGTTTTAAAAGCATTCATTTCATTTCATGCCTTTGGAGTTAGCAGAGGTCCACATCTCATCACATTCCCTGTCCAGCACCAGTTTGCCGTCATCTGTCAGGTGAAGACGGCACATGTTACAGCCAGGTTTGGCGGAGTTTGTGTGCCACCTGGGTTGGTCAGCCTTGTTGTACATGACCAGGTTGCAGTCAGCCTGCAAGCACAGGCGGTAAGCATCGGATCCTGCAGTGTCTGAAGCCCATGTTGGCTTCCAGCCATAGATGATAAAGTTACCATCGTCCTGCGGGCAAAAACAGTAACTGTTAGTAATCAGTTACTTCTGCATTTCATTTTACACAAATCATCTTGATAAGTGTTTTGACTGTCCAAATATTTTCACCTGGAAGACAGCCTTCCACTGCCCGTTGTTGGACATCAGATAGTCTCCTCTGCGGAGCTCATCATTTTTGGACATGTAGTTCTTGCTCATGATTCTGAAACAGAAAGAAAATCTTGGGTGAATTCACAAAAGGATTGTGCAGCTTTTGCGTCTGCTAAAGCTGCACAAATAAGACAAAAAGAAACCGAGTAGGGGAGAACAGGGTTGGTTGTCACATTCATTAGACGTCGCTCCCTAGAGGGCACCGCTAAAACATGCTGGCACTGAAATTTTCAGAATTACCATTAAAAAGTATGAGGGGAGAGTTATAGTTTATATAGTCCACATCTTTTGAACATAATAAGCTTAAAGAGAGTAAGGTCAGTCCATTCTTCCATTACACATTGAAAGGGAATCTATTAGTTAACTCTAGTTTTTGAGGGATTTAAATGAAAATAAAAAGTGTGACTGCCAACCCTGTTCTCCCCTAATTCACAAAGTACCCTGAAATGTACCCCTAGCTGTGCTGCCAAGCAGCGTCTCTGTGCCTCTTTGCTATTTGCATTTAAATGAGGTAATATGCACACATTTGGTGTAAATTGGCCCCTGTCCAATTCACAAAGACCAGTGCTAATAGCCACTTGCAGTTAGAGTGAAGTCATTAGTGTCTTCAGAGAGTTGCTGGTAACTGAAGCACATTTATAAGGGGTGTGAGGCCCAGACTTTACAGTGACCATGGCAGCACGGATTGCAGCCAGGTGAAGGCATCGTCATGCCAGGCGTGCCCGAGAGCGGATATTTGCCATGCAATACCCGGCACTGCCAAACTGCTTTCAACATTTATACTTTGCCACATGGATAATTGCAATCAGACGCAAAACACGATCGAATTGCACTCAGCTGCAAAACTTTATGGATCATATAATTAGCGCAATATCTTTTCTGAATGGGACCTTGAGACGGGACAGATAGAGGTTGCAAGTGATGCGCAATTCATGGTGCCATCAGCAGCCGCAATCTATTCTTTGTGAATTCGCCCCTCTGTGTTGTATCCATCTAAAAGACTGAAAAGGCACTGACAAAATCTGTTTTGTAAGTTGGTTTGCATTTAATTTGTGCACCACTAGTGAAGTTATTGTTTTTCTTCTTACATTGATTTATACCCACAATGAGTCTAATGTACCTATTAGTAACATCATTTCAATAACACAGATTAAACAGTGAACTATAACATTAAACTCAGTAGGTACTTACAGGCTCGAATGTTCCACACCGGACCGACAGAAGCAGAGGAAAAGAAGAGGTGAAGTAAAAGAAGTAAAATTCACCTCATTTTATATTATCTGGGGGAGGAGAGAGAAAGGGGGGGGGGGGCTGGGGCAGAAAGAGGAGTGTCCTGATCCACTTGTTGGAACATTCAGTTCTTTTATCTAGTTTAATTCAGTACAGAACATTCAGATCTCATTCTGGACACACATTCTTTATGTTAGTGTCGTTATTTTCTTGGCAGGACAGGCACGATAAGGGACAAAATACAGTCCTCCTTTTGTGCAAATGTATGTAAAGGTTTAGCTGAAGCTTATATAAGGTCTCAGCCGTCCAAATTAGTAAAAGAAGGCAATGTCTTTCAAAGTTAAGGTCTTTTTAATAGCAAATTACCTCTTAACTGTGGAAGATATATACACTTTATTTACTTCACTATATTATCTTGTCCCCCATCACTTACATCTCAAGTTTTATTGCCCAGTGCACAAAACTGCACAAGATATGAGCAAACTTATAATGATCTTAAAATTGTTTTCTATTTGAGCCATGGTTATAGGAGAAGGAATAAATGTAAAGTAAAATACTGAAATATTTTCCATAGATACTAACCTGCATTTATGCAACTGAGTGTAAATTAAGCAACATTGTTTAAGTCAGGTCAATTTCTATTTATACAGCCCAAAATGGGAGCCAAACAGCACGTTTTAAAGCCATAAAATTAAAATAATGATGTCTTTTGGTAACATGAATAAGCCACATGCTGCCACAGCTGGCCTAATACTGGAAAGTTAACAACTATGTGCTCATTTCCTTGGTCCATCTGCCAAATACTCAAAGTTCATTTGAATGGAAGTGGAAGTCAGTAGGACAAAGTCATGATATTATTACTGAAGCCATCTTAACCGGTTCCACATCTTATGAGGAATTCAGCCTCTGAAAAAAACCTGAATCTCTTAACGAGTCTGCACACAACAAATGCGAAGTAACATCACAGCCTTTTTGGCAATGAATGCAGTTTCTTATATTGTTGCATTGTGGAAAAACACCGAAATTACAATAAATCAAATCTGACTCAGTTTGTTTTTTTCTTTATATTTATTTAACAATGTTACATCTGGAATAAAGTGACTTTACGAGCAAAGTAGGATCTAAACTATCACAGCAGAGGAGAGCTCAAAGTGGAGTCTTAACAGCATCTGAAGGCAGCGTTATCGATAGCAAATAATAAAGAAATGCTTTAAGATTGTATGTAATTTATATCACCAGTGAAGCTAAACACAGAAAGGACACTAAAATGTTAAATCACTTTAGTGTGATGAGCATGCAACAGGTTAACTGTAGATTCTTTAGTGGCTTATTCTTATGAAGCATGTTAACATATTAAGCATGTTATTTCTATTATTAATATTCTTTGTAACCAGTAGACACAGCCAAAAGTGTAGGAGCTCATGTTTTTGCCAATCTGGAGCCACTATATACGACATCCTGCAGCAGTACCTCCACTTCAGAACTATTGAGGGTTTTTTATGTCCGGTGCTGTTCAATTCTAATAATAATATTATGGGATTTAAATTGCAATAATTTTTTTATCATTTATAATATTTGTAATAATTATTTTCATACTGGGACAACAGACTTGGTGTCCAAGTCAATTAGGTGCATCAGTACATATCTTTATTTGTATTATCATATTGTGATCTGTGAAAGCATTTGGGCCATTCTCTCTTGGTTGTCCAGAATCGGATCTGGGATCGGACGTGGGGCAGTTGAACAGGACCTGAGTGCACAGAGGTACTGCTGCAGGAAGGTACTGGCTGCGAGGTTCCACCTCAGCGGGAGTTCATCTGTAAATAAATGATAAAAATCAAACCATTGTAGTGACCTTTTATTTTTGGGGGTTTCAATTATGCAATTTTGGTCTATACTGCAAAATCAAATGTCTAAATTTTGAATACAAACTAAGCACTTACTCACAAAAAAAATTGTGATTTGAGATCAAACCTTTTTTTTTTTTTTCCTTCCTTCCTGTGTGCCCTTCACCGGATACTACCTCTTTAGACTTTTGTTCTTGACTTCTCTCAACTTTTCTTTTCAATTTCTCTGTTTGGTTTCTGTGTGTGCACACGGCCCTGCAGTCTCCTGCCCTTTTATGTGGACTGGTGGGGCGTTTACCTACGCTAATTGAAATCACCTGGCACGCACTTTCAACTTACGAGGACAATGGGATTCATTGTTATGAGAACACATGCGTGAACAATTCTGCGGTTTAAGAACACGCCGCTTCTGCACAGTCCTCGTTTCGTGCAAAAATGTATTAAAAGTTTATCTAAAGCTAATACGAGGCTTCAGCCATGAGAGCTGAGTCAAATAAAGTGGATATGTTACAGCTTTTTAAGTAAAAAAAAATCCCTCGACAGACAGTGTTTTCCTGTTCCCAGCTACAATGGAAGGATTGTAACAAAAAGAAGGAATTTGGCACCAAAAAGATAGATAGATTGAAAGATAAGGACTTTTTGATTATACATCCTGTGTGATTCCCCAGTCGACACTGTGGAGTCCTTCCACACAGTCCTAATTTTGTGCGATCTTCCATCCCTCCAGGACTTGCACGCCTCCAGGACACTGAGGCGAGCAGGAAAGATCATGGCCGACCCCTCCCACCCAGACAGTAAACTTTTTGAAACGCTCCCCTCCGGCAAAAGGCTGCGGTCTGTCAAGAACAAAACCTCATGCCACAAGAACAGTTAATTCCCATCTGCATCCGGCCTTATCAACAAGGCCCGGGACCTCCACTGACACAGACTCTATCCCTCCTATGGACATTACATCTTATATTAACGTAAAACCCTATAATCTTATATTAGATTAACATGGCATGTTACATCAATGCAACTTCTATTATTATTATTAATATTAATTGTGCACTGCATATACTGTTTACTCCTGGTCAATATTTTGCACAGAAGGACTGTGGATTTTGTCCCCCATCACTTACATTGAAAATGCATTATGAAGGGATCTTTTAATGGCCAGTATGAACAGGAGGAATGATTACAGCAAGAAAAACATGTATCAGTGTTTATTTGGGCACCTGACTGTTGTTTTGGGACAGACTTGAAAAATTGTGAACGTATCTTTTAAGGGGTGAAAGCAACACATTTACTGCACCAACTGTCTCAGATTATCTAATTTGTCGACATACAAAAAAATCTTCAGAATAATTTTGAAAGATGCTATAATCGCATAAAAGCTCTAGAAATAGATGCTTTAAAGGTTCTATTTGTAAGAATCAGAAATTCCTTCTCATTAGTGACACCTGTGGCCGTTAAATGTCAACATCCTGCTGCTCGCGCTCACCTGCAGCATGAGACTATTGCAGGTGATGTATTTTTCCTCACTTACACTTCTCATAATTACACAAAAGACCCCCCCCCCCCACCCATGCTCAGATTAACATATCATTTGACTATCCAATCACAGAGCCGGGGGGCCAAGGGGTAGATCCGATATCACTAGTGATGTGTAAAGCAGTTCTTTTCGCGTTTGAATGTATTCATACAACATTTTTTCACACATTCAGCTACAATACTTATGACTCTAATTTTATTATTAGCATCAGTACAGATCAGCTGTAGAAAAATCCTGACGCTGAACTGAAACTATGTACTCACCCAGTGTGCTGTCCTCATCCTCATCCAGGAGCCATCACACCTGGAGGATTAGAGGCCCGAGGCCACTGCTGAGGGTCAGAGCTGATGATGAGAAGGCTGAGTAGGTATCTGCTGTTTCTGTAGCTCCAGCTGCAGCTACTTCATCCCGCTGTCTGTGACTCCGCTTTTACCAAGAAAACATATAATCAAATATAAAATACATGAATGCATTCACAAACATATCTATCAGCCCTGCTGCTCCACATGCTGCCTCATAGTTCTTCAGCAGCTAAATGGACCTGAACTGCACTGATTTCAGGCAGAGAAAGGCAGAACCAAAGAAATCTGGATTTACTGAACCTGCAGCCTGTTATCAAAACACAGGAGACAGACAAGATGAGGGGGTATCGATAACGTTACGTTATGAATATGACAAAAATTCACAGATAAAACAACGTTCATCCGGGTTCCACAGCGGAGAAACAGCTGAATAAATGTCAGGAACAAACTTACTGAAGACCAGCAGATGAATATCAGCTCGAACAGAGAAAAGTCTTAAGAGTTTCATTCAGCAAAAACATAACAAAGCACGAATATCGAATATTTTGGCTAAAGTTCTCAGCGAAGTTACTCTTTGAGTCGCTGCTTCTGCAGTCTTTACTTCCCGTGGAGTCAACGAGTGGAAATACGGACAGCGCCACCCTGCCATTGCAATCCACATTGTGGTCGGTGGGGGGATTACACCCTGGTGTACAGGCAGTAGCCAGACCCACCTCTGCGAAAAATGAACTGGCTTGACATTATTATGTATGAAACTGCCAATCAGATTTATTTACTTGTTAACCGAAGGCACCAGAACGCTGTTATGTAGTTTTTACGTGTTGGAGGGCTGCGTAGCCAAGCATAGAGAGAAAAAATAGACCAGCAGCGCAAAAATAGAGATGAGCCGAGACGGGCAGCTTCTGTGGTCAGTGTAGCATACGTATGTATATCTCTGTGTATGTATGTATGTATGTATGTATGTCCTTCACATACCTCAAGAACCGTTCATTCAATCTACTTTACACTTGGCAGGTGCATTGCTGGGGATCCAAGGAAGTGCAGTGTGCAGTGCAATTTCGACACGGGACACGATCAGTATTAATAAACTTTGAATAAACAAGCAATCAGTGAGCTACTCCGCTCTGCAGCAGGGGGCAGTGCTTCTGGGCTCTGCCACTGCATGTCATGTGCAGAGCTGTGCAACCCTGCCATGAGAGAGATAGGGGAGGACACCTCTCTTTTTCTGATAGCTTTAAAAGTAAGCCTTTTTTGTCCGACTCATTTTAAAAAAGACGAGAAAAAGAGAGAGAGAGGGCGAGCAAGCTGTGAGCACTAGCGAGCAACAGAGAGACAGCGGTGGAAAGCTTTCTTTAGAGAGAAAGCCTGTGAATGAGAAAAATACAACGTTATTTTCTGATTGTGTCAAGGCAGTTATGTTCTAAAGCACAAATAAACAACCATCAAACACTCAATAGATGATTTACTGTGGAGACAGATGCTCTCACAGTTTCTGTTTCCTTTTCCGCCTCCGCATTTCTCCTTTTCATTCATTCTTTACATCCAACTAATGCAGCTGTAAATACAAAGAACAGCAGGACAAGTCGGTGTAGTTTTTTCCTCATGTGAATGCTGTGTTTCAAGCACAGCAGCTGAGGAGAGAGCGAGAGGGAGCAGTGGAAAGCTCTCTCTAAAAACAGAAAGCCTGTGAATGGAACAAATGACTGTGGTCTGGTCCTTTTTATCCACCCTGCTTCCAGAAACGTTTTTTTTTCACATGGCGTGCTGTAAAAAGAGAAAAGTAGACAAAAACAGAGCTTTTAATCAAGAATGGACAGACTCTTCCCAGGCTACTTCACACGGGCAGTCCCAAACCAGTATGTCTCATATAAGAACAAATCTTTTGAGCAAACATACCAACTCAAATGAAGCCACAGAAAATAAACAATCAAAGAGCCCAATATGATTGATCCACTTTATTTTAGGATGCACGTTTTTTCAAAAGCTCTCTGTTATGTATTTTATGTCTAAATGCAGCCCTCATTATACTTGTAATAAGAAAATATTCACTAACACAGTATAATGTAATGTGTATAACAGAATGTTAGTTTCTTTCATGTTGTTGGTGTTGCTGTGTATATTCACACCTCACATCAACAGTGTTCATTTTTCTATGCATTGAAGCAGCAACACCTCTGTTGCAGCCATGCAGCTTCTTTGTTCATCAGTGATGTTCTGTCTCCATCTAGTGGCTGAAACAAAGAACAACACTCTGACCTGCTGACAGACTGTCAGTGTCTGTCACAGTTTTATTTTTAACCCCTTCCTCTCCTCCTCCTCCCCTCATCACCACATTATCTTCTGTTTGTGTAGGTTTAGATGTTACTTTGTGATTTGGTCAGATAAAGTTCTCTAACCTCAGGGAGAAAAGTCAAGATGTTTTTAGTCATGTTAGCAGCTTTATGGGTGGCAATGTCAATCTGTCTGTCTGTCTATAATATTTATAGCGGTTTAATAAAATTCTTGCACTTAATTCTATGCATATTATTGATTATTTCAGTGGAATGTATTTCAGATCACAATGGCAAAGGAGAGAAATAAGACAGATATATATATATATATATATATATATATATATATATATATATATATATATATATATATATATATATATATGTGTGTGTGCGTGTGTTAGTTTGGGTTTTTCATGTTGTAATTTAGCTCGAACTCCTTTGTATTTTACTTACAGAAGCTGTGACTTTAGATATGAAGGATAAAACATATATTACTTCATTTATGAATATGAGGCAACTCTTACTCATATTTCAACTCAACAACAGTTTTATGTTTAGAAATTTGTTCATAGTTCACTAAAAAAATGTGTCTATCATCACGTAGTGCATCTACTTTGTATGCTAAACATTCACTGTGTTTGACGTTAAGATTTTCCTTATGAAAACATTCACAAGGAGCTGAGAGGAAGAGCCGTATTTAAACCTGTGCCCACTACTCAACCAGAACCCACTACAAAGAGAAGGAAAACACATTTATGAGTTGTAGAAGAAAAGCTTTTATTTGAGCCCAGATTACATTATAGGGAGGTTTACTGATAACATCAGCTGACATCCAAAGATGACTTTCACAAGTTTTACTTCACTCAGTTTTAAAAGCATTCATTTCATTTCATGCCTTTGGAGTTAGCAGAGGTCCATATCTCTTTACATTCCCTGTCCAGCACCAGTTTGCCGTCATCTGTCAGGTGAAGACGGCACATGTTACAGCTAGGTTTGGCGGAGTTTGTGTGCCACCTGGGTTGGTCAGCCTTGTTGTACATGACCAGGTTGCAGTCAGCCTGCAAGCACAGGCGGTAAACATCGGATCCTGCAGTGTCTGAAGCCCATGTTGGCTTCCAGCCATAGATGACAAAGTTACCGTCGTCCTGCGGGCAACAACAGTAACTGTTAGTAATCAGTTACTTCTGCATTTCATTTTACACAAATCAGTAGACATCTTGACTGTCCAAATATTTTCACCTGGAAGACAGCCTTCCACTGCCCGTTGTTGGACATCAGATAGTCTCCTCTGCGGAGCTCATCATTTCTGGACATGTAGTTCCTGCTCATGATTCTGAAACAGAAAGAAAATCTTGGGTGTATATATATATATTTGTTATCTATGCTACAACATGTGGTTGTTAGTTTTGCTGGTAGCAAAAAATCCTAGTTGGGGATGCGTCTCACATTCTCTTCAGGGTTGGTTGTCACATTCATGAACATTCAACATGAAATTAAGCTATCTTATCTATTAGTTCCCTCTAGTTTTTGAGGGATTCAAATGAAAGGAAAAAGGTGTGACTACCAACCCTGTTCTCCCCTAATTCACATAGCATCATGAAATGCACTCCTAGCTCTGCTGCCAAGCAGCGTCTCTGTGCCTCTTAGCTATTTGCACGTATTTTAAGGAGATAATACACATTCATTTGGTGCAAAATTGGCCCCTGTTCAATTCACGCAGACCAGCGCCAGCGGCCGCAATCTATTTGTCAATTCGCCCCTCTGTGTTGTATCCATCTCACAGACTGAAAAGGCATTGACAAAATCTATATTGTAAACTATAACATGTCTGCATTAAACTACTCTTGTGTAATGTATGAATCCATCAGTCAGTATAGAGGTGCACGGTACTTACAGGCTCGAATGTTCCACACCTGACCGACAGCAGCAGAGGAAAAGAAGAAGTGACGTGAAAATGGTCTATTATCTGATCTGGGTGGGGTGGAAAGGGGGGAGGTGAGGGGGGGTATCTTTCAAAGTGAAAGTGTTTTTAGTGCCAAATTCCCTCTTTTTGTTATGATCCTTCCACTGCAGCTGAATAGGAAAACACTGTCTCTAGAGACACAAAGGGATTTTTTTTTTTTTTTTTTTACACTTGTTTGTGATTGGACAGAACCGGCGTGTCTGCTTTGAGTAACAGGTGGGTCAGCTTCCTCTGGCTGGCTAGGAGAGCACTTTAGCTAACCGAGCAATGGATCACAGCTTCGGCTGCAGCTGTAGTTCCAGCTGCTTTTGGTGACTTTTAATGCCAGTATGGGACTGGATTTATTTGACACAAAAGCATGAAAGCAAAGCATGAGCTGCATACACAAACATAGACACAAAAATATGTGCTCCTAAATAAGAGTCAGCGTGGAGCCCTGCATAGCCTCACACGTTTACACAAAGACAATTTAGCTGATTAAATTCAGGTAACCGACTGCTTCTGATCGGTTGGTGTTATGGGAGAAAGCTCAGACAGATTCATTTTAATGTGCTAACTGGCCCATTGTCACAGGCTGTACTGGGAAATGTTTTTATAAACATACCTGTATAGTTTTATGTGAACTATGCTAAAATGTAGCTTGTATAACAATAATAATAATAATAATAATGAAGCAGTCCTCTTACAGAAGCTGATATAACCTCACATTTAAGCATTTGACTTAACTTACATGAGAATTGTGAAAAATGTTAAATAATCATAGTGAAGAAATGAATTAAAGATTGGGACAACTGATTTGTTCACACAAAGGAATTTTTCTTTTTACTGAAAAGACTAACTGTGAAAGACATACACTTTATTTATTTGACTATATTATCTTCAGATAAACCTTAAAAAATGACGATTTGTTCAAAATGAGGATTGTGGATTTTGTCCCCCATCGCTTCACAACTATTCTTCTACTTCTATTTATACAGCCCAAAATGGGAGCCAAAGAGCAGGTTTTAAAGCCATAAAACTAAAATAATGATGTTTTGTGGTAACGTGAATAAGGAGCCACATGTTGCCACAGCTGGCCTAATACTGGAAAGTTAACAGCAACTGTATGTGCTCACATTTCCTTTGTCTATCTGCCAAATACTCAGAATTACTGTAAATAGAAGTGGAGGTCAGTAAAAGAAAGTCATGATATTAAGCAATCTTAACCGATTCCTTATCTTATGTGACAACGTTGAGGAGTATCTTTTGAGATTTCATTACATGCCACTGCAAGGCAAGCAGCTACTGGAGGAGAGTGGGTGAAGTTGTAGGTGGCAGGTATCCATGATGAGGAATTCAGCCTATGAAGAAAACCTGAATCTCTTAACGAGTCTGCACACAACAAATGCGAGTAACATCACAGCCTTTTTGGCAATGAATGCAGTTTCTTATATTGTTGCATTGTAGAAAAACACCCAAATTACAATAAATCAAATCTGACTCGGTTTGTTTTTTCTTTATATTTATTTAACAATGTTACATCTGGAATAAAGTGACTTTACAAGCAAAGTAGGATCTAAACTATCACAGCAGAGGAGAGCTCAAAGTGGAGTCTTAACAGCATCTGAAGGCAGCGTTATCGATAGCAAATAATAAAGAAATGCTTTAAGTGTGATGAGCATGCAACAGGTTAACTGTGGATTCTTTAGTGGCTTATTCTTATGAAGCATGTTATCAAACTAAGCAAATTATTTCTATTATTAATATTCTTTTTAACCAGTAGACACAGCCAAAAGTGTAGGAGCTCCACTGTTGTAACTCATTTTTCTGCAGTGCTCCTTCCTGCTTGTCCCCATTTCCTGAAATGAGAGGGGAAATGCAGTAAGACGTATGTTCAGGCGTCATTTATGTACACAGCTGTTTGAACATTTCAGCTCCCAGTGGAAATATCAAAAGACAGGATCCAATCTGGGGCCACTGAGAATTAAAGGATAGTTTCGCAATTTTTCAAGTCAGCCTTAAAACAATAGTCTGGTGCCCGTATGAAAACTGCAGCAGGTTTTGCTCGCTGTACTCATTCCTCCTGTTCATACTGGCCATTAGTTTTTTAAGTAAAAAAAAAAAATTCCCTGTTTGTGTCTCGACAGAAAATGTTTTCCTGTTCAGCTGCAATGGAAGGATGAGGAACAAAAAGAGGGACTTTGGCACTAAAAAGACTCATTTTGAAAGATATTGACTTGATTTGACTAATTTGGACGGCTGAAACTTCATATTAGCTTCAAGTAAAAAACAAACAAAAAACAATTAGAATTTATTTTCTGGTAAGCATTTGGAAAAGTTCATTTTTGAAACAAACATCAACACATGAAAAAAGAGACAGATACTTGAACAGAGCAGCTCAAAACAGCACAATAACCCAACTTAAAGTTTTATTTCTGCAGTCCGAAAAAAAGGTGTAGGCTGAAGCCGCAGCTTATAATACTGAACCTCATAACACACATTATGTCTGACCTCGAAAGGTCACTTTAAACAACAAAGACAAAATAATCCGAACAAAACAAACAAAAATAATACAAATCCATAACGTGTCCATAACAGTTCCATAAATTAACTCCTTTGACTGTAATACAATGATATTTTACATTAATCCTCACTAATTGTTTTTTGAACAAATTCCTCTCAAGTCATGTTGACTTTCTCTCATTTGAAACAACTTTTGGATACTTTCAGGTAATAATTGATTTTAACTTTGTACACGATTTGAACGATTTTAGAGCCTTTAATTTAATAAAGAGTGGATTTGTTGGTTCTCTATAAGTGTTTTTTTGTGGTCTTTTGAAGGATGAAGATTGAATTAGTGTTTGTTGCATATGTATTTCCCCACACTTCCACACAGTAACTTATAATCTAATCAAACTTTTCCCTGACTATTGTTTTAGGACAGAAAATTGTGAACTTATCTTTTAAGGGGTGAAACCATCACATAAACTGCACCAATTGTCTCTGGGATTATCTAATTTGTCCACATACAAAAATGTATATCTTTAGAACAATTTGAAAGAGATAAGAAATAACAAGACAGGACATGAGTAACGATACCTCTGTGAGTCTCGGTTTCTGGATGCAGTGAATGTACGGTTTGGGGTTGGTTTCTATCTGGTCTCCTGCTGCTTTGTAGCAAACTGCACAGTCCATCAGTGGCTGTAAAGTCATTGTAAACATTAAGAAGATGAGATGTTTTGGATGCACTATAAGGTTGAAATATGAACGGAGCAAGTAAGATTCACTCACTCTGTCATTCCTGAAGGGGCATCTCTGAGGGTCTGTCTCAGTTGTTCCTTTGGGGCATCTGGTAGGTTTCAGGTAAAAGTGGTGGTAGATGTATTTTACACCAAATCCAGACTGTAAGAAAGCAGAGAAATATGTGAACCTCCTCTCCGATCAGCAGGAGTCTGTTTTTCTCACGCTAAACCAAAATTATGTTTGATTGCAACTGATTAAAGCTAAATGCAAGATTTTCACTGATATGTACTTCAGCTTCCATGATTCTCAGCTTTTCAGAAATGCAGACGAAAGAAACCTTCTTTGGTGAAATACTGAGAAGTGAAAGTTAGTTTAACAGAATCTAATCAGAGGACTTTGGGCAGTTTACTGGCATCACATCACAGGACCGCTGAAACACGTTGCTGATTTACAGCTGTTTTCGATTTCAGTGGAGGCTTTTCTGTATGCCAGCTCATCCACTGAGTAACAACGGACGAGAACATTCGACACAAAAACCATACAAGCTGAAAATGCACCAGTAAATTCCATATTATCAGGTGAAAGGACGATGGGAGAAAAAAATCATTCATTTTTCTTTTTCTTTTCTTGCCAAACTAGATCCCTGAAAACATGTTGACATGACATGATTTACTTTGTCTGAAGCTGATGTTAAAACAAGTACGAACCAGAATTCCCTGAAGGCAACGTGGGAGTCTATAACGTGTTGATCAAGTATCCTGAGTCCAGACTTTCAGGAGAACTTTTATACATAATCTGCTACAGTATGTCTTAATTTATCAAGCTGCTGTAAATCTTCCTCACGAACAAGACCATTATGAAACAGATAAGCCTGATAGTGATGTTGTAATGCAAAGTTTTCATGCAGAGAGGTGTATAAACAGAGGTATCCACCTTAATTCTTCAGATCAAGAACCATAACAAATGATAAAATAAGCAGAGATACTTGCTTTACCTCGATGTCTGACTTTTCCAGACTTCTTAAGAAGCGAAAATGCTGGTGTACCCCGACATGGGAGTCGAGTTGCACCACCGCCAGATCAACTCCCTTCTTGTAGATGACAGAAAGCTGAGTAGAGTCCTGGGCCTCGGCAGCGTACAGCACAGCTCCAGCACAAATCAGCAACAGCAACGCAGCAGCCATCTTCCTCTGAGTGTGTGGGGAGAGCAGCTCGGCTGAGAGGGTGAACTGCCTCCTCTCTCTATGAGATCGATACTAACATCCAAAACAAGTCCTATTAAGGCTCGGAAAGGAAACAAACTGACCACCAGTGGGCCTCTGCGCCAGCTGTTTACTCTTTTCTCTCCCAGTTCCTGTAATGCCCCAGGGGACACAGTTTGTCTGAACAAAACATTCTCCAAGGGGATTTTCCACAGAATAACTGCTTGCCAGAAGTGGAATTACAACAGTATCCCTAAGTGATTTACAACGGAGACCTGGATTAGTAATCCAAGTTCTGGAAACAAGCCCAACCTGCAATTAAAGCTGTTGGCCCCAGGACCAGTGTAAAGGTCAGCTGTGATCAGTGGGTGAATAACCTCTTGGCTCCGCTTAGTTGATGCATAAACAGGAAAGTGGGTCATTTGTTGGAAACAGGATTATCCTTGAGTTCCTTGAGTGTTATTTGATGGGGTGAGTAATAAAGTAGTTACTTTCCAAATGAAACTGAAAATGTAATTCATCGCCATGTTTGAGTCACAGTATGTTCTTATAACCACCAAACCGTCTGTGATTTAGCAAACTGATCCATCTAAGCAAATGATTCTCAAACTTTTTGCCTTGTGACCCCTGAAACCATGAAACAATGGACAACTAACTGTGACCCCTCATCTTTGTGCAAACACCAGGTACGTGCAGTTCAACCAAGTATTGATTTTTCCTTCTCGAATTGCTTGATTAAAAAGGATTTTTCAGTTAAGTATCCAAAAGCAGAAATAAGCACTATTGTCTAAAATATAATTGTATGCTGCAGCATTAATATTTCCCTTAATTGGATCTAAGAGGCCAAACCCAAACCATGAAATAATTGCCACAGGATTAGGTAATAATGCAGGACCCACTTTTGTTGATGTTATACTTTAGTGGTGCAAATCCTTAACAAATATGCAATTAATCAAACTGAAACACAGGTAAACTGAAGCTTTTTGGGCCTCAGGGCAGTTTCTCACTGTGCCTGGTTGGTAGTCTTGTTGACATTTAAAGGTCCTGACCTCTGTGCAAAACAGATTGCAACAATAAATTATATCCTTTTCAAAAAAAAAAAAAGAGTTGGAAGAGTAAAATGATTTATACATTGCCTTGGACTCAGGGCTGCTAACTCACTGTGTGTTTGGTGAACATTTGAACTTCAACAGAATTTTTTTTTGACGTGACTGGGGTTGATTTTTACTGTCTAAGTCTTAAAAATAAGACCAGTGATATTCTATATCTTTTTCTCTTTTTCATCAAATTCTATGAAAAGACCAAATCCAACAATGAACTGATTCCACTTATAAGTGTTGTCTGTGTAGCCAAAGCCTGATATTATTCCTCTGAGCAACAGACCTCCATTGTTGTCCATACACACATTAATGAGCCACACTGTTGCACTGGGTGACACGGTCATTCATTACCATGAACGCTCTGCAGTTTATTTTGAGTCAAGCCCGCATACAACGTCCTGCTGCTGTAAAAACCTACCAGAGCACCAAATGTGTATTAATCCACGGCTAAAAATAGTTCACAAGAAATCAACTCTTCCCTGAATAATGTTTGCTAAAAACTAGTGTCCAGCTTACTTAATTAAACTATATTAATATATTTATATAAAGTAGGAAGTAGGAATGAATGGGCTTGAAGCTGAGTGCCACAGACAGGACAGGGAAGTATTAAAAGACAAACTAACACATTTTATACATTTTTATGGAATTTGCGGGCAAAAAGAAAAATGTCGTCAGCCTTGTCCTCTCAAGTTGGCCAAATTAGGCCACTCATACCACGAGTGGACACCCTCTGGAAGAAATACAACTTTTAATAGTTCACAAAATGAAACTTTATTATTAATTTTGTGTAAGTCAACATTTTTGCATAGATGTAAAGGTATGACACAAACACGCACTCATTGACCGTGCTACAGAGAGGATAGTTATGAGTTGGAGGTACGCATTAACAACAATGTAACTGCATGGTTTTAGTTTAAAAGAATTGAATAAAAAGTCAAAGTAGTCTTTCAAAAAGCAGAAAGAAACCCTGAAAGTTATCTAGAGGCTGTGTTACTTCACATTCATTTTGTTCCAGTTGATGCCAGAAGAGTTGGGGCTCCGCTGCTGTAACCCATCCTGTTGCAGTGCTCTACTCTGGTCACCTTCATCTCCTGCCATTAAGAAATAAATAAACATGGTGAGAAAAAAAAAGTCCAAAACAAGCTTACAGTCAACTTTCTTGCACGGTGGCTTTGCGTTTGTTTCTAACAAAAGCAATACTAACCTCTGTAAGGGCCGGTTTGTGGACACAGTGAACATACGGTATGGGTTCTTGTTCAATGTTTTCTCCAAATGTTTTGTAACAGACTGCACAGTCTATCAGCGGCTGCATGAATGCACACAAACAAAGCACGGAGACGTGTTAGAGCAGGCCTCACATTCCACGTTTCTAAATTCACTCATGACCTTCAAAAATCAGGGACTTACTCTGTCGTTTCTGAATTGGCACCCCGTAGAGTCAACTGTTTCCTTTTGGCACTTGGTGGCTTTAAGATAGAAGTGGTGGTAAATGTACCTCACATCGAATCCAGGCTAAGGAGAAAAATGAGGAGGAGGATGAGGAGGATTATCTCTGAGCAACCGCCCTGAAGATTCATCTCTGATAAAATCCCCACATTCTTTCATGATTAGTAGCTTTTTCTGAGAATTTGACTCTCAATATATCACAGAAAACCACTCAATAATGAGCCACAGCCAAACAAATGATGAACACTGATTCTTACAAGCAGACATGCCTGTACATTACCTCAATTTCTGACTGTGCGATACTTCTGAAGAAGAGAAAATGGTTCTGGATCCCAGCATGAGAGTTGATCTTCTCCAGGGCCAGATCCACTCCTTTCCTGTAGGTTTCAGGAAGTTTTTTGTACGCCTCTTGTGCATTACCCGAAATAAACAAGGCTCCAAAGCTGAACAGCAGCAGTGGCAAAGCAGCCATCTTCCTCCCTGTGTCTCTAACAGTGGGGGTGACGGGACTGTAACAGACTACCCACTCTGGTTTTTTTCTTTTTTTTGAAAAGGAAAGAACAGCCAGTCCTCTTTTTTTCCCGGTGGAAAACAGAAGACTGGAGACTAAGATCACCACTTTGGACACGCCTCAATGTGTAGATGTCAACATGAGAATCTGGGAGAATTTTAGTAATACCTTCTACTTTCCTTAAATCTCCCTTTCAGTAGTAACATACTTGGAAAAAATAGTTTTCCAGCAGCTTAATAATTATCTAATGGCTTTTTATGACATTGTAAAGTCTGGATTTCTGTCACAGCAGTGAGACAGCTCTCATTAAAGATGATTTTCACATGAGCTTAGACCAGTTAAGACCTCAGGGCTGCATTTGATAGAGTGGATCACAAAATACTAATGGTTAGACTGGATAATTGGGTGGAACTAAACTGGTTTAAATTACATTTACAGAACAGGAACTTTTTGTCTGTATTGGAGAATTCAGGTATAAACAATACAAGGCTTCATACGGAGTTCCACAGGGTTCAATTCTTGGTCCCGTTTTATTTAATCGCTACATGCTTCCTAGAGGCCATGCAATTCACAAGAATATTATCTCCTAATTATTATGTTATTATGTGGACAACTGAAGACTTCCAGCCTGTTGAGAGATCGATTTAGTGCATCGACCACTTTAATGACCGGATGTCCCCGAATTTTCTCCAACACAATAGTGACAAAACTGGAGTAATTGTTTTTGGTACTCATTTGACCTCCCTCTCAATTAAAACATAGTCTGGGCATAGTCTTAGACTCTGATGTGAACTTTAGACAAGAATAAGAGAATCATTTTGAGTCATTTTTTTAGGCTCATTCCAAGACTTTTACGAAACACCTCGCACTTCTTCAAAACTTACACTGGTTTCCAGTGAGTCAGAATAGTTTTACTGCTTGTGGAAAGTTCAAATAATGAGAACAAAGACTCTTCTAATGTTATCACTTTCATTTTTCGTTTTTATGCTTTCATTTTTTATACTTTATCAGTATTGCCTTAAAATCTGTCATGTTCACACTTGTTTCCAATTCCTTTTAAAGCTTAAATGTCTATACATAGAAAACACAACTGAACAACAGCCAGGATAAATAGAAAATAACTTTTATTTTATTTGTCATCAATATTTGAACCATCAATGTACAAGGGAACATCAGCAATAGCCTCTTGGACTTTGTATTGCTTTTGAAATGGAACAACATATCGTATCAGCATTTCATGATTTTGACAGATACTTTTACACAGAGCACCTTCATTCGATCCACAGGCACAATAAGCAAACATAAAACTGACACTTCTTACTTCTGATAAATATCCCCTTCATGTCCATGGCCATGGTGCAGCCAAATGTGTGTGTACATTTAACAATTCCAAATGACCTTTTAAAAAAAAAAAAAAAAAAAAAAAAAAAAAAAAAACCAGCAATAATGCCTCATATTGCAACAGATAAGTAATGGAGAGATGTTTGATTTATGAGCGTCTCAAAAGTGCAAAATATTGTAACACATGTGTCGTCCTTACAAACACAGCAGACACTTGTAGCTGATCACTTCGTGGTCCCGCAGGCACTTGAGATTTTGCGCCAACTTCTGTGACACCAATCAGGCACAAGATCCCAACGACAAGTCAAGTTCAGGCTGAGATGGGACAGTTCAGAGGGAGAGGTGAAAAGTGGTGTCTGAGATACAAATACACACTTGAGAGTAACAGAGGACCGAAAGTCACGTTTTGTTTTTGTTTTTTTTTGACACAGTCAAAGCTACTGATCCATGTCACACTGACACAACATGACATAAAACAAACACACACACACACACCAAAAAAATACATATTTATACTTTTAAAAGCCTTCCCTCTCAGCAATGCATGAATATTGAGATTGTCTACACAGCTTTTGTTGAAAATTTGGTCGACCAAGTTCACACAAGTGTAAATGACACGTTTTGACGATTAGTTGCTGCCAATAAAAATCAGAGGAAATTTTATAATAAATCGTGGAATGTTGTATTATGAAATTTTGTTAATTTAGGCTGAAACACTTTCAAGAAAATACAGTTAGGAGACGTGAGATGACTGAACTGCAGCTTATTGTTTTGACCACAAAACTATTTACATGAGACATTTGGCACTTGGACAAACAAACCAATAAATTACAGCTATTCCCATAAACCAACCACACCAAGTGAGGCCTCAAAACAAACTCTACATTAGTATATTAGTGCCCTAAACATGTGAGTAGAGACATTTAGAGTTTATTTATCATGCCACTGTGTTAATACTCTACTACAAAAATGTGTTACGATAAGAAACATGATACCATGGCATTAGTGTAATGAGAAATTGCATTTTCATTAACTGTTTTTTTTTTTTGGTACATAATGACAAATATGTCCCTCTGCTGGTAACCTTAATGCACTACAAGTACAGAATTCGATTTAAAGGCCCATCGTCTAAACTACTGCATTTGAGGACAAAAAGGCTAAAAATCAATCACAAAAATCAATCAAATAGTCCTTTAAGAAGCAAACTAAAGCAACATTGATATTTAAGGGACTTAGGAAAACACTAAGGAAATAAAATGATCACATAAAATACAGTCATTGATCAGATTTGGTGTCTTTTAAAAAGTGCTAGGAGCTTCGGGAGGCGGGTAAAGTGATCAGCTGTCTATAATAAGACAGAATGAGGGAAAACACCTCTAAGTATACCTTTTTATTTCCTTAATAAGGCGCTTGGTGAGCTTAAAAAGAGCAAAACATGAAAAAAAGCGACAAACTTAATTAGCAATAACTCAGTATGTTAATATAAAGGAATGTATCCCATATATCCTCCACATATTCAATGTGAATCAGAGCAACCTTTCAGGGCTAAAAATGAATCAGTTTGCAAATCTATCTACTGTAATCATATTTAATTATGAGCTCGAGATCATATCATTGATTTAGAATCTCTTGTCCCCTGAAATATATATTTAAAAAAAGTATATTATGAATGAACACATGATAATGACTGTTTGATCTCCTCTGAAGTTCATTCTTTGTGCCACAAAGTGCTGCTAACTGGCAGAAAAGCCCCTAAGCGTGTTATGTCACCTCCAACCACTAGCAGAGCAACAACAAATCATGCTCTTATTGATGAGAGAATAAACACAGCTGGGGCATGAATCTGCCAAAAAGCTACTTAAATAGTGAAAAATTTGACCAAAGCGACAACCAACCAGACCACCGACAAACGTTCATGCCTTAGTGATGATGACAAGGGCCAGCTGTGCACAGTGATGTGGCATCAAATAGTTTTGTGAGTGTTTCAAGTTTGAGGGGATTCCGTCGCTGGATCCCAGATGTCGTCGGTTGGTAGAGTGATTGAGGGATTTTGGTGTCCACTAAGAGGAGGTAAGTGGTAATACGAGGGCGTGCGGTGGCTTACACGGGCATGTGCATCTCCGAGTACTCATCGTGACAGTCGCGCTCGTCGAACTTCGGCTCTGCGTCGTCCGCGTCCAGCTGGAAAGGGGGGAAGAGACATCAGACTTAGGGCTTCGAACACGCATAAGGCTCCATTTTTAGTTCAGTTCTCATTATAAATAAAATATCTTAATACAATAACAGACGTTTTCTTAAAAACAAAAAAGTTACTCTGTGAGGCATCAACAATATGTTATATTCCTTGGAGTCATTTGTGATGAAGTGTAGGTAATAGTTAAGTTTCTGTATGTTTATAGTGTTTAGTCTACTAAGGCAATTTCCTATATTTCCCAGAATGCCTCTCTATGACTCCTACTTGGGTAGAAATTAGCTATTCTGACACCATTGTGGTCGCACAGAAAATATCTCTTGACACAGTTTTAAAATGTTTTGGATGGATTTCTCTCGTCTTACTCAGTGTCAAACAACAGTTCTACTGTATGATGACATTACTGCAGCAGATCAGCATATGGCGCCCCCCTGTGGTTGACTTACACATGCTATCTCTCTGGTGTTGAAGATGCGGCGCAGCAGGAACATCTTGACAGGGACGGTGAGGATGAGGACAAAGGGGAAGGCCAGCGACGCCTGAGTCGACATAACAGCCCAAAGAACAGCCAAACACACCACCTGGATGCATGTGAACAGGTGCATGCGCAGCGTACGGACCTGGACGAAAAACAAAGTACATTAATGTGATGCTCGACAGCACTGAAGTGAAACAGAGAAAAAAAAGGCCACTCATAACCTGATATTTCATGTGGCTTTTATTCCTTTATTAGTTCATATACCTAAAAACCTGCGTTGCTTCAAAGCACACGTCGTCACATCAGCCTTAATCACAAAATCACAGGGAGCACTTCTCACCTTGCGGACGTAGGTGTGGTCCGGGTGGTACTTTGGTGGCATTAGCAGCAGCATCATACGCTCTGTCAGCTGGATGCCATTGAGTGACATCACACCCATGTAGAGGAAGATGCCGAACAGCACGGCCAGGGGGATCTGACGCAACAGGTCAGCAATCACAATGGACATGCCTAGGGGAGAGAGGAGAGCACGGGGTTAAAAATAAAACAGAAACACCAAAAAAAAAGCTTAAAAGTTAAAAAAAAAGAAAGGTGATGAAGGATTTTTAAAAATATTTTGGCTTCAATAATGGGCAGTGATGAGATTTCAACGTGTGACACTCACCAACCATGATGGCCACCAGGAGCCCCGTCACCCTCTGCTCCTTCACCTCCTGGATGCGAGGCTTGTCTCCAGGGGCGACGGCTTTGCTCATGACAGTGAGGGCGTTCACGTGGGTCACTGAGCGGACGGTCGCCGCCGCCATCCACGGCAGGCCGAACAGAGCCGAGCTGCCGCCCAGCACCACGATCAGCAGCAGGTCCAGATGGAAACCAGATCCCTTCACCAGCATCCGCTCCTTCTTACTCACTATCAGGCTGCAGGAAGTCACAGAAACGCGCCGTTCACATGTTGAACAGTGAGGCCGACTTTGTTGATGTGGTCATAGCAGACAGCTGTTCTAGCCAATTCAATTATGCTTTTTTAGATTAACGCCCTGTTTTCCATCATTGTGGTATACCTTTCAATTAAAACTCCAGAGTCATACTAAAAAAAAATATTTTTGAGTCATTACTGAAGTTAAGATGATTTGACGATATTCTATTAATGTTCAGTGTCCTACAGAATCTAAACTGTGAGTGAATAGTACTGTGGATATAACGGCAAATCAGGTATTCAGGGTTATTCATTTAGCCGATAAAAATTCTAATTAGTTGTAGGAACAAAATTGTAGGATTCTGCTGTAGTGTAGCCTGTATTGCAGATTTGGATGTAAATGTTACAGCAATATAAAGTCTAAAAAGCAATTTATGTCCATTATCAGTTCTCTGGAAGCTGAATGTAACGTAATGAGTTTTAAAATGTTTAATTATTTGCCAAAATGTAATGAAATGCCCCTTAAAATTGATTGTAAAGTATAGGAAAACTTTCCTGGCACTTATTACATCATAAATGATTTTATCTGGTAATAATACTGAAAACGCTGAATGAATTCTTTTACATTGTTACATTAATTGCTTTTATGCCGTCAATACTGTAATGAATTATCGTTAAAGTATATTGTTCAGTAGGTTATTGATTGTAACTGTATTTATTGCATCATAAGAAGCATGCCATTCACATATTCAGAGAAATGTATAAGATTCTTTTTCTGTATTATTACATATTATCTGTAATTTGTGGAGACTACTGTACAGTATGTATAAATACTATATATTTTTTATTTTAATGACAACAACGTAATAATAATAATAATAATAATAGTAATGTTGTGTTGTGTTGTTCTGATGGTGTTCCTGTGCAGCGTTACGCACGTGGTGATCTGCGTCTCCATGAAGATGAGGATGAAAACCAGCAGGGCGGGCAAACAGCAGGCAAACATCATCCAGATGGGGAATTGACCGTCACTGCCCAGAGGACTGATGACCCAGCCGCGTTTGTCGGGTCTCGTCACAGAGAAACCACTGGGAACACTCAGTTTCTGCACAGAAGACAACGACACGACTGAGCGTGAGAGGAAATAACACTGAGATGATGAAGGTCTGTATTGTACATTGCAGTAAACATGAGTCTTACTTGTGTGTATGTGTCTGCTATGCTGTAATCAACCAGGACCATGATGAGGATGGCAATTGGTACCCCAAAATCTCCAATAATCCTGCGAAGCTGAACACCAGAACATGGAACAGTGTCAGCAGAACTGGCTGCTACAAACAGTGTTATTGTATTATATCCAAGAACAAAACAGTTACAAGTCTTTGTGTGTTTATTTGTACGAGACATTTCTATTCTGATTATGCATAGCTACAGTAATTTAAAACTAAAATTTTAGTATTTTAAGACTGAAAGTTCATTACTAACCTTTGAAACACTAATTTCCATTTGGTAGATGTACAAACTTGTTTATATCACAGGAAAGGAGGAAGACAGTGTAATGTGATCAAAACCTCCAGAACAGTGACTAAATGGACTTTATGATGAGATGGTTTTGTCAACTGCTGTTTCCAAGGCCAAGAATAAAATTTTAACATGGCAAACACGGACGAGAAGTCCTTAAAATGGACATTTGAACATCTACAATGTCAAACTCCTTCTGCTAAAGAAGACAATGTGATACAATCGAAAGCTCCAGAACAGCTTCCAAGATCAAGAATGAACTTTCAGTCTCAAATTTTAAGTCCTTAAAGGGCTTAGAAAAATGTAAATTTGATACAACAAGTCTACAATGCCAAACTCCATCTGCAGAGATGTGATATAATCAAAGGTACCAGAGAAGCAACTAAATGGACCTTGTAGTGACCATATTTTGTCAACTATAACATTTTAATTGCATGATGGTGCAACTGGTGGCTAAAATAAGTTTTGTTTGATTTTTAGTTTCAACATTTCATTACCGTTATGATGATGGGAGGTTTAAAGGACAGTTAAATAAATGATATATAGAGGGGGGGAGGGGGGTAACACTGCAGGATTAGTGTGGTAAAGTAAATTTAGGTCCTCACCCTTCCAGGAAAGAATGCGCTGTTCTTGAACTTGCGCAGGTAGAAAGCAATGAAAAATGTTGAAGCCATGAGCACCAGAGAGAGCAGCGCGGTGTTGGGTTCGCCAATGACCTGCACCGTCACAGGCAGGGTGCTGTTCATCGGCATCACTGTGATATTTTCTGTTGAGATGTCCGTGCCGTTGATGGTTTTGTTAAGGGAACAGCGTTTCAGAGGGTGATCCTTGAAAATCTGCCCGGCGACAAAGGAGGTTCATGTTAACGCACAACAGCATAAAACACACAAATATGTATAGTATGCACACACAAACACCTGCTGCGATTAGTTTCCTTAGGATTATCATGAATCACACTTTTAGGTATCACAAACACACTTTAAGGAAAATTAGATTAGCCTGTAGCCAAACGCCTTTCAAGTCTGTGCCATAAAACTCTACAAATACTGTAGCAGGCCTTACAAAATCATAAGCCCGGATAATAGTTTAACTCTCAATCCATTAAACTTTCAAGGCCAATCAATCAGAATAGATTTCAGGTTCACTTGTTAAAAAAACATACTCATTTCGACCCCGAGGTTTGAATATCATCCAAAGATTAGTCTGTTCAGTTTAGCGTCAGTGACGTAAACCCACCGGCGTGCCAACAAAAACATTTTCGTAATCAAGAGTTGTTATTTCAAGTCTAAGGCGTACCCTGCCGAGCTTAATGAAGGTCTCGCAGATGAAGATGAGGGAGATGAGGAAGGAGAAGATCTCCTGGGTGAATCGGGAGACAAAGCGGACCAAGAAGCTGCCCTCAAAGGCCACTGTGATGATCACGATGATGATGAGCCAAAACCCGATCCAGACGCGGCCCGTCAAGTACTCTATTTTGTTCCCCGTGCAGAACTGCGAAGACACAGAGCCAAGAAATGTTATTTAAACCGTTTTATACATCCATACAGATAAGAACCTTAATAGTAATGATGTCAACTCGATTTTTAAAAATTAAGGCTGCTGTTTTTATCCAGAGACGCTCAAAATGAATTGACCATCAACTTACACTATAAAAGGCTTCTTCAAAAACCAACAGGGGTCCAGAGAAGCCCACAACCAGTAACGGCTGCGCCCCGAGCAAGCAGAAGATCACACCCTGCACTGATGTCGACACGATCAGCTCAGAAACACCAATCAGACCGTTAGTCTTCTCACCTAGCAACAGGCAGACACAACAAATTAACACCATAATGAACAAAACAGGGTTTAAAGGTTCATCAGTAGTTTGTCAACTTAACCGTCATTACAAAAACAGGAGAGGGACATACGAGATGCAGATTTTGTGTTAACAGTGAACGCAGAGTGGGTGAACATGTGACTCACCCAGTAGGCCTCCGAATGTTATGGCTGGAGAGAGGGCAGCAAAGTAAATGAAGATAACGGCAGCCATGCACTGACTGTTCAGGGCGTCCTTGAAGTCGCTGATGTACTTTGGGTAACGGCGCTGTACGTCTCGTATCAACCCACCAAAGGGGCGACCGGTGCGCTCTAAAGGGTCATCTGACTTTTTCATAGGTGTGAGTAGGGCCACTGGGCGAGAGGGGGGGGGGAAATCAGGTTATTAACCATATTTCAAATGACAGGAAGTCACGTAACAACAGTTAAAATCTCCTTTGACAAGACCCAAGCTTCGGGAGGAAATGTTTACCTTTTTCTTCAAGGCTCTTGGGCTCTTTGGCCAACAGTTTGACCTCCTCCTCCTCCCTCTTGCGCAGCATCTCCCTCTGAAAGCGAGCTACAGAGCGCAGGAGCTCATCACCACCCATTTCTGAAGGCGGCAGCACGATGCTGCAGTCCAAAAAGCTGTTGATGGCGTTCAGCAGGTCCTGCCTATCGTCCGCCAGGTAGGCTGCTTCATGGAATTGCTGAAAGGAGTTAACCATAAATATAATCCCCTTCTATACCTTTGTTGTGTATCTTGTATGTAGGTCTGCTAGCCAGTTAACTTGCTATTCTCCTCTTAAACTGGTTTATAAAATGACATCTGATGGCTTTAGGACACAAGAAACTGACTTTCCCTCGATATCTGAGAATGGTAGGTGTTGGAAATTACTTTTCAGAGAGAACCGTCTACACCTTGCTCACCTTGTCAGACATGAGCGTGGAGATGGAGCGTCCTATCTGGTGGTAGTCCATGCTGGTGGTGGGGGGTCCAAGCAGAACAAACAGGAACCTGACAGGCACGGGGACCTCCAGGACAGACTCCAGCTCCACCGCCTCCTGCAGCCGCACAAACGCCATGGTGGGCTGCTCCAGGAAGTCCACACTGCCTGGAAGACCGCGGGAAAAAAAAAAACAGTCAACATACAAACAGTGCTACCACACGCGTTTAAAAACAAGGTGTTTTGGTTGGAGATAACTCACCCACAAGGACAACAGTGGCCTCAGCATTTTCTGGAATCTTCTCCAGCAGCTTCAGCTCATGCTTTGACTTGGACCGATGCATGCCAGGCACCATCGTCGGCTCCTTCTGCTGGAAACCGAAAGCAACGCAGGAAACAAAAATCAAGCATAACGAAGAATACTTGGAAAAGCATCCATTAACTTCTACCTCAAAACCCGACTTACCTGCACCTCGTTCTTCTCCACGTCGATGCGCGTTTCTGTGTCCCCCACGGCGTGGACGGTGCCCATGAGGGGGTCGGTGACAGACGGCTCGGGCTGATGGGTGTGATTGGCACTGTGGTGGTGGGTTATCAGACTGCCCAGGCTGGCTGCTGAGATGTTCCTGGGGAAAGGGCTACTGTGCTCCTTCTCATCACTCGGGTGACTAGGGGAGGCAGGGAGAGGTAGAGAGAGGGTGAGCAGGAGGAATAGAGGAAGTGACCAGGCATGAAGCCACCTAGTAGCAGGAAGTAGCGGTGAGAGAAGAGGCAGTTTAACAGCTGTTCATCCTTATAAGACAATGAAACAAGCATTAATTGCCAATAATCACCAGTATGAAGTAGTTTTAAAGTGAAGTTTTACCCCTGTGTCAACATGCACAGTGTTAAGATTTTTACCACACAAAATTATGAGTAGATCCCAAACTTTTTGGCCTCTGACCCCTTTAAAAAAATGAAGTTAGGTCTCCCCATCTCTGCCGGAGACTTGGATGGGAGAGAAGTTCTGTGTCCACAATTAGAGGGAATTCCAGCATCATGCTAACTTGTTTGTTGTAATCTGACGCCACCAGTCTACCTGTGTTTAAGCAGCAGGGCCCTCAGGACATTGGCTCGGTCCTCAGCTTTGATCTGGTCGGAAATGATCATCTGCTCCACCACCTGGTGGGCGATGCCAGGCAGGGTCTTCTGGTCCAGGTCCAGCAGCACCGCACCTACGCAAACACACACACACAGAGCTCAATCCTCTATGAATTCCATCATTTACTTTTTAGCTTTCCAAAATGATACGTGCACACTTAACTCGGTTTCTCTCTCTCTTACCATGTGAGATGGCCTTCCGGAGCTCCAGCAAACTGCGGAAAGACAGCGAAGCCACGTGAGGTTTCCCCCAGCGGTCCGTCTCCTCCTCCACGTCTTCCTCAAACTTGATCCATCGAGCCGTCTCCTTCCACTGCATTTCCTGGTTCTTGTCCATAGTCAGCTCGTTCAGCTCCACAAACACCTGGTAGGAACATCACAAGGAAACACGTACAGGAATAGGTGAGAAAAGGCTGACGATATCCTGAGACAAAGCAACATGCACGTTCAGCATGTGCCAAATTGCCAAAGCACTTTGAAATTGGTCAGCTGGTACACTCTGGATTAGTGGTGGAGCATTTTGCATGAAAAAAAAAAAAAAAAAAAAAAAAAGGCTCCATGCTTACCGGGATTCCAGGTGAGTTATTTAAAGCACTTCACACACAAAAGACAAATCTTTTCAACATTATTACCCTAATATGTTAAACTTAGAATGAAAAACAGCTGCTGACATCTTAATAATGAACTACAAAGTCTGAGGAGTGACGATCAACTGCTGCGCATCGATCAGCTCTTTAAGCATCCAATATTTGTTAAAAGGCAATTTTTTTAAAACACCATGCTCGTCAGTCTTAATCTCCTGAAAAATGACACGCTGGGAAATTATTCCCTTCTTTAACAGCCTTGTGCCATAATACACCTGCTGCATGCCTGTGAAATCACGCTCACACGGGTCAAACCTGACTCTGGCCGGTCACCCAGCCTCACCTTCTGGTACTGAGCCATTTGACTGGAGTCCATGTCCAGTACGAAGCCTTCTGGCCGCGAGGCAGAGCGGTACAGAACCACCGGTAACGGCTGGAGGAGCGAGACGGTGCAGGAAAGGATTCAAACACTGACACAACCGACAGCGGCACAAACGAAGCGACCCTCACTTTTACACACATGCCCCAAAGATAATTCCTTCTCATCACACGCACACCTGACAGGCGACCTGTTGTTTACCCGGGCTGCTGGGGGCTCGTAGCCGGGTATGAGAATGTGTGTGTGTGTGTTAATAAAACATAGCTCTCCCTCTCTCAGGAGCTCCCAGTGTCTGGTTACCTCTGCTCCTCTCTCCCTTTTTTTTTTCCCCCTTCCGCGTGTGAAAGGAAAGAACTCGTTCATTCATTTTTAATTGTCTCCTTCCCCCTCCTGTCCCATCCACAAAACAGAGAAGGCTGCGCTAAATTTGATAGAGGGAAAGATGGGACAACATTTCCCAGGATTTGCTTCAAGTATTTTACGGATTTGAGGCAAAATCTGAAGTAGAAAATAGAGATTAAAATATTGGACCGGAGTGATTTTACCTTAAATTGCAACTGAATTTAAAGATAAATAACAAGTTTATTATTCATATAACTGAAGTTTTTTTACATTCTGTGTATTGAAAATGTAGGGCTGTTTTCCTGAAAAAAACCTTTAGCAGCATCATGAACAGTGTACTATTCTGACAATGACAATAGTACACTTTTCCCCAAATAAATTTAGGCTTAAAAACGTTGGGTTAAAACCAAACCCCATCATAATCTCTACACTGGCTGCGTTATCTGATCCATGCCCTGCCTTAATGCTAGCCTTTAGGCGATGGCTCACCTCATGCGGGGTGCGGTCCTGCTTACGGTTGCGAGTGGTCGGCTCTTTGTGGTCTTTACCGATGTGCACCACTTGTCCCTTTGTGCTCTTTCTGACCAGGTGTCTGCGCACGCCGGGAACATCTTCGAAACGATGACCTGGTGGAGGAAAAAAAAAAAAAAAGATAGATTAGAAAAGGCAGACAAGAAATAACAAAACATCATACAGAATTCACATGATACTCAAGTAGCAAAAATGGGAATTATATCCCAATATGGTAAATTTTACAGTGTATTATATTTAACTTCTGCAGTCCTCAGCCTGCACACATTGACCTTTGACCTCAAGTTCAAATCTCAGCCCACAAAGTCACAGAGAGCCCGGCCGCTTTGCTTTTGTTTCTGCAGTCCCACAGCAGGGAGTAGGGTTACCCAGGCTGGCAGCACACCAGGCATTGAAAAGGATGTGGAGAGAGACACCGGATGGCGCAGATACCACACAACACTGAGAGTAGGAATTATCCTATCAGGTGTTAGGAGCTCAAAAATCAAAGAAGTTGCTGGCAAAAAAAACAACAACTGGAACACAAAAATTTAGAAAAATGTGAAGAAAAAAACTGCAACGAGCTTTAACTAGTCTTCAGAATCAACTGTTACATTGAGAAATTATAATCTTACAACAAAATAGAAAATCAGAAATAAGTGCAGAAATAAGCAAAATTCCCTTCAAGACTACCAATCGTCTTACCTTTAAAAAAGCTTGTATGTCCTATGTAACAAACAGTGAAGCTTTTGAGGTTCTTCATCAATGTTTCCACTCATTATCTAAAATAATCATCTGCTCTACTGTTCATTCTAGCTTTACTTATACCATCTCTTCAGCTTTTACTGAGCTGGTCCACTGTAAAGTAGCTCCATGATGTGTCCACTGGAGTGTGAGTGAAGTTTGGAGTAAAATGAGGCCTGACTGGCATGGGGCTCTTGAAGGAAGAGGAGGATTTGTGGTGGGCGTAGGGTTAGAGCTGGCATGGCCGCCTGACTACGTGACACCCTCACCGCTCAAGCTGGAGTGCGCGACTTGCGCAAGTTTTGACAAATTGGAAAAAGTTGCCATTTCTTGACCGCCGCCTGACCCCGTGAGGGCTGAAACTATCAGAGTACATCAGTGAGCAGAGGAGTTAATTGCTCAGGTTGAACAAAAGGGGAGGAACAGTGATCTAATAATTCCTCTTGTTGAGCAGCAGCCAGAGACAGAGCCACTTTCCCAGGATGATTTACGTTGGCGGGAAGCAGATAAAAGATAACCGGTGTTGAACCTGCCGGGGAGGCTCGACTTTTTGTCACTAAGCCCCATAATATCAAGCCCAAACCTCCATCTACAGTTTCTTTATTTTGCCTTCTACTCTACTTAACTCTCGCCCTTGTTTCATTCCACTAATGATTCAGGGTTGTGAACCGAGGTCCAGGTTTCACAATTAACCACCATGTTAGCTCGGGCCTAATTCCAGGGGCCTCAGCTGACAGCGGGAACGGCTAATTTAATAATGCGGGCTTGTCTGCCACACTCTCTGATAAGCTGCTGCTCTCTGCTGAGGGGTTGGCTCCCTCACGTAAATCACCCAAGCCCTGAACACAACCCCACGCTGAGCTAGGGGCCGGGAACATCGCAGGGCGGCGGGGCGCCGGCTGCAATGTAGAAAAAACTTGAGAGGGCCCCCACAAGCCAAGACTTTGTTACAATTTTTTTTTTTCTTATCACACAACAACACTACAGAGGGGATGAAGTTATAATAAGGGTGAAAATTAAATAAATACACAAAACAATCAGTAAGCAACACATGCTGGAGACATCTATTCACTGTTCGTGATGTAGATGTCATGGTTCCTAGCAACAGTGTTGTTTTGTTGTTATTGGCATGACACATTAAAAACACATTCTTCTTTATGGTGAACACATAAAGATTAAGGAAAGTGTGCTAAAGCCTTATTTGACATCTGCAACGTGACAGTTCGTCCAAACTCACTCTTAATGCCGTCCAGGTCAGCGGAGGCCAGGGTCTCAGCCTCGATCTCGTCAGTAGGGATGCGCTGGTACTTGGCCTGCTCAGCACCCGTCATGTTGCCCGTGCGTCGGCGCTCTTGGAGGTCGTAGCTGCGGCTGGCGGAGGACACCCGGGCCAGTGGTATGTGTTCAGGTGGCGCTGACTGGGGAGCGGCAGTGTCGGATGAAACTGGCTTACTAGGAGGAAGAAAAAAAAAAAAAGTTGTAGCACAGATATTGACAAGCGACAGGTTATTTTTCTTACAGCCTAAACTTAAAAAGTTAGAAACTTTACAGACAAAAGATTTTCTCTGCTGAACCATACACATTTTTCGTCAACGGTTTTTCTTCAGAGGTAATTTTGATCTTTCAACCTCTGCTGCTACTATAATACACTGACATCTCTCAGCTCAAAACACTTAAAATGTTAAAGTACATAAAACGTAACAAATGCACATAAAAGTCAACAAATATGGAGGACAAAGATGCTCATCCTAGATAAATCCTCCAAAGATCTGTTGATAAAAACATAATGAACTCACCGTCTTTTAAAAAAATATTCCACAATATTTCAAGACTGTTTAAAAAAAAAACTACTTTCTCAACCTGTTTTATCAGGATGTTTCATAAACACAAATCCTTTGTGATAAGGTTGCTGTCCGACAGATTAAAAAACCAGCAAAGTGCGTACTCGCAACTTTATCCTAGCCCAGATTCAACGCTCACGAAGTGGAAAAGTAAATGTCATAGGTGGAGCCTGAGGCTGCTGAGGTGTGTTTGTGTCGTCTATAGCGACAGGTGATATATGGGTGTCTGAGAGAGGATTACTTGGGTCCATCAGATCGTGCCCAGCAGGCCCACTGGATGCCTGAGACATGGTAACGTACAGTGTGTGTCTCACTGGCCAATGAAGCATGTGCCTGAGCGGTCTTACCCAATCAGAACAATATCACAGAGTGGGCGTGAGAGCATTTCAGCAGCAACATGACAAAAACAAGCATTATGCAATCTGTCTGAAAAGGAAGACTTAAAATATCTTTTTTTTTTTTTTTTTTTTTTTAAAGGCTTGACTCACTCTGTGGAAGTTGCATCTTCAGTATCTCTTTGCAAACCAGACTGGGGTACGATATCCAGCTCACGGGCTGAGCTCGGGCTCTCTTTGCCACGTTTGGCCACATGGTCTTCATCCGAAAGAAAGAACTGTGGAGGGAAAACAGAGCGCCAGAGCTTATTGTAAGAACAGACAATAAGCCCAAAATTCAAACCGCGAACTTCTGATATCAGATTCAAATAGCAGAGAAGCAAAAGTATAATAGAATTATGCACATTAAAAGCCAGGTTCACATTTGTTTTAAGTTAAACCAGCAGTCAGGTGCCCAAATGAACATTGAAACAGGTTTTACTCGCTGTAATCATTCCTCCTGTTCATACTGACCATGAAAAGATCCCCTTTAAAAGGCGCTTTCAATGTTAGAGATGGGGGACAAAATCCACAACGTTTATCTGAAGATAATGTGAGGCTTTAGTCATCTGAGTTAGTCAAATAAAGTCTTCCACAGTTACAGTCCTTTTAGTAAAATAACTCTCTCTTTGTGTCTCAACAGACAGTGTTTTCCTGTTCAGCTGCAGTGGAAGGATTGTAATAAAAAGAGGGAATTTGGCACCAAAAAGACAGTAACTTTGAAAGATATTAACTTGATTCGACTAATTTGCACAGCTGAAGCTTCATATCAGCTTCAAATAAACTTTTAAATACATTTTTGCACAGGAGGAGGACTGTGGATTTAGTCCCAGATCACTTACAATGAAAGTGCATTATGAAGGGATCTTTTAATGGCCAGTATGAACAGGAGGAATGATTACAGCAAGAAAAACATTGTTTTACGACAGAAAAATTGAGAAAAATGAAAAATTGTGAACCCATCCTTTCATCCAAGGTAGAGAATTTAACTGTATTAATACATCAAGAAGGAATTTATGTGAAGGAAATAAAAAATGTTTTCTCCTTTTCTTTTGTAACATATATTTAAATTGCAACAAATAAAAAAGTGACAGCGAAACAGAAGACGAAGCAAAATTATAAAAACCTTGAACATACGCAAGAACAGTTCAAAGAAAGTTAATCTCACCCATATTCTATAAATTCTGCAACTGTGAACACTGTTTAGTTTGTGAAGTATCATAATAACAGTCAAACACAAACCCCACTGATGAATGATTAAGACTATACTGAAATATTCATAAAGGAAAATATGGTAATGCTACAACAGTGAGTGACCGGGTTGGGTATCCGTGCATGGACAATGGCCATTTGTACAGCAGCACATTCCTGAGCGCTCATTCACCCACATCTTCATGCAAACCACCTCAGATAGCAGCAGATAGTAGTGACTCGCTTTTCAGCTGCGTTTAAACATGTGATCTGATTTTAACCGGACGTCATAAAAAAACACATTAAAAAACCACATAGACTGCAGTGTGAGCAACACATAAGAGCTACAGTTTTTACTATATTGAAAACAGTAACTCTGCTCTTCAGTTACTGAGTTAGCAGAGTAGCAGTCAAGTAGCTGCTTTGTTTAATCACTTAAGAATAATACTCCCCTGCATGTACTTGTAATAACATCTTGATAAGTATCATTGCTAAAAATATGTGTTTTTGTATAAACATGACAATATCACAGGACTAAAACTCTCCACTGAAACCAACACAAATGATAGAAGTCGGTGCCTATTATTGCTTTTCCCCCTCTGCAAATTCACTTTAAGTCCAAACATTACCTCCACATCTTTGACTTTCTCAGACTCAGACGGAGCAGAGGTCATCTCCGTCCCCTCCTCCTCCTCTTCCTCTTCATCCTCTCCCTCCTCTATGGGGCCGCTGCTGGGAACGTGGCTACTTTTTTGATCTTTGTCCTTTCTCCTCTTCTTGTTGCTCTTCTTCCTGCGTCCCTCGGGGGGCAGTTTGGACAGAGGTCGGTGGATGTGGTGAGACGAGTGACGGTGGTCTGCGGCGAAAATACAACAAAAACAGAACGCGAAGATCAATCCCAGCTGTTTTATATTTAGAGCAGATGTTGGAGAAGTCAAAACGATTAGCTCACAAACTTACTGAAAGTTGAAATGCATACAACAACAATAAAGCCTCTGTGTGCTTACACTCAATGTCCTCCTCATGGTAGTTATGGTGCTGCTCATCGGGAACAGCAGCGGGGCTGAGGATCTGCTGGAAGCGCTGGACGCCCAAAGCTTTGTTCAGGTCCCCATCATCCTCCTCTACTGGGCGCGGAGTCCCTTGTAATGACGAGGCAGCAGGAGCCTCTGGCTGCAACGCAAACAACAAACGAACAAGTAAATACACAGAAAGATAAAACAACGAAAATCAGCAAGTTGGTCAAATAAATGGAGATCCAAGATGTTCAATAGTGAATAAATAAACATCAGCAAATAAATGAAATCTATAAATGTAGACAATAATCAACCACTCAATCAATTTACTACTCATTTTTATCTCATTGAGCAAAACTTTGGTGTTGAGTGAGGTCATGTGATTGACTCTCTGCTCATTAAGACCACAGTAACAGCCAATCACATAACTGGCTCTTCGCCATTTGTGATAAGAGGCAAATTAAATATTAAATTATTATTAAAGTCATTAGAAAAAAACGGTGCTGCAAAATAAAAACAGACTTTGGAAAAAGGCCATTTTACAAAAACTGTTGAAATTAAATATTACCTGCAATAAACTATATTACTGTGAAAAGAAGCACGATGAAATAATATTTCAATGCTGAGTTTTCACAATTTTGTTATATATTTGAAAGACATAAGTGTCTGTGTTTGTTTTTCACTTAAACCGACACTAGAGGGAGTTCTGCTGCTGTGAATATGCTCCTGTCAGGACATCATATGACCAAGTCCTCTCATGCATGTGTTCCTCAAAATAAGCCTTAAATTGGAAACAATGGCCATGTGCTCTGATCAGCTACTCTTTTTCCATGCTGCGGTGTGACAGGAGTCATGTGGGTGATAACAGATCTGTTTTCTCGCAGCAGGATGCTGCACCCTGCTGCGCCTTGCTGCGCCCTGCTCTGCCTGTGGGATGTTGTGATAAGGATTGACTGGAGCAATACGGCTGGTGAATTTACTCTGACTAACAGGACCGCGCTGTAGCCACCTGACGGCACGGTAAATGTTGCCATGACTACTGGGCAAATGTCTCAGATCCTGCGGCGGGCCTTCCCTGCGGCAGCGCTCAGGGGCCACGAGTCATCTGATGCTCCCGCAAATAGTTCTCAGGACAACCAACATGTCAATCACATATTAAGTTTTCTCCAGTGCTGCAGGGAGTAACAGAAAACATGTGATGATACACAATTACACCTCTACCCCCTGCTTAGTTTCGTGTCTCACAGTTTTTTCAGTTTATGCAAAGAAAACTACTGGTAGAAAGTAACTAAGTGCATTTACTCAAGTACTGTACTGAGCCATAAATAAATCCTGAATTAGTATAATATTAAATCAAATCCATTCTTTCCACCATCTTAAAGATCAAATCACATACAAAAGAGCAGCTTTGGGTAGTTAATACATTTTCTATAGCTTCAACTGACACTTACAGAGAGGCATTAAGCTCCTCAAATCCATCAAGACAGGAAAATGCGAACAGGAAACTCAAGAGTTCATCCTCAATTTATTATGCTTATAGCTCAACAGCTGTTTCATAAATGAAGGCATGTCCAAAGAAAGTGTGAAAAGCTATATTGGCGAAAAGGCTCTGATTCCCATGACCCACATAACCATGCAGAGGTTTACTGACCTGCTCTTACATGCCACACACAGGTGACAGCGGACAGCCCTGCACTGAACTGTGGACCAGCGGAGATGTATGAGTAAAATAAGAGACGGGTCAGGCACACATTCAATATTGACCAAAGGTTCAATTCCTCATATAGCTTTTTGTTTTTCCCTGACAGATCAACAAGACACTCAAAAATAGCAGTGAGCAAACTGTGTTGACCTCTAGAACAAACCGGCAAAGATGATTCAGCACTTAAAAAGCACCAATAACACAGACTACGTTTACATGCACACTAATAATCCATTATTACTCGAATTTGATACGGGTCGTGTAAACAGCATATTCCATTTGGATATTCCGAATTAGGCCTTATTCCATATGTAGCATTTTAAGACGTGGGATATGCCGATATATTATTCAGGTTTTAGGAGCATTCTTTGGACATGTATACAGCGCATTCGGAATATGTGTCTCAATTGGGGTTTTTAACCGCAGTTTGACACACGTTGGTTGAACAAATGAAAGAGGGAGTCTGTGTTTGCACAGTCGAACAAGTCTGCCAGCGGTGTAAAACTTTGAAAAAAATCCTATTTTGATCGGAGCATGCACAGCTGCAAACGGGAATATTAGTGGAATATTCATTTTCATTAGCCATGTACACAGCTTAGTAGGAATATTGTCCTTTTTGGAATAAAAGGAAAAAAACGTAATATTTTGCTCATGTTAATATAGTCACTGACACAGCAGCAGAGCAGATTTCTTTCACGGGACATCCTAACCAACATCCAAAAAAAAAAAGGCCTAAATGGAAAATGTAGCTCTTATGAACTCTAATATTATTGCACTTATCATAATTAGATCTCACTGCTCATGCACTTCACTTACTTAAACTCCAAATTTAATAAGATGACATAAAATATAAATAAATAAAAAAAACCCTGTCGCACACGTATCCTCTCCAGATGACTGAAACCCTTGGAGTGCTGCTACACAATCTGGCAGTTTATTTTTACAGAGCCCTCATTCATATCATGGTTTCACAGTGAATCCCTAGAGGTGGGAGAGATGTGTGAAGGATTCTCAAAGAGGTGAGAGAATTTTCCACAACCGAGACCATGTGCAAAAACAAGTCGAGGGGAGCTGAGTAAACACGAAACTGACCAGACAGTGAAGAAGACTTGGACTGAGATTGATATTTTCTAACTTCAGTAAGGAATTTTAGTAACTTACCTCGCTCATGGCAACGTCAGCTTAATCACAATCAGCGTTTTGGTGGCAGGAAGTGTCAGTGCCCTCAACCATGACAACACTGGAGCTCTGACCCTCTACACTTCTATTAAGGACTGCAGGCAGGAGATATCCCTCTACCCCTGCTTATCACAGCCTCGTGATACCCTAATCAGAGCCCTATCGGCCTACCTGCCACCTTCACCAGTCTACCTATTGTGCCAGGGCAGAATAAACAAGACTGTCGTTCCCGCTTTGAGGACAAATGCTGACTGAAAGGACAAGCCGTGTTTGAACAGCCAGGGACAAAACCTAACGTTGACATTCATCTCCATATTCTAACTTTGCCACATGAAGCCTAAATATTGACCAAGGTGCTTTTAGTCAATGAGCCTTGAAGGGCAATGTAAATGCATAAGAACTAAAGGTCTTACACTTTTCTAAAGATGCATTTCTAAAGGGTTAATATTTACAGAGGACATGTTAAATACGTTCTGTGTTTAAAAAAGGTAAGAGCACTAGTGAGCAGATTTCTACATGACAAATCGCTGAAAAAACATATTTGTGGTTGAATATTTGACCAGTAAGTCATCAACCACATAAAACAGCTGTGTATGGAAGGTTTTATAAAATGTTCCATCTTCTCAAGTCAGACAAACTCAATCTGAAAGCTGAAATGCATTAGTACAGGGCATGTTGGTAACTTCCAATCAGAGCATTCTCATCAGTCCGGATGACACTGCCACTAATCTTGTAATAGCATTTGAATTTATGTCCACTAATGAGAATTAGTAGGCCAGGAAGCTTATCCATTGCACTTATCCAAAGGATGCAAATGGCGAAACACCAATTTACCTCCATGCATTTGAAATTTTAACACTTATGATCTACAGTAGCCAGAAAGAAAAGAAGAGAAATGAATATGCTGGCTTAAGTAATGTCTGTTCCCTTTTGCTTACATTTATTGAAATTTGTGCTAAATAAGAGTAAAAGCAAATACCAGTAAACAAGACTACAGCCACGCCGCAGGCACAGTGTTCACCATCTTAGCTAATTAGCACTAAACACACAAAGTACAGCTGAGGCTATAATCAAAAAGAGATAATCGATTAATCGTTTGGAGTTATTCTTTAAGAAAGAAAAATGTCCAAATTCTGTGGTTCCAGCTTCTCAAATGTGAATATTTTCTGGTTTCTATGATAGTAAACTGAATATCTTTGGGTTTTGGACAAAAGACACTTGAGGACGTCATCTTGGGCTTTGGGAAACAGTGATTGACATTTTTCACCATTTTCTGACATTTTATAGACCAAACACCTAATTGATTAATTGAGAAAATAACGACTGACAACAGTGACTGACTGACAACAGACACTGCCATCCCTAGAGCCATGCTGCTAGCATGGCTAAAAACTAATTTACCACCATGCATTTAAAAATGTAAACACACATGACTGATACTAGAGAGCAAGAATATTATCTGCCATAAAAGACTTAAAATAAAATCACAGATAGTAAAAGAGGCAATCTTGTAAAGCAACAAGCTGCCTGAGGTTTTAAAAAGTTGTATGCATGTGCAGTGGCTGCAGAGGAGATTATCTGTGTCGTGAGGTAGGCTCAAATCCAGCGCAGTCAGCACTTAGAGGGGAAAGGAGGAGATAGGCTGCGGATACTGTCACGATCATGTCATACCATGTGGCTGCTGAGTCACTGCATTCCTACATATCTTAATGTCAGTCTGCGAGGAGATCCGAATGCACAATATGCTCAAGGTTTGATCATTTTAGGACAGCATGCAAGTTGCAACCCAGTTTTGTCCCCACCCAACGCTTACTGTGCATTTTGTGTTAGGCAAGCATAGACTTTCACAGCTTTCCTATTACATCATATAGGCACTTTCCCATTGTTTGCATATCATGCAACAGTTTGAGAAATCTAATACAGAAATAAATTTCCACGTCATATAGAATCTATTTAATCAAATCATTCTCCAATCTTTGTTTTCGCTTCCTGTCTGGAGATACCCTTTGACTGAATTTATCATTTCATGTAGGGCTGCTCCCTAATAGTTGACCAACTGTTTGTTGATAAGGAGAGTCTTAGTCGACTGAGCTTTCATTGGTCGGTTAGTCGCAGAAAAAAAAAAAAAATCCTCAAACTCCATTTGGGAGCTGCACCTTGTCAAAATCAGGTCCAAACATAGAATATGGCTGGACTGTGCATGAAACGCTAGAGGGCTTTTAATTTAAAACAACAGATACAGGAAGTGGAGACACGTGGTGACACCCGGCTGAGGCGACCAATGAAGTTACGCCACATACGTAACTTCATCACTCAGTCAGTGACCCGGTCCGCTGTGATAACAGAAGCACCGATTCCTCTGGAAATATCAGTTAGCTTTGGCACTTTCCTGCCGGGAAACCGCCTAAAATGAGAGGTAGGAGGATTTAACGGAACTAACTGAAAAAGGTAAAAGGTGCTCCAGCACTCAGAATCATTACCACTTTTGCCGTTAGCGTTGTCGTTAACAGGACAGGCGGCTCGCTTCGTGCGTATGCTTGTAAAATGTATATTTTAAAGGCTCATTATTACAGTTTTGTATTTCTCTGTAATGTAGCACGGTGTTAACAATGTTACTTATAACATTCTTTCTCAGCCCTAGAACTCAAACCAATTCCTGATGCCCCACCACCCCCCCCCCAAAAAAATTAAATAATTAAATCAATATCATAAATGTGCCACAACTAGTCAACTAATGAACTAACGAATAGTAGTGGACTAGGAAAATCTTCCTAGTCCCTAATTTTATGTTATGCAAACAAGGTTTTCAGGAGCCATGGAAAGATTGCTTTGCTTTGAGATATAGTGCTACCACTCCTTAGTTTTATCCAAGTTGAAGATGTCCCGATAAACTTTATGTCTGTTGAGCAAGAGGGGTTCTGCAGGAGTTGCCCGATGCACGTTACAGCAAGTACATGAGGTTAGAAAAGTAATAAAACTTGATATGGAGGAGGTGGTGTGAACAGGACTGTACTGATCCTTAAATCTGAGGTCTGATGGCTCACTTCCTGACAGGGACTGTCTTGGTGGAGTCACTGATGCAGTTTCACTATGATGTCTTAGCTTAATAATTCACAGTTGGATGGATGGAGACATGGTGTCATTTTAAATGCACGTGATGGGCTGACCAGTAGTAGGTCTCAACCTGGAGGGAGGGACCCCCTAAAGGTGTTGAAAGATAAATCTAAGGTGTAATGAGATTATTAACAGGATTAATAGGAAGGACTCAAATGAAACAATTTAAATTAGGAAAAATCTATTTGGTTGAACGGCCAAAGACTCAGACAAAACCTGTGATGGCTCACCTGTAGACATAAGGAACAGTAGGACTTTTTGGGAAGTACGCTTATTTGCTTTCTTGCCTAGAATAACGTGAGATGATTGATACCACCTATGGCCAGGAGACGGTTAGCTTAGTTTAGCATAAAGCCTTGAAACCGTTACTCTGGCTTTGTTCACAAGTAAAAACATCTACACACAAGCAAACGTAAAGCTCAGTAATCAGGCAGGCAGATTTTTTCACCTTTGCACAAAGCCAGGCTAGCTGTTTCCCCTTGTTTCTAGTCCTTATGCTAAGCTATGCTAACTGTCTCCTGGCCATAGCTTCATATTTACCATACAGACACAAGTGTGGTATGAAACTTCTCATAACTCTCAGCAAGAAAGTGAATAAGCATATTTCTCAAAATGCTGAACTACTGCTTTGAAGGAACAGTTTGACATTTCTTGGCCGGGCTTAGTGACTTTCTCCAGATGTCGCCACCGTGAGTTTACCGGGCAACCAGCAGAGACGCCAGAGGTTATAGCCCTGGCCAAGAAATAGTCCAGCACATAATCCCCCTTAAAACCACAACCTGACATTTTCAGACCTGATTTTCAGACAAACCAAGATATAACGTGCCAATTTGTGAGCCTTCAGACAGAGCCAGGCTAGCTGTTCCCCCGGTCTTACCATCTTACCATAAAGACTTACCAGTCTTTATGCTAAACTAAGCTACCTGGTTGCTGACTGCACCTTCATATTTACCAATCTCATCTAACCCTCGAATATGTATTTCCCAAAATACCAAACTATTCCTTTAATGTGACATAAACCAAAACATTTGGGAACCACTTGTCTAGATGGTTTTCAACTGGTGGATACAGTTTTGTTTGCGCAGCTGAAATTCCCTGGAGCAAACAACTGAATCCTTACCAGCTCCAAATGTTCTGTTTTGCAGTTGACCCTGACCTCTGACCTTTCTGTGTTCGCTACAAGGAGTTAATTATTGCATTATTATGACGTTCAACACCATTACTGTCAGCTTGTGTCACTTCAAATGTGCAACATAACCTGCTGAAACAAAAAAAACCCCAAAACTTTTTGCCATTTAATCCTGTTCATTCACAAAATGTCTGAAGTGCTCACAGCTTTCTCCTGTCAAGATATTTCATAGTCCACCTGCAGACATTAGTGGGGTGACTATCTTTAACTAGTGACGCATTCAGAAGACATTAGGGAGTAATTATTACCTTGGTTTACTAATGCCTAGGAAAAAGTCATTGAGCTGTTGATGAAGTCAAAGTGCATCTCAGAAGCACAAGAGCTAGACTGAACATTAACCAGCTGCAAAGTTCGTGTTGCGGTTAAATTTACCTAAAAGAAACAAACGCAGGCTACATACAGGCTTGGAAAAGCTCTATTTACGCTCATTAGGGTGATGTGTAATGACTGATCGGGAATTGTAAGAACAACACTAATTATCACAGACACAAATAGAGAATGACCATGGTAAGCATGGTTTGCTCTCTGACCATGTTAAGCATGGTTTCATCGCAAAACCATGCTTACGTTTGAGCATTAAAGACACAACAAAACGCCAAACTCACCTTAAACATATACAGATAATCCATCAAACTACACGTGTGTTGCCGCGGCCTTAAATACAGAGAGATGGCTATATTTTTCTTTTCCAAAATCAAAAGTAAAAGCCAGTATTGCCAACCACTTTTGTGGAGGTCAACCTGTTTCCATTTCAGTCAGCCCGTGTCACATGACCAGGGCAGCTCTTTACCGTAGGAAGAAGACATTACTCAGTTTTACAATGTTGGCCCTTTAACACAACAGGATTATGTGAACTCTCCCTGACCACATACACACACACACAAGCACGTATTGTTAAGGAGATAATAATTAACTCGGTAGAGCTGGAGCCAAGAGAACAACCAATAACTGCTAAGGCACTGTCATAGCGCAAACAGTTTTATCTTTAGTGAGCTTCTTGATCTGGCAAGTCTTACTGTCTCATTACTCATATTTTGGTCCACTGTCTCAGTACGCTTTATGGCAGTCTTACTTGGTATAATTAGATTTAAAGACACATTGAGTCCCAACTGGATCAACAGAAAATCTCCAAGAATGTAAATAAACACCTCAGTCCAAAAAAAACACATCTAGAAACATCTAGAAAAAAACAGTTTAGAGTGGCCAGATTTAAAGGGCCATTCCAATCTATCTAGCAATGTTTTGTGCAACATTTACAACTAAAAGGCACTGAATCAGAGACATTTGTTCCTTAGCTATACATTCAGTTCAACTAAACTAAGTTAACTGTTTTGCATTTTACACCTCCAGTTTTCATAGGCATTCAAACAGGACATTGTGATGACAAGTGAACAATGTGTGATTTTGCTGCCATTTATAACCTGTGAAGGGGTGCAATTATACACACATCACGTAGGTGCAAATCTATGAAAAAACAGCACCAATGGAAAAAAAAGTAACGCCCAAACACTTACTCCAAAGCCACAATTTTAATAATATATAAATATATATATATATAATGTTGTGGTTTTTATTGTGGAGATGTTCCCAGTTAAACCATTTCCTCTTGTTTGACCTCTAAATTACATTCTTTGTTTCTGATTGTGTTCTAAGAAAAAAATAGAAATAGCCTTGCGGTTGTATGCCTCCACCAGCCAGTCAAGTTGCAGTTTACATCCACGCCTGTCCAGACTCATATTTCTAGTGAAGACTTTGAAGGAATTTGATAAAAACAGTTTCAAAGTGGGCGCCCAAGTTTAGTTTAGTTTTGCAGAACATTATATCACAGTGAAGTTGACCTTTGACCTTTTGGATATAAAATGTAATCACTTTATAATTTTATCCTATTAGACATTCGTGTGCAACTTTGTCATAATTAGCATATGAATTCTTGAGTTATGGCCAAAAACGTGTTTTGTGAGGTCACAGAGACCTTGATCTTTAACCACCAAATTCTAATCAGTTCATCCTTGAGTCCAAGTGGACGTTTGTGCCAAATTTGAAGATATTCCCTCAAGGCGTTCCTGAGATATCAGGTTTACGAGAATGGGACGGACAGACAGCCTGTAAACATCATGCCTCAGCTGTCGGTGGCGTAGAGGCATAAAAACTTTTATAACAAGATCCCTATTTTGTGTGATGATGAAATAACTATTTTGTAATCAAGAACAAAATGGGTATACAAAACACCAGAAAAAGTTAAATCCATGGTCTCTGTGGTCGCTCTACACATCTTTCACGGTTCAGTAGTTAAGTGTCATATAACCACTTCCACGTTATAAATACCCTTCATTCTATGCCTGAACTGCTGGGTTTAGATTTCAAACATGGACAGCAGTTATGTTGTTTATGCGCAGCAAGGAACCCCCTTCCAGATTCCATGCAGGTAGATGAGACACAGTCACACAACTGCGCAACATTGGAAAGGAAACAGCTGACAGACCACGGACAAAAAAAAATGCAAAGCTAAGGAAAAGCAGGCGTTTCCTACATTGGTGTTGCAGTGAAATAGTAAGCAGAGAACAACTTTGGTGCTTCCAAATAAACACTGATCATGTCTAAAAAGACGAAAACAAAAAACAAAGAAAAAGGTGAACCTCATGAGAAGTCTCTCCAAGTCACCGCTATCACTTAACTGTTTATTGCTCCTACTGTGTTGTAAACATCATGATTTCCACTCGCCTACATGTACAACCCACACCAAAGTGAACCTTCTTTAATGTGAAATGCTGAAAGCCATCATTCTGGGAAATGTAGGATCACTAACTCAAATGAACAACTCAAAAAAGAGCATGAAACAGGTTGAGAAAGGTGGGTAAATCAGTTAAAAAAAAAAAAAGAGAAGAGATAATTCCTGGAATGTAGCGCACACAATAATTCCTGGAATTCACCAACCATCGCAAACTGATGAAATCTAACGGTATGAGACTATTCATGGGTGGATTTTTCCTTAAGCTTGTGATATTTTCTGCCCCAGCATCTTAATCATCCTAAGATGAACTTGTTGAGAACCTCTTGAGGAGAGGAATGCTGCTTTCTTTGGCCGATGACCAGCTGCCCTCCAGGCTCTGCCAGTCATGTTTATCAAAGAAATCCCACCAGCAGCCATGCAATTACATTTTGTATCATGTGCCAACATTATTTTAGTGTATCCAACACTGGCAACACATCGACTTATTTTTAAAAAAGAGAGGAAGAAAAACTCTCAGTTGTGGCACTGATTGACATTCTCCAATGCTCTAATGATAAGGAGATTTCAACAGGGGCAGATCTTAAGTGTTTTTGAGCTATTCTGCACATTTTTATTTTTGCAGTCAGACGTGCTGTATGTAGCTAGCGAATTGGCTCTAGGATGTGACTAGATTTGTACACACATAGCTCTGGAGGGAACAGCACTGTCCAAAATACACACTCTGATGCCAGAAAGGGCCGAGGGAGCTGATGCAGCATAAATCCGGCACAGGGAGATGTGTTTTTGGGGCTTGGAAACAGAGTTTGGAGCAGAATAGCCGCAGCTTCATGAAATGACAATAAACTACTAATTGAGAACATCATCTTCTCCCGAGCAGCATTTAACCTAGTTTGTAACCAGGATCACCCAGTGTGCCTCATGTGTTTTATCATGTGGCTGACAACAGTGCCTGACCTGACAGGGCAGACTGTAGGCGTTTCTGTATGTGGTCGTGTAGACTTACACTGTGAATAACCGATGCCACGGCGTCTGTAATCTGGTTGGGAGCGCTGGGGTTGCTCATGGCTCCGCAGTGGAGTTGCTGCTGGAGAGGCTCTGGAAAGCTGATTTGGATTGGTTTGGCTTTAGCCCTTCTCTTTCTCACTGGGACTCAGACAGCTTTTGGGCAGCATAACCTGGAGACAGATACAAGAATCTGGGGTTAGTCCACATGAAGCTGGAGATTTGAAACATGAGGAAAACAAGGCACTGAAAGACTGAAGCTGTGGGCCAGTGTTCCCTGAATATGAATTTTAATTGTTTTGGCTCTTTACTCCAGCACATTAGATCTGAAGTGAAACTGACATGGCTGATGTGCTGATTTTTTAGCTCCAAGAGCTCACATGAATATTGGATGAACAGTGCAGGACTTGAAGCCCTTTGTATACATTATCCTTCAATTGTAGGACATTGCAGCAGGAGTTTGGCTCATAGACATCAAACAGGCATTTACTGCAAAAAAAATTCCAACCAAATATTAAATATGAAGACTTTAGTCAAGTTGATTATAACTTCCCTAATTACCTTTTCTCCCCTATAATTTTACATAATTATATGTACTTGTAACTTTGGATAGCAAGACTAAGAATCTACATTCATGCTAGCATCTCTGTGAGGCTGCATTAGGCACATTGGCACTTTGAGTTAAATGCTAACATCAGCATGATAACAAAAATCTGATCCTATGATGGTGCTAAAAGATAAGGAATCATCAAAGTCATTAGGCATCATTGTCTGGGAATAATGACTGTCTGTACAAACATGTGTGCCAATTGATCTCATAGATGTTGAGATATTTTAAACAATAAATGAAAACTTTGACCTGCTGGTGGGACCATTGATATCTGTTCCAAATGTCATGGCAATCCAGCCAATAGTTGTTGAGATATTTCACTAAAAATGAGGAATGTAAAGCTCATGGTGGCACTAGAGGAAAGGTCAGAGGATCACCAAATCCATTAGGATTCCTCCTTTGAGTACCATGAATGTCTGTACAACATTTCATGGTAATGCATCCAATAGTTGTCGAGATATTTCAGTCGAGACCGAAGTTGTGGACCAATCAACTGACTGACACTGGCGTCCCCAGAGCCATTCCTGCACAGTTCATCTGATGTGGACGTAAAACAACAGTCAGCACTTCAACATTAGAGTAATTTTTTCATTGCAAATTCAATGTGCTAAAGTACAAAGCCAACAAAAAACACACAAAGCAACATGCTTCTCTGTCCTAGTACTGTCTGTGCTAACTGTACCAACATGTACTCTAACTAAGGAGTAATCAACAGTTTCAGGATTTCCTGGAAGCCCCTGAAGTACCTTTGAGTCCCCAGACTCTACTTCAGATACACAAATGGCCTGTCATTTTATGATGGAGTGGAAACTCTACGAACAATTTACATTTTACTTGAGGCATGACGGCAACAATGGCAGGAGACGTCCAGTACATACCAACATGCTTTTATAAACAATGACGGTCCCACTCTCTTCATTTCTGATTTCAAGCCCTGCAGCACTTCCATCCACACACCATCCAAGGTCATTAACCATTAGAGTCAGATAAGAGCCAGATAACCTAGTGCTACTGTGCAGAGGACCCTTTGATAAGCGGCGGCACGTGCCTCGGCTAACCTCCACCTCCGTCATTCTCAAGACTCCGTTATTTGACGTATAACTACAAAGGAATCAAAATGTAATCAGAATTTAGGCAGCTAGATGAGCCAGAGGAGACTTGGGTAAAAAAAAAAAAAAAAATTAAAAATAGCCAGAACAGCTTTGCAAAGACAGGACAAAATGTTATTGGAGATGTTCTGCAGGAGGTAGAAGTTACATGCTGTCTGTGAGAAATGTCATTTACATAAAAATACAGTTCAGCTTAATTGTTAGGCTGTAAAGATCAACTGAAATTTGCATTAATTTGTGAGTGCAAATAAATTGGTAAAGTCCAAATGATACTACTGATGTCCTGTTGGACATAATGTATTTAGACTAGTTGAAGCAAACAACAAAACCCTTCATTTTACAGTTATTTTAATCTACCAGGTGGCCACGACTTCCCGAAATCTTACTGTAAGTGTCGCACTTGCTGCATTGTTCAATGACCTAAAAGCAGAGCAGGCCCTCTTTTGATTTACTTCTCAGTGTCACAGTTAGAAATCATGTTCTGCCAAAGTCAGCCTGGCTCCCTGACAGCAGCTATCAAAGTAACGATAAGCCTCCCTGATGCCTGACCACCATCATATCAATGACCTTGTTGGCAACGAGGGATTTCTATGAAGTATGTTTCATTAAAAGAGTACAATCAATGACAAAAGATTAAATGCAATGCACAAGTATTTAGGAGCAGGACGCATGAACCTGTGTTTAAATTTAGACTGAACAAGGACATCACCTGCCAAGGAGGCAGGAAATTGACACACAAAGCAGACTACACACCATTTTGGCAACGCTCTACATTTGCTCTGCCATAATGCTAATCACTGCACCAAATGTTAATTACGGACTGGCAGCTGTTCTATTCAGAATATCAACTTTAACTAGTTTGAGGCGCTGAAATCCGTGCAGTAATGGCGATGAGGGATTCAATTGGAGACCTTCAGTTAGCTTGGGCGTGTTTGAAGTTTACTTTCTCAGTAAACCTAGACCCCACCAGTGTGGGGGAGGAGGCAGGGCTGGCTACACAGGGATAAAGTTACAGAACCCTGGGATCCTGGGCAAAAACCATGGGAACCAGCCTATCTACCCCAGGGCAAGTCTGTAATAATACCACTAAGATAACAATAATGATCAGAAGAAAACAATTTGGAACAGAAAACAATTGTGCAATTGTCTTGGTAAGGAAGTAGAGTTGGTCCTCAATGATTTAAATGTTTTTGTCTGCAATTGGGCACAAGTAATCTATCTTAGGGTTGAATTAAAAGGAACTGGTTGTCCCTTATGTAATAACTAAAATGGCCAAAAGGACATGGACAAATTGCTGACAGTGCAAGAGGAAGTTAGGACAAAATGCTCTGTATTTCCCCTGGAAGAAGTTCATCACAAGACTCCCAAGAGTCATCTTGAAGCCTTGTACCTTGCAAACTGTTCCTAAAAAGAAGACGATGAGTATAGAATCTTTTTCCCAAAAACCTTTTCCAATTTTTCCATACTCCGATAGTCACAGCCTCAAATGTGCACAAAAGGCTTTGGGAAAACTATCCTTCTGGGAGGAAGTAAGTATGAAAACAGGAAGAAGGTAACTGCTACAGACTGCCTGTCGAAGGAGCTGCAAACCTAAAGAAAAATAGAAACTCTGGGATTCTTTCAAGTATCAGAGAAGACACTAAGAGCAGAGTGTCTCGGTCTACAGACAGAGAAGACACTAAGAGCAGAGTGTACAATCGAGTGTGTGAAGAAGCTACCTTGTACTGAGGAAACTGAAACTGTCATCTACGCAAAGTAAATACCAGCTACAGTGCAACTTTTGTTTAAATTACAAATGTATCTATTATCTACAAATCTACCTTTTACAAATCTTATTATACGCTGAATATACACAACTCTCTTAAAAGACGACATCATGAGACTAGAAAGCAAAAGCTCTCCTGTTTATAGGCCCATTTAACTCATATCATCACATTTAATATCTGCCTGACCTGACAGCTGACAGTGTGTAACCAGCTATTTACAGTTACTGATGTAACACTGCAATGATTCTGAGGAAGTTGCATTTCTTTTCCTGTTATCCACAAACATCGTATTGGGGCTACGTAAACCAATTGAGTATGAAATTTATCAGAATAATCACCAAATCTTTTGACATTTGCGCCATAACTATCGAGGAAGGTGATAACTCAGAACATACCCTTTTTATCATTATTGAGATCTGCAGCATGCACTTTACAGTGACTCATCTTTCCCACAAAGTAAAAGTGTACCTGACAAAGTCTCTCTGGTATGTTGTAAATTTCCAGTATTGATGGAAAATGCCGTGTCCAATTTCATAATGTTTCATTTTACTTCTTTTAATAAGAATGTGAGGAAAGGGAGGACAATTTTTTTTCAGAAAGTTTGAGAAGTTTAAAGAACAGGTTCACAGTTTTTTTTTAAGTCTGTCCTAAAACAGGTGCCCAAATAAACACTGACATGTTTTTCTTGCTTTAATCATTCCTCCTATTCATACTGACCATTAAGAGATCCCTTCATAACGCACTTTCAATGCAAGTGATGGGGGACAAAATCCACAAGCCTCCTTCTGTGTCAAATCAAGTCAGTATCTTACAAAGTTACAGTCTTTTCAGTGCCAAATTCCCTCTTTTTGTTATGATCAGTCCCACTGCACCTGAACAGGAAAACACTGTCCTTCGAGACACAAAGTGGGAGTTTTTTTACTAAAAAGACCGTAACTGTGCAATATGCCCACTTTATCTGACTGATGGCTGAAGCCTCATATTATCTTCAGATAAACTTTGAAATACATTTGTGCTCAAAACAAAGACTGTGGATTTTGTCCCCCATCACACTGTCAGCACATTTGAAGGGGATCTTCTAATGGCCAGTATGAACAGGAGGAATGATTACAGCAAGCAAAACCTGTCTCAATGTTCATTTGGACACCTGACCGCTGTTCTAAGACAGACTTGAAAAATTGTGAACATGTCCTTTAAAGGTATGTTTAGATACAGTGCACGGCTTCCCTTGAAGAGAGGAGCAATGACAGAATAAAATGTTTGTAATACATTTTTTATAATTTATATCACCATCAGGCGTAATCAGCAGAACCTATATGTCAAAAATGTCAGTTTTGTAATTGATTGTCTTTTCCTGTAATTTCACGTGACTTTTAGGGTTACAGATGGACAACAGATTAAAAATTCTTTGCTGTGCCTACTGCTCCTCATAATGACATTAACCGAAAGACCGAGACAGACAGACGACTGTGCAGAGGTCAAGAGCCAGACTCAAACTCACGACACAAGTCCACACGCTTCTCAACCCAGTCATCAGCCAGGATGCCCTGGCTTCAACTGGCAGCTTGGCGCGCGAGTGTCGACCACAGGCTGCATGCTGATCTACAAACTCTATCAAAAAGGCATAATTAAAGAACAGTTCAATAAAATGCACAGACTGCCAATAAAAATGCCTGTCCAGAAATAGAAGCTTCATCACAATGTCCAAAACCTCAACCAACGCACAGGCCTGTACTTATAAAAGCAGGACAATAACAGGGAAGAAAGCAGCGGTTTAAGGTTTCATTAGAGAACTGGATTTACAAAAAACAAGACAGTGAGTGATTCATTTTTGTTTGTTCAGCAGACAACACAGTCTTGTCTGTTTTTCCTGAAGCACTGATTGTGTACCCATGATAGTCCCAAGTGACGTGTAGATAAATTGTGGCCTCAATGTTTTATCTAACATGCTGTAACATTCTGAGCATTCTGCTATAAATTCACAGACTCAGCCTTATTATCGCTATGTTGAAGACAAATGCTAAAGCTGATGAAGAAAAACTTGGAGGAGGCAACTGAAAAAAAATGGGTCAGGCATAAAGTGGTTTAAGGAAAGAAAAAGACAAACACTTGAGGATATATCGTCTGTTTTTTTTGGTGTAGCAACAAACAGTCAATTTTGAGTCAACCACAGCATCGCGTCCCAAAACATGGCCTTTAAAGGCTCTAATTCAGGATTTATAACAGTGGAAAAGCATGTTTGTGCTGCTAAATCTAAAAGTAGCTTGTTTGAAGTGTTTTTTCTTCTGCTGTTTAACCTATGGAACTGTGCAGGATTTATATTTCTTTTTATGGTTACGGGTCATGGTTTAAGACTGAGTCAGCTCATTCTCTCTCTCTCTCTCTCTCCAAGTCAACTGGATATGAAGCAAGTGTGAGACTAACAGGAAGAATCCTGTTAAGTTTGATTTGACTTGGCCTGAGACAGGTCTGGTCGGCTAATTGAGGACTAGCCCACATAAACAATGAATTAATTAGATATAAAGTACACAGAAAGACAAACAGCAACACTAAAGATAATGGTGCAAGACAAGTTACAAGAACATGATAACTGGTCAAGAAATATTAAAAAAAAAAAGAGATCTGTGATCGTACTTTACCTTTGTTTGCTTACTGCAGAGAAGCCACCGCAGATCATTGTAGTGCAATTCTGAAACTCTGCTGTGAAGAGAGACCCGGGGGCTGGTCAGAGTGCAGGGACAAAAACAAACAGAGGGAGAAAAGAGAGATAGGGAGACAAAAGATACAAAAGTTAGAGATTTAGAGGTTGTGAGCCATCCAGCCTCTCACCGAGCCGAGTGCGCTCTCAGACCAACATGCCCCGACTGATAACGGCAGCCTTCCTCCTCAGGATTATGTTTCCTCCTCCAGCCTGCTGACAAGTAGCCATGTGACTCTAGGGCCCATTCAATACTGAGTCAGAGGCTGCTGCTCAGGCTCAGACACACACATACACACACACACACACACACACACACACACAGAGTCATCTATGTACGTCTGTGACATGCACACAAATGACCTCGAGGTAAAAGGTGAAATTCAATCCTGATGATCAATATCTGCATCTTCTGCAAGTTTTAACCTAGTGGCTTCCATCATTTTGGCTTGTGACCACTTTAAAGAAATCAATGTCTGCTTGCAACTCATCACCTGTTGAAAATGTCTACCAGTTCAACCGATGAGTGCTTTTAGAGAAAAGTTATAACTTTGTGTAGTAGAAATATGTTTTTTCTGTTTTCCTCTCTTGATAATCATCTTGCAACCCCAGATTTATCTTGCAGCCTACTGTTGGGTTTGGTAACCGCTGTTTTAGACAATTTATCAAAAAAATGGCTGCCTGAAAAAAAATACAAATAAATAAAACTCCTACAGCTACACTCTGTGAGGCTGTACTTCGGCACAGCAGTGCTTTGACCAAAATGCTAACATCACTACATTGGAAAAGCTAACATGTATACAGTACCAGTCAAAAGTTTGACTCATCATGTTACATTTGCTATTTAGCCCTAAACAGAAAGTACAGCTGAGACTGATGGAAATATCATCAATTTTGCAGCTATTTGGTCATAAACCAAAGTATTGGACAAATAAAATTTTTAACATCATATTGGCGCTAGATGAAAAGTGAAGAGGTCACCAAAGTTATTACAGTTGTCCTGCAGGGAGCATGAGTGTGTGTGTGGCAATCCATCCAATAGTTGATGAGACACTTCAGTGAAAACCAGAAATCTCAACCTCATGGTGACGCCATTAGGATTAATGATCTGGTAACCCTGAATGTTTGTAAGAAATTTCATGCCAATCCATCTTGTAGATGTTGAAATAAAATTAAAATAAATTGACCTGCTGCTGGCACTAGATGAAAAGTCACAGGATCGCCATGCAGATTAATCCTCTGGGTACCATGGATATCTGTGCAAACTTTCATGACAATCCATCCAATAGTTGTTTAGAAATGTCTTAAAGTGGTGTCCTGACTGACTGACATTGGCATCCCTAGAGCGAGGTCATGAGTATGACTAAAAAGGGTGCTTTGGAAAATGGTTGGCAGTAACAACGGTGCAAAACATGAAAAATCTTAAAAGTTGTAAATCACATGAGGGTGATTTCACATGGAAAAAACTGCATGTAATCAGGAAATGTCTATCACAGTGTCTTTCTCAATCTACAGTGACAGTAAACCTGTGTTGTGTCACTCTCATAATAAATCACCAGCTAGTAAAGAAAAGGGTTCATGGGTGACAGGGTTCGCAACAAAAAGGCTGATTTACCACCACACACAGGCAAATGACTGACATCTTTGATTCCACATAGTAAAAACTGCCAGATGGGGGGTGAGTCATTCTGTGCTGGTTTTTCTTCAGTATATTGGGCAACTCCGTTTCTCGTGAAGGGCACGGAACATTGCCAGGAAGCTTCAGAGAATCTGCAATATGATTAACAGGATCAATACTCTGAAATATTGTAAGCAATGTGGCAATGATTACCGATCCTGCAAATACTGTTGTACCTCAAAAAGTTTTTTGCTCTAAAATAAACAGTAAAAAATTAACCAAAAGAACGGCCTGTTTACAAATCTGCACAGGATGTTTATCATTTGTGAACATGTGTCCACTGTGGATGAAGTGAGCGGGAAAGCAAAGATATGTTGCCTGATTTGTCTTTAATCGATCACCCGTAGTAACTTTCGATAAATCTGCGAATGCGGAAACGTCCGCGCTGCATCTTTAAGTGTCTCATATTATCAACATCTTTTTGGAGGTCACCTGTTGTTTGTACTGTTAAATATATCAGTTTTGGGGTATATTTTCCTTTCAAGACACACTGGCATGCCACAGTCTCGTAGAGTCTTTTGGCAAATGGAAAAAAAAAAGCTTGTCATGTCACAGAGGAATCAACACCATTACACAATTAATCCAACCTAAAGTCATAAAAGCCGCCAGATTAATTGTGTTTTGCAGCGAACAAAGAACAGTCCTGTGATCTAAACAAGTTGCTTACCCGTTGGCCAAATAATCAAGCGTTGCATTCCACATCAGCTTATATGAGCCTTAGGGCTAAAGAAATACCCAGCCCCAGGAGGAGCCTGAGTGGGTGTGTGTATGTGTGTGTGTGAGAGAGAGAGGGAGAGATATAGTTGTTTGTCCCCAGAGATGTGGGCTCACTCTGGAGTCACATGCGTGTCTTGCGGGGGGGGAAAAAAAAAAAAAACCACAGTCAAAACCACAAGCAGCTAAAATTGAAGTCCACCTCAAAGTCTGGGGCTTTCCTCAATCCCAGCAGTGTGCTGATAATAGCATTATCCACTGACACAACTGCGGTCAACTATATAAAGAGGTGTGACTTCATGCGTGCGAGGAAGATTGACAACTTTTTCTTAACCATGACCAACAGACGGCATGCTTATTTCACACCGCTTAACCTGCAGAATAGAGACTCATTCTTTGCTTCTTTCCGACAGCCTGAAACAAAGTTTTGGCTAAATGTAGTAAAATAAAGAAATTTGTACTTCATCCAAATCATCTCATGTTCATTTAAAAACATTTTCTCTGCTGAGGGAAGAAAAAAAAAAAAAAAAAAAAAAAAAAGGGAGGTAAAAATAACATTTTACGAGCACTAAAACAAACAGAATAACACTCTGCCTTCAGTTTTTCTAGCTTTCATCTGAAGTGACTCGGAAATACGCCTTCCAGCTTCCTTTCCAGCTTCCATTCTTCTCCCCCCTCGGCTCTAAAACAACTCTACCGGGCCATGCTCCTAGACATTAAGAAAAACACATTCAAGTGCTGCAACGAGCGCTCACTCTAAAAAAGGAGCGTTGTGTGCGTGTCAACAGGTAACGAGCAAAAAAAAACGCGCAGCATCATTTCAAACTTTCATTAAGACAGGAAAACATGAACTGACAGAAACTCACCAGGAGCCTGCTCAGCACTCTCACCCAGCCAGATCTCCTGTGCAGCCTCCTAACGCAAAGAGTGACCCCAGTGTAGCTGTACACCACTGACAGCTGCCCTGTTTGTGGATCTCTATGGGGATTTGGCGGCAGTGTATGTTGATAGCTGTGCCTCTGTCGCCTTCTGAGTGTTTCAGCCTGAAATAGCTCTGCGGGTCTCGAGGCTTTCAACATGCAAAGCTTCTCTGCCTCCCTGCTCTTCACAGCCCAGTGGCCGCGCTAACTTCGCTGAGGGTTTGGCAGGCAGGGTCCAGCACTTCAGCATGACTGTGCTAAGTTATGTGCACACAGTCACTGGAACACTTCCAGCCTCACACAGCTAACAGCTGCACTCGGTCGATGTATGCCTCGTCTTTACCTCCCGGCTCTTTGTCCCATCACAGGCCTCTCAGCCAGCAGTGGCTGTGCTCACAGCTAAGACAGCACCTGTCTTGGGGTGCGGAGGGATTTAAGAGGCAACCGAGCCCTGGCAGCTTACATAACACCCACATATTGTCCTGTGCTCCAGAAAGGAAAAAGCAATCACCACTCAACCATTAGAGGGTTAGCGTGTATGTAGGAGGCAGATAGAAACAAATCGACAAATTTTTTTCCCCTGCCTGCACATAAAAAAAGAAAGTCTGGAAAAAAAGCTGGAAAAAAGATGTGATAAAGTTCAGAGTAATGAACTATTGGTCAGAACATGAAAAGCACATGTTCAAGAAGGACATAATATTACGAACAGCTATACATGAATGTCAATAAATAGCTTATGTATAGAGCTGCAGCGATTAGTCGATTAATCAATGGCCAGAAAATTAATCCAGCTTCTCAATGGGAATATTTTCTGGTTTATTTAGTCTTCTGTGATATCAAACTAATCAACATTTTATAGGCAAACGATTTTATTATAAGGACCGATAATGAAAGTAATTGTTGGTCACAGCCCAATTTATGTAACATAACATGCATAACAGAATGTCACATTTAACTATCAGAGATAACTCAACATGAAGCTGGTCACATTACATTTGGTTCATCTTTATTCCACCTACTTGAAAAAAAGCCTGTAGTCATTTCTACACCTGCAGCAGACTTTTATTATAGGCCAGATGTATTGATATCAGTGTATTTAGGAAATATGCAAATAGAAATACATTCATGTTATATTAAGGCTGCATTTTCATGTATTTTTGGCACTTTTAAATCTTAATCTAAGTTAAAATACTTGTTATAGCCAGAATTTTATATATAGTAATTATTCAAAAAGGATTTAATTATGTTTAATTATTTTTACATCAACTGGACAATAAGCCCTTTTTCCCCCGTACGGCTGTGGTAGTGTTAGGGTGTGGCGCTTTTTGCCAAAAAAAGTGCATCCAGTGCTGCTCATGTTGCACCAGCTGCACAAAAGGTAAAGCAATGTTCTCACAGAAGGTGCTCATTATGAAGCTTTGACCCAGAGCACTTGTAATGACTGTATTTACTCTCATGAGACTCAGGCTGCGACGGGAATAAAATATCCCCCGGGCTCCCAGAACCCAAACAAAAGGCCTAAAATCTCATACAACGATCAAATTAAATCAGCTATTTATCCATTTCCTGGGATACAGCGTAATGTGATTACGGTGGCGTGATAGTCAACACAACATTAAGATTGCTGCGACTGAAGATTAAAAAAAAAAAAAAAAAAAAGGCAGGACAAAACTAATACCTTCATGGGAAAGCTTGTCACAAATCTGACAACAGGGTGGCCAGGATGCTCGGCCATGTTTTATGTAGTTCAGAATATAATTAGATGTTCCAAAGAGACTACAAGCTGCGGACAGTTTAATGGCTTTTAATGAGAAAAGGACTGTAGCCCAAACTTTGCGCCTTCCAAGCTGTCCTGCCAAGGCGCTTAATGGTGATTAAATGTCACTTAGCAGGCTAGAGCAGAGCAACAGCCAGGCGAGCAAACTGAATTAGAGACAATGATGTGACTCCACAGTGTTTAGTTTAGGTTCAATTAATAATCTCGAACATTTCCCTGTAAATAAACGTCTGTTAAGAGGTAACACAGATGAAAGCCCTTGCATTTGCAGTAATACGAACTGGCTGTCAGTGGCGACATTACTGGGAAAAGTCACAAGCGGCGCACAGTTAGTGATGCTTTTTCCATCACCCAGCAGTGCTTGGTCCGCCAGAGAGGGTTGGCAGAGCTAACGCAGCAGACTCACTCACAAACTGCCAACTGACCAATGTCACACAGGTGACAATGTTTGGATCTCTGGGAAGCGAGGTCCAAAAACACACCTGCAAGTGCCGCTTATCGCCAAAGAGAACGAAACAGAGATCTTCAAGATTTAAGACAGATTATTTTTAGGCTTGATGTGTTGACTGACAAAATATTGGGTCTCTTTATCTGCAGAGGGAGAGGTAAAACAAACATGAAGTACCAAGAGACTGTGATAAAAAAAAAAAAGCTTATTATCTACCTCTTTTCCTTCCTTGTCTTCTGCATGACCAAGCAATTCACGGCAGGAATGCAGAGACAATGCAAACTGTTTGTGCTTTGACAGTTTTTTCTCTAAAGCAAAACACACTGTTGCGACAAATCAGTTCACAACAAGTGTGCTTGACAGATTCCGCTGAGGCGATGGAGAACAAATAAAAGCTGAGACTGTGATCACAGAGATAAGGTGGGACCTGGCTGATGTGTTCAAGCGCCGCACTGGATTACACGACAAAAGGAAGCCCAACGGCTCTGGAATTTCAGAGTGCTTTTTTTTTTTTCTTCCCTCCCCTCCAAACAAGGTCAGACTCACCAAGACAAACATTTCAGATTCCACTATCTTATGAATCCTTGGGACGGACAGGTTTTGTAAAGTGGTTCGTTTCACTTAGATTTAATAACGTCCAGGAAGAGATTATTTCTTTACATCAGAGGACAATATCTCCTCATATAATCTGGAGAGCACATGGAGCTGATATTGGTGAGTCAGCAGAAAAGGCATATCCTTCCTACATCCTGCCACAGGCCGTGTCCTCAAATCTATTAGCCATGTGACAGACGAACAGTTATGGGACTGTGGTTCAAGCTAAATTTCTCGAATTGCAGTTAGACACAAAAGACACATTTCTTACCTGCTATATTGACAGTAAACTCAATTAGATTTTTCATATTTTGGATTTAACTTAACATGTCTGCATCACCAGTTTTGTCATCTTATGCTTGTACCTGATTCTTGATTGACTTAATTATTCCCATATGAATCAGACTCAGACTTTTATCACAGCAGACATTTTGACTCGTCAGAGCAGGAAAAGCACAGGTGGAACTAATAACACTAACAATGGCTCTTTTCTAGTACTGCAACACATCAATCAATAGTGTTAATAGTTACACCAGCAGTGTTTGACAAGCCAAAATGTCTCTCATTTACTCCCACTGATTAGGCCAATGTTAATGTTATTTTAAAATGTAAATCTACTTTTAAATAAATCTACTAATGAGGAGTTTCTTGTGTTTCTGTTTAATATCATAATTAATTTACTAGTAACTTATGAAGTTAGTTGTTGTGGCCGTTCATCATTAACTGGACATTTTATAGCCTAATGAATAAATAAATCACCCGACCGCTGGCACAGTCAGAGGATGAACGGCTGCCAATCTCGACTTTAATCTCTAAACCTATAGCACAACAAACGCACAAAACAAAGACCTCAAACTGAGGTCAGTGGAACAAAACCTGAGATTCTTTGTTGAGAAACATGAAAAACTATAAGTTATATCAAGATAGCGCTCACCTAGTGCTGAAACAATTTAGGGCTGCAACTAACAATTATTATCATTATCAATTAATCTGTTGTTTATCTTCTCGATTGATCAATTAGTCGTTTGGTCTATAAAATGTCCAAAAAGCCCAAGATGACGTCCTCAAATGCCCTCTTTTGTCTCAAAGATATTCAATTTATTATCATAGAGGACTAAAGAAACTAGAAAATATTCACATTTGAGAAGCTGGAATCAGAAAATGTGGACATTTTCTTTGCTTAATTACCCCAAATGATTAATCAATTATCTAAATAGTTGGTGATTAATTTAACAGTTGGCAACTAATCAATTAATTGACTGATTGTTGCAGTTCTAAAACAATTGCCAAAATTAACTTACAACAATTTTGATTATCGATTCATCATTTAGGTACTTTTTTCAAGACAAAATGCATAACATTCCTATTTCAAACATGTAGGAATTTTCTGCTTTTCTCTACATTATTTCATCTTAATTTAAACAAATTTGGGCTTTTGACTGTTGGACAAATAAAACAATCAATCTGAAGCTGTCTGTTTGAGCACTGGGAACTTGTGATGGGCATTTTCTGACATTTTAAAGATTAAACTGATTGATTAACTAAAAGGGCCCCACACTGCACCTTTAATACTTTAGGGGCCTTTTGTAAGATATTTCAGGTTACAGTGAGTTAGAATAGTCATATAATTCAATATTTTTCGTCTCTAAACATTATAATAAATCTATAGCTGTTTGAGGCCCTTTTAGTTGGGGGGCCCAGGCAGTTGCCTACCTTGCCTAATGATCCGCCTCTGATGTGACCCCGTGTGACCCCAGAAACAAGACATGCTGTGCGGTTTTTGCACCAGTGAGTAATGAATGAATGAATGAATGAATGAATGACCACACCCCCGGTCTCCACATTAGCCTTGAATGTTTCGTCTCAAGCCTGAAGATAAGACGTTACTCTGAGTGTTGATGTGGACACAGTCAACTCGTCAGCATGACCGTCACATTTTCACGCTGCGGCTAATTGCTGTCAGGAGGAGTAACCGTTAGCTTAAACTCCACTGACATCATCGTTAAATTCCCACCAGCCTGAGAGCAGGATTAAACCACAACAAAACTTCGAGTCCGAGCATATTTCCAGGACTTTTTTCTCCCCTCTGTTACCTCTGTTAACAAGCTGAGGGACAAAGCGAAGTCATCCGGACACTTTGATGCATGTGTGGCAGTCACTGTCAGAGCCGCGTCTCCTCACAGGAAAACAAGTCAACAGCACAAACCAGCCCGACCTCCTACATAAAACCGCTTCAAAGCGAGAAATCGCGTTTTCATAAAGCGAAACCACTGTGAGGCTTACAATTACACACAGATTATGGCTTATTTATTCGCCGGTGCCTGGTACTCACCTCAAACTCTCTCGCTGAATGACTTGCTCAACCTGCGGCAAGTCTCCAAAAATAAACGCTACTCTCACTTCCGGTGAAATATTCAAATTAAAATCATTTGTGGCGAGCGAATGCAAATTAAAGGACCAGTTTGTAGTGGTGAGGTTGTAGATTGCAGCCAACTGAATACCCCTCCCTCTCCCTTTCCAAGTATGTAGGAGAACCTACAGAGGCCGTGAAATTTGCTAAAAAACCCTCTCTAGAGCCAGTGTTTGGTTTGTCTGTTCTGGGCTACTGTAGAAACATGGTGGTGCAACATGGCGGCCTCTGTGGAAGAGTACCCGCTCCCTATGTAGATATAAAGGGCTCATTCTAAGGTAACAAAAACACGATTCTTATTTTCAGGTGATTATACGCTAATTAAAACATACTTATGAATATTATATTATGTTTATGCCAAGTCCGTTCTGCTAGATGCCACTAAATTCTACACACTGGTCCTTTATTATGTTTTAACACTTTGAATTGCCTTGTTGTTGATATGCGCTGTACAAATAAACCTGCCTTACACAAACATTTTCTTTCACGATACATTTTTGCCTTTATTTTGAATTCCGGTACAACTCTGTTAATTTCCGGCAGCTTGTCGTCGCCGTCTCCAGACAGAAGTTACCGCGCTTGCGCAAATGATGATTCATATTTCTGATGAAGGCCTAAGGGCAGGCGTCGTCCCGTTATGATGCCCATGGTGACTTCCACCATAAATAGAAAATCTTATTAAATATCAATGAAACGTCTTTATTTTACTTTTCAGATTGTCGCTCTGCACCAGCAAGGATCTGCTGAAAACATGATTCAGCATAAAACGGAAATGAAAACTGAAGAGTGGATACCAAGCAGCCTAGATACCAGAAATGTAATTCTCGTAAGAGAGAGAGAGAGAGTTCACTGTCGTAAGAGGGCTGACATCGTTTCATATCATGATGCCACCATCATCGTGGTCATGAAAATTGTCAAAACAGTCAAAGATGTTGATCTTTATCTTTTTTTGTGTGTAGGTATGTAAAAAAAAAAGCACCATCATACTATCTTCTTTTTTCTTTCTTTTTTTTCTTTTCTTATTATTTTTTACTATAATCTATATAAATATTGTAGGAATGCTATAAGTATAACCATCATATGTAAGCAAATGTAAATCTATGTAAAATGCCCTCTTACAATAAAGTATTTTAAAAAATCATCATGGAAGTTCAATCACAGTAGGGCCTTTAAAAAACACAAATTAATATTCTTATTACTGCTTGTTTATGACGATTAAACAAAGCTGGATTACCAACCAGGTAGAGGGCCCCAAAAACACCTGCTTACACCAATAAACCACAGTGTCCATTGGCATAAAAGCCTTATTTCATATTCCTAAATTAATATGTTTTACTCAGATTACCACCCTGCAAATTTTGGACGAGGTCGTATTCTAGCCTGACTAGAAAAACTGTACAAATCACACAGAGGGTAGGAGGAATGAAAGGGTTAATAGGGGCCCAGCACCAGCAGTTTATTTATGCCCTGGGGCCCCCTAACAGATTAATCCAGCCATATCTGTCATCACAGGTCATGTTCTGTACACCTGCGCACGCCACCATGCTGGGTTAATGTGACCCACAAAGTCACTGAAGACAAAGGGGTTATTTTGACCCAGTTTTAGTGTTAAATTTAAATTAATGTTGGGTTACTTACTACTCTGTTGAAACACGGTTTGTTATTGATTTTTTTTGTGTGTCTTTTGAATGTCATATGCACATCGCTTTGTACATGAAACAATACATTTTTGACAGTTTTTAGCTAAAGCTTGTTGTGTGAAACACTGGGTCAAAATAACACATCGCTACTGCAGTTAACCCAATGTTGTATTGGTGCTTTGTTGCCCCAAACCGGATAAAATTTTAAATCAGTGACTTTTGATGAGCGTTATGAGTTATATAATTGTATATCTGATATGTCTAATTGTACTTCTAATGAATAAAGAAGGAAGGAAGAAAATATTTAGGAAACATTTTAAAGGGTTAATCCCAGAATAATGTTGATCTGTTTGGATATGCTTTTGATCAAGTTGTTTATCTAACTGCTTACTGTAGATAGCTCTTCTTTTATAGATGTGTATCATATCATTTAGTGGTGGTTTAATGAGGACATTATCACACTTAAAGACATTTTTATCTCTCTTGGCACCTCTTGCTGTTCATTTAATTACTTTTTTTTGCAGTGGTACTGCAAGACGATTTATCAAATGATCTCTATCTTCTAACTGGATTCTGACATTTCTGCATTTTTGTGACCGTTTGGACTGACTTATAAAGCTATGCACGATGCCAGATGGGTGAGCCAATAAAGTTACTGTTAAGTACTGTAGATTTGATAATATGCAGCATGCATGGGGCAAAGGGTCACATCTGTATGCACAGAGTCAGAGTGACCCCTGTTGGTGGCTTGCTGCAACTGAAGACTGGAGAAACACCTGTTAAACCCCCCCCCCCTCCACTCAAAAATGTGTTTCTCTTCTTGTTCCTTCAGTTGGATGTCTGAGCTTCACTGTGCAGAATGATGCATGTGCAGAGTTTGACACTGTGCTCTGTGTTCACTGAAAATCACTAAAGCATGATTTGTGATATCACAACTATTTTGGAGCCATTCATGGGTACACATTCAACGTACATAAGTCTAATGTGGAAACTTAAAGCCTCCAGAAGTTTTTAGTGTGGGAGAAAGAGGAGAATTTTTTGTCATCATTCATTTTAAGGATTTTCAAGAAGGTGATTGAACTTTTTTTGTGGAAAAACCATATTTGACACAAATTATTAGTCAAAATATTTAATAGAAATATTTACAGATAAGAGTATATGTGATATATGGTTATATAAACATGAAATAAACAAACAATAAAAAGAAGGTGCTGACAAGGCAACATTTACAGATAAGGTACAAGAGATAAGGTATATGTAAGTTATATACAGATGAAATTAATCCATCTATCTATCTATCTATCTATCTATCTATCTATCTATCTATCTATCTATATGTGTTGGATGATGTTAGATGATTAAGGTTATTGTCGGAGGCGGTTGGAGGTCAGATCTGTCATTTAGCGCGACTGAGAGTGGATTTGTTGCTTGCAGCTGCCTCAGAGCAGGAAATCTCTGGGCTGCACAGTTTTGATTGGCTGATTTCTTGTTGTTGTCCTGTCAATCCAGACTCACACAGTCCTGCTAACACCGCAGGCTGCACAGCAAACCTAACCAGGAAGTCCACAAAGTTGCTAATTAATATCAGTTTGATTTTTGTGCTGTAACGTTGAAACAAAGGCATGACTTCTGCCGCCTCTCCGGTAAGCCGCCAGATATTTGACTTTTTAAGGATAACGGCTAGTTAGCTGCGTTAGCTTTAGCATTGCTAACGGTCCCCGTCGTGCTAACGTTGTTTGTTGACAGCACTCACTGTCCGAAAGACACTATCAGCATATATCCACCGTTAGCTTTAGGTTAGCTTGTTACCTGTTGTTCAGTGTAATATCGCTGACTGCTCAGTTAGATTAATACATCTGGCAGAGACTAACAGGCTACTTACAACTTTATTAACCAACATTACCTAACTAAGAATTGGAGAGTTAATTGATTCAGTCATTCACTGGAGGACAAAGACAGATAAACTGTCTGTGCTGTATAATGCAGTTAAAACCACTAGCTACGGCTAATGTGCATAGATTTAAAGTAAAACACAACAAGTAAATATTCACACCAGTCCCCGGTGTGAAAGCGGACTTATAAATAAATTATAGGAACACATTAATAGCAAATTAAGAGGTAAAATTATATATTTACATAAACATATATATGGTTCGAGGCACCCCTGTAGCTGTAAAAGACAATACTGAAAATGGTAAAGTAGTTTTTTTCTAGTACTGTGTCAGTTAATGCTACTGGCATGGTCGTAATTGATTAATTAATTAATGAATTAATTGGTTGATCTTAATTTGATAGATATGTCTGAAAAGCTTAGTGGCATTGTGGCCAAATATAGGGTGTTGGCATCCCCACAAACAGCACTCAACAGAACAGACAAAGCAATAATAAGACTAGAGTAGAGATCTTAAGTGGAGTAAAAACAACCTAAGGTGTGTTTAAAGAATCATGAACAATAAGACTCACTTGGGCCCCCAAAAAGAAAGCTTGCTCATTGATTGTGTTGAGATTACACTGATAAATGTCTTTGACAGTTATTGGTTATGAAGACAATGCGACCCAGACAAACTGCAGCCATTGTTTGTGCAATCGCTGATAAGGGGACAACTGGCAGTTGTAAAGCCTTGTTTACTTGCCTTTTGTATGTGTTAGATAGTTGTTCAGTGGTCTGTGTTTGATGCTGTCTTGCAGACTATTGGGGAGTTATTCCTCACCCTCAGTGAGATGGGTTTCACCGAGGAGCAGATCCAGGCTGCTATGCAGGCAGGGCATTTTTCTGTGGCGGATGCAGCTGAGTGGTGAGTTGTCCCGGCACTTATTCTCACCTCTGAAATTAGTGGAGATTGTCATTAATTAAATTATCTAATAAGCATGTGCTTTTGTGTCCCTCTCTGGTACACTGATAGGCTCTTACAGGGTCAGCATCCACGGCACAGGTTGGTCAAGCAGTCATCACAGCCAGCTGAAACAGCATTTTCTGCTTTCAACCCTCCCAAAGAGTCAGCAAGCATGTCTGAGTCACAGACATCTCCTACTGACAGTAGAGGTATGGCACCGAGCAGTTTGGACTATACAGTGTCAAATGTGATGGTTACTTGTACCAATTAGACTTGAACTTGTGGCTGGGTAACGGGACAGTTTACCTGTGTTTGTTTTCATGTACAGAGGGTCATATGCAAATGTGGCCCATCACTGTAGTATTGTGTCGATACGTCTGCGTATCGATGCATCGGTTGTGTCTCATTAGATTGTTTTTGACTTTAACAGGGAGTGCTTCATTAGTGCTGAGACCATCACAGTCATGCACCCTGTCTCCAGAGCCGCAACCAGTCGAGTCCCGCATCAAACAGGACAAGAGTGACTTCGAAGAGCAACAGAGGCAACGTGTTGCTCAGGAGGCCAGGGCGGAGAAAAGACAAAAAAAACAGGTCAGCGGTACTGAAAAGAAGGACTTCATGTACCGACCAGACTAGCAGTGTCAGTGCCAACTCAGCCACACTGGCAATTTGTTTATCACACAGAGAAGGAATTCTTTTAAGCTAAGTAGAAGAGAACATCTTGTCTTGTGTTTGTTGGTCTGTCAGGAGCGCGAGTTGGTGTTAAAGCGGATAGCTGAGGATCGGAGGAGCTTGCAGGAGAAGATCCAGACAAGCGCCGCCACAGAGACGTCTCCCCCCAATAGTCAAGGCCAAAAGCTTGGAGGAAAAGTTCAGACTAATGTGGATAACAACTGTATCCTCATGGTGAGGCTATGAAGAACCTAAATATTACCGTATACTGTAGACTTACAGTTGATTAAACCTCATATTTTTCTGTCTTGCTGCAGATTCGGCTGCCGTCTGGCGAGTCCATGCGTGAACGCTTTCCAGCTGACGCCCCTCTGCGCAGCGTCGTGGAGCATATCACCGGACGTCACCCCTCCCTACCCACCTTTTCACTCCTCCAGGGGTTCCCACGGAAACGCTTTGGGGAGGCGGAGCTTGCTTGCTCGCTGCGTTCCCTTGGCCTCACGCCTAACGCTGCATTGTGTATTCAGACCACTCCTCCAGAGACACCCCAGGATCCACCCAGTCCCGCAGAGCCACCTTCAGCGGGACAGAATGAGCAGCCTCCGAGCGCTGTGCTTCCTCAGCCACATATCCCTGTCCAGGAGGGGGCAGAGGGGCTAGACCCTGTTTTACCCCCTCCACTACCCAACCAGCTGTGGGAAGAGGCAGCGAATTATGCAGGGATCCCTGGAGTTGGTCCTTCTCTGTCTGGGCCTTCTCACTTCTGGGGTAAATATTAAATACTATGCGAAATACGCCTGGCATGTAAAAAAAAAATCTAATTATTTATTATTGTTATTATTATAAATGTTTCCTCACCAAAGATTGTTTATGTACAGTTGTTTTAGTAGCCTATAAGAATTATTTATAGGCTCAATTGTTTCCACAAAGCACAAACTTGAATGTTATTTAAATAGCTTTATAGTCATGGATGACATTCCTGGGGCTGTTCAACAGGGCGAGGCCAGAGATTGGTTCCTGGAAATCATGAGGAGGCTGCTGGCATAGAGGTTGACGAGGACCAAGAAGGAGAGGGGGAACCACCTAATTTGCTAAACGGTACTGCTCCCTGTGTCTGGGATTGGTAGAGACGCTTCATCCCTCCCTTTGCCTTCATTTTGCATTCTTTCCCCATCTCTCCTCCCCGCTTAACCTCCTCCTGGCAACATGTCTCTCCACTGTGGAACTTTTTGTTCTCTCATGTCAGAAACAGAAGATCCTGGCTTCTCACTCTCAGCTGTGAAAGTAGCTTTCAATCAGTTTCATACTGTATATTGCATAACTTGCCCGGTCTGCAAAACATTAGGCGGACTGCCCTCGTAATGTGTGTCATATGTGAGAAAGATTAGGATTAGGAAATATGTAGGTGAATGCCCCTTTCTGTCAAACATACAGTACACAGGGTCAAAACTGCTGAGCCCCACCGGTGGGAACTGTTCTCCCTAAGTGCTTACAGCTGGCCAGCCAATCATATTTAGTCTCTCAGAGCATGTGGGTTTGATGTAGTAGAATGTGTGTCAGGTCAGAGTGTGCTATGAGCTCAGTCCCAGTTTAAATTAGTTAGAGGAGAATCAAAGATCCACCACACAAGATGTTGATTAGAGGTGTGCGATTATATACAGTAACATTGCAAAGCATGTTTATTTTTTTTAACTGTAAAGAAATCTGCGTAAGATCAGATGGATTTCATCGTAACTAGTATTTCAGCTTGGTGAGATGAGCGTGTCTTTATGGATTGCAATTGTTGCGTGTGTGATTTTTACAGGAATGCCGAGGCTGCCTTTTTTCCCGGAGAACAGGATTCGTGGAGGATTTGAGCCCAGGCACCACTGGCCAGAGCAAGGCAATCGACTTAGGTGGGTGTCTAGACAGAATGCCACTTAAGGCTAAATGCCATGCAAGAACTTTAATGCATTTTATGTGATACCTCTCTACGTGCATTACAGTGTTATTACTTAAGTAGGACAGACTTGTTCAAATGTGTTTTGCTGCTGGTTATGATGAATTATTTTTAAAGTAGTATACCATTAATAAGAATTGTGCTGGCAGTTTAGAATGATGTGTTGATTGCTGTTTTCACATGCTGACCAGATATTTTACATGTACATTAAATTATAGTATGTATGTTAAAGACAGTTGTGTCTATGTGTCTTAGGGAGGCACCAGTGGAGGACCCAGCAGAGCCTGAGGATGCAGGAGTTCGGGTGGCGCCCGTAGCTGCAGGTCTGGCTGCAGTGGAGCGTCTTCAAAGAGCTGCACAGCAAGAAGACCCCCGTGCCTCCCAGGGACAGCCATCACCCCCTAAAAGACCCTTCAGAGCACCCAGCGTGCCGTCCCTATGTGCCTTGGCCACCCGCGCCACTGTCCACCTCATGACTGGTGAGAGACTGTAAAATACAGTTGTTTGGGACTCTCCATCGTACCCAACTGATTTGTTTGTATGTGAGCGTTCAGCAAAAAGTGTAAAGCTCAGCTGATTTTCTAGAAAACGTGTGTGTACGCTTTGTTTACTCATCGCGTTCATTCTGTGCCTTGTGTCCCTCAGCTCCCAGTATGCAGTACAGCAGCAGTCTGGCATGTCTGACCCCGGAGCTAGCAGAGCTTCTGCTCAACCACATGTCCCGCGAGAGACTCTTACGTCCACGCACCCTGGAGCTCTTTTTTGGCTGCCCATTGCAAAAGTTTGTCCTAAACTGTTACCCGTACTCCACCAACGAGCTCCTGCGTCAGTTACGGGCCTTCCCAGCACTGAAGCATCTGAGTCTGGTCAACTCGCCTCTCATCACTGGTATAAAATTTTATCCTAGGATTGAGTCAGGTGGATGTAGTGTCAGTTTTTTCTGTGTAAATGTGTAAATTCTCCTTCTCCTAAACTTGTTTTGTCCAGACTCAGGCCTGTCAATCCTGTCCAGCCTGGTCAAACTCCAGTACCTCAACCTGGCCTCCTGTAGCAAACTGACCGACTCCTGTCTGCAGCATATCACAGGTTGGGCTTTCTACACACTCAAGCAACCTCATGAACAAGGCTCAGACTGTTACTAGAAGGGGATAATAAATATAATAGATTATGTAACACCACTCTACGTGCAATTACAAGCATGTGCAAAAGCGCCAGATCCCAGCATAAGCTGCTCTGTGTTAAGCACTTGAAGTTAGAGTTGATTTTTTTTTTTTCGGGTTCTGCCTTTATGAAGGATTTTGCCATGTATCAACATATTTTTTTTTCTCGTTGTGTCTTCAAGGTTTAAAGAACCTGTGTTTCCTGTCCCTGGACCAAACCAAAGTGACTGATGCTGGGATGGTGCTATATCTCCAATCAGCTCCATCCTGCCTCTTTCAGCTCAGCCTGAACCAGACGACAGTAACTGAAGCCACACTGGTAGTGCTGCCCACATGTGTGCCACAGCTGCGGCTCCTCAGCATCAAGCAGACTAAGGTACTTCAGCTCAAACAGGCCCAGCTAACGTTTGAATTATGCCTTCATGTTTGTCTTAGTATTATACTTAGCTCACAGAACAGCCACTTTAAAAAAGTTTATCTTTTTACTTTTTTTCTCACATTTTCATGTCTTGGTGGATATTGTTTTGTCAGGTTAAGGATGTGTCAGCTTTGGCAGCGCTCTCCAGCCTGCAGACTCTCAACCTGGATGGGACAGGTGTGACAGAGGGCTCTCTAGAGCACATGGCCACCCACCCTGCCCTGTCTTCCCTCAGTTTGGCAGGTATCCCTGTAGCTGATGGCAACCACGCCCTGCAGATCATCTCAGGTTTGTAACTGGAAAGGAGCATTCACAAATGAGTCTGAGCTGTGTTGAATACAATTTTTAGCAACATTTTTCCTTCCTTCCAGGTCTTAAGTTGACTCAGCTGACCCTCCCTGGACGCCACTCTGTGACAGACAGCGGACTGACATTCCTCTCTAGACTGTCTCTGCTCTCAGAGCTGGACCTGACAGACTACACACAGGTCACAGACCAGGGAGTCAACCAGCTCTCCACCATGACCAGGTCATTCCCACACTTTATAATTAGTATACTGTACTCTACAATACCCTACTTCCTTACATAATACAGCAGGCTATTATAACAGGAATATTGACGGGAGTACTGTGTGTACTTTGTGTAGGTTGAAGAAGCTGTCACTTAGCAACACTCAGGTGACAGATGCAGCGCTTCCCTCTCTGCGTGGCCTGCAGGAGCTGCAGGAGCTATGTTTGGACCGAACAGCAGTCACCAGCCGCGGAGTGGCAGAACTCATCACCCGTCTGCCGCACCTCCAGGTGATTTTATTGGTGACATCTGTGAATATGTGCATCTGTCAGTTGCCTAGCACCATTTTAGATTTAGAAATGGAGAAATCAATATAAGTGAGTAGTAAGTAGTACAAGTAGTAGTACCTGTTCTCTGGGTTAATTTACTATATATTGCATTTAACACTTTTGTAATGTATGTAACCCTTTGGATAACATTTATCCTGCATATTTAAGTTTCAGGATTTCACACTGTATACCTAGATAACCCTTGCATATTTGCTGTGTTTACACTACTGTTTTTAGAAGCACAAATCAAACACTGCTACAGCACAGGGCTCATTAATTCAGGGTGCTAACCCTCTCTTAAAAATAATAGTGTACAAAATTTACTAAGTGATGGTTAAATGTGGGTTCAGAAAGGTGAATGGCCTGCTCTTATCCAAAGCACTTTACAAATTTGCCTCTGATTCACACACTGATGGCAGAAAGCGACCCTGCGTGCTCGGCACTGGTTTAACCATCAGGAGTAAGAGCTCAGCGTGGGGACAGGAGGGGGAAAGGGGCGTGACTTTTTTATGTCGAAGAAGTATTTTTCCAGCCTTCGTGGTTAGGGGTCAGGGTTGGTCAGAGTCGGATGTATGCTTGCTGACAGATTTAGTATGTCTTGTAATGGCATTAATACGAATTAGAGTTCCCCCTGCCACTGGCTTTCTCAACCAGAGGTCAGTTTCAATGATGTCTTCTTAATGACAGTAACTGTAACCACTGTTATCCACCCTGCTACAATATGATCTTAATTGACGTAATCTCTTTTCCCGACTCTCCCCGACCTCGTTTTGTACGCATGATGTTTTGCTAATGCTTGTTTTTTTTTCTGTTTTCTAGGTGTTGGGGTTAGCCAGCACTCAGGTGGGAGACACAGTAGTGAGGAGAGGTCTGATCCGCTGCAATCAGCTGGTTAAGCTTAATCTCAGCCGCACACGGATCACAGACCACGGTAAGGTCACACGCTAAACTCACTCACTTTGTTGAGTAATCTTTTTCTTACTCGACTGAACAACTTCAACGTGTTTTCACACTTCTCCCTCAGGTCTGAAGTTCCTGAAACACATGCATCTGGCTCAGGTGAACCTGGACGGCACCGGTGTGAGTCTGATAGGTATCGCAAGCCTCCTCACTTTCACCAACATTAGCAGCATTCGCGCCAGCAACACTCGCACCATTTCCCCCGATGAAGTGTCAGACGAGGAGTGGGAAGCCCAGTGAGCTTCGACTCCCTCCTGTTGGTCCACAAATACCCCTCCCGAGCACGGCTCTGACTGCTGCTGTCCCCTTTGTAGCCTCTAAAAGATGCTGCCATCAGGACAGCCTGAACAGCGAAACACTCCTACTTGCACTGTTTCAACTACAGCTCGTGCCACTAATCTGTCAATCATGCACGCTACCAAGTTGAAATTTAAACAGGAGCCTTGTGTTTTAAAACTAGGCCATTTAACGTTTACAGATATAGAATCAATCAGTATTTAAGAGCAAACGCTGCAGCCCTTTGTCTCTGGGAAACTCCACCTAACAAACGTAGCTTTAAAGCTTCATGTGCAGCCTTATAGGTTGGAGATACATGTGTTTCCTCTGGTTGGCACTTTTGGAACCAGCTAGCAGGAACATACTTTATGTTGGAAATGTAACATATAACACAGCATGTATTTTCAGACTGTAATGACTAACAGCCTGATATATTTAGACATTAAATGCAAACCTAAATTGTCGATTCAACCAAATGCGGTTGAAGGAAGGCTTTTGGAAGATTTGAAGGCAGATAATGTCTTCCAGTAATCTTTGGACACTTATTGTTAAAACTAACCTTGAATCTTAAGCTGTAAACATGTCGTGTTGGATTTACCAGAAGAATTAATTGCCAACTAGGATTGAGTTCACGTCAACCTCCTGATGTTTATTAGAATTAGATCCTGTGCTTTTTTGTGTGTGTGTGTGTGTGTGAGAGCTCCAGTTTATGGTGCTATTAATCGCAGCGCTTACATTTCTCAGGCTCCTGATTTCAGGCATAGAGCAGTTTTAAATTCATATAATGGATTGTAGACGTTTCCTCCTGGACAACTTTTCAGGCTCACATATCTTTTCTTGCTTTAATCCCTGTAATTGTACAGTGTTTGTACCTGCTGCAAGCACGACTGCAGATGAAGTCCACTGTCCACAATGACAAAACAAATCTTTACTTTCTGTTTAATACTGTAAACAAGCGAGAGATGTCAGCTTCTGTTGGTTTGTTATTGGCTTTAAATCCATAAAAATGAAAAAAAAAAAAAAGCCCATGTTGGTAAAATTATTTGCTCAGATGCTGGTTTTAACAGAATCCGTTTCACATTTCATGTTATGACATTTTCTCATTATCACTACATACCAAATAAGTCTAATTTAAAACACACTGCCGGATGTCTACATCAGGTGATATAATTGATCTTGGCTACAGTCTTTTTAGGCATTGACTGGACCTTTTTCTCATTTCAAAATATTAAGGTTTGTCGTAACAATATAATAATCTTAACGAGAAATGTTATTTAATTTTAACAACTTTGATTTTGTGTAATAATGGGAACGTTTATTACATGACAAAGTTATGTTTTAATGAAAAGTTTGTTGTAATAGAAAAATTTGGTATGTAGTAATGTGAAAAATACGCAGTTAAAAATGTTTGGCAATTTTTTTTCCTAATGGCAGCAAATACGCTGCTGTACTTCTGGGTGATGTTAACACCATTCCAGTATGACATGAACACAGCTTTACTGAGAGCTTTAGAAAAAGTGATAGCCTGAAAAATTAATAAAATTTAATAACTTAGGGAGTGGCCTGTATGGATCTTAATTTACAGCAAACCACACCGCAATAGTCACTTTAGGATGATAATTTTTCCCGTTTAACTGCATCCTGGAGATGCATTGGCCTCAGCTGTAGTGTTTCATAAATGGCTGTCATTATCTTCGATCTTTGGTTATGCCAAGAAATGTCAGTATTCTTTGGACAGCCCAGTAATTTTCAGTTAAGTGTTAGACTGGGTGAGGAGCAAATACCGAGCAGCGGCTGTCACACGAGGTTGGATCTATACAGCCGTGGGACTCACAAGCCAGAATCCAAAGCAACTACTTCTAATCACTTGTCCTCTTGTTTACAGAGATGTACAATAGTTTATTTTCCCTAAAAGCTTTTGATTTTTGGATACAAGCACTGTTTAAGTTTAAAATGAATAATAAAGTCTTCTCAATTTAAATATGCTGTTTTTATGTTCTGTTTATTCAGACAAACCTTTATTGCATTACATTGTTAAATAAGGCAGAAATGCTCTTTTACACCGGGGGGGGAGAGAGGGGAAAAAAAAAAAAGTCAACTTTTAAATATCATAAAATATGACCTAAAAAGCTGCTGCATACATGTTGGGATAAAACAGAACATTTGGAAAAATAAAACTTTTCTATGAAGACAGCACAATGGAATGCATTCCAAAATGCACTGAGATGCTTCAGGTGAATCAGCCAATCAGAGTGCAGCCTGAGGTGAAGGGAGAAAGGGGGGGAGGGGTTGGGAAATGTCAGGTTAAGCACAATGCAGCACCGTTATACTGAGATGGAAATACAGTACAACATGTACAACAGACGTGTCCAATAAGATGCATAAGAGATTGTTTCAGTTCTAGTTAGGACATTTTCTGCTAGTCTCTTCGGGAGCTTGCAGGTCAAATCCATGATGCAAGATAAAGGAGTGGCTCAAGAGTGTATTGTTGCTTTAGATGTCATGCGCTTGCTTTTCGATCTTTGATTTCAAGTGCTCCTTATAAGCCAGGATGTCCCTGTTCCACTTTGTAATGGTTTGACTCTCGCAAATCCAGATCTCCTGAGCCACCTAGAGAAAAGAGAAAAAAGGTTTTAATTGTGTGAGCTATAGTTGTTAAAATTAAATTCTCTTGTTTACAGTTTCCAACTAACAAATCCATAAGTTACTGATAAAGGCTTTAAAGATGAAATGCCAAATGGGAGCCATGATCACACATGTACCTGCTGAATGAGCCTGAAGTCGTGGCTAACTAGCATCATGCCGCCATCAAACTCGTTGATGGCTTCCGCCAATGCGTCAATAGTCTCGATATCCAGGTGATTGGTGGGCTCGTCAAGGAACAACATGTGAGGGTTCTGCCAGGCCAGCCAGGCAAAACACACCCGGCACTTCTGGCCATCTGACAAGTTCCTGATCGGACTGACCTGAAAGAAATTTCAGGTGAAAACTTGCAGACAGAAACAAAAAGCAAGTATGACTTTGGCCTTTACACTGAATTCAGTTTTGCACTTTTCCCTCCCTTTTCTGTATCTTCAGGAAAAGTAGCCCATTCATACCTGCTGTTTCCCCGTCAGGCCGTAGCGACCAATGATCTTCCTCATCTCCTCCTTTTCTTTGATCTCAGGGAAACACTTCATCATGTACTCCAACGGAGACAAGTCCAGCTCCAGCTGCTCTGTCAGATGCTATAACATAAACAGACAGGAGACATTTAATTTTATTGTACAAGCTACTTTATATGCAAGGTATCATGCTGTAGAATTCCCTGGTAGTTAAAAACAAAAGTGATGCTGAGTGTTTTACCTGGTGATATCTGCCTATCTTGACGTGAGAATGCTTGCGGATCATGCCATCAGTGGGTAGGAGCTATGAAGAGAAAATTAGAATAAATGAATACTCTGAAGACAACTGCAGGTTGTTTCAGGCTAATGGGTAAATAAACCTACCTCTCCCATCAGCAGCTTCAGCAGAGTGGACTTCCCTGCTCCATTAGGCCCCACCAGAGCCACTCGTGTATCCAAGTCGATACCAAACTCCAGGTTTTTATATATGTGTGGCTGTAGGGAACATTAACAGATGACTTGAGTAATGAACCTACATTTCAGTGAACAAAGCTCCATCCATGCTGTAATATCAGCTATACTCACCGTGTTGTCACTGTACTTGAAGCTCACATTCTGAACCATGATAACAGGAGGAGGAATCTTCCCACAGGGAGGAAAATAAAATGACAGAGTCTGTTGGAGACAGAGGCAAGTGTTAATACCATGACATTTAATGTACATGTCCATAATTTCCCAAAGTGTGTTATCAGTGGCTCAAAACAACTGCTCAGCTGTAATGCGGTCAGTGGTTTGGAATATTACAGTACCTTGTCATTCACAACTTTTTCAGTCAAGCCTGATGCCACCATCTTCTGCAGTGTCTTCTCCTTGCTCTGTGCCTGTCGTGCCAGCTTTGCAGAGCCGTGACCAAACCTGGCTATGTAATTCTGGAAGACAGATGTGTTTGATTTGACCAATGAAAAAAGGAGTAAGTATTGTTTATCAAAATCATGACTACTTGGGGTGGGGGGGGGCTGCTCTGAACTACCCAGTCTGCGCAGTGAAGATAACCCACCATGTGATGTCCCTTATTTACCTTCATGTGTGCTATCTGGTCCTGCTCCCAATTGAAGCGCTTCATCTGGTTCTCTTCCAGCTCCTCTCTGGTCTTCACATACTGGTCATAGTTACCCTTAATATAAAAATAGATTTGCATGGTCATCCAACAGAAACTGCATACATAGACACATAATTAGAAACAGCCCGCCTCCAGTTTCCTTATATAGCACTAAGAGATCACAGATTGCTGAGTCTACTCCAGACACTTTTAAAAAGAGACCCTCCAAATGGGTCTAAGACTGAGCTTTGTGTTTAGCGGTCTTCTTACCGTGTAGTATTTCAGTTTTCTCTGATGCAGGTGGATGATGTTGGTGCACACACCATTCAGGAAGTCTTGAGAGTGTGAGATGAGCACGAGGATTCGCCTGAATCTGAAAAGAACAAGCAGGATGATCAGTGCCTGTCAACAGTTTTGGCTATTTAAAAAAAAAAAAAAAAAAAGGATGAAGTTGGGTGCGGACTTACGACTTGAGCTCCTCTTCTAACCACACACAAGCGTCCAGATCCAAGTGGTTAGTGGGTTCATCCAGCAACAACATGAAAGGCTTGATGAACAGGGCTCTTAAAAACAAGAAACAGGATAGTCAGATTTTTTCATGTACTTTCTTCTCTAGAGTTAGATAAGATAGATACTTCTTCCATCTGTACAGTAAATATAAGGCTACAGCCTGTAGCCAGTTAGCTTAGCATAAAGACCAGCCTAGTTTTTGCTGGTTGCCTGGCAACGAGGCTAGCCAAGATATAATCTGCCATATATGAATTTAAAATTTGTTTGTTTAAGGATGTTTTCTACACAGGACAGGAGCTGCTACTCAGTGAGTACTTCCCCATAATGCATTGTATCATCATCATCTCTGTATGATGATATGAGCATTTTGTCCTCACCTGGCCAGAGCAACACGCATCCTCCATCCTCCACTGAAGTCCTTCAGCTTCTTCTGCTGCATTGCACTGCTGAAACCCAAACCGTGGAGGATCCGAGAAGCTCGCACCTCTGCCTTGTCTGCATCCAGCTCCTCCAGACGCTCATACAGCTCCATCAGCTTCTCACACTCCGCTATGTGGGAATGAGAGAAAGACATTTACAGTTCATTAAGGCCGCTACAGCCCAATTATGTGCGAGACAGCTTTCCATACTCCATATAAAGTCTGCATTTAAAAATAAATGAATGTGTCTTAGCTACAAGTCTCATTAATTTTGTTAATGAGACTTTGTTGTCACTCAACTATACTGCTGGTGTGATGATTCATGTTCTCCCTTTTTAGTTACTGTATGGTACATCACATGTTACTCACAGTCTTCATGGGCAAGTCTCTCTGCTTCCTTCTCCAGCATAATCCTCTCTTCATCCACGTCCATGACACACTGCAGAGCCGTCTTTTCGCTGGGGGCCATCTCCCGGGTCAAGTGGTAAATGTCTATATGCTCTGGAATGGGAATTTCACGATGTCCAATGGCTGACAACAGCATGGATTTTCCTGGTAGATAAAAAGTACATAAGAAAATTATACTCATTGTAGGGGAACTGCTGTAATTGGGAAAATGTGTAATGTTTTGAACAAAGTGTGAGCACAGTGAAAGAACAGTGTATATAAGGGCTATTCTCTATGTTAATGGAGTGTAGCAGTTTTAGGATATCAGGGCAGACTGTAGCCTACAAGCACCTTTATCGAGCATTTGACCCAACCGCTCCACAAAAACAGCACAAAATTACATCAGCCACTGACTGCCAGGAGAAACTGGTTACCTGTGCCGTTAAGGCCAATGAGGCCATAGCGTCTGCCTGAGTTGAGCTCAAGGCTGGTGTCTGCTAGCAGCTCTTGGCCATGGAAGGTGAGCGACAGGCTGCTAATGTGGACATCGGTGCTGTTGGGGTGTGAGGCCAGAACGCCTGTCACTGCCCGAGCCTCTGTCTTCCGCAGCTCAAATTCGTCCAGCTCCTTTGTCAAACTGGCGATACCTGTTAAAGTGAAATACACACATTAAGCAAGACATATACATATGGACAGAATGGCAACTTCAAGTGAAGTTCACTGTCTTATATTGCCAGAACTGATCTCTGGAACGACACTCAAGCCAAGCAAACCGCAACCAAACCTATAACTATTTTAAACTTTAAAGATCTGTCCCCCTCTCACCGTTGCTTTGTGCTCCATTAAGCTGGGTCTCTGCTTGTTCACCCTCCTCATTTAGCTCATCAGCTTTCTTGGTACGCTGGCGAGCCTTTGCAGCCTCCTTCTTCTTTGCTGCCTTCTTCTTGGCTAAATCGGATGGCATGGTTGCGCAAGGCTATTCAACAACAGGAAATAGAGATGAAATAGAGACAAAAAAAAAGGGGGGGGGGGGGGGGGCACATATAGATCAACAATCTAGCTTTTAAATAATGCCATATTATATCATGGAAACAGTACCATCCCCTGATCTTTAGTTGCTCAAGGATTTAAACATTTTGGGATCACTTTCATAGTCTTATAAAGCATATAAGATTATCAACAAGCCCACATGTGTCCTCTATGACTACTTTGGCCTAATGCCATCAAGAATGTGTATAGATTGCCTGTATGTAAAAGGAAGTTTGGTGTTATTCCGGAAGATTAGACCTGTGAACAGCCACAGTACAAGAAATGGTCAGTTTACCTCAAGTATAGACTGATAAATGCACTTCTGACATATATGCCTTTGTGGTGTTAGATATTGTTGGCCAGCTACAAACTGGCCACTGCCATTAATCCTTGGGTATTTTAAACTCTAACATCGTCATTTTTCTATTTTTTTAATGTGTGTAAATGAATTGTATGCGTGTACTTTTTTGCGAACTTGCTTGTCTCAAATTGCCCCTTAAAAAAGGACGAATAAAGTATTTTTAAGTTGAATTGTACAAATCAAATGTTATCAGCGTATAAATCACGGTTAACCTGACTAATCGCTTACAGCAAGTGTTGTTCTAGCTACTCCTAACGACACTCGCTTACAGCAAGTGTCGTTAGGAGTAGCTAGAACAATTGCCGGTAAACCAGGAAGAAAATGCGCCGGTATCTGAACTCACGGTGTAACGTTAAGTTCAATTTACAACTGATTTTGTGAAAGGACTACCGGTATTAGAAAAGACATAAGATGATGAACGGCTCGGCCTCAGGATCGGTGGTGACAATGTTAACTAAAAACGCATTCTGCTCCCACCTGCTTGCACGTTGGGCTCTAACATTAGCTGTAAAGCCTGATAGCCCAGCTAACGGCAGCTGATGCCGCTAGCATTAACGGCAGGTTTTGTCACTTGAGAGCGAATTAGTCGACGACTACAGCCGAACAGCGGCATTATCTGATTAAGACAGGATGTCATACATAAAGACACATTATGTCGCTATCGATAAACTAGCCGTTGACTGCGTTAGCCGCTGACAGGCCTGAGCTGCTAAAAGCTAAATTGACGCAAGGCCCGACTAGCACCGACTCTGAAGGCGACTAATTCGGCTGCGACTAAATGTTTTTCAAGACTACATTTAAGTCAACAGAAACCTCTGTATGTTAGCGATTTGAGTCGTAGTTTATAGACGTCATTAATGTCTTTCTTACCTAGATAATAAATTACTGGTCTCGGGAGCACACCGACGTCTCGTGTCCACTTTTCGCCGGGTGGATGTAGCCGCTCTGAAACCGCCAGACAGACCATATATGGAAAAGAGGGGCGGTGAGAGAAGATAAACCCTCCCCTTCTCTGGGGACTGCAGTAAAACGTCACTTTATTACTCCTAATTTAGTAGCACGTTTAATTTATAACCCGGTAAAATACTGTAGCTATTAGTCATTGAGTGGAAGACACTAAATAGTTACGGAAGCGCAAAATCGGAGTCCTAATCTCAAAATTATGGCTTACTATATCATAATTGCGAGAGAAGATCTCAAAATTATGACTTACTATCTCATAATTACGAGAAAAGATCCCAAAATTATTAGTTACAATCCCAGCAAACAGGTAACTTTCAGGGAACGTTCCCTAAAGTTCTCTGAAGGTTATAGAACGTTCTTTAAAGGTTATTACAGTAAAACGTTTACAGAACCTTTAGAAAACGTTCCCTGAGGGTTATTTTGGAAAGCTTTCCTACGTTTTGCGCACGCAAAACGAACGTTCGCTGAACGTTAAGAAAATTTTCCAAAAATAACCTTCAGGGAAAGTTCGATGTGGGGTCCAGCGAACGTTTCCCTACCGTTCAGGCAACGTTCGCTGAACGTTCCCCGAACCGAATATGTTTGCTGGTAACAGTTACCTCAATTGCGAGAAAAGATTTAATAATTATAAGAAAATGCCCCCAGATTATGGCTTACTATCTCATTATTACGAGAAAAGATCCCCAAATTATGACTTACTATCTCATAATTGCGAGAAAAAAATCTTATAATTGTGAGAGAAGATACTAAAATTGTGACTTACTATCTCAAAATTACGAGAAAATGTCTCAAAATGAGAAATTTTGACATAGTAAGTCATAATTATGAGATCTTTTCTTGTAATTTTATGACAAATTTATCTCATAATTATGACTAATTATGACTTAAAATCTCTAAATTTTAAGTCATAATTATGAAACAAGGCCGTTTTTTCCATTGGTGAATGCAATGTGCGTCTAATATGGGGTAAATTAATATATCTGGCAATAAAACGAAAGGCAGCTCGATTATCGCAGTGAGATTATACTGATAAGGTTACCAGCGTCAAGTAAATCCTTTTCAGATCATAACATAGACCCATATATAGACACAGGCTTTCCCTGATCAAACGTTCATACTAATATGATATTTTATCGCTGACATTGTTTTTAAGCAACCCCCACTTCACGGGTCTCCTGCTGCTAACCGTTTCAGTCAGAGGTGATGCTCAGTCAGTCAGTCAGTGATGATGAGGGACCGACGTTACATCCACTTCTGCCTCTGTGTGTGTGTGGCACTCAATTTTTGAGGAAGTCAATAAACTGAGGAAATGGACGACACATATGCAGCCAAGCCTGACGACTTTTTGGCAACATTAACGCAGAAAATGTGGATATATTCTTTCGGATTAGAGGAGATGGACCGACGAGCGACGACAAATCTGCATTGAAACAACGGACGCGATGCTAGCCTGCTAGCTTGCTGTTTGGTGTTTGTTCCTCCGACTCATAACGTTACTGTTGACGTTACGATTTCGGATAAGGCGATGAAAACTGTCGAGTCTTCTAGACTAGATTAACATAAACCTTAACGGGTAACTTTACTCGGTGACATTTAGCGTCTAGATGCATTATTTGTATAATTATTTGTACATTAGTTTAGAAGTCGCTATTAGCGTTAACGCTAGCCAAAATTAGTTAAGCTAATTAACATTAGGTTAGCTGAGAAGATACGTTATTACACAGTTTGCACGACAGTGACTAGTGTGAACCAGTCAGCAGTTAAGTCAACCAATGGTATTTGCAAATACATGGTTCTCATGAATGGATAAAGCAGTCTATAACGTTAGCTGCACGTTTAACGTACACTTTGTGCTTACGAGGAAAATATTAAACAATTATATTTGAAATATTTTTAATCTATTGCTCTACAAAAGTGACTTTCGTGATTTATCTTTACTTGATAGGTTCATTAGAAACTTTATAACTACTACCTCTCCGGATAGGACTGAGAAAAGAGACAGTATGTGATATTTAAAGCAATTCTCTGCCACTTTTAACTGATCGGTTGCATCTCAAATAGGTTGAAATATTTAAAGGCTGACCAGAAGGGTTGGCACAGCTTCAAATGCTCTTTAAAGCCACATGGGCTGTTAACTCTCCCAGAACGGCCTCATCAAGTGTAGCTCATAACAGCTAGATATGCGTCTTTCCTCCTTTTTGGCCGTGTTCAGGCCTGCTTTACCCCTTATCCTCGGGCTGTCTCTGGGCTGCAGTCTGAGCCTTTTAATGGTGTCCTGGACACAAGGGGACACGGATGACTCCTGCAGAGATGAACTGGGCAATGGGGGGCTTTTCCTGGGCAGAGGAGATGCTCAGAGAGACTTAAGGGATGGGGCTGGAGAGGAAGACTTCCAGCCACGTATAGTGCCCTATCACAAGGACCCAAACAAGCCACATAAGAAAGTCCTCAGGTAAGTGTGGAAGTCAGGTCTTTGTTTCCAGGTGCTGAAAGAAGTCAAAACATGATGTAATCAGATCAGATTAGATCAAGATAGATACCATGAAGAATTGTGAGAGACGTTTGTGTTAGTGGTATAGAGAGGGCTTTTCAGCGAACACATATGCAGCCATTGAGGGTTTTTTTTTTCTTCAAAAAATGTGAAGGCAAATTTGTCAGATAAACACCACATAACATCTCCTTATATCTTACAGGATTTGTTTTTAGAAACTGGAGACAATTTGATTCCAGGGGATTTACGTTTGTTAATTCTCTCTTTAATAGGCTTACATTTAAATCTCTCCTGCAATAATCTAAATGCACTGAGTGGGATATACAGTATAGGTGGCCTCTAGATTAAAGGTTACATTAGTCAGATCTACTTGTGTACATATATGTACAGTAGCTCAGATGTGGAAGACTGGACCTGTTAATCCACAAATGCATAAGATTTGATAATCTACATGTTTTAAATTAAAATTCTAAAGCTGATTATCAGCTGGGAAGAGTTTCGTATAATCTGTAGAAGTTTGGAAGAACTTGCTGAAATCTAAGATGTTTTTTAAATGCTGTCAAGATTTCCTACTAATAGCTTCCAAACCTAACTTGTGTTCTAATTTTTTCCATCTATCTTTTTTTGTCTACCTCTGCAGAACGCGGTATATTCACACTGAATTGGGTATCAGAGAGCGACTGCTGGTGGGCGTGCTAACCTCTCGAGCAACCCTCAACACACTTGCTGTGGCGGTGAACCGCACAGTTGCCCACCACTTCCACCGCACCTTTTTCTTCACGGGCCTGCGCAGCCCCAAGGTGCCTCATGGCATGACTGTGGTTGCCCACGGTGACGACCGTCCCGTGTGGCTGATGTACGAGACAGTGCGTCACCTCCATCAGCACTATGGCTCAGACTACGACTGGTTCCTCTTAGCCCAGGACGACACTTACATGCAGGCAGATCGTCTGTCAGAGCTCGTCGGCCACCTCAGTGCAGGTCAGGATCTGTATATGGGCAGGGCGGAGGAGTTCATTGGTGGGGAGGAGAAGGCACGCTACTGCCATGGGGGTTACGGCTACCTGCTGTCTCGTAGTCTGCTGGCCCGTCTGCAGCCCCACCTTGACACTTGCCGTAATGACATCCTCAGCGTGAGACCTGATGAGTGGCTGGGCCGCTGCATCATTGACTACCTGGGTCTCAGTTGTGTGGAGATACACCAGGTAACAAAAACCAACAAAAGTGTAAATAAAAATGATTCAGCAGAACAGTTGTTTTCTTAATTTAATGTGCTTTTGGTAGTTTTTTTGGAGGAATGTCCACAATAACATTTCTTCATCTATGTTTGTTTGGCTCACAGGAGATGACCTATCGTTACTTTGAGCTCGGGAAAAACGCAGATCCAGAGCGTGAAGATAGCGCACAGTTTAAAAATGCCTTTACCGTCCATCCTGTATCAGAACCAAATCTCATGTACCGCCTACACAAACGCTTCAGCCAGATTGAGCTGGAATGGACTTACCTACAGATCCAGCAGCTGCAGGTTGGTAACACTTTATCATTTTTTCTCTCAACTATAAACAACTATAAGTGTGTTTTTATGATTTTTGTGTGATGGGACTACACTGATGCTGTGGAGATGAGTTCTGTGTGAAAGTATACTGTTTGTTCTTCTCTCCACCCCACCCATTTTTGAACCAGGGCAGAAATTCCTGACTGATATAATATTTATACATGTCAGAAAGCCAAGACAAGGGATAGGGTGTTCTGCAGAGTGTTGCATTCCAGTGTCAGCGCTCTTTTGAATTTTATCTGCGCTAAGAAGCCATGATCATTTATTAGGCATGGAAGAATATGCATTATTAAGGACTGATATACACATTGTTCCTGCTCCATTGTATATTATGTAAACTGTAACTTCTTTGTAATTTTCCTCTTTCTGTATTGTCCTACTGAGCCTGTGCTGTGTTTTGCACAATCATAAATCAGCTGCCACAACTAGAGATATAAGTGTGTGTTGACTCACCCCGAAACTAGCAGTTGCTTGCACTTCTTAAAGACCGCTGTTAGTTATTTCCTTCTTGGATACTATTGTGTAATAAAGCTTCAAGTAACAACTGAGGATAATTGCAGTTGGGCTGTTTTCACTTGACTTTAAATATACCTTACACCACAGAGCGATCAAATATGTCACGGAGGCAAATGTTTACACTATGTATCCTTCTGAATTGATCTTTAATTAACTTGCATAATACAGTTTGGCAGATTTGATATGTGAGAGTGAGGTTGTATAATATGTTATTTGTTTGTACTCATCAGATGCAGATCAGCAACCTGAGTGACTTGACACCAGAAGGTAAGGCTGGGGTCACGTGGCCTGTAGGAATCAATCCTCCCTTCAAACCAAAGACCCGTTTTGAGGTTATAAACTGGGAGTACTTTACTGAAGAGCATATTTACTCGTGCATCGACAGCTCACCCAAGTGTGAGATGAGAGGGGCTGACCGCGCTGACGTAAACGCAGTTCTGGAGATCGCAGTGGAGCGTCTGAACGAGCGTTACCAGCCGCAGCTACGCTTCCGCAAGCGCCGTCTACTTAACGGATACCGGCGCTTTGACCCCACGCGCGGTATGGAGTATGTGCTGGATCTCGCACTGGAGGCCTATACCCAGAAAGGTCACAGTCAAGTCATTGCCAAACGGGTTAACTTGTTACGACCTTTAAGTGCAGTTGAAATTATCCCCATGCCTTATGTGACAGAGGCAACACGGGTGCAGGTTATCCTACCGGTCACTGCCCAGGATCAGGACTATGTCGGTAACTTCCTCGACATGTATGTGATGAACACTTTGGACACCCATGACAATGTTTTACTCACGTTCTTGTTCATCTACGATCCCTTTGATGCACAGCGAGTCAGCCAGACTGATGTGTTCGCTGGCATCAAGGCTATGATTGGGGAAGTGGAGAAGCGCTATGGAGACGTGAAGATCCCATGGATCAGCGTGAAGACGGAGGTTCCCTCACAGGTCAAGCTGATGGACATCATCTCTAAAAAGCACCCAGTGGACACGCTGTTCTTCCTGGCCAGCGCATGGACAGAGGTCAACGCTGACTTCCTGAACCGCTGCAGAATGAATGCCATAAGCAACTGGCAAGTCTTCTTCCCCATCCACTTCCAAGAGTACAGCCCGGCTGTTGTCTACCGCGACCAGCAGCCCTCCGCTGCCTCCTCCTCTTTTGCCTCTGAGTCCCTGCGAGACGGCCACTTCGACCGCCACGTCTTTGATGAGGCTTGCTTTTACAATGCTGACTACATGACCGCACGGACCAAGATGGCGGCCGACATCTTGGACAACGAGGAGCTGCTGGAAAGCATGGACGTGTACGACATATTTGTCCGTTACTCCGGCCTGCATGTGTTCCGAGCTGTAGAGCCTGCGCTGATCCAGAAATACGTGCGGCGGGCGTGCAACCCGCGGTTCAGTGAGGATATCTACCACCGCTGTGTCCTCAGCAACCTGGAGGGTCTGGGGTCACGCTCCCATCTAGCCATGGCTCTGTTTGAGCAAGAGCAGGCCAACAGCACCTAGAGGAATGCTCAAGCAGAATATTGTGGATTGTAAAATAATTTGATCCATATACTGAAGTGGAAAGTGGTCAGCAAAAGAACAGCATCATCTTGCTCAGTGACACTTCAGTAGAGCAAACGTGTGCTGATGCATAAACTCATAGTTGTATCTTCCAGCTGAGAAACTCTGCTCAGTATGTATGAGCACGTCTTATGAGTCTAACTTTGAATCTGTCATGTCTAGACAACGATGAATAATGAGGCACTGAGGTCGCCTCACACACCTCCCTGAACGTGGACCACAGACACTCACAGATTACTGAGAAGCTGTTACTTGTATTCCTGCTGTTGACGTATTCTTACAGGAGCAGAGCAACAATATTTATACTCCAATTTTAAAGAAATACAGGACGTTTTCTCTTGAAATATTAAAAGGTCTTTATTGACTTTTGCTATTGTGAATTCATTGAGGAAAAAAAACTTGAGCCATAAATCTGCCTTAGTGAAGATGTTAAAGATAATACTGGAAACAAGCTGAAGCCATTGGCTGCCTTTTCTTTAGGACATGTTCTTTTTTTTTTAAGATATTAAAGTGATATTTCTGCTCACAGTTGTTTTTTTCATTCGTACTGTTGTATGTATTACAGTGTGTGAAAAGCCTGTTTCAGTCTCACTAGGCAAAAGACAGCCGTTTACAGGATCCTGTATGCAGTATGCTTGAACAGCTACTCCTGGAGGTATCTGTTATGTGCTTGGCAGAGCTGAAGAAAAGGCAATATAGCAGAAACATCTTGTGGGCAGTTAGTGATGGCGTGCTCATATTTAGAATAATACATCTCGTAGTCTTGCCGGTTTGCCTAAAAGCTTTACTGCAGTGCCAGTGAGGCAGTGAACAGTTTGTTCCGAAGCAGTCTGCCCCGCCTCGTCTCCTCATTTTGAGTCAGTAATTCTCCACCCCAGCCCGGGCCTCCCTGGGTTTTGGCGAGTATTCTGTACACATATGTCTTTGGGGAGAGAAGTGAACCCAGTGCCCAGTGGGAGGGTCGTGTCTACCTATAGCCAAGGTCCGTCATGGTGTGGGTGGTTAACCTTCACAGCGAGATGGTTGAACAAGCTGAATGGCTTACTTCACGCAGCCTCCTCCTCCTCCTCCTCTGTAAAGGCGTGAGAGGACTGCACTGAGGCCCCCTTAGCTCCCCCCACCCACAAAACTTCTCCATGCGAGGGTTGTCGGCTCAGGAGAATAGTGGAGGAGCGGAGTGAAAGAGGCCCTTTCTGAGTTGGGAGCATGGCTGCAGTCAGCTTTATAGCACGGCTGCATCACGCTGTGGAAAGGCCTCCACCTGCTTCCTTGTGGTGAGGTCAGTGAACAATAAAATGTCTGTCTGCCACCTCTGATGAACGCTTTGCTCATGCAGGAAATTTAACCCGCCAATGAGCTTGAGTGCAAACTCGACATTTTGCTTCTACAGAGCATGAAAGTGTTCTTTTAGTGAAGGGTAATGTAGCAGGGCTGCACAATTATTTGCGTAATTGGATATCGCAATTTTAGATCCCACAGTTAAAAGCAGGTCTGGAGACATTCAGTCGATTTCATTTATGAAGTAGAGTGCCTGCTATGGTTTACAGGTGGTGCACACCCATAGTAAACCCACAGACGGGATTTTAATATATTTTGGCTGATTAGCCGTCTTCTCAGCACTGTGTGGACGACATCTTCAGTTACTCTCCCCCTTAGCTTTGTTGGGCCTGTTTTGAAGGGACAAATTGCATCTTTATTGTAAGTAACATGGAGTCCAGTGACGTAATTTCCCAGCATGCTGTAGCTCTGCTCACTCTCAACCTGAACAGAGGTCTAATCAGCCAGAACAAGAGAAAATAACTGTGTGGGTGTGCAGGGTCTTTAAAATAGTCAAGATGTGGTTTTTGAAAAAAGTTTTTTTTTTATTATAGACTTGTGGAGCACCCTGGTTCGCTGAATGGTTACTACACATACCGCTAATGGTACGATTCCAGCCAGGGACCTCTGTCCAATAAACGCAGAAATGCCAAAAAAATTATAGAATTGTCTTAAAAAAAACTGTTTTATCACTTTCCCATTATTAGTGCAGACAAAGGATATATTGTTTGGATGCTGTGGGTAAAAAAAAAAAAAAAGTATTTACGAAGCAAGACTTAATGTCTGCAACTTTATGTGACTAAATGAAGGTTGAAATTTTATCATTTTGGCTATAAAACAGTTTACACACACGTAGAATTTCTAAAATAACTATCCCCAAGCAACTGGGCAATTGTTAAACACATTTGGAGTTGTAAAAGCGATGCTTCACGCCAACTTAATTTTGTTAGTTTGGTGGCAAAATACAATATAGGAAATGTTTTAGCAAACATTTCAAATCGTGTTGAAATAAATAAAAAGAACGTTTCTGCATGTATATTAAAAAAGTAAAGTGCAGGTATTGTAAGTGTTTTACTGTTAACATGAATCTCCAGTAATACTTTGAAGATTCCAGTGAAGCCAAAAAGATGACACGGTTTAAACAACTGGTGAAAATGGATGTAGAAGCAGAGAAGGGCCACTCCATTAGCTCTGTGATCTCTGTTTATCCTTCAGTAATTTACTGTTGTAGCCCATGAACACACTGTGTTGTGCAACAACATATGATAAATAGGGAGTCAGTCAGGGGCCAAAAGTGAAACTTGGCATATGGAAAAGAAAGCTTGCACCTTGGAAAATTACTCATCAAATATGAATGAGTGTTCACTGCAGCAGTACATACATATTTTATTTATGAAGTCGTGCAAATTTATCCAAAAGAATTTTACTCCCTTTTCTAGTTTTTTGTCATGACTTCATTGTGATAAACCTTTTAACATGGAGACACAGGAGACACTTAAACTGCCTGTCCTGCGTTAATCCCAATGATATTGACTGTATATTGTGACTGATTCCTAGATAATATTTCTACACAATGCAAAAATGAGAATCTAGCACTGCTAAACTAAATTTAAAACCTCCTTTTAGTGCAGAAACTCAAAAACCTGGTGTGACAAAGTCACTATCCCATGTGAGGCAATCACAGATTTTACATCCCAGTGACTTTGAAGGAGACATTTCTCATTTTGTAACAATTGAAGAGAAGATTAATTACAGTTTCTTCCAAAAATATCAGACATAAAATCTTTAACATTTAGTCGAGGTAGGATTTTTGATGCAAATGAGTAGTATTTCCCTGTATGTAGCTTTAAGAGGCTCAGTTTAATACTGAACATTAATATGTAAATTCTTGCAGCAAAGCACAAAAGAAATCTAATCGCATCATGTAGCGAAGTGAACATGTGGTCATAAAGGTGGAAAAAAGACACTTTAGATATCATGGCATTTACAAACTTTGGCAAGCGCTTCTTTATTTACATCCAGGCTGTCTCACAATGTCACAGCTGTTTTCCCTTTTTTTTTTCTCTCTTTTTTTGTAGAACATAATCACCAAACAAGTCTTGCTCTTTACAGATATACAGTATCATGTATACTATTATCTTCCTGTCGGTGACCCTCTGACGACAGTGTAAACAGAAAGAAAGAGCAGTTCCCACTCTTCAGAAACACATGCAGGGAGTGGGACGAACGTGTCAACAGTATGCCAGGGTTTAGTTTAACAGGAGACACAGCAGTTAACATTTTGTCAGATATTTTCTGATACTGTGGTGCTCGAGTTGAGGTCACCCAGGAGTTGCAGCTACTAGTTTCCTCCGCAAGAGGGTGCTAGTGAATCGGTGACTGTATGACAACAACATGAATGCCCTGGCCATACAAAGAAAAATAAGATCACTCTGGGTCAGACACAGGACTAAGATACTACCAATGACTACTGTTTCTCCTCTAATGAGTGCAGTTAATATAACTTATTGTCCTGTCCTAGTAACAAAAACACAGTTCAGAAAAATCACACCTACAGTTAGTTGCTGGTAGGGCATATCATTTTTGGCAAAAAAGTTCCAGAAGGCATTTCAACAAATGTGACGAGTCCTGCGTTGGTCACACAGGCTGCTATGCCAGCTTTATATATTTACACATACCGTTTGATCAGATGTAATAATTAATGTCCATGGAGCATGCATAGGTCATCGTGAAATCGTCCAATCACTTTGTGTATGCTGGGATAATAAAAGAGGGGCCTCACCCATGACGAAGAGAGTCCCGACAAAGAATTACAGCACAGTGCAAAGAAACCCGACAAGGTTCCAGCTAGAAACTGACTGCTGAGAAAGGAAAAAAAAATCCTCCATCTGACATTACAACATATACATACAAGTCAAGTGTCATTTAAAAAAAGTGTAAAATGAGAATCGGTGCAGATTATATTATGCGTTACAGCTACTGAGATTTCATGTAGATTGAAAGAGAGGGGGGTCTTTCTTTGTTGCAGCTTCCAGCTCCCACGATAGATACGGGATGGACCTAAAATAAACCACCCCAACCCAAGATAGTACACAGAGGAACACTAACATTCCTGCCCTACTAATTCAAAACTCATGGAGCTCCCCTTACTGCACCATGTAACTCAGCCCCCCCTCCCCAAACCCCAAAACAAACACACACAGATAGTCTGTTGTATACTGTACAGTTGGCCCTCTTAAGGGAACAAATCATATTTACATTCACATCTCTAGAAAAGAAAAAAACAACTTTTTTCTTCTTCTTCATGTAACATAAAAAGTGTAGAAATGGACACAGTTCTCCAGACCTGGGCTTAAGTATTCATTGCAATAACAGTTTTAGGGTTTGTTTAAGAGAACTTGAGGCTTAATCGGCTACAAAGGAAAACATTTGGGCATGAATTCTCTTTGAAATGACCCAAATTTTTCAGATTTGTTAAGACCAACCCATCTGGTTTCTTTTTGCACCCAGGTCAGGACTTTTGCCCATTTCTATTTCAGTGATCATGTTCTCTTCTTCTCGTTGCAAACCTTTGGTAACACCTTCATGACATAAACTGGCAAAATACTACACAAGGAAGAGGCAGTGAGTGACTTTGACAAAACAAACCAGTCAACAAGTCTGTCAAGTCCCAACATGTATAGGCATATTTATCACTTTGCTATGATTAAGGGAAGAAAAGCTCTTACGATCATCAATACTTCATCTCTCCTTCATCATTTAAAACACTATCCTCGCTATAAACGGACACGGAGCTGTTCATGTCTTTGTGATAATACTTCAGTTAACTTACCTAATACTGATGTAGGAAAAGAAAACAAGAGAATCAGACTAAAATGAGACACTCAAACTGGTTTATAGATAGCATGATTCCCTGCAACCCAATGTGTCACACTAATCTCGACTTTGCTGGTGTAATTAATCAATTTGAACACTGTCAAAACACTCTCCTAATGAGAACAAATAAAAACACACACTCCCAAACAAATAATCACAAAACAGTTTCAAAAAGAGTTGGAAAAAAACGTAAAATTTGAAGACTTAAACTCTTTCAGAGCACTGTGCGGCTTGACTGTGACACCGGGTTTACATCACGTACATTTCAGTCGGACACAGTAGCTAATCTCCCTCTTTTGAGATGAGTATTTGTAAGTGTGAGAGCAGCCGGTTGAGAGTTTATCTTGCTTGCTAGTGACATATTTACAGAGCAGAAAGTAGAGATGACGGGGATGTTTGGTTTATCAGGCAGTGAGTCTGAGGATGCCTGTGGTCCGAGAGGTTGACCTTAGAGGGCCCACAATGCAAGCTGAATACATGCAGTCAGCGATGATGTCCTCGCAGTCCTGCACAAAACGGGACAAGTACGCAGTAGGCGCATATAGCTTCCATACGTGCACATCGCTACTGTCTTGTGAAAACCTCCTTACTCTTTATTTTATTAATCAATATTTTCATTTTTTTTTAATTCTCCAACCTCCATCGTAACATTGGGAAAACATCTGAAGTTGCATTGTCATCTCTCGGAACAAGGCTGCTTTTCTTTAGTTACATTTTCAGAGGTATGAGGATTTCACTCGACTGCAACGACACGCACACACACATACACACACACACACACACACACACACACACATCCAAACACACACGGCTCTGAAATAATTTGCAGAGATTCAGGAGGGCCTTTTCTCTTTAGGTGTTGCGGACAGCTAAGGCCTGTTCCAGCTCCTGTCTCCTCTGCTGGATCTGTTGGGGCAAAAGGAGAAGGAAAACCGCAAGCACGTCATCCGAGTGTTCGGAGGCAAAGCTTCAGGATGTGAAGGAGTGAAGGCTGAATGGGGAGCTGTTTCCTCACCTTGCAGTAGAAATAGCGGCTGACAGCCTCCTGGGACCAGGGCTCGTGGTAAAACGCCGCCCTCCTCTCCTCCTCAGGGTTCCCCACCACGTCTGTCATTAACTGCAGCCGATTAGAAGGCACAGTCATTAATGACACGACTAAATAATAACCATCATTGATGTTAAATGTGACAAATGTGGAGTATATTGACTGAATACAGTGATACACGTGGATACAGCAAAGATGAATTCTTATTCAGGAGTTAGGGAAAAAATTACAGATGCCAGACATATTTTTTTTTAAACAAGCAAACATTGTAATTCATAAAATCCTCTCTTGACCAACAAAATTGTAGCCTCTAGGGGCTGCTAGAGACTTTTAGTTTGGGCTTTTAGCTTCTGCATTTTATTTTCCATCTCAACATCTGTAACAGATGTCAAATAAAGGCAGTAATATGTTGTTTCAGTGGGACTTTTAAGTTATGTGAGGAGAGACACGAGTGTGCGTTTGCGTGCGTGTATAAATAGCATCAAACCTTAAGGTCTCGGCTCTGGGATTTGAGCCAGTCCTGGATGTAGCCTTTGGGATCTCTGGAGAAACTGAGCATGAAGTCCCTCTGGATCTTCAGCTGGTTGATGGACTCAATGGTCTCGTGGATCTGAAACAGTAACACACCGTACATCAAGAAAAAACACATACCTCAGTGCTTCCTTTGTTTATGGAGCTGCACCATCCAAAAAACCTACATCTGCAGCTGAATTTGACACGGATCATGGTATAGATATCAAAATTAGACATCTAGAAGAGCTGATTCTGTGGCAAGTCTCAGAACTAAAATAACTCTGCTCATTAACGAACAGCATATGCACACATCCCCAGGAAAAGCTGTCTGTACAGATGTAAACAGTAGGAAGAGGAACGGAAGAAAAGGTGGATAGGTGACCTGGTAGAGAAGGAGACAGGCTCCTGAAGCTGTGAAGGCGAATGTGTTTTTATGTACAAGAGCTCTTGAGAAAGACGCTACCTCCTAACGAGGGGTGGGATTCATAGTGCAACAATAAAGGAGATTCGGCAACGTGCAGTTTTCAGCAAGTCGTCTGTGAATTATTGTGATATCTGTGTGACTGAGGAGGAAAAATGGAGAAATATTTTCCCAAAAAAAGGCATTACACCATGTACTTATTCACTGAATCATGAAGAGATTTAAGCCATGATTCAAATGTAAAACAGAAACTGACACGTTGCCACTTCATAAAAGACTGAAAGATATAAGACAAAAAATATGGGGTAAAATTGTTGTTACATTTAACCCTCTGGAAGACCATGTTCTACAAAACTTTAAATAACTTTGGAGCTGTTTATGACATCGACAAGCTTTTTTTGGGAGGGTCTGAAACGTGAGATTCTCAGCTGTCCAAGGTACCTTGAACAGTGCTTTTTACGACCATCGTGGCCAATTTACGGCGCATGCAGTCACATGATACAGGAACAGAAGCATGCTGGGCTTCACTTGAGTCACCGTGTGCACTCGCTGCTCAAAAAGTAAACGACTGCAGTCTTCCATTTAACAACCGATTAGGTTGATATATGGAATATATCCAATAATATATAACGCTTTGATATTTACTCTCAAAGGTACTCTCAATATTGTATGACACATATCTCAGTCAAACATTAATAGCTCCCACATTTGAAATAGTCGAGTGTAAACAAACTCCTGCAGTATAAAAAAAGGTTTCTTAGAAATACATGTAAGAAAATGCTGCTGTTCCCGCAAAGCGGCTGACTTATCACCTCAGTGTGAGATGGAGCGTCAAAGGTAAAGCAGAATAAATAGCGATCTCACCTTGTTGTCAAGTGTGGCGATTTCCTGCTGGTTGGCGGTGGAGAGGAGGAAGCTGCTCATCTGGCTCTTCAGGGGATCTTCCACCTCCACGTCGATGTCGTAGCAGGCCGTCTTCTTCTGGTCATTGGGGTCCACGCTGACAAGCGAGCGTTGGAGGAAAAAGGAGGCGGAGGGAAAGAGAAGATGATGAGATTAGTGAATCATAACTTAGAGAAAACAAGATGAACAGTAAAATGTTATTCAGAAGTGCAAAGTAAGAAAATCATTACAGAACTTGGAAAGAGATCTTTCAATCTCCTGGTGGCTGCAAGATTACTGAATCCAATCCAATATTTCCTAATTAAATCTCTTTTTTTGTATAGTGAACAATAACCGTCTCGAATACTGAGAAAAACACAGACTCACAAAATACATTTTCTTTTCACTTCACAGTCTCTGCTGCCACATCTTGTTTATAAGGTCGACTGAACACCATTTGTGGGGAAGTAGTATTTTTAAAAATGTGATTTTTATTTGTAGTATTAAAGAAGAAGTCTATAGAAAAAAATGTAACTCCTGAGATCACACTGAGAACACAAAGTTCCAAAATATAAACTTTTATTACTTTTTGACTTTTTTCTCCGTGTGCAGGGACATGCTGAACAGTCTGCTCTTCCAAAAAACAACACAAACTGCTCATTGGGTACAAAGAAACTTAATATACAGAACTCAGTGCACAGTACAAACTCGGGAATCTACCTTATAACATGGTTGATGACGATGGGGTCGGGGGGCAAGAGGAGGTTGGTGAGGCGCTGAGGGATCTCAGAAAACTTCAGCCGAGGGCAGTCAAAAATCTGCAGAGGGTGGTGAGAAAAAAGGCATCAAAATATACAAAACTTTGATGCATGCAGACACAGAATTTTCTTTTAAGTGCTGAAAATATATATTTCAAAAATGTAGGCTTCTTTTATTTAGGTTTAAATTGTAGGATTTTCTATGACTTGCCACTTCAGCAATAGAAGAGCCGGCTGGTTTATAGAGTGACATACTGTATATGGACTCTTGTCATTTGGAAAGTGCAGTGGTCATTGTTGCATAAGAGGCTCCCGCACCTGTTGGAAGTACTTGTCACAGTTGATGTACTCCTTGTCATGGGAGTCCTGCAGCTTGTTGGTCTTGACGTACTGCCAGAGGGCCTGGATGATGCAGGAGCGAGTCTGAGTGTGAATGCCAAGCAGGCGAGCCAGGCGAGGGTCCAGCTTAAACTGGGGAGGCTGTGGAGACGATATAATCGCATTACAACACTTTTTTTTTTTTAAACAACCGCCCACCTCAGAGCCTTTACATCATCCCCATCACATCTGACATCCTTATCGTGTTTCCCCCGGCTCGGAAACAGATATCAGGTTTCGAAATGGAGTCTTAAATGCACCGTAATGGTGCTGTAAGACGAGAGGTTATCAGTGATGTGAGGCCTGCAGGATGTCACTACAACGGCTGATTTCATGGCACGAGTTAGTCACAGAGTTGTAACAGAAGAGGGAAGTCTATTTCTGGCTGTTGTGATTACTAGAGAGTGTGGCGTTCTCACCTGGTAGTCCAGCATCAGCAGCAAAGTACAACGCACGCTCACGTCTCCCGGCCTCTTCACCTGGAAGCCGTCCGTCTCCTGGGTGGTGGCCGTGCGGTGCCACTGAAAGAGCAAAAACACCCGTTAGACTTTAAAAACCCCAAACTCAGCTGGTTTACTCAGACAGAATACACATTTCACACGTCACTATTCGTTTGTTGTCTGTGTTGGTTTGGTGTGGGGTTAAATTCCCACAAACTAGCCTTACACAGTGTGCTGAGAAACCAAGATAGCGAAAGGTTAACCATGTGGCCGTGCAGCTGAATGTTATCACATTTAGGATCACACAATCAGCAGAAACTTGGAACGAAATAACAGAAAAACTAAATATCAGCCAGCCCAAATAAAAAAAAAGATTGGCGTAAGATTCTGCGTTGTTGACTTTGTGTTTACATATATCAGAACCTCCTCTGTATCTAACCGCAGCTGAAATGTTATTTACATCTCCATTTTATCTTAACTGCTTAGAAAATGAAAAGCACTTTAAATGCCATCTTCAGCACAGTGGATTGTGGTAACTTGGCACGCAGTACAAAGTCATTTTTTCCTTCAACTAATGGATGACTCAGAACAGATTAAGTACTGATTGTACCTCAAGGTAGAGAAAAAATTATTTTGATGGAAAATCATTCAAAGCGAAGCACCTGGGTGCGATGCTAAAATACCCTCTTAAAAGGAGGAACCTTGAAAAGTCATGATTTTCACTCTGAAACTCCTAAAGTGTTTTTTTTTTTTTTAGTCAATATATTTTGTGAAGATACAAAGTGAAGGGCAGCTAATGGTCGTTCTTAATAAGCAAGCACTTGTTTTCTCAAGCACCCTCACACCCACTTGTTAAAACAACTGTGCAATGTTGAAAATGTAAAAAAAAAAACTCCTTTCTGTTATTATAAAAAATCAGTTTATTAAAAAAGAGAGAGGGCAGTCCACTCTCTGAGTCCCTTTTTTATTTGTATTTATCCGAAGTGGACATAAAAGGAGCGGGTTAGTTGGGGTGATTGTAGCTCGAGACTTAACCAGACACTACAAAATAACAAATTTTCAGTCAGCGTCCTTCCTGTGCATGAAGAGGCCTTCACTGACCCTGACTGCATAGCTGAACAGTCTGATTTGTGCAAAATACAAAAGCTCTTTATTACTAATGAATGTGATCCCAAATGAAAGCAGTGACCTACAAAAGTGACCAACAGGAAAGCTGTTAAAATGTGAATGTTGTCCAAGTCGTCTGAAGAGATAAAACGAACACTGTTGTAGCTGCAGTGCAGTCCTGAAAGTATTCTGATTTTTTTTATTGTGTTCTGACTGACTGGATTTGAAATTAAACAATCACTATAGGCCTTTTTTCATGAAAGATGTTTGGATATGTCACAGTAGTAAAAACACAGGTGTAGATAATAAAATGAATTATGGTCACATTACAGGCCTTAATGCTCAATTCTGATTTTTTTAGTCTGATCCAATGTTTTTGTGTTGATGGTTCACGTTCATATTTGTAAGTGACATGTTCGCTTATGAAAAGTTTCTATCCGTTTGGCTTGAATAGAAGCTTCTCCGTGAATGTCCAGCAAATTTGAAGCTTCCTCGTCTCTCCACCGACCCCCCCATCGCTGTTGTTGCTCTCCTCCATGTTAATTTTACCGGGCTGCGAGGTGCCGACACTGACTGATGACAGCAGGTAATATGACCTGACAGCAGTCGCTTGGCCACAGATCCGATATGAATCAGAACTAGGGCCACATATGCAAGTGGCCCAGATCTGATATGAAAAAATCTGATCTGAGTCACTTGGGGGGCAAAAAAATCAGATATGGGTCACTTGAGCATGTAATGAAAACATAAGCACTGTCATGACTTACTGAGACACTGGAATGGGACAGAGCCTGTGATTTTCCTGCTATGACAAGTCAAAATGTTGTAAAGAGCTTTGACCTTTTTCATGGCAAACATTTTGGACTTGTCAGAAGCAGGAAAATCACAGGTGAAGCTAATTTCATTAACAATGGCTCAGTGACATTAAAGCACCTAAACACCTGTAGTTCACCCAAACAGGAGTTTTTTACTTGTAGATGCCTGATTAGACCTTTTCTTAAGCTCGGTAAGACGTGGTTGACACCTCTTTCGCTTTGTGCAGAGTTCAGTGTGATTGAGCTTTGAGGTGTGAAATCACGAGCCAGTTTGAGAGAGCGATTACTGGATTGACCTTCATTAAATTGTTTATATCCTTCTTTGACTATAGCCGCTCTTCTCCACAAAGAAGCTTTCAAGTCTACAAGGTCGAGTATTTGATACTCAAAGGATGTATGTCAGGTTGAGTTTTCTTTAAAAGGTGAACACAGTAGTGTTTTACCATCATAGTCAGAGTCACTTGAATTTCAAATCCACTGTGCTGGAGCAAAAATGTGTTACTGAGCAAATACTTATGGACTTATGGAGCATGTAGTGATAGCACCATTGATGACATTTGCGGCGGGATGTCGGAACTGACCTCAACCAGGTGGTTGTCAGGACCATACAGGTCTTTGTCCAGCTCGATCACCAGGCTCTTAAAAAACGAAGAGAACTTCTTCTTCTGCTTCCCCGGCTGTGAAACAAAGACAAAGGTGGCCGGGTTAATGTCCAAAATCAGACACAGAGACATTTACACACATGAAACACACACAAGAGCACAAATGGAAACACTTGTCGCCATGTCTTTGCTTATAGCAACATTACTCATCAAAAACCCACAAGAGGCCGACTAAGATAAAAAAAAAAAGTGAGACAGTAGACATTCTCAGGGTCCACTTCCTCTGAGCTCAACCAGAAATATTTGTGGTTTGTGAAACCTAAATGCTTCCTACCACTGTGAAATGAAGGCCTTGCCCCGTACTGCTGAGAACAGTCCGAGTGTTTTGAAACAAAACGGCGCAAAAACAAATATAAGATTATTCTGATTTTCATGCTGCATCTACAGCCTCTCTAAACACTTTTCAAAACATCAATAATTAATTTACATTCCAAACCAGCTGATACTTTTGTGTCCAAAGACGTTTGAGCACAACATTACCGAGTCTGACTGTGGGCCAAAATCCACCCAGAGCAGCTCCGGGATCAAAGAGCGGCACACTTTCATGCTAAATGGGAAGATTATGATCTCAGTTATTTTTTAGAGGCCAAGCTGCAATTTGACTCGCACCAAATTCATCCGCCAGAGATGACATAATACTACACTCTGCAGAGGATCAATAACACAGAAAAGGTGTTATAACTTCAGTTTCCATCAGACTGTGTAACACAGTTTGAAAGAATTGAAAAGAAAAACATGTGCGTTGTGTATTTTAGATGAACAAAACTCACATCATCCAGCAACTTCCCCTCTACTCGCAGCTCCCATGATGCAATACTGCCATCAGAGTCGTCAGCGTCGGGTCTGGCAGGGTTGAAGGTGTTGGATATGTAAAGTCTCAGTTTACGCTTTTGCTGCTGACACAAGGGCACATGAAACACCACAGTTTAAAGGGACATTTCACAAAATCACTAAGTGAAATGTCGTGCTGCACGTGCCCCGTCTGATCTGATCTGATGAACCCAAAATAACAGCAGATAGACTTCTTCTTGTTTGAAGATGAGATGAAACAGACACTATGCTGCCAGGTGACGAATAAAATCCTCAGTTGAATGTTGTCACCTGTGTTATTGAACTGTTCGAGGAAAAAAAAATACAGGAAATGGCTTTTTTGTCCCTCCAAAAAATGGTTAAATTTGCATTTTGGACTGACACCCGGAGGTCAGCAGGGCACACAGGCTACTCATGAGTCATGACTTCGTCTCCTTACCTTCATTGGTCTCTTCAGTGCTTCCTGGATGTCCACACGTTTGCGCATGATGGTCTGGTCCAGTTTGCGCTCAAACGCCAGCAGATCCATGTAGGCCTGAGACTCGGGGACCAGCTCACGGATCTGCACAGAGGAAACACAACAATCTGATGTTAGCTTCTTCGTATCAGACAGATTTTCCTCACAGACACTACCTGAATATCACTAAAAGGATTAAGCAGATTAGATCTCTGTAGGGGGGTCCACTGTGCTGTCTCAAGGACATTTAGCAACTTAACATCCTGATTACTTGAATTACCCCTTTAAGCAGCTTTATGGTTGGAAAACCTCACCCTATTCCATCTGTATCATCTTGTTCCAACTCTTCATTTAATAAAGCACATGGCTCCATGTTTTTTTTATGGCTGCACTATTCAGTCAAACAGAAAATATTCCTCATGATTTGTGCAACATTTTCTCACAAATCTGAGTCATATTTTGTATCTTTGGAAATCTCGAACTTACACTAGAAGTTTAAGTTAAAAATAAAGTTGTGGTGTTTTTTGGGCAAAATCTACTGATCTACTGATGGTCATTGAGGTTTAAGGGGTTAAACAACAAAGAAGTACTGCTGCTTCAATCTAACCGGAGAAACTAAAACAAACAAAACAAAAAAAACCCAGATTTTTTCTTTTGAGACATTAAAAAAAACAATGTCTCAAAAGAAACATTGAACGCTCCATTAGTGGCTGTTCTGGAGCGTTCCAACAGCATCACACAGTCTTCCTCAGAGATGGAGGGAGATGGAGTTGTCACTGAATTGTAGATGTTCAAATTCACCATTTTTCGGAGCACTTTAAGGACTTCTCATCAATGTCCCGACTGTGACATTCTGACTTTGAGTTCACTTTCTCTTAACAGCTCATCATCACCTAAAAAATTGCATCTGATTGCCTCATTATGTAGATTAACTGTGAATAATATTCGTTCTACACGAGACTTATTTTCTCCAGAAGTCATTTTACTCTTAAGGAGATAACAGGAAGGCTGCTGCCCAGTCTGTCATTAATACTGTAGGTCCACACCATCCTGGGGACACTGGGGGGATGAAAAAAAATGAGATGCAGAGTGTGCAGCCAACCAGCCTGCACGGAGACATTACCATACCGATGAAAGTCCTCCGAGCATCAAGGGCTTCTGCTTACCAAACTGTGCACACACACATCCTACAGTCAGCTCCTTCTCTTCCCTCCCTCCCTCTTCTTCCCTCTTTCTTTCTAAATGGCTGCCTTCATTGTTCCCTCTCATTCCTTCTCTATCTCCATCTCATTGCTTTTCACCGGGCCGAGGTGCCGAGCAGATGGAGGAGTGTGGCAGACATTCCCTGTCCCTGACTCACAATTGTGGAGTGGCGCCCCAGCCATGTCTGCTGCTATCTCACTGTCTGGGTTATGTCAGAGGATAAGACCTGAACCCAGACGCTCACAGTCTCCAGACCTCCACAGTCTCAGTGTGAAAGCCCTCTGTGTGCTGGCCACAACATGGTGAGGTGATGGCGTGGCGCAGGGCCGAAAACTGAGACCACGGGATGAAAATCACAACCTCGGTAGGCACAGACTCACCTGTGGTAACGTGGTGAATCTGCCGCCTCTTTCGGTTCTACTTGTGGTTGCGTCTCAGCCATATCCTGCTGACTATTCCCATCTAAATCAATGCACCGCAGTCCAAATAACAGAATGAAACCCTAAAACCCCCTGATCGCTCCCCTCATCCTCTCCCTTCTCATTTGGAAATAACACATAATCATCTGGCCCTCTGCGCCTTCCAAGAACCCCTGACATCAAAACCAGGACCAGGATTTTTCTGCTCTACACACAAAAGGTAACAACAAACACACACACGCAGAAAAAAACAGAGCAACAAAGGTAAAAATATGCAGCCTCACCCTTTGCGGAAGAATCTTGTCTGCCATTTTCCTTCTCTTAGCACTAGAGAGAGGGAGAGAAAGACAGAGAGAAAGAGGAAAAAGAGAGCATGTTACTATGGTGACTGATAGCGTAGCACCCAGACCATCTGCTAAAATGCTGGGCCATATCCAGCACCCCAGCGTCCCAGCTGTGTGTGTGTGTGTGTGTGTGTGTGTGCATGTGTTTGTGTGTTCTCTGAAATGCAGTGGTCCACCTGGAGAGCGAGAGCCTCTAACAGCCAAAAAAGTGTCACATCACACATCTCTTGCCTGACATGTATTCACTGCACTCACACACACACACAGACACACACACACACACACACACGCACACACACACACACACACACACTTTGCACAATCGCTGGGGCTGTTGCGGCAGGGGCTCGGATGGTGACAGGATGTGTGTTCAAGAGCTTTTAGGAATGCAGAGTCTTCAAGATTTTCACCAAGGAGGATGCTTGCATGTGTGTAATGTGTGTGTGTGTGTGTGTAGATGTTTTCATTCACAATTTCAAGGCATTTCCTGCTGTGTGATACTTACCAGGAAGGTAATGAGGAGAAAAGACAATCTGTGCCAAGGTGGTGCCTTTGTCAGAACTTTCTCACTGGTTGACGCTGATTTTAATATTCAGCACTCAAGCTTCCAAATTTCATTTAAATTTTAATCGAAAAATAAATCTGTGGACACCTGTGATATGTGGAGCACCCATGAAAATTCATGCAAGTGTTCTGTTGTTGGGTGCCTGCAGAAGGACACCGCCTAAAAGCACCTAGATGTCACTACACTGCAAAATGGGCAATTCAAGGAAAATGTAAGCTTATATTTCTGATTTAAGATAAATAATCTGGTCTTGTTTGTTATAACCTGCAAAGAACTGAAAGGTATAAAGAAGCAGTGGGATTCATGTGTTATTTCAAGGATTTTAGATTATTCTCTAGATTATTTAGATGTTAACTCCTCAATTGATCGGAATTAAAAGATAATCTAATTTCAAGCAGCTTTATTTTAAATGTCTCACGTTTCATTGTTTTTATTCTTTGAAGTCACTTTTGAAGGACGGTTTCACAGTTTTTCAAGTGTGTCTTAAAACAACAGTCAGGTGTCCATATGAACCCTGAAAGAGGTTTTCCTCGCTGTAATCATTCCTCCTCTTCATACTGGCTATTAAATGATCCCCTTCAAATGTGTTTTCAATGTAAGTGATGGGGGCCAAAATCCACAGTGTGCATTTAATGCATTCAAAAGTTTATCTGAAGCTTATATGAGGCTTCAGCAGTCTGAGTTAGTCATATACCTGTTTAACTGTTGCACCATAGTTTCCTGGCAAACGGTATTTCATCCCAAATGTATACTTGTATACAGATGGCTGGACAATAAGGAGAGTCTGAGTCTGAGTTCTAGCATCAAAATTCCCTCTTTGTGTTTCCCCTGTTGAGCTGCGGTGGAAGTATAATAACAAAAAGAGGGACTTTGGCACTAAAAACACTGTAACGTTGAAAGATATCTACTTGATTTGAATAATTTGGACGGCTGAAGCTTCATATTAGCTTCAGATAAACTTTTAAATACATTTTTGCACAGAAGGAGGCTTGTGGATTTTGGCCTTCACTTACATTAGAAGTGCCTTATGAAGGGATCTTCTAATGGTCAGTATGAACAGGAGGACCTGACAGTTGTTTTAAGACAGGTGAAAAATTGTGAACCCGTCTTTTAAGGCTGTTTTACTAATTCAAAGCAATAGTTCAACATTTTGTGAAATATGCTTATTTTAGAGTTAGATGAGAAGATCAACAAAACTGTAATAGCTGTACAGTAAATATGAAGCTACAGCAGCCGGTTAGTTTAGCTTAGCTTAGCATAAAAACTGGAAACTGGGGGAAACTGCTAGCTTTGCTCTGTCCAAAAGTAACAAAATCTGCCTACCAGCAACTCTAAAGCTCACTAACTAACATTTTATATCTTTATTTATCAAAAATTAAAGTATCAATCTTCTCATCTAACTCTTAGTAAGCAAATAAGAGTCAAACGATTCCTTTAACCATTAGCTAGCTTGTTTTTATTTCTGCTTACCTGATTTTTTTGTTTGATACTTGGGTTAAGGGATATGAATAAAATCTTCTATCACATTACAGGTAATATTATATCACAATATCAATATATATTGTGATAAACTTTAAATTGTTTGAAACATTTCTGGAAAGTCAGTTGACAACGATAAAAAACAAGCTGTTTTCAGCCAATACATTGAATTAAATACCTAAAAAATTAAGGTGCTCACTGATTAACCACATTGCCGACAATGACTTAATGCAACCAGTGTGATTACAGGAATAGACACCACAGTATAAATGGTATAGGAGGAGTTTTTCCTACATAATATCTCTCGGTATAATTCGTCATATCGCCCGACCCTGTTTGATAGTAGTAAATTTCTCTAGATTATAGACTATTTTTCTTATTTGTAGAAGTTTTGCTTTTGCAGTGTAGAGAAATATCCTATCACAGAGCACTGCAACGGTCTGTGAAGCAGTGTGTTACATCAGCATGCTAAATACTGAAACAAGCCTGCTGCAAGGAGAATTGAAAGATCCGGGGCTGCATTGCAAAGGAAAACACAAACCTGCATCACAACATCTGCCAGTTTACAAGGTCTTAAAAGGGTTCGATATTGGAGTCTACTTTATTTTTCTGCTCTAGCTGCAACAAAAACTGTTCCCATCATGCCATGCTCCAGTCCAAAGCATGCACCACTACATTTTAGGTGTCAACTACTGTAGGAGGCTGTACGTACAGTATGTTTGGCCATGACAACTCATTCAGGGAGTGCTGGTCTCAGGTGAAAGGCTAAAAAGGCCAGAGTCATCAAATGTAAGAAAACGGACATGCAGCAGAATAAACTCCTACTTTGATCCGAGCGTGGGATCTGATTGGGGCTCTCTCATGTCCATCTGCCTCGCCGGCATCTCATTGGCTCCGGGGAATCCGACTGGCTTCCTAAGAATTGGTGAGGATTCGAAGGTTGTCCGATTAGAGTTGTGGCGAGACACACACTCAGTGGCAGAAAGAACGATGTCAGAGGGGTAACACCTGGTGGTTTCTGGTATGTCTGTATGTGTTGGATGTGTGTTAAGTTCAAGGGTCTGTTAGTAGGTGCAAACTCTAAAACTCAGACAAGGGCAGGCACTGGGATGGGCGTGTAACTGCGTCCATGCACGCACGAAGTGCAGCAGAGGAGGACCTGGGAGGCGTCCTGCTCGTCTGAGGGACACGCTCATTCAACAAAGTTTCTCAGTGAACCAAAACAATCATGCTTCACACACAGACAGACAACACACTGATAATGGACACACTGTGAACTTGTGGATCACAGAGCAGCACAGGGAAGGGAGTAGACAAGCAGTGTGTGAGTTTCGCTCTTTAATTCAGCTCAGGATCTCTCTGAAACTTGGATGTTGCATTGATGTGATAATGAGCTTTGGACTCTCCAGTGCAGATGAAGACAACATGCAAATTACTTGCACTTATTTGCTCAGTTCGGCACCTTAAGAAACCTGTTTCATTACTGCATAAATCTAGCGATATTCCGAAGCAACCTCAAGTGTCCAAGGTAACCATGTGTTTTTTTTAGGTGAGACTTCAAGGAGAAAGACGAGAAATACTTGCAAAAACCAAGGTGTTAATGTCCATAAAAGCAACAGAGCTTAGTAGTAGAAATATGGTCCTCAAGAGAAATTTCAAAAAAGGAAAGAAAAAAAACAACAACTTAGGTGTACACCAAAATATTTGAGGAGATGGATGAAGCTTGTTTCTGAAGAATAAATGAGCACACCATTCAGGAGTAGCTTAACATCATTTGCAAATGGGTGTTTTTGCTGACCTTCAGATGTTAAATGTCTCTCTGGGTGAGATCAGTACACTCTGATATCACTGGAGTCATTACATTTCATTATCAGTCCATCTACTGATTATTATTTCTATTAATCAGTTTTTATAATATCAGAAAATATTGAAAAACCTCCATTTCAATTTCTCCGTGCCCAAATTCACATATTCAAATTGTTTGTTTTGTCCAATGACAGTCCAAAGCCGAAGATATTGAGTGTTCAATCCTTGAAGACTAACAAAGCCAGCAAATATTTAGATTTTAAAAGCTGTAATAAGGGATTTTTTGTGCCGTTTTTGCTTAAAATAATGATTCAAATGATTAATGGATTATTAAAATTGTAAAAAAAAAATAGTTTCAGCTCTAGCTGGGCCACAAGAAAAGGTTTACATATATGACATTTCTTACATGGCAACATAACTTCGCAAATGGAAAGTATCACAAGCATCTGAAATTTAAAGTCCACAATGTTGATGCTGTATTTTCAATAGATTTTATCTTTTGTGACTTTTAAGCAAATTTTATTATGAACTCAATCCATGCAGGCGACTTTTCTGTAAAGCGGGACTAACTATTGTAACCTTTGAAAGAAGAAATAACACATTCTTCTCCTCACAAATGAAACGTTTGACTCATAAGTGATAAAACGCAGCCTTGATCAGTTGAACAACTTCAGATTTTTTCTGCTACAGCCTCACTTGGTCTGGTACCAGCAGCTTATAGTGGCAGACTTAAAATAGCTATTTATGTGTAACTGACATTACTATTACTTACCTTCACTTGTGTTACTTTTACACTATTTTAGCACTTACATTATCTCATAATTCTCACTAATGGCCACAAAGGCAGGCTCGCTTTAATACACCTTTTGAAAACCAGAGTCTCCAGAGTTCCCTGCTTCAAGACACAACTCTCTACATTAAATCTACACTTCACTGTGTTTTGGGTGATACAAAACTATTCATACCACTTAATGCAAACAAAACAGGATCTAAGCCCTATTTTTAGCATCAACTTGCTGGGACCATAAGGTCTCAATGACACTGCAGACACAGGTGGCCCGCCCACAGCTGGCAGCCGGTGGGGTCCGAGCACTATGGAGGAGAACGGGGAGCTGGGACGTCAACTTGTTTGCCAGAGGACGCACACTCTCACAAAGAGACACAGACACCTGGATGGGTCACCCTGGACCATCGATCAGACCCTCCACAGCCAGCCGGGCTGCTCTAGGGGGTTGAAGCCCCGACGCAGGACAACATTTCCCCTGACCTGTTCGACAAGCCTGCTTAATTGTAAGTGGATCAATCGTGCTGCAGATACCGAGAGAATGAAACAGAGAGAGACAGAGGTCCACTGAGTGCGCATATCGATCTTCTTTCTAATGACCATACCTGCCACACACTCGTCTCCTTATAGACATCCGTCTACTGTCTGTGTGCAAGTGTGTGTGTCCGTGTGTGTGCCTGGGATACTGATGTTCAGATCTTTTGTACACGCTAGACGAATAGCTGACAATAGATAGTGTAACAATACGCCAAAGAACATACTAGAGCCTGAACGTCTGCAGACAGCTGTGTGGACGCCACATGAATACGAAGGTGCACACCAGACTACAAAAACAAAAGACGCACAAAGGAGGAACAGAGAGGAAACATTCATTTGTGTCAGTGATTTGGATGCACAGAGCAGTGAGCAAGACCAAAGATGCAGCGGGAAGGAGGCAATGTGCAAGCTTGAAAACTAGAAACAAAAACTGAAATGAAAGCTGAACAGAAACACACGAAGGTAATGGTTTCACTTCATCAACAGGATTTCTGAGATGCCACTCTGAAGATCAGTTTTTAGGAGATCACAGTACAGAAATGGCTGTTGTAAATACAATATGTGCCGCATGTCTACTCTCACTGTCTTGAAATGTAGGGCTACTACTTTTATGACCATTTTCATAAACAAGTACTCTCTTTTTTTATGAATCCATGATTGTTTAATCTATACAATGTCAAAGAAATAAGGAAAAACGCTCCTCACAGCTTCCAGCAGCCCAAGATGGCGTCTTCAAATGGCTTTTGTCTGACAACAGTCCAAAACCAAGTTATATCCAATTTACAATGTTATAAACAAAGAAAAGCAGCAAATCCAGAAATCAGAGAAGCTTCAACTAGAAAATATTTAGCTTTTTTATTATCCATGTTGATGGATGGCAATGTTGGTCTGTCAGTTGGTCGACCACTTTGGTCCTGAAATATAAAAATATCTACTGGATTGCTATGAAATTTTGTACAAACATTCATGTCCCCCTTTAGGGTCAATTGAAATAACTAACTAAAGCATGTTTAAGCAGCATGTTAGCATGATGAATACTTTTTCCAATACCTACTTTGAGGAATATGAATATCTTTTTTCTCCCAAACCCAAACAAAATAAGATGCATTGTGTTTTATGTTGTCTTGACAGCCATAAAAAAACCAAAAGCCTGATTAGAATACAGTCTAAAATTAGCAAAATCATGAGTTAAATCAGGAACTGTGTTATCAAAGAGCCAAAAATCAAAGTAAAACTAACTATGAATTTGATAACTATGTCCAGTACTTGACAGTTTTTGGTGCTTGTGCGACAGACACATTGTGGACAGTAGAAAAAAATATTGCTTGTCCAAGATTCGTGATAATTTCTATATTTAGTTCTGAGGATCCACGCCAATATGAGCAAAATTAGATTTGTGAAATCATCCATTCATTCATTTTTGACTTGTTAAGTTAGAAGTATAACAGCCATTGTAGTCTACATGGATCTCAACCATCTCACACAGAGGCAGCACACAGAGAGTAGCCAGATGCAAGCCATGCAGTGTTTAGGTAGGAGCTGGAGGTCGACTGGATTCAGACTCACTTTCTGGCCCGGTTCTGGACGGCCTGCTGCTGCTGCTGCTGCTGTTGCTGCTGCTGCTGCTGGACCTGCTGGGAGGGGGCAGGCCTCTTACGACTGGGCTCCATCACCGGGGAGGGCAGGCCGGGCCGCACCGCCGGGCTCCCTCCGTACGGTGGACCGGGGGGGCCCATGGGAGCTCCCTGGTGGGGCATCCTCGCTCCAGACGGCATGCCAGGACGCTGGTGAGGAGAGACAAGGAGAAAGGAGGGTCACAGGTATGTAGAAAACATCTTCTACTGTGTTGTGTGATTAATTATAATCACAAATTCCTGTCTCTAAAAATATAACAAAGGAGAGTTAGATGAAACATCAGATCAGTCGCAACTTTTATGCATTTCTTTCTGCTGGATTAAAGCTGGACCTTTTTTGGCAAAATCATGAAGTAGAGCTGCAAAATCAGCTTCAGATTGACACAGTTTGAAGTGAAATTCTGTTGTGTGCTTTGGTTACAACCAGGAAGATTTCTCTGCCAACAGGAAGTGACAAATTGAGACTTAAGATCAAAATAAATACCGTCTCTCTAGATATTCTACTTCTCGCCTACCTTTGGTAACCTTTCAGCAACGAAAAAACAGCTGAGGTTTAACACAAATATGCTTTAGATGGTTGACATTAGAGAGCAACAAGAAATATGGAGCGTGTTGATTAGGCAACTTTTGAGCTCTGAAAGTGTTAATGAAATAAATCCGGTGAGATACAGTAATTTCAGGTGTATCCAAATCATTCAACATTTTAAAAAAATCCACTGATAGTAGAGCAGCAATCAGCTTTATTTTGTCTTGTTTAAACAGACTAACTCAAATTTCCAAGAAAATGTCAGAAACAAGAGCATCTGTGCTGAGAACAAACAGGATTGTCTTGTTTCTCTCTCTTGTAAACAAAAATCATCAATTTGATGGCTGAAAAACAGAGTAAATGAAGATTTTTTTTTTCTTTTTTTTTTAACCGCAGCGCACAAACTCGCACACACTCAAACACACACACACACACACACACACACTCCTCCTAAACAATGCAAACAGTGTCAGAGCCGGCGGGCCCACACTCCCGCCTTGACGCCTGGGAACAACTGGGGATCTCTCACCTGTGCTTGTCACTCCCATGGCAACAGCTGCCTCCCGCCTCAGTTTATTGTCTGAGACCGAGCAGGATAGGTTTGTACGATAGAAAGAAATCCTTTGATTTCATCCAGAACACAGACCTCATTCTGTATGTAAAGAACCCCAAGAACTCAAGGCCGAACGCTACAGAGAACAACCGATCCTCTGATTTAAATGTAATTACTTTAAATACATCAGCGGTGAAAGAAATACTCAGATCCTTTAGTTCAGTAGAAGTAGCAATACTACGAGGACAAGTACTGCATTCAAAGTTTTATCAGCTAAATGTACTTCAAGTATCAAAAGTAAAAGTACTCTTTATGCAGCAGAACGGCTCCTGCCAATGTCAGTGTTGTGATCTTATATTAATGTATTATTATTACTATGCATTAACATGTAAACAACATCTTAGTGTAGTGTCTTGATCAAGGTCGAGCTGATTTTAACTACCTCACATACTGTTGGAAAGGGTTACCAACTGGGCAAAGTGGACAACTACAATTACTTTGTGGAAATGTGATTAATTGTTTGGTAAAATGAATCACTAATGCACAATCTAAACTAAAATGATATGGGCCTTAAAGTAGCTCCTGTATTATTACTTTATCTTGAGGCATGTCTTGAAGAAACGCATATTAAATTAAATTTAAATAATAACTTTGCAGTTACTTGGGGAGTTAAAGGGAGCACGGGGGTCTGATTAGGGGCCCACTGCTTACTTTTACCCCAGGACCCCCTAGCGGGTTAATTCAGCCCTGACAGTTGGGTGATTTTGATCCATAGTAATGCATCATATTTCATAAACTCATCACAGGCTTGTATTTAAAATGTTAATCTACAAATTACTTAGTAAATAAAGCATATAAGCATATCAAATGGAAGTACTGAAGAGGAAAATACTTAAGTAAATGTACTTATTAATTATTTCACTAAATTTATTATTAGTATAAATCAATCCCAAAATATGGAGATCACTGATGGTTTCTCAGTGAATCAAACTATAAATAAGTATGTGTCATGTTGGACATTTTAAACTGTGAAAGAAGAGAGTGAGAGTGTATTCTTCACTCTGCCTCCCTATTATTCTCATCTAAACCTCATTTTACACCATTGCCTTGCAAAAAAAAAAAGAAAAAGTTAGTAGTGTAGTAACAGCAGGACAGCTGAAGGATACAATTTTTTTAAAAAAGTTTCATAACCCCAGGCAGCTCTACATGTTTTCCAAACATTTCATACTGTTTGTCACTTCTAGATGCCAATCACGGCGTACATACACATATCTAATGTGATCTTTAGACTGTCCACAAACACACACGTGAAAAACCCCTTTAAACAGAGAACAAACAAAGAGCAGGGTGATAAACAGCAGGGAGAGCAAAAAGGAAACTACCAAAGATATTAAACTGTGAGAAATATAAATGCAGGGATATTTAATAACTCAAACAGCACCAGAGATCATGTGACAGCATACAACAGGCTAAGACAGACGTATTATGTGCCTTGTGAAATGGTGACCAGGCACAGATCCTGCGATAAGAGGCCTGAGCAGGCGTTGCTGTCACTCTGGCGGGGAGTTTGGTCAGTGGGGGGCGGGGATGTTGGGGGTCAGAGCAAACTGAGAAGGGTCTCCAAACGGGAGAGGAGGATAAAACAACATATGGTCCGGGGCCCCCGGCTCAAATGTTGTCACCTTTTGGAGTCTTAACAGTGCTTTTTCCGTCTACTTCCTATAAAATGGACAGTAACACCCTCTTCATACATCTGCACACACACTCTCAGACTTTCAGCAGCCAGACCCGCCCAGACAGAGGCTGCCGCTGTTATAACCGGCTGTCTGGAGAATTTGAGCCTTTCAGATAACAGATACACAAAAGGATAGCTGGATAATGTGTAAGATGAATTTTCCCCTAAAACGAGTGTTACTCTATAATCTGACCTGCTGAACTGACTCCAACACTCTGCCCGGAGCTCTACGATGCAGCCAGCCAGCCAGCCAGCCAGCCAGCCAGCCAGCAATCGAATCTGCCATGTGGATGGATATCTGAGAAGTGTGTTGGCATCTATGGAAAGGCTGGAGGGATTTGAAGAGGCCAAACTTAACCCACACTGTACTAAACATATGAATCTGTGGGTTGTAATATGGACGGCCCCTCAAAGGCTTCGACTGGAACCCTGAAATCTATTAAAAACCGAGGATGAGGTTACTTGTTGGCTTGTTGACTAATTTTTTCCAGAAATCGATCCTTAATTTTTTAATGTGTGACTATATTGTTTTGGACGTAACACAAAGTAGTCTCTGTTTTTTTTTTTTTTAACCAATTACGTTTCACTATTGCTTCCAGATGTCAATATTATGGCATCATCATGGAGATAATATTTTATATCAGTGTTAATAATAATTATATCTATTTCAGTAGAATCGTATCATGATGACATGATCATATTGTGCTATTGTTTCTACAAAATTCTGTTGTCCAAATTGATCATCCAAGAGAATTTTATAAAATCAAGAACTAAATTAGTTATTGAGCTGTTTTGGGGTGTTTTTCACATGTAAAGCATAACAATGGAATACAGTTCAGTGCTTTGGACATAAATTTGATTATTTTACATGTAATTTTGTCAATATCAATATAGAAACAAGAGTCTACAGCCACGCTAGCTAGCAGCTCTGTGAGGCTGTGCTTAGTCACAGCTAAGTGCCTTAGCTACATGCTAACATGCTCACAATAACAATGCTAGCATACATATGTTTAGCAGGCATAATATTTACCATGTTCTCCTTAATCTTAATTCAGCATGTTAGCATGCTAATATTTGCTAACTAGCACTGAGCACAAGGTGCAGCTGAGGCTAATGGGAATGTCATTAGTTTTGCGGGTATAAAACAAAGATTTTGACCTGATGATGAAGTTACATGAAAAGTGAAGGGATCAAAGTTATTACGATTCATCTTGAGAGGAACATGAATGTCTGTAAGATATTTCAGTATGGACCAAAGTGGTAGAGAGCCGATCTCTTGAGCCACGTTGCTGGCTAGCATGGCTAAAACATATTCATAATAATATTGTACGTATGGTATATTATATACCATATCCATAACCCGCATAACCCCCTTAGCTTATTCCTATAATCATATATGTGTTGTAAATGTACCTAAGGCTGGGAGATATGACTGTTTATATTGGGACGATAGAGTTTTGTCTGTCTGTCCCTTCAATATCTTGCTTGTATTAAGCCAATTTAGGCAATGCTGTCAATCAATCAGCAGGACTTCTGTATGGCAATTTTGGATTTTTATATTTTTTTTGTTTCAACGAGATGATGTAATCGTATTTGTCAGGTATTAAATTCACAGTTTCTCAATAAATTCCCCAGAAACCTTACTTTATCACTGTATACATGTATAAATATATAAAATTGCATATATTGTGATGGAGAACTTTATCCATATTGCCCACCCCTAATATCACATGATGGGTTTTATTCAGTTTAAATGGTCAGTTTACCTAAATTGAAAAGAAGTGTTACCTAACCGTGCAGATAGTTTTGGTTTTGTGTGCTGAGATATACACCTCTGACATTTCTGCCTCCACTCAAATATAACGGAGGTGAATAGAATTTCATTGAAATTGAAAATTTATAAAATTTCAATAGGCCTTTTCTAAGACAGCGTCTCCGTTCCTCTGGATAATCCACAGAACTCGCTGTGGACACTTTTTGTGGAGGATATTTCTTTGGTAGAAAGTAGCTTCAATGAAAACTGATCAAGGCAAGGTTTGTGAATTATCCAGAGTAACCAGGACATTGTGTTTGGAAAGACAAGTGGCTTTTAAATGTTTTAAATTTCTCTTTTCAGCGTTGTGGCCACGACAACACTGAAAATTCCATTCGCAGAAATGCCATAGATCTCCAAACCAAAGAAAATCAACACTGCAATATCTGCACTGCAAAATACAAGTAGAGGTACATGAAGAAATATGTTTTATAATTTGGGTGAACCAACTATTTAACCCCTACATACTGTTCAGGTCAAATTTGAGAGCAGTAAAAACACCCTAAACATCCTTATTTTAGCCTGAAATGTTATGATCTTTCCTGATGTGACTCAGAATACACAAAAATGTAAATATCTTAAACTTTTTTAAATTTCTTTTTTAAATTTCTTGTGCAGCTGACACACATTTTTGTTACATAGAGAGTTTTCTGGGTTGAATTTGAGCCGTATTTATTAAAAAATTTAAAAATCCCCATTAATAAAATGTTGTTGCATTTAATAACATTCACTGAAATCATTCAGACTGTCATGTTCTCCTGTTTTATGTAAGATAGGCCCTTAATGTTGTTAATGTGAATGTTTTTTCACCATAAACAAATAGCGAAAAACCTAAAAACACTACGATTAATCACATTAATTCATATTTATGAATGAAAAATAGGTTTGTGAAATTTGGTATTCAGATTAATTATGAGGTGATACTGTGAAGGGGCAGAATATGAACAGTATGTAAGTTTTAAGCAAGTGATGCAGTTTGAAGGAAAATCAAGATGTCTGAGATGTGGTGGTCAGAGATCTTTCACTCTCTTTCACAAACACAACTAAGAACTTACAGATGACGAAGCTACACTGTGTCATACTATGTCTTGGCTTATCGGAGTTTCCCGTGCAAAACGCCGGAGGGCTTTTCTCATCACCGCACGAGTCAGGGAAGTAACTCAGCAGAGGGACATGAGGCAGATAACGAGAGAGTAGGAGGAGGAGACCTCAGCCAGGCCTTCAGCCCACCCATCAGTCCTAGAACCAGACCTCGGCCAAATACTCTCCCCCACAACACACACACACACACTGCTGGGAGGCAGGAACACTATGACCTTCGGTAACCACAACAAAGTTTGCATATAGTGTAGTTAAATATATATTTTTTTTACGTGTAAATGCATCTGTATATATATGTCTAACAGCTCTAAGTTGCTTTGTTTCACGAGGGGGGAAAGGAAACGTCATCTGTTGCCACAAGCTAAAAAACTGCACTGAATCATCCCCATATCCCATAGTATAAATATTTCTTCATTCTGCAGTATACACAACGAGGAACCTGCCGCAACTATTATAACAAGACTTTTTCCATCTTAAAATCTGGGGGAGAGAACGAGGAGAGAGGGGAGAGGGGAGAGGCAGGCATGAGAGAAAATAAGCAGAGGGAAATATTTGGCTTGGAGCAGCCAGAGCCTCATCAAGGTTAATTGGTCTGTTGAGAGGACACACTCATCCGGCTCATCAATCACCTGGTCCATTGTTGCCTAAAGTCTGTCTCTCTGCGTAAGGGTGGATGTAGCCGAGCACCAAAGCCCCTGTAATGACCGCTCCTGTCAAAGAGACAATACCTCATATTGTTTTAGTATATAAATCTAGCTGGTGGCACTACGCCCAACATCAGCACCGATTAAAGTGGAGTTAAGTCTCAAACCAGAACTTATTTCTGATTTTTAAAAAAAAATTTTTTAGAAATGACTTAGATCTAAAGGTTTATAAAGATTGCCAAACAAATAACATGAAGTCTGTTTGACCTTTTGGATAAACTTAGAAAGTGATACCAAGCTTCAGGATGCTGCGCAAAGGTGTGGAAACCACAAGGTGTTTCAGAATTAGTTGTAGATTTATTGAGAAGTATTTGGTCCGTTGATTTAAACATTTAGTCAGTTATCAAAATAGTTTGACTAAGCAATTAATCGACTTCAGCTCTAGAAATAGATATCTAGGAATTCTCTTCAACGCAGGTGTTGGGGTCCCACAAGCAGTTGAGAGATTAATCTGAGTGGTCACCAGATGATTTTTGGGATAGAAAATAGTCAAAACTGGATTCTGCTGCACAAAATTGTGATTATTTTTTCTTGTACTGTGTATTTTTACCCCTTCAGGGCTCTAAAAAGTATTCAAATGAGGGGCATCGTGGTGGACTAGAGGTTTAAGGCGCCAATCAAGAACCACAACGTCCAGGATCTTTTTGTTGCATGTCATTCCCCATCTCTCTCTCAGCTTATTCTCCGTCATCTCTGTAATATAAAGGAACAAAATCCCCGCAAAAATACTTATCTGAGAAGGGAAAATCACTCATCAGTTGGACTTGTGGATATGAAACCTGTGGTGAGGGGTCACAGGTTTCATATTAAGGGGTCACAAGCAAAAAAAACCAACAACATTGGGAACCACCGCCATAAATTACCAGTTTATTCACACGCTTGAAGCAGTTTCAATGTCAAAGTCACATCTGTTAAAACTTTCAACAACAAAGTATAAGTGACGAGACTTTTACAGCCTGAATCCTCTAATTCATTCAGCTCATTGGCAAAACAAACTGCTACTGTACTCCATGTTCTGTTATTAATGAGCAGCACTGTACGAGGCTTATGGTAATAGTTGCCTAACCTCTAACCATAAGCAACACTTGACTTGACATTTCACGCTAGCTCCACATGAATGGACTGATTGTTCTGCATGATTTCCAGGATTGGCCGCCTGCTTTGTCCCGTGACCTTACAGGTTCAAATCCCTCCACCAACCAATAACACGCTGCCTGGAAGGCTGCTCTGTGTGTGTTGTTTTGAGTGGACTCGTCATTTCCCCCCTTCTCTCTGTGACTCCCAGGGAAGCATGCTCAGTGAGCTCCTCCGTTAGCCAAAGGGGGAGCTGGCTGCTTCTCGCTGCTTCTGCTGCTGCTGCTTAGCTTCTATATCTACAATTATCCATTTTTGTGTTAGAAATCCTCTGCTACCCATCCTTCCCCATGCTCAGCTCCATCCATCCATGCTGCTCCACTTCTTGTTCTTTCAAGCCATCTCCTAACAGGCTGGAATCCAGGGGGCTGGAAATAACCTTCACATGGCCAGCTTACCCAGCTATCTCTCACACACAGACTGCTGCTGCTGCTGCTGCTGCGCCGACTCATGCGCACACACACACACACACACACACATATATACACACACACACACACACTTGAGCAGCAGTTGCACACACAGACGCACACACAGATGCATGCCAGAGCCCAGCTCCCTTCACGGGAATGACGGACAGCGCCACTCACCACTCCATGGACCAGGAACTCAAACAGTTTGCTCTTGGTGGCTTTCCTGGCTCCCCCCGCCGTCTCCTCCGTAGCCATTTGCTCAGTCCCCTCCGTTCACCCTGCTATGTCTCCCCTCTCCTTCTTTTGTCTTTCCCTCTCCCTTCACCCAGCCTCCTGTTCCCCTCCCCTGCTCCACTTTCCTTCTCTTTGTGCTCTCCTTTTCAGCACTGCCTGTCCCTGACTCTCCTTCTCTCTCTCTCTCTCTCTCTCTCTCTCTTCCCTCCCTCTCCCACTATTTTGAATGTGCAGCAGCCCTGCCGAGTCTCTCACTGTGTCTAGCTCACTTTTTAGTTGAGCTGCCTTTCAGGAGCCCGGCACGTCCCTTGGTTGGGGTGTGGGGGGGTGTGGGGGGGGGGGGGGGAGCTGTGCGGGGGTCTGGCAGGGGGGTTTCAGCCAGCCCACCCTGCCTCTCCCCCGCACAGCTGTTGCATTCCATTGGTAGATAAGGGCATGCAGCGTGGTGAGGCTGCCGTTTGGTCTAAACGGGCTGGGGAGGTTAGAATCAGTTAGCCCTTCCTCTGCTGCAGTTTCCCCACAGTGACCAACCCAGAGGCCACGGTCAGCACACACAGCGCTCAGCGTCTGGGCTCATTCTCAAAAAAGGACATTGGGCTCTTAAAGGGGCCGCGCTGCATATCATTAATAGGGGGGAACCAGGACAAAAGTAACACTTTTCAGATAAACGTAATTTAAAAGATAATGTCACAGACAGAAACTAACAACTGACGTGTGTGTTTTATCAGTACCAGGTGCTGTTTTGTTCAAATGTGGGAGGACTTCAGTGTAATTTGACTTTATACAGAAGTTCAAGTGCATTGTTACTTTTGACCCCGTCAGTCAGGACGAGAGTAAAAGTAACACAACGGTATAAACCTGAATTATTTATATTATTCTTGTTTGTATTAAAAATGTCTGACACCGTCCTTGTTAATATGTAACTGCAAACATATTATGTCCTTTATCTTAATAAAAAAAATATTACATTTCATTTTTAGGACGTAGGGCCTAACAGTCAGTGATGCACATTTGGATTTTTGTTTTCAGACCTGTGTAGATCAGCACATTAACACACTGCATTTCCTTAAATTCCTGCTTCGAATCATATTAAGTGACTTACAGTTAAATATGATTTATTTTAAGCTTGTTGTTACTGCAGAGGGACGAAAGAAACAGCTGGTTACAATCGTCCTGACGACTCCCGACAGTTAAACCTGACTTGTTTCTACACTGAAACACTCATAAGTACTAAATAATCTGTCAAATGATCATGACGATGAAATACAACATGTCATTCAAACAGCTTTTCGGGTAAAACTCTGTGTTGCGTGTCGTATGTGTCGTATGACGCAGTTTAACATATCAGACTTGTTACCTCCAACCTGGTTCTCCCCTACATTTGTACACACACGCAAACTGCCATGAGGGAGTTATGACACGATGATGATGATGGTTCTCAACTGAAAGCAAAGCCACTAAAGTCGGGGAAATTATATTGGTCCCTTTGAGTACAAAGCATTCCTCACAATAGGCGAGCTAATGTGCTCTAAAGCCACTTCACAAAAGGAGAAGGCCACGTCAAGAGCACCTTCATTTCCTGTGTTTCAGTGTTGGCCTTTGTCAGAGTCCATTCATAGGTTACGAGTATTTCCTCCACTCGCCTCATTAGCGTTACCTTTCACCCACTAGTCGGCCCAGAGGCTACATTCAGGCCGTGAGTCCTGCAAACAAACAGGCTGGTCCGCACAGCAAGGTGACTGTGTCACTGTGACAATTTATACTCCGCTCAGTCTCGTAGAAATAATATTTTGAATATTTTTGACCGACTGACAGAATCTAAACTGAGAACAAAGTTCTTCAAATACTCACTTTCACCCAAAACAAAGAAATTCACTACAAAGTAATGAATAATTTCCACCCTTCCAGTCAATTTTTAAGATTCAGATTTGGCTTTGAGAGCAATGAATGTGTTTTCTGTAAAGGTGAAACAACAGAGCATCTCACTCACTCTCACTCAGTTGTTCTGGAAACAATTCATGAAATAGTTAAGTAGCAAAACCACAGCGTTGCCTGTAATAGATCATAATACTATTCATTTTGGTGTGTTATTAATGGTCAATGTTTTACTTATTCTAGCCAAATTCTTTATTCATAAAGCTAAATTCTTAAAGACCCCACCCATCTTCACATGCTACTCTAATGAAACCCAACTCTATGTTAAGTCCCTGAAACGAATGAACGTCTTGATGTATAACTAGAAAATAATCTGACCAATGGGATGTCTTAAAAACTAACAATCGCTTAGTCAATCTTTTTTTATTAATGATTTATTTATTTTATGGTTATTTTATGTTATTCTGCTATTATTTATACTATTTTTGTATTATCTGTGTAAATGCTTTATGTCTCACGTGGTGTCTGTTTATTCTAGATGATGAATGGTCTATTTTATAATTGTAATGTCTTACTGTTTATAAATTATGTCCTCTTCAGGTCTGCTGAGGTCAAAAAAAAAAAAAAAAGGTGACTGTGTCACTTGACACGTGTAATTAGGCTCTGTTGTGATTTCTTGCAGGCTGCTTTTTCCTCAAAATGCGGAAAACTGAAAGCCCTGAAAAAAGGTGGAAAAAGCAGATCATCCCTTCAAGGACAGGAGGATGTGCTGGGAGAAATAAAGAAAGGACTTATTGAGGCACACTGGAAGCGTTTGTGTGTGTGTGTGCTGTGATTTCTGGGTTGTGATGCGACATGCCGTCTCACACTCCAATTACACACGAGCCTGAGCTTCGCCTGTCGCCACACAGGTCATTACTCTGACTAAAAACCACGCCACGTTGAAGATTACGAATCTTTCATGTCTCTGTGCCTCTTCCTCCTTCTTCTCCAGCCCTCTTTCTCCCTCCCTTCTTCTCACAGCCGTCAGATCAGGGGAGAGAAATATTCATGAGGTTATTTGAATGACAAAGGAGGTGAAGTGGGGCAGATTCAAAGGGGGCTTGGCTTATGACACATGATGGCAAATTGTCACTGTTATTGTTACCTCTTCCTCTGTTGCGCCGGTGTGAAAACGGCAGAAAAGTGTCGAATCCGGTGTCAAAGTAGAAAGAAAATAACCCTCAACAGTATTAACAGTTGGAGGAAATATTTAACGCAAAGAAGCACAAAAGGAGCAAATGTATCCTTCAGTTATTTTTCAGATTTTGTTCCTTAACAGATGGCAGAAAGAATATATGTTGAAGAAAACTCTGCAGTTATCCTCGTTATTGTGTGGACAGATGGTAAGTGGGCCTGTGACCTCTAGGCCAGAGGTCACGACCTTCTGGAGGATGCAACGTCACTCAGAGGAAGGACCCAAGCTTTTTTTTTTTTTAAAGAAGGAAATTGAATGCATATTCTTCATGACACGTGACATAAACATATGTAGGATAAATGCCAGATATGGAAACAATCCAATAATTTCAATGTATGTCCTTCAAACTTGCTTCACACCCTTGATTATTGGAATCGACTTATCGATAGGCAAACATTGGCTCTCCCATGTGTTGCTGGCAGCTCGTAGCGTTAGTCTGCTCAGTGGTGACACTTGCTGTTGAGATTAGCGTACTGCAGCTGTCATTTATTCAGTATGGGAGGCTTTGAGGAACATAAGGAACCTAAACCTCACTACAAAATTTCTTCCTGCTGCCTCAAACCATCTGTGATCTCTCTGCAGTCAAAAAGTGCTAAAATATCAGCCCACAATGATGCTATGTAATAGATTAACCTTAAATTACATAACAAATGCCACTGGCTTTAAACTTATTAGTCACACAGACACACAAGGTGTGCGTCTCGATTTCCCACAAGGTCAAGAGCTCAACACGCGGCGCTTATCCGTGCAGATCCAGAGATTGTGCCGACCCCCGTTTCTCCAGCAACAGCACGTGGGCGTTCAACGATAACAAAGAGATCCAGCAGCTCTGGCGCTGCAAAAGAGACCATTGAGCGCAGGAGTACCCCCTGCCGGACCCCCACCGTCTCCCTCACCAAAGCCAGTCAGTCTCACCAAATGGTAATGTCCCAGTGTGTAGCAGACAGGGGGGTAAAGGGGGGCTAACAGGGGGTAAGGGAGCAGCAGTAGTAATATTGATGACCAACAGAGGGAGCAAACAGCCAGCCAGCCAGCCAGCCAGCCAGCCAGCCAGCCAGCCAGGCAGGCAGGCAGGCAGGCAGGGAGGAAGGTGTTGACTGTTTGAATGGAAGGCAGGATCCATGTCCAGGGACTGGCTGCACTGGGAATAAATATACAAAAACGGCAACCAAGTGCCCACAGGGTACAGTAAAATAATGTTTAAAGATTTAATGGCTGAGTTATTTAAGTAGGAGCCAACTTCTAATCACTGGTTTCATTTTTAAGCATCTTCCAGTGTGTTTTTTTTCTAACATCTTCACTTCCTTATTTGGCCACAAGAGGGAGATACAGAGCACACACACACACACACACACACACACACACACACTAACAGACGTGCTAAATAAAGTCTGTTTTCTATCCTGCAACACTGGCTGCATCATCAGTTTACAGCGTATAAGCAGCAGTACTCCACCAGGGAGTGACCAGATTTAAGAGATAAAGAAAATAATAATCTCTAATTTTTCTTATTTACTGAAGAAACACTGGATACTTTCACCTCTTCAAGCCTCTATAAAATATTCACAAACCTTCACAACCTCCGTTTCTGAAGTAGTCTGGTTCATTTTGAGGGGTCTCGAGGCTAAAATGTTGGAAATTGCTGGTGTAAGAATTCAATTAAATATGACAGAAAGTGGCAGTAATATCATAATAAATTCTTTGTAAAAAACCAATGAAGTGTTAGTTTATATTTTCAGTGTCGTCTACATTTTTCTAAAATAATAATAAGCGCTTCTTTCAGTGTAATCTGTAATTTGTATAATTGCTTCCTTCTTCTGAAGCCGATGCCGCTGTGCAACAACAATAGGCTGAACTGAATAAAAAACAAAGAAAAAGAAATCCATACTGTGATGGCTGAGGCCTCTTTGTCTGCAACCTCCTAACAATTAGCCTGGCAGAGGAAGGAAAAGCAAGAAACAGAAGAGCATACAAGGAATAAAAATGCGTAGCAGCGCTGATGTATAGCGTATGGTTTCCAGTGGTAAAGTTTACATACCAGGAACCACAAACCTGCCCTCGTCAACATTATTGTCACAGACAGATGGGGTGCGCTAAGGGGAATATGGACTGTACTGAGGGCAAGGAATAAAGTCGGATTCCCTCCCACTGCTGGGCCCCTCTCTTTCTCTTTCTTCAGTTTAAGAGCTGCACACAAAACCCAGCTCAAGCTGCTTAAAGGCCAGAGCTCTCGGAAAGCCACTCAATGGCCATCAGCCACCATCAAAGGGGCTGTACAAAAGCACGCAGACCTGCACCTTCACTGAGAGGGATTAAGGAGAGGTACATTTCAGGGCCGATTTTCGAGAAGCGAGGCATATGTAATCAAGAGGAACCCGCGGAGAAAGAGAAGTCTCCCGTGACGGCTGGAAATAATAGGGCATCTGCTGATATTCTGCGATCAAAGTGATTTGCCACAATATACTGCGAGGAAGCAGGCTGCACAAAGCGACAGCGCTCCTGTGGATATTTTTGTTCCGAACTATGTTAAGCACCTAACCTACGAAGCTGCAGATAAGGAGTTTAGGGTCGACCTTGGATTTCAGGGCTTGTTTGGGACAAAGCATCTTTATCCAGACGGCGTTTATGGTTGAGCTCCCTGGCAGCGCCGGTCGCCCTGAAAAAGGAGGCATTGTGGGAGCAGATAAGACTGAGCAACTGTAATGGGCCGAGTTTCCCCGCAGCAGCACCGGAACAACCCCAAAGCATTACCTGCTTCGGGGCATTTCCTGTTTGTTGTAGCCATGACAACGGGATAATCTGCCTCGCGTCCAAAGCTAACAGCCAATCCGGTGGGAGCGACTTGAAAACTGGAGCAGCAGCTGGTGAACAGAGAGACGCAGGAACTATTCCAGAGTTTAAACTGTAAAACTAAAGAGAAATGCTTATTTTAGAGGTGGAAAAGGCTTCAGTTAGCGGCGTTACTCAGCGCTAAGATCACCGGGGTCAGCTTTGACACAAATACACAGTGAAAAACAGTCACTGAACCCGGCTACCATGTAAAAATTCCACGGGATGAAAAATAAACCTGGCAGGATACGCTCAATAATTCCTCCACTACAAACTCTCCCCTCACAACCCCTTCGCCCCCTCCTTCCTCTTTCCTACTCTGTATCCAAGCAAAGTATTAGCCCTGATCTTTCAGCACCACTCTGCCCAGGCAGGATGGGAGATAGAGCCGACAGAACGAGGGCAAGATTGGTATGTGCGGGGCCATATCAAGACGACAACTCCAAATCCAAGAGATGAAAATCAGACACGGGGAGGCACAGAAGAGGAGGCTGAGAGGTGGCCTGAAAAACCAACTGATGCCATATTTGCACTGTGAATTTGACCACATAAAGGACTGCTCGATGAATGAATGAGGGAATGAATCCTTCAGGGTCCTCAGACACCATTCAAGTAGCAGTTAGAGAAATTAAGTGCATACAAACTGTATATGCACATAAAAATAACCACAGTGTCCCTCAAAATACCTTCAGCTATAGAAACAGGCCTAAAGAGAAAAAACATTATATTTTATTGTTCATTATATGAGGATTTAATTTGAGTTTTTCTGGTTGGATTATTTAAAAAATAGATAATAGATTTTATTTGTAGCTTGAGAGAGGAGAAAGAGTTCTTTGTTTGCAGTTTAATGTTAAATGAAGTGAGTTAGGTTTTGTCTGACAAATGTTTCATCGCCGCGGTGGCATTTTTGGTGTTTTATAAGTCTATGTGACAATAAATAACTGCTTCTACTACTAGATATGTCACTACTAGATAAAACAAAAAGATCGCTCCTTTTACCTCCATCCCAGGTTTTGCTAATAACGTGCAAAAAATGTAATTTCAAACAATCATTTTAGCTCTTCCTCTCTCCCACAGTATCTGTTCCTATATACACAGGTAGACTCTCTGACGCCAACTGTGCACACAGTGAAATCTGATTCATCTATTTGTGTGTCGCCACAAAATTAATCTGCAACTATTTTGATAATGGATTCATCATTTTGGCAAGTTTTCAAGGAAAATGAAACATTCCAGCTTCTCAAATGTGCAGATTTCCTGCTTTTCTTGTCTTATATGATAATAAATTTTAATATCTTTAGGCTTTGGAGTGATGATCGGATGAAACAAGCAATTTAAAGACTCCATTTTTGGCCTGATGAAACTGTGATCCACAATTTTCTGATATTTTATAGGCAATTAACAGTTTACTTGCATATTTTTACATACTGTTCACATTCAGGTTTCTGTGCTGGTGATACAGACATTCATAAAAACCTGATCCAGATTTGTAAAGAAACAACTTTCATGAATATCTTGCTGTTGTATGCTTTTTATAAAAGCTTTTGATATTTATTTGCAAGTATCGGCTCTGCCGTCAACATACAACTAATGTTCAGCACTCTACAGCAGAATATGGTGCAGTATTGAGCGTTAACGTCTAAATGAGTCTACCAGCTGCTCAGTGAACTGTAGCGCAATTAGGACCCAGACAGTTTGTCTCAGGGCGCAGAATCTCATTAGACAACTATACATTATAAATGGGAGTAATACGCAACTGGAAGAAAAAAAAAACACAACTAGTGCTTTAGGTAAGATCCCAGTGATTAAAAAAACGTTGTTATAATCTGTTGGTAGGCAGGGCGGGAGCCATGTGTAATTAGGTTACAAAGCGCTCTATTTAAAACCATAAAGATCTATAATCTCACTGTGGAAATGACACAGTGAAGGTTAGAGGGAACATGTGCGGATAGTTTTTATAGCTTGGGGACTGTTGTTGCATTTATCTGCAGTATTGAGGCAATAAATATGCTGCATGTCTGAGCTGCACCTCCATATGTTGCACTGTGACATGTCAAACACTGCATTGCTGTGCTGCAGTTTTAGAGGTATTAACACAGTAGTATTGGTAAGAAATGATACTTAACGTTTATAGTATTTACTAGGGGTGCAACTAATGGTTATTTCTATGAAAATAATGGAAAAACACCAGTCACATTTGTCCCATTTTGTTTCAGTACGTCCAAATCTAAAAGGTATTCAAGGTATTAATATCATAAAAGACAAAGAAAAGCAGCAAATCTTCATACTTTAGAAGCTGAAACCAGCATTTTTTTGGTCATTTTTGCTTGAAAATATGATTGAAGCTGTTACTCAATTATGAGAATGGTTTTCCGATACATTTTCTGCAGATTAGATATTCAAAGTATGGACTACCGGTGATTGTTTCAGCTCTAATATTTAGTGTAATTTATAACATTCATAAGTTTTACTGTAAGCTCATTTGTTTCCGGGGTAACAAACAGCGATTGAGGCAGCACATTCCTAACCAGCCAAAAAAGGAAGTGCTCCATTGTCCATTTATCCCTACAAATAACACAAAACACAAAGCCAGGGAGCGTTTAATTGGGTGACCCGCTATTTAGGAAACAAAGCCAAACGTGTACTGCTTCCAGTCTGTCGAATCAACGTCACTGCTGGTGGAGAAGTGTGAAGAATAAAGTTTGACGAACTCCAGAGCTGAAACCGTACACTCGCTAAAACACTGATTAACCTTGATGAGACTTCCAAACTAAATTTCAAACATCACTGAGCAGAATGAGTGACTGGGGTGTGTATGAGTGTGTATGAGTGTGTGTGTGTGTGTGTGTGTGTGTGTGTGTGTGTGAGTAGGGGGGGATCCTGTGCAGCTTTCCTTAAAAAGCCAGGTCAAGCATTCAGCAGACTGTAAAAGGAGCTGATCCTCTGATCCGCTACCAGACCTCAGGAGCTGTGACGGTACCTTGCATACTAATGGGACTGTTCTCCTTTTCTTTCTACTGAAGGGAATATCTGTGCCAGCAGCTGGGTCAGGGAAGACTGCAGTTTGAAATTCAGCTATTTTAGTCCTATTTTTCTAGAGTGCGCCTGAGAAAGCATCTCGTTATTCATGCCTCTTACTATTTAAAAAAGGTAACCGATTAACAAGTAGCACAATCGCCTCCTAAACGGGCTTTCATGCAAAATAAAACTGAACAGAGAGTGAAAGCAGAAGAGGTGGCACATTCCTGAAACATCATGCATGGAAATTTAATGTACATCCTGTCTGGAAAATGTCTTCGCACACAGCAAATATGAACTGAATCACTTCTGACAGGCTAAATGTATAGAAAGAGCGGTTATGCAATATTCTTTGTTTACTAATTGCACCCAAATCAGCAACTGAAGTGCTCTTTGAAATTTAGCAAAGCAGCTGAGTCACCAAGTCCTCCATAACTCAACAGTTCTGCACGTGAAACCCGAGCAGAGAAAGAGAGGCAAGAGACCCAAGAAGCCTGTAAAATGTGCAATGAATTTAGTGACAACAGTTACTGTACGAAGATAAAAAAAAAAAAAAAAAAAAAGCCAAAAACACATGCCGACTGAAAGTTTTCAACACTCTTAAGCTCCTCTAAGCTTTTAGTTTTTACTGAGCTGCCTTCCACACTGTGGGAGCAACAATGTGATGATGGAAGAAGCAAAATATTATAACAAAAACATATTTTTCTAGCTCATGTGATAAAGTAAAAATGCAAAAGGGATCAAATAAAAGTGTTGCAAGTCCTTGGTAAGCACATATCATCAAATAACTGTCATTAAATACTGCATGCATTTCATGAGCAAGAGGCTAAAAATAAAGTGTTAATGCCCAGTATTCAATTTTTAAAGCCACGCTCGCATCCGTCCAGTAAATGTGAAGCTATACAGCCAGCAGCAGACTAGAAACCAAGGGGGAAACAGCTAGCCTGGCCGGGTACAGTGACCTAGAAATAGTCTGGCACGTATCCCCCGTAAAACCACAATGTGTCGTTTTGTACTCTTTAGTTTTTGTATTGATGAAACAACCTTTGGACAGAGCCAGGCTAGCTGTCCTCCAACCCCCCCCCACCTATTTCCAGCCTTTGTGCTAAGCTAAGCTAACCGGTTGCTAGCTGTAGCGTCATGGTTAAGACTACAGACATGAGAGGTGAAAACAAACGTGAAAACAAACGGGATATAACCTGTGAACAGTGGTGGGAAGTAACTAAATAAATACACTAGAGTATATTTATTCAAGTACTGTACTTAAAGGTATACTACGCAGGATTTTCCTAAAAAAAACATGTATAGACTCATACAAAAATAATCCCTCTCAATCATCACTTATGACCCACTAGAAGTGTGTGGCGGGGGAATTTATCTGCAGAGACTCTGCCCTCTGCCCGTATTTTCTTATTACCTTGCTGTGTTTGGGATGTTTATGGGCGTCAACCTTTGGGCAGTGGGTGTTTAGCCCCCAGCCAATAACAGCGTGCAGGTGTGAGGTTGGGACTCGTAGCGTAGCGACCAGTTTTCGTAACCACCATGAAACAATCAGACATAACGTTTTGTTTATCTGATTCACGGCTTTGTTCTCGCCAGCGCTGCTCGCTCCCTTCATTCACTCTCTAGCTCGCTCTCGCTCTGGTCGAGCCGGGGAGGAGGGGCCAATTTTGAACGCCGTGTTTTCCAAACACCAACCGACAAACCCTGCATGGTATACCTTTAAGTACAATATTGAGGTACTTGTACTTTACTTGAATATTTCCATTTTATGCTACTTTATACTTCCACTCCACTACATTTATCTGACAGCTTTAGTTACTTTTCAGATGAAGATTTGACACAATGGATAATATAACAAGCTTTTAAAATACAACACATTGTTAAAGATGAAACCAGTGGTTTCCAACCTTTTTGGCTTTTGACGTCTTACATAAAGCAGTGTGTAGTCGGGGTCACATTTCAGATGTCTATGAGTTGTTAACAGCTCCACCAAATAGTGATTTTTCCCTCTAAACTTCTCACATGGCTTCATTTCAATAAATGTTCAAATGATCCAATATTTCACCAAAAATCAAAGATGAGAGAGAAAGTCCAAAAACTGAAAACAGATTTGTGTATCAGAACTTTGTTTTTTCTTCTTTTCTCTCCCATTAATCATCTCACGACCCCTCAGATTTATCTGCTGACCCTTTGGAGGGGCCCGACCCCTAGGTTGGGAACCACTGGACTAAACTAGCTAAATGTATATAAAGTAGTTCAAACTCCTTATGTACTTTTACTGAAGTAGGATTTTTCATGCAGGACTTGTACTTGTAATGGAGTATTTTACATTGCTGTACTGGTACTTTACTAAAGTAAAGGATCTGAGTACTTTTTCTACCACTGCATGTGCAGCACTTTGTTACCTTTGGACAGCGCCAGACAAGCTACCTATTTCCAATCTGTATCCTCAGCTAAGCTAAGCTAACTGGCTTTAGCTTCATATTTTCCTTACAGACACAAGAGATCTCAATCTTCTAATCTACTGAAAAAGCATATTTCCCAAAAATGTTGAAAATTCCTTTCCTACTAACACCAGTGGCTTCTCTTTATGGGCATTAAGCTGCTATAAACATTCAGAAAAAAAAAAGCGGATCTAGTTCCAACTAAAGACAACATTGTGCAGGCTACAATATAAAAATTAGATTTTCCTTTGGATCAGCAAAAGTAGATCTGGCTTCAACCCTACACCCCAAATTCCTCTCCTGCTGCTGTGAGCAGCCACAGCCTGCCAGCAGATTAACACAGTGAAACTGAAACTTTTCCTGCCAGATCCAAAAACACACTTGCAGACGTGTGTGGCACCAACAGCCAGTGGGGGAAGAAGTACTCAGATCCTGTACTTAAGTAAAAGTACCAACACTGCAATGTAAAAATACTCCCATTACAAGTAAAAGTCCTGCATGAAAAATAAGTATTAGCATCAAAATGTAGTTAAAGTAGTTAGTAAAAGTCGTGGTTTGGTCCCTCTGACTGATATATTATTATATATGACATCATTAGATTATTAATACTGACGCATCAGTGTGTAAACAGCATGTTACTGTTGTAGCTGCTGGAGTTTATATACATTTAGCTAGTTTAGTCCAGTGGTTCCCAACCTAGGGGTCGGGCCCCTCCAAAGGGTCACCAGATAAATCTGAGTGGTCGTGAGATGATTAATGGGAGAGGAAAGAAGAAAAAACAAAGTTCTGACACACAAATCTGTTTTCAGTTTTTGGACTTTTTCTCTAATCTTTGATTTTTGGTGAAATATTGGATCATTTGAACATTTATTGAAATGAAACCATGTGAGAAGTTTAGAGGGAAAAATCACTATTTGGTGGAGCTGTTAACAACTCATAGACATCTGAAATGTGACCCCGACTATACACTGCTTTTTGTAAGACGTCAAAAGCCAAAAAGGTTGTAAACCACTGGTTTCATCTTTAACAATGTGTTGTATTTTAAAAGCTTGTTATATTATCCATTGTGTCAAATCTTCACCTGAAAAGTAACTAAAGCTGTCAGATAAATGTAGTGGAGTAGAAAGTACAACATTTCCCTCTGAAATGTGGTGGAGTGGAAGTATAAAGTAGCATCACATAGAAATACTCAAGTAAAGTACAGTAGCCTACTTGAGTAAATGTACTTAGTTACTTTACAGCGCTGCCAACAGCCCTACATGAAGCACCATTATACCGCCGTGTGCGCCCTGAATCAAAGAGGGGGATGGAGGGGACACGAGGAGGAGGGGGGGGGGGGGGTGAATTAAAAAGCATGCGTAAAGAGGTGAGAGGACGGTCCACACACAGTCTGCAGCGGGGCTTCACCGTGCATCCCCCAACATCACTCCTCAAGTGTCTGTTTCCCACACCAGTCAAGGTTAACAAGCCGCGCTGGTGTCTGCGTCGGCTGGAAAACGGGGAGGGGTGGGAGGTGGAGGTGGAGGGGTGAGGTGCTGCAACTATACAGTGTGCTGTGTGATGATGCAGACAGGCAGAGAGAGAGAGAGGGAGAGAGGGAGAGAGAGAGAGAGAGAGCCACTGTAGCCTACAGTCCCCTTAAATATTCCCAACCACATCCCACTCCCTGCTCAATATGCTCAAATACATTGTGCACCATGCCTCGGAATAAGCCTAAATACACCACGAGGTGCAGAAATAATCCTAGCACCTTGTTTTTTGGATGCACAATAAATTACAGCAAAACGAGGAAAAAACTCCGGTGCGCACTAATCCGGCTGGCAGGATAAAGAAAATATATATAAAGACTAGTTTTAATGGTGGATGCGGATACTCAGCGAGGCAAAGTGATGAGGAATAAAACAAATGTGCTAATGTATCACAAGGTAGCATATAACCATCCATACCTTTCTCTCCATCACTATGCGCTTTTTTAGGCTACTCAACAACAGCAACTGTCGGATGTGTCTCCGTGGAGCGGTGCGGTCCGGCGCGGCGCTTCCCGTCACTCCTCAACTTCCTCACGGCTTTCAGACAGCAGCGTCTCCCTATCACTTCCCCATTACTGGACAGCTAGGCGACTTATTAGCACTGGCCTGTGGGACGCCGAGCCGGGGATGGAGCCAGAGCCAGGATTGGTGAAGCCTTGTTCGGAAGGGAGCAGGAGCGCAGGCGCGGTCTCTGCTGGAGAGTCGATATAATGAAAAATTACCAGTGGCAGGGAGTGTCATCAAATTATCCTCATGAGCGGGTTTCTTTGGGGGTCCGATGGAGGATTTTTTTTTTTACCAGAGGAGAGAGAAATGTTGCCTACAGGTTATTCTGTGCATAACAAAGGTTGTGAATATATGAGGAGAGAAAGAACAAAGAGACTAAAGGTTTTTTTTTTTAGAAAGGCCTCAGTGATGCACTGAATAAACCCGTTTACTACAAAGAGCAGCAACATCAGCTCCCTAACCAAAACTGCACAAAATGTGAGATTTTGGACAATTATCACAACAAAACTACATGTCCATGAAGAAATACTGCAGATATAAGCAGTGGTGGTAAAAATACTTACATCATTCACTTTAAGAAAAAGTCCTGCATGAAAAATCCTTCTTAAGTAAAAGTACATAAGTATTAGCAGCAAAATGTAGTTAAAGTATTGCAGTAAAAGTAGTGGTTTGGTCCCTCTGACTGATATATTATTATATATGACATCATTACATGATTAATACTGACGCATCAGTGTGTAAGCAGCATGTTACTGTTGTAGCTGCTGGAGGTGGAGCTAGTTTCAACTACTTTATATACAGTTAGCTGGTTTAGTCCAGTGGTTCCCAACCTAGGGGTTGGGCCCCTCCAAAGGGTCAGCAGATAAATCTGAGGGGTCCTGAGATGATTAATGGGAGAGAAAAGAAGAAAAAACAAAGTTCTGATTCACAGACTTTGGACTTTTTCTCTAATCTTTGATTTTTGGTGAAATAAACATTTATTGAAATGAAACCATGTGAGAAGTTTAGAGGGAAAAATCACTGTCTGGTTTCCCTCTGAAATGTAGCAGAGTGGAAGTATAAAGTAGCGTAAAATGGAAATAATCAAGTAAAGTACAAGTACCTCAAAATTGTACATAAGTACAGTACTTGAGTAAATATACTTAGTTACTTTCTACCACCAGACATAAGCATCAAAATATCATATTATGAATAATTAGCAGATATTGGTAGATGAAAAATATATTTTACAAATATATAAGATTATTTGATGAATCGATTAGTCATTTTGCCTGTAAATTGTCAGATAATAGTGAAGAATGCCCGTTATAATTTCCCAGAGTCAAAAGTGACGTCCTCATATGTCTCGTTTTGTTTGTCCAACAGTCCAAAACCCAAAGAAAATGAGATTACCAGGATGTTTGACAAAGAAGAGCATTAAATCATCACACCTGAGAAGCTGAAACCTGCCAATGTTTGGCATTTTTGCTTAGAAAATTAATAAAACAATTACTTGATTATTAAAATAGTTGCCAATTAATTTTACTACCCTAATCGATTAAATGTTGCAGCTCTAATTATACGACTATTTTACTTTGCTTTCACAACATGCAAAACTATCCCAAACCATCATCACTTCCAGATGATCCACAGCAGCTTGGTGGGGATTTATGTCCAGCTCATAAGAATAATTTTCTTGAATAATGCATAAAATATGCACATTCGGAAAAACACTGACTTCAAGTCAGTGCCGCACAGTCTTGGTTTCCTTCTCGTGTCAGCATTAGTTTCTATCAAAGGTTTATCTGCAGCATTAAAGTGATTTGTAACAATATTCAACAGAATTTTCAACAGAAAATTTTATTTGAGTTGGTGCTCACAAAAAAAAATCCCTTGTTACAGTTTGTAAACTGTAGAAATTTGCTGATTTTCTTTGTCTTATGTGATAGTGAATTCAATATCTGCAGGTTTTGGGGCAAAACGAGCCATTTGAAGACATTCCCTTCTGTTTTGGGAAATTGTGATGGCATTTCTCACTACCTTCTGACATTTAACTGACCAAATGATTAATCACTGAAAATGAAGCTTTAGTTTCAGTATTTGTAACTCAAGTCTGAGTCAGTGTCTAAACTCTGAGGGTGAGATCACGGTCTCATCCATTCGAGATATCGGTCCCCTATCAGGTCCACAGGGGAGCCCGACCTAAAACCTCTCTACGGTTTCACTGAGGAGGAGTTTTGTTTTTTTTGTTTTTTTTAGAAAGTACAACATCTGCTTGTTTCAAACAAAGCTTTCTATCCGCAGTGCAGCCCACTCCTATCCACCCACAAACCCAATCAGTAGAGGTTTACTACTGACGCCTCGGCTCCACACCAGCGAGAAAGAACAAGAAAACTCATCCCAGGGCTAAAACAAAATGCCTGGTATACTGTTTGAGAAGCTTAGGAGAGCTCAATCTGAAGAAGAGTCATCTGCTGAGATACACAATGAGCTATTTTTATGAGGAGAAATTGGATATCCAAGCTAATGCATTAAAGTCATATAAACAAGTTTGTCCTTTAAGTCAGGAAGAATTCACTTTTTATTGAATTGGCTCCAATGAGGAAGTGGTTGCAAACAAGAAGAGGCAAAAAAAAAAAAAAAAAATCCACTCAGAAGCTTTAAAAAAAAAAAACGATTCAACTTCAGAATTTATGCAAGTCTTGATCGACTTTAATAACTAAATTCAAGGGGAACACTTGACCCAGGACTCGTTTAATTCCTCCTCTGAGAGTTAGCGAGCGTGTGCGCTCCCAGAAGGCAATCACATCTTAGAGATATTCTAAAACAATTTTATTTGATTAGGGAGCTGGAAGAATTCTTATTGAAAAAGCTTTCAGAGACAGCTTTCATTTCTGGCAGATGTAGATGTTTTGATGTTTCTGAGCAAATCCTGAGCTTTCCTCTTTTGGCCTCATTATTATTAGTCCTGGACATCAAAATAATCAATCACAGGTTCTTCTTTCACCATCTTCGACCAGGTGCTTCCACTGACGGCCCTAAGAGCAAAAGTGAGAAGGAAATGAGTCAGAAGCTGGCAGTGAAATCTAAAAATGCAAGGACCAACAGCTGCATAGGATTCAATTTATTAATTTGTTCTTATGTTGAGCAACGTCAAATAAATTCAGAGTGGTTGTAAAGGACATAAGGCTGCTGTGGTAATAAAGCCAGTGCACGGACAGTCTCCACAGAAGAGAACCTACTTGCTGCTGTGCTGTTTGATATGAGCGATGGGAGGAGGGGCCCTTGCGGCCGTCTCTCGCTCGATCAGAGATGTCAGCGTTGAGTTTGGACAGACCGACTTCCCCCTAAGAACGAGCAAGATACACAGACACGTCCTCAAAGCTACAATCAACACTTTTTTTAAAAAAAAAATTGTGATTATCTGCATCAGCCAACATCTTCCTGTATGTTCTAAAGCGGCCTCACTTGTGGGCTGTGATGACGACGTTGCGCTTGGGCTCGCTGTCGTAGCTCACGCTCTCCACGCCGTAGACCTCAGCCAGCTCGTGGATGATCTTCCGATGTTCTCTGTTCATGGGCGGGAAGCAGTGGCTCCTCTTTGCCTGTTTTCCCTGCAGACGTCAGTAATGCATGTCCATTAGGGATTTACACCGCAAATAAAACGAAGCACAGATGTGCGCCTTTGCTTTGACTCTTCTATTGTGCATCTCGCTCTTCTGTCTCTTTCCTCCAAACTATATACAAAAGTGCAAATGCTACACAAATTCAGACAAATAAAAAGTTTGGATTACTATAAGCACTTTTATTGACTTTTTTTTGCGACCAGGTTTCAAAATAGAGGAGAGTTGAGGTTGTTGTAGCAGCATATTAATGGTTTAGTGATGAGATGTTCGGTGCATTGTTGTGGTGTCTACATACTTTTGGGCATTGTAGTGCCTGTGTGGCCTATTTTCTGCGATTTCTGTGTTTGACTTGGCTTTTTTAATAGTAGTACACTACAAAAGAAGACGATGGAAAACAACAACTGGCATAAAACTGGTCCACTTTCTTTGCCAGAAGCTAGTTAGAAAGTATTACAGCCAAATTTCAATAGAGAAGAAAATTTAATAAGCTTGTTTTGAGGGGAAAGTAGAGGCCCACACAGGAAGGCCGAGGGTAGAAAATGAAGTCGGCGAAGGCTGCAGAGTATGCAGTACATTTCAGACGCAAGAAAAATATGATAAAACTTTTCATAAGCAGACTCCGAGGCAGAAAAGCTTTGCCCTCATGATCTGTGAATCATGTTGTTCAAAAAAAAACAAAAAAAAAAAAGAGATTCAGCCTGTGATAAACAAGCCTTTACATTTGGCAAAAAATCCAAAGCAGCACTAACAGTGACCTTGACGGCTGCACTCCTAATAGCCTCAAAGCATCAAACAAATCTGAAAAAAGAACATGAGGCTATTTTTTTTAACTGCCCCATGAGGTACCTACTAATTTAGTCTGGTTACTAAAGAGGCTTCATCGTCAGAAATCTACAAGAAACCACAGCTGGTTCCATCTCGGAGGTCCACTGGAGACCGAGCTCAGAAATAGCTGAATATACAACAACTAGGTCAGAAAAAAATATGACAATGATGTAAGTTGTGGGTGAAGATTCATGCCTTAATATTATAGCTAACAACGAGTTGTATGATCAGGTAGGTCTAGTTTTTCCCCCCAAAACTGAGATATTTAGGAACAGTGATAGATCATAATTGTTGGGTCTAAAAGCAGAAGTGATGAAATTATTGCAACAGCTGCGGAAGCTGGGGAAACTCAGAGTTGACGTAATGGTCTTATTTTATCAATTATCTGTACAAAGTGCTGCAACTATCGGCCCTGCTGCCACTTGTTTTCTCCAACAGTGATAATATATCCAGAATATTATATCAGAAAAATCAGAGACATGCATTTGAACCAATTTTGTTTTTAGGGATTAAGTCATCTTTTATAGCAAATAACACGGCACATCTTTTAAACACTTAATACAGACTTCTGGCCTCAGGTAGGTGGCATAGGATGCTGCTGTTTTATACAGATTGTTTTTGGAAATCTTTACTGCCTGTTATGTGGTGTGTTGTATTTGAACTGCTTGTGACGTGCGAGAAATGTCCTTGGGGACAATAATGGCTTCTGTATCAAGCAAGTCTGGAGATGTAAAAACTAGAATCCATATTGGATTTATTAGCTGAGCTTTATAGACCTCTTAGATGAAATGCTTCAATATTGAAATGTTCAACAGAGAAATTAAAGTGAACGTTATTGACATGCAAGTTCAGAAATGTAATCACTTGTCAGTCATTGTCGCCCAAGAGCAGCAGGCTCCCAGCACAGCCACCAGAGGGAGCATCACATCACATGAGAAGCCACCCAAACTGTCAGGATCTCCATACTGGCACAAGCATCCGGGGTATCTTCTTACCTTATTAGCAAGCTCAGCAAGATTCTTGATCTCCTCCTCTACCTCTGTGACAAACTTCAGGTCTTTTCTGGAAGAGAAGAGCGATACAGAGATGTAGGAGGAGGATTTGTTAGCGTGGTGGCTGATCTGCATCTGTATTTGATCTGCACAGAAAAAAAAAAGCAATAAACTGGTGCAATGAATCAATAGCCAGTAATAAATAAGTGGAAAAGGCAGACCTGGCGTCCTCTTTGAGGCTGTCGCTGTATACGGAGGTAGAGCGGACATTGAAGGGGTCAGAGGAGGGGTCTATCTGTAAAGCCTCCGCCAGGCGCTTGTTTCTTTCCAAAGTAGCACACTCCTGGTCACATTCAAGCCTGAGAAGACAAACTAGATCATTTGAACAAACATATACTCAGGTTTTACTTAATATCTTTAGGATGAATGTTATTTACACCTCATTTGTTTCAACTTACCAACATACAACATATAAAACACATCGTTCTTAGTTCTGTTCGGCCGAGTCATATTACAAGCAGCTCTAATCCACTGAATGCATAACTTATTTAAATATTAATGCACAAACAAAAGGTCTTCAGTCAGTGAACAGGGAATCAATTTCTATGCAGAAGAGCATTTCAATGTTTCATCATTGATTAAAAATAACTACATCATCTGAGGCATCACAACACCTTAACTGTACTAAAATCACTGCGAATAATTGACTTTGATGACTTGCTGCTTAAAATCGTTTTGTTTCTGTATCTTGAAATGATTAACAATCAAAATTTGAATTCTTAACCACCAATTTCCTCCGTTACTACCTGGTCTGTTTACGCTCCTTCTTAGACAGGAAGGGGCCGATGTCCATAGAGTCGCCGAGCTGCATGTCAGACAGTTTACTGGCCATGGCGATGGCTGCGTACCTGCGGCACAGAAAATGTCAGAACATTTTAATTACATAATCACACTGAAAACCCCAAATAGCAGAATACACACAGAAAGTTCAACTGACCTCTGATAAGAACTGGCCGCCTCTGTGCATACCACCATTTCTTTTCTTCGACCGCAATCGCACTGCAGCGCTACCTGAGAAAGGTATGAAGAGCTACACTTCAGCTCGGTGAGGATGGTTTTTATTGAATTGTTGGTTTTTTTTGAAAGTTTGACGGCACTCGTGAGGAATTCCCGCAGCTGTGAGCGGTTTCACTATTTGTTGAGTTCCTGAGTTTGAAGAACTGCCACTGACACGTTATTACTGCATTCAAGTTAACTATTTATGACAGTTACACACAAAGATTTGATCAACTGCCGAATACACAACTGGAACTGAATTAATAACTAAATAAGAGTTATTACAGTATGGTAATAAGTTAATAAGCTTTTAACAGTGGGAAAATATGCCTTAACTCCCAGTGAATCCTCGCTGTAACAAAGACCATCTGCAAAAATTTAGCAATCCGTTTCTGGCAACTGGAGGTCCAGCTGTTCTCCGTGGTGGTGTGCTGTACCTTGGCAGTGCAGGTGGTGCGTGGGCAGCTGCCGCCTTTATGACAGGGAGCGGAGCACGGGTGGCCGCAGTCTGGACGAGGCAGCGGGCAGGGCTGGTGGCAGCCGCCTTCTGGCAGGCACTCGCCCCGGTGGCAGATTCGTCTGCAGCGGTGCGTTTCACATGGCAGCTCTTTATTACACGTCAGGCCGCATGAAATGTCTTGCAGATGACATGGGATGTTGCTGCGTCGCTTTGGGTCAAAGAGAATAGTTTTGATTTAATCGCAGGAGCAAAAAAAAAAAAAAAAACAAACAGAAAATTTGCTTGTGTAAATTTGTGAATTCGTCACCTCGTGCTTTCCCATGCACCATTTCTGAGTGAGGTATGTGCAAGGTGGACACTTCTCTTCACTGTGGCAGTTGTGAAACACTAAATGAGAGATAAATATGAGGAGCATATTCTCATTCACAGTGTTTTAACTGCAGTGTGAACGATTATTGTTAAATCTTACCTGGGTGGTCACATTCATGTCTTCTAGTACACAGGTTTTTGCACTCTGGTGGCTTTGTGCCACAGGGGATGGGAGGGTACAAAACAGTGAGCCCACAGTGACACGTCAGCTCGTCAAAACCTATAAACACGGCAAAAACCATGACACCACACAGGAAACAAGCAGTGTGGCAGCATCACAGCACATTAACGCCAAATATAATACCAGAAAGAGAAGGAAATTAAATAAAGATGATGCAAAAAAAAAACAAGCGAGTGAGATTTTTTTTTTTTTTTTTTTTTTTAAGAACAGAATAACTATGTGGTTCATCTGAGACTTAGTTCATAAACACAGCGCTGTTGGACAGGAGAAAATGACTGCAGGACTCACTGGACTGCCAGCAGGGTTCACAGTTTCCACGGTGACACGGCTCTTGGCAGCGATGGAGGCCACAGTTGAGCTTGTAGCCGCAGATCAGGGGGCACTTGTGCTCCACATTCTGGATGGAGAGAGGCAGAAACCAGTGACACCACCTCCTACAATCTTGTGTTTACCCAATAACAAAATTACGATTTTATTTGGATCGATTGTGAGACCTTTAATATAATATCTTTAAAACTTTCAATCCTTTTAGTGGGTGTGTGCTGCAAGCTGAAATCTAATTATAGTGTCACCTCCAGATGGTGTATGGGTGCAAAGTGGAAAGATTAAAAAGGCGGAGCCGCAGTCTGACTCCTGTGACTGGACCTCAGCAGCAAAATTAAACATCATCAAATAACCATCCATCACACTCAAATTGAATCCAGATCCAATTAAACTGGTTGAAAAAACTGGTACCAGCAACATAAAACTATTTAGATTGCAGAGCCGGTTTCTTGATTACATGGCACAGCTGAGAATAACCAGGTTTTGCACTGTGTGATCATAGTTCCTCTTTACCTGTACAGCGTTACTGCGTTTGGCTGATTCTTGAGATATTTACTGCTGCCAAATCACATAATATTTTAGTGTTTGTGACTGATGCTACAGGAATTCAGACAGTCTGTATCTCGGCTCTGTGTCTGTTAAAGTTGGCTGAAAAAATATTATAAAACTGATGTTTGCCAGAATAGTTGTCTGCTTATTTAGTGGAAATGAAGCAATAAATCTTTTTTGTGACACCGCTTCATGCTTTCCACATTTTTTTTATAGTATAAAACCTGTAGAAATTCAACTTGGTATCACAAGTCCAAATTTCTGTAGAAGTCTTAGCTCTCTCCTTACTTTTAATGTCATTTTTTTTTTAAACACTGCCTGAGGTGTTGGGACTGTAAAAACTACGCAAAACTCACTGAATACTCACCACACAGCACAGCTCGCCACACTTGTGTCGGCCACAAGAGCGTTTCTTGTTGCATCGCTTCTCACAAGTGAAGACAAGCTCATCTGGAATTTAAAGAGTCAAATACAGACGACAGGTCAGGTGACTGGTGAGTTTACATTATTTAATTTCATGGATGCGGTTAAATCTCACCTTCTTTTTGGATTGTGGCGCATGGGACCTCCTGAAAAAGAAAAAGAAAATGAATAAAACAAAACAAAATGACTGTGGTACCAACGCAGCAAACAAATACTCTACTAGTGTTTCCGCTCACCTTTGTCTTGGATCCACATCTGCATCTGATAGTAGAGGTCAGGGAGCAGGGCCCGCAGCTGTCCTCGTGGCACATCTTCTCACACAGATGGATGGTGTCTGAAATACCGCAAATTCATTACGTCCTGACAAACTGTAAAAACAATGCCTGTGGGCTCCAGATAACGCACATCCTGTTTGAACACACACACACACAATACTTAAGACTGTGCGGAAGTTTAAAACAGATTCTTTGTTTCAGGGATTAAAAAACACAGCCGAAACAGAAGATGGTGAAAGAAAAATACAGAGATGTTGTGGGGAATTGGGACATTTTGAATTACATGTTCATACAACTAGTTACAGGAAATCCAGACAGCCTGGAGGAAGGCCAAATGGCAGAAAATGCAGTTGGAAAGAAGTATAACCTAACGACGCAGATGATCTGCAAGTGAAAGTAAAAACCCGAGGCTTAACATGACGTGACAGAAAGATAATGCCTGCGCTGACATCACCACATTTAATAGTTTCTCTTTTAGCGTCTCTTTACCATTTTAAAAGGTTTTAGTGAGCAAAACTGAAAAGATTTGATGCATCACACTCAAACCTGTGTCATTACTATGTCCTGTTTTTAAATCTACAAGTCAACATGACAGTTTTTGCATATTTTCACATCCTGTTTGTAGTCTGTTTCAGATCTTTGAGGATAGCTTCAGTTCTCATCCTTAACCTGTAGCACTATATTATGACAAATTATTGGAGCTTCATCACACACACACTTCCTCTTCCTTACCGCTGGAGCCACAGGGCAGGGGTTTGTTGCATGTCTTTCCACAGGAGGGGATGGGATCAGAGCAGCTTTGTCGTTCGGCGTAGCCCAGCTCCAGGAGTTTGGCGAGCGGTGTCTGACCGCAGGGACACGTCTTCACCAGGCTCGGGGAGCGAGGGCACGGCTGGCACGGGCCGCGGTGGCACACCCGCTGGCACCGATGAGCTTCACAGTTTAGCATCCTGAACAGAGGAAAGTGTAAGAAAGTACAGAGTGTCGGGCTGTGATGGAAACTGTCAATGGCGGACATCATTAGTGCAGTGTGATGAACTTACTTTCCACATATTTTTTGACAGGAGAAATGTCCTGAACCATCAAATCCATCTTTATCTGTCCCACACAGGGCTTTACGAGAGGTGACGCCACAGTAGCAAACTGCACATAAACATAGAAAACTAATTATTTAAAAGATTTTCAGTTATTTATTCTTACAAGAACTGAAAGGAGACAAGACAGAAAGAATAAACGCTGCAGGAAAATATTATCAGTCAGAATATTTTGTGCAGAGCTTTCCTGGCAAAGTGAGACTCACCCTGCTGAAGCTGCAGCTGGCACGGCTGACATGCCCCGCTGTGGCACACCTGAGCGCAGGTGTGGTCAGCGCAGTTGAGTATAGCACCACACACTTTGTCACACTGGAGCACTGTAGCCTGGCCGCAGCGCATTGGTTGACTACAAAGACATGGTTCAGTTATATAATGTAAAAACTCCAGGTAACAGAGAGATATTTGATGAACCAAACACTATTGACTATAATAAAACAGTGTCCAAAGATACAAATATTAGAGTACACAGATAGAGACATGCACAGATGATTAATGGTAGAGTACCTGGTCTTCCCACAGATGCAGGATTTTGTTACATAGGCAGGACACTGTGGACAAGGTCCAGGGTGACATAAGCTGAACGGAGACAGAGAAGGTATTGTTTACATAAATCACTGTCCTACAGATCCACATTTGGGGTTTGATGACATTTAAAGTTTCAGCGAAATGTTTAAAAAAAAAAAAAAAGTACACTTTTGTTACACTTATTTAACAATATATGCTGAAATTTGTACAGAATTCTTGTCATAAAAGAGGTTCTCCAGCAAGTAAGTATTGCGCTTCCATAAAACTGTCGAGGTCAACAGGGTAATTTTAAAATAAATGGTCCAAATCAAAGTAGCAGGGGCTGACATACCCTGACTTTTAATCTTTAGTATGTGTCAAGCTTCAAAAACACTGAATCCTACACTTCCCATAATGCAACTCACTCTGTGATACAATCAGATCTTTCTCACTCCTTCTCAACCATCTCATCACATAAAAAAATGACTGAATTGGCAACATGATGTGGCGCTGCATTATTTGTCTTTAAAGGTTTAAGATCAGGCAAAACGTGTTTATGAATCTTTGAACTGTTTATCGCAGTGTTACATCCAGTCCCAGCATATTGTTTCACTGACTGTTTCACATTACCTGAAAACTGAACACCATAAAAATACAGTTTTCCTGTGTTTTTAGAGGCTCACATGTTACAGGGGTGGTTGCAGTCCACTCCGCTCCTCTTCTTCCCACACATGTCACCACAGCTGTGAGGAATCTCACTGCGCTGCCACTCTGGGTTAGTTACTTTACCTGCAAATCACAGAATGGAATAAAAAGAGTGATGACTTTTTTTCGGTCAATGACAGACTTGAAAAACTCTTAGATGAAACTTTTAGATAATTTGACTCATTGCATGAATGAAACAATCACTCACCACAGAAGCAGGTGTACGAGGTCGGGTGTTTCAGTGCAACATTCTGGCAGGCTGGACAACGCCAACCTTCAGCTGAATCTGAAAAACAGCTTCATTTAAACATAAATACAATTTTTTTTATATAAAACTTTATCTAAAGAGACCAGCAGATATTCCGACTGCCCCCCACCTGCTACACAAAACAATACACTGTTGATGCAGCAGGAACTTCACACAATGAGAGCTGTATTGTTTTTTTTTCTGTTGATGGGGCCACATTCACCGTACATTACAGTGTATTTTGCTATTAGGACCTATTGTGTTGTAGCCACACAGAGAAGAGTCTAGGTCAGTGCTGTCTAGACTGGTCCGAGAGTAGGTGGTAAACATCCAAATGGTGTTTAAGGGTCGTACCATCCGCCTGAGAGGCCGGGGATCGAGCCCATTTCTTGATGCAGTTCAGATGGAAGACATGGAAGCAGCTCTGGCAGCTCCACACCGGAGCCATGACCCGGATGACATCGCAGCACACCATGCACTCATACTTCTCCCCAGACAGCTGTTCAATTAGACACCCTGCGGAGATCAGAGAACAGAGACAACCTTTGATTAACTTCTTTAACCCAACAGACCCTTTGGCAGCTACATCAAACCAAAAGAAAGGTTTCCAAATGACTAAAGTTACGGGTACATAAGCCATCTACAAATTTGACATAATAGTGAAACAAAAACCTTGAATTTTTCATGCCACAACAAGCACAAACAGACTATATATGATGTTGTCAACCATTGTGAAAACTGTGTGAAAATGTAACTTTGAAGGTACTTAATGGGGAAATATATCAGGAACACCAAGGGTCAAGTGGTTAATTACTCCTGGACTATTAAAAATATGCTTAAAAAGCGAAAGAGATTGGTGATTTTTTTGACGAGCTACAGTCTAACCTGTCTGAGTCTCCTTGCTCTCTGGCATCTTGTCCCAGTTCCTCTGGCCGGGCCTGTGGTTTTGGTGGTGTGGTCTTCTCTGCCCTCTGGTCTGGAGCGGTGTGTGTCGTCCTGAGCCTCTCTCAGCTTTACAGGAAGGATTCTGAGAAGATCTGCCGTGGCCAGGGTTATCCTGCCCGCTGGCTCCCCTCTCTGAGCACATTTCCTCTTGAGCCGGTGGTTTGGGTGGTTTGATTGGTCCTTGCCGTCGTTTTGTTTCAGGGTGTTTCCTCTGATGGTCGTCACGTTGGGTGTCTGAGTCCGGACCGGTCCTGCTCCTCTGTGTTCTTTCCCTCGTTTCTGATGTGTGGTTTTCTCCTTTGGTGTTAGTGTTGTTCTCCTTTAAGTGAGTGCCTTTCTCGTTGTGTTCTCTCCTCTCGTTGGTGTGTTCAAAATTTCTGCTCACGTCTTCTCTCCGCCAGTTTGGCACATCAGGTCCATCCATGGGATGGGCACCTGACTGGAAGCCACTGGCACCTCTGTTGTGGCCACTGTGTGGGCCACAGTCACCTCCAGGTCTTTGCCACCGTGGGCCTGAGCCACCAGAATTCCCATTTACATTTCTATTCCCTTCCCTCCTCCCTCTACCTCTACCTCTCCTCCTGGCACCATCCTCTCCCTCGTAAGGAGGATGCTGAGGGACTGAATACTGTGAATTATTATGGCCAAAGGGGGGTTTAAAGCTCTGATGAAAGTATCCATATTGTTGAGAAGGATCATATCTGTTACTACTCGGGTTTCTGTCATTGTTGTGTCTGGGTCGACCTCTTCTGGATTTGTGCTGATTCGGCTTTTGATGCGACGTCCCATCTGGATTGAGGTCAGGTGGATCTGCAAACGGAGAAACTGTCAAGGTTAAAAGCCTGAAGCTGTATGTGCAATAATCACAACCAAATAGTCACAGTAGATATGTTTAATAGTAGGAATGATAAAAACAAACAAACATTCTAATTTCGGAGTGATTTCAGACATTATTATGATCAAACCTGAAAAATAACAGCCGTAAACAGTCATTTTCACCACTGATTCACCTGTCAATTACTGTATCTTTTAATCAGTCTGACATGTCAAATATAAAAAAAACTCTGCAACGATTAGTCGATTAATCAAATAGTCAATTGACAAAAAAATGAATTACCAACTACTTTGATAATTGATTAATCATTTTGAGTCAAAAAATTAAAATTAAATCAATTATTACAGCTTCTTAAACGTAATTTTTTCTGGGTTTTTTTGGGCACCTGACTGTTGAAAAATTGGGGCAAAAAGCTAAAACAATCAAATAATTATTGTGTTTACTATTTTAATGACACTTGGAATCCATCTATAGATTTATTCATTTCCTGGAGAGCGAAAACACGTTTAGACCACAATGATCACCATCACATTTTTTTTCAGGTATTAAAGCCAGATCAGATGTACTGTTGGCTTTCAAAGTTCAGTCCCACCTACATGATGGCACAGATATGCTCGGCTAACACTGACCACCCTAAGTAAGTCTAATGTGTGACATAAATGAAAAATCGGCTGCTAAATCAGCTTATTGATGATTGACAAAAGTTAAAATTTTGGCTAACGTCAGCTAGCTAACGAAACTGGCACATAAGCATGTGACCAAGACGTAAAGAAGCGAGCTAAAGTGGGCAGCTTAGTCATGTTTTAACAGTAAACGCCTGTTTTAGTAACTTTAGTGACCACTGGCCCATCATTTAGCTAAATTATTTAGTTAGACAGCATGTTAGTTACCTGAGGAGCCCTCAGCCATTCAGCCTGAGCTGTGTTTGTTTCTTCTTCCACGCCACAAGTTTTGGGGTAAAACTGGCTGTTTTCTGAGAGATGACAAGCGCTGGCAGGACTTCAGCGACAATATCTACCTTTTCACTCTTGTTCTGGTTGTTATTAGTGAGAGCAGCTCCCCCCAAAAAGCAACAACAACCTCTTTTTGCCTTCAACTGACCCTATCAATATTAGCTTAAAGCTAGCACAAGCGCTGTCAAGCTATCAAGCAGGATTGTTTCCCACCCGCATTCTGCGAAGACCCGCCCCTACTCTGCCTCTGATTGGCTTACCCTGATATTTTCACCCTAAGTCTAACCAATCACACTCCTCATGCCTAAACCTAACAACGAAGGCAACGGCTACTAGCCAATCAGAGGCAGAGTAGGGCGGGTCTTCTCGGGATGCGGGTGGGGGAAAAAAGGCCGCTATCAATGGTGGAACTTCCGGCCATTGTTTTCAAAATAAAGCGCAAATAATTACATCCACCAGAATTCACAAATTATTTAATCTAAAAATAATCTGAGAAAACAGTTTTTCTCTTGCAGAACTCCCATTTGACAACACAATGGCTTTAAAGATATAGCTTGAATCATGAAGGGGTCAAGATAACAGCTATAATTGTGAAATTATTTTGCTAGGGACAACCAAAACCCATTCAAAGGTCCCTACGTCCAAAAAAATATGTTTAACTGAGAACATGCTGCAGAATAGCCGCAAGGTGGCGCTTCATGTTTGGATTTGTACAGCAAGGATTATAGAAGCTTTTCTAAATGAGATGTGGAAAAATTATTACCCATAAATTGTATATTCGTGCAACATACATCACGGTTTCTCATACATTTATGCTTTTTCTTCTTCTTTGTAATTGAAGTTTTTTATTAACTTTTTCAACATATACAAAACACAATGAAACACAAAACCACTTATTACAGTAAATCAATGAAAAATAACAGAACAAAGGGAAGAAAACAAAACAAAATAAATCTGGGCAAACAGAACTAGCTACAAGAACAGTAAGAAAAAACAGTAAACAAATAAAAGTAGACAGTAGACAAATAAAAATAAAAATAAAAATAAGGGGGCACCATGTATCAATGAATGTGGCAGCACAGTTTCCTTAAAAAAAAGAAAACAAATTGTAGGAATGTTTACTTCCTGTTAGGTTTCTTCCATTATATAAATCAGAAAATTAGACCAAACTTCATAAAACCTTTTTAAAAACTGGTAGTGGGAGTTACCAGGCTGCTCTTTGAGTATATATAATGACTTTACAAGTCTCTAAGATATCTAACTTTGAGATGAACAACTTAGATATTAGAGACGTCCAACCTGAACAACTGTGGCTGGTTCAAAAAGGTTTATGACATCTCTGTGTTGAGGATCAAATTCAGTATTTGGAGGATTTTTGCAGACATTACGACAGGCAGCAATGAAGTTAGTTTTAAAAAAGGGAAGTGGTTGATGCAGCAAATTTCAGATCAGTTTTTATTATAGCTACATATTGTATTACATGTATATTGCAGTGCATATTTCAGTAGCGTGTGGTTGATAGCTCTATAAAACCTGACTAACTCGGAGAGAATGGAGTTTTGAATGAACTGAATCTATTTAAGAGGTCAATTCCACATATATTCTCTCAGAGCTAGAAACCAGAAAACCAGGGATCTAACCTGTAATTTGAGAGATCCGAAGCCGAAATTATATTCAATCTGCTGACAGTGACAGATTCAAAAGATGTTTTTGGAAACCTATATATGACATGACTATACTAACACTCACTGAACTATCAGAAAATCCACTGCATCTATCTTCTAAGTGACAGCTAGTCAGCTTAATTTATACTATAGAATGCACGTATTTCTGACAGTAGGAGACATTGTGCAGACTCCAACAGTCCTGTTTTATCAGATCATGTCTATGCTGGTTTAGGAAAATGAACGTAGGTTGATAAGTAGTGATACAGTACAGGATAATTAATTTGGTTAGCCGTTACTAACTTTTCAGACCAAACTTTAAAACAGTGGCACTACCAAAACTCACTACTATCCCTTAAAGACACAAAACTGAGAGATATTGTGGTAAAATTGTCAATATAGAGACATTCTCACAGTTCAAACCAGTTTAGTGATAGTAACTTTGCGTTTGTCATTACGGTAAAAACTACCGTTGCGTGTCATTACGGTAAAAACTACCGTTACATGTCATTACGGTAAAAACTACGAGGGCAACTGAGGTTTCCAACCGTTAGCGAAAAAGTAAAAGTAGCTTGTGTTTAATTTTGTAGTTTAATGAAGGCACACATTGGCCCAAAATTAATTATTTAGGTGGGCTCCTAGTCTTCTAATAATACTCTGGACTGTAAATACCCCGCTCATTGTCCCTTAAAGTAAAATAAACTAGCCATTACTGTATTTTTCTGTAAACCGTTGCTTTCAGTTACAGGCCTAAGTGTCGAACAGCTCTCGCTGCAGTCAAGGTTCCAGATCACGCATGCGCAGAGCGCCTCTTCGTCCCAGTCAGCCAGGCGAGGTGGGTGGGAGAGAAATGCGTCAAGTTGCTGTCAATGAATATAAAACACCAGAAAATGGGTGATTTTAATTTCACAATAGAATAAAAAAAATTCTAGCCTGACGATTCCTCTGCTTTTGTAAAAAAAAAAAAACGGCTGTATCTCAACTGTTTGTGTGCATTATGACAACATTTTGCATCAGAAGCTTTGTTTATCGGCTTTCCCTGATCCCTTTATGTTTTGTTTATATTAAAAAATAGATTTCAAGTTTCAAGTTTCAAGATTTTTATTGTTACATCTCATTACACACGTGTAAGAATGTAAGAATCTTAAGTTTCAGCTCTTCAATAATGCAGTAAGGAAGAAAATAAATATTTAAAATAGTAAAAGCAATAGATAAGAGTATAAACAACTAGAAGAGTATAAAATATGAGTGTATGTATGTACTGTATGTATTCAAATATTATTACTTCTTATTATTACACTACAGTTAAGTTGCAAGCATGCTTTTGGAACTGAGAGAAACATGGTCTTTCACCTGCAAACCTATATATAGCACAAGTCCCTTCTCAGTGCAATAGGTAAGGAAGTGGCTGTGGTACATATAACATGCTGAACTTTACCTCACTTTGTGGAGTGGTGGTGGTTTAAAACACTCACCATTTAACCACAACATCTTGTTTTAGCTGTTCTATTATTTGCTTTTACTCACGTAGTCTTTATATTCACATTACTGATGATTATTTATCAACAATCCCATGGTGTAAATATTTTGTGACTGTCATGTAAACTCATATATTGATAAAAAAAAACCATTTCGCAGCCAAATATGTTAATAAATATATGAGACACTGACAATGAACTCACAACAGGAAATTTGATGTTGGGAATTTTTATTTTGAAAATCATACCCGGAAGCCGAACCTTTCCCTCGCGCGAGCTTGACACGACTCTCTGAGAAGCCCGAGCGCGGCCGAGCAGGAGAGAGTGGCGGTGAATGTGTCTGCGGCAGCGTTTAGCGTTAAAAAACATAAACTACAGCCGAAGAAGAGAGGACCAAACCCCGCTGCAGCTCGAGACGACCTCGGCAGACCATGGACTATGATAAATTTTAGACAGAGGCTGGTAACGGCGGACTGTTTTGACGACAAGCGGCTTATTGAACATCTGTAGAGCATAATGAGGGCGTCCGCTATTCTTTACGGTGGTTTTTCCTCCGAGGTTTAGTCAGACGCAGAGTGACACTATTTATAAATGCGTCGCTTTTAGACATCCTCTCAAGGAATAGGCACACCGAGGGGACACAGCCTGCAGAAATTTAGGTAATCCCCCCCTCCCATGGCCCCCGGGGAACAGTGAAGTCATTTGAGAAGTCACACGTCTTAATCATCTCGATAGTTTTGCGTGGAAAAATCGGCTTTCCCCTCCATCATCCACCAGACTCCCCCCTCCGTACTGCTTTCTATCTGTTTTTAAAAAAAATCTTACATGGTTTTGTCCTTCTGAGCATTTTATCGCCAACCCTCCCGTGGGCATTCTCCCCGTTAAAGGATGCCGGATCAAATATCGGTGTCCGAGTTTCTCTCGGAGACAACAGAGGATTACAATTCCCCGACAACATCCAGCTTCACCACCCGACTGCAGAGCTGCAGGAACACAGTGAATGTGCTGGAGGAGGTAAGGCCACCTAGAGCTGCATGATGGATGGATGGTTAAAGATACCTCATTTAACAACACAACCAAAGAGACTAGATTGTAATATATATATATATTTTAAAGGGGCCACATTATATCCACATGTTAACACAGTTGCCTGGGGTCTTAATAAAATGTACCACCAGCACAGCAACCTTGTACAGCCAACTGTAATGAAAACACACCTGTCTTATAGGGGTGAAGATGAGCTGTGCAGCCAAGACTTCATTAACCATAAATTCAACTGGTGATGTTTGACAGCCCCAAGATCTAACTTAACCTATTATATTGAAAACAACAGCACCTGTTGATCTGCGGGCTGCTAATTTAGATCCACAAAATGCATTTTTAATGTTGCACTGGACCAGAAATGCATATTTCTCCTCACAGTTCATACTCACAGCAGTGTGTGTGAGTGTGTGTGTGTGTGTGTGTGTGGGTGGGTGGGTGGGTGGGTGGGTGAGTGGGTGGTTGTGAGTGCTGTGCCCAATTGGGGAAAAGCTGATTTTTGGGTCAGTGGTTATGGTTAGGTTTAGGGTGAGTCTCCAGGAAATGAATGTAAGTCTATGTAATGTCCTCAAAATTGACCTAGGGCTCTGTGTGTGTGTGTGTGTGTGTGTGTGTGTGTGTGTGTGTGTGTGTGTGTGTCAAGGTGAACTCTCATCTTGTGCATGTTTGTGAATCTGCTGCTCTTTCTTGCCAGATAGAGTAACAACAGAAGGGGGGGGTGGGTGGCTTTAGTGAAAGAGTGCAGGGAATAGGAGGATGTGCACTCAGGCCTGCAGCTCTCTGTGTTCACTATTACATAACTCACAGCTTCAGAGCATGCTGCCAGGCTGTAGCAGTGTGTGTGTGTGTGTAACATACAGAGAGAGAAAGACCTCTTCTAGTCACTGGCAGTCAGATCTGGATCTAACTGTTTAAGGATTATAAAGATTCGTCAGTGTCGCTGCACTTAAAACTGATCAATTTCACCCCGCTAAAGCGAAATATCGCACAGAAACACACAGTCGCCTTCTACGGTTTGATGCTGTGTCACCTATGATCATGTAGGTAGGAGTGTAATCAGGTCATGCAGGTGGATTTTGATGTGTATGCCTCTGTTTTTCTTTTTCCCACCTCCCCACCTCCACCCCCACCCCCACCCCCACCATCACCATCCACTGGCATCCTTCCTGCTACGATTAAATGGAGCATCAAACCAGGGAAGCACGCACCTTCGCTGTTCCCTGCTCATGCCAAAACGTGACCTCATTTCCCGCTTTAAAACACATTTAGCTGCAGATTTTGAACGACTTCAGGCTCGCGGTGTTTAGTGTAATGTGTCATGAAGGGCAGAAAAACTGACCAAATGATTCCCGACTTTTCATTTACGCTGCTTTAGGTTTGTTTGTAGTTAAATAACTGCAGCGTTCACGTGGAGGCGTTTAGATGAGCAGGACGGTAACCAGAGATGGTTTGTTCATCATACTAACAGCTACTACAGCTCACAGTCAGCGCTATCCATCACTTCCAACTTCTATCCTTTACAAGTTTATTATATCAGAATTAGGGCTGGGCGATAAGAGATGGCGATATGTACCGGCACTTAAATGCAAACCTCCATGAAAGCACATAACGAATACGCAGAGTTCGGTTGCATGAACAAACCCCGAGCGTGCTCCCTCCCTGGCTCATTAACAGCCTATCATATCCCTTTTATAATGGTCATGACATGTGACACAACAACAGAAACAGCGTGGAGTGAGGAAACGAGCGCAGACGGTGAGGAAATGGTTCATTAAAAAGTTTTTAATTGCTGTGTTAACTTTAAAATTATTACCTGTGTGCCCTGATAGATAAAGTGGTTAAATTCAACCGTTTCTCTCCTGGTCTTTATTAAAAATAGGTCATTAAAAATGATCAATAATTATAGATATCGACTGAAAGGAATCATTTTATCGGGATACATTTGTCAGCTATATCGCCCAGCCCTAATCGGAATAATAGAAAATTTACCAAAACAGAACCAGGGCTGTGTTTATTCTCAGCCCCGGAGCGCAGTTTCTTTCTGTCTGCTGACTGTAACAAGGAAAAGGCTCGCATCATGAATCACCTCTCTGGCTCTGCGCCTCTGAACTGAGAGGCTGCAGCACAAACGAAAAACATCTGTTGGAAGGACGGCCATGTGCGCCGGGCTTCGGTAGCCGCTCTGGAATTTTTTGCAGAGATCACATGACAGGGAAGACCATTATGCTGGCACCAAAGCTCCAGCGACATGCTCCTCCGCTGTTTAAACAAAAGGCAAGATGCTCCTTAAACATTTCAGCGAGGATAATCAGCTACAGCGTCTGTTGGGTAGCTCAAACTGGGATACCTCCTTCAGTTGCAGGCTGTGGCAAACACACAGGCAGCCAGCCTAAAGCCACAAATGCTGTTAGATTAGTGTGTGTTTTATAAAATTAACTACTCTGTTTGATCTCTGCATAGACATGCAGGGACTCACTTGCATCATGCACCCAACAGAGCTGGTGCAGAGAAGTGAAATAGCCTTTGGCGTCTCTTTGCCTGAAGAAGAGTTGGTTTAAAATGTCCCGGATTTCTGCTGAGCTCTGAGTTCTTGTCCTCAAACTTAAAGCATTCATCCCCCTTTTTTTTTCTCTGAGTCATTTCCTTGGTATGTTGACAAGGTAAATTATGCAAAGGTACAGCGTGAATATTTAATGCTGTAACCCGAGGGGGGAGAGCTGAGCCACAGGGGAGTTGTCATTCTCTGCGTGCTTCCACTGAGTCATCTGGAGGTACAAAGAAAGAAAGAAAGAAAGAAAAAAAAAAGTTGGGCGGCATCATATCGTTTTAATTCAGCGCCACACATCAATTATTGATCACTGCAATAATGACACAAAAGTATTCGTGACTCACCAGCCTCCACCCCGTAACTTCTCTCTCCCCGTGGCAGCGGCAGAGCACTCAAAGATGTTTACTGTTTACTTTCGGATCAGCGCAGAAATATGGAAAACAATGAGCAGCGAGGTGGAGAGATACAGTCTTAAAAGTCACCTTTTTAGGTCAAAGAGATGGTGGCTTTGTGTGTGTGTGTGGGTGTGTGTGTGTGGGTGTGTGTGTGTGTGTGTGGGTGGAAGACCGGATGATGACTGGTATGTCTGGGTTGTATTTTGGTGACATCTTTGATGAAAAGCAGTAATTGTTGTGGTGACTTTTGCACTTAATTTCCCAGAAAGCACTTGGCAGTCAATCTGTGTGTGGAGGATGTTTTTGTTGTTTTTTTTTTGTTAGTGAAGTTTGAGGACCTGAAGTTGGTGCTCATTTACAGTATGTGTCTGTTGAGATGTGTTGGAGATTAAGGCTGCAGCACTTATTTGATGGCAAACGCCCGCACTTGTCCCAGGAACACTGTAAAATCTCAGAAATGATTACCCAAAGTATTAAATTTAGACTTATAACAGAGAGAAGCAAGAAAATCTTTGGATTTGAGACACTGTAACTAAAAATGTTTGGTGTTTTTGATCTACTAGAGATGTGCGTCAGGATGGAAATATCAGTCTGGACAAAGCCACATATCTCAACAGCTACCGACCATACTGCCATAGAATTGCTTGTTAATTCTAGTTAATCCTGGCACTTTATTTCTCATAGCCCACTTGGCAGACTACCATGAAACTGGCCAAAGCACATTGTGGCTACCAAAGGGGGAATTTCTTTTATGATTTTATGACCCTCTGGCCTTTTGTCAAGTGCCACCCTCAGAACAAATGTGACATTTTTAGCCTCATACTGCTGGTGAACTTTGAAAAATAGCAAACTATGTATTACCTTAGCATGTTCTTGGTTGCATCCAAGACATTTTGTAATGGAGTGTATCATGAGCATCACAGCTGTGATTGGGTTTTTGAATGTCAAGTCCTGTTACCTGGTAACAACATTAGATGTCAGAAAATGGTAAAAAATGTGGATCACTGTTTCCTAAAGCACAAAACACAACCTAAAATGTCCCGACCATCAGTCCACAACCCAAAGATATCCAGTTTACTAGTATAGAGGACTAAAAAAACAGAAATATTCACATTTATGAAGATGGAAGCAGAGAATTTTAACATTTTTCTGAAAAAAATGACTCAAAACCGATAAATTGATTATCAAAGTAGTTGCAGATTAATTTTCTATCAGTTGAGTTGATCCTCTGGGGTCAATGAATGTTTGTATGACATTTCATGCCAATCCCCCTAATAGTCCAACATTACCACCAATAGAGCCATAAAAAACATTGACATTGGCAGCCAATGGCAAATATATAATATCTATCAAAACTTCCATATCATTCATGGAGCTTTGGCAGCGGTCAAGTGACGCTTTGTATTGAGAAAGTGGAAAAAGGAGAAAAGGCAAAAGAGTGACAGGAAGAGACACAAAGTTAAAATGCCAAAAGTTTTTACTTTATGTAACAATTGTTGTTATACTCAGATAGGCAAGTATGTAATAGTTCACCTGATTTTCTCCTGATCCATACAGCCGATGTGGCATTGACTTAAATATCTGCGCATCTCTAATGTGTTTGACATAAAATACATGTAAAATGCACTTTTCCTCCCAAAGACCAAAGAAGAGTTAACACAATAACTCGACTGACTTTCCATTCAGCCACAGAGAACAGAAAGTCTGATATTTGCTTATATGAAAACATCAGAGGTCATTACTCAAAGTCTCTTCTAGTTTTTTTCCTGATTTGACTGAATATTAGCAGCAGGCACTTGCTCTTCCCCCGGGGGGGGGCATGTATTGTCTTCCCCTCTACCCAACAGATGGTACTTTGCGTCATTGGGTTTGCTTTCCTAAACCACAGAGAGCCATAGCAGCAATACAAGGGAAACCCTCACTGCATCGGCATTCCTTTGAGCATGCCTCTCACACCACATCACATGGGCTGGACCAGAAAAATGTTGACTTTTCACAGTCATTCTATTGAAGCATGGCTGGGCTTGACCTAATAGGCAGAGGCCTTTTTACTTTTATATAACCACCTTTTCAGTCCAAGCATTTCAAACTTGTACAATTTAAAGACTCTGATGCTATCCTGCATGTGGAAAAAACTGAATGAGGAGTATTATTCCAAACCACTGCATATTTATATTGGAATGAAAATCATTGCCTGAAGTCGTCATTTGTTTATTCTCAGATTGTAAAAGATCCAGTTTGTAAAAGTCTAATATTATGAGGCATGAGCAAACTTACATTCCTTCTATTCTTTTGAAGTCTCTTGTGTTTATTTATATTTTATTGGTGTCGCTTGAGTCAGTTGCTGGAACAAAACTTTTCTTTAACGGTGCCCTGTGGAGTTTTCTCGTAAACTTAACGAAATGCCACCGTCCAAAGAAAACCACATATCTCCAAATTTGGTGATTTAGAATTTTTCAGATGAACTGAAGGATGAAGTTTTCCTTTATGGCTTGAGAAAATTGTTCCTCTGCAGCTAAATATACCCTTAAAACCATTGGAACCATTAAAACCACTGCTGAAACATGCATTGTCACAAACCTGAAAACCGGGGCTGTTTTTATTGGCTCATGAAAAGTTGACACTTTGGAGATATATTTGTTTCTTTGGACAAAAAGTTATGTTCTCATGCAGTTTTTCCCCACCAAAACACATTGTGTGTATCATTGAGGTCTAACAAACACGCTGAATGCGTCTCCTTCCTCATACAACATTTCCAAAGCCTATTTTTAAAACATATTTCTTAAACGGTGTATTTCTAGCGGTTTTATTCTTCACTGCCTTTGTTGGGGCATGGCGGAGCAAATGCAGGATGCGAATCGCGTTGCCCACGTAGATGCGCGTCCTCCGGCTTGATACGAACAAAACGTCAACCCGCAACATTCCTCCATAGTGCTGCTACTGATGCTGTAGAACAGTGTTTCCATGCATGAGCCCCATATTGTTTGTATTTTATGTTTTATTATCGTGTGCACAAGGATGCACACGGATTTTATGAGAGCATCTTTGACAGGTTGCACATTTGGGCCGATTGCAGAACAGAGAAATGCAGATGCACCAAGAAAAGGAGAGGTCTAATCATATATATGGTGGGCTTTTTTTATATAGCACTGAACAAATGAAACCATCTCTGATACTTTTATTATCTGTCAGTGGAGTTTACAGGATGTTGTTCACTGCCAAAATGATCTTAATTAAGTCCGTGATAGTCCCATGGGCCAATGATAATGTTGAAAAGACACAAGCTGAGAACATGAAAGCAGCTGTGATTTTCAGAAGACACTAAGATACAACATCAGCATGGTGAACGTCCAAACTTGTTGTCTCCACTTATCAAAAGTGCAGGAATCATTCTCCACAAGACCCAAGAGGCAACGGAGCGTGGGTGGTCATTGACGCGTCCAATGGCAACCTCTTGGCTCTGCTATTAGAGATAAGAAATGTCTTCAACATGTTTGTAAGACTTTAAAGATTAACATGATGGATTTTGGTGAAAAAATGCTCAAAGTAAAGAACTAAACAGTGTTTGTTTACAATAAAATAAATTTAAATAAATCTACTGTAGGTTTGTGGTGTTTCTTTTAGGATTCAGAAGCAAAGTGGATGATAAAACAACATATAATATAATGTGACCTGAACGACTGAGAATATCCACAAACAACGTAAAACATGCATCTGTTAATTATATATTTGCTTCAAGTTGTTTGACGGTTGGTGCTAGATTGGATCAGCCGGAGGGACGATTTGCAAAACTCTCACGAGATTTGTACACGTTGTGTTTCTTCATTGTGTGTCTAACCTTAACCCTGACGCTAACTGTACTCATGAGAGTTCGTTCCTCTGACTGATACAACCCTTGTTTGTTAAAGGGAATGATAATTTTTACATCATTATTCTCATTTTCATTGAAAAACATTAAAATGTACCAAACAAAGATGTTTTCTTAAGTCTGCCTCCTGCGATTTGAAATTTGCAGTAGGCCATGTTGTGATTTTGATAAAAATTTACCTTGTTTGACTGGAAAGCCCACAGCACCTCAGGCTATAGCCTAGATGACACGTCATGTGAGCCTTCAGCCCCGTCACATGTCCACCAACAAGGAGTTAATTCAAACAATGTCTACACAGTTAACATTTACAGACTATCTGGTCATTTAGCCTTAAAGGAGTCTGATTCTCTGACCATTTCCTTGTCTGGAAACTACCTGCAAATCATATTAAAAGTTTTTCAGTGTAATGAAGTTTAATTTCAGTTTTTTGTTTTTGTGTTTCGCCTGTTGGGGAATGAGTTATACTTTAATTAACACTTATTATATTTCAGTTTCAGTCCCTGTCTGTTAATGAAGTGAGTACTTTGGAGGATTAAAAAGACTAAAATTGTTATATTTTGCTGTATTGTAGGTTTAAATTTGAATTGCTAATAGATCCTGCAAATAGATAGATTGGATTATTATTTTGCTTTTTCCTCTTACCTTTTTTCCCCTATGTCCTCACTTGATTTGGTTTGATATTTTTGGGCTGCTTTTAGAACCCACCACCACCAGAAACGAGGCAAAGACTATGAATAATTCAAAAGAACGAGAGAGACGGGTTTTTTTTAATCATACTTGGCTTTACATAACAAAACCGAGTGCTGGCTATTTAAGGCTCCATTCTGCAACATTTGCAACCGAGGAGCACAGCTGTGTCAGATTCAATTATTAATGAAGTTGTGGCTTTTTATTCATCATTTGTCCCTTGTGTCACCAAACCCACTGAATCATACGGTGTGAGAGAATGGGAGCATTTTTCGTCCCTTGGCACCGTTACTTACATGACATCTTGTTCCAGTTAAACTGCAATATATATTGAAAAAAAAAAGTCGGAGTGGTCATTTGCAAGATTCTCACTCTTGAGTTTGACATTTTCAGTGCTAATTAAGCAGCCGTCGCCATTTCCCAGAGTTCATTTGGTAATCAATGTCACACTGTGATGTTTTGTTTCCTTTGATTTCTTGTTGATGAAGTTTGACGTTTGAAGTTTAAACCACCTGTTGCCATGAACTCTGTTCAATCAGTCACTAGTGAAGCAGCAAAATGGACATCTTTATGTATGTATGTAATTCATATTCTTTGCCTTAAAGCTTTCGTATCATCCATGAAACTATTACAGCAGTCAGGTGATGCTGTGTATTAAAGTTGAAATGGACATTAGTTCAATTTGAAAGCATTTTGACTGCTGCGTTTTGGCGGGAACTCTGTGCTAGCAAAGAGCTAGCAGCTAAAGTGCAAAAGTATTCAGCAATGTCAAACCCTACTAGCTTATGATACCTTCATGTCATGTCAGCAGAATGGGGGGAAGAAAGGGGAAACCGACATGGATAAGACAAGATTTTTAATTTATTATCATAGAGGACAAAAGAAACCAGAATATATTCACATTTGAGAAGCTGGAATCAGAGAATTCGGACATTTTCTTCTTAAAAATGACCCCAAACGATTAATTGATTATCAAAATAGTTGGTGATTAATTTAATAGTTGGCAACTAATCGATTAATCGTTGCGGCTCTAGTTCATTACCAAGTGAAACCAGTATCAACAACCAGTGTGTATATCTTTTTCTGACTCTTTTGACTTTGTACTACATTCTACTTTGTAAATAACTTTAGTATAAAGTCAAGAGGTTGTGATATTTAGCACAACAAGCTACTGAAGCTCTTTAAACAGAAGTGCGTTCCTGCACGTGTGCAGCGGCGTCTCCCGCCCCACGGGACCACTCTCCGGAGACTGAAAACGTGATCGCTGTTATTTGTCTTTGAAGCCGCTTCTAAACAAACTGACGTGACCCTAATCTTCGGGGCCAAGGAACATGTCACCCAGTGTCAGTGATGTGTTTTTAATAGTTTTTGGACAACAATGGAGTTCTACGGCACAAAGGAATAAGATATATCAGGCTCTGGATACACACAGTGCTCATAAGTAGGATCAATTAATTGTTGGTTTGGCTCTGCACGTGAGATTTGTTGATGACAAGAAAATCTCCAGCCATATCCTTTAAATGTGACTACCAGCAATTGTGACTTGTTTTTCTTTTCTTTTTGACTCTTAAATAGCTCTTATCAATAAATGGGAGATATTGTAGTTGTCAGAAATGTTTGATATCTCACTCATTTTAATTAATATGTGGTGGGTACGGTATAAACAAGGTATACCAGTGGCATGACAACAGGGAAAGTAAAAGTAGTATTTATTATCTTTATCTTAAACAAATGCTATTCTTATCCATTTTTTAAAAAAATTAATTGTTAGAATAACCTGTAGAATACTAATTATTGCAGAGCTGGCTTTTGTTTCAACCTTCATTTGAAAGCTGACATACTTTTATAAGGTATCATTTGCAGACTTCCTCAACTGTCATGTAATTGTATCACACTGGTAGCTGCATCGATGGCTCGCTCTCCTTTAGAGATTAAAATGGCTGTCGACGAGGCAAGACTTCAACACCATGTATCTGTTGTGAGGAAGGCTGCTGGCAGATGTGAACACTGACCCACTCTTCCTCACCTAAATCTGGGGAAGAGCAGGGGGATCAGAGTGCCAGAGCCGAGTCTGGTCGGGGGCTAATCCGCTGCCAGCTAATAGCCCTTGATGATATACGCAGTGCAGCTGTGGCAGGAAGGTAGGCCAACAGCTGTGGCCCACAGACCGATTATCAGATTTCAGCCACAGACGGCAAACAAGCCGACAAACAAGCAACACAACACGGTGTCACCTCCCGCTGTGGGAGACAGAACGAATTAGAAAAATGGCTCGGAGGTTTGTTTGTGTTTATAGAGGGAGATTTAAAGGAAAATTCCCCCCACTTTGGTTGCTCTTTTATTTACTGTATCATCGTTCCGTGATGCTCGTTGCATTCCTGGAGTGGTTTTGTGATGATGTGTTGGGATTTACCACTTTGGAGCACATACCTTCCCTGAACATACCACTTTGAACTTGGAATTTCCTCCCAACTTGGTAAAATAGAGTAAAAACAGCATTTTCTCACAGGCTATTTCACTAAGTAATGTCAGAAGCACATGACTGCCTTTCTACTCCAACACAAATACAACCAACACTTAAACACATCGAGTTTGTTATTGCTTCTTCACTTCAATTCCACAGATCATCTTAGGGCATCCATGGTAGAGCTACAACAAATATGTCAGTTACTTTTCAGTTGTTTAGTCTATTAAATGTCAGGCAATAGAGAATAATGTGAGTTAGAGTTTCTACAAAAAAAAACACCTCCTGAGACGGCTTGTTTTGTCCCACCAAACAGTCAAAATGCAAAGATATTCAATTTACAATGATTATAAAGCAAAGAGAAAGGCCTCTTGGAAGCCATCATACAGTATTTAGATTAGATTATTTAGATTAGAGATTAGATTTATTGCTGTGCAGTTTATACCAGCACAATGAAATGCAGTTTGCCATCTAACAAGGACAGTAGTGATCTGCATATAGATATAGATAAATATGAATGAATGATACTAAGAGATGTAAACAGAATAAACTATAGTATGTACTGTCAAATGAATGTAACTATGATATGTACTATGTAACAGAAAGCCATTATGTACAGTTTAATACAGGTGGGACTTACAAATAGGAGTTAATACGGAGCAGATAATGCAAATACAGTGAGCATGAATCCATGTGTAGCAGTATTTAAAGAGTGTTTTTTCTTAGTGACCATCATCTGCCCCTTGTTTGCATAAAATATTATATGAAAGCACCGGTTAAATATATGACTGTTGGTTTTGATAATATCATCCAGCCTTGATATGTTGAGTATTTTAAACCGTATTGCAGAGACTGTAATGTTTCTTTTTTTGGTTCATGCTTTTACTTCAGCTTAAGTGAAAGAACCACAGATCCTCTTCATCCTCCTTTGTTCATCTTCTGTGGCTCTTCGTTTTTTTTCTTCTTTTGTGATTATATCAGCGCAGTGGTAACATTGTTATCCTGAAGGACTGCCCCGCAGAACCAGGAGACCGTGTTGTCCTGTGACGACTGGCTGTCTAGTTGCGGCCTGAGGGGTAAACAGTGCATCTCTGTCTGTGAGCTTTGATGGTGTTTGGCCCTGGACCGTGTCTGTGTGTAGCTGTGCATGTGGATGTGTGTACCGCAGCTAAACAATTGATGCAGCTTTTCAGTGCTGAATTTGAACGCTACCTTTCCCAGAGCAGCCGGCTGAGGTCATTCAGGCCCACAAGAAAGGCACTGACGGTCCTTCAAGACGAGTTGTTTACCCCTTACTCCTAACACGACTTAATGTCAGCATTGCATCGTTTCCTTTTGCACCTCACGACAGCAGCCGTCAAAGCTTCTGTCACTACTCTTTGTACGGGGAAATCAGGGTGTAAATGTGCATGAACAGTGTTTGTTGTGCGCCACAATCAAGGCTTACTGGTATTTCTGTTCCTCTGTGTGTCCAGTTGCTCAAATGTCTGAGCATCCAAATGGCTGATGGGAGTGGATACACCTGTGGTTTAGCTGGTCTCTCACACAGCCCATAAAGTGTGAAACCCGAGACTCATCTGCAGAAAAACTTCAAGGAATGCTGTAAAGCGCTCTGCAGAATCCGCGCCTGTGACTTTGGCCAAGGACTCATGACCGTGCGGAGTGCAGAAGCGTTACTCAGAGGCTAGAAAAATAATGTTACTTGTGATCGTGCATGTTTACGAAGGAGGACATTCTTTGGCCGCGTGCCCTAAAGATGTACAACGCGGGTGGCTGGTTGGTAGGAAGCGCAGCTGGCAGGCTTATCAGCTGATCAATGATAAAAGACGACTACTTGGAGAAGTTTATTGTATTTTTCTTTGACCGGCACAGCTCTGGTCTGTTACAAAAGACAGTTCTTGGTCTTTTGCCAGCTCTTCTAGTGTAGTATTTCTACTATGTTATAAATAATCAATATTCAAATATTCAAAGTGTTTGAGTATTTAAAGTTGGCCAGATTTTTTTTGTCATTGGTTGTATTGAAACAACTCAACTTTAAAGAGGTCAGGTGAATACATACATAACAACATTAAAAAACTAAGTCATAAAATTCACAACAAGGTCCACTCAGTAGTTGTTTCAGTAGAGCCTTCGATCAAATCACAAGATCTTTCTGGGCAGATGGAGTTGTCATGCAACTGTTCTCATGCAACAAAATTGATGTTTTTTTCAGATTTTTCTTTCTCAACTGCTGTTTGCAAGGTCAAGGATGAACTTCAAATGCCAACATTTAAGCCAATGTAGACGAGAAGCTCAACAAATGGAAACATTTTTGTCGGCTCCATGATAATTCTTCTGCTGAGGAAGATTTTCTTATATGATCAAAGGCTGCAGAACAACTACTCCGTGAAACTTGTGGTGACATTTTGTTTTTCAGTTAAGGCTGAACTTCCACTCTCAACCAACTCCAGGTATGACTAATGAAGGCACATTATACAAACAGGTGAATGCAAAAGAAAAAAAAAACCCCTTCCTGTCATTCGCTCATAGTTTCTTATCTTGAGCACCATCATTGATCGCTTACTTGAGGTGGAGTAGTTTAACATTTTTGAGGTTTGTGGGCGAACCACTTTTTGAACTGGAAAGTGACAAATGTGTTTCCAAAGAGACGGCATCTTGTCTCTTCCTGTGTGATGTTAGGTGCACCGCTAAGACGAGCAATTATGGTCAATTAATTGAAAAAAAAAGAATAGATTCTAATCTTGAAGAGTGATTTATCATTTTAGTACCACAGTAATGCAGCTGTTGTCACTGAATGAGTTATAGTAAATTGATGTGGTTTTGTAGATACAGATGACTTATCAAGTCCTTTTTAAAAGTTTACAAGTTTCCTAAAAAATCTCTTTTGTTTAGAGAAATCCAAGATTAAGTTATATGTCTTCACATGTCTGTTGCTCCCTTTAGGATGGAGCAACAGCCGCCCCTTTGACATGGACTAAATGATAAATCAAAGAGAGAATCGATAGAGCAATTGGTAATAAATTAATAATAGTTAGCCCTGGATGGATAGTTTTGTCAGTTTTGTGGTTCAGATTTGCCCTGAAACAAACAATCTTTTTTGCTCTGCTGCTGTTTGTTTTCTGCAGAAAGAGGATGCTAGCTGCCATTTTTCAGTCCTCAGCTGTGAGTTCCTCCCACTATTCTCCTGTTGAAGGCCGTTAATAGAAGCGCCTCAGAACAATTTAACAGCTGTTTCACATGAATAATGACTTCCTGACTGGTAAACATAATATGCATAAAGGTAAGCTGCTCGTTCGATGTTAGGTGAGCACAATGTAATGCAGCACTGTGTGGGTGTGATTGTGGAAACATGCACATTGCTCGAAAACAAGTGGTGGGCTGAGAGAGAGCATCGCAGGGAGAAGCCGCCAAATGAAGTGTGAATGTAACGCTGCTGCATGCATGGCTCGACTTTTCGCTGGCCACATGCATGCGCGTCAGTTCCCGTGCTGAGTCTCTGGAGACTTGCTGCAAAATGCTAGCATCTTTGCAGCTCAGGAAGTTGGCTTTATCCACTGTGTGGCCGCGCAAATCTCTCCACAGAGAAGCACACAGCTGAGCAGCTCCTTTCTCTTCCTGGAAAGGTAGAGCAGGACACATGTACATATTTGTGTATACTTCATATCACTAGTGACCAGTTTACCAAAACATCCTGCAGGTTTTTAGCAGCCATTGATTTTAGTACATTTAAGTAGAAAATGAAACTTACAGAGCTCCTAAATTTTTCTTGAGATTACTAATTCATCACAGTGGATGATTTAGGTCGCCTTATACTTTGTCAGTGTAACATAATCATCACATGGCGATGCAGCTGAGAGCAGGGACTGTTGAAATTTCATTGTGGTTTGGGCTTCCTTGTGGGACGTTCAAGTGCTAATGGGAGGTTGCCACATATGGGAGTACATATTGCAGAAAGGCAATGCATATATGTGCTTTGTTGCTGGAAAATCTAATCTGGAGGACAAAGACGGCCTTGCAATTTAAACAGGTTCTTGCATTAAAAAGTTGCTCTCTCAAAGCACACAAATGCACCATCAAATAAGCCCCTTTCAACACAATAATGTTATAAAAAAACACAATGCCAACTCATTGCTCACTCTGCCAAGTTTCAGTTCTCTCTAAGTTCAATTTTTATACTAAAGGCTCCCTGAAAAGTAGGAGATGTATCTAAAAACATATGTTAAGCTTAAGAGAATTGTCAGCAGTGGTCGTGTTCAGTAAAACGTGGAAATCACTGGTTTGGCCCCTTTTTTAGTGCTGCTTTGTCATTTTCCATTTTGAGTTTTTAAGCCTCTGCAGCCAAAGTGATGGCTGCAACGCTGCTCTCTCACTCGTGACACCGTCCTCCGTTGTGGACCAGTTAGAAAATGTGAGTAGGTGGAGAGAGGTTTTTGTTGCAAGACAAAAAGTACGGACTAAAATGAGCTTTGAATTGCAGAAATATGGTGGTCAAGTGATGCTAAATTTCTGCTTTTGATAAAGAACTCTGGCACCCCTCTGCAGAAATATTATGTTCATATTGAGTATAAGGAGGTAAAAATATTAGTTAGGGCACCTTTGAACCTCTTTCTGTTGCAGTCCATTCAGTAAAAGAGTTCATGTTGATCGATATTTGGCATCCTTAACTTCAAAACTTGAAACAAAAGGAAAAAGATCTGGTCTCACTTAATCCCAGTCGTTTTAGTTGCCATGTCAGATACAGTACATCGGTCATGTGGTCGTCCTGATGCACCTCTTAACCAAAACCCAAACCACTGGCAGGCAGTCGATCACACTCCTCAGCACCGTGTGTGAGAAATAGACCATCTGACCTCAGCTGCTTTTGGAAATGTTACATCCTCTCATTTTTCCCATTCCACTCGGAGAGAGCTGAAGGCTTCTCCGGCTGCAGGCCCGGAGAAAGGGATGTGCATTTGTTTCCTGCCAATGAAAACGGCTCCCCACCCTTCCTGCTTGAGTCATGCCACATAGACTTGACCAACAGAGAGATAGACAAACTGACTTATCTTTTCTATGAGTTCTTCATCCTGGCAGAACTAGAAGAAAGACTAGTCAGTTGGCACTACAATAGCTGTATTGCTGTAATATACATAAACATTTTTCTATTCAGTGTATTTGTATTGTGTGCAATTGTGCAGTTTTGCATAAGGAGCAAAAGTTAAACATAGTTTTAGGTGTGGAGAATTTAAAAAACTGATGATCTGGTCAGTAACTTTTACTCTAAAAATGCCACTGCAGATGTTTTTTTAGCCCTGTGTCTTGGCTCTGGGGAAGTCCTTTGATAATTGTGCCCTTTCCTGTTTTCTTCCTCAAGCACATAGTCAGCATATTAGCATTTCTGAGAACCTGGGTGTCCGCTCTCTGTTGGGTGAAGAATGAAATCTGCCACAGTGGCACAGCTGAGTCCCAGAGCGATGCTGACAAACCAAGAGCTGGCCAGTTAGTCAGAGCTGCTTCCCGCAAACTCCTCGGTGAAGAATGTTGAGCCGGCGCGTGAGACGGCCTGATCGCGTCTCCTTGGTTACTGCACAGACTGTCTGCCAGCGCGATGCCAAATGCCGGGGTTGGAGGAGAAGAGCGCGGTTCAAGGAGCTGGGAAGGATGAGTTCAGGGAGGAAATTAGAAAGATGACTAACACACTATGAAAGTGACAGAGCAGGAATCTCGAGAGCGGATCAGCGAATTAGGAAAAACTCTCCACAGACAGGCAGTCAGTGTTGTTTTTTGTTCCTCAGCTGTCAGCGGAGAGCAGTTGGTGTCATTAGACGGAGAGCTGCCGACCCAGGACAGGACACTGACAAGCCTGGCCGCTTCCTGCATCCTGTCAAAGGACGGCTGCAGAGGAAACGGCAGGGCTGCTGAGGGAGGATAAGGCCTCAGGCAGGAAGCGTGAAGCTGAGACAGCCTCCAGTCAGTCATGCCCAGTCACTTCAACCACCAATTTCCCCAGAGGCTTTGACCTCCCGGGCATGACTGTGTGAGGTTGTTTGGGAACCAGGAAGTCAGCCCCATTGCCTCCACTGGTCAGATATTTGGGGGCTTTCGGTCCTTTCTGGCATTATTTGTGTTTAACTATCAAATAATTAAGTTCATTGACTGATAAAATCCCTATTACTATTTTTAACTCACAGAAAGGGATGGAGCCTTTTTCCCAGCTCTGTTTCCTCAATTGCTCCACCTTCCACCTTTTGATTGCCGAGTGTATATTAAAGGTATTTTTTTATTGATGAAGTGGTTTGTGTGGCTGCCAACTGCTCTTCAGGCTGTTGAACCGCAATTTCTCAAAAACGGGTCCAATTTCTCACTCAAACAGCACCACAAAGAGGTCATAAGCTAGTGGTGGACAATGCCACAAAACTTCTGGTAATTACCTCATCACATCATGTTAAAGCAGAAGACATTTTTAATGGTAAATAACAAATGTTTATTGCAGGAATTAAAGCTGAAATGATTAGTCGATTAATTGATTAGTCCTCAGAAGATTAATCTGCAACTTAAAAGGCGCCCATGGTGCTCATGCTGTTTAAAATCTGGTCTTACTGAGGCACCAATGCACGGCCACCACCCTTTACTTCCCTTATGTTGGCCCTTGACCTCTTTAGCTCCATCTTTGACAGACTGCTTAAAAGCATTCTGACACTGACGTGTTGACTTTCACAGCACAAATGGTTCTTTAAGATAGATATTTCTCAGTGGAACAGCACACAGCCATGAAATGTACTTTATTCTTTCCTTCTTTTTCTCAGCAGCACTAAATAAATCGTCCATCTGCATCACTTGCTGTTTGGGTGGAGAGACAAGCGACCGCAGATGTTTTGGCATTGTCACACTTGCTAATCCCCCTGGATTGAGTGGGAGCTTGCCATTGGTTGCTGGCAAATAAAAACAATCCTTTGACTATATTCAATAGTTGTCGGCCTTTTGGAAAGCAGAGTTTGGATGCATTCTTGCCTGTTGCCAAGGGTTTGCAAAGACCGTGTGCCAAGACAGCGCTATTTCATTGATTTTTTTTTTTTATTCTCCTTGAAAAGCTGAGAGAAAACAGCTATAAAAAAGCCCATCTCTCCAAGTTACATCAGTCCCATTTACCATTGAAATAGGGCTGTGCAGTGCATTGCTATTTTAATAATTTGGTGGGATTTTTTAAATGCCTAAAATTAACAATATAAAGCAATAAATAAATCTGATTTCTCTGACTTAGTAATGTGTTAACCTAAAAATGAATATGTAAAGGGTTGTTCAGGCTGAATATTTAATTAAGAGCACAGACAGATTGGATTATGGGTGACCCTCTGGTGGCGTTGCCAGCTGCTCTCAACATGAGCGCCACAAAGGTCAATCTGCATGCTCAGCCTGTTTTGTGCTCTTCATCCTAATCAGCACACAGCAGCACAACCTCTGAATAATCATAGATTCCCTTTGGAGGCGTTTAAATGCAGACTGACTCGAACCGAGTAAAACACGGCTTGTTAATGAATGTGTAGGCTGTTAGCGGGATCTAATTTGTGACGTTTGCGGTGTAGCACAACATCATGTCTAACCACTAAGATGGCGTCTGCTTGGAACCACTGTCATAAAGAAATCAATAAAACCCAAAGAGGAGATCAGTTACAGTACATGTCTGAATTAATTTGAGAAGGATGAAAGATCGGTTTATTAACCGAACAAATACACACTTTCTTCAAAAATGTGGTCCTGAAAATGTGCTTTTACTCTATGTGTTGCAGACTGGACAGAGCAGCACATAGCAGGCAAAAGTTTTGTCAACAGAAAAGCAGAAAAGGAGACAAAATGTTTGGAAGTTATTGATATGAAACATATATAACACACAGAGTTTCCATGCCTGATATTTTGCAACCAGAGGGATATATTTCGGGCGGTGGTTTACTGTCTGCCATATTAAGGAAGCTTGTGTTGCTAACTTCATTAGCAACTCATCATTGATCATTGTAACTTAATATCCATGATATCCACCAACACTCACTTCGAATCAGATTTTTCCGACTTCTTAGCTGTAATAATCTTTGTTGTCTAAAAACTCTGTCCTTGCTATCCTGCTGTTAAACTCGCCGCGGCCTCATGGACTTGACCTCAGGCTCTCCTCCTCTGTCGAGCTGCGATGTTCTCGGGTTTATGGGAAATACTTTTCATTAAAAGCCCGCTAAAACAGAAATATTAAATAAATAAACAACGATATGAGTCAGTTTGACAAAAATGTACCACCCTTATTTACACAAATGGAGTGAACCACACGACATACTGTTGAGGCAGGTTATGTTCCAAGGCCAGATATTTAGTCATGTGACGGTAGACAACCTGGAAATGAGATGGATGGAGACATCTCACTCATGTTATCAGAGAACAGGAGTTATGTGATAACCTCAAGTTTTACGTCATTTAAGTATGTTTCCATAATATTTGAAGACCTTCATTAAAGTTATTATCAAGATAATATCATATACACAGGCAATAGATAATAGTATACAATCATCATATTGTCCCAAGTCTGTTTGGGCCACTGTTAAGCCAAACAGACGCAGGGCGAAGTAATGAGGTGGTGCGGGGAGGTAATGGGCAGCAGAGTTTGTTCCCATGTGCAGGGGGGATCAAAGGGCTTGGCCCAGGCAGAGAAGGCCCTGCGGCGGCAAACTACTGCTGCCATAATTGGGGAAGAACCATGTAAAGCTGTCCAGAGGAGGCCAAGGACAGCTTAATTACATTGTGAAATTTAATTAGCCCGCTGTTGTGTGTGTGTGCGCCTCTGCTCTTAACCGACTGACCTTGATGTAATGGTGTTTTTGCTGGTGTTTATCATCTATTATGAGCAAACATGGCAGAGTTATGCTTCCATTCCCTGTGGTTAAAATGCGCTGGATATGAAATGTTTGTACTGTCAGAACACATTATTGTGAGAACCACCAATATCGGCTGTCTGGCTCACGTTTTAAATCATTTAGCCGAATGACAGGTCACGCAGGTGTGTGTTTGTGCTGCTTGTGCTCACGTTTTCGTAACGAGCCACCCGATTATTTCAGCTTTTCTTTGCGGGCAAATGAAATGATAACAGACGTCACACAAGACAGGTGATTTTCGCGTCGTTGCTTCGCTGCGCGCTGAGAGAAGTCTCTAAGGTTGTTTAGCTCACAGCAGGGACGAATGCTTGACCTCAACATTGTTGTAAATGCTCTCTTCATGCGTCACACTAAACAAGCCAATTCCAACAAACAAACATCTGCCTTTCATTTTATCACACTGTCATTATGGATTGTAATCAGGGGAAGTTCTGCCGCTAAATAACTGCCAGAAACTTAAATATAGAAGATGCAGTGTTGGAATACTCCAGGGTTTTATCATTAGATTAAACATCTACAGCACCAGTCAAAAGTTTGGACACAGTTTCTTATTCAAGTGAATGGGAAGGTGCGTCCAAAGTTTTGACTGGTGCTGTATGTTAGATAAGTGATGCGGGGAAAATTGAATGGGTGTTTGTATTACCAGCATGATATAAAGAAGAGTAAACACCGATTGATTTTTGTTCACTGTAGGGGTCATTGTGGTTCCTGGACACTGTTTCATTTCTGGTTCACTCGAGGATCATTTCCAGCCGGTGCTGCTGATTAAAATGCCTCTTATTTGATATATATCCAAAGGATATAATCCTGACTGCAGCTCTTTCACCAGAATTCATCCATAAAAACATTAGAAGAAGGCATTTCTTAACAGCTGTTATTTATTAGTCATTTTCTTTAAATGGGGAAAAAAAAAGAACCGAAACTCCAACAAATGACATTTCACCTGATTATCTGATTTAAGCGGTACATGTGGCATATGATTCACAGTCTTTGAGTTTAGATGAGGTTTACGCATCACCAGTCGCATAATCAAGCGATTGAGAGTATCAGAGACAGACTTTGTTTACTTTAATTTTATCATCAACAATGTGCTACACTCACAGCATTATTCATATACAATGATGATATAATCAGGAATGCTTTTCTTAACCAAAATAGCGATGGAAAAAACAGATTAAGAGCAGAAAAACGGTCCAAAAGGGCTGCGCGAGTGAGGCTATAAAATATAAAAACCTGAAAGCTATTATTGGATAGTGTGTCATCGGGAGAGGTGAGATACTAAGAAGAAAACAATATTGAAATGAAAATGGAAGGTAACAAATACAAAAAAAAATATGAGGTTGCAAAAGAAAAGACTAGAGTGTAAATCTAAAAGGCTATAATAATATTTTGAGTTAGGGGGTCATTAAAATATAACATTTCACTTGATTCAGGATTTCAGCATGCTTGTGTTTAGGTTCAATCAGGCCGCAAATCAAACACACGGCACCCAGACAGTTTCAGACACAACCAGCTCACAGATTAGAGGGTTGACCTGTCAGCGACGTGATTTCTATATGAATGACGAGGTGTGTGTGCATGCGGTGTAACTTCAGATGTAGTTGATGTTTTCTCTGGCGCAGGAGTGAGCCGAGCGATAAGGCCGCATGGTGGGTTTTTCTTGCATGTGAGGTTTATGATGATGAATTTTCCTTGTGTGAAGCTGGTTTCTTTTGGTGTGGGGGGGGGGGACAGTTCAAGGGTCACACGAGCACATCTTTGTCTACAGCTTTGTACAGATTTCTCTAAATATAGATATGCATCATCCTCAAATGAGGGGCCACTACCCCTTGTGCCATGATCTATAGCATCTGTGAAGTGTTTTTCTATTTGTATCGGCCATTATTTGAATTCCCTGGCGCTTTAGATACTGAACTCTGAACATTAATCTCTGAAACTGCAAGGAAGTGAGACAGATAACTCACGGTAACAATAGGTCAGTGGCAGTGTTTATTTTCTTTAGCATTTAAATGTTTCATTGTGAATAATTATAACTATAAATAGCCTGATAAAATTGGATATACTATTTATTTTGCCTATTAGATGACACAAAGGCTTTGCTCCAGCGCACAGCAGTGTTGAAATAATGATTCATGCCACATTCAAGTCCACCTCTGTATTGTGAGCACTCTGTCCACATTAGCTTTATAGAGTGTGCATGCTTTGAATTACTGAGCAAATATTATTGTTTTTATGGCCTAAATCCTTAACGTTAGCTGCGCCATTAGAACAAAAAGGTTTAAAATATAAAGTATCCTTGCTGCCTTTTGTTCTCAGAGGGCGAAACCATTTCATATGTTTTAAAAGCATCCGCTGTTCTTCTTTTGTTTCTCAGGCGTTGGACCAGGACCGAACCTCCCTGCAGAAGGTGAAGAAGTCAGTCAAGGCCATCTACAGTTCAGGACAAGGTGAGACAGCCTGTTTGTAAATTTATCAGGCCTGAATGTGCTCTAGCCGATGGTTGGTTACACGCTAACTACTCTCTCCAAAACAAATCCCCAGATGAAAGCCCATGATTTATTAAATATCTCTAATAAAAATGTGGATTGTTTTTTTTTTTTGTGTCTGGAACATCGCCTTTTGTGGGACAGATGGTGTTTTGTGTATGTATCCAGGCTGTCCCAGAAACCAACACCTGAGTTTGTTTTGCTCGTTGCTGTGACATGGATCCTCAGTAATTTTCCACTGAATACTTTGGAGAGCAGCCTCCTCCCTGTAAATTGTCAGTTTCAGATGTTTGTCCCACAAAAAAAAAAAAGTTAGTTTGTTCTCCACAGAAAAGACTGTTTACCTTACCATTCATATTGTGACTCTCAAGACGAGAAATTTTCTCAGGAAGAACAACTGAAATAACTTCTAATGAGTCAGCTACTAGTTGGGGAACGTTGACTAGATTCAGCATCTGGTTATAGTGACACAAAGTCTGTATGTGATCTTAAAATAGAAGTAAATTGGATGTTTGTGCATCTTTGTATGCAAAATGAATAGTTGGACTCAAGGCTGTAGCCAGGATTTTAAAACAGTCCCTCCAACACACACATTCCAGTTACTAAAAAAATTGTTTTTTTTAAAGCAAAAATGCCAAAAATGTACTGCTTTCAGCTTCTCAAATGTGATGATTTAATGCTTTTCTTTGTCATACATGACAGCAAACTGTTTATCTTTGCGTTTTGGCCTGTTGGTCGGACATCTGAAGACATCACCTTTGACTCTGGGAAGTTATAATGAGCCGTTTTCACTATTTTCTGACAAATTTATGGACAAAATGATTAATTGATAAAATAATTGTCAGGTTAATTGATATTGAAAATAATCAGTTTTAGCCATGCTAGTGGTGTGGCTCTGGGGATGGGAGTGTCAGTCAGTCTGGCTCTTTTTTTGTGCAGACTGTCTTCTAGCATCATCGTCAGGTCATAACTTTATTTTGTCCAATACTTTGGTTTATGACCAAATGCCTGCAAAACTAATTCACATTAGCCTCAGCTGTACTTTGTTTTTATTGACAATTAGCTAATGTTAGCATGCTGACACGCTAAACTAAGGTGGTGAACACGGTAAAGATTATTCCTGCTAAACATTAGCATGCTAGCTGTATGGTATTTCTTATGCACTTGTCAACTTCCAGTCGTTTCTTACTTTAATTCATTAATTTAAACAAATGTATGTCTAGCGCTCTTTCTCATAGCCGGTCAGCTACTTAAAAATTTGTACCACGGCTCTTTTTGAGTCGCTTGATCGTCTTGCCTCACTTGTAAGTCGATTTAGATAAAAGCATCTGCCAAATGGCAAAATGTAAATGTTAGCATCATCATCATCATCTCTTAGTCTTGTTACTTGTAGGGAGGGTTTAGTAAACCTTCCAAATTCCCTGAAAAACATACAGGACGTGACCTCGATAGTAATTATAGCCCTGGCTAGACTCTGTTTGAGGCAGACTGTCCAGTATGCTGAAAGTTCAAAATGGCTGCTGCAGGATGCTTGTCTCACCTGACCTGCCTCTCAGGACCCCTCTCTAGATCTGGCAGCAGTCTGAACATCACTCCCCTTCCAGCTCCTCTCCATCTCTGACTTTAACGACAAGGACAGATGGATGCTGCTGTTTGACCGTTGGCTCCCACAGAGTTTCACAGGCCTGGAGAACCACACATCTTATTATGCTGACATTTACTGTTTATAAAGATGACTTACTATTGTCAAAATGTATAAAACAAAAGTCTCTCTGGAACAGCGCTGATCAAAAATCACGGGTTAAGGTGACATGTGTTTTTTATTGTGTCGCTTGTGTTGCTGCACTGATGAGGGAACTTTCCATTGTAGGATCTGTCAAGTATTTCTTCACATCTCTGTTACTATTAACATTATAGGAAGATTTGCAAACCCATGTGTTCCAGGTGATTGTCTCTATTGCTGGTGACTACAGCAGTATTTTCTTTCTCCTCTGCCTCTTTTTTCACCTGTCTTTTGTTGTAAAATATTTTACAGAATTTGTGAACTTCACCAACAAGTCAGTTCAGTTTATAAAGGCCAAAATCACAAATTTACCTCAATTTGGGCTGCAACTAACGATTATTTTCATTATCAATTAACCTGACGATTATTTTCTCATGGTATCAATTAGTTGTCCACAACCCAAAGATATTCAGTTTACTGTCATAGAGGAATAAAGAAACCAGAAAGTATTCACACTTGAGAAGCTGGAACCACAGAATTTAAAAATTACTCTAATCAATTATCAAAATAGTTGGCAATTAATTTAATAGTTGGTACACAATATCATACAGTTAATCTAACCAGACATTCAATCTCAATTTTTGGCATTTGACAGTTTTTTTAAAAACCTGGTACTGCAGTCACATTTTCGTTAGCAACAAAAAAACTATTGAGATTTGATACCAGCCCTACCAGCTAGAGTCATTTTAGGCTGCATGTGAATCACTTTTTCCTATGACTACCTTCTAACCACAGCTCTTGCAGTATACCCCATCAGGACTTGCGAAAGCTGCAGGCCACTTCCAGTCCTCTATACATACTAATGCTAATCTTTAGCCAGAGTTCAGGGCAGGAAGGTTGATCACTCGTTGACCTTTCTTTCCGCTCTGTTTACCACACAGATCATGTGCAAAATGAAGAGAACTATGCCCAGGCTCTGGACAAATTTGGCAGCAACTTCATCAGCCGGGACAACCCCGACCTAGGAACGGCCTTCGTCAAGTTCTCCTCCCTCACCAAGGAGCTCTCTGCCCTATTGAAGAACCTGGTAAGTCCCAAATGTCAACACTCACACTGTCATCAAGAATGAATGATGAATGAATGAATGAATAAGAATGTGTGCTGCAGAGTGCACCGCGTTTGTGTGCGTTTATCTCACAAGGACAGAAAGAGGAAAATATTTTTCTTGTCTTCACTTCTATAAGTGGTTTAGGATTTGGGTTTAGGATTAAGATGATGATTAAATTAGGACAAAGGTTAAAGGTTAGGCATGTAACAGGGGGAAGGGCCAAGAGGTCATGGATGAATGCAGACAGTAAAAGTCCTCACAAATAGACTGTATATGTGTTTGCCTACATGTTCATCAATTTCTACACTTTTACAAAAGTGCATAAAATCGCCTACAGAGTCAGAACCGTCATCGCGGTCAGACAGTATAGCTGACTGCGGCTATATCTACCTCCGAGCTTTGTTTTTTTTTTTTTGCCCAGACGAGGCTCTTATCTGCCTGCCGTGGATTTCCCCTGACGTTTCTGTTGAATAATGTGTCCTGTTTGAATCCTCTGTGAGTGATTGTTGTTGGAAGAAGAGCCGGTCCTCGCGCTCTCCCTCTCTTCCTGTGTGGCTGACAGCGAGATTAGACTCCATAAATACACTTGGCAGCACCAGGAGCAACTGTGTGTGTGTGTGTGTGTGTGTGTGTGTGTGTGTGTGTGTCCATGTCCATTTGGAAACTTCTTAAGTCACCCGCCTTTCGGCACTACCTGCATATTGCAGAAAAAGTAAAAGTATCTCTTCATCTCTTCTTTTTTCTCTCTCGTGACTCTTTTCCATGTTGAGTATTTTATTGAGCACATTTTTTAAACTTCAATAACTGCGCCCCAAGGCCTGCTGGTATGTGCGTGCATTACAAATGAGTATTGATGACTAGTGCTTGTCCTACATTTCCTACATGTTACTGGCTTAAATGTAAGGATTTTATAGGCAAATTTGGCTAAGTTGTTGCCAGCTTTTCAGCATCTTTCTCAGTATTTACTTCCTTTTTGAGAGTTCTGTTGTCAGAGAAAGCAAAGAGACGGTGACAGTTTCTAGGATGGACTGCTGTTAGAGTACACCGGCAGCCTTCCAGTGGAAGATTGATTCTGACGTTGGCCATATGCAAGACAGGCACTTAAGAAATACATTAGCGCCCATTAGGCGTTGTTTACTTCCTTGACCGCTGCTGTCTGTTTGTGTGGACTTGGCTAACAACAACAGGGACTTAAATGCTTAGTACTGTTGTAAATGACCTTGCTGATCCGAATGGTTAGAGCTGCTCAGCATACTGTAGCTGTGGCAACCCGAGCTGTTGGCAACGTCAAGCTTTTGCTAATTCTTCAATAGACTAACTTGTACTTGTGCTGTTTTTGGCAGGATTTTTTGCTATTAAGTTTTTTCAGTCAGCAGCAGCACAAATGTGTTGAGGGTTAAAGGACACATTGCTGGTGTTATTTTATGTTTTTTGTATTGTCAGCAAATTCCTTAAAAAGGCCGAAAGCAACAATGCAGCGGTCCGTCTTTCAATACTTTACAGTTCTGTGTTACTCAACCCAAAGCACATTCATTTTTACTGAAGATGTAAAGCTTTAAAGCTGCGCTCGAGTACACAATAGATCAGTGGGTCATGTGTAAAGGGATGAACCCACAGATAATGATCACCTGAATCTGCAGTTCCCCTCAGCTTCATGGAGCATTTTAGCCTCTTTCAGATCATTGTTTTGGTTTTCTGGTGTACAATTTTACTGTTTTGATTCACTCTCACCGCTCTCATCAACCCCTTTAATAAAGAAATCTATAGAACGGTGCGATAAGCTATATGAGGCTTTGGCTACACACGCAATATACAGTTTGTACATGTTAGTAGGATCAATTCATTGTTGGCCTTTTCATGGGATTTGTTGACAATAATGAAAAATGGAGTAACACCAGCCCTGTCCTTGAAAAATGTTCCTTTCACACTGTGTATCATATGTCAAGTACCTCATGACAACAGCCACATTATAACTCTCGTCTCTGTGTCCTTTTTCAGCTCCAGAGCCTCAGTCACAATGTGATCTTCACCCTGGACTCGCTGCTGAAGGGCGATTTAAAAGGCGTGAAAGGGGTAAGATTTACTGTAAAACTTACTCTTCCTGTCCCCCCCTTTTTTTTTTCTCCTCTCTTTTAACTCTTCCGGGCGCCCAACCACCACCACCCCCCGCCCCATGGCACGACTCTGGGAAATAGGTGCCTCATCAGCACATCTCTCTATTCATCTCTCAGTTACTGTGCGTGTGCATGTTGAGTGAAAGAGAGACAAGAGACCAGAGAGATGGGGGGGGGGGAGTTGGGAGTTAAACTCTCTGCTTAAAAGATCACACTCTAAATCTTGCAGAAAGTAAACACTGCCTTTGTGTTGTGCTTAAGGCGAGTGGCGAGTAACTGGGTCATGAACCCGTGATGTTGGGGGTACGGGGAGGGGTGTGGTCGCTCGCTGGCCGTCCCGGGCATAAATCGTGAGCGAAGGGAGGCATTTGCTGGGGCCTCTGGTAGCGATCCAACTCTGCAAATAACTCCGTCCCCATGGTGACCTCTTTGTAGTTTGCTGATGCTTGTTCCCTTGTGTTTCTGCAGGACATAAAGAAGCCCTTTGACAAAGCATGGAAAGACTACGAGGCCAAGTTGTAAGTGTATAATTAAAGTGTTCTGTTGTATTACTGCATATTTTCACCATCCAGCTCATTATAGCAAGATGAATAATGGATCAAACACTGTTGATAATGTGTAGCAATATTGTTTGGACCCTCCAGGAGCTTCACAGAAGTTGCTTAACACAAATTACACACATGAAACAGACGAGAACAAGAAGAGAAGCGCACCAATTAACTAAGTTGCCCTCTTGTCTCCGTCAGTACAAAAATAGAGAAGGAGAAACGGGAGCACGCCAAGCAACACGGGATGATCCGCACCGAGATCACTGGGGCCGAGATCGCCGAGGAGATGGAGAAGGAGCGGCGTCTGTTCCAGCTCCAGATGTGTGAGGTAGGTAGTAAAATGATGCTGTAGCAGAGAAGGGATTTCTGGCACAATTTCACTTAACTTCCAAGGTGCATGGAGGAGGAAAGAAGGGGTCAAGACTCCAGCAACACTTGTAGTATAAAGAACAACTTTATATCAATACATTTGTTCTTTATACTGCAAGTGTTACTGGTCTTGACCCCTTCAGAATGAGTTTTGGTATTGATTCTCAACATTAATCAAGCAGCAGAGCAGTCAGATCACAAGTTAGAGCCAAGGCCACACAGCCTTGTGTGCTGTCCAAGTATCCTTGCATGAATCGCTGAAGCTGCTGTCTCATTGTAAATCATTTGTAACTAATACCCTCAGATTTATGTTGTGTTAGGTCATTTTCAGACCAGCACTGCGACTAAAAACGCAAGCACCTCCTTCATTTAAATTATTGTGGTCTGCCAAAGAAAAAGAAAAAAAGCAGAGGACCCCCCCCCCCCCCGAAATAAAACACATAAAAAAAAGGTTAAAAAAAAGCTGAATCTGGCTCGGCTAGTGCTGCAACACAATGTGTCGCCATCTGGCAACACAGTCCACAAAGCCACTTCAGAGAGAAAAGACTGGAGCACACTGATTGTTTGCAGCCTCTAATAGTGCAAACAGACTAATGTTTCGACACTACTGTGCAAAAACAGTTTGGTAGCCAATCAGATATGTGCAAGCACGCAATCCTGGTAAATCTTTTTTTTTAACGTGAATGGCGCAATTAATGTTTACTTTATTACATTTGTCATCATGTACAAAAGAAAGAAATCATCTCACACAAGCAGAAGAGATGCAGTCCCTGGACACAAAACACTAATACAACTAATGCGATTAATAGAAATACAAGTTAAAAATATGAAAAATACAAACATACCATACCAACACCTACTTCATGTAAACAATCATAGATGCAGGACAAAATATAGAAATCAAGATGCCCTAAAATCAGTTTTTTGACTCATCTCACATGTTCACAGTGGTCAAGATGAAGGATAAAAAGATTTTTGCATTAATAGTTTTTCAGAATTCTAAAATCCTGTCTCATAGTTTTATATAAAACGCTGTGCAGTGTTTTTGCATCTGATTACCTGTCAAACTAATGGATCTTTTACTGAAACATCCACAATCGTGTTTCATCTTCTTATTGGTACCTGTAGCAACACGCCCCCACCAACGCATGCTATTTTTGGTCTGAACGCCCACTTATTATTGGAGTCCTTCAGCACTGTATGTACTATAGTCTCCTTTAGCAGTTGCACTGAAACTAGATATTAAGCTTGATTTGACATTTTTCCTCTTAGATTCTCTCTGACTGTCATCCTTCCAACACTGGCCTCAAATCACTTTCAATGATTGTTAAAGCAGACACATCATGCTTTTTGTGATTTTCTGTTATTTATATACTGTTATAATGTTGGATGTGTGTCTTAAACATGGTCAAAGTTCCAAAACTTGAGGTGAACGTATGTAGAAAGGCTCCCCTCATATTTATTGTCATATTGCTCACCAATGGCCGTCCGCTCCGCAGCCTTTGTTGCTAAGGTTGGTCCATGGGTTGTTCGTGTTGTCCACTTGCATATTTCAGATCAGATTTGGGCTCGAATATGTATGGATGTATTTGAGAAGTTTCCATTTTGAGTAAAGAACATGAAAACAAAGTGAAATTCAGCTACTAGTGTTTGTTTATGTAGCCTAACCAATCAGAACAGAGTGGGATCATTGGGAGGGGGGCCTTAAATATTCCAGTAGAGCCCCAGAATATAAATATAGACCTGGAAATGTGCACGATACGTCCCCTTTAATGGATAAGATTCCACAATATAACACTTAATATCTCACGACACGTTATGACAAGTAAGATATTTGAGCAGCTAAACACTAATCAGCAGTCAGACTGTTCGCCTTTAATGTAAGTGTTTTCAGATGTTCTGTAGACTTGTTTGCTTTTGAGCGTATTGTGACAGTTTGAATTATCTTTGGTGTTATTGCTCAAAGGCTGCACTTAAAGAAATCTGACAGCAGGATTTAAGTGTAAAACAAATGTGAGCTCCGTGTGCCCAAGAGAGACAGAACAAACTGTTAGAGCTCATTCTGCATTGCCAAAGAAGTCTCTAGTGGTGGGCGGTGACGCCTACGCCTTGTTCACTGTTTCATTCTGTAAGGATTTTTTACTCAAATTACATAATGGACCAATGGCTGCTGCACCGCTGTTGGTTGTGTGAATTACTGCATTCCTCAAACAGTGGCCGGAGCCTTTATTTCCCTCAACTTCAGAGGGTACCAGGCTTATATTAGAGAGAAGCCTTTATTTCTAATTCACTCTGTTTGATAAATATATTTGCTCATGTTTTAGTATGAAACTACATTACCGGAAATCCACTCCGACATGCGGAACAATAATTTTAGCGCTTGAGTTCCACCCAGAACGTAGCTGTAGTATGCTCATGGATGTATGCTCGCCGTTTTAGCCAAGTTACCCTGGTTACCCTGGTTACCTTGGTTACCCACGTCTCATGTAGCGTCACTGCTATCATTATTATTAAAATATGCGCCGTTATCTCCGTATTTAAACGATATCGCATCTCCTCCGCCTCCTCCCCTCTCTGTGACTGTCAGCTACACATGTACTCATAGAGCTGGAGTTACATCCAGGTAACCACTATTTATGCTTAACTGGCATCTACATTATTTAACTGTTTTGGAGCCGGCCTTTATTTGTTCGTGTTGATCACTCCCCCGGCCATTATCGGAGACCTGGCATTTAATTGACTACCATCTTTTATTGGAGGAAATAAGGCGAAGGTTAGCAGCAGCAGTGCTTTTGTGCCCTGCCGTGCTGATCTGCCCTCTTCTCACAATGACTCAGAGGTGTTTCCTTGCCCACATTTTCCACCTGTGCTCAAACTTCTTATTCTGTTACAGTACAGCTTAATAATGACAGGTTTATTTGGCAGATATATTGAATGAAACATAAATAAAATAAAAACAGATGTAAAATAAGCATAGAGAAGAAGACCAATCTGCTGTTATCCTCTATGAAGCCCTCATCTAACTTAAAAATACTTTTAATCTCTTGTTTTGACAGCTCTCAGGATGGAAACTGGCATCCTATTAGACAATTAGCAGGTCTCTCATTTGCTTGTTTGCTAAATTAAAACCACTATAGCTGGATGTAATGAGAACTGTGACCTCTCGAACCAGTGCCGGTGTGGTTTAACCATACATTCATTGTGTCTAATATGTTTAGCTGTTCTCGCCTCCTCCACTTATCTTTTCGTGGTTTCAGAAGACCTATTCATCAGTCATCGCATTTTCCGTTTTTGTAACCCGCCTCCAGTCGATGCAGGATGCCAATAACAAGTTGTATCTCCCACGTTATATTAGCACTGGCTTTCTCTGTCGTTGGCTGCCTCACGTTCAGATTTGATTTTAAATTTTTTACATGTTCGTGCTCACTCACAGTGTGGTACTGGCTCCACAGTAGCGCATGTGTCCTCTTTTGTAAAATAAGGCCTTTGTGGTTTTAATCACATGTCAATGACTCAGCCTGACTGTAAATGATAGCTAGATAACATAGTGGTTTGAAGAACTTAAAAAACATTAAGAGGGCTTTATTATGAGAACAGACTTTACTTGTTCCTATATGATCTGGTAGTTTAAGACCAAGTGCAGTTTGGGGTAGAGGCCAAAAATAACAAGTAAGACAAGACAGATATTACACCGGCTGCTGATGTATTGAGTCATAGCTACTGATCCACAGCTTTATCAGATCTCTTTAGCCTGTTGCTTGTGCAATATGACAATATTAACTGTAAGCTCTCAATAAATTGATTAATGGTCAGAGATACTGTACACCATGTTAGCTCTGGTTGTATAGGGCTGTTATAATGAGCAGCACAACTTTATACATTCTCATTTTTCAGGTGCATTCCTGTCTTGTAAACTAAACAAAATAAACTAAAATTAATCGATTATTTGAGAAAATAATTGACTCTTCAATACCGGAAATAATTGTCAGTTGCAGCCTTACAAGATAAAAAGTATTGATGTCGCAGTATAAAACCCCTCCTCTGTTTATTCATATTCTCCACATCTATTGTACCTTGATTATCGGCCTTTTCTCTGAGGCATTTAATGTAAGTGATGGACAGATTTTGTGATTTATTTTCATTTGTAAAGTAAATCTAGAAGGTGCTATACCCATAAAATAGTAGACAGAATAATTACAAACTCCAGAGATTACCTAAATCAACAGTCAACATGGCTGGAAATACCAGAGCTGCTGTTAATGTGTGTGGGACAGTCGCTGCAGTCGGTGGTGCAATCTGTTCATCCCACTTAACCTCATTCCTCTCTGTTGCGTGCACTCTCTCGCTCTCACGGTCGCTCTCTCTCGCCCTCGCTCCCTTTCTCTCTCTCTCTCCGTGTTACTCAATCACCAGATTACAGGATGCTCTCACTCTCTCATCCTTTTCATCCTACGCCCTCGGTGAAGGAGTGTGGAAAGGCAGGGCTCAGCAGCCCGCATTATATTCTGCCCAGACACGGCAGCAGCGCGGGCGATGCTGCTCATTCACACAAAAAAAAAAAAAGAGTCCGAACACGCACATGCGGCAGCGCTCTCCAAAACACTGAACTCACACAGGGCTCAGACAAAATGTGGATAATCTCCCATCCAACAAGCACTGTCAGGCAGACAAAGGGACGACACATGCATGCATACACACATATATATGCACTCATGCGTACACTCGCACGCACGCATCCACACACACAAATTGAAACTGTAAGACGGTGTCAGAAGCTTCAGAAAGCCATTGTGTAATAGATTAAATTTTACTGTGGAGCTGAAAGTGGTCTTTAGCTGTGACTCTTTGTAAATCTCTGTGGATTGGCGCGCTGTGGGATTAGCTCAGATTATTTTTTTTATACATTTGTTTGGTGGAAGTGCTGTTTGAAGACATTTGTTTTGAATCCTCAGACACCCAGACTGAGCATACAGACTACAAAGCGCCTCCTCTTGAGGCTATCCTCTTTTTTTTTTTTTTATCATGTAAAATATTTCTCATCACCCTTTTGAAACTGTATTTAGATCAAGGCAGATGGATGCTATGCTCTTGTACTACAAGGCGTTTTCCACTGTGTGTACCAGTCTGGTCCCCACTCCCACAGTGTCAAGGCAGTCTTGGCTCGTACATCAAAGGCTTTCTAGTGCACTAAGATGTGATTATCATAATGCAAAGTGTTCATACAGCGAGTGTCTACTGTAAAGCAGAAGTCTTTACTCAGGCTCAGAGCATCTCTGTAACAGCGCTGCCACATTGTATCTCGTTAAACCCAAAAAAAAATCCTTTAAACAGACCCTGAATTTCAACTCATGGTTGAACTCTGCACCTCTCTTTGCTTTGCAGTACCTGATCAAAGTAAATGAGATCAAGACCAAGAAGGGAGTGGACCTTCTCCAGAACCTGATTAAGTATTACCACGCACAGTGCAAGTAAGTACCACCTTAATCCCGCTAACCTGAATGTGTGAAGCTCCCCTGGCGTGTGCATCACACCCACACTGAAATGTATTTCTCTCTTTCCCTCCTTGCAGCTCTTCATGTCAATTTTCTATCTTCTGTATGATTCACAGATCTTGAGGGCGCACAGTCATATATATATAGCTCTCATAAATATGCACAGGTCATCATACAGATCCGTTCTGACAACTGTGTGGTTTGGTGGCTAAATAAGTGGGCGCGCTCCATGCCAGAACCGCAGCTCACAATGGCCTGTGATAGAATGACAAATTTTCTCTCAGCGTTGCTAGGTCCTGTCATAACACTGGGACAAAACAATATACTTCCTTGTTAAACTGCTCAACTTTGGCCCTTGATTGATAGAAAAGCTGCAGTAGTGATGGATTAGAGGCATAAAGGCAGTGGATGGAGAGCTGAGTGTGTGACTGCACACATCCCAGAAAAGGAAACAATTTAAAAGTTTCTTTGTTTTTATGGTCAGAACCACTTCATTCACCAAAGTACGGTAATAAAAGGGAAATTGGGCTGGGTGTTATTCTCATGTTTTTGCCAATTATGATGATTGGTCATGACATCATTTTACTTACCAGCTCCTTTGTAGAGATGTAGGAAATATGGACTCCCGACAAGAGCGACATCGATTGGAGCAAAGTGTGTGAGCCTCCAAAAACCGTCAGTTCAACAGAAATCATCATGAACGCTTGTGATCGAGTGCGACTGACAGTAAACACAGAGAGTAGTCTGCCAGAAATCCATGTAGCTGTTGTTAGGCAGTTAGCAACAACTAGTGCTTATAGTGGCAGTCAATGGAAACTGATGTGAACATTATTATGTCATCTTTGCAATTTGTGAACAAAACAAAAACTTTGTTGATAAAGTGAGTATAAGTGATCATCAGTGAGCAGCTTTTGAACCTACACACCTGTCAAGAAGACTTCCTAGTGTGCAGTAATTTTGCAAATTTAGAAACTTGCAGACATGAACCATCTGCTCATGTTTGCAATTACCTCTGTGGCTTGCACACAAGCTAAATAAAAAGTGAGTCATAGTCTCACTCTAAGGAGAGCAAACCGACGTAAATAAGCAGGCAAATTGACAAAGATGTTACTATGCAGTTCAGCATAACATCAGAGATTTCCAGGGGACTACTTTCTGTGTTTACTGTTGATCAGTCGAGCTTTTAAAATGGTTTCTGTTAAGTTTTTGGAAAACTGCCAACAGTACTGGACATGAAGAGCTGGATGCAGTGGGAGGAGAGATGCGGGATCCTCGATGCAGAGATTGAAAGAAAACAAGCAGGAAAGACGTGGCAGAGAAAGTAATGACCAGAGGAAGAGAAGGAAGAGATATGTTCCAAGAAGGATAGAGTGTTGGGCAGCGGGCTTGGAGAGAGATAGAGAGAGGTCATTAGTGGTGATTTGCGGCTGCAGCGCTGCATTGAGGTGTGTACTGCTGACAGATCTGTAATGGATTTCAGGATGTACTAAGCACCTCTGCAAATCTGCTGTGGACACGGCCAGCCGTGATTTCTGTGCCAAGAGCCGAAAGGCGCCAGAACAAGTCGGGCTATACATTAAACATAAACTGCGCCAATATCTCAGATCTCCTTCCTGTGTCTGACCTTTACAATGACCAAAAGGAGAGCACCACCTGACATTTGCAAAGAAGTAATTCCCATAAATGACTGATTTGTGTGCCATATCCCAATGAATGTTAATGTCAGTGAAATTCAAATGGACCTCTGTTTTTCCAGTTTCTTCCAAGATGGCTTGAAGACAGCGGATAAGCTGAAGCAGTACATTGAGAAGCTGGCAGCTGATCTCTACAATGTAAATACTCCATTTACCTTCTGATTCACTCTAATGCTCATTTTTGAGTTTCATTTGAATGTATGTGTTTGTGTACATGCATACACTTACCTGAGCTTTTTTTTTTCTTCTTTCTGAATAAAATCAACACAGTAGCTGATTCTAATGAAAGTATTTGCATGAGCTCTCAGTGAAATCAGATAACGTTTCATGTTTACATGCAGTAAGTTATTAGATAAAAGGGTTCTGTTGTGCTCAGTATAGCAAATTTAGCTCTCCATCACAAGCAAACCTTTGAAAAAGACAGGCCATTATCCTATTTACCTTACTGCTGTGCTTTCTCCTGAAGCAGCAGTTTTATCCGAATATAATGCTCCTGCAGCTTTTAGGTAAGCTATCTGCAGCAACTGTCATGCTTCAGAATCTCCCAGAAACTTATATACCTCACTTATCCAAGGACGGTAACGCCTCGGAAAAGCAGAGGTGAGACAAAAGATCCTCACACCGTGCTGATAAATCCCAAGAAATTTAATTTAGCACAGCAACTTGACGATGCCTGGCGCTCTGTTAAATTATATTTGCCGGGAGCTAGCAGTGCAGTGTGCAGATCCTTTGCCTGCCTTTAGTTTGTCTTTTGATCCAGCACCTGTAAAAGATTTTGGATGCTCTACACTCTGTTTGTGAAGGCCTGGGAAAGTCACACAACACAAAAATTGTCAGCAAGTGTGAGAAATGGCTTGTAAATATCAAAATTAAAAAAAAAAAAAAGCCAGTATGTTTTTCCAGGAGAACAAACACACGTGTGAGAATGTGCAGAAGGTGTAGAAATGAAAAAGAAATGTGACTGTCCACTTGATTTTAGTTGAGGTATCTACAAAAGGTATTTTCATTCGTTTTTACAGTGTATCTTTTCCTTACCTTTGCATTTCTTCTCATCAGATCAAACAAACTCAGGATGAGGAGAAGAAGCAGCTGACTGCCCTGCGAGATCTGATCAAGTCCTCCCTCCAGCTGGACCAGAAGGAGGTAGGCAGGTTACACGCGGCCAAATTTAAACTTGTAGCAGGTGATATTTTTACCAGGCCACCACAAACCGAGCTAAACGCAGCCACGGCAGACCTGATTCAGTCGTCCAAGTCGATAGTTTGACAGTTACTCCCTCTCACTCTGGCCTCTACCAGGTTTGGAGCTTGTCTCCCACAGCACAGAGCGAGTGCCCAGTGCTGTACCATGCTGGTAGCCAGTGTGTGGTAGGCTTTGCTGGTGACCAGTGTTGTGCCTCACTGGCTGCTCAGTGGAGAGCCACTCACTGCCCGACTTTAACACCACATCACATACAGACACATAAAACGCTGCCAAATCTGGCTTTAACTTATCAACACGGGCTGCTGTGGCTGTACGTGGGTTTTCACCGTCCCCTGGATTCACTTTTCACGCTCTCAGTCTGCTGTTCTGCATGACACAAGTCTTTGCTTTCACATTTAATTTACACTTTCTGTAGCTTCCCTTATTAATAGCGTCCACGGTAAGCAGTAGGTTTAGAAAGTAAACTCATAAGATTGTGGTTTCAGTTGGCACACGGGCAGGCAGCACACACTTTCACACCCCCGCCTGCACCTGAGCTGGATGTTTCACACCTCTCCCCTCTATCTCCCCCCTTCCTCTGCCTTCTGCTTGTCTGGAATCAAGTCTAGAAGAGTAAGTGATGGTTCATGTTGAGCATGCTGGCGTCTTTCTGTTTTGCTTGACAGTAGAGTGGTTTGGCCCTTTAGAGGTGTTGCAGAGCATGCCTTGTAGGTTCTTCTAGTTTTCTGATAGCACTCAGTTTGGTTTCAGCGAAAGACCCCCGTACTTTTATGTGTCAAAGACTGTTTTTTTGTGTGTCTGTGTATGTGTTGCATGTCTGCAAGCAGTTCCTCTGTATTTACTGTGTGTTTAACGTTGGCATTTTGTATCTGCGTGTGTGTGCATGTGTTGCGTGGGTTTGCACAGGACTCGCAGAGTAAACAGGGCGGCTACAGCATGCACCAGCTGCAGGGAAACAAGGAGTTTGGCAGTGAGAAGAAAGGGTACTTGCTGAAGAAGAGTGATGGGTAAGCTGCTAACACAGCCATTATTTTAAAAACGCGGTTCATGTTGCATTAAAATTTAAAGTGCACACAGTGAAGAAAGACATGACAATCCCCTCACTAATGTGCCCCCCCCCTCACAGGCTGAGGAAGGTGTGGCAGAGGAGGCAGTGCTCAGTGAAGGGGGGCATCCTCACCATCTCTCATGCCACAGTGAGTACAAAACAAATGCACGCACACACACACACACACACTCATACGAACTCCCTGACCCCCATGAGTGACTGTGGGCATCAAAGGGAGAGCATCATGCGGGGAGGTTTGTGCTTTCTCAATCTGGAGGCTGGCAGAGTGGAATTGACATAGATCGGTTGTCATGGCAACCCCGTCTCTCCCTCACCCCCACCCTCCACCCCCCACCCTCGCCCCTCCCCCTCTCCCTGCTGCGCCTGGGTGACTCATCTCAGAGCGAGTGTGAGCGTACTGTATATGTTGGCACGTCTGTGGCGTAGTCTCCACTCAGCAGCAGTCGCTGTGCGGCGTGATGCTTTCTTTCTTGTGGACGACAGGGATCTAAAACTAGATTCAAATCTGAATTAACGCTGTCCGTCACTGAGTTATAACCTCTTACTGAGCCTCAAACAAAGAGAGCTTAGTACAAGCAGTAAATTTAGCTAATTGCAGCAGAGAATGGCAGGTGACTCATCAGACACAAATTATCAGTAAATCCAGTTGGTGTCTTTAAAAAAAAGCAGGAAGATTTTTGAAAATAAAGGCTGTAGAAATTGTTTGTATTTACCTGATCGCCACTGCACTTTAAAGACCACCAATTATGTCATCCAAAATTATAATATTTTTATAAGTGAAGCTCCTGAAATGTACCACAATAACTATGATGACTTAACTATGAAAATAAACTGGATTGAAAAGCAAACAGAAGCTGAGTTTGTGATTCTGACTTGATCAATTTGACGCGCTGATTTGTTTATGAAATGAACGGATCTCAACAATAAATGGACTGCAGACTTAGCCGATTTCTTTACATTAAATAGAATAAGACAACTTTAAGATTATACATCACGTATTTGTTTTAATATCTTTTTTACCAAATCCACTTGGGATTTATTTACTCGCCATTGCTGACAATCAGTTGCACAACCTTCCTCATAAAAGGAGTTAACTTGGGCTGGTTTGTTGACCAGAGTGTCTGCCTCATAAATAAATGCATAGCAAGATAAATAAAGTGTTTGTGAGCCTCAGACAGTGTTTTTAGCCACACTAGCGACATGCTGTAGTGGCTCTAATGTTGCTCGGTTCACCACTTTGGTCTAGAAATGAAAAATCTCAACAAACAAACTTATGACCATCAGCCTCAACTGTACTTTGTCTTTGCTACCATGCTAAGCTAAGATGGTGAACATTGTCAACATTATTACAATAAAAACAACAATATTATTATGTTGTCTAATGATAGTTTGTGTATTAAATCAGCTACATCAGTTTGAGAGTGATACCAGTTTTATATTTTGGTAGAACAGTTTGTTTATATTTTGATCACAGATTGCGCCTTTAAGCTAACAGTGACTCTCGTATTCATGTAAATGTTAAAATTTGAGGTTTGAGGATAAGCTCAGGCAGTGCACAATGAGCATGACTGATGTGACCATGAGTCTCTGAGCCGTGAGCCCTTTTTTTTACAGTATTAGGGTGTGAGCTTGAATTGAACCTTTATATAGACGCTGCCTCAAACTTGATGACATGATTTCTGTCTGCGAGAAGAGACGCGGGGGGAAGTGGTTGTCTTAGATATAATTTGATATGTTTCCTTTTGTTCTGCTGAGTGATGAAGGGACTGAACTTTAACCCATCTGTGTGCTCCGGTCCCCTGAACAGTAGTTAAATGAAAGCTTATAATCATTTCTCTCTGTCTGGAGGCGGTTTACCACCCCAAGTGTGTTTTTTTTTCTTCAGCCCTTGTAGCAGCTGAACTCTAGGTGACTCTAGTTGACATGGCAGGTTGCCAGCAGGCCAGCCAAGCTCCAAGGCTCATCACAGCCTGTTAGCATTTCATTAGCACGTGCCCCGGCCCCTCCTCTGCCCGGGCACTGGCAGGAGACAATGCTTAGTATACATGTGCCAACTAGGCACATTGTTACTGTACACAACCCGGCCAGCACGGTCCAGTTTCTTAATGGGGACTGGAGAAGCCTTGAGTTCAATTTGTGTCTGTGTGACAGTTCTCATTAATTCTGTAAATATTCTGATTCCTCATGTGCATGTTTGGATTACAGAAGTAGTGATGAAATGATTAGTTGATTTGTATATTAGTCTATTGACAGAATATTATACAGCTACAAGAGTAAGAGTCTCCTGCGATGCTAGCAACCCTGTGAGGCTGAACTTAGGCACAACTTAGGAGCTTAAGTGCTTTGAGATAAATGCAAACATCAGCATGCTAACATGAGACACGCTGCTAGCATAATAAAAATGCCAAAAATGTGAGGGGAACTTGCTGTTTTTCTCTGTTTCATATCATTATACATTGACTATCTTTGAGTTTTGGACTGTTATCCGGACATAACACACTATTTTAAAATGTCACCTTGGCTTCTGGGAAATCCTGATGTCCATTTTTCACTATTTTCTAACCTTTTATACACGAAACAATTGATAAACCAAATAAAAAACTAATTTAAAGAGACCCTGGTGTGTAATAATGAGTGTTGTTGAGATTAAATATTGTGATCTTTGTGCTCACAGTCCAACAGGCAGCCGGTCAAACTCAACCTGCTCACCTGTCAGGTGAAGCCGAGCGCCGAGGATAGGAAGTGCTTCGATCTCATTTCTCGTAAGTTTTACACACATGTACTGTACATTTCACAACATGCCAGAATGGTTCCCTTACTGTGTATATATATAAAAAATGTTAGTATGATCATTGTTGGGGATTTCCTTTACTCTTAAAACCATCAAGGAAAAAGAATCGCACCTCAGTGACACTTTTTGTGTAACAGGCTATTTTTAGACTGCTTGTACAACAGGTTTTGAAAGGTGATACTGTATATTGGAATATTTTAAGCTGTCTGTTGCTTCTGTTATATTTAACGTCATGGTTTCTGTATTCCACAGATAACCGGACATATCATTTCCAAGCTGAGGATGAACAAGAGTTTGTCATGTGAGTACTTCAGAGTAACAGTGCACAGAAAAGTAGTGCTTGTTTTTGCTTTATGACCACAGTAAAAAGAGAATACAGCATTATTTCCAAAGGTTTATGAGTTTACCTATCCCACTATAACTTGACTTCTCGCATCTGATCAACTTAATACAGAGTTAGATATTCATGTGTGGTCACAAGCTGTCACAGAATGATTTTTATTAGTCCGGTTAGTTTCGCTTCATTGTCATACCTGAAGCCAAGAAGCGTTAAAACTTTGTCGAGAGAACGAGAGACTGCTGAGAGGGGGTGGCAGCGAGGATTTGTGGTCTACAGTAATTCAGGCCGCTGTAACCTCATACTGCTGTTTCCCACGAAGTCACACACACACATTTAGGTGGGCAGACACACACACACACACAGACACACGTTACCAGAACAACAGATATTAAACCGTTTTACAAATTAAACACCATTTTGTGTTTGTGTAGACTTTCAGTTGTTGTGCTCGTTGTTAAGGAGCTTTTTCACATTTACCACACATGCACAGACATTTGTTTTGGTGTCATAACTATGTAAAGTAATAAGTAATAATAACTTGTATAGCACTTTTTAAGCAAGAGACAACATAAAAAGACAGTCAGACATATAAAATACGACAGCATTAAGGCAGTCACGTATAAAATACAATACATACAGTTACATGTAAAAATAAACTGGCGCTAACACGACAGAGCTGTATTTGACGAACATCTAAGTCTAGAGGTCAGACAAGAGGAGTCTATAAAAATGTGCTTTTAGATGGATTTAAAAGCTGAGACAGTGTCAGCAGATCAAATACTAAATGGAAGACTGTTCCAAAGCTGAGATGCCAGTACAGTAAACATAGTTATAGCCGCTGCAATGAAGAATAAGTAATAAGGAAATGGAAGATTTTAATGTTTTTGGCAGATTTTGACGTTGTTAAAAGAATGTCAGATGTAAGGAGGTGAGAAGTGGGTAATTTTTAATACATTTCTGTGCCTATATTTCCCCTGAGAACCAATATTGTAAAAAAACATCTCACTTGTTCAAAGAATAAAGATGAACCTTGTGCAGTTCTTTTAAATGAAATGTGAATTGAAAGGCACAGTATCAAGCTCGTACTGGCATTCATTTCATTCATCATTGCTGGATAAGCTTGACTAAAATGTTCTTTTATTTCCCAACTCGAATACAACTCAGAACAATAAGACTCAATATTTTTGGACATAACAAGTAAACCCTACGTTGCTTCTCAAGGCCCTGAATGACTCAATGCAATTACACTGAATCCTCTTGAGCCGTCTAGACTGAAAAACAGCCTGTAAAAACTACAAATGCAGCCCAGAACAAAAGTGACTTGTAGTACTTTTGTTCTGGGCTTTTGTTTGTCTGAAACTTTGTTCCAGCGCTGTTGCGGTTGTGCCACTTGCTTCAGTAGTGCTCGCACACTCCGTATCTCCATGTACACGTAGTCCTTTGGGATCCAGCTCGCTGCTCCGCACTGCCGCTTCTGTCACGCACTCCTAGTCGCGGCAGCAGCAACATCTTCATTGGATTTTCCATGAAATATTTAGTATTCCATAGGGCTCCTGCTTAGAGCAGCCACGCTCCCTCTCAATTAGGCTGGGAGCATATTATAATGCATATTATAAGTAAACACAAAAACACTTTGGCTCAGCCTCTGCGCACCTACGCATTTGTGGATTAAAATATCTTGTTTTTCCACACATACAGATAAACACACAATCTAACACATCGGCTTCTCTGCCCACTCCCTGTCTGGCCTCTGCCTTTGCAGACAGGCTTGAGTGACAATGACAGAGGAAGTGCTGACGTCAGGCGCACAGAGACGACTGTGTGTGTGTGTGTGTGTGTGTGAGGGCCAGTTCAGCGCAGGAGCAGATTGTGCTGTGTAGTGAACTGCAGGAGGCCATGTTTGAAAGGCAGCTACAGTGTTTCCTGCCTAATGACCACAGTGCTGTGTGGGTGCTTCTGTGTGTGTTGTAGGGGAAATACATCTGCAAGCACAAATAGACTGTCGAGGAGGTTCATTCAAAATTAGGATGTTCTGATATACAAAAAATACCCACATCAAGGAAAATACGTAGGAAGAGTTCAAGTTACTCATCATGTGTGCAGTTAAGTTCTCCAGATGTCGTCTTTTGTGCAGCTTCCTCAGATTATTGCTTCACAGGTTTTAGCCAACAGTCTATTAATGCATTGTGTGTAAATATTTTTTGGACCACTTATACAGTCTGTGAGTGTTTGTCCTCTCCTGCCATTAATAATATATTAGTGTTTGGGTTTATGGAAATCAACACTTTACTCTGTTAACTATAATTAGCTTTTTTTGTGATGTATTTTATAATTTTTCTAAAGCTGAAATAATTAGTCAATTGGAAGAAAAATAACCAGCAACTATTTATATAATTGATTGTTTGCACTGTTTTTCAGCTTTTCAGTTGTGAAGATTTGATAGTAAACAGGATATTTTGGGGTTTGGGGCTGTTCAAAACAAGCAATTTGAAGACCCAGGACTTTAGGAAAGTGTGATGAGCATTTCTCAGTTTTCTGATATTTTATAGACCAAACAATGAATCACTTAATAAAGAAAACAAATTAGTTGGAGGCCTACATTTTTATTTCAGCTAGCTTACTTGTATCCGGTGTTGGTTTTTTTTTTTTTTTATCTCTTGGTAAAATAACCTTTTAACTGTGTTTAAAAAAGTGCAATATAAACAATTACGTCTTCCCATGTGCAGCTGGATCTCAGTGCTGACCAACAGTAAGGAGGAGGCGTTGAACATGGCGTTTCGTGGCGAGCAGACCAGCGGAGGTGAGGACGGTTTGGAGGACCTGACTAAAGCCATCATAGAAGATGTGCTGCGCATGCCAGGCAACGAAGTGTGCTGCGACTGCGGAGCCGCAGGTGTGTACTACTGGTGTTTATGTGTCCAGAGAGGCTCCATCCTGTATTCACATCCTCTTCCTGTGTTGTGCTGAGTCAGCCCTCACCTTGTTATGGTAAAAAACAAACACCTTCACTTCAGCATTTTCTGCTTTAACAATCTTTTATTCAAAGCCAAACACCAATTTTGATATCTTTGCAATGTCACAGCCGCCCTGAACTCGGCGTCCTTCAGATAGACGATAACTGAACATGCTGCACTGCAAACCCCCCCCCCCCCCCCCCCTGCAGCCTTCTGCGAACAAGCAGTTGTGTGTGTGTGTGCGTGCGCAAGTGTTGTTAGCATTCAGGACACAACCCGATCCTGATCCTCCCCCGCATTAGGAAGCAAAGACTCAGCACTCAGGAGTGGCATAGACATTCAGGCCTCCTGACACTCAACACACACACACTCTCCTCTGTCGACACAAACACACACAGCAGCTCACCGACCAACTGACGGGAGGACTTATGCTCTGAGGGGAAAAAAAACATTTCTACGCTTTGAGAAACAACATCATTACATCACGTTGTTACATAAGTCACACGCTCTGCCGACCCCTGCAAATCTGCACAAAGGGGAGGTAATTTATCATGTCTATACTCTTGTTGCTGTATCCGTTCATATACACGGATTCAGTAGTAGCACATGTTCCAGATGTGGGTTTAAGCTTTATTTCCTGGTTGATTCTGGTTAAATCACAATAGATCTTAAGCATTGCTGAGGAGATGAAAACCTGCTCTGATATTATTCTGTGTCATTGGTGCATAATATTAACTTCATGGTTGAAACGTCATTGAAATGACTTTCAAAGGTCGCCTCTTTGTTCCCTCTGATCTGAGCGGAAAGAGGACTCCATCTCATTTGATATTCTCCCAGGATCTCCCTCTATAAGACACAGCTTTACAGCTTTAGTATTAAGCAGCTATAGAGGTCACCGTGCATCCTTTCATCATGCTCAACATGCTCTCTGTGACCTATCACCAGCTCGCATCTGCTCATTGAATCATATAAATGTGTGCGTGTGTGTAGCGCACGTGACTTTTGCCTTCTGTCTTTGTGTGTTTGTGTTTGTATGACTCACTGGTTTTTTGGGCTGCCTCCGACGTTTCCACCAGCCTCTGGTGCTCTCTTGTCAGATCGAGACAGAACAACATCCCTCTTCTCCTCACAGCATCACTAAGCTCACGACCGGCGCGGCCGAGCTGTACGTTTAAAGCTCGCTTAAATCTCCCAGATTGCATCAGAACATCGGGCAGTGATGACGGTCAATCACTGCGGTTTAGAGGACGCTACGTGAACTCGTTGTATGGCTTTGTTGCTTCTCAGCGTGCTTGTGCAGTTCGCTTGCCAGTAGTGTTACGCAATGGACTCCTATCTCCATCCTGCAGTATGATGTGACTATGGTAACAGTTTTATGCTTACAAGAGTCCTCCAGTGATCTGTAATATCTGCTGAATTTATAGCTGTCTGCAAAGTACATATGGTCAATAAATGAGCTTTAGTTTAAGCAGTTGACTATAAAGCAAGGTTCATGAGTAGAAATACACCTGTTTTAGCAGACTAAATCATTTTTTATCAGCCAAAATAATTTTGTTTTTACAAAATAGTACTGTAACAGAAACAATAAAACGTCACAACCCCTCAGAGAGGCCCTGTAGAGCTGTCCTGTTTGTTCAAATGAAATTCTGGTGCATGCTTCTTTGTCTACAGTAAGAAAAAAAACAATCCACCTTAAAACACATTAACACTCGCACACAAAAACAGGTACAGCTGATAAACCCATTTCTGGCCCTGTGTTGTTTAGTGTTGTTTTCTTGTTCCCACAGAGAACTGACCAAATGTACAAAGTGTTCAGTCGTTTTATGACCCTCACAGTGCAACTAAAAAGAGCTTTTATAGCAGAAAAAGCGTTCAACTTTTGTTAAACATTGGTGTAGGTGGTTTTGGTGTTAGTCCCTTACAGTTTAACAATAATAGCTTCTGTCAAGGCTTCAAGGCAAGTTCTGCAATCATACAAGAATAAATCATGTAGGGACACAGAGAAACCAATTTCCTTACTGACAGCAGCCTCACAAGACTAGAATATAATGCAGGCACACGCCTTGTTGTATTTTTAGTGAAAGGGCAGGACATTTGCTTTTTATTGCTGAAAAATCTCTTCCTTTTTGGCTTTATTTAACCATGTCCCTGCTGTTTTTGAGTTTAATCCGCATGGTTTCTGGCTATTGAAGTTACTGTGTCTCTTTCTGCCAACTTTCAGTGTCACCTGGTGCAGCTTAAATTGAAAAAATGTCATTTGATCATCAGTACAGGCTTAAATATGAGGCATATATCCAACTTTAAATACTTTTACTGGACCGACACCTTCTGTCCACTCATGATCACACTTGATGGAAGCAGCAACCATATACTTTAGATTAATTAACATGCATTTTCTCATATTTTCCATGTTTATAGACCCTAAGTGGCTGTCCACCAACCTGGGGATCCTGACTTGCATCGAGTGCTCTGGCATCCACCGAGAGATGGGGGTCCACATCTCCCGCATCCAGTCCATGGAGCTCGACAAGCTGGGAACCTCAGAACTCTTGGTGAGTCATTTTGCGCAGAGAAATGGTCTACCAAGTGAATAAATAGCTTTGTTTTTTTTTTTTTTTGAGGCAGCAGCAGTCTACGCCCTTCACTATTTTCATCTCTAGTGAAATATTAGAAATAATGAAAGAGTAGTAGAAACACAGGATGTAACCTGACGCGCCAGATGGTTTGTTACACCGAAACCATCTGAGAAGTCGTCCTTGGAAACTGTTTGGAAAAGGTTTCAAAAAATACTTGGCAGGTGATTGGATGAACCATCTGTCTATCACCGTCTTACCTTGCGAAGCAGCTGGATTCACGAGATCACACGAGAGTCCTCATAGGACGCTGATTGGTCCGAACCGCCGGTGGTTCGGACACAAGCGCATAACTTGAAGCCTGACAAAATGAATTCTTGCGTGATCTCGTGATGTCGTGATGTTGTGAATCCAGATGCCTTGCAAGGTAAGCAGGGATGCAAAACTCCCAGAGCAAATGTGCTCATCTGTCTCTGAAAACATGACCCTGATCTTACATACTTACATCTCCTTCTTTCTCCCCCAGCTGGCCAAGAATGTAGGGAACAGTAGTTTCAATGAGATTATGGAGGGAAACCTCCCTTCCCCTTCACCAAAGCCCACTCCCTCCAGTGACATGTAAGTACTCTCTGAGAAAAAAAAAAGACTCCTGAAAACTAGATTTGTTTTGTTTTCAAACAACTGACTGAATTCCTCTTTTCTTAAAACACTGTCCTCCATATTCTGCCCACAGGACAGTGAGGAAGGAGTTCATCAATGCTAAATATGTGGACCACAAGTACGCAAGGAAGACATGCACGTCTGCGGCAGCTAAAATGATCGAGCTATTTGAGGCGGTCCAGTCCAGGGACCTGCTGGCCCTCATCCAGGTCTACGCAGAGGGGGTGGAACTTATGGAGCCCCTTCCAGAAGCGGGGCCGGTGAGTCTGACCTTTAAGGAAAGGGATATATGCTGAGCTTTAAGTGTCAGGTTCACCCAAATCAACGAACATATACATTACCATTACCTCTAGTGATATCTGGCCATGCAGATAGTTTTGGTTTTACAGTGTGTGTTGAGGTTTTGAGATATTTGTCTGAGATTGGTGAATGGAATTTTGGTTTTTTGTGCTCAAAGCACTGAAAACAGTTTTCATTGGAACTATTTAATATCAAAGAAGTATTCTAATGAAAACTTTTGACAGAGAGATTTGTGAATTATCCAGTAAAGGCCAGAATGCTTGAAATGAACTAGTCTGTATTAGAGCTGCAACAATTAGTTGATCGACAGGGAATTAATTGGTGTAACCAAATAATCATTTTTGTCATTATTTAAGCAAAAAAGCAGAAAATTTACTGTTTTCAGCTATTAGATGTGAAGATTTAATGCTTTTCTTTGTCATACATGATAGCAAACTGAATATATTTGGGTTTTGGACTGTTGGTTGGACAACACATGAAGGCGTCACCTTTGATTCTGGCAAATTATAATAATCATTTTTTAACATTTTCTGACATTTTAGAAACCAAATAATCGAGAAAATAATTGACAAATAAAATTGTCGGACACAACCCGACATCAGAAAAGATTTTAGATGCTATTCAAACATCCTACAAGCACTTTTGTTATTGTTATTGTTATTAAAAAGACATATTTTGGTGGAGTTTCAGAGGATTTTTTTCTGCATGTCTAGATATCACAAGAGGTGAGTGTGAAAATAGGTTTTTCTTTTGTTGATTTTGGTGAACTGGCCCTTTAAAGCCCCTTTCACACATGCAGTCTATCCCTGAAATGTTGAGGAACATTTCCTGCATGGGGTCACGTGTGAATGGGATCGATATTCAGGGAAATCTGCACCGCCAATTTTCCACCTCAAGACCTAGTAACATTTCAGGGAATTTATGTTCTGTGGAATCTCAGCTGCACTCCAGCTCCCTCCCATGTCCTCCTCTTCCATTGCTGCAGTATATTGCATCATTGATCACGCATGATCTCATACTAGAGTATAAAGCCTTTAAAAAAAAAAAAAAACTGCAGCCCAGATCTCGACACATTTCGCAAGTTTTTTCATCCTTCAAAGTTCATTCCCAGCAGGACAACCAATGCTGACACATTTCTGCCAGTTGGTGAATTATGTGGTGGTTAGAAATGGGTGTAACAGTTGGAAAATTTTTTGAATCATGCGGATAAGATCACCAGCAGGTGGTGATATCCAGCAACCTCCACCACATAGTCGGGCATCATCTCTGTCGAGTCCATATTTACTCAGATGATTCACGTCTTTGTTTTTTATTCTGTGGTTCAGCCTGCTTTTTTTCCTTTTACACCGCTGCTTTCTGTATAAATGAATGTTGAAATAACAAGCAATAGATGGTGAAGATCCTGCACCGTAAACAATGTGGGTGATCAGACTTAATGTGACATAAATGGGTCAAGGTTTTATAACACAGACATGGTACTTCTGTGATGAAAAATTAAGTGTACAATGCAGCAGCGGAATAAAAGAGGATATCTTTTGGTGACAGAGGGAGCTGCTGCTGCTGCTGCTGCTGCTGCTGCTGCTGCTGCTGCTGCTGCTGCTGCTGTCGTCTGCGCTATGAAGCCTGACTCACTGATATCTGATCTGCTCCTGTCAGTACATCTGAATAGCTGCAGACAGCACAGTGACATCCCGCTCCCCGCACTAACCCTGAGACAGCATTAAAGGAATGCATGACTAAATACAGCCTCTACTCTACCATGTAGATACCAAGATGCCACAAAATATACAGCACATATATTCCTCACATTCATATATTTCATCTTTTATCTCCGTCTTTAATGTTCCGTCTAAAGACGTTAAGCCTAGATCTTGTTTTTATACGCCGACTCCGATGAAATCACGGCAAATCTCCGCATAATTCCTGCAGAAATATTATTTTTAGGAGCCATTTTGTTTACTGCAGCTTGTTTAAATGCTGAAAGAGACACGGAGAGGGAGAGAATACAGAATGGATGCTGCCCAGATTGTCTCACCGTGTCTTTGCTGTGTTTGATGGCCCCCTGCAGGAAGCTGGAGAGACAGCACTGCACTACTCTGTACGGACTGCTGACCAGACCTCACTGCACTTGGTGGACTTTCTTGTGCAGAACAGGTGCGTTTTCTTTAAGAGTTATTTTGCGTTAGAACGTTAGAACAGCGTTGTGCGAGAGTTTGGATTGTCTGTAAGTTAAACACCTTTCAAAATGTCTTTAAACACACCGGTGGTTTACAGCAAAATGATGTAGTAAACAATACTTTTGTGTAAAACACACAGTCAAATTTGATCTAGCTGTCTGCTGCGAGTCTCTGTTCTGTGCTTCAGTCTGTATTGAAGCAGTGGAAGTGCAGAGCAAAGCTTAGCGCTGCACAGCTAAGCTCAGATTCCCACAAGGCAAACAGAAATGGGTCAAGCACTTGTTCTCTGCCTTAATTTATTCCTCTCCTTTCAATTGTTTACCCACCACTGCTCCAGCAGCCTCCACAGAAGAAGTGGAATTAATAGCTGTGCTCATACAATGTCATGCTTAGCCTTCGTTATTATAGAATATTTTTCTTGCCCTTTCCGGGAACCACTTAAGATCTGAAAGGGATTGATTATTTACTGTACCTGCTGTTAATATTGTAAAGTGAAGTTGGTTTTGCACAGCTAATACAAGGTTAGCTTCTTTTTCTAAGCACATACCTTAAAGGACGGGTTCACAATTTTTCAAGTCTGTCTTAAAACAGCAGTCAGGTGTCCAAATAAACACTGACAGAGGTTTTCCTCGCTGTAATCATTCCTCCTGTTCATACTGGCTATTAAAAGACTCCCTTCAAATGCGCTTTCAATGGAGGCCAAAATCCACAGTGTGTCCACACAGGCACAAAAATGCATTTAAAAGTTTATCTGTCATATCAAGTGGACTTTTTAAAGGGAAAACACAGATCTCTGATTCAAAAAATGCTCTTCCCAACCCTTTTTTCTCATGTTACATCACAAGAGCCTGGGTTTATGTTTTTTTTTCATTCCTTTTTTTGCTGTATATTGTATTATTTATTTGTTTGTATGTTTTTTTTGTGTACAACAAGCTTATCCAAACAAATTGCCCCTAGTGGGATTAATAAAATTGTTTCTATTGTATTGTAATGATACATTAACCTGAATCTGCAGGGCTGTGGAAAACACCTCAAGCTTGTAGCCCTTTGCCCTGACTGTGTGTATGTGTTTTTTACTAGTGGAAACCTGGATAAGCAGACGGAGTGGGGGAACACTGCCCTGCATTACTGCTGCATGTACGAGAAGCCCGAGTGCCTCAAGTTACTCCTGAGGGGCAAGCCGGCCACTGACATCCGTGAGTCACATGTCGAGGTTCATCGTCTCGTTAATGCCGCCCGCGTATCAGACTGTTGACTGTTGAATATCCCTTGCTCCCTCAGCCAATCAGAACGGAGAGACGGCGCTGGATGTTGCCAGGCGACTGAGGAACACCCAGTGCGAGGAGGCAGTAAGTATTTCTCACTGACAGAATCAGGAGCGTTCAGCCGCAGCTTTTGGACATCGCAGGAGATTTAAATGGTCTATAAACATTTCTAAATGGGGAAAAAAAACACATTGCAGTGCTAAAGATTGCTTTTGGATCAGACATTCATTGACCAGTTTGTGAGCAGATTAGTCAAAACACTAGATGGCAGTCGAAGGTCTGTCTCTAGCCTCAGGCAACAGGGACAGCAGAGTGGAAATAATTGTTGATGTAGGTTTATTATTAACGCTAATATGAGCGTGCAGACTAAAAAAGCTATCTCCAATGAAATGTGAAATTTGTAATGAATAAAAATGACTCTACATTTACCAAGATATGGGGCCTTTTACTCATTTATATTAGTAAATAAAACATTTTAAGCATATATGAGTGAAACAGTTTCCTTGTGGAACCTCTGTATACTGAGTAAAGGCTCATACCTAGACAAGAGTAATGACTGTTGCGTAGTTTTTTGTATGGTAATACTAACTGTTATGACTGATCCTGACTTATATTGTTACTGTAACATGTTGTATTCTCTTCTTTCTTCTTTTTGTTGTCCTTCTTCCCCTCCCTTACTCTTTATTGTATGTCTTGTTTATAGGGTTTTGTGTAGTTTTATTTGCGACCAATTTTGTTGCTGTTTTCTGTGAATTAATGATGTTTTGGACCGGAAGAGAACTACAGCTTGTTTTCATGTGTATAACTGAGTCGTGTGTGTTTGCGTGTGTCAGCTTGTGCAGGCTGCAGAGGGGAAATTCAACCCTCACATCCATGTGGAGTATGAGTGGAGCCTCAGACTGGAGGAGATGGATGAGAGCGATGACGATCTTGACGATAAGGTTCGAACAGATCATCGATTTCACTTGTTTGAATTGGAATTCGATCAGGTCTTGATTACACCCCTCACCATGCTGTTGAACCTAATGATGAAAACAATTTATGAGTCAGTCTGATGTTCAGATATGATCGAGCAGTGTTTCTCCTGCTGGGGATTCTGTATATTTTTAGGCTTCCTTTCATCTCTTTGTCGTGTATTTTCCTTTATTTTTGTGGCTAATTGACCAAAATCATTTGACATGTTAAGATGTTTCCAGTTAACATGGAATTGAAATACAATTTGAAGGATCGGTAAGTCACACTTTGATGTCATTTCCACAGAATCAAAGAACACGGGCTTCTCTCTAGATTCACAATTTTGCACTGACTGACCTTCATATACATAGAGGCAAAAATACTCTACGTAGTAGAGCCACGCACACCAATTTATTCTACTTACAGTTGCTTCAATACACCTGAGTGCAATGCAGCCTGGAAAAATTGTCCATAAAGAGGTAAATGAGGCAGGTTGAAAGACTTCCCAGTTAGCATTAATTTGGTGATTTTGCAGTTCAAAAGTCATCTAGACATGTACAGTAAGTTTAAAAAGGGGGAAGGTTTTATGGATGTTCTTTCCACTACATTTCAGTGACTATATTTCAATGTGCAGCAGGATGTTATTACATGTTTAACATGGTTTTGAAACAATGATTATATACAACCAAGGTGCCTTAAAAACTTTACTTTTCAACCAAATTTAAGTTTTAACCTCGACGTCTACAAATCTTTTTGTCTGCAACTCACCAAATCTGTTTATTGTGTTTTTTTTAATACCACACAGCACATCATACAAAGTGTAAGAACACCTTAGGGTGGGTTTTCCAACATTACCATGGTTGAGCTTCAACTGACTTGATGACAGATTTTCAACAATTTCAAGAAATTTTTTGGGAAACATTTTAGGGAAATACTCTTGCAGAGGGTTAGATGAGAACATTGATAACGAAGTGCACAAACAAAAAAGTGCACTTCCCAAAAAGTCACAATATTCCTTTAAAGTATCAGCATGTAGGGTTATAATGTCAGAATCAAAGAGGATTAAGGTTGGCTGTATCTCATCTGTTGTGTGTCCCTGTGCAGCCCAGTCCCATCAAGAAGGACCGCTCCCCGAGGCCTCAGAGCTTCTGCCACTCCTCCAGCCTCTCCCCCCACGACAAGCTCTCCCTGCCGGGCTTCATCAGCCAAAGGGACAAGCAGCAGCGTCTGTCCTACAGCGCCTTCACCAACCAGATGTACAGCGCGTCCACAGACCTCTCCTCCTCCCCCGTGGCCGACGGACCGCCGCTGCCACCCAGGAACCAGGGCAAAGGTCAGACCTGCCCGCTCCAAGTGCTTTCGAGCCCGCATCCATTTTCGGACAACATCCACAGTTTTATCGATCTATCGTATAACCATAACAGTCAGTTAATTCAGTCGATGTTCTACTAATATCTCTTTAGCCGTAATGCAAATGGTCTTAAAGGTTGTGTGTATGCTGTGCACGATTACTGTCGAGGGTTGATAGCCTGTGAAACTGAACTTTATTATGTCTGTTAATGTTTGATTACATCCAGGACAGGGCTAGGTGCAGAGGAATGCTTCCTAATCACATACTGGAAAGTTTCTTCCTTGCGCTGTCAGTCAATCTACACACATTAATACACCCCGTAGTGGAATCCAATTTGTCAACACACAGTTTAGAGGGCGGGAAGCAGGTGTCATTAAGATTGCTTACACAGTAAACCTTCAGGAAAACATGGCTGCAGGAGAGGGCAGGGTGGCAATGCTTAGTCAGGCGTGTGAAAAGGGAAGTTGGATGCACACTTAATCATTAACCTCGACACAATATACACACACAGTATATGTGGGCTTGCTGTCTCTGCAGTGTTAGAATTAAAAATAACACTCCTCCCTCTGAGGAGGGATTTAAAACACTGACAGTTGCAGCTTCAGTAAGCGGTTGAATACATTGCAAAAGCTTACACTGCAAAACACCCATCTTAACAAGTCATTTAATCCATTTGTGAGCATTAAAATCTTATTTTTCTTAAGACGAGGTGTGAAATTTCACCTGTTTCCAATGAAAATCAACATGTGTCACTTTTCCGCTGTTGGAGCTTTCACAGGAACCTTTTTAGGAATCCAGAAACGTTTGACCAAAGGAACCAGGGTCAAAATCGTTATCCAAGTACCTGCTCCAGGTGTATTATGTTGCAGTGGCCAAGGAAAAAAAAGCTGGGTGATATAAATTATGCAAACACTGATTGCAATGGAAACGTTTCCCGTGATAAGAAAATTTAAAATTTCAATACAGAGTCAATAATAATTACAGTGCGAGTGTCATTTGAGTGTCATCTGAACGCATTCTTCAATGGAAGAGATACACCTCAAGGAAATCTGACCTTTTGTACAAAGTAGTTAAGTTGCAAATTTGCTTAAATTTGATTGCAGTCCTAGAAATAGTGCAAAATCTGAAATATTTCTTCATTTTACATGTCATCTTGTGGTTTTTTTAATGTTTCTGAATCCTCAAACCTTCTGATTATTTCCAGGATTATGTGAAAATATTAGTGATTTTCAATGTGGTCTCAGACTTTTGGACCCCACTGTATATTTATCGATATTGACTTATATGAAAAATTAAAAACAAAACTAGTGAATTTACAAACCTCAAGGCTGCAACCACTTGTGTGCAGCATTTGAAGTCAACTTCCCAATTAAAGGTTTTTAGTTCCTGAGTGTAGTTGCTGGATCTCCTTCATTCATGGGACAGTTAGGTTGAAAAGAGGCTACTAACGCGTATACTTAAATGGTCTCAAGTAAGACTTTCACTTCTGTTATTTACACCTGAAATTTGAAAAAAAACAAACAAACATTGGAAACAAGTGGAGTTTTAAGTTTGTTTTATGCAAAAATAAGATTAAAAAACTCTGAATGAGAGATACATACATGTAAACTAACATGCTAACTCTTCAGATGCTCCAGATTAGCAGCGCAGTGCTCTCTCTCTCTCTCTCTCTCTCTCTCTCAGCGGGCGCTGAAGAGCTCACCCCCCGAGGCCAGCTGTGCAGCGTTTCTCCTCTTTTTGCTTTGCTTGCCACCGATAAGATTTCATCTTGTTATTTTATAATGTGTGGGAGCAGCTCTTCTTAAGACTGACATACTGTAGATTCTCTCCCACACTCCTCCTCATCTCGCTCTCTTTTCTTTCTCTCTTTTTTTGTTTCTCTATTCTTTCAGCTCCACACTTGGCATTCCTTGGCTCTCATTCGCACTACGCCACACTGGCTGGCACTCGACCATACATCAGTGAATATCCTGTTTTTATGTTCTCCCCCTTACTCGGCTGTGTGCCCCATATACAGTTATCCCTCAGTTGTTTCTTCCTTTGCAGCTCAAGATTCACAGGGTGGTGGTGTTTTGTTTTTTTGAAGTAGACAATGGGACCATGTAGGCAGGCTGAGTCTCCAGTTAATTATTTCTTGCCTACATGAATTTTTATCTTTGTGGAATCATGTCCACCACCCTTGAGCTGTAAACTCTTACCACAGCTGATTCCTCTCTGGCTGAGCTCTCTATTAGCTGCTTTCGTCCTACTTTACTCTCTATTAGTGCCTTAGAGTCCCAATAGACACAGACAAGCGTATTCATAAACAAACTGACGAGAAGAAACGTGCCCACAACCCAAATCATAGTGTCCCTTTTCATTATTTTGCATTCCCGTCCAGACATTTCTGTTTTATATTTGTTCAGACAGTATGTTGTTTTACCTGCATTCGTTTTGTTCTAACGTGTTTCCTCATTTTGTCCTGAGAAGCGTATTCCTGACAGCAGAAACACAACCTCTTCCATATTCTTCTCCTCACTTCATTACCCTCTCCTCTCCTTTACCTTCTCTGGGTTTTTGGGGTTAACAGACTGATTTTTGGGGGCCTCATCACCTCATGTGTTTTATGTATCGCTCCTCCAGCTCCTCCCCCATCTGGCCCTCCCTCTACACTCACACCAGGAGGCAGCTCCACCCTGTCCAAGAAGAGGCCTCCGCCCCCCCCTCCTGGACACAAACGCACCCTGTCTGACCCACCCAGCCCGCTCTCTCACAGTCCACACAGTAAAGGGGGCTTGACTGGGGGTGAGAAGCAAGCACACGTTACAATAGGGCTGCAGCCTGAAAGCATGAATATCAGGATTATCCAAAGATAGAAGCATATTTTAACAGTTCTGCACTGGAAAAAAAAGATTTTGACAAAATAATCCTCTTACTAGCTTTTTCTGGAGCTTTTAACCATTTAGCAACTGTTTTACAAGCTGTTATCACGTGACCTTAGTTCCATATTGACGTCACGTGATCACAACTGAGCCGACCTCATTCACTAAGACTGTGAGATACAGTTGAAAGGTTCAACAAAAAAAGCTTGTAAGTGGACCTTGAGTTAAGATTATTTCATCAAATGTTCCCAAAGTTAGGAATTAACTTTCATGCACAAATGATTAGAGATTTATTTGGGATTAGGGTTTTTTTTTTTTTTTTGTAATTTTACAGAGTTGCACAAACTGTGGGTGCCTATTATATGTCTCTTTGTGCAGTTTTAAATATGTCGAATTGTGATACAAACCTATGAACTTTCCACGGATAAATAAAAAGAGGAAAAATCACAATTTTAAGAAATAAATTAGTTTACTGTCACATAAAAAAGATAAAAGCAGCAAATCCTCACCATTGAAAAGCTGGAACTCGTGAATGTTTGGCAATTTTGCTTGATAAGTTGATACTTAAACGATTGATCAATTATCATAATACTGAAATATATACAATGAAACTTCTCCAATGATAGATGACTCTTTTAACCAAACCACACCTGATAAATTATACATTTATAAAGCCATGGAGGCTAAGTGCTAATGACTATATCAGAAAGAAAACTGATGCTTTCAAGGTTTACACCATCATCTTGAATGGTAGAAGTTGGAAACTGGTAATTTTGGTAACTCCAATATGACGAGAGGATACATTTCACTACTTTTTAGAGACTATTGATCCAACAAACATTAACAAAGTTAAACCAAACAAAGTGTACTAATCAGCATACCTTGAAACTGCATAAAGAGACATCAATGACTCTTACTCTGTGTTTGTATTGATCCAAACTGAAAAGTTATCTTGTTACCACCACTTGGAGACAGAGGGAAACGAAATCAAACGCACCTCAGTCATTTTACTTCCAATCTTGTGTCTCTTAGGTGTATCCCAGGTATATTTTTACTGTTACTCCTCTTGTTATCATTTGTCCTCTGTGGTGTTTGTGCATTCTGTGTCACACATAACACCCAACCACTAATGAAATGATGACACTTTATATTGCACAACAACCTCAGTTTCCAAACAACACAGGCTCATGGAAAGCTCAGCCAGATGACGCCTCCCTCATTGTTTCTTTAACCATCGCAGCATGTTAATTTATTTCCACATTTATATCAAATTAATCTCTTTGTTAGGCGCTCTTGTTATGGTGTTAAATAATCTATTTGTCGCCATCAATGTTAATACTTTAGGAAGCGACTCCACCCCTCCTCCCGTCAGCAAGATGTCTCCGGTATCTAATAAGTTTGAAGGCATTCCTCAGCAGCAAAGGTACCACAGATAGAAAACCTCTAATCTGTCTGAAATGTATTGTATCACTTTTGATAATGAAATATACTTTAATTTGGTTTTGACTTGAATCCATTTGAAAATCTTCTCCCAGCACTACTTCAAGCAACACAAAGTCTACACTTGGTCCAAGGGTTCTTCCCAAACTACCTCAGAAAGGTACAGTTTTTGCCTGTTTTTCATTTTAAAGTAAGCTGTTAAATTGAAGAAGTTATTAAAAAGCTACTGTCTGGTTATCTCTCCAGTGGCATTGCGGAAGATCGACACCATACACCACCCCTCTATGGATAAGCCCAGCCTTCCTCCAGAGGTCTTCCAGAAGTCCCCGCCGGGAACTGAAACCCCGCAGAAGGCTCCTCTGGCAGACAGGCCTCAGCTGGGAGACCTGCCCCCCAAGCCTCAGCCGTCTGATCTCCCCCCTAAACCTGGAGAACTTCCTCCGAAGCCGCAGCTCTCCGACCTCCCTCCTAAACCTCAGCTGGGAGACCTCCCGCCCAAACCCCAGCTCAAAGACCTCCCTCCGAAGCCTCACCTCTCTGACATCCCCCCCAAACCTGGAACAGCCGACTCCGTTCCCAGACCGCCTCCTGGAGAGACGGCGCCAAAGCCTCAGACGCAACCTCCACCTCCACCTCAACCACAGCCTCAGCCTCAACCTCAAGACTCGCCGTCACCCAATCAGCAAGCAAATATAGTGGCCCCCTCTCAACAAGCTGCTGAGGACACCAACGGGACCCCAGCAGGAACTGCAGAGACACCCGTGCCCCTCCCGAGGAAGATCAACACGGTATGCAAATCCCCATAGACCGCCATTTAAAAAAACACTCATAAAACCATTGCTCCATAGCGCTACTAGTGGTCAAAAACCTTTGTTTCCCTTCATATTTCACACCTCCACTGTTGAATTATTGCTGATTTTTTAACATATTGGTCGTTTTAATATTTGTTGATGCAGAGGTGGCACGGGTGAGCGTTTTTCCCTACTGCTGGCTATAATTTATATGGCTTCAGCAGCATATTCAGTTGTTTTTAGATGGCATTCATTACATTTTCTCCCCAAGAAAGCGCCAGAAACCATTAACTGTAAGAGAATCCAAATTACCAAGTGTCCAAAGGGCATAAAATGTTTCCACTTATGCATGACCATAAAATGTGAGAATGGCCAATTACGCCTTCATTTTTCCTTTCATGGGTATTTTCTGAAATTTCAAAGGGATTTCTTTTCCCTGACTCTGTTAATTTGTGAACCCGGTGCTCACATAGAGATCAGCAGCTTTTCACTTGGCTTTTATGATTTTGATGCTTTTATTAAATATGATTTCTGGTCACAGTGGGATTATTAAATTACACGAAAGTCGACTCAGAATAAATCAAGTGTGCGTCAACAATGATAACAGTTTTACTGTCTGTACGTGCAGGGGAAGAGCAAAGCCCGCCGGGTGAAGACGATCTACGACTGCCAGGCTGACAATGATGACGAACTGACATTTGTTGAAGGAGAGGTGATAATAGTTACAGGAGAGGAGGACCAGGAGTGGTGGGTAAGTCCAGCTTTACACGACACTCTGAACCTCCGACAGTTTAATCATCGCAAATGTACAAAAAGAAAAAAAAATGCTTTATGCTCTTTTTCTTACGTGCTTTCTTTACAATTTTCACTTCCAGATCGGGCACATTGAAGGAGATCCGGAAAGAAAAGGGGTGTTCCCCATGTCTTTTGTGCACATCCTGAGTGACTGACAGCCAGAAACACTTGCACTACGCCTCTCCCTAAATTGGGAGCTCCTGTAAATAGCTATCAAAACACCTCTTGTCACAAGACAAGTGTCCTAAAGGAAAAAAAAAACAAAAAAACAAAGAAGAAACCCAAGAAGGCTCATCTAGCCATGGATGCCTCATCCATGCTGTACAAAGAATGTGTGTATTCTTCCTCTACCAGTATTATCTTAACCCTATAGCACGGCTGTGACGAAGCCACTCTCAAAACCCTAGCACTTACCTAAAGTCTATGTTTATGCTGTTACTGTGTATATATGTATGTAAATATATATATTTGTGTGTGAGTGTATATACATGTTTTATTGTACAAAACATGTACCATTGCTCTCTACCTGTCAGATTAAACATCAGGGCAGTAGAGTTTGAATTTTATCTGTATTAATTTTACTGGCCCTCAAGTAATTATCAGCTTATATTTCTGGAAAAAGGACAAATAAGAAGAGGAATGTGAAATAGGTCATGTCACTATTTGTGTCTTGCATCCCTGTTTACCACCATAATTGACTGAAGAGGCAGGAGTCTCCCACTAATCTTCCCGAGGTGAAAAGAATTTCATTAAATGTACTCCTTGTTCTTGCTTGCTTTGTGTGTACACGTATTATGGTTGTTTTACAGTATAGAAACCTGCTGCTACTGTGTGGTGGATTAGCAAAGCCTGTGGTTCACTGTTGGTCACTAATTTACTCCTTGTTACACTGTTCACTGTATGTATGCTCTGTGTGTGAACTCGACGCCATCTCCACAGTCCTTTGACCTTTTCTGTGCATGGTGTAACAATGACTGGAATTGAGTGGAGTGCTGCGTTCAAGACGCTCACCTCAGGGTTTGAAGAGCCACTATAAAGCAGGACTACACAAAAGGTATCCTGTTGTTAAAGCCACTATTAATGACAAGTACGGGGGAAACTTAACGAGGACATCTTAGCAATAACTTGATTTTCTGACGGGCTGGAAGTTTCACAACAACCTGTGTTCACAGATTCAGTGTCTTGTAAAACCTCATGAGCTTGAATTTTTTTTAGTTTGAGTCATGTAATATCATTCCACGTTACTGGATTCAGTACATTTTCCCAGGTTTGCCTGTGAACCAGAGATGTCTTTTAGATGAAGGGTGGGCTTGTAAAAGGCTGAAGAGCCAAATGTATTTTCACCCAGTCCTCACTGACTTGCAGTTCTTCCCATGTTAAGGAACAAACCCATCAACCCATTGTATCATTAAAAGTGCTGTACTTAAACCCTGAGCCTGCTTTTTTACTTAAGTCACTCTGGTTTGTGCCTCCCCTTGGAATTTCAAAAACTCTGGAATAAGAAGGGAAAAGAACATTTCTAAGCAGCTTATTCACGTGTACAGTTAGACTCGTGTTAAATACTTATTCTCTGGCAGAGAGTTCAGCCATTTTAGTAGAAATGCTGTCATCTAAAAATACTCTATTACAAATAAAAGTACAGAAGTATAATCAGCAATTTCTACTTAAAGTAGAAAGTACTCATAATGCAGACTGGCTTTTTAGATTTTAGTCTATTGTATTTATCACCAATACATGACATTTTAATACTGTAGGTTTTAGATACTTTGGGTACATCAAGTACTGCATCATCTCATGTAAGTGTATCATGTTTCTTATACACTATAGCACCTTTCACACTAAACCCCATGTGCATAACATTTAAAGACAATTTAAAGAGTCAAATCTTGATGTCCACATTGCACTTTAGGCTACATTTTGGACCATGAGTGGCTTCCAACTAGGTATGTGAGAAAGCACACTTAACCATCTAAATCTCAAAAGTAAACAAACTTTTTGCAGATAAAAAAAAAAAAAAACCTCAACATTTGAGTTGAGGGGGATTAAAACATTTCAGACAAAGTTCCTCTCCAAGTCTTTATTTTGGTAGCTCAACAATTCTCATTTCAACTAAAATACACCATCCAATTCTACAGCTTCTTTTGGATTTAAGATTAACACAGGAAATACTTTTAAGACAACATAAATACTTTGTGTCACAACACAAAGACTGCATCTTAATAAATTAAAGTGTTCACATAAAGCAGTCATACCAGAATACTGGTAAACAGAAACAAACTTATTTACACACTTGGGCTTTGTGTGCAACTTTTGACCCTTGGTCCTTCTCCACAGACTTGATGACGCCCACAGCGACCGTCTGCTTCAGGTCTCTTACTGCAAAGCGACCTGTTGGAGCAACAAGAGTTTGTTGTAAGACACTGATGCACAACCAGGAGATTAGAACACTTAGACATGCAGACTAACACTGTACCTAAGGGAGGGTATGTGAAGAAGCTCTCCACACACATGGGCTTGATGGGAACCAGTTTGACTGTGGCACCGTCTCCGGACATCAGTATCTGTGGGTTGTCCTCCAGTTTCTTGCCTGTGCGGCGGTCAAGTTTCTCCCTCAGCTCAGCAAAGCGGCAGGTCACATGGGCGGTGTGGCAGTCTAGGACAGGAGTATATCCGGTTTTGATCTTACCTGGATGGTTCAGGACAATCACCTGAAGACAGGGAGAAATCAGTACAGTATTCCACTCTGGAAAACCATGTCAGACAAATTATTCAAAGTATTTTATGCACACATCTTAAACATGTCTGGAGGGGATTTTTAAAATTTAACTGCATTGAGCCAACCTGAGCTTCAAAGCTGTTGACATCTGAGGGGGGATCCTGCTGGGCGTTGCCGGCTACATCCCCGCGCCGCAGGTTCTTGACAGCCACGTTTTTAATGTTGAAGCCAACGTTGTGTCCCGGTAGAGCCGTCTGCAGTCCCTGGTGGTGCATCTCAATGGACTTGACCTCAGCAGTGAGCTTGGCAGGGGAGAACATCAGTGTCATACCAGGTTTGAGGATGCCAGTTTCAATCTTTCCCACAGGCACAGTCCCAACTCCTGAAAGTTGGAACAAAGAGCACTTAGATTTGCCAGTCAACTACAGTTAATATATATAGTTAAAAGCCATTTTAATCAGCCATTCCTCTGCTGCTCACCTGGACCTCATTTGATTGTGATTGGTTACAATCAAATGAAAGTCTCAAAAGGCTTTTGAGACAAGATAAATGACAAGGCAGTGATTAAAGTTAGTCTTGGTGCACCATCTGACCTCCAATTTTGTAGACATCCTGCAGAGGTAATCGTAGGGGCTTGTTAATGGTGCGCACTGGTGGGTGAATGGAGTCCAGGACCTCCAGTAGAGTTCTCCCACTTGCATTTCCTTCCCTTCGTCTGGCCTTCCAGCCTTGGAACCAGGGCATCTGTAGAGACAACACTTTTGCTCAAGCTTTTTTTGCATGCCAGCATTTATAGCTTTTAGGTCTAAAAAAAGACCTCATTACCTTCTGAGTTGCAGTAATCATGTTCTCCCCGGTCCAGCCAGAAACTGGAACAAAAGGGACACTGGTGGGGTCGTAGCCGATCTTCTTAAGGAAGCCGCTCACACCTCGAACGACTTCGTCAAAGCGTTTTTGGCTGTAAGGTGGTTCGGTGACATCCATCTTGTTCACACAGACGATGATCTGCTTCACGCCCAGAGTGTAAGCCAGCAAGGCATGCTCTCTGGTCTGACCACTTCTTGATACACCGGCCTCAAACTCTCCTTTAGCTGCAGAGACCACCAGGAGGGCAACATCAGCCTGAAATTACATGATAACATGAAAATATGCAAACAGAAAGTGGCCTATATTAAAGTAAACGGTTAACTTTGATGTGTTGCTTGCCTGTGATGTCCCCGTTATCATGTTTTTTATGAAGTCACGGTGGCCTGGAGCATCAATTATAGTCATGGTGTATTTCTGGGTGTTAAATTTCAGCAGCGAAATGTCAATGGTGATTCCTCGCTCCCGCTCAGCCTTCAGCTTGTCCAACACCCAGGCAAATTTGAAGGAACTCTTCCCCATCTGTAAAAAACAAAAACAAGGTCTTGGAACAGGTTTTAACATTTTAGGTAATGTGTTTTACAGTAGGTCTTCCTCACCTGTGCTGCAGCTTTCTCAAACTTCTCCAGTCTTCTCTGATCAATGCCACCACATTTGTAGACGAGGTGGCCGGTGGTGGTTGACTTGCCACTGTCAACATGGCCAATAACCACCACGTTAACATGAGTCTTCTCTTTTCCCATATTTACAGGTTAGGTTTCGCAAACCCAGCAAGTTCACTGTAGGCGTCTCGGATGAAATGTCACATTCACTCTTCCAACTTCCTTTATCAAATGGATTGCAGCAGCCACTGCGGAGTGACTTTATAAGGTACAACTGGCCACGCACTGGACACATAATTGAAGACAGGTGTGCTGCTTCATTAAGCGTCAGTGGTGGCTGTTGCTTGATTGGCGTAAGCTGAACTGAAAGTGCTGAAAGTTTGACACAAAGCAGCCCTGAAACCAGGGCAATAAAATGCTGAAAAGCTGAAAGATTCTTCAGAAATGATCTCAAATTACAACCACGTGTGTCGTTTGGAGATGGCAGTCTTTGAAGCCTTAATAAATAGCTTCTCGGTACATATCAAAGAAACTCGGATTGCTCACAAAGAGTATAAAGGAAAGCACCTAAAAGTCAATAAACACACTGAATAACAAAGAGAGTGGATGCTTATCTGTGTGCCTATAAAAGTGAATAAACTAAAATCCTATCAAAGATGAGGTTGGAAAATGTGTTTCTGTATGCATGCACTGCAGTTTATTTTATTAAAAAGTGAACTGTGGCGTGTCCATGAATTAGTCTAAAGCCTTTTCTGATATTAAAACTATAAAACAGTTACTCCAGTACTATATTTACTATATTTGACAACTGTTTTCACATTCATCTGCTGAAGGGGGAACATTTCTCTGTACTTACCTTAATCAGAGTTTAAGATGTGCACATACAAACATGATATTGTGACACCACAACTAGTTTGGTAGCCAATCATGATCCAAAATGCAACTTACACAAGTGTGATGTGGAAACATGAAACCTCTAGCACAGTAAGAATTTACTTTTCAGTGAAGAAGGCATATTTTTTGTCCAGTGGTTAAACTTTTGAAACAAAAAATATTTGCATAGAATCTGGATATTTCAATGAGGAAAAAAAGTAGATGTATAAGTAGTTTATTAAAGTTTTGGGTGGAAAGCCATTTGACACAAAATAGGCCTATTCAAGACAGACTACAGTATAGCTGAATGTCTTAAAACATGTCTGAAGGAGACACGTTCACAATTTTTCAAGTGTGTCTTAAAACAACAGTCAGGTGTCCATATGAACCCTGAAAGAGGTTTTACTCACTGTAATCATTCCTCCTCTTCATACTGGTTATTACTGGCTATTAAAATGTGCTTTCAATGTAAGTGACGGGAGCCAAAATCAACAGTGTGTCCACACAGTCATCTTGTGCAAAAATACATTTAAAAGTTTATCTGAAGCTTGTATGAGGCTTCAGCAGTCTGAGTTAGTCATATCAAGTGGATATCTGACACATTTACAGTCTTTTTAGCATCAAATTCCCTCTTTGTGTTTCCCTGTTGAGCTGTGGTGGAAGTATAGTAACAAAAAAGGGACTTTGGCACTAAAAAAGACTGTAATGTTGAAAGATATCTACTTGATTTGACTCATTTAGATGACTGAGGCTTCATATTAGCTTAATTAGCTTAAATACATGTTTGCACAGAAGGAGGCCAGTATGAACTAGGGATGTGCCAATATCAAATTCTCCTGCTATGATAAGTAGGTACTATGTGGGTAAAAATATCACGATAATCACATTTCCTGAAATCTTACTATTAGTGCTAAAATACAGTTAAATTACTTCACAGCATGTTTTTATTCACTTGACAGCGGTCTGTATATTGCAGCTTTGTTGGACTCTGCATGAGAAATAACATAAATAACAGTTTAAACTCTGAAGTAAGTTGTTCAAAGTTTAAGACAGGAAGTGCTTTTAAATGCAACTCAGTGTCTCCTCTCGAGATCAGTCACTTACTGTTTCCACGTTCAAAAGAAAACTCAAAACCTTTTTGTTTTCTCAGGTGTATGACTAGCCAATTTCTTGAGTGTGTGTGGCTGGACAACTGTTTTTCATCTTTTCATCGTTTTTTCCCTCTTGTTTTTTGTGTGAATTTGTGTGTGTGTGTGGTGATTCAACTTTGCTCATCCCTCCCGAGCAACAATTAAATCAAAGCTGGGAAAACGGGGGGAAACAGTCCAGATACCTCACTGTGGGGGTGCAGTGTTTGCTGGTTCCGATTACCGCAAAGTCATCCACTTGTCACATGAGAAGTTCTTTATCGTAACAAAAACTTGAAAGAAAGAAGTAATTTAAATATAGGCAAAGTCTGGGGGAGGGGATGACTAAAGACCGAAGGGGGTTCATGTTTAGGAAATCAGAAATTAAAGCCAGAAATCTTGTCAATGAAGTAGATAAATACCAGAACAGGGTTTGAAAGTTTTGTGTTAGGAGCAGTTAATTGGGGACAAAAGCCATGTCCCCAATTGGGAAAAAGCAGATTTTTGGGTCAGTGGGGTCAGGTTAAGTCTCCAGGAAATTCATGTAAGTCTATGTAATGTCCCCAAAAGTGACCATGATCTGATATGTGTGCTTGATTTGGTGTTTATTTTTGGTTGTTGCATTTCTGTATTTTGAAACCTTGCTTTAAAGGCGATTTTATTGATGTTAAGCGCCTTGAGCTGCCATTGTGAATGAAAGGTGTCATACAAATAAAATAGACTTGATTTGACTTACAGCCCACTTGTGGCTAAACAAAATCAAACTGCTAATGAAGGCGGGAGAGCTGCTCTGTGTTCACTGTGTATATTTTTATTTTAGTTTAGCTAGTTTTGTAAGTACACAATATCGTTTCAGTTAGATTTTTTCTAAAGTCTAGTTTTTATTTTTATTTCAGTTAACTAAAATGTTTTTTTTTTCACAGCTAGTTTTAGTTTATTTTTAGCTAACTATAATAACCTTGCTTCAAACACTTTAACGACTTTCAACGCTCAGAGGTCCTAATTAAAGCTGCGGTGGGACATATTAGAGACTAGGTCATTAGTCGGCTAATCTGTGGAGGACACGGTGAAAACAAATCAGCGGGTCTCGACCGGGCGGGACTATCTCCAGCGAAGAAGGGTAGGTTTGTAGCGAATAATTCCGCCCACCATCCGCGCTCTGAGGTAGCCCAAACCGAGCTCCCCTCTTCTAGTTTGACGGTGACGCTCAGCAGCTAACCCGGAAACAGCAGCAGCAGCAAATCGCTTTTCCTCCTCTCCTTTTGAGCCCCTACCGCTGGCTTCTAGCGTGGTTTCCAGACGTCGACTGTTTCTCTACGAGCATTAAGGTAAAAACAGAAAAAAAACCTCTACTTTATTCCTCTTTTTTTTCCTCCTGTCTTCCCACTTGGTCGCCTTCACTGTCCACCAGTTGCCATTCATTCTCGCTTGTTTTTGAGTGTTACAATGTTTGTTCCTCGGAGGTAAAAAAAAAAAGAATGATAAATCATAAAGCTATGTATCGTCAAGTTGGTTAACTGTAAAACTGAAACGGTGAAAAAAAACATCAGTGTTGCTGCGTTACATCCTCGATACACCGTTAACTTCCTCTTTTTTCATACCAACGGGCGGTTTTTGTCAAGGCTACACCGCTACTTACGTTTTTCCTTTTTTTGGCCAGGGGCTTTGAATGTTACATGCCTGACCGATATTTTACTAATACGAGGTGATCAGCTGTGTTTGGCCCTACACAGCCTGGTAATCTATAGTTTTAAACTACCCGTGTGGCTTGGATTAGGACAGACTGCTGTACAGTACACGGTGCATTAAAGGAAATGCACACACTGACAGCTGGGAGATGGTTTAGAGCTGCTTTGTCTTTTCTCCCCACTTATAACTGATGGCTTTTAGTCTGATCAGAGCATAATAAAATGTTTTGGGAGAGCTTTCTAAACTGTGGTGCTCCATAAGAAGAAGTATTCAGATCATTAACTTAATTAAAGTAGCAATAAGGGTGTAAATATAAAGTGTAAATCAAATCTTACATGTTGTGTAAAGTACAGAGTTACTATCTGCAACGATTAGCTGATTAGTTATTTTGATAACGGAGTCATTGTTTTGACTCTTTTTTTTTTTTTTTAAAGAAAAAACTCTAATTCCAGCTTCTCAAATGTGAATATTTTCTGGTATCTTTAGTCCTCTATGACAGTAAAATGAATATCTTTGTGTTGTGGACAAAACAAGACATTTGAGGATGTTATCTTGGGCTTTCGGAAACAGTGATTGACATGTTTCACTCCAAATAACTAACTAACTTCTCAATAATGAAAATAAAAGTTAGTTGCAGCCCTATATTTTGAGATTATTATCACTGATACACTAAAGTGCAAGCAGCATTTGAATGTTGCAGGATGTGGTGGACCTATTTTTAGTCTTTATATACTGTTGGATAGTTTATTTTACTGTCTGCGTTATATTTTATATGCTCATTATAGGTTTTTATAATCTTAATCAGCAAAGTAACTAGTAATTACAGCTGTCAAATGAATCTAGTTGAGTTAAAAAGTGCAATATTTCCCTCACTATAAAGCAGCATAAAATGGAAAAACTCAAGTACATGTACCTCAAAATTGTACTTAAGTGAGTAAATGTACTTTCCACCACTGGGTCCTGCAATCTCCCTAGAGTCCTTGGATTACTTCCAGAGAATCCAGCAGTACCCCTGTCACTTTTATTTCATCTGAATATAGCTCACTAGAAGTTGTCTTTGATTGGCATCAGCCTGCATGACTGAACCATAGCACAGATGTATATGTTATTTCCTTTCTGCCGGAGTCTCGGCATACTTCCTGAAAGTGGAAGTGAAACATCCAGAAAGCCGGATTTGATGGTGTGTTGGGCAAGTACAGCTGAGTTGTGGCTGTGACGCAATGTCTATGTAAAATTTGACTCCTAAGGTCTCACGATCTTGTGCAAATTAGGCCGATTCTGCTACCCCAAGGCTAGTTAGAAATATCATGAAGAGCAGCAACACTCTGAAATAATCCCCCTGAAAGGTAAAAGTGCAAGTATAACTCAGCTGTCACTCCACAGAAGAAGTAATTTCATTGCCTCCCAGACGGGGATTGCAGACACATCCATCAGTCCTGAGACCTTTACTCCTTGCGTCACCAAAAATAAACAAGCTCTTAAAGGGTGTGTATGAGGGGGCAGAAGAGGGCACTGGTGCTGTCCTTTCTATTAACGGTATATTGCACTTTTCTGTGTCAGTCTACCTGGATTTACTGAAAGCCAGTGTAAAATGGTCTCGATTCTTCATGGTGAACCCAAGTCTGCTGTTTGAGTTATTTGAGTTGTTCTTGATCTGCAGCTATACGTTTTAAAAGAAGGAAGTATCACTTTCCTCCTCTTTGTTTAGATCTTACTAAATAGATGGAAACAAACTTGTGTTGTCATGGTTCCATTCAGTGTAGGTGCAAAAAAAAAATAAATAGGGGAAGCTGGAAAACACATGACAAATACTTGATATGAGCCACATTTGTAGCACTGTGAGACATGGTACAACTTGTTGTGCCTTGTCTCTCTGCAGCACTGTTAACAGATGGGATAATAGATGGAATGACTTATGCAGGACTCACTTAGCCTACAAATGACTCTTCCTTATTTTGATTAGTGTTGCATGGAAATAAAAGTTGCAGTAACTTAAGATTGCAAAAGCAGAGGGAGAGACTGCTTTCGACAAGAAGGTTCATTCTGGTGTTGAGCATTTCATGGGTTCAGGAAGTAACATGCAAGAGCTTTTCTCTCTCTGTGTTGGTTTTTGAAATAAGCATGAAATGAGAAAACAGCTCATTTAGCACAATGTTTTCCCTCATGAATCCTGGTCTACTGCAGTTACATGCTGCTGAATTAAGACACGATTTGTTTTGGATATTAAACACGGACCAGATACAGTGCAGCAACATTGTCTTACAAAACAAATGTTGCCCTCCACATTAGGAAATTATTCTTTTTTTTTCCATTTTATAATCTTGTTGTAACCTTGTCAATGAGTCATACAGATTTTGTCTCGCAGTCTTTTCATGTAATTTATCGTAAAGGAGATCGGCTTACGGACACATTGTTGTCGTCAACAAAACATCATCAGATAGACATCAGTGTTTACATTATGGATGCTTGAATAACAATATGGACAAAGATGCATCGAATATGATCAAAACAATCTGTCAGTGTGCTAACATAACATGCACATAACACACAGCAAAATCTTAAACACTTCAGTCACCCACTGAGACCCTTTCAGGGACTTTGAATGGAAGCTGTTAACCCCAGATGGGTCCCATGTGAGAATATTTTGCACATACTTTTTCCAGCAAATGTATTTTCACGTTTGAACAACAGTAGGTACTGTAGCTGAGGTGATAACACGGGTGTAGAGTGAGTATCATGGTAGTTCATTTTAATTATTAATCATTTTCCAAGACCTTTAGGGCAGGGCTGCTCAGATATCATCAGATCTGCAAATAGACCAACATTAGAAAAAGGTTTTTGTTTATTTTTCTGAAAACTGTCCTTACATTAATTAGAAAAAAACAGGGCGGAGAGTAAACCCTATATGACGTTATCTCATTGGGACAGTTTCTTGTGAATAAACTGTTGACTTCAACAGCGTCAAATTTCCCAAAGACGCCAAAGGGTCGGACCCCTCTTTTGCAGCCCGCTGCTGTGAACAGACCCAGCGTCACCAAGCTGCCGGCTGCAGGTTGGGTTACTCTAGTTATTCTCGGTATGAGGTTCACTGCAGCCTCCCACTGACAGTCAGACTATTTATTGTATTTCTGGGTGCGAGTGCATCCACACACATGCACTCTATATGTCTCGTCTGGTTGAGTCATTGTTGTGACGTGTTCATTTCATGTACCACTTTGTGGTTTTACTGTAGTATTGTGACTTTTATGGCAGCCAAAATAGTTTTAATACACTGTGCAGTGATTGTTTGCCACAAATACTTCAGCTGAGAGGAAATAATTTTCCAAGGACCTTTTTTTTTATTCTGTAGTAATCAACAATAACGTGACACAATAACTTGAGCAGTTGTGTAACGTAATGCAGCTTCAATACACAACCACAGACTTGAGCCAACACCTCCTGACACAGTCTCGCTAATTTACGCTTTCAGCTTTATATGATTGCATCGTATTGGGTGGCGTTCACGTTATTGTGTCCACACACTAAAGGGAACATGCTGGGTCAGGTGCTGCTGTCTTAGGTTTATGCAGAACAGAGCTGTATTGATCCCTCCCTGTGGCACAATGCTGTTTGTGCAGTTATTCGGATTAACTTCCTCTAACTGATTCGGCCTCTTCAGCGTTCTGCTCTAACGCCATTATCATGACATGGCTTAATCCAGGACCCTTCAACATCCATTCAATTTCTATATTGCTTTTTATTTAAAAAAAAAAAAAGGTTTAATTTGACTTACTTGCCATTTAGACAAGTGATATGCTTTAATGTGTAGCTGGAAATTGTGCCATTTGACATCTAATACAGAAATCAGAGTTTTTTCTGTGCTGAGACTTTTCTCATTTGCTTCTTGAGCACAGCAAATTCTCATTCTTCCATCTCCTATTGCATGTCTGCTCTTGTCCCTAAGCATATCATGGTAGAAATGATGACATACTTGAGTCACTCAGTAGGAAAGGCTGAATGTGCCCGCCTGTTCCTGCACACCGCTGAATTATCAGACTGCAGATATCACAAATGATGCCTTGATCTAATTTGCTGGCCATTATCTGCGAGGCTACAGTTTGCTTCAAAATGAGCACCTGTTTTTAATGACTGCATGTGTTTATTGAGCTTATGAAGAGTTTGAGTATGTGCTGTTGCTCTCTGCTGCTCACTCTACAGACAGATTTATTTAATAGTTTGTTGATTAATGCATGCTGACTAGTTTTTTTGCTTTTAAAGGAGTAGAGAATGATGGTCTGGGAGCTGTGGAGGTCCTGGTTGCGGTGGTTTGTGTTTGCAGCCTTTGGCAGCGAGTATTATACGTTTGATGTGCGCCTCTGATGTGTATGAGTCAGAATGTGTGCCAGTTTCTGATCTGCAGCGCTGGCCGTGCTGGTAGAACGGAGCATTCTTCTCAACTTTCTCACTTCCGTCCTGTGATGTTGGCTTATCTGAAGCCCTAAGCGTGCACATAATGAGAAGAGAGAGCAATCGCATATCCTCTTCTCCTGCAGGCAGTCCATCCAGAGTTCTCCTACTGGATGCTTTCATTTGTGTGCAGCTGAAGCATCTTTAGAGTAAATGTGGAGGTAAAAAAAAAAGTAAAGTGGACTTTTCATAGAATCACACAAGCTATATATAATGTGGCCCACACAAAAGGGAAAAAAGCTGTGTCCCTACCCCCACACCTTTCACACATGCACAGAAAACCCCTCCAGGCTCAGGTCTGAAAAAATCTACAGAAGAGACAGTAAAGATCAAGATTTGTTAAAGATTTTCTCTTTTGGCACTTAGGCAGGTACATAAAAGTTAATTGGTATAATGAATGAAAGCGGTCTTGTTCTTGAAATGAGGCTTTCTACCTTGGTGATGATAATTTTATTATAGCATGTTAAACCAGGCAGGCATGAGATCCTCATGTGGCCGCCTACATGTGAGTGGACACCACAGGGGTGTTGCCACAGATGGCAAATCAGCAGGGTTGAAATTCAGTTTTTTTTTGTTGGTTTTTTTTCTTTTTTTGCACGAAACTGTCGCCGTGCTGCCCCCGCACCAAACCTCTACTTTCTCACATAATGTGAAACCTGTCAAATAAACCCGAGGTGAAATTTTGTCCCACTTTTTACCCGAAATACATGAATCTAATTATTTCAGGATTTTCACAAAAAGCAAGAAAATGTGCCCCATCCCAAAATACATATAGGCTTACTTGTGATATTCTTTTGTTTTAATGCAATAATGTTGTTTTAGTTAAAGCTGCAGAAAGGAACAAAGGACGAGTGTTTTGCCTTTAATGCTTGCAAATGTGCACTATTACATCTCTTAAAGAGCTCATCATTTGGGTTTTTTACTTTTCAATAAAAAGTTTATTAAAAATGTTAATATCCTGATGAAAATCGGATGATTGAAATTGTTTGCAGTGCAGATATTCTATACTTAAACCACTTTTTAATCCTCTTGCACGTATCAGCTGCTCATTTGCATTTTGTCCATCATATTAAAATTTCCCTCTGTCTTATCAACCGCACTCTGATATTGGTGTGTTTTTCTTTACTAATAATAACAGGAACCGTTTTGGCCGCCTCCCTCATCAGTCTGTCTCTCTGGTGGAAAACTGCTGCTCCTTACAATCCTACTGAATATAATGATAAAAATGATAGTAATGCTAATAAACTGTATGTCAGGTTCTGCTTACATGATTGATTATAATTGTGTGACATGCCGTAGACACTTTCTTTAATCAAGCTGAGAGGGATGAGCCTTCAACAAGTCATTTTGTTTCGTTCACATTTCAGTTTGAGTGTCTGCAGTCTGTGTAACTGATCTGTGGGAGTTTTCTTAATGAAATGATTTTCCACAGAGGCTCCGCTGAGCCTTGTGGGCTACAGAAACTTCTACAAACGCACACTCGCACACAGTCTATATGTCCCTCCTCAGCCCCCTCAGCTCCTGCTCACCAATAGGGAAAGGGGAATACAAGTTGTCATGGCAACTTGAGATTTAATGGAAGTTTTTATTCAGTGGTGCTGAAAACCAACCCCACTTAAATGTGAATATTTTCTGGTTTCTTTGGTCTTCTGTGACAGTAAACTAAATGGACTATTGGTTGGGACGAGACTTTTGAGGGCGTCGGCTTTGGGAAACAGCGATTAACATTTTTTACCGTTTTCTAACATTTTATGGACGAGTCGATTAATCGAGAAAATAATCGGCAGATTGATCAAAATTAAAATAATAGGTGGTTGCAGCCCTAATGCCAAGTGGTTGACAAAAGTCCCTCTACTGTAAAGCCTACACTGGAACAACTAGACTGGGTAAATAACTGTACTTAATCTTTGGTTATACAGCTACAGTAATATCAGATTTATGGGCGTTTATTGTTGACTTTTCTGGTTTGTGGCCTTAAAATTAAAATGCAGGTCATTCATAAAACCTAATTTACAGAAAATTTGAAATGCAACATCTCAATTTTTCATTGAAACATTTGTGAAAAGCTGAAAAATCTAGATATTGTAGAATCTTTCTATATACAGTAATGTGGTTTGCATATTCAGCAATATATTTATATTGTTAATATTGCACAGCCTTAATTATGTACTTAACACTCGTGCATCTAGTTCACCCAGCTAATATAACAGACCAGCAATGAATAATATCTTAGTGAAGGTTTTATGGTTATGTTTTTGTTGAACTTTTGTTAGTTTGTAAGCTGTAAATTGTGGTGCTGTTGACTTGTATTGCTTAACAGTACTTGGAGGTGTTTCTAATATTTCGTACACCCCATTTGCATCAATGTTACCTTGTGAGGCAGCTGGATTCGCAAGATCACACAAGAATCCATCTTGTCAGACTTCAACTTCATGCGCTTGTGTGGTTCCGACCAATCGGCGCCGCGAATCCAGCTGCCTGGCGAGGTAAGGCGGTGATAGACAGATGGTTCATCCAATCACCTGCCAAGTATTTTTTTGAAACTGACCGCCCTTTTCCAAACAGTTTCCAAGGATGACTTCTCAGATGGTTCTGTGTACCAAACCATCTGGCGCATCAGGTCAACATCAATGAGGATAAAATGGCAACTGAGACTGTTCTACCCATGTGTGTGACAGACGGACAGGCTCCACATATAGATCCTATTGATTACCTCACTGGCCTGCTCTATAGTCAGATCCGGCACGTTTGCTGTCTGTTAGCACACACAGTCTGCAGCAGGCCCACACATGTTGGCCCACAGTTATTGACCTCTTCATGTGGTGGAGTAATTGTACTTGTTACATTAACTTATTGCAGCTACACACTGTAGATGTGAGAGCATAGGATTAAAATGTGCCTTTGCTACTCTGAACTGTCTCAGGAAAAAAAAAAAAGAGTTGTGATGTGGCAGCTTTACAAACACTCCCTGTAACCCAAAACTTTCAAACCCTGTTCTGGTATTTAGCTACTTCAGTGACAAGATTTCTGGCTTTAATTTCTGATTTCCTAAACATGAACGTCTTTCTGTCTTTAGTCATCCCCCCCCCCCCCCCCGACTTTGTCTATATTCAAATGACTTCTTTCTTTCAAGTTTTTGTTAAGATAAAGAACTTCTCATGTGACAAGTGGATTCCTTTGTGGTAATCGGAAACAGCAAACACTGCACCCCCACACAGTGAGGTATCAGGACTGTAGCTTTCCCCCTTTTCCCAGCTTTGATTTAATTGTTGCTTGGAGGGATGAGCAAAGTTGAATCACCCCACACACACACACACACACACACACACACACACACACACAGTGCCACTTTTAAATGATCTCATCATGTGGGTCTTTTCCCACAGCAGCACTGAAGTGAATGAAAGTAGTCCTGTATATATATTTAAATGGCATGTTTACCACAGACATGAGAATCTGGAAATGAATCAGACGGAGCTTGTTGAATTATAAAGATGGACGACCCAGGTGTATTTTGTGTTTTATGCTAATTATACTAGGACGTTTAACTAAGCTGGGGAACATATATGCTAAACATCAGCCTGCTAGTATTGTAATGGTGAGCAGGTTAGCATGCTGAGGCCTCACAGAGCTGCTAGACGTCTTGTTGAAGTGATTTTATGTAGAGTTCAAATCTACAATAGCCTTCTAACTATTAGGGATGCACGATAATATCAGCATGTCATCGGTATCGGCTGATAAAGGCTTTCAAATGAAATATCCGCAGCGGCCCGAAATGAACATTTCTGCCAAAATGAGGCCGATTTGTTGCCTTCTCCTCCGCCGCCTGGCTGTGCTTCCCCCTGTGGACTGTTTCACCCTGTCCATTACGGTCAGCTGCCCGACAGACCCACTTCTTCTCACTTTAACCTGAATAATAAACTGGGGCTCAGTGCTCCGGTTGGATCCACACAGAGAGCAGAGGCTAGCTGGCTGTGCTTCCCTCCGGCCGTGCTGCAGCTAACGTCCCGATTTTGAAAAGTGTGATAAAAATATAGGATTATTATTTCAGCTTGAAGTACATCAAGTACATCAAATCACAGGAACAAGCCATAATTTGTTATTTTAATGATCCTGACTCCATCACTCTAATATTTCTAACTGTGTTTGTTGAGGTAATTTCATAAGTAAGCATAGAAAATCCATAGTTTTCAGTTAATGTAAAAATAGTCTCACCACAATCATGAACTCTTGTAGGAGGAGAGTACTTTGGAGATGCTAATGCTCCACATACTGTAGGTCTGGCTGTAACCTCTGTAACCATGTGTTTATTCAAAGACTCATTCGGCCTTATGTCATGGCCCCCAGCTGTAGGCCTGATGCACAGCTGACTCCCATGATGCCCTGCCACAGATGTCAACCAGAGTCTCCCCTGTGACATGTCAGGTCTATTGGATTAGGAGCAAGTTGCGGTCAGTTTGCATGCAGGAAAAGCTTCTGTGGGAAGGAGGGATAAGAAGAAGAGAGGCTGACGTTTTTCAGGTTCAGAGGAAGGACATTGCTTCTGAGCCATCTGAGCTTTAGTTCACCTAAAGGATTTGTTTGATTTAGCATCTAGTCCACTTTTCTCAAGACCACCTCCTTGCTTTTATTTTTGCCCCTTTTCACATTGTCTTATTCGATCATGAGTTTGATGGTGTGCTTCCCCAGCCGACTCTCCCACAGCTCTCACCGGTCTTCTTGCGGGTTTGAAGTTTCAGGGTTTGAAGTCTGATCACATTCATGCACCAACACTGCTGCTATTGTCGTTCATTTGTATGCAGGCTGGCAAAAAGAGAAGTGCCTTTAGTCCTAATGGTCTCACAGTCTGCTGAGCTTGTACTCTCAATCAGGGGAACTTGTGATACAAGCTTGTGGTTTGTAGAGGCTGTGTTGAATCAAACTGAGGATTTTGAGGTGATTAACTAAAATTAAAAAGTGTGTTTTTGATTAAACATTTCTAACACAAATGGATAACTTTCGCATCGCCTGTTTAGTAGGCAGTTTGAATTAATTGTCTTTTCAAGATCTTAAAATTTAATTGAATGAAAAAGTGTGAACTAGATTGAATCGTGTTGTAGGAGCTCTTTCAGGAGGTGGCAGGGAGCCTTGGTAGAAAACGTGAAGCTCGCTGAATCAGAGGAAGTGTTACACAATAGGAAGTGGTGTGTTTTTTTTTATGTGCGTCTATTTGTTCCATGTTTTTTTTTTTTTTTTAAACTCTGCAATTAGCCAGTGTTTTACAAGGAAGGTAGGACATAAGAACAACCTGTTTACTGCATGCTCAACATTGTATCTGCAGCCTTTTATGTAATATTATATTTCCCTTTTGTGTGACTTTTAGTTTATCATCACAGAGTTTAAACTGTGAACTTAAAATGACATGAATATTCTTACAGATTTTTGTCTTGGGGTGGCATGTGTGAAGTGTTGGTAAAGTGTTATTTGTTCCACTGAAAATCCAGGAAATATCTGTGAATTAAAAAAAGAAGGCGTCATTTTGAGTAATTATACCACAGTGTGACTCATTAACCGACTACTAGCATTTGCACTAAACCTCAAAGTATTATTTTTCAGGCCCTATATTCTTATGTCTTTTGTTGAGAGCTTGGTGTGATGTTGTATCCTGACCTGTGTTTCAGAGGCTGACCTCTGCTGGAGGACTGTGACCCGGGGCCACCTGCCAGGCCGGGCCTCCCTGCTCCTGACTGACAGTCGCACAGCTCCGCTGCTGGTAAGTCCTCGTACCAAGTCACACTTGTAAGATCGGAGAAAGCTTGTTTTAAAATGATTAGTTCAAGTGTGTCCTTCTTAATGCAATTCCAGTGTAAGAGATGGGGGGGACAAAATCTACAGTGTGTCATTTTTTTTAACGCAGAAATGCCCACAATGCACTGGTACTTGCTTCTCAAATGTGAATATTTGCTAGTTTTCTCGATTTTGCATGATGGTAAACTCAACATCGTTTTTAACTGTTGATCAGACAAAACAAATAATCTGTATATGTTAATTTGGGCTTCAGGGGATAATAATGGACATTTTTCATGTTTCTTACATTTTATATGCCGAACAATCAATCAATTATGTGCAGAAATGCATTTCAAAGTAAACTTTTAGCTCATTTGAAGCTCCAGTAGTCTTTGTGGTACTGTCCCTCAACTGCAGCTCAACATGGAAACAAAAGGAGGGGATTTAAAAGACTGCATCTTTAGATGATACCCACTTGAATTGACTAATGCTGTATTTACATGGATTTAGTCAGATGGTAGATGGCAAACCAGATATCATTTTAGTGGATGAGAGCAGGATGGTAAAACTAGGTGAGGCCGGCAGAGAACACCGGCAATGGTAAAGGTAGACGGCATTGCCGCCAAAAATTAAAATTTAATAATTAACTTTTGCTGTCCTCAGCAGGATGTTACGTAGAAACAAGAAAAGCAGAATATGGCAGGCAAATATGTCACTTTATTATGTTAATATTTTTTCAGGCGAGAAAGTAAACATTCCAATTCCCAACATGTGGTCAGTTCATCGAAATAACACCTGTTTGGAAATTTGCTTGAACGTTTTCGGAATCGTGGGGGAGCTGCTGGCCGGGTCCTGCCGTTTGTTCGGGCTGTTTGTTTGTTTTTCCCGTGCCGTCCAGAAGGGCTCGTCCGTCTGCCTGAATCCATATGAAAGCAGCATAACTCGGACTGCTGAAGCCTCATAATCGCTTCTGTTGAACTTCAGAATGCATCCTTGTCCGTGTCCATGCAATAAACTGTGGATTTTGTCGCCCATCTCTTACATTGGAGCGGTGTTAGGAGGGGGGACGTTTCACGGCTACTATGAACAGGAGAAACAACACTGAATGTCAATGTACATTTCGGCATGTGAGACAGACTTAAAAAAATGTGAAACTTTCCTTTTAATATTTGCATTATCTTCTGCATTGATGCAACGTTTGACAATCAGGCTATGTTCATACCACCGGCTTTCATTCTCCTCCAGATTAGCATCTGCTTATCTGCTGTTTCGTTGTTTACATATCTATTTATAACTATTGAGGGACGTATCTCATTTCTGATCCTAAGTTAAAAGCTTAAAAAGCAGGTTGTTGAGAGTAACGGTGATAAAATACTGTACGTCACTCTTGTTTTTGTGTCTGCATGTTTCCCATTGTTTCAAAGACATTTAGGTCATGGTGCATGCTGAAGGACTTTGAGTGAATACAGGCATTTCTCTAAATGGCAGTTGAGTCAGTTGCTTTGCTTTCATTCCACTAGTGGTGTTTTTAATGTGGGCTCAGTATAGGTGGGAGGAAGAAAGTAACGGCTCACTCAGGGGCACGATGAAAGAATGAAAGAATTACTTTTATGTTCTTACAAATTTTGATTGATATGTCTAAATGTAAATTACTTGGCCTGAGCTCTGATTTTGCGCCACATATTCAGAATTCTCTGGGTCAGAATTCAGAAAATGCGACTAGAAAAATGGATTCATATCACATTTTATAACTAGGACGCTGTCTGCTTCAGTTTGAATGTAGCGTTACATTGCTCTCTATGGACACTCTGCCCTCGCCGGCAAAGGATAAAACACTGCCATAACTGTCCCTCTTGTCTCTTAAAGGAAAAAAACCTGAAGGGAAACTTGCCACTTAAAAAATAAGATTATTATAAAAACAGTATAACTGCATTCTCTGCTGAAAGTCTGGCTGCTCAGTGTTTGCTCAAGCTTGGTTACCCTTGTCATGCTCGCTGTTAATAAAATTGCAACTTACAACTTTATTGGCAATCATCAGCTTATCTTATTGAGATAATAAGATTTTTCAGTAAAAACTGGAGTAGCTCGGGCACACACATACAGACATGTCATTATATAAGACCGCCTGTGGTGCACCTATGCCTATTATAGTCTTAATGTGCCGTGCGGTGGGTGTATGTGTAATGCTGGCACAGGAAATGAAGTGCATTGTGGGCCATAAAAAGGAGTTGAGTAATGTAGGTGCTCCCAGCTTCCTGCAACCCCCCCCCAACTCCCCCCACACCCCCCACACCCACCCCCCTCCCACTCCGTCCCCAAGGCCAGAGTGTTTATGTAACTGCAGGACGCAGGGTCACTGCCCAGCGTCTCCTCACATGACAAGCAGGCATGAAATCCACCACTTCTGAAACGTTTTTTAAAATTTATTTAATAGTCAGTTACTTTGTGGTGTTGACTTTTAGTGGTTTTACACTCACAGATGACCTACATTTTCCTCATTATAGACCAGAATGTGTTTTTTTTTACTTTTTTTTTTAAAAAGCAGAGTTTCCTGTTCACATCTCCTCCGCAGCAAAAGGAGCTATTATTTCACTGCCAGTTTGTCTTTCTTCATCTCCCCACTATTAAACCAGCCATCATTTCTCCCCTGCTTGCACGTCTGCCCATCCCTGTTGTATTTTCCTCCGTGTCTCCTTGGAGATTGTTACCATGACACATGGCTATCATTTGATTGGCTTAGCCCTGGTGCTGGAATGCTGCACCGTTTTGACAGCTAAGCCTCAGGTGGTTCATATATAGGATCACTAAGTCAGTGTATCCTCAAGAGAGATCTGTAGTATTACGTGTGTGTGTGTGTGTGTGTGTGTAGGCTAATGCCAAGCTGCCGTGGTGCCGTAGCAAGACTCAAATCCATTCACTTAAATAGCCTGAATGGCATGCTATTTTCACTAGCACGCAGTACACAACCCTGTGGCAGTAGAGGGGAGCAGTAGACGTGTTGCATTATGAATGGAGAATGGAGCTGAGTTAATGCAGCGGGCTGAGTTTTGTGTGAAATATATATATATACAGGGTGGATTAGCCTCACTAAGCCAGGGGGATGTGTGGTACAGTAGCCTGAGGTGAAGCTTTTCTTGGCTTTCCTGTTGCTATATATATATCATAATTGGGTCAATACTGCCACCAGCTGGTGGGTTGTAGTAGTGTTATACCTTTCTAGGTGATGGATTGTGCACAGAAAATATAAGTTTCTGCAATTGGATAAAATTTATAGCTCTAAAATTAAAGCTATAAATCTGTACACACAGTCTTCTCGTCTGTTGTTTTGTGAACCATATCAGCAAATTTAATGCCACTAATTAAAATAAAACATAATAAATAATCAGTAGTGGGATGAGTTGTGTGTTTTAAAAGTTTATCCATCAGCAGTCATGATAAAATATTCTTTTATTACGTGGAAATATCAGTTGCTCCACTCTTGACTCAGCATATGGAAGACGCTCAAGCACCTCCCAACCCCACCCGCTGAATAGGTAATTTGAGATGATATGTCTGAGTGAGTGTAATATGTATAGTGGCGTGTTATGTCAGCTAAAAGCTCCCAGCTTCTCCTTGCTTATAGATTATTTATGCCGGCGGAGGGCCGACACTGTGTAACTTCCTGCCCAGGTTCCCTTGAGTAGCGACATAAGGCTGCTGCGGGCGTGCATGTTAGACAGCCTTAATGAAACATGGAAGTAACATTTGCTCTGCAGAAATGTCATCTGAATTTTGTGCATTTTATGAAACCAGTTGTATCTCCTGAAATGGCTGCGAGTGAACACTGGGTGGCGCTCTTGGATCAGACATCGGTGCTGCTCCTCCCAGGAAACTGACATATTTCTTTTATTGTCTGCAGCTATTTTCTGCAGCAAGTAAAACTCCTCCACAGAAGCAGTTCATTATTGTCATTTCTAAATTTAAGTGTTCCTAAAGCCGGTATGTGATGGTATAAGGTTTGGGAGTGGCCTTCCTTTACCATTCATGCCTCATGTGCACAACAGTTTTCACCCTCCAGATGGCACTCGTCTCTTACTGAATGAAAATGCCGGCACTCTTTTTATCTGACATTCATCATCCCCCCCAAAACCTCTACTGTGCCCCACCCAAAATCCTGTTAGGGTAATATTGTGCAAGGAAAAAAAACATTCTAAGGTGATGTGGCACTGTATTATTTCAATATAAATCAGGTTTTAATTTGTCTTTATGGCCTAGAAATGTAAAATTAGACCCTTTCTGAACAGTCAGCAGTGTTGAATGAGTGTGATTTAAGGACACAGTGACGTGGGTGAGTCACAGTCAGAAGGTCAGACGAGCGGTGATGGTTCGGGGCTGTTTTTAACAGAAGAATAGGGGATCTGTGTGTAAATGGGTCTAGGAGGCAGCTGCCCTGAGGGAGGTGCAGCTTAGGCCGACGACAGTGAGTCAGTACGCCCCCTTTTTAATGTTTTCCTAACACATCCTAGTAAGGAGTCAGAGGACTCTCAAGGGCAGGGTGGGGAGGCAGCAGCTTCCTTACTGAGGCAGATGTTTAGCTGGTGCAGCAGGGAGTCAAAGTAGTAAATGTGGGGAAGATAAAACATCATGAGCTTCTCTCTTCAGCTGCTAGGTGAAATATTGTCACTTTCTGTCAATACTTAGCAACATCTTCATTCAAGATGATCATAAGGGCGTTTGTGGTAGTGGTCTGGTAGCTTACTGGGTGCTTTTTTTTATCAGTTAAACGCATTGATCTGAAATTAACATCAGTCCACGCTGTCAGCATTTCTCTCTGTGTGTTTTGATAGTATAAAGTGTTGTATTGGTGTGACTGAAGAGCTGCGCTAAGAGGCTCTTCATACAGCTCGATTTCAATGGAGCCTGCGTTTTAGCTGACTCTTGTGTATGTGCCTGTTGCCATGGTTTCCAACTTTCATCAGGTGCCGTCCAAAGAGAGGGGGCTTAGCCGAGGATGAGGCGCTCCCACTTTCATCCCCCTCTGATCTGCTTCTCTGGACAAACTGCCGGTTTCGTGTGTTCGTCTTCCTTCATCCCGGCTGCACTGATTTGATGCAGGAGTTGTTTTTAGGGAGGGGGATATTTTCAGCAGCCTGTGGGAGGAAGATGAGACAGCTGATACTGGATGTCACCTCAAGTATCGCCGTCAGTTGTAATGATTCAGTCTTCCCGTAGTGCCGAGGTTTGTTTTGATTTGCCAGAATCTGGGTGAGGGGGGCATTAGCTGATGTTTACGCGGGTGCAACAATACAGAGGCGTGGCTACGAGGTAATCTCGTTCACCCCCATAAACAAACAAATGGCTAGACCCCTCCCTTTCCTGGTCTCCATGTGCCCCCTAAGCCATTTTTAGTCAGCTGGGTAGGATTGGCAGGAGATGGTTGGGTGAGAGGTGGGGGTGAGGAGAAGTTGAGCGGGGGGATGGAGGTGGTAGGAGGGGGTTGGGTGGGGGGGGGGGGTTGATGCCAGCCCCATTTGGGAAGTGCTCCCCCATTTTCTGCTTGTCGAATCGGGCCAGTGTCAGCGAGCTCCGGCGGGTCCAGGTCTGGCCGAGTGGGCTAATGCGATGTGGCGTGTCACCCGGGGAATCTAGGTCAAGTTTAAAGCTGCCTGTCTCTGCCCGCCTCTGCCGCAGTGTGACGCTTCACAATCCCTCCCCTTCCACACACGCAATAACATTCAGCACACATTTCCACCCGCATGACTGTTTTCTTTATTTAAACATCTTATATAGACTAATATGAGCTATGTATTTTCTTTTACAGACCCACATAACCTCAGACATACACCCACATACACACACACTGCTGCCTCTCCCCATCCCCCCCCCCCCCCTCCACACCCCAGGCAAGCGCTCAGCCTCTCCACGGCAGAGCCCACGTGACGCTGTGTCTGCACCCGCTCGGGGAGGGGAGGGCGTTGTTTTTCTTCTTCCATAGTAAAGCAGCAGGGCACGTGGATCCTCATGCTGCAGCCCAGTAGTGGAATGTCAGCACTATCCCTCCCTCACATTAGCCAGCCATCAGCCCCTGAGCCATTTTTGTAGGACGTTGCTGCAGTGCCCGGTTTCAGCTGTGCCCTGCTGCTTCTCGGTGCGCTTATTAAAGGGAAGCACAAGTGCTGGGAGACGTTAAAAGGCAGTGCCATTCAGAGGTCAGGCTGCTGCATGGGCGTGGCACTGTTTTGGTGTCTTCACCAAAATAAGCTCTCTGCACCATCTGCAAACATTTAGGATGTGGATTTTTTTTTTTTTTTGTCATTACGTATCCAACATTTTAACATTTTCTTAAAATATATATTTTTAGTTATAGCAACCCTCTGAGAGGAATAGACAACATGTATCTTCATATTCAGCGGTGACTACAATATAATTGTTCATATTTAACAGTTTATGATTTGGTTTAGCTTTATTTTTAATGTAAAAATTGTTCATAATGTGAATTTGCTGAGCTGCACAGAATAAATCAAATTAAATCACTAAGTGCTCAGTAGTGGAATTAAATATTTCTCCATCATCTCCAGTTGACTTCACTTCCTTACTAATCCGCTGTTTTTGGCGCATTACCTCATCTGTATTAATATATTCATGTGCTTTCAAGTCCTACTACTACTGTACTCGCTCCTCACCCGGAGCTGCCGTCTGATTGGCTGCTGCAATGTTTTCAATGGCACCAAATTTTTTTTGACTCCATGGATACAGCGAGCTGTTGGGTAGATTGGCACAGCCAATAGGAGAGCTGCGCGGGCTCCTGCTTGTCAGATTCTGCCCCCGGCCTTAGAAGCAGCCCTCCCTCCCTCACTGAGAGCACGCGATCGCTCAGCGGGGGGTTCAAAACAACAACAAGGCTGTCGTCGGTCTCACTGTGGTGCCCAGGTCATGCCAGGACTAATGGGTACTACTACAGCCACTGAAAGGGGGGGGTCTTCATCCTCTCACTTTTCTCTTACTGTGCTACCATTAAGAAACCAGTCACACTCATAATGTTTTAAATGTATCTTTAAAGGAGCTTTAAAGTCTATATAAACTACAAAGTCAGCGTTGGTTTTTATGTTTATATAATCTGTAAATGATTGTCAGGCTGAAATTTGAATGGAAGAGTAAGATGGAAAAAGTACAAATTTAATCATGTCTTATTCTAGTTCACTTCAAGATTCTCTGGTGACTTTGAAATGCAGCCACAAGAAATACCCGTCCTTAAAATGACCTCATTTCAAACAACACAAGGGAGCGGCACTGGGCCTACGAGGCTGGCAGCGCCCGCGCTGAAGTGTTTTGCGAGCACTGGCAGCTCTGTCAGCCGGCCTGCCTCGGCCCGTGAGCGGCTGAAAGGTGGCAGTAGAGGACCAAAGGAGGCCCGATGATGATGGGCAGTGCCCGCATCCTCCAGCAGGGTGAGGTCAGTGACAGCTCTCGTCCCTTGTGAGGCTGGATCAGGTGCCGCTTTCCGACAGCCAGTGAGGTGCCAGTGTCGGCACAGTCAGACATTCAGGTCACATTAGTGGAGGGCAATAAGACGAGGCTGGACAAGGCAGGTGGGTCTTTGCAGGTGGTCACTGCCTTCAGTGAGTGACTGAAGTAAAAAAAAAACATTATGCTCAGTTAAATAGTAGTAAATTACCTTAGTTATAAATGAAGAAAATGTTCACCAGATATTTGACACATCAAAGTCAAAAGAATATTTTTGTTTCTTCTGTGTTACTCAGTGTGTTGTGAGACAGAAACAACATGCTAAGGGTGTTATTTGCTTCTTTGACTTTGGGGTAGTCAATTAATAAACAGCGTCAATCAAGTATTTGGTTACAACAAATAATAATAACTATTAAATCTTTGTGTACTTAAACTCAGCACTAGTGTAAAAATTGCTGTATTTTTCTCTGTAAAAATAAGGACATAACCCACTGCTGCCCGCCCCCCCCTGTGCATCTCATACATTTTACAAGCACTCCATCTAACCCTCTGCTCATAACTGCTGAGTGTGTACTTTACTCTGTCGCAGCACCTCCCTGTCTCTCAGCATTGTGCTGCCATGATTTACCATGTCACCACTGGCCCTCACTCAGTCACTTTGGCTTTACACCTGTCACTCATCTCAGCTGACATCTGCCTGTCGAAGTTTAACTTCATCACTGTTCTGCGTCGACACTCCTTCCGCCCTCCCAGAGTACATCCTGTCTATCTCCGCTCTGTCACCAAGGGTTAAATCTGTCTCCGCTGATGGAGCCTGCCGTTGTTTCTCTGTACAAACTGCCACAGATATCTGAGTGTCATATGTCTGTTGACCTCTGCTTCTGCGTTTAAGAGTCACAGGAACGACGAGAGCAGGGAGCCTTGCAAGGCTGTCAGGTCTTATTGCAGAACTCACAGCTGAGGTGTGCATTGAGAATACATATACAGTATCTGGGTGTGTGTGTGTGGTATGTATGTATGTCTCAGCTGCCAAGGTATAAGTGTGTCAGAGTATGACTGTTAAGCCTGGACATACCAGTCTTCTCTTTCTCTGTCATCTTCTTCAACTTATAAAATTTCAACAGGAGTGATATAGCACAGTTGTTGGTCTAGGAAAGTGTTAAAATTTGACACTCTGTGGTAGGACGTACAGACGCTGTGCAGGTCATTCTAGGTGACAGTTCATGGGACTCACCACACATCACACAGTGTTGTTTACTGTAAGTGGAAAGCAGTTCAGACTCTACCTTGGTTTTGGTGCAGGATCAGATGTGTTCCCTACAGGCTCATCTAATGTACAGAGCAGATCTAGTAAAGGATTAGTCAATTAATTGAATTGTCAGTCAGCTTGAAATGAATAGACAGCAGTTTTGATAACTGATTGATTGTTTAAGGCACTTCTCAATCGAAAAAGTCCATTATTGGCTGCAGGGCTGCAAGTAACAATTACTTTCATGATCTATTAATCTGGTGATCATTTTCTTGGCTAATCTTTTAGTCTATAAAACATCAGAAAATAGTGAAAAATGATCAGGTGACGTCTTCACATGTCTCGTTTTGTCTGACCAACAGTCCAAAACCCAAAGATATTCAGTTTACTCTCATGTATGACAAAGAAAAGCATTAAATCATCACATTTGAGAGGCTGTAACCAGAAAATGTTTGGCCTTTTTCTTAAAAAGTAGTTGCCTGTAAGGGTTTGTTTTTCTGTTTTATATCATTGTAAATGATATAATATAATCATGCATGAGCTCCCTCATAAAGCATGTGCAAAGCCTTTTTTAAAAATAATCAAAGTTGTTTCTGCACACCATAAGGTCTTAGTGACAGGCGCGTAGGATCAAAAACTCTTAAATAGAAAAGAATACCAAGATTTTGCTGTGAGGGATTCTTTGGTTTTCTTTTCAATATTCTAAATTGTGCAAATCTTTACATTCATGTTCACTAGCTTGCAGTCTTCTTCTTCTATGCCTTTTTTGGTGTATTACTACTGTACTCTTCTTCATGCATTAAAAGTATTGTTCCACAGCGCTACTAGTTGTTATAAATTCTGCAACTTTTAAAAAAAAAAATCTAATCTACTATCTACTAATCTCAGAATACTATATCGGTCAATTAATTGTTTTCCAAGTAACAAATATAATATTATAAGATATCATATACCAGAACACCTCTGAACCACATCTACAGCCTTTAAATGTAGTTTACAATAATATTAGTAGATTTGTCCTGAGGTGTCCTCACATCATTGTTTCATGTATGACACCACTTCACTCACTGGCTGCTCTTTGTTTTCAAATGCATTTACTTGAACTATCCTTTATACCTAAAACAGCTTTTAGTTCCATTCAGATCATCTTATTCACTCAGACACACTCAACAACCTTTTTTATTGAGCCCAGAATCTTTAAGGAAACTGGGAGACGTGTTCTTAAGTTTAAAGCACCATCAGGCTGGAATAATTTAACTCACTCAGATCGATGACTTCTTTGTTTGTTTACCTTAAATCTACTTGTTCTTGTTTTTAAATGTAGTTGCCTTCAGTTTTAAAGTAGACTCAGTACTTTGACATAATGTTATTGGATCTATTCATGTATTTTATTTCTCGTTCATTCTTTGTACAGATGACGTGTAACAGATGTAGCGGGTGTGGTTTAGGATGGTGTGAGAGCCTGTATATGTATGTTCTTGTTGATGTTACTATGTTGTTTGTTTTGTATCATTGGATTGTTTAATTTATTATCATTATTGTTAATATTACTTACGTATTTAGTTTTGTTTAAATGTTGTTGAAAACGAGATGGTTTATCCTAATTAAATTTTGAAATGAAAATATGTTTAGTATGATAATATAAAAGCTGCACTGTATTTTGTTGTTGTCTTGGACTGTGCTCATGCAGTAAATATGAGGTTTAGTTACTGCACCACATGCACTGTAAGTACTTGTGTTACTATGGTGTGTTTCAATATTAATGTCATGTTCCAGCTCTTATGACCAAGACATTATGATTCTGCAGAGACGATGACATGACATACAAACAATAAAACTCATTAACAGACTCTCTCATTTCTACATGACAACTTTTTTTTTTATAAAAGTTTAATTAGATCTATCCTACTATGTGCAGCAAACCTACTACATTATTATGTTTGATTTCCCCCAGGAGGCTTCTTAAATGGATTAGTTTGCATACAACTGCCTGCCGATTGCTGGGAAAGAAACTTAGCAAAGCAGAAAAACTCAAACTGAGTTTTTTATTTTTGGTTTGACATCTGGTTGGCAAGAGCCTGGGTGCAGGAAACACACATGGGGGGGGGGACCAGGGGGGACGCCGGTGTCTACAAGCGGCGGGCACATCTGGGGCACCAGGCTACTGAGTTCATACAGACACCAGAGCGATGAAGCAGAACAACAGTGAGGGGCCATAGATATAGTATCATGGGTGCTTGTGTTGAGTATCACCATCTGCTCACCACACTCCTCTCATTTATTGATTCCTCTCTCTCTCTTCCTCGACAGGTATCGTAACATGGGGAACCTGCTGAAAGTTTTGACATGCACAGATCTGGAACAGGAGCCCAATTTTTTCCTCGATTTTGAAAGTGAGTCTTTTTTTGTCATTAATTTTTTATCGCAACACCGGCAAATAACAAGACAGTACAACAGGTTGCTGAATACATTTTGATTATTGATCCCAACTACCCCTCTACCCTCATCCTTATCCTCCCCCACCCACCTTTCCACCCTTCTCCCCTCCACCAACCAACAGGGTACTAATACCTACACAGACAGAGCATCCTTATTTTGTTAGAAGATCCTTTCAGTTCAGATTCATCCACATTAAAATTGTGTTTGGTCGTGCAACTCTTGCTGATGATAGTTACAGGTAAGAAATGTCCCAATTCAGATATATCCTTATCCCAAGCCATCATTCCTGATATAAGTGTATATTTCTTAAAATAGGATAGTCTTTTAAATTTGACCCCCAGGGAACCCCGTAGGCTTTACAGGCTGACCTTACTCTGAAGTAGAAGAAAAGAGAGTTTCTTAATATTATATCAAGAGACTAGTTCTTGAAAGTTAAGGATAGTTTTTGCTCTTATTAATATCTTGTAGAGTTGTAATTCCTTTATCCTCTCAAGCTTTGTTAGTGAATGGTTTCCCCCCAGATAGAAGGTGACTATTGTTCTATATCAGAGATAACTTGCACCATAGTAAGTAAGTAATCGCTCCCTCTCCTGATATTGATCACATGAATATCTTACCATAACATTATAAACTCTGAACTCTTTAAGTCTTTTCACACACACCCCCCTCCACACTTATCTGTTACACTGTGTTCTTCCCAGAGGCAAATGAATCAAATCTACCACAAGAGCCCCGGCACTTTCCATCAACCTGCCTCTTCCACGCTGTTGTGTGCGCAGAATATCAATCAGGGCAGAGTTGCAGCAGAGCCCCCTCCTCAAATATAAAGCAGTGAAGTTCAGCTGCTGTGTAGCCTAAGGCCCCTCAACACAGCTTGATCCCGCACTGTAGTATTCTCACACTTGGCAAACCCGGAGATTCAGTCATACCTTTAGAGAAAACAATGCCTCATACTGCTCAAACTGTTTCTGGGTGAAGTGATTAAAAAAAAAAGAATATCATGATTGTCTATTGAACAATTTTATTCAATATTGTTCAATGTTGTAATGTTTTTATGTTAAAAGTTCTCAGCATTGTCTGTAAGTTATTATTTCTTGAAATCAGACCCCAGAAAAGTTTGCGGCAGAAAAGTCTGATTTCTAATTAATAATTAACACTACAAGATACACTTATTTTCATATTGCGTTCTGTAAAAGGACTATGAGCTGATGAGTGCTGGGCTGCAGGTATTTCTTCTGCAGGGGAGCAGGAGTTTGTTACAGTCATCACACTTGGCAAGGTGTTTTTGCTTCAGGTGGTGGAAGAGGTGCATAGTGTTGCAACTCCACATTGGCACATCTCTTGAGCTGAAAGAAAAGAAAAAAAAAAAACACAACGTATAACTCTGAAACTCTACACCCAGAGCTGTTACAGAGTGTGCCTTAACCCTTTTCATTTGTCTTCTCTTATCTTGATCCGATTTCCTCCTCTCAGCCAGGAAAGTGGGTGGTGTCAAAACTTAACGGGAAGCAGTGGAACGATGAGATTATTTCAGTGAACTTTACATAATCAAAAAGATGGATATTAAAATTTCTATCATATCAGAGGGTTTTTTTTTTTTTTTTTTTTTTACAGTTTGTTGAACCAGTGTGAATATGGATTAGATTCAGATCATCAGAATCAGATTTACCCCAGTTGACCTTGTTGTCGTCGTCCCTTGCAGATGCCCAGCCCACAGACGCAGAGCGCGAGGTGTGGGATCAGGTGGACGTGGTGCTGAAGGACGCAAAGGGGATCCTGGACGAGCTGCAGGCATACAAGGGAGCGGGACAGGAGATCAGAGAGGTACACCTGATACAAATATCCATCTCCCGCTGACAGCACCCAGAGCGCCGGCAGACTTAGGGGAGTGTCTGATGATCCCAGTGTGCAGAAAAGGCGTGGAAAGGATTGCTGCATGACAGTAGTTCCACAGGGAGTTTAACACCCTTAATACAAGTTAATGAGCTCAATTTTTAAAGTTTTTTAGTCCTTACATTGCATGGTGCGTTACCAAAATGCATTAAAAAGAGACCTTGTGTCTCAGTGGATCTTTCTTGGTTTAAAAAAAAAAAAAAAAAAGTGCATAGTTATTAAATCAAATCTGTTTTCAGCTTCGGTTTGTTTATAAGTTGTAGCTTTCAAATGAAGCCTGACACTAGAGAAATCGTTCTTTATTGTTCATCTTCAGTTTGAAATGAATGCACAAGAGTGAGAAGGTGTATTTTGTGAACACAGTCAGATGCTTTCAGTAGTCTCAGAAATCACCAGAACCAGAATAATAGATTTTTATGGCAAGTTGAAGAGCACAAAGAAAATTGTAAGAAAGTTTTTAAAAAAAACTTTTTATCTACTGCTTTGCACTAAAGGTCTTTTTGGTGTTTTGTTTCTCAGGCAATCCAGAACCCAAATGATGAGGTGTTACAGGAGCAGGCGTGGGCGGCTGTGGTTCCACTGGTGGGGAAACTGAAGAAGTTCTATGAGTTCTCCCAGAGATTAGGTATGTATCGGCCCAGTCTGTGTCTGCAGGAAAATTATTATGTAGCCCAGGAAAAATGAGATCAGTGGTTCTCAGGCTGAGACACAAACACACACACACACACACACACACACACACAGTTTCAAGTGGAACGAGCCCAGGTGTCCTGATTTTGCTCAGACGTATAGTAAGCAACTTTATGTGTGACACTGTTGCTGCAAAATCCTTGACACTACGAAGGACGAGAGCCGACGTCCTTTATTTAGAAGGTATTTTATATGCCGCCATATAGACACAACCTCCATACGTGACCTTAATTGTTTGCATGTGCATCTGCAGTATTGACTGCTGAGCTGCAAAAGTCAACAGACATGTGACGCATACACATAACATGCACCCCAGCCTTACATAAACACACTCTGTAAACCCCCACAGCCTTGAATTTCTCAGCATGCTGCTTGCGTTGCACTGTGCACTGACCTCTGTGTAGGATGGGGCTATAGGTTGTTTAATTAGCCTGGATACGGGAGGGGGTGGGGGGGGTAGTAGGCTTACTGCTCCTTGATCTTCTTATGACCCTGAGGCTGGGGGTGTTGGGGGCAGGGGGTGGAACCCACTATAATCCCAGTGGCGGTGGAGAAGGTAGTCAATGGGAGCAGTGGGCGGCGGCAGCCTGGCGATGGCTGTTATGTAACGAAGTAGGTCACATCCCAGCCTTGGCTGCTGCTCTATTTCACTACCTTGACTTTTAGGCTTCAGGGGCCAAGATGGCCTCCGCGGCCTGCTGTCCTGTCTGATATGCATGAAGCTGAAAGTCCATCACTAGAGGCTGGCGGAGCGATCTGTAGAGCACGACTAATAAGCTTAGGATGGAAGATAGGTGATATTATGGAGAGAGGCTTATGTAATTGGCTTTGCATAAAAATGCTTATCTCCTGCTCAAACTACTAGTACTATTGACACTCACATTTGAATTTGAACATTTCTAATAGAACAATATACATTTTAAAGCTACAGATTTACCTAAAATTCAAGGTGATATCTTCATTGTTTTATACAACCAACAGTCAAAAACCCTAAAATATTTACTTAACAGCAATATAAGACAATAATAGCAAAAATTCTCACATTTTAGAAACCATAACCAGCAAATGTTTGACACGTTTGCTTGATAAATTAATTAAAAGATTAATCAGTCATGTAAACACAGTTTGTTGATTAATTTTGTAGAGTCAATTAATTAGCTTTGCATATGAGATGAAGGGACTGATTTCTCCTGGCTAAGATATTGCTTCCTCCCTTAACACCCAAATTTAACATTGCTGACAGAAAAATATACATTTCTAGCTACAGACCTCCACAGATTGATAGTTAAGAAACAGATCTGGATTTGAGTCTGGTTCGAGAGATTTTACTGTACAGTCTAGACCTGACTAAAATCCCGCCATCCTCTGACCCTCCCCTCTCTGCGAGTAAAGCGCCTACGTGCCCGCATTCTGCTTGCCTGCTCTGCCGTGACCTGATGAGTTCAGACATAACCCCCCCCCCCGCCCAGCCGCCCCGCCCCACCCTGCCCTTCCCTGACTTCCCGACATACTAGAGTGGCTCATTTCTTAGGGCCTGAAAGCAGCTCCATCTTAACTTCTGTTTTGACTGCAACATAGGGGGGGAGGGAAAAAAAAAAAACTGCACCACTAAGGCCGTTTTTATTCAGCCGCTTCGCTGCAAACGCTGGCCCAAGCAGATGGGAGTCATTACTGAATGGCAAACGTGCTCAATTTACTGCACTGCACTGCCAGCTCTTCCAAAAGTCTCCTTTCGATTATCTTAAGTAGACTGCTGTCTGAATCTGCCCTTTTCTGGATTATATTGACATGCTCATCGTCATATGTAATCAACAATAATTGTAAAATACACTTAGAATAAATATATCTGAAGCGCTTATTTGGTACCACGCAGGCTTATTGCATCAGATGTTGAAGCTCGTCTGGGTTACGTCAGTATTGAAGCTTCTCTTCAGCATCTGAATTCCAAGTATCAACTGCATCTATAAATATAAATTCCCTCTAGACTTTAAAGGTTTTCGGTTTTTTCCTTTTTTTAATACTGAAAACATGTTTGTTTAATAATATTACTTGCATGAAAGTTGTTGAGAAGATTTTACTTAATCTTTTCCTCATTTCCCTGCCAGTGCTTCTCGTGCATGCTTAATTATCGGTCTTTTGGTATGCTATGTCAGGCATGGCACAGGCTTTGTATTTACTTAGTGTCAAAACAATGAGTGTAATCCTGGTTGAATGAAATCCCCTTCTCTTACCCCCACCCACCCCCACCCCCGCCCCCCATGTCATGCCAATGAGATAATTAGTCCCATGTCTCATCTGCATCTGAGCAAGAAAGCCTCTCGGTCCCCCTGAACCCTCCCGCCTCTCCCCCTAGACTGGCACTGGGCCCTGGGCAGTTTGGGCACCACCGCTGCCCCATTATCTGTCTCTGTCCTAATCAGGAAGCTTCAGCTGGCTGACACACAGTTCACATGTCTAACTGTGGTTAGGATCCACTTTAAGAGCGTCACACACAGAGCATGTACATGAATACACAGCAGTTTAATTTATTTTTGGATAAAACTTTTTGGTGGGATGACTTTTGTTCCGGTTTGTAAGGTTAAGATCAAGTGGTGTGTTGTACTGTAAGTCCAATATACTCTAATAATGCCAGATGTATTTCATACATAATTATAATGCATTCCATTTATTCCTTTATCCAATATCTGTTTATTTTTCCCAAAAATTGACATTTTTTCTTCTTTTTTTCAGACCAACAATCAAAAAAAGCAAAAATTTACCCTTTTACAATGATATGAAGCAGCAAAATCCTCACTTAATGAATTATCGTTATATAAATTATTAAGTTTGTTAAATTAATTTTGTCAATTGATTTATTGACAATTTATTTCAGCACTGTTCTGCATTTTATACTTGAGTATTAATCACTCAGCTCTACTACATATTTCTTCTTTCTTAGGACCTTTGCAAGGCTGCAGTTTCTTCATTAATTAATTAAACATTCGTTCTATAAAATCAGTTAGAAAATAGTGAAAAATGCCATTTACACTTTCTTTAAAGCCAGAGGGGATGTCTTACAATTGATTGTTTTTTTTCTGACCAACTGTCCAAATCAAAATGTTTTGTTAAAATAGCGGATTAATCAACTAAATATTTCAGCTCTACTCATTTCTAGAGAATATAGTGACAAAAACCTAAATGTGAAAGATTATTCAGCAACACTTCCTGATGACCTGGAAGACTACACACTCCTTAGCCGATGTGAGGCATTCATCAGGGTCTCAGCTCAGCCCATATACAGTATATATTCCACAAAAAGCCTGATGTGCTCATGGCCTTTTCCTGACAGTGTTGTATATAACACAGAAATCTCCTTTTTTTTTTTTTTTTTTCTCAGAGGCGGCACTGCACAGCCTCCTGAGAGCTCTGACCAGCGAGACTTACGACGACCCCACTCAGCACCTGGAGCGGGAGCAGGCGCTGGCCAAGCAGTTCGCAGAGATCCTGCACTTCACACTGCGCTTTGATGAGCTTAAAGTAAGATTCCTCCTACATATCCCAAATGCCAGTTTCTACTTTTAAACCACAAACTCACCTTTTTAGATGTCGATGTAAACTCTGCACTTTTTTTTTTCCTCCCTGTGATAGAAACCAGACCTCTTAGTCTCCCAGCAAGCTGCTGATGCCCCCGAATTGATTTTAGCTCTGTGCAATTTTAAACTGCAGCCAGTGAGTGCATGATTAGCATTTAATTAGATTCCTGATACTGCTCTGCTGTTTATAATACAGAGGATGTCAGTAGAATGGCTAATAGGGGTTATTGCGGGGAAAGAGGTCTGCAAATTGTTGCTGTCCTTAGCGGAGTTCTGCATAATGTGGCAGGTTTTATAAATGATGGAGGGAAGAAACTTCAAGAACTTATCTGGCTTGAATTCAGACATAAATTGCTGATGTGCAACCCAGAAAACACCAGGAATCAAGCGTGGGTGTCGGTTGAATGCCCATTGTCAAAAACCTAATTGTGTGAGCGATCATCTGGTTAGACAGTGGGTGAACTGGTTCCCCTACATCCTCGCTCCTTGGATACAAAAACTAAAAAAAAAAAAAAAGCAGCCCGACACCCCCAGGCGTTTTGCTGCGACGTCCCAATTAGTGCCCACTACCCAGACTGGCAAGATAAAAACATGAAGGTAGGGGGTGCAAGGTGGCATGCCAGGCCTATTCATCAATCTTTCACACCCATCCACGGGCTTCTGACCTAGTTAAAGTGTCTGTGCGGCATGCAGCCCCTCCCTGGCGGAGCAGCCTGTCTCTCCTGGTGGACACAGTGGACACAGACTGAGTACCAGTCTATTGTAGCGGGATTAGCATGCTGCCAGTGCAGCTTTGACTGTGACAGGCTCATACAGGAATGAGGATAATTAGCCACATGATGAGCCCTCACTGGTGGCTAAGAGAAGCTCTCTGGTTGGACGGCTTCTTTTTGGAGGGTCAGTGTTTTTTTTTGGTTTTTTTTGAAGCCAGATGATTCATATTTTGTAGGAAGGTGTCAAAGAAGTAAACTGACTCCTGCAAACACCCTATCAGAGGGTAACTGTGTGTAAATCCTACATTTGTCCTCAAGCTCTCTATCCTCTCTCTAACCTACATCCCTAATGAGAGCCTTTATACCTTTTTTTGTCAGCTTCATAATTGTTGACCCTCTTGTCACGAATTGTACCGATGCACAGTCTGACTGTAAGAGAAAAACAAGCAAATTTCTCCTGACAGGAGGAGCAGGGATGTGGATGTTAAAGGGGGATAAGTGTCAGAGGATTCAAATCCACTTCAGCAAATAAAATTGTAATTTCTATGTGTTCTTTTTATGTCATTTTTTTCCCCCCAAAGCTACGTTTCTGCCTTGTTGGCTAAAACATTCTGTCATGATGATGGCGTGCTTGATCCAGAACTGAATGTCCCGCTGCAGGCTGTGCCACCTACAGACATGCAGAGAAACTCTCTCTCTGGATTAAGATGCATGTTTTGTTTTTTTTTATTTTTTGCAGATGACAAATCCTGCCATTCAGAATGACTTCAGCTACTATAGGAGAACCCTGAGCCGCATGCGGATCAACAATGTACCGGTGAGTCCCTCTCATCTCCTGGTTTTGGTAATTAAAACGGGTTCCTGCAGATCCTTAAAAAGTCTTAATTAGATGTTCAGAATTTAAGGTCATAAAAGTCTTATTTTTAATTATGGTAGGTCTTAAATTTTGAGGCGATGCCTAGTTGCATGACAACTATCTCCCCACAGGATTCACTTATTTAAATATGGTTTGGTCTTCGGTTATGACTCAGTCCAGCTCTTTCTTTTCTTTTTCTGGTAATGTTTCGGTTCTCGGTTCTCCATAGGCCGCCTGTTCTCATGAAAGTAACGGGAGTAAAGAAGTAAACAAAACCAGTACAGATGATGCTCAGCTAAAGACAGTCAGCCGGGGGGGGGGTTCAGAGAAGACACAAAGTCCTCTGTTATTTCTAATAGTTGCTAGAATCTGGATAATAATGTTTTTAGTGCGGAGCCGCAAACAGCCAACATGCAACATGAAGGAGAGGAGCGGACTTTTCACCGCTCAGCTGGTGTAGATTTAGATTTAATGGACTGTTAAAGTGGATGAAAGCTAAATATACTGTAACGACTCTGTGAGAGAACGACCAGAACAGTATTATTGTTTTACACAGTGTGGTCAAAATGAACAACTCCAAGCAAATTGCAACCATGTTAAAGAAGAACCCAACTTTGTTAAAGCAGCTATAAATATTATTTTTCCTAATATTTTTGCTCCCCACATGTATGTTAATGTGGTGGACAAAATATTAAGAACACTTCAATGTAATGCACTCCAGTACACCACCATCACTTACTACAACCTCAATAATAAACATAGAATTAACATATGTAGAACGTAAAAAGTAGAATTATCACCTTTCTGACAATGTCAACAAAACTGAAAAAGTTTGTAAAAGTAGAATTTATGGCAGAGCTGTTGTATTGGTTTGCATTAGATTGCACCGGTGTCCCTAATATAAAAGTGCTTAGTGAGAGAACGTCTGGTCATGTTGTGTAACATTTTGACTTTTTTATCATTGACAGTTTAATTGTGTAAATAGTTGGGCTATGACTTTGTCTTGTCATAATTAGATAAAAGAGAAGTCATTGTGTTATTGCATATGTTTCTGAACAGTTTGTTCAGCCTGAGACATTGCACCCAAGTCAGAGGAAACTATTGTAGGGGAAACTCATAAAACCATGAATCATCCTCTCTTACAGCAGTTAGTTAATGTGCTGTGTTTAACAAATTAATGATACATTTACTGATGTAACATTACAAATAAGAGTCGCCTGAATGTCAGCTGAAGCTTCAGAAAGTTTAATTTTAATACCGAAGTCTTCATTTGAGTGTTCAAACAGTCAAGTGTGATTTTTGTATTCCTTTAATGTTTCCATGACGCCGACCCTGATCAAATTCAGAAATGTGCGTCATCATAGTTCATCTATGTTCAGACCTGTTGATTAAAGCCATCAGTTCTCATTAGAATTTCAGCACAGTTCAGACTGCTTCATCAGGAAGGCAGAGATGAAGTTTTCAGACCGCTCGAGCGCCCCGGGAGTCAGGAAGAGAGCGACAGGAAGCGTCTCGTAACACGAAGTCAGAGCCCCACAGGGAGTTTCAGGGAGTCTGAAGCATAAAGTGGAGGGCAGCCGATGATCCCAAATCAGTAGAACAGAAAAAATCCTCTTGAGATAAAACATCGACTGTACCTCCTGGAAAATCAGTTAAACCAGGTTTAAAAAAAGAGAAACAACTAAAAACATCGGGACCGCACCGATACAAGATGCTTCTGTTTCTCCGTCACTATTCATGGCGCCAGTTGCAGACATCAGAATAGATAAATAAACACATCAGGTTCAGTTAAGTGCAGCGTGACTTGCTGTCAGTCACTGGATTTTGATTTTCTCCTCGTGGGTCCATGTAGCTCTGATTATAATTACCTGTCAGTCTGCATCAGTCAGTGTGAACCTGAAATGAACCAGAACTTCTATCTTTTCTTTTCTTTGGTCTCGACCAGATGAACCAAACTGCTGTTCAGGTGTGAAAACGCCCTTAAAGTCCAGATGAAACGGCATTTTGAGACATGGGAGGAATTTTATTTTGAGCGTAGAAAAGTGGACGTGTCCTAATGAATCTTAACTCTGTGCCGCTAAAAGTTAAAGATTGATCGATGGGCGGATGTCATGATATTGGTTGAAATTGGTTGGTTCAAGCCTTCGTAAGCACACGTCATATTTTACAGGAAGAAAACATGATTGGATTTTGATATAAGAATACAAAGAAATTTATATATATATATATTTTTTTAAAAGGCGTTTTTCATTTCATTTAAATTTTATAGGATTTTTCCTGTAAGAATTATGAAGAACAGGACCCATTCACTCTCCGGCTTCACCAGATATACTGTTCATCTCCATTACATGTAAAAGATACTTGGAGCAAACTGATTCCTGTGTGTGAGAAACTGCTCTCAGTTTCGACCCGTCTGACAGGAGGTTTTATTCTCCAAACCCAGAATACGCCATTAGGCAAATGGGCACAGACAAGCTGTCGTTAAGACCTGTCACTGCTGAAAGATGCTCAGACGGTCGTCCTCCCTCGTAGCGCAGTCGCACGCAGCGGCATTTTAGTCACCAGTCAGAAAACTGAATCATTCAGACATCTGAGATGAAACCCGTCTGTCCCTGCGGTAAACAGTCTTTGAGCTCGTATGTTATCATTTGTTTAAAAAAAATGAATTGGTTTGAAATTTTGGGGAGATTATTCATATCCTGTCAGTGTTCTCATAAAAAGAGAATAAAGGCAGGAAATATTCTTATTATTTAAATATGCAGACAGATTTAGAACAGGCTGTTCAAGAGACACCTCGTTCTTTGTTATCCGCCAGGTGTTTTCAGTGTCTGGTTCAGTCTGAAACTGTAAAGCAGCAGGATGTGTTAGTCAGCAGGGAAACCAGGAGGAGCAGGAGGGCTGAGGATGAAATCTGTATTTTTTTGTGATGATTTTATTTATTTATCTGGCTTTTTAAAGGCAAAATCCTGTCACATACTGTAACTGAACTGCATGGTAATAAGTGTGATGTCACATTGATATTTCATGTGTCGTTTCATTAGGAGGTATTTAATAATCGTCACCATCCTGTGAAAAGCGTGTCTCTCTAAAATGTCTACCTTTCATGAGCTAAGAGGAGAAGCTTTGTTTTCAGCTTTGTTACATTTTCAGATAATCCAATGTGTTTGTAATGTTTCCCTCCTGGTTTAAGAAGTAGGACAGTTTTCTCAAGCCATAAAGGAACACCTAATCTTCCAGTTTATTCGAAAAAATTAAATAAATGAAGGTTAAATTGGATGAATTCAGTCCAAGTCAATCATACTGTCCACTGGCAGCCATTCAAATCACACAAACCTCTCACTTTCACTAAGATTTAAACTCTGTTTTGATGGATTAGGTCCCCTAGTTTCACTAAAAGCTTCACATTTTTACAAGATAAGTAAATGAATCGTTCAACAAAGTCAATGCCATTTTCTTCCTGTATACTTTTTAAAGATTATTTTTGGCACTTAACCTTTATTTGATGGTGACAGCAGAGAGAGATACAGACAGGGAACGTGGTGAGAGAGAGCTACAGCTATATGATATATGTCTTATCCACTTGGCCACTGGACAACCCATGAAAAGGGTTTTTTTTGTCCATTGAATTTATGAAAGGACAGCTGCTTCTGAGGACAGTAACGTTCGTAATGAAGGTCAGAATCTGTGTGAGTTTTAGGGTAATTTTTCACTGTAAGAAAAAAAAAGAGTCCTCTATAGTCTGTGGCCTGTTTCTGTTCAAATTTTACAATAAAATGTTCTTGCTGTTTTATGACTTTTCAGGCCGAGGGTGAGAATGAAGTCAACAACGAACTGGCCAATCGGATATCTCTGTTCTACGCCGATGCCACGCCCATGTTGAAAACATTAAGCGACGGCACAACAAAGTTTGTATCAGAGGTAAGACTCGCAGGAGAAAGCGGCGGACGCTTTGAATGTATGCGCACAAAAGCCTCCTCTAATCCTGCTTCTTTTTCGGTCTTTTTAAAAGAACAAGAACCTGCCCATCGAGAACACGACAGACTGCTTAAGCACAATGGCGAGTGTGTGTAAAGTCATGTTGGAAACACCGTAAGTGACCTCTGGCATGCAGAGCTGCTTAGTTTAGTTTATTTGCACAAATGACAAGACACAAAAATGGTGAGATATGGAAGACAAGAACAACAAAAGAACTTATAAAGATATCTCACCAAAAAAGGGGGAAAAAAACATCTAAGTTTATATATATTTATACATTATATACAAATATGCAGAAGAAAATAGAAAAAAAAATGCAACTTTCTTCTTGTTCATCACCCTTTTTCTGTCTAACCTCTCCTCCTCTTCTGTCAGGGAGTATCGCAGCCGTTTCACCAGTGAGGAGACGGCGTCTTTCTGCCTCCGGGTGATGGTCGGTGTCATCATCCTGTATGACTACGTCCATCCTGTAGGAGCATTCGCCAAGTCGTCCAAAATCGACGTGAGTACAGTCATGTCGGCTCCGTGATCCCGCTCCGTAGCTCACGCTGAAGCCTAACGGCCATTTCTCATTCACAGATGAAAGGCTGCATCAAAGTCCTCAAAGATCAGCCTCCCAACAGTGTAGACGGCCTTCTCAACGCTCTCAGGTAACCTCGGTTGAAATCAAATTGTGTTTTTGTTTTTTTGTTTTTTTCCCCCCCCTACAGCCCAGCATGTGATGTGATTGTAGCTACAGTCTGTCAGCAAGCTCACTTTTCAGTCATGGCTTTCGTTGAAAAGGAGGAAGCTGCTCATGCTGCGAGTTGAATGATATTGGTGCCTGTTCATGAGCAGGAGACAGACCCCTCGGTTTATTTTACCCCCCCCCCCACCCCCTCACACTCAGCTGAGTGACTCATGCTCTGCACAGTCCACTGGGGATTTGGTCAGCTGTGAGCCTTCTGTGCTGGATTCGGGTTGGGTGTCGAAGCCTCTCCAGAAAGGCCGATTACATCTGACACCTCGTCCCCTTTTTACAGTCTCCCAAACTTTAGCCTCCTCGCCTAGCGCTCACAGCTGCTCGAGCTGACACGGCTTGACTTCACATCTGTATCTCTCTCTCTCTCTGGCGGGCCCGAGGCGTGCCGCCGCATTAGGTCACTCGCATGCAAGAGCCACCAGATTCCCTTCCAGTGATCACATCTCGGGTCTGACAGTGGATGACAAAATATTTTAGATGCAGGAGGAGATGTGTCACTTCTATGGATCCGGTCACTCATGTTGTCTCTTTCTCACCTGCAGGTACACAACCAAGCATTTGAATGATGAATCAACCAACAAGACTATCAAGAGCATGCTGCAGTAGGACTGAGCTGCTACAACTGCTTGCCTCACACCCTGCTGGGGGGGAGAAGCCACTCTCCTGACTGATGTCGGTGCACAGAATGTTTTTTTTTTTTTTTGCTTTTTTTTTTTTTTTATTGGAAAAGAGCTACAGCTCCGCCCTCTTTTATAATGCAAAATGCTACTGCCATTATGAACGTCTTTTTCTGTGCCAAAAAGATGTTGCTGAGATATAATGTTTTCGGCCATGCAACAATGGCAGCTAATGAAAGCATTGTGTATCCTCTGGTGTTCTTAAACATGTCTTGTTTTTCCCTAAATAAGGGACGGGAGTGCTTTGACTTGAAAATTTAAAAAAGAGATATATAGAGAAGTATATATTATTTTTGTTTGATTCGTTATTTAATATTACAACCTCTGCATGATGAAAATGTCTTTTTCCTTCTATTTAAAAAAAAAAAACTAATGGTTCAGTCTCATTTGTCTTCTCAATTGTGCATTAAATGTTTCGTTATTGAAATGGTACTTGTCAAAATGAGATTTAAGAGTACTGTTTTTATATTTTTTATAGGTTTTAATTTGTGCATATGTCATTTTTTTTTCATAGTTCTGTTGTATTTTTCATTTGAAAACTTTAAACTGTGATGTGTGCAAAATCAAATTAAAATTGGGAGTCTGTACTGTAAATGAGACAGTATGTTTGTGGCTGGAGAAATTAAAAGGAGAACTCTTGTTTTCTACAACTCGCCTCGTCAGGTTTGATTTCTATCTCGTATCATTGTGTCCAGATGGCTGAGAGGAAGTTCTATATCAAAGGTTTGTGTTTTTTTTTTTTTTTTCTCATATGAAAAGCAGTGAGATGTCCTTTCTCACGCTCGACCGCTTGTCGAGCGGTGAGAAAGGACTTTAGATATCACAGCTCGATCAAATAGACGCAATGACACACAAAGTCGTTTTTGTTTTCCGTGAAATGAGCTCCGCTGCCTTTTAAAGGATAGGTTCACAATTTTTCAAGTCTGTCTTGAAATAACGTTTTTTGCACAGGAGGAGGACTGTGGATTTTGTCCCCCATCACTCAAATTGAAAGTGCATAAAGAAAGGATCTCTTAATGACCAGTATGAACAGGAAGAATGATTATGGCAAGAAAAGCATGTGTCAAACTTCATTTGGGCTCCTGATGATTGTTTTAGGACAGACTTGAAAAATTGTGGATCCGTCCTTTAAAGAGTAACGCGTCAACATAAAAAATGGCAGATTAGTTCCATCCAGATTAGTTAAATAAATAGCATAATAAAAGGAAAACAAGACAATTTGTTTCTCCCTCTGCTAAAGAAAGCTATAATGCATTTGTCGTGTACATGTTCACTGAATGTGCTTCTACATTTCGAGCTCTTTATGCCTTTTATGATCACTCCATGTAGTTAATGGCTCATTAAGACACATAATTGCATGATGTCAATGACAAGCGTTCATCTTCCTTTCATCCAAAAAACCTTTTCTAGATCCATTATTCCTTCCCTCCACACTGAATGTTTTCTCCTTTTACATCCCTCGGAAAGAAAGAAAGAGCAACTGAAACGTCCTTTCAATTCATTTCCAGTCCCCTAACCTTTCTGGGCTTTTTTTTTTTTTTTTTTTTTTTTTTTGTGCCTCTTTTCAGTAGTGTTTCAGAGTGAGAAAAGCGGGTTACTCTTGGGTGGGCACTGCAGCACTATCAGCAGTGCGTTGGTTGGAGAACTTCTCAGGGTCAAAGAGAGAGACAGAGAGGAAGCAGAGTGTGGATGGGTGTGTCCCTGCGCTCTGCAGCATCACTGCACTAACAGACACGAAAAAGGAAGGAAACAGCAGGGAGTGAAGGAGGGAGACGGGAGGAAATGAAGTGGTTTAATCTTGTGTGGGTTTAAAGTCCTTCAGGGAGAGAGTAGTAAAAAATGGGAAAGTGCCAGCCCAGAGCTTGTGTTGCATTTTTTTTTTTTTAATGAATGTATGAAGCTCAAATGTGTTTGTACAGTATAGCATGCAACACTCAGAAAAGCTGCCTGTTCATCACTGTGACAGCTTCTCAGTGGGCAGCGGCAACCTTGTTCTGCGCTGGCTGATCTCCCACCGTGACCCTCAATGCAGAAGCTCTCACTCATCCTGCAGCATCAGCCGCCGCAGGCGTATAGACGGCAATGTTGTATTTAATCTAACACCAAGTTAACCTTTCCTCTCTGGTGTTCAGATCCATCACGCCTTAATATTCTGGCATCCTTACTGTGTGGAGGCGAGACACACACACACACACACACACACTCACGCCTAAAACTGCAAGAAAACAATGTGATCAAGGCAAAAAAAAAAAAAAAAAAGTGCCTCAACCTCCAAACTGCTTTTTGTGCCCAGACGGTGTTACAGGCTGGCACATGCATGTTTAATGGGAATGCATGGATGTGCAGACAGTGTGCACACGACAAACTCAGCATACAAAAGAAAAAAAGAGAGGCAGCCCACACTGTGAGTATTGCAAGCTCCCAAAAAATTTTAAAGACCTTGGACTACCCCTCTTTTTTATCCTATGAACGTACGGACAATAGCCATTTTTGTATTTTGGTGTGTTCTTTATAGGACTTGCTGGATGTGCTCCCTCACTCTGTGTTGCTCTTAAATGATATATAAGCAATACATTTGACATTTTGTACATGCTGCAGTCCTTTCCTAGAAAAGATTATTGCAGCCAAAAAACCTCCACACTCAATACAAAAACCAGTAGTTGAAGAAACAGAACTTGTATCATTATTTTATTGTAGTTTTATGCTGTCCATAGAAAATGAGGAAGTAAAAATCAATTTTGATATGCTTGATTTGTGCACGAATGCAGGCACCAAGACGCAAGAGCCCCAAGCATGAAAAAGCATTGCAATTCAGAGTAGCTACCTTTTCATGTTCCTTTTCCTTCTTTTCACTGACTTTTCTGCCAAATTGATCACATTAAAATGCTTTTTTTCACCTTTCATTGAATGGCTCCTTTTATTTTATCTGTATGTGCTACTGCTGACCTATATGTGAAGCCGATTTTTCTACTGTTTCTGTGTGGATCTCTTGCGTCCTCAAGATCTTCAACAAGATCCTAGATGACTTTTTAATTTGTTGAAGGGATTTGGTGGCTCGTCTTTGAGGTGGTTATTCTTGTATTTATATCTTTCTATATACAAACTGGGGGCAATTAATGTAAAAAAAAACAACATAAAGTGTCCCAGAACAGCATTAGTGCTCCTCGTTGTAGATTCTCCATTCATCAAACTACTCAGTCAGCCCTCTTGGGCTGTATGAAAGTACCTGCATTTGTTATGTTTCTCCACTTATTTATTCAGGTTTTCCTTCAATTTGTCACATTCTTCAGTTTTTTATTAAAGAAAACACCAAAAAAGTGCATCACACACAAAAAAGAAAATCAAACAGTGGTAATATCCGACTGAAGAAAACAACTGAAGAGCCGTTTGTTTAGTGTGACTTGTGAGCCTTTTGTCGCTGGAGCCGTAAATCAAATGAGATGCAAGTTTGTCAGAAGAGGCAGCAGCTGTTTTATCATTGAGCTTCCTGGTATAATAAACTAAAATATGTAAAAATCCAGTTAAGGAAACAGACACACATTAACTGTCACCAATGTCTTGCGCAACAGCACTTAAAGGATAACGCTGGCGATTTTCTATATTTTTCTTATTTATTTGCCAAACCAACAATGAATTGATCCACTTACAATCATTGTGTGTATCCAAAGCCTGATATATCTTATTCCTCTGTGGTGTAGACCTCCGTTGTTGTCCAAAAATGAATAAAAACACGTCAGGGAGCCACACCGCTGCACTCGGTGACATGTTCCTTCGTAACAAAAACCTCGGTCACGTTAGTTTGTTTAAAAACGGCTCCAAAGACTAATAACAGCGATCGTGTTTTCAGTCTCCAGAGAGTAGTTCAGTTTAAGCTAGCTAGCTTGTCGTGCTACATATCACAACCTCTTGACTTTATACTGAAGTTCTTTGAAAAATTTACAATGTATGTCAAGAGGTTGTGATATGTAGCACAACAAGCTAACAAGTCACTAAACTGAACTGCGTTCCTGCGCATCATTGGGGTGTTTTTAATAGTTTTTGGACAACAATTGAGGTCTATGGCACAGAAGAATGAGATATATCAGGCATTGGATACACACACAATACTTGTAAGTAGATCAATTCATTGGTGATTTGTCTCTGCTCATGAGATTTGTTGACAATCCGGAAAATATAGAAATATGCCAGCCAAATCCTTTAAGCCGAGCAGATACTGACTAGATCCTGTGAAATGAGGTCTCAGTGCACAGTGTCAGTAGAAAACAGACGGTTGCTGGATAATTTCTGTGCATGCTGATCAAATGTTCCATGGTTAAATAAAGTCTCAGAAACCTTGTGTTCCTCAACACGCGCTAACACATGGGTCCCCTAACAGAGGAACATACAGCCGTACAAAGGCGTCCGAGCGCCAGAGGAAGTGAAGTATGATGTTGGTCACACCTCGCAGAGAACATCACTTTCTCATGACCTCGATCGCTCAGAAGGCTTTGGGACAGTTGTCGCCGTGTGACTTACGTTGTTACAGGTCGTGCAGAAAAGGTTGTGATGGACTGATTGTGGAATATATTTTATGATATGGGTGAAAGGATACGAAGAGGTGAAAGTTGGGAAAATGATTTGGAACATCCATCTTATTGAGCTTTTAGAGGACAAACCTCCATCCTCTTTCTGCATATAATGAGGCCTTTTCTAAACACACATTGTGCTTGAGCGATGTGTCTCTCTTGTTACTTGACAGTTCGACATTTCAACTATTATGTGGCACAGTGAACTGGCACAACTGTCAGTTATTTCTGAGTAAAGAGTTTCTTCTTTTATTCCAGTGAAAACCCCAGCAGCCTGAGAACTGTGTTCTGTCCATAAACCACAAGGCCCTAACACATTGCTCATCTGTCTCTTGGGTGAGACAAGTTCACTTTTCTCAGAAAGACAACGGCTATCCTCTGAGACCACCCCGCCACCCTCTCAACCACCCCCCTCACACACAAACACACTGTCACAGATGCAGAGCCCCCCCAAAATCCCACTTCCTTCTGCACGTTGCTTTAATCGGGGGAGTCTTAGTTAATCAGTCGTGTCAAAACATTAACGGCTCATTGAGGATCACATTTCATGCCAGCAAAACTGAACAAGGGTGCTGTAATCTCGGTCCGTTGGGCAGATAGGACTATTTGCTTGGGCAAAGCATCAGTGCTTTATCAGGAACTAAGAGTCAGTGAAACTATTGCTACACTCCAGTGAAAGGACACAGGCCCATGCCAAGTTCCTCTAAAATACTGTCAAAGACAGAAAATGTATGTTTCACACCGACAAATATATAAAGAATAGTGAACTTCTGCAGATAAACATCTTTTAACACCTTTAAACTATACTTTCTATATCAAGATTTAGAGCTCAGACTGTTGGTACAAAGTGATCTGGCTTTACCATAATACAATTACAATCACATATCGTGTATTGTAAAGATGTTTTATTCTTCAAGTAAAACATAATAACACCTTTTTCTTTCTTTTCTTTGTGCAAATTACTGCTGTGAATATCTGCATTAGGGTAGTTTGATGAAAGCTTTTATACCAATTTCTCTAGTTAACCAGCTCATTCAGAGTTTCAAAATTCTTTTTCTTAACATTTGAAACAGCGGTTGACAAAACTTTCACACTTACACAATTTTTATTGACTTTTCAAGAACAGAATATGATACAAAAAACACAAAGGACAGCAGAGAAAGGGCAAAACCGTTTAAAATTATCAAGGTCCATTTGTTGGCTGTTCCGGAGATTTTGATTGTTACACACAATTTTCCTCATTAGTAGTTTACCCAGTTTTGTAGATGATAAAATTTAATTTTTTTTTAGCGTTTCAAGGACTTCTTGTCCATGTCGGCTTAAAAGTTGAGTTTCTCCTTTTTTTCTTCCTTTTCTTAATTGATGTTTTTGACAGACACAATAAGAAACAAAAAACAAAACAGACTGGCAATTAAATATTGAGTTTCAAAGGTTATTCTTGACCTTGAAAACAGCAGTTAATTAAATATGACCTAAAGGTCCATTTAGTAGCTGACAACCTGATTATATTTCTTTAAATACTGTGGTAATGTCTGGAAGGATGTGCAGTCTTATCAATGCCACAGAAAGAAAATGCAGCTACTTTATAAATGTACTGTATGTATTTTGATTTATCACCAATTCAACATCAATAAAATAACAGTTGTGACACTAAGTTTAGATTTTATATACAGATGTTCACACTCCACACCCTTATATCAAAAGATGCTGTACGAGTGTGAAATGCATCTTCTGTCGTTGTCATTTCCTTGTCAACGGTAGAAATTACGTTCTGCATGTTGAACCTCGCCGACCTCCCGCTGCAGGTCATCACACCAGCCATTCACAGATGGCACAACAGCAAACAACAGCTTGTCACAATGGTGGAGCACGCCACATAGATTTAGGCCAAAGCAGGCAGCAACTTTTTCGCTACTCGAGCGACCACTGGTACATTTTCACAGTATGGTCTCTGCTGGAATCAGTTTAAATCAAAAGAAATATTTGACAAATGATGTTAACACATGGTGCATGTAGTAGCTTTTTAAACCACATCTACGGCCTTCATCAGCAGATGAAGTTAGCAATGGAAAAGTTGGGAAAAAAAATGGAAAGGCCAAAATTTGACAAGCCTGATCCAAATCTAAGAATAACCTCGAAGCTTTGTTGAGATTAATGCCCGACTTGGACGTCAACATTTTTTGTCCATGCATACAAAACTGTCATGGACACATTCACTTCCACTTGCAGTTTTGATACACCTTGCCTATTGCGATGCAATTTCCTCAGACGGAGGTCCTGAAGGGAGGCGACCGTTTTCTGTCTTTCTGCATGACCATAAATCATGGCGCTGAGACCTGATGACTGTGCAACTGTGGTTACAGTCTCCACAATCGAGGTTTGTCTCCAGCCATCCTGTCACTGAGTAATATCCGACAGAACGGCACACAAACATTCAAATAGGAGGCCTGGCTGTGTGTGAAATCTGGTGTGGTCTCAATTGTGTTCTAGTGGTTGCCCTGTTGAAGCAAAATGGTGAAATAGTTCAGTTTTTTACTCTTGGAAACAGGAAAGTCTTGCGTACAACAGTATGGAAATGTTTGAGACCCATGTATCACCTAGCTTAGCTTAGCTTAGCATAAAGACTGTAAACAGGGGGAAACAGCTGTGTTGGCTTGGCTCTGTCCAAAGGTTAAAAAAACATAACTTGTTTTTACAGTTTGGATTTTGTATGGATTACAATTGTCAGATATAATGTGTTAATTAGTGAGTTTAAAAGTGCAGGTTGGTGGGTTTTTTAACCTTTGGACAGAGCCAGGTTAGGCTTTTATCCTTTCCAGTCTTTATGCTAAGCTAAGTTAATCAGCTGCTGGCTCCTGCTTAATATTTAACGGAAAGACATGAGTGTGGTATCAATCTTCTCATCTAACTCTCGGCAAGGCAAATAAGCCAAGCGGGTAGTTCCAGGTCTGAAAAGTGAAGCCAATGAGTTCATCTCAATCACTAGTTTCAAGTTTTCTTCAAAACAGCATGATGTTCATTTTGTAAATGATGGTCCCATTTAGAATAAAGAAGGGTATGCTTTAAGAGGTGGCTACGTTGTGATTGACAAGACGCTACCACGGTGACAATGTTGGTTAAGTAATGTAACTATGGTGTGACCCCAGATTCACTGAGTATAGCCGTAGCCGTCACTATTTCAGTGTGTTTTCAGTTCATGAAAGTTAATTGTAACATTTTGGTCACCTAGTAAATTCTTGTTCAGTGTTCGTTTGTACTAAAAGACCCTCTAAGAATTGGATGTTCAGTAAGTACATTTTGTTTTAATGGTTTTAAGCCTGTTTTTCGCTAGTGAAAATTAGCATTAGTATTATCACTGTTAACCATAGATTGTAAATACACCGTGCTAACCAAGCTAGCAGCTAGCGTTAGGGTCAGTTCCATCATCTCGTCCAAATATGGTCCACTTCTGGCTCCAAAAATCCAAGATGGTGACGTCACGGTGGCTATGTCTATTATTTTTTAAAGGTCTATGAAATAAGCTTATTTCCCCCAAAAAACACTATGAGATTGATGGGTGAGGTGCATTTAAGCTGACAGGTTTATTTGTTGAACAGTCATAAGACGCCATGTATGTGTAATTGTTCCTCATTTTGTTTCTTACACTCACAAATGTTTTGATGTTATGATGACAAAACAAATCTTCAATGAACACAAAAAGTTCAGCTTTTCACATCGAGATCACAGACTAATTATTTATGTTGAGATCTGAAGATAAACTGCTCAGTGTCAGGGCTGATATTGAGCTTATTAAGAGGATTAAGTATCAGCCAGATGTGACAGATCTACAATAAATGCAGTTTTTTTGTTAACGAAATTATAGAATTCAATGTTTACACTTTCTGTATTCATTAAGTCAGATTTTAGTGCCACAGCAACTCCTGGCCTCATAATCCCAATGAGTTCCACACAGTGAGATAAACATATTTTAAATTCAAGAAAAAGTGAGCACTGGCATCAGACTGGAAATCAGCATCGGCAGATATTGTGAGTTGAGGTATCAGAAACTGTACTGGTCGAGAAAAAGTCAGATCTTATTGCAGATAACCTGTCAATCAAAAAGTGTGTTTAGCACTGGTATGGTCTTTAAACAAGTGTCGGGACACCAAATTAAATGCACCTTTAATCATGGTTGGCGACTCAGATGGCTTCACATTGCCTGAATTTTGAAATAATCAATGAATATGACTATTATAGCATCTAAAAATGTCTCTGATTATATCTTTAAAATCACCAATTATATCACCGATAACGACTTTAAGGTATTTACTGGTTTTGGCTCTGCAGTGTTTCTCACAAAGGTTGATGGAGTGTATTTATATTGAATTATGAGCCAGTCAGTGTGTGTGTGTGTGTGTGTGTTTTTATGCAGTGAGGGAAGGGAAGGGTGTGTCAGCCGGTGCAGTGCGATGCTGACTTTAGCCAGAGCCGAGAAGCTCCAGCTGCTACTAAGCGTTCACATTACAGTAATCAAGCCTTGTTGGCACAAGTAATCGGGCACCGGCAACACTGTCAGATACTCTTCACCTCCCGCACTTCATGCCATGCCTCAGAATTAGCTTACATTCCTAGAAGGGTAACACAGTAAAAGATGTCATCTTAAACAAGATGTTGCCAAAGCAGATTTCATTTCTGGTAGCCAGAGTCAGTTTTTTGAAAAAGAAAACTAATGCAACATAAGGCAAAAATAAAATGATCTAATCTGTTTCCACAATATGATATTAAGGCTGTATGTGACTTGCTAAGATGCATAATTTCTTGCAGTGCGCAGCCTTCACCAGCAGCACTCTCGTCACTGACCTAGGGCGTGTCACAGGAGAAACGAATGGACACCAGCAACTAGAGCTGCTGTCTTTCCTGTTATATTTGCGTCTAAAAAAAAAACACTAGAACACGTCTTTTTTTCCTTTAAAACTGAGATTAATCATCATGACAATCTACATCTTCTGCAGCAGAAAATCAAGGTTGCACCAAGAATCAAAAAGACAAAGTTGTCCATTTGCACCTTTTTATTTCTCTTCGGTGTCCTAATAATCACACACTTGGCAGAGAACTTCCCAATGTCAAGATCATTTTGACTTATTCACACCCACTGCGTAAAACACACACAAATCCATACAGACATACACACTTGGTCTGGTCGCGGGCCTGCAGGTGGTGCAGTAGCATCAGCTTTGGCTCGCAGCTCTGTCTGTCGGGCCTCTCCCTGACTGGAAGAAGAGCTGCTGACTGGAACACATTTCCTCCGCTCTGCTCTGCGCTGCGGAGGGAAAACACTGATTCAGCTCTTATGGGAGAACCCCGTCTCTGGGGTTAGTGGGGTCGGGATAACACCACCGCTGCACAAGACACCCGCATCCCATCCACATCACTCTCTGACACACTGCGGCACACACAAGATTTTTTTTTTTACAATGATATAGGTATTGATTTACTGTTATATGTGGTTAAATCTATTAATCAACTGCACATAATCAAGGTTGGCTTCTGATGACACTGAAGGTTTTTTTGCTCACGTTTCTTCAATAAAATAGAAAGACATTATATTTGACAGTTTGACAATTTGATCATCAGACTCTACTAATGTGTCAAAACCATAAATTGCTATTCACAGTGACCAGGAGGGAGATCTCTGTGTGAGAAAGGCCTCAAGGTGATGATAACTGTCTGAGCCTAGTTGCTGGGTGGACGACCTAACTCTGGTCTTTACAGCCTGGCAACACCCTTACACCTTCGCATGCCCCTGCAGAGCGCATCGCCCCCCCCCTTTTCCTCCTCCTTTCCCTCTCCTTCCTCTTTTACAACACCCCTCGCCCCCTCCTCAACCGCCCCTCCGCCATCACCACCACCAACCCCTCATCCTCGCCTACTACTAAACATGAATAATGCAGGGGGCCTCCTCGATCGTCGCCTCCAACATGCCACGGCATGTTTTATTCACACTAAACTCAGACATGCCGCACACAGTTCTCCCCTCGCTGCTGCCCAGTTCTTTGAGGTCATCAGCGTTAGCTCAACGTGTCCGCTCGCTCGGTCTCCTTGACCTGCACGTCCCTGCAGAGGAGAGCGACCCCCAGTCTTAAATGGCAGTGCGGAGCTGGAGGTAAATATTTGCATTTAATTCTGGATGTCCTGTCACATCCTGCTGAAAATAAATGCTCTTGATTCATTTGTCCATTTTCCATTCCATTTACCTGCTGTCTTTTTGTTGTTGCTGTTTGTTTGTACCTTTTCAAGGTGGCGTTATCTTCTATACCCTTAAAGACACCATGAAATACAAAAGTTTCAAGTTCTTATCCTGCGTCCTTGTGTTAACTTGTTTCTTTTTATATAAGCCACCCGTATGTCAAAAAGCATTTGTATATATAGAAAAACCCTCTTGTTTACATTCAAATATTTTTGATGAGTGGCAAACGGCTGTATCTGTATAGCGCTTTTATCCAAAGCGCTTTACAGTGTTCCTGCTGCTCATTCACCCACTCACACTCACATTCATGTACACACACCCCTTGCATGGCAGCAAGCTACCATGCAAGGTGCTGGCACAACCATCGGGAGAAATTTGGGGTTCAGCGGGTTATCTCGCCCGAGGACACAGCGACATGTGGACAGGAAATGTCGGGGATCAAATCACCTTCTGATTAGCGGACAACCTGATCTACCTCCTGAGCGACAGCCAATGACACATTCTGCACTCTGAGTAGTATAAATGACTTGGTACAACTTTCTGAAATGACATCCTTTATGAAGAGTTGCCAAGTTGTAACTAACAGTTTTATTAATCATTAATGCTTTGTAGATCTGTTAATAGCCGTTAATAAAGGCAAGTTTTGGGATGCCAGGTTGTGACAGATTAGACTGTATGAATCTGCACCAAAAATCCACTTTTTAACAACTTATTAAGCATTTATTAATGGATGACTTTCCAATCCAATTTAAAAAAGGCTTATATCTGATCAATACAGAATTTTAAAAGGATTTATTAACCATTAATAAAGCCATTCGGTACACCTTATAAACCCCTTCAAATGTGGTTTATATAATCATAAAAAACTGCACTTGACCTCCTAAACTTGTGGGTCATAAAAGCCAAAAGGTGATTTAGATTTCCAAAAGTGCCATGGTTGCAGTCTAAATCACTCTAATTGATTAATTTCTCACTCGTTTTGCACTTCCTAATTCAACAATGCAGGTGAGGCAGGTGCTCGCTCAGTCACTCCCATTTTAAGATGATCAAATCAAATCGCTGATCTGATTTGACCAATTCCCTGTTTGAAACCTGTGCTGCTCACATCTTGAAGATACGTCACAAGCTAAAGAAGTTCCTCAAACCCAACTGCTATGTGTATCATTCGAACACGTATGCAGTCATGAGCAACCACCTGTGTTCCTGTTTTGAAAACAACATGCTTCCCTTACTCTAACAGACACTGTTGCCACATCAGAGTTTTTCACCCTTATCTGACAGTCGGATCACCTCTGCTCATTATCTTATGGCGCGGTCTGAGAGCGGCTTTAGTCATGCATTACCGATGGCCACATCGGCGGGGATGACAGCACTTTGATGATCCATTTGTTACCCTACAGGACTGATGCCTGTGCACCTTTCTGAAGTACTTGATTTATTATTCATTTGTGTTCCTGCAGGGGCTGAACAGTCATTAGCAGGAAGGTCCCAGGTTCAATTCCAAGGCTTTCTGTGCAGGTTTAAGAGACTGTTTTCAACAAATAAAACTATGTTAACCCTCTCTAGCCGTGAAACAGGTTAAACAGTCTGACGGATGGTACAAAGCCGACACCCAACTCTTGTTTTCTTTTTGTTTCCATCAACAATAATCTCTTGCATCATCCCATCTCTCCTTAGTATGCGTCGCCCAAAAACAATCCCTCACCTCTGACTGGTGAAGCGTCCAGTGTCCAGATGGTCCGCTTGGCAGCCTCTTCAACCTCGTAAGCATCGTTAAGAGCTAAGATTGGCTGTTACCAAGAGAAAATGTTGTTGGATTACTTTTCTTTGCAAAAAAAAAAAAAAAAAAAATCCTCAGGTGCCCTTTCCTGATAATAATCACGGATGTTCATGGAATATTTTCACTCATTTGAACCCATCTTTATAAAGACAATCTCCTTGGCCCACATACAGATAATACTTTGTTTTGTTTTGCAACAAAGACTTCCATCACTACTGTACGTAATATATGGGATACTCCTGATAACAAAAATGATTCAAACATGGCATGTTTACATCCACTAAGTGGGTAAAAAGTCATTTTTACTATGACTGTTTCCTGCTGACAGGGGTACCCACAGACCCCAGAGGTTTTCTTTTTGTCATATCTCACAGGTGCTTTATTCTATCAATCAATGACTTCATATCATTGTTTTCTGTTTCTGTTTTTATTAGTGTTTTTCAAAAACACCAATGTATTGGGGTCCTGGGGGACCCCAGTCAAAAGCACCCAATTCCACCTATGCAGATTTAATAGATGGAACTATTTATTGTTCATGTTTGTCATGGGTCCTAATTTAAAGTAACACACACTGTCAGGGGGCTATAGGGACACTCTGTCAGTCATTTTGAAGGCTCTGTGGAAAGATTGTACTTGGGATTAATAGCCGCAATTTGTATTAAGTATATATTTTCATTTTACACAATATACAAATTAACTGCAACTTTCCTAAAATAATAATAATATGTTCTTTTTTCTGATTACATTAATTACATAACTTATGTTTTGAGAAGAAATAAGTTAACTTTGCTATGATGGTTGTTTCTTACAGTAGTTTATTCTTGGGGTCCCCAGTCCTTGTATGTTAAATATGTTGGATGAGGGTTAAGATGTCCTTCTTTATGATTAGTTCAGATTTAATACGCAGAATCATTAAAGGCTAAATGTTTTTACCATGCTTGATGTTGAATAAAAAGGAAAGAAGTCCCACACACTGCAGGTACATTCACGTGTCAGTCTACCTTCATCATGTATATGACATAAACTGTATGGATACATGGACAAGCATCACAACAAATCCATGTACTGTATGTAGTGGTGAAAGATAGTAAAAGTATTACTGGGCAATTATAACTTTGTCTTCAGTCTTTATAAAGAAGTTGAATGTTACCATTCTAACATTAGCAAGATGTGAAAAAAAAGATTGATAGGATCCAACATAATGCTAACAATAAACTTTAACCTTAGCTAATGTGTTGTTAGCTTGTTAAGCTAGTTAAGGTATTGTTACCTTCTCATCATGAGCAGAAAGGAGTCAAAATATACTGGCAATCTCAAAAACCAGTGGATATGTTGAATCTGTTTCATGTGGTTTTAGGGCTATCATAGAAAGAGGCTAACATCCCCTGCACTTTATAACATCAACTAGGTTGTAGTTATTTGTAATTTAATATATTTCTTTCACACCTAACATACTACAACATTTAGTAGTCCTTAGCGAAGAAACGATGTGATTGTTTTCAAATTTAGCTTAGCTAAATGAGAGGGAAAGACTGCTAACAGAAGTGGTTTGAAGAACTGGGGTCCCTAGATGTGAGGTCTTTAGTCGGACCCTCAAAAATTGGGTGAGCGACACCTTGAGACATCTCAACAATCGAAAGATTAGAAAAAAGAAAGTGCATCAGAACTTCATCATAAATCGTAACCATCTCAAAATTGACATGCGGCTATTTTGCGTTAGCATAATACATTTTGGCATAAACATGTTTTTCTTCAGTGTATGTAAGGAGGAGGGTAATATTTTCTTGACTTTAACTACACACCATACACCGTATGACAAACCCTCATTTAAAGACATTTAAAGCGCTCATTTATGTCTAACATGCCTCATTTTATGGATTGTGAATGCTGAAATGCCCTCAAGACCCAACAAGGAGCCCCCTGGGAGTCTCAGAATCTGCTCCTGTCCAAGTTTAGTAAATACAACCTGAAAACAGATGTCGCTGCTCAGATAGCTATCAGGAGGAAGGACAGTGGGCCCAGTGGAGCGATCCTGGCCTACAGAGGTCATGTTCTGTGGTGGGAGAGTAACTGAGCACATCATTGAGCGCACAACTTGACCCCGGGTGAGTTATTGTGTTGAGGTGGTCCGGTCCGCAGGGAGGCCCTACTCAGATCACTTACATCCCACGCTACCTGCGGTGCTCGAGAGACTGTCCTGAGAGGCTAATTCTTGTTTGTAGGAGTGACATCTATGGGTGTTAATATTACTATCAAGGGAGAGCTTCAAAGAGAGACATTTTTTGCTACAGCTGAGGTCACTTTTTAGTTTTTCTCGAGCCAAATTCATAAAAAATAGAGCTGCTGTACATCAAGCTCTTTGTCCACGTACGAAGTGTTCCCATCATTCACTCAAAGCTTACTTAACCAGCAGAGTGGAGATGAAAGCTTGAGCATTCGAGTACCCACAAAGATCCTTTGATGCCCAACCATGAAGTATGTCTTAGAGCTTTTAGCATTCCTGACTCTGGAAATCAGTCAGAAAGATTTTTCGTCTCCTGCCGACAAACAGAGGAGAGCAGGAGGTCCTCACGGTGAACGGTTTTCCTGAATTGAATGTATGTTGTTAGACTGTTGAACCGAAATGCACTGAGTCAGGTAGTGCACAGCCAGCGTCTGTCTAATCTTACCATGCTTGTTGCTGCAGATAGCATAACGGAGCATGCTGGATATCTGTTGTGCAACTGCAAACCGTTGTTGAGCGTTACGGGTGAAATAGATGGAGTGCCGCTTGTTTGTGATAATGTGCAACAGTTGTACATTGTTTTCTCTAGATACAGAGCATCCTATCGTTTCTCTTCTATTTTGAGCACAGCTGTCTATTAGCTGAGTGCCTGTAAGCCAGTTTTTTTTTTGTTTTTTTTTTTTGCTCTCAGCGTTTTGTCAATTCTGTGGAGATTTGGGTAATGGCTTCCGCTCAGCTTAAGGAACAGCTCTAAGTGTGCAGTCAGACTTCATCTCCTCTCCTGACCAGGCTCTCCTCATCAAAAAGCCGAGTCCCAGAGGCCGCTCTCCATTGCCCGGGCCCTTATGGCCTCAGCTGTTCAGGCTCTGGAGAACATTGGGCCCACTCAGCTGTCTGTTCCTGTCCTGAACCCCCCGCCCCTCTGCTAACCACCGGCAGTATAACCCCCACTAGGATTGACAGCATCTGTCAGTGTCACTCATTCAGCAGTTTTTTGATGTTTGACCTTTTGAGACGGGAATGTGCTGGAACTGTAAACACAGTTTGTTTTATCATTATTCTCCCCTGTTCAGGTGATACAAGGGATTATTACTGCTCGACACGGCTGTAAATATCCTCTTGCGCCCTTTTGTGTACAATATATGCCTTCGTGTGGAACAATATATCATATATAAGAGTGTCTACGCAGTTAAATTACCTGCAGCATCACTTCTCATTGACCTTTCCTTTCAGATTGGAAACCAGAAACAGACAGAAGAAGCCTGAAAGCTTCACGATGCTGGGCGGATAAGATCACGCCTTCACCCTTTTTTATTAGAGGCACTCACTGATCCGTGGGCTCCGTTCCCCTCGCGGGGGAAGTCGTTTGTCAAAGACAGATCCCCTCAGGAGCTCTGCTGGATTTAGGGGTTTCCTCCGCTGTTCACGGGGCACATTTCCCAGAATTACACTCATTCATGATGAGTGAAAGCATCCAGAGGAAAAAAGAGCTGCCTCTCGCCTCCATTCAGCAGCCCAGGCCCCTAATCTCTGCTGGGACGGCCCACAATGAGAAAGGAAGGCCAGCACTCACATCAAGCACCAGGCTCTATAAAGGCACAATGACAAGGGAGAACATGTCATACGTCGTCTGTTTGTGCTGCTAGAAACTTTTAAAACAGTTTAAATGCCTCCGAAGTTTTTCCTTTGACATAGAACAGTTACTACTGTGTTGCTGTCATCATTAAAGGGACCTCATGTATCATCTTTGGCAGATTTATGTGTCTAGTTTTGAATGGTACATATTTGTGTTACTTTTCAACACAAAATAAACTAATGACAACAGAGCGTATGTTTTGCCAGTAAGTGAAGCTATTTACATAACATTGCAGCACAGACATGTGAGCGGTCGCTGTCCTGTGACAACCATGTATCTCCAAAATATTAACACCTTTAGACACCTTTAAGGTTGTTAAAATCGTCTTATTGCACACTGTCTGACAGTATCACACTGTATGTATTCTGTATCATCCGGGTCAACTCTTCATTGAAGCTGCAGTTTGTGATTTATATGGAAATATTCATCAGGTCTAGAGCATCAATTAATACACATTCCTTCAAATTCAGCAACATATTCGTTATCCTTGGAAACTTTGGGATCCCCACTAGAAAATGAAATGCAGTTTTGATGGTTTGAATGATATTTGAGCACATAGGATGAGTTTATAAAGGCCGACCTGTGAATAAACAAAGCAGCTGTGCATTTCTGAGATAATTCAGTGCGTTTTTAAAGAGTTTTATTAGCCGAAGAAGCAGCAGAGTTTTCTCAATTTCCATGAAGTTTCCTGGAGAAAAATTACTGTATTATGAAAAATATAGTTTTCCTTGACAGAATTGATTAATTTAAAACCAATTTAATATTTATTCCTCATCAAACTATTCTCCATATATACATTGAATGTTATGTTGACCTTTAAACAAATTTTACATCTTCATGTCCAGCTGACCTGCTGTGCACTGACTAAAAGAATTATTTCCAGGTTATACTGGGAATAAAATTGCAATTAATTAGAGGTATAGCTACTAAGTGAGCACGGCTTTCCCTATATTAAACGCAAAATTGCACAGTTTTTTCCAGGAAAGAATAAATGGTAGATAAATGGTTTTTGCTACACAGCGACTGTGAATTGTGTAGATTTTTTAATAGGGAGATGATGCAAATACTGTACAGAGATGAAATGATAAAAGATACGTATCGATCTGTCAAATATGTATTCATAGTTAATCGCCTGCTGTTGCAGTCTTGCTGCACATCAATACCAGTCTGCTTAATAATATGCCTACATTCCTGCATGTTTTGCTTTTAATATAAATATATGCTTTGCATTTGGAAAGTAAATATCAGTAGCACATGTGTCGGTTGCATAATGAGGTGCATTAACAGACTGTAACAGACTGTAAAGGGCAGCCTGCAGGATATCTGGCCTGCAGAAACTTCCATGACCTGAGCATCACCTGGAATGAACGTCAACAAGCACGCTCCACTCATTTATTCTTCACACCTGCTGCAAAACACAAACATATAGCCTACATGCTAATTTGCAATTTGCTCTCTGTCTCTCTTTTCACCACCAGTTCAGTCTAGTGCACCAGAACCGTTGGCCTAGTTTTTTACCAAAAAACAGCCAAACAAAGCCAGAGGACGTTTTGGTAAATAGCAGTAGCCCTTTGAGCCGATGGCGCTCTCCTCTTCTGGTGTTGTTGCTAGGAGACAGTGGGTTTGAAATCTGGCTTCGACAAGGTGCACCTGCTTCACGAGGTCTGGCACATTCAGAGTCTGCACATTCAACACACGGGAGGGAAAAACTGATTTGAGCTGCGTGAATCTTGGGGGAGTTTCTCTGTTTTCCATCCTGCTTCTCGTGATTAGACAATGATTCTGAGTTGGGTAAATTCTGCAGGGATAGTTCTGCATCAGTGCAGGTGTTTTCTGCTTTTGTGCCTATACTCCATGTTGCGTTGAAACGTGCTCTCCCTAAACTACAAAACGTCCTTCCTCTGTCTTTTTGTGAGTGAGTGAACACAGCGTGAGCTCAAGAGTCAATAAAGGACAAAAGGATTTAAAATCACGCAGCTTCTGTGACTTTGAAGGAAAGCAGAGCATCCTCTTTGAAAGCTGTCACACCCAGTTAGCAGATTTCCATTAGGTCCATAAAGATGGATAAGACACTACTTTTCTGTGTGAAAGTGGGTCAGTTGCATTATAATTCACTGACATCTCGTGTGGGATGTGACCTGAGGTGATAAAAGCACAGAATGTGTGATTATATAACTAAAGGTCCGGCTTTAGGGTAATCTCCAGTTGCTTTAGTGCTGACCAGTCAGCTGAGACCGACAGCTGCCTGCTGCGACCCTGAGAGCATCAGGAAGATCTGTACTCTACATGCTGTCGTGTGGGAAAACTACATGAGCTTGCACATCTTTAAGATCTTTACACCTTTTCATTTTGGCAGGTACTATTCATGGGAGGTAAAAAATAGACTTCATGCAGACATTTTTTTGAGGAAACAGGCAAGTGAAACAAAGCTCTTGACTATGCATCACGTGAGGATGAAAATAGCACTTGAGCATCACTTTTCTGGTGTGCTGCTATGTGTGTCAGGCTCCTTCTGTGTGGCTGTTGGGTTCCACTATACTGTACATGTGTCAGACTGGAACGCCTCCAGCTCCAGTCTGGAAGATGATCAGCTGTGCGCGACAGGGTCCGCAAGGGAACCAAAGCCAACAGCCAATAAACACCTCCGTATCCCCACGCTGACCTGCTGAGCTGCAGAGTGTTAATTGTGCTGTGGGTCATTAGGCTGAACACAGGCATATTTCAGACCTGCCCTCTTTGCAGGCTTTGACCTTCTGCTGGGCACCCTGGGTAATACTGGGTGAGGGCGCCAGTATCAAACTGACTGGTGTGAGCCACAAGCTAAAATTATCACATTCTTCATTAATAATGATGAGGATAACTGACCTAGTGGCTGTGTTACCAGATATATACTGTATAATCTGCTGCAATAAGTTGTTTTCCTTTAATTTAGTTCTTGCTGCTTTTGCACAGGAAACATTTCAGGGGCTGTTTGCCATTTATTGAGCATTAGACAGAAAATGTCATGTCAATGTTAGGAATTAAAACAAACAGCTGTAAAATATAGAAAATGATTGCTTTAGAAATAGCTGTTGTCAGCCAAAGACTTACATTTAAGTAATGTCCACACTGATATACATTTGAAATAAGACATTTTTCATTTCTAAAACTTTACCCTGAACAATAGAAAATGATAAGATCTGTCCTGCTGGGAATATACGTGCCTCCTAAGCCAGCAGCTTCGACCAAAATTACTTACCACATATCGGGCTCTTTGAAAACCTCCACCGCCACATGGGAGAGCATTTTCAGAAACCTCAAAACACAATAGCTTAGCGTAGATGGAAGGCCAAAAGAAACACAATTATCTGTATGGACCATGGTCGGGTCAGTGACACAGCGTCTTTACGAAATAGGTGACGTGGAAGCTGGAAGCATAAAATTGGATGGTGCAGCGCAGCAAATATGACAGTGTCCTTCATTTCATCAAAGTTGAACTCTACAGAGAAAGTCGGCAAAGATTTATTATATTGTTCTGCCATAAATGTTGGTGTATGTTGGTGTCATGTATCTATCCAAATAGTTTCAGTGTGATTTGTTTGAGGTGTCTGCTGTAGCTCACAACAATTCAGTGGAGCTAAACTGGATTTAGTAAGTGGTGCTCAAAGCACCCAAAATACATTACATTTGAAAAACTCAGCAGAAGGTCTCTATCCAAACAGAATGACAAGGTTCATCACAGTAATGTGAACAATATGTTCCCTCTGCAGTTGGCAGGCACACTTGAATAGAAAGTAACTCACTTAAAAACACAGTAACACACATTTATGAGAACATTTCAGCACCTTTCTGACAATCTCCAATTCACCTCGGCTCATGCATTTAACACATGGTTGGTTCTCAGTGTCCTTGAACCCAGAATTACTGTAAGTATTCAATCTGTATTTTAAACTTGATGCCTGTACAGTACAGTTCAGTTTGTAAGGTGGCTAACCTTGAAATACGATCTAATGTCATGCTCTGCTGATGCGTATGGACGAGATATTCATTATGTTTGGGCTCACTCACTAATCAGCTGGTTTCCTGAACACAGAAACATTTGTTTATTGCTAATTTCTTTATTTGTTCCCAATTAACTCTTCTCTCTGTTGCACCGAAGAGAAGATTCAGCAGCACAAAAACACACTTACTTGCGAATACAGTGACAGTATGACAGTATGAAGTATGTGATAATAAGTCATTCCTTGTTATGATTATGTGATCTTCAAAGTATTTTTTCACTTCACTCTTAGTGCCATCTTCAAGAAAAATGACTACAATTTTCTTTACTAGCCCAAGTTAATAGCTAGGAATACTACACACTGTTAACCACCACCAAACCTTATAATTTATGTTCCAACATTTTCCCTGCGCAGTCACAAATCTCTACAGAATACAGTAGAATTTTTTATTTAAAGGTGGTTTTATGACCCCTTTACCTTGTTGAAAACCCACCTCTGGAAGCCATCACAGTGATTTATGAGCCCACTCAGGTCAATGGGCAGCTCCATGTAAGATGCTCAGTCGGGTAAAAGGGGGGAGAGTACAGTAAGACTTCAGGGAGGGCAGGAATCATCCGCTCTGCTCGTTTGATGCGTCTGTCTGGTGTATTTGATGGGTGGTTTTGCCCACTGGCGATATTTTCTCCAATTTTTGGGAACAATAAACTGGTGCCCCTTTGGAGTCTTTTTTTTTTTTTGTTGTTGTTAATGTTCATTTACTCAGTGAGGCTAAAGGGGTGCAGGGGAGAGGGGAGTAAAGTAATAGACAGATAAGAGCCTGAAGCCTCAGACCTATTTCAGCCAATATGTGCAGCTCTCCAGGGCGTTTCTCTATAATGGCCAGCTGTGTGTGTGTGGAGGGGGCACGGAAATTGATTCTCCTCTTTAATGCAATGATATTATCACTGATAAACTCTCAAAGACATGGATGAAATGTATGAAATAGTATCAGAAGAATAAATTGTTCAACAAAAGCAGCTATAGTGAGTTTAATGTGTCGATATTCAGTTTACATCCAAATAGAAATTCCACTTGACATTTCCATTCATGATTTGAACCTCTGGGGTGATTCTGGGTAAATGACAGATCAGCAATGTCGAAAGACGGCGTCTGCACCTCTCCTCTTTGTTTTCTGAGAGACGCTGAGGAGGCCTGTTGTGGAGTGCCACTCCCACATCCTTTGCTCCCACTGTGGCACGAGCCTTTTAACCTTGACTTCTTCCACACTAAACAGTATTTCCATCAGACGGCGCAGAGTATACCCTGGTGGTTTGCACTGATGTCACAATCAATCTTCTTTTGCCAGCCAACGGGGACCTTTCACTGTGTAGAACTCAGGAAATCAAACACTGAGCAGCTACCTTGAATCCCATCATGCTGAGAGGCTCATTTAGTTTGAACATCACATTTAGTATTCTTGACGTTTGTTTTATCCTGCTTGGAGGACCAAATGGGACACGGAGACAACATGACGAGTACAAGAAAATTCAGAAAATCCCACATAAATGTGTTGTGGTCTTTTGAAAGTTGTCATGTTTCTGGGCTTAACTTGACGAATTACATGATCTTTTAAGTGGATATTAGCAGATTTTTTTCCTTCCAAAAAGCTGTTGAATACACTTAACAATATAAAAAAATCAGGATTGATGCTTTGGGGATTTAAGACAAGGCAAGACATGCAGTTTTATTTACAGTATAAAACATACATTCATGCACAATGGCAATTCAATGTGCTTGAAAAGTAGAGCATGAAAATAAAATAGATCTAAAATAGAAAAATAACATTCAAAATACTTCAAATTAGAGCAATAAATCAAGACAAAATGTATGTTATTAATCACCACTAACGGTATTCAATTTTGATATAAGATAACATGTAATATAATGATGAATGTGACAGTTTTTGTTAAATCTGTGTTACTTTTTAAATGTACTTATTTTCTTGTTATGTTCTTACTTAAACAGAAACACAAGTGTTGTTGCCAAAGAAGAGCGAAGGTTTCAGGTTACCCTCTCTTGTAGGGTGCATTATGGTTGCACATTCCCCTCTGAGGTGTAGGCTCGGTACCAGGAGCGGGACCCTATCCAGGATTCCCCTCCTGCTAATCTTCTCACCTGCCAACCAGCTCCTCATTCCTCAGGTTCCACTGAGGTCAGACCCAGGATCCGATGGAGGTCTTACTTCACTAAGTCAATAAGAATCTGGGTTTGAATCTGGCTTATGACCTTTGCCTGACGTTATGGTGTTGTCCGCAGTGAGGAGGGAAAGTGGCCTTCAAATTTCCACCTTCTCAAGTATCATTGAGAAATACTGTGACCATGACCTCTGACCTCTTTTAAGTGAGAAGCAAATTTGCGTACAAAGATTGTGAATTTGAACAATTCTCTAACATTTTAGGAGCCATCTTGGAAGTCCTGTGACAAAGTTAGTTGGGAGAAAGTAACGGTACGCTGTGGATAAAAAGAAAATTGGTTGATGTGCCCACAGCAGACGTTTCAGTCCGTTTTTCACAAGTCAGCCACAGAAAACCAGCAGAGAAGAAATGGCGGCTTCCTCCCAGATTATAACAATCTCAGCGAGAGAAAGATGGTAGATACTGTAGCTACGTTTAACTCTAAACAATGTGTCAAAGTAGACAATAAAGAGAACAACACTTGCATGAAGCCGTCCGCTATTGTTATTGACGTTGTGTTTCTTCTTCTTTCTTGTCCAATTTAATGCCAATGAAAAACAATGAAATGTCTGTTTTGTTGCTGATATGATATGTTGCTACAAAGCTCCGTCCTCCTCATACACACTCCAACGCCAAGCCGGCGTTTTCAGATTTACACACTCTGGAGGCACACATTCTTCAGCAAGAAAATGGTTTCTTGTGAAAAGCACCTCAGTCAGTTCTGAGAAGTTGTTGGATGTGAAAACCAGTTGGTACACATGTTGTACATGTTGTACATGTTGTGCATGTTTTGCATGTATTGACATTTAATTTTGCTTTAACAGCCTGAGCCTATTGTTCCTCTTCTGCCTCCTACTTCTTCTGTGAATTCTGAAATCTCAAAGAGAATCGACCTTTAAAAAATGGCGCAATGGTGTGTTTTTCTGAATGTAATGCATGTTCTGTAAAATGTCCTTGAAATGAAGGCAGACCAATTAAGGCAGATATGCAAAGGTAAGAAAAACTGAGTTGAGCTACAGAGAGAAACCTGCACATCGCTGCAAAGTTCAATGTCAGCTCCAGAAAGAAAACGCATGGCTGTGTTAGTTTCTTTCCAGGGAGAGCCGCCGCAAATTATAGGCTTTTAAAATATATGAATTCATCAGTATATCAGTGAGGAACTTATAAATGTAACAGTGGTTAAATATTTATTTCGTATAAGTCTGTGGGGAGGGTTGAGATGTAGCAACTGAATCAAGGGGGGGACATACTCTATATTGTAATGTTACAAGTGTTTAAATTGTATGATTTGATTCCCCATAAAAGAGATGTACTTATTATGAAATGCTAATAAAATATATATATATACAGGGAGAGCTGTGAAGTTTGCTTCACCAGGAGCACCTTATTCCATTATCTGATCTTCTCTTCCAAGGAAGACTGAACTACTAAATTTGATTGGTTCTGTCAGTGTTTTTTTTTTTTTTTCAGCTCCAATCTTGTTTCCAATTCTCTTGTGCGTAAAATGCTTTTTGGAACTGACAGCGTGTTGTCCTGATCGCTGTGAGTCCTCTGGGTTTTGGCCAAACACAATCAAGGGTGCAGCAATTACCTCTGAGAGCAATTTCGTGGCGTCAGTAGACACACACACACAGATTGATCCACAACTTCCACTTCCATCCTGTTGTGAAAGTTTCCCTTTAATTGCATGTGAGAACATTAAGAACTGTCAATGTGAACTCAGTGTATATGTGCCTGCTCCAAGGATGTTTTGACCACAGCGATACAGGCTGGTGACACCTGGAGGGGGTTCAGTACTTTGGCCAATTATCCCAGCAGGAGATGAAGGGCTCCTGTTATTAGTCTAATGTAGCAGAATACTTGTTACAAGCTTAACAGCGTCTCTTCAAATCCTTGCTGAACTGCTGAAACACTGTTATTCACTCCAATCAAACGTCGGAGTGAGTTATTTTCTGCTTTTCTTGATTGTCGGGTGTCTAAATTTAAGCTGAAAGTGGACTTAGCTGTGAAATGTGCTCATTTGAACAAATTGTGATCAAACTGATGGGTTTCTATATTTTAGCGCATTAACTACAGTCTGCCTGTGTTTGATGTTAATATATTAATATGAACATTTTATACAAGATTTTTTTCCCCCTGTGGATTGAAATGGTTCAACTGGAAACATCACATACCATGATGGTGGGTATTACTGTATATTTACTGTACATAAATAAATTAATATGAAAATATTTAAAAATTTGCACTTTTATTCATTCATTATTTTTTGGCAAAATTTACATTTTTTATTTTTATTTTTGCTCAAAAATGGCAATTTATTTATTTCCTGTGTCACTTTTGGGCCCCCATACTGTAGGTGGGGTTGTCTGGTCACTGCAAATATAATCTGATCAAACCAAAGCTGCACTGATCAAGCAAAAAAGCTGAGATTCTGATTTTCCAAAATGTAACTTTGATTGTGGCTTATTTAGTCAGGAATATTTAATGCCTAAAGTTTTGTTTATGTTTCTTAAAAGTCACCCAACTTCATTGATGTGAATACTAAATAACTACACTGACCTTTTAAATACTGAAGCCTCTGACATCTCAAATGTCAGAGACCTCTTTTAATGCAAAAAGCTACAAAACTCATTTTCTCCTTTAATCATTCTCTGAATCGTCATTTGCTAATTTGTCGTCTTCTGGGTTTCGTTTTTCCAACACAAAAACTCATGAATGCAGCACTGTTTAGCAGCTGACTTTCACATCAGCATCAGGACATTGGGAGCTGCCCTTGAATGCAGCACCAAGGAGAAATTACAAAACAGTCTCCATCGAAATTGCATCACCAAGCAATAATAATGTAACCTTGACAGTTTCAAGTCAGTACAAATTGATTTTCAGAGCGTAAATACATAAATGGAAACCAATCAATTTATAAACCCATAGGTTAGTTTGGTTTAGGTGGAAATAATATTAAAAAAATACAGCTATAGTGCTCTAAAGACGGAAAAATGTCATAAACTTATAGAAAATGTGCTTTAATCTGTGTCTTTCTGCCAGTGTGGCAACAAGATGCCAATACAATTTCAAAGCCATCAGTGAATCCGACCCGTACCACCAGCCACATGCAGACATCTCAGGGCTCCTCTGATAATAGGAGTTAATAAGCACAACAACCTAATTACACTTCATAATGGAGATGACTAGCATGTCTCAATAACACAGAGGGGGGTCTTCCATGAACAATGGGGTCCATCGCCAGCGGGGTGGAGACCTCCTGACTGTGACCCTGACACATTCACCCACATCAAATAACCGCAGACAAACACACGGCCGTTGCTATACAGAAGGAAGCTTTTAGTGTTTTTTTTTTTTTTTTTTTAACCATTGAGAGGCCATTCCACGTGATTTATTGTCTGTATTGAGACTGAGAAAAGACTGGAGGCCACAGAATATGTTTTCTAACAGGCCAATTGATTGACAATCTTTGATAGTGTAAAAGCTTGTTGTGGAGGGAGTTAAACACAAATGTTGTTATGAGAGATAAGTGTCATAAGTGGGTTTAGATGCTGCTTTTCCATCGCAGTCACATACAGTATGCAGAACTAACATCAGGTTAAAGTCACATCACAGCATCTATTGCTCAAAAACTTCATAGAGGTAGATCATTTAGTAATGTTTTAGATTACAGCCCGCAAACAGTGTAAATAGCACTTATCTGAAAAGAAGAAAACTCCCCACACCATTCTTTACTCCGTATGTTGTCCAATAAACCACAGTAAAGTTTGTTTCTGAGTCACCGTATATGTATTCGGCTCTTGTTTATGATCATATGATAGGACATAAAAGCTCAACAGGACAACAAAGTCAAAGATAATTAAACATATCACTATTATGTACAAGAAAGTAGGTGAAAAAATAGACACATGCATATAGAAACAACAAATTAACAACAACATAGTACAATGTCTGTATACAGGTAACACATCATTTTTTGGAAATTGTAAACAGGATACAAGTAGTGCAAAGGTGTGTAAGAGTGCAGGGAGTGCTGAAATAAATATTGCATGAATAAAAAATGTGATTATTAACTATAATGGTACACTGTCTTCCCAGGTTTAGCCTAATATTTTTCCCCAACAATAATGTACACCATATTATTAATAAGTACTCTTTGTTTTAAAACATTCACAGTATTGTTGGGAAGCCTGACCAGAATAGTTGTTGAATGAATTAAAAAAAGTGATTTATTCTGCCCCCAGTGTAACAAAAACAAGTGCCTAAAAAAAAAAAGATTACAAGCAAATCAAACTTAAATTAACCGGCTTAACTCAGGATAAGTCAAATTTAGGCAACATACAGCTACACTGTCATCCTCTCATTTCTGCCCTCCCATAAACAAACCTCTCTCCTCTTAAATAAGCCCTCCAATCTACTAGGCAGAAACACATTTCTTGCAGGGGTGTCCTTTCCCTTATACCAACAACTGGCACATAACAATGCTACTTGTATCAGTTAACACTGTTTACACAAAACACATCATCCACAAAATAATCCTCATTACAAGCCAAAATAAGCACAAACCATGAAGATACTAAACCAAACATTTAACTAAGTAAAATAAATCCCCCCATACTTGGTCTAACCCATGACATCAATGGTGATGTCACTGGATGACTCCCCCTTTGTCTCCTGGAAAGCATGGTTGTTATGGTAAGAAACAAGCTAATCTGTAACTCAAGAAACTCAGGACTTAAATAAATAAACAATAAGTGAACTTAAAAACTTGTCTATCTTGATTAAACCATAAATGCAGGTGTAAATGTAAATCTAGCACAACGCTAAACACAAACAAACCCCGGGATAATACTGTATGTGAAAGTAATGCTACATATACTGGCTAAACAAACAAATGACAAGTATGGAAAGAAACACAAAGTGTAATGGGGACAAATGGTGTGGTCTCACCCACTTTATTACAGTTACAGTTATAGATATTTATTTCTAAGTCCCTCCTAAACACAAACTTGTTACACCCTTATTCCCTAACCTCTTGGCTTCTCTCCTTGTTATGGTACTGCATAGGTACCCAGTGAGTATTTTATTGATACCCCATATAATTACATTACTTATAAACTTAGCGCACAATGAGCTCAAATATTTCTTTATTTTCCAAATATTAGGCCAAACCATTTTCTGTTGGCCTGCCAGACCAATGATTAATTGTAAACCATACAGAATACAGCTGTTGATCCTAACCTGTTGTCATGCACTCTGGCCACTCTGCCTTCAGGCCACGGTTAACAATGTGCCGTTTCATGTCAGGAACAAAAGAGCCAAACTAAATCCTCCTCATATGTTCAGGTTGTGGGAATTCCAAGCCCTTAACCTGGTCATTAAAGCTGTCTTGTAATGAAACTCAAGCCTCACCTTGACACAGGGATAGTTTCAGACGTGCTTAGAAAGTTTTTGAGAATGTGTGCACATGCATGCAAGGTAGACATGTTTCAGGGTCTCAGGATGTTTACATGACGTCCATGCATGCATGTGTGTGCGTCTGTTTCTTTTTCCTTGAGCTACCTCTTGTTCGGGATATCTGGCTTTCTAGCTATTTTCTCAGCTTCTGTGTCTGTACAGAAAATTTCCTAACTTGCTGATTTATTGGGCTACACAAGCATTGTACAAACCCAAACCTCATGTGAGCTAAACCCCTTTTTTACCTCGGGGCTACTCTTTTCCGGCCTCTCATGCCCCTTATAGAAAAATGCAAAAGGTTGTGGGGTCAGCAAATTCATTGCAGTGAAGGTGCTACAAGCGAGAGCGACTCGTTTGATCTCAGTATGGTGCTTGTCTCCAATAAATTAACCAGCAATCGAGGCTATTTAGTTTGGTTGGGGGCCATTTGTGCAGGCATCATTAACTGGCCAAATTCACATATTTATGGGAAAATGTGTGCTTTGTCCTTATTGAAGCTCTTTGTAGAGCCTAAATGTGCAGTGCAGGGGTCCTGCTTAAAATTGCTGTGACTCAGTACCCGGATGATGAACTTTGAGCAGAAAAGTATGACTTTTTTAATGAACACATTGTAGAAGTGGTGTATTTTCCACTTCAAAAGCCCCTCGTTTCTCATATAAATGAAAGGCACTTATTGCAAACAGAAGCCTCTGCATTATGGTTGTCTCAATACATCAGTCACTTTGCAGTCAATAAAGCCTTTGAGTTTAACCGCTACGTCATCATTCAGTCCAGATGCCACAAAAGAGGTTAGTTTTTCATTAAAAAAAATCATGCAAATCCTGATGGAAAACTGTTTAAGGAAACAGAAAGCAGCACCTTGTACACCTTCATATTTAAACTGGTGCTCTGTGCTAACACCCACCACAGACCCACCACTTCCCTGTTATGCTAAACCTGAGACGAGGTTTCCTCTCTGCGCCTTCGACACCCTCTTCTCTTACTTATTAGTTTCAAGACGGTGAGCCAGACCAGCCTTCTTCTGCCGTCAATGGATTTCACATGCAGTTCTTCCGCCAACACTCCATTACAGGTGGTCAAATCGTCTGTCTGTTCGCCCACGTCACGGCAGCCTCAGACAGGCTTTTGGTTTTCTGTGAGCTCAAGCAGTGTGGAGGTTTCCATGAGGAGGATGGTTCGGCTCTGAAGTATCATCATCTGGCCAGACTTCCTTCCTGGTTAACCATGTGTTCAAACGGAGAATATGAGTTCATCCTGATGTCATGTGGGCAGATTTATTTACTGGTATTTGTTTGTTGCTTTCTTTATGAATATATATTTATATATATATATATATTTTTTTTTTAAATCCAGTCTTAAATCACATTTTTATAGACTTGCTTTCTCGTCTGATTAATAGATATCTTGCAGAATACTGATCTGGCATGTTTCCATTTTTATCTTTTTTCCACTTTATCCTGTCTTCGGTGAATCTGTGTGTGGTTGTTTCACTGTTTCACCTTATTTTTAGAGATCAGTTATTGATTGTTTTTATGTCTTTCGGTCAGAATTATTGTCATTTTCTTTGTTACGTTACATCTTATTATTGTACTGTGTTTTAACTTTCACTGTAACTTAATTTGTGCTTTTCTCGTCAAAAGTGCTATATATGTTCCCTTCTTAAAGGACAGGTTCACAAATTTTCAAGTCTGCCCTAAAACAAGGTGCCCATGTGAACATTGAAACAGCTTTTTTGTGCCATCACCGTTCCTACAGTGAGGAAAATCTCTTTCAGTGTTCATATGAGCACCTGACTGTTGTTTTAAGGCAGTCTTGATACAATGTGAACCAGTCCTTTAAGGCCTGGTCACACCAGAAAGTGGCACGGCAAAATATATTCGCAAAATATTTGGTTCTAGCATCTTGGTCATGTAGTAACTACTTGCAGGGCTAGTGCTGTAGCTGGTGAGCAAGCTGCTAACACACTAGCCTGCTGGGAACATGCTAGTGCTAATAATTACTTTCCGAACCGCTCTCTTTTCTCTCTATACTGGGCACTTTGCTCCACCCTGGCATTTTGTTCTCAATATTGTACATAATTTGATTCTTTAAAGAGTTATTGAAGGGGGGAAGCTGTCTAACAAGCTTTCTCTCAATTAGAGAGCTGTTAGCTTAGCTTGGTTGGAAACAGGACAATAGGTTCACAGAGTTTATTCAAAAGACATTTGTACCGTCAACTCCTGTCTTATAACAGTCTGCAAACTTTTGTGGAGCTGTTTATACTCCGACAGACGAGGTCAAAGAAAACTGGATGGTGCAACACAGCTAATAAGCTACGATAGATCATTTTACTTTTTGGCTCTGCGTTTCCTCAAAGGTCAGCACTGTAAAAACAGACAGCTTTTCATCAATGGTGTGAATTTGTGGGTCAAAAATCACCAAAGTTGGACTTGACAGGAAAAAATAGTTTGGATTTACTTTGCCTCCTCAAGCAAAACTTCACCGTTTTAAATTCTGGTGTGACTGGGACTTTAAAATTATAAAACATTTCTGCAATGAAAACAATGCAGATCAAACGAATGCACCAACAATGTACAAGAGAGGAACTAATCAACCAAATAAATACTTAATTATGATATTCGATGATGCATATGTGTTATGTCTGGTAATAGTAACTCAACAAACACAGGTCAGCAGCCTGCACAGTGAGTTAGAGCTTCTCCATGCCATAGTGATCTGCATAGGAAGAGGCTGGCTGTTGAGCATGCAGGGTCATTCACAACTCAAGCCCTGTGGCCCCAAGGGATGTTTATCTTTCATCCGTGTAACGCCATATTTTCACAGCACCGGCTGTGGCTGCTTGTCCTTTTCTCTCCGTAGCTGTCTCTCCTGCTTGGTGGGACCTGCTGACGTTGTAGTGGCAAATGATTTACAGTAGCGAGGAACGACTCGGTCTTAAACGGGACACCACGCGGGCTGACACGTTTCGAGGAATATGTGTGAGAGAGAGAGAGAGAGAGGGAGGGGATGGCACTTCTGATGAACATACATGACTCATGTCCATAAATACGCATAAACACTTGGATGTGTATGCTACCGTATATCTGAGACCAGGTGTAAGGTGTCAAGCTTATCCCTGTATATTTGTCCCTGCGAGTGTGTGTGTGTGTGTGATATGTACTGTAACATAAGCCAACAGAGCGTCTCCAGATTCACTCTCTCTAAAAATGGGGTGAAGTCAGCGATGTACGGTTTCTTGGAAACAGGAGTTGCTGTGCAGTGTAGTTTGCTAAGTTAGGACACATCTGTCTGTGTTCACATGCACTCATTCACTCACACACATGCAGACTTATACACACACAGCTGAGATTTATGAAGCTGTTTTCATGGAATGTGGAGCTGGCTCAACAATTCCTCACACAACTCACATAGCAAGTTAAAAAAGACACAAAAGTGCCAAGGGGCCAACACTCAATTTGTGTCATATGTTAGGTGTAGGTTAAGTAGAGTCAGAGGTCATTAAAGGGTAAACAGTATAGGACACGGTTGGGTACTAATTCCACATCAAAACACTCATTTAGTCTATTTAAACACTTACATGACAGTGGAAATTATACAATATAGGTTTGGAAATCAGTAAATATGTTACAAAAATAATTTATTTTCACAATTAGTTACTCAAATTTTGGCTACTGTATGAACCTAATATGAAGAACTGTTGAGTTACTGTAACATGCAGTGGTGAAAGAAGTACTCAGATCCTTTACTTAAGTAAAAGTACCAATACAGCAATGTAAAAATACTCCATAACAAGTAAAAGTCCTGCATGAAAAGTCATACTTACATAAAAGTACATAAGTATTAGCAGCAAAATGTAGTTAAAGTATTGCAGTAAAAGTAGTGGTTTGGTCCCTCTGACTGATATATTATTATATATGACATCATTATATTAGTGTAAACAGCATGTTACTGTTGTAGCTGCTGGAGGTGGAGCTAGTTTGAACTACTTTATATACACTTTAGTCCAGTGGTTCCCAACCTAGGGGTCGGGCCCCTCCAAAGGGTCAGCAGATAAATCTGAGGGGTCGTGAGATGATTAATGGGAGAGAAAAGAAGAAAAAACAAAGTTCTGATACACAAATCTGTTTTTAGTTTTTGGACTTTTTCTCTAATCTTTGATTTTTGCTGAAATATTGGATCATTTGAACATTTATTGAAATGAAACCATGTGAGAAGTTTAGAGGGAAAAATCACTATTTGGTGGAGCTGTTAACAACTCATAGACATCTGAAATGTGACCCAGACTGCACACTGCTTTTTGTAAGATGTCAAAAGCCAAAAAGGTTGGAAACCACTGGTTTAAATAATAAATGTAGTGGAGTAGAAAGTACAATATTTCCCTCTGAAATGTGGAGTGGAAGTATAAAGTAGCATTAAATGGAAATACTCATGTGAAGTACCTCAAAAATGTACTTAAGTACAGTACTTGAGTAAATGTACTTAGTTACCTTCCACCACTGGTAACATGTTACATATAATTGGTGTCTTAAGAAGCAGGTCACACACAATTGGTTACCCATATGTTGATGTAGGTACTGTTACACAACACAGAGGTCCTGCAGCATGTGTCACATGTGGATGGAAAGTCAGCTGTGCGGACAAGACACTGCCCTGATAAATATAAGAGTTCAAGGCACATATCCAAATGGGCAGCTGCACTTTCATGGCACTGGCAGTAACTGAATACGATGTTTGCTGCAGTGACATGCATCCTAAGAAACGTGACATACGGTATATGCATCATTTGTAGGGACTTCAGTGTCTGTGGGCAGATTCGAGCTATTTATGGTCAGTATTATTTTGAATTTATGTCTGTCCAACTCAGATTTCGGTCTTGAACTTCACACCGTTCATTGGTTCAGAGGGGGTCAGGGTGAAGCACTCGGGCCATAGTGGAGAGCGGAGGGTGGTGGGTGGGTGAGTTGGTGGGTGGGGGGGGAGTGATGGTCACAGTATGTCCTGTCCTGGCCCCTCTCCTGCAGCGAGGGCCTGCTTGCTGACAGCGGAATGACATCACCAGGGGGGCCCTTTGTCCCCCTTTTTGGGAGCGTTGAAATTTTGCACACAAAGGCTGCGTGGCGCTCCTATCTGCAGATCTGAGTGGACGCAGCACTTTTGAAAATCCCTAACAAGATTAAACCATAGCGCAATCAGCTGTCAGTCCGCACACACTAGCTGCTACTCACAACTCACATAGGATCTAAGCCCTGCTGTTCAAACTGAACACGCAACGGCCACACCAAAAACTATAGTGGGCGGATGGTAAACTATTCTGCTCTGCAAAGGCAGAGAGCTATAGAAGCAATAAAATTGACAAAACTTGTTTAAAGTTTTCAGGCTGGACGACAAATTGTGTAACAGATTGAAAAATAATGTCTTCATTTTATGTCTGTAAGCCTATAAGACCTAAAAAGTACAGATACGGCACAATGTTCAGGGGAAAACACAATATCTACAAGCAAAATATGCTCTTTCACCATTCTTGTCCATTTGAACTAAAAAAAACTTTATGTTGATTTTCATTATATATACAGTCCATACAGTAGTTAGGGTTTGAATGTGTTGGTTGTGTGTCTGTTTGTCTATTATTACGATTTACAGTGTACTGAAAACAATAATAAATTAATCTAAGCTAGTTACCGTTAGCAGCTTTTTAGCAGTTTTATTCTGCATTATGATTGCATTTTGCTACTGCCTCATTTAGTTACTGAATTACGAAGATTGATAAATATTAACTTAATCTACAATTTTATACATTTAAATATTCAATGGTAATTAGCCACATCAAATTCAATTAATTCCTCTAGAGTCAAAAGCTAAGATGGCAGTTATTGCTACACTGCTAAGCCAGTTTTTGTTAGCAGCTGTTTAGCTGTTTTTTTCTGTAATGTAATTGAATTTAGCTACTGCCTCATTAAGTTATGTGGAATAACAAACTGAATTACCAAGATTGTTGTGACTAATAAATCAATTTAATACATTTAAATATGCAATTTAAAGGTAATTAGCCACATCAAATTCAATGAATTCCACTCAAGACGGCAGTTACTGCCATGCTAAGCTAGTTTCTGTTAGCAGGGGTTTTGCTGAGTAGTAGATTTACTGAAGTGTTAGCTTTAGGCAAGGCTAGCCATGGCTATATCTCAGCAGCTAACAGCATCTTTTTTCACTTGATAGCTCTTCTGCTTTAGCTGTCTAGTTGTCTGTCTCCCTGTGAGAATTTTACATGCTGTCTCAAGGAAATGCAATTGGAAACACTGTCTGTCAGTTTACACCAAATCTGTTACTGCGTTTTGGCTCTGAAAGGCAGTAATGACTGCACCTTGTTGGATCTTGTTTTGGTCTAAAAAGTATGAAAGTATAATTAAAATTCAAATGTTCCCGTGACAGTTTTTAGCTGTCTTGATCTGCTGTTTAAAGTATCTGTCTGTGTTTGTGTTGGCTGTACGTTCTCATGGCCTGCAGGACCTCTAGGTGCATTTCCATCCTGTTACATCACTGCACCCTTGAGAGCTGCTGACTACACGTAAATCAAGGCCATACAAGTGGGATCCTTCATCCTCTTTAATTTCAAAGAAATGTCTTGTCCTGTGCTGGTACAGTTAACCCTTGTGCTTCAGAAATCTTCAGAAACAGATGAGTAGCCGTTGGTGCTGCTGTTGTCCAGATGTGGTCTTACAGTATCTCAATGTTTTCTCAGAATAGGATATAACTCAACAAAGAAAGGCGCACGTGATGTGAACAAATTCCAGCGTTGCGAGGGGTTTCTTCTCTGTGTAACAGCATATGTCAGGATTTCACAGCTCGTGTCAGACTTTCTTCTTCTACAGCCTCTCTCTGGAATAGCACGTTGCCATTTTTGTCAGGATGCAAACAGCTAATAACTGCGAGGCTGGTCCTCCATGATACGGCTCATGTTGTCTCGTCATGTGAATTTCAATTTTACAGGCTTTGACTTCTCAGTAAGCCATGTGTCGAGAGTCGGTGTGGTGCAGCTTTAAACAACAGACCTAAATATAGAAACAGGACAATGTAAATGTCTTGTAACATAATGACCATGTGAGATTAACTTGGTTGCCATTACCCCATCATTCAGCTACTTAAAGATGCTGTTGTCACCTTAATGTATGTTTCACTGGAAAATATTTTGGATGGAACTTTTTTAGATTAAACAAGGTATTTTCTTCCACTCCCGCAGCCCAAAACCTCCTAAGGGCTGTTTTTAATTGAAAGTGTCTCTCTCAAAAGAGTCTTAAACAAGCGCCTACAACAATCTGCATCAAGGGGAGGCTGATTGCCTCGATTGCTGTTCAATGCTCATTTGTTTCCACACGACTTACTTTGTATTTGTGTGCTCTGACCGTAAACACTGAACATCTGATGACATGTGCATGTACGTATTTACATACTATGTTCAATAGACTGAAAATCCTCAAAACGGATATCAGGGTACCGGAGGTAATAGCATGAATTTAGAGGCAATTGTGATGATTTCTTTTAAGGATCTCACAAGAAGATGTTTGAGGTGATTTAATATGAAACAAAATCTAATGAGCATATTAGTACACTTCATTGGCCACATGTTTTCTAATAACGTGTAGTTGTATGTCGCAGGCAAATATTTCTGTTTAAATGTTACATTTAATGTACTTCAACTTGATTAAATGAATAAAAACTTGAACCATAAATTTTAAGTAATGGAGTCTTTTCTTTAATTTTGGGGCTGAGACATGGGGGAGATGAGCTGACATGAAGACCTTAATGAGGCTGGCAAAACAATGGGAGCACATATAGGTCAGCTTTCCTTAATGAAGATGAAGGGCTGCCTTTATTAGTAAGAGTGTCGCTGGTTATTTAACTTAACGTGTACACATTCAGCTCATGCACCATGTGAGGCATTTTGAATCTGAACACCAGCTTTTTAGATAATTAGTGTTCAGGGAATCAACACCAAACTGAAAGCAGCACTATTTTGCAGACTGTTTGCATGTGCAAAGCTGAGGAAAACTCACTGCTGTTATTGAGAGAAGCTTCTGGCTCCAGAGTCTCTATAGTCAAAGGTTTAACCTCTGTAGTCTGGAGGTTAACACCACCACCAGACAATTGCAGGATCTAATCTGGGTCTTTGCATAATTAAAAGGAAAATGAACGTGGAGCAATTTAAGAATAATTTGCAGTTAAATTTGGTATGTCATGTGGTTAAAAAGGACATGTGTTCAGCTTCTAAATGCAGTCACATACAAAGAAAATGTTAGCGATTCTCAACCTAAGCACCTCTTTTTTTTCTAAATTTTGTTATCTGTTTGTAGGCAGATTTACCAGCAGATTCAATGTTGTCTTTCATACTCTCACCCGTGTCACTGAAGCCACATTAAACATTTAAGTGACAACAAAACCAATGAATGCACATCTGTCAAATCACTGCAAACAAGCCTTTGAGAAATCAAAGGCCTATCAAAGTACGGATGACCTCTCCACCCCGCTGACCCTGACACAGTCGCTCTATAGATCGAGCAGAGCGGGTCAGACTGGTGTCAAGCCCTGCAGTTCAAAGGTGAGAATAAGACCAGTGCCGTCCTGGAAATTAGACCAAACTAATTGTCCATCAGTCCACTTTAATTACAGCCAAATCAAAAGCAAGTCTTGTTACCCCGTTACAGGGCCATGACACCAGTCATGGTCGGGGGGCGGGGGTTATTACGGATGGAAAATTAAATTATGTATGCTGCAGTGCACTGGACACAAAAGCAAATTCCCAATTTAATTAACAAACAAAGGGCCTTAAACAAGAAGCATGCACTGTAGTTGGGTTATAACACAGATACAGTGCAATCTTTTAAAAACAGATCCTTCCTATAGAGGTCTTGTTTGCTCCTTCTGTTAGTGCAGCATGTTGGATTTCCCTAAAAAAAACAAGAAAAACATGTTATTCATTTGCCCTGAGAAAGGATCAATTTACCATAAACCAAGTCTGTGTTTTCCTCATCGAGTGAAAGTCTTTTGTTTCATCAAACAATGGAGCAATTATTTGTATTATTACAGTAGATTTGCACATTACGTGTACTGTTTATACTGTGAACATTTGCACATTCCTGGTCAATATCTTGTACAATATTCTTAATATCAACAGCTCTTTTCACCTAGAATATATTTTTACTTATTTTTTTATTGTAAATGTTTATTTATATTATTAATGATCACCTGTCTTTTGTGGTACTTTTCTCTTCCCTCCTAATTTTTTTAATCAAAAAACACCAAGGCAAATTCCTTGTATGTGCAAACCTACTTCTGATTTGATGTAATACATTCACTCGTATATATTGTAAACACAGCTCTTCATTACCTTGAACATATATTATCAGATTGTAAGTCTTTTATATCTGACCAGATTTACCTCACAGTTTGTGTCGATCAATGTGGCTTTAACTTCAGCCATGTTTATCATTCATGCGTTTCCCAGAGGTGAAACCTGACCCTTGTTAATTTGCTCATTGCCCGGGCTAAATCCCTGTGCCAACGCGGGAATTGTGATTAGCATATTAAAATTAGCATATTAGCATGCTTGCTGCTAGTTAACAGTCTAGGCGATCCCCACCCGCTGCAGTTTGTTTAACTCGGTCAGCAGCAGGGATCTCCATCTGCAGACAGCGAGCGCTCCCTTGATGAAAGGTTTAGTGAACTTGCTTTGATCAGATAAATCCTAATGCCAGGGGATGCACCACGCCTTCCTCTGAATTTTGAACCAACTCTGGGAGAAGAACCAATTGGTATAAACTCTTACTAACCCACACTATGAATTTAGAAATGCTCTGGCATCGTAGCATCTCCTTGTAGCGTGTTTCTGTGCAAAAGAGGCAACAACATGTGTAACACTTAACCTCAAAGATGTTGTAAGTGCTCTTCAGTGTGTAGTGCCCTTTCTCTTGAAAGTGCCATCAAATGGAGGACTACAAGTGTGTACAGAAGTGGTTTGGACATGCATGGAGCTCGTGCGTGGTTGTTTTGTTGACCACGCATATGCCCAAGTACGCTCTAAATATGTTGTGCTGTCTAATCTCTGGTCAAAGTTTGCCGCCTAAGATTTGAGCCACGTGCGGCTCTGGAGAGCTGATAGAATATCATCCTGCAAGCAATTCCTCACAGTGTGGAATGCCTATTTTTGGCAGGACTCGTGCATTTTTCTGCATGAAAAAAAAAAGTTGAACCCTCCTGACAGCACTGAGTTTAGCAGCTACAGCCAGCTGTGAAGTGTTGCTTTTAAGGACTTTTACTGTAAAACATGTGGCAGGCTTCCTTAAATCAAGCTATTTGTGGCTGTGTAATTACAGTCTAGACATGCTTCTGCTTTATAACATCTGAATCTACAGATAACTTTTTGCAGTGAAAGCATAAACTCTGGTGCCTTCATTCAGATTAGGGAAAAACCCATCGGTTGTAAGTGGAAATGCCCATTACGAAGTCAGAGGCTGTTTGTCAAGATTGTGATTTATTTTGATAATGTAAAAGGACTGACGGATTATTAGAAAAGTACATTTTGGGAAATAGGCTTTGATTTGCTTTGTTGCCGAGATTTAGATGAAAAGATGACACTTTAATTTCCATCCGACTTCAGCCAGGAGACGTTTAGCTTAGCTTGGCATAAAGACAGGACACCATGTCTGGCTCTGTTCAAAGATTCAAAAAGGTTACAAAAATGGCCTACCAGGAGTTTATGTCGACGTTTATGCCCTCCTGAAGTCTCCTCTGGTAAAGACAAGACTCGAGGAAGTCATCACATAACCTTCCGTAAACCACAACTTTGTTTTTACTATTTATTTTTTGTACGGATTAAACAGACGAGATATAGTGTGTCACGGTGTTAATAACATGATGTATAGAATGTGAGCTTTAGAGGTTCTGTAATGCAGATTTTATCTTTTCACAGAGACAGGCTAGCTGTTTCCCCCTGCTTCCAGTCTTTATGCTAAGCTAAGCTAACCGACTGCTGCTGTAACTTTATATCTAACAGACAGTATCGATCTTCTCATCAAACTCTTTGCAAGAAAGGGAATTTCCCAAAATGTCAAACTATTCCTTTAATGTTATCCTTTTTTTTTTGCTGTTAAGATGTTATTGGCCTAAGATGGATGAAACTCATGAGTCAGTTCAATTCAATTCAAAATACTTTATTCGTCCCTCAAGGGGCAATTTCAGAGTCCACATGCATTCAATGTGAAGGAAATTTCTGAGAAAAGATCAAGCATCAGTCTCTTTAAGATGCCTGTGAAATGATGCAATTTCTGAATACTTTGCCTGTGAATTTTGACATTTGCCTGACTACAGTTAACTTTGAGTCCAAGATTGTGGTTTCAAAATGTTAAGCAAGAAATTGGCAGGACAATAAAAGTATAAAGCGATGGTTTGAAGTGTCTTAATTCACAGACGTCATGAAAACAATTTGAAAAAATCATTTTCAAATTATAATGCCATTGTAACCCCGGAGTTATGAGGATTACAACCTCACATTGACAACATATTCCCAGTGTGTTATCAGGGTTTTATATGGAACAGAAATGTGTCTGGTTTGGAAGACAAAAAAAAGAAACAACAAAAAACCATCCATGCAGGAAAAGTTTTATTTTAGACATCACAGCTGCAGGAGTGGGTCCAAGTAGGGGAGGGGGGTGTGAAGAGTTTCAGGAAGAAAATGAGTTTTCAATTCATAGTGGAGAAGATTGGAAAAACATGTCCAGTCCTTGATGAAAATTCAGACACTCGAATATTACTCATACATGCAAAAGATGCTGTATCTTATATTAATGCAGCAAAAAGATGATTACATGCCATCACATGAGTTGATATCTTAATTTTATGCATCTACCTAAAACATGTGGCTACATTTAATGGCTACCAATTACATCTGAGAAATAATTAATGTGTTCGAACTGTATAAGAGAGATTGGACCTGAACAGTAAGTACACTTAATGCAGAGGATAAATGAGCAACATGTGGTGGTGATATAATCTTAATGCAGACATCCAAATAAATCTGCTTCAATAGGGATTCAGTTTAATTCGTGGAGGTATAACTGTATATTTAAGATATTCAGCTGTCTTGACATGTTCTGTACATGCAGTTCAGTGTGTTTATATTAGTGTTGACAGTGTCATGAATCATCATTAGCATCACTGATTCCTTTCAGCCAATAGACAAAGTTGAATTACACCAATCAGAAGCGTATCCATTATCTTGCACACTTTGAACTGCATGACCACATCCTGTTGTACGCTCAATGTAAAAGGGAAAGTCCATCAATCAAAGTGTCCTTTAGGGGAGCCATGAAAGGCTTTGACATTACGCAAACAGTAATCTGACTCGTCCTACCTCTGAGGGGCGCCGGCGGTGTCACGTTGTCCCCCCTGCTCTGAGGTTCACAGCGGGGGTCTATACAGGCCTGACCAGGATTCCTGCATCAATCTGGAATTGTCTCCTCGTTCGGAGAAGAGAGGCCTAATGGGAAAAAATGTACCACCTCATCACCACCTCCCAAGGCTGCCATAATGGAGCATCCATGGTCATTAATGGAGCGTACCTCCCACCTCAAGAGTCTCTATTCACTCTCTGTCATCATTCACGGCCATCACTTCCTCAGAATTTAATGGCTTTGGAGGTCCCTTTTATCCCATTGTCTCTACGTCTCTGTGTCCCTTCTCCATTTAGGAGCGCAAACTAGAGGACGGGCCTGTTAGTTGGGCGTTGGGGCTGACCTCTGCACCCCTTTACTGGAGACTCCTTCAGCTTTGTTTTGGGCCTCTGTCCCCCTTGCCAAGGCAAATCAGACCCCAGGCGGGTCATGGAGAGAGGGAGCCACTGGGGGTCTCATTGTCTTCCCATTCACATCATAGACAAGTGGCCCAGAGTGGACATCAGACGCTCCCTATAGCCACACACACTGAAGGGACAATGTCCACACAAAGTGACAGCTCCTATTGGGAGAGGAATGCATGTGAATCGAGAAGGTTCAAAGAAGCAAGCCAGCAAACCAACGACATGGGAATATTTGATTGCCAAGCGCTATTTCTCCCTCTTCTATCATCTGGTGGCATCCATGCAACAATGAGGAAGATTACAGTCAAAACAATTTTTTGTAACCTGAAGTTCATCCTATAGGATACTGTAGTTAATGCATTAGAGGAGTATCCATATGAAACTGTACGTTGCATTTTCCACCTGCCTTACTCAAAAATGCTTCAGGAAATCATGAGATTGACCATTACAGGCTGATTCTCCGTTTTGTGCTTTAGGGGGCAGGAGAGAACCAGAGGAAAAGATTGGCTGGACCGCACAGGCAGGGCCGAGGGGTCGCAGAGAGCCTGTGGCTGGGGGTAAGATTAGGAGGCAGCTGAGAGAGGGCACGCGGCCGTCCTCCAGTACACATTCCCGCCATGGCCCGAGGCCAGGAGCTGGGGATTAAAGAGAAGGGCTGGTGTTGGCAAGTCACTAGCAATCATTTCCATGCATGCTGTCGTCGTCTTTCTGATGACAATGTGCATTTGAATGCATGCAAATCAGGGTGCAAGGATTAATTTAGAGGACTGTGACGAAACTCATGCCTCGCTCATTTAATCACAGATTCATTCAATTACCCTCTTGGACACTTGGCAGACTTTGCATATTTGCAGACCCGTGTAAAATATGAGGTTTGTTGCTATTGTGTGAGCTCTCATTTACTAAATTTCCTCAGTTATTAGAAGACCTCAGCTCTTTTCAGAGTGCGTCACAGCAACATACTCTCTTGTGTGACTCCGACAGATACTGTGCGTTTTCATATCACCCATTTTCTCATCTATTCTCAAGTGGCGACGTGGATTGATTAGAGCACCAAAGCCTCCTGTAGATCTATTCATTGGCTCATCTCAGGACATATTTCTGTTTTGTTAGCCAGTGAAAAGCAGCTTAAGAGGTTCATCCTTGGCGATACCTGCCGAGAATCAGAGCTGAACCTGAATAGCGGTCTGTAATAGTCTTTCCAGTGTCTGGAAGAGGTGCCTTCAATCTAAGTGTAATCACATCTACAGAGCAGGAAACTGGAAATCCATGTTTGAGTGCCAGGTAAGTGGGAATTAGGTCTTTTTTTCGGGCTGCTTCCTATTATCTACTGTTTGCAGCTAAACAAGACAGAGGTGGGTGATAAAGGAGTGGCAGGGAAGTTTAAAGTAGTCTTTAAAATCTTGTAATTATATAAAAGATCGATTCATATTCAAAGGAAAACTGACAGTTTGTACACTGATGCTACAGTTTCATAGAAAGATGCACAAAGATGAAGATGCCAGCAGGCGCTCGTATAGTAGTTTGATGACAGTTATGATCAGACTGTTGATTTAATCAAATCAACATAAGCTTAAATAATCAGATTTTAAAAGATACATTCCTGAGCCACACTCAATCCTGGTGAATAGTTCAAGAAGATGACCAGAGAAATGACCTCAAATAATGAAAAAGTGAGCTCTCAAAGCAGCAGTTCATTAAAAAAAAGGAAGAAAAAAGAAACTTTTTTGCATCCTGCTGCAAACTGAAAATCAATTTATCTCTGCTATCAGCTGAGGCAGGATTCTTTCTTTGGTTTTGAAGGAAGCATACATTTGAGTAAATGTGAGACTATATACACAGTTTATATAGCACAGGATATGTCATGCAGTATCACACCTGAGGCCTGAATCTCATATTGAAGTAGTCACTCATAATTATCTTGGCACACTTATCTAAGTAACCAAACAGGTTAGGTCATGGCAGAAGAATAACAACCAGGACATGTTCAGCTAACAGTCAGCTATCTGAGGTTTTTTTTTTGTTGTTGACAATTTTGCCTTTGTTCACTAGCTGATGGTGTAGAGATGGAAACATACTGCGCATGTAGGAGAAAGAGTGACGTGTGACAGTGGTAACCAGTTGGAGTCAAACTTTGCAGTTACATGTCGGTATCTTAACCACTAGACCACAAGATCACCGCAGGTTTTGCTTGCTTTAATCATTCCTCCTGTTACCGGCCATTAAAACATCCCTTCATAATGTGCTTTCAGTGTAAGTGATGTTAGACAAAATCCAAAATCCACAAAAATATATTTAAAAGTTTATATCTAAAGCTTATATGAAGCTTTAGCACTTTCAATTAGTCAGATGAAGTGGCTCTAACTTTCTTCCAAAGTCAGAGCCTTTTTAGTACAAATTTCTCTCTTTTGTTTACTATTCTTTCACTGCAGCTCGACAGGGAAACAAAACAGGAAATTTTGTACTAAAAATGCTTTAATTTTGGCAATTATGGAAGATACCCACTCGATTTAACTAATTTGGACTGCTGAAGCATCATATAAGCTTCAGATAAACTTTTGAATACATTTTTAGACAGAATGAGGGCTGTGGATTTAGTCTCTCATCACTTGAAAGCGCCTTATAGGGATCTTTTAATGGTCAGTATGAACAGGAGCAACGATTACAGCATGAGAACCTGACCTTTAGTTTTAAGACACACTTGAAAAACTGTGAACCTATCCTTTAACCTCATACTTGACTCTTTATAAACATAAAAACTTGTCTGAAAAATATCACATTATGTCCAGAATGTATAAAAAGATGCACACGTCATCTAGAATATTGCATTTGATGTATTGGTGCAGATTCTATTAAAAATACTTAATTGAATATTATTGTAATGGAGCTTAAGTGAATCACTGGATTAAACTGTACGTGCGATATTATCAGACAGTGAGGAACAAAATAGATAATTTTGGGAACAACAGGGTTTTCCTTTCGTATATTTTCCCTCACAAGTCTTTGTGGCTTATAGAGGATCAATTGAACACAAAACACAAATGACACTGAGGTGTCTACGTCCGCCCCCTCACCTCTCTGCCTTTCACTGTTGCCACGTCGACGTCATGGAATGTATGATGTCATCGCCAGAGCACACACACAGCACATGTTCTCACCTGGTTGCTGCGGCAACCAAACCACAGCAGCTTCCTCCCTGCACATGTCGCAAGATGTGTTCAGTGGAAGGCCTCATGCATACCTCGAAAACACTAGAAAATCAAAAGAAACGCTGCACATATGTGGCATCCGGGCCACATGATGGACAACAATAGCATTTCTTTGAGTTCTGTCTTTTCCTTTTTTTTGGTCTCAAACCAACATGTCCTGTGTGACTCACAACAGCTAAGTCTAAATGTTCTGAGATGTCAGATTCAACATCTTTTCACTTACAGCTTTTAATACATCAAAGACTCAATTTGTGGCACACTTTTGGCTGCGGCTGCAAACTCAAGACCTGGGACAACAGACTTGGTGGTAAAAAACCCCCAAAATGAGTTCCATCTTTCACTTACTGCTCCAACAGAGAGTCGGTAAAGAAACATGTCATCTTAGCAACTATACAACTATACATTATACATTAAAGGATAAAGATTTTTTACATTTGTCTTGTGAACAAATCTCATGTGCAGAGCCAAACCAACAACGACTGATCCACTTATATTGTGTGTATCAAAAGCCTTAAACATCTTGTTCCTCTGTGCTGTAGACCTCCATTGTTGTCCAAAAGCTATTAAAAACACGTCAGTGAGCCACACCGTTGCACTGGGTGACATGTTCCTTCACCACAAAGAGTTTGGGCATGTTAGTTTGTTTAGAAACAGCTCCAAAGACTAAGAACAGCGGTCATGTTTTTCGGTCTCCGGAGAGTAGTTCCGTGTGTGGCTGGTACCACTGAGCATGTGCGGGAACGCTTCACTAGCTTGTTGTGCTACGTATCAAAACATCTTTACTTTACGTTTTTGGACAACAGATCTACAGCACAGAGAAATACAATATATCAGGCTTTGGATACAATACTTGGAGGTAAGTTGAGTTCATTGTTGGTTTGGCTCCACACATGAGATTTGTTGACAATAAGAAAAATATAGAAAATCACCAGACTTATCCTTTAAATGCGTTGTCTATATTTTGTTGACAAAAAACAATGATGAATTCATCCCATATCCAAAGCCTGATATAGTTTGTTCCTCTGTGCCATAAGGTTTTATTGTATTAAATTAAATATATTAAAAACACATCAGTGAGCCGCTCCGTTGCACCGGGTGACATGTTCCTTCATTACCAGGCACACACACGCTGTACTGTGTAAACAATGGAGCTCTACTGCAAAGAGTTATAATATCTATCTCTGACTACACAGATGATACTTATTAGGGGGATCAATTTATTGTTGGTTTTGGTATTTTCATGAGATTTGTTGACAGTTAACAGGATTTAACAATAAATGTTTCCAACACATGACTAGATGAAACAGTAGTCATACGTCATGTCATGAATAAGACTTTTCAAAGTAGAACCATCGACTTACATTCAAAACCTCTACAACAATAGCTCTAAAATTTTAAAGTAATAACCTCAGGCCTTTTGTGACCATTCACATTAAGATTAATACAAGCTGTCTGTCTGACTCAATCCTATTCATGCTTTGAACTTTTGGAAATTTTAAGTTATCCATGTGCATCACACAAATCCCTTGAATTCACTCTGGAAAGCCAAACAGCAGCCATACCTGTAGACGTGGGCCTAATTATGTCACTGCCACCGGTGACGTTAATGTGAGTAAAGACACTATTGGAGCTTAATTTTCTGAGCGTGTTTGGCCCCCATCAGTCCTGTGCCTGCAGGCAGGATAAAGGGCCGCACAGACTTTGTGTTTTACAAGTAGACAATCAGACAAAAGGTTACGTTCAACCGACTTTGGCCAACTCTCTTGTGCACATTGTGTACGGACAAAAACACAGAAAGAAATACTGTACAGTGCCTAACCACTTAACTGGCTCAGACTGACAAACAGCTGGTAATGGCAGTTATTCAAGAACCTTTTTCTTTATTTGGCGGTTGACAGACCACACTGTTTGACTTCTAATAATACAGATGCACATTATCCAGGCACACACGGCGTGCACACACACGGGCACGCACGTGCTCGCTACACACAGCCTGCTCGGCGCAGCGCCAGGCCTTATGTGTAACTGGCATGACTGGTTATCTCCATGGCAACGGGAATGTTGGCCCTGGCAAGTGCCAAGAGAGCAGCTGGTAGGTAGTGGCAGATTAGTCTCCAAACAGATTTACAGCCAGTCAAGTACTGCATGCCCTTTGAACAGAGGAAGAAATCATAAAGAAACCATTAGACTGAAAGGAAACAAAGAAGGGATTGTAGTACAACTGAGTGAGTCCACTGACAGAGAGGAGAAGAAACCTTTTTCTAGTTGATCTGCCAGCTCGCTGGAGGTGTTGATGAGTGTGAGTGAGGAGCTTGTAGCGTCACAGCGAATGATCAAAAAGAAGCTCCAGCTTTCCTAGAAAATAATAGTGTGCTCGGTCTTCTGTGATTTAGTACTGTGAGCTCTGCTATAGAGAGGAGACCTTTCAGATCAATTGAGTATGTTAAGTTGGGTTATTACTCAATTATCCAGTCTTTTAAGTGGTGGTATGTGGATAAAAACCACCTGCAGTCAAAATCCACAAGATTGACATTTAATTTTTAAGTCAGTAAATGCTAAATTCATGATTTTTATTCAAAAACGAACATGTCTTCTGTGTATTTTACCTCCTTTGTGTCTTTGTGTGAAGTTAGAGTGGATGGAAAACATTACAGATCTGCTGATAAAGATCATGTGATGTGATGAAAAGATCTAGAGCAGCTACTAAAAGCATAGCTTTTTTCAATTGTTATCTCCAAAGTCAGTTATGAAACCTCAAGTTTTAAGCCAACATAGCAGAAAATGTCTTTAAGGTGCACGAAAACAGAGGAAACTTGAGTGTTTACAATTCCAACTTCATCTGCTGGTGAAAGTCACGTGGTATGATCAAAAGCTCCAAACCAGCTACAAGAGATTGTTTTCTTAATTTTAAACTTAAATTTTAAACATTTTACAGGGCGCCCCTGTTGCGTAGTGGTTAAGACACTGACCATGAACTGCAGCATCTCTGGTTTGAGTCTGGACAGTGACCTTTGTTGCATCTCTCTCTAACTCATTTCCTGTCATCACTACTAATCTGTAATAAAGGCATAAAAATGCCCAAAAGATTGAAAAATTACTTTTTTTGGTGTATCACTTTCCGTCATATGGCTGCAGATTCTATAAACATGGTGGTTGGCCAGAAATTAGCTTTTACCGTCTGAGTTGAAATACCTGTTTATGAGTTGTTTAAAAGTCTAAAGAGAGAGAGTTTCCTTTCCTTTGAAAATCTGGGACAGGTTCACATGATGATTGGTGGCTGATGACATTTACAAGATTGATCAGTGTTATCTGCTTGTGGCTTTCAGTCATTAATATTAGAAAAAATATGTAAATTAACAGATTTCCTGACAGATACAGACTGAATGTTCCACTGAAGAACTGAGGCTGGCTGGAAATGGCGATTAAAAGTATTTATTGGTGCTTTTTTGATAGGTACTCTGCACAATTAGATGTCAAAGATTTATTGGGAATAACGTTAGGATGAGTGCAGTGGGACAAATTTACATCTGTCTTCGTGCTCGTAGGTGAATCACCTCAGCAGACATATTTCAGCTTTATCTGTCTGGTTGGTTTTGTTCTGCAGCTCTAATAAGAAGTTTGAAACTGAACCTAGTGATGTTTCATGTTTCTTCCAGGCTGAAATTATAGTTTGAATGCGACTTTTATCATTTCGGCACATCAGGGTGCATTAAACGACAGCTGTAAGTTAAGAAAAATATTGTTCACATGGCTGTCAAATCTTTAAATCTAGATACTTAGATGAGTAGGCTTTGTGAATTGGTGATAATTTACATGTAAGTTACATAAAGAGGTTAAAAACGAAAGTGAAAAAACAGTCTGATTTAGTGAACCGAACCGCAATTGTTTCATATCATTTTCAGGCCAAGTATGGACAAACAGTATTATGATGATGCCATTTCATAAAATCCTTAAAATAGGATCTGAAGTGCAGCCACATGCTTTAAGATTGATGCCAAGAATGTTGATAAATCCAACCAAAGTCAACCTTCTCTGATGATTTCAGTGTGTGCAACTGCTGCCAACATCCTTCCATTCAACATGGAAGTTTGAAACTTGTGCTTTGTTTGTTGTGTTTTGCTCGGGGGAGGTTTATGAATACAGAATTGAGAATGCAAGCCCTGTAATATAATGTTACAATGAGCTATGTATGCCCTCCTGGTTTCATATACTTTTGCATATGCAATAGTTTTTATGACTTTTAGGACACATTTCTCATTCTGGCATCAGGTGATTTAAATTCAAAAAGAGTCTTGTCTCAGAAGAGTCGGTGTCCATTAGAGTGTTTTATGTCTGCTGCTGTCACGATTTACTGACTTTTACTGCTGCTACAGAACAAAATAAAGAGTATGTGCTACAGAGACATAATTTTGAGTTGAATCTTGTTCTGAGTGCTAATGAAACAATTAAAGGTGCTGATGGGCAGAACAGAGGTCTTAAAATGATGATGTGACCATCAGCAGCACAGACAGCAGCAGCTGTTGGCAAGTTGTCCATATTATCCAACATTAATGTAGGACAAGTTCAACGCCTTCTTCAACATCATTTTCTGTTTGCTGCCACCAGTCAAATTAAATTCTCAGCGGAGGAACACATCCATCATGCAAATCACCCCGATTGCGTCGTCTCCTTTCACAGTTAAAAATGGCCAGAGATAAAAAGGAGTGGCAGCCATTGAGCATTTGAAAAAGATCTAATCATATTTAATTTTCTTAATTATAAATTATTATTTACAACTGTTCCTATGATTAATATCACACCCTACAACAAAAGTTATCATGCTGCTAGCGTTGCCGAGCCATCCATTACCAGTCACGGTGGGACTGATGATTACATTGATTCAGTTTGACTTGCAGCAGTATTCCCAATCCAGTCTGACTCAGGAATATCTATCCTCGCTAACAAGCCGCCCTGTTTTGCAGAGCTCATCATGTTAACACTTTGCTGCACGCTCCAACAGCTCATCAGCCGCAGAACAGATAAAAGGCAGCATAACCGACAATGAAGGCGCACCGTGTTAGCCCGTATTTAGCAGTCTTATGTATGCAACGTTTTTTGAGGACTTTAAGGAATAGAGGTCTGTTAATGTATGTCGAAGGGTGTCCGGTTGGCACGAGGTCAAAAACACCTCGCTGCGAGCTACGCACTTGACATCACAAACATCCAAAATGCACTTGACATTACCTTCATTACTTTAAAGTCAACATGACATCACTAGTGACCTTGTGTGAGCCTATCAAAGATAATCACCTCTATGCTGAGAAGCCATACGCACACTTGTCTGTTGGGGAGAAGAAAAACAGATAAGGATTGAGCGGGATTTTAACCCCCCGATGCACAATTAAGAACAAGTCTAGGCATGTCCGGCAAGCACCCCATTGCCATCCCATCAGTGGCTGAGCATGAAGTGCAGAATGAATCCACAGATTGTTGGGAGTTTGCACTCTTTCTACACACCAGCAGCTGCCTTGTGCAGCTGCCCGGGGATGCAGCCTGTGATAGATGCGACAGAACTGGTCAAAACAACACACCACGAAATCAGAACAGGTGAAAAAAAAAGTGACTGCCACAAAAGAGGCTTGCTGCAAAGATTCATAAGAGACCCATAACTGGAAGCATGTTGTGCCTCCAAACGACTGCCAGTTTCTTATTAAGCATAACCGGTTTGACAATGAAACCATTTATTTCATAAGCCTTAGCCTCAACACTCGCCTGCTACAGTACTCATCATGTATCAATCAAAACTGTAAAATAAAACTTTTACAACATGGAAACACACAAGCAAAAGGAGCCAGTGTCTCTAAAACCTTCTCTTATGTAATTCTGTACCTTGTAAGTTGGCTCGGTGCCTCAATAGCTAATGAAAGAGCTTACAGAGAAGTTCAGTCATCATATAAAAAAAATCACACTTTAGGCCTTTAATTTGTCCTAAACCTAAATAGAGAGGCAGGAACAATGGCTTTTCATTTTAAATGCACAGATAGATTAGTAGTCGGAGAATAAGTGAGGTGCTTCAGTACAATCGCTATTTCTAAATTCGGGCGTATATGAGGAGGGCTGGCAGTCTGTCAAATATCTGATAAAAAAGGAAAGAGCACTCACATGGAGTTCACTGAGTCAAAAGAAGATGCCTGTTTAACACCACTTATTAAGTTGCACTGACAACTTTGGTAATTTAACAGCTCAAAAATTCTGTCCTTTCATCAAAGTGAGTCATCGTGCACGTTTCCAGGTCTATATTTTTATTCTGGGGCTCTACTGGAATATCTTTACATGATTTACAGTTAAACAAACTCCTTATTTATCTTATACTGGCTCTTTGTGCAGCTCCTCGGTTCAACCTCCATCTGAAACAGGCTGTTTTAGCTCCTGTCTCTTTAAGGCCCCCCCTCCCGATGAGCCCACTCTGTTCTGATTGGTTAGTCCACATAAACAAACAGTAGTAGCAGGACTTCTTTCTTTACTCAAAATATCAACATCTCAAATACATCCGCACATGTTTGAAAAGCATGATATGTCCCCTTTAATGGTGTTGTTGTTTCATTTGATCAGACACACTGACTCCATTATTCCACGCCACATGTAGAATTTCCTGAAATAAATGTTTTCTTTGTGAGAAGCTTGGTCGAACAATGGAAGATTATCAAGTTCTATATAAAACAAAAAGGGAAACTGGAGGAGGAAATTAAAAAAAAATCTTTAAACGTTGAAATGGTAAAAATGAGTTTTTGTAATTTTTTCCATTGGGGCGTTACTGAAAGCCTAGTTACCTGCAAGAGGCAGAATTTCCATATAGTGTAATTAGATATTTGTTCATACCATGAATCAGTATGTGGTTTTGGTCTGAAGTGGGAGAAAAAAGTGAAAAAGTACAGGCACCGTGGTTTCTGCAGCAGTGGTTAATGGATAAACAATAGACTGCATTCTTCGCTCTCCTTTTTTTTCCGTTCTTCCTTGTCTTTTTATAGATGCCTTTCTTTCTTTTTAATGTCTCCCTGCCTCCCCCTTTGACATGGGTTTAAACCGAGCCATATCATTAGGGAGTCAAGAGCATCTCTGTTGTGCCTGTGAGGTTTCCCCTCTCAGTTATATAATGATCTTCCCGTAGGCCTCTTCTCGTGTTGGCGGCGCTCCCTGCTAACCCGGCCCAGCTTTGGCCCGGCTCCAGTCCAAACAGAACCCACTTTGTCCTTTACTCTGTTTTTGGCACCAGCTGTTTGTGCACGACTCCAGCAGCTGACTCCTTTGTTTTACTTACAGCCGGCTTTTTCTTCTTACATCACCTTCTTTCCTTTTTTTGATCTGTTTTACAGGCCTCGCTGTTCCCTCTCATCGTCTCTCCCTGTCTTTCTGTTTTTCTCTTTCTCTCTTTTTTGTCTCATTTCTATTGACATTTTTTCCAGCTCTCGCCTCAAGCTCTTTTCCCCCCACTGTCTGCAGAAGAGGCTGTTAGTGCTGTGATGTATGAGGGCAGCTGACGCCCACCTGCTTCCCAGCAGTCAGTCTGGAGGGTGTTTCTAAGCTCCAGCGTCGGCTATTGGCTATTCACTCGGCTCTATGGACGAATCAATACCAACTGTCACACCTGTCGCAGCTCCTGGTGAACACTGGACACGGTCGCTGCAGTTAAACCATTAGCAAAAATGACTAATGAAGATATAATTAATTTTTAGCACTGCCAGCAAAGCGTCATGATTGGTTATTCTTTTAAATCGTCATGATATCCCACTAAAGGTGGATTAAGTTGTGTTTCATGGAGGACAGACGGCGGCGTCATTAGAAATGATTTACGCTCCTTTTATTGTGGTTAATTTGAAATGGTAAAATTCATACGAGGAGGAAATTGGCTTAATAATTGAGAGCCACTGAGAGACGATTTTCCAATAATTACTCTCCTGTCACTGGCAGAATAACTGAGAATCCTCCTCTCTGCTATCTCAGCTTTGCACAGGTGAAAAGGACATCTGGTGACCTCCTCACTGGAGATAAATGGCTGGTCCTGGCTGGCTGGTTTATGAGAGATCCTAATAATGTCTCCAATCAAGTGATTTAATTGTTCGCACCGTTTCTGTCTCACAAATAAATAAAGGCATTTAAAGAGGAGCCTTTACTCTCAGTTAGGGAAGCAGGATAGTAAGTCATGGAGTATCTGCAGAAAACTCACAGAAAAGAATCAATTAAAGTGTTAAAGAGCACTTTTGTCAGCTCCTCAGAAGCTGTCGGCGCAAATTTCCATTTTAACAAGAAGAAGCCTCAAAGAAAGAACGAAACAGGACAGTATCAACACTGAGGTCAGATGTCATTCCCATCATGACTTTATTATTTCCTCCATACATGTCTCAGCATCAGTCACGGGGTAATTGAGCAGAAGGGTATTGATTTGATGTCCAGGGTAATTGTGTGTTGGAGCAGTGTAACTGGCAGACGTGACAGGTTTACGGGGCCGGTGATGTATAAACTTTGAATTTTATGTCGTACATCTGTCAGATCAGGGTGTGAGCGTGGCTGCTACCTTTCTGTAACAGCTCAATGTGTCCGATTGATTTGTGCTCCAGGCGTCTCTCCTCAGAGTGCTGTCAATCTTGACTAATATGTACTCCGTGCTGGTTTTATGCAGACAACGCTGTTATTTACCAACCCAGCGCAAAGCATATTAGTTTCACAATAACAGCTCTGAAATTGTGAGATGCCTATCTGTTTTTTCTAGTCTTTTCTATTGGCCTGTGTCCACAAAAGGTTACAGATGGCTTTGGTTTAAATATTGCACATTTGAAGCGGCTCTTAGGGCTCCTAGCAGGACACTAACCACTGTTCTAAATCAAGTGTGGTTTAGGATCAAAATTTCAAGCTTTGCAGGTCAGCTGCTCCTGTTTTGATGAAACTGTCTTTCTTTGACTAAGAAGACCTATTAAGAATGCATTAGCGAACTTGTGGATACACTAGTTTAGCATTATGCTCGTGGATTTGCTGGGCGACCCTGTGTTGTTTTGACAGAACTCTCTGCGTTGGCACTCCACTACGTCCCCATTCAAATGAATCAGAAGGCTGCATTTTTTCCGTCTGAATGCCACCTAAGAGTTTTACTTTCAGCGTGACTGCTAAACATTTTCTATCCATCTCCATTTGGTTTTATTTACAATGAGCATTACAACCTCATAATGCTGCTAGTGTGTCTGTTAGCTCACTTTAACAAGTAACTTAATAGCTCTGCACTACAGTCTTGCTTCCCTTTCACTTCTTTGTTCGCTCTTGCAGGATGTCTGAGGATGTTGCTGTGGGTAAATCTTGTTAGCATTTGTCTGATTTTAACTCCTGCCGCTGCTCCTAACTGCATCCACATTTTTTTTGTTGACAACTGTGCTATGACGGGTCTCCATCACTCTGTCCTGGCCCCTACATTATGTAACTGCTTTTGTTTCTGAATCTTTTCAGCCGTTGCTCTGTTTGTCTGTTTGTGCAGGGTACACTGCGAAATGACCAAAGCACACACACACACACACACAAAAAACAACAACCAAGGCTCGAAGCATTTCATCTGTGCAGGAGGGATAGATACCACTTATCAGTCAGTGCCTGCTCAAACCACACAGAAAGATTAGAGTGAAAAGGAAACTCAAACACCAACAACCTCTGCTTTTGTGGAGACTCACTTATTCCCAAGATGTCCCACTAATGGCTACCTCTGTCTGTTTGAACGACTCCGCCTCTGCCTGCCCTCATATCACTCAGCAGCACTACTTAGAGAGTGATGAGGAAATGGCCTTTTCCTGATGTACCTTGACAGGATGAGAGAAAGTGTGTTAGTGTGCATGTGTGCGCGTGTGTGTGTGTGCGTATACTGCGAACATCCACGCTCAGCTGCCTGTGGGGAGAATTTACCGTGTAATTACAGAGGAGAGAAAATGAAAGAGACAACGAGAGATAGGGACAAAATAGAAAGTGTGTGAAGCTGAGAGGAATGTGCTGATTAATGGGTGATCGAAGGCAGGCAGCGTTCCTAAGCAGCCCGCCTCATTACCGTTCAGTCTGACCCAACAGTCCCTTCATTAGGCCTTAAAACAGCCTGTTAAAATACTGCCCGTGTGTGGTATCCTCATTAAAGCTACAGATGATAACCAAACAAAGGCCAGATTCCCTTTTGTCGGTTCAGACCGCTGTGTTTCAGCCAAGAAAAAAAAAAAGACTGCTTTGTGTTGGGCTGTGTAAACGGGTTGTCTTTCATCATTCTTATTTTTGATAAAACAGTTTCGTAATAACTTCATAACTTTTTTCTCAATTCTCTCCGACCCCTTTGGCTTATAAAGCAGTGTCACCCAACAAGTCGTCCAACCTAAATAATAAAATATGTTTGACATCGCTTTCTGAAAAGATCCTCTTTCTGAATCCCCTCTGTCAGCAGGATGTCATTATACATGACCATTAAATAAAAGATTCATGTGTTCATCGTTTTTTTCTGATTTGCCAGCTCTATGATAACAGTTTGACTCAAGAAGGATTGTGGTTAAAACCAAACAACGTTGGCAGTTGGTAGCAGACAGGATGCTTGAGGTGAACGTGAAAGCTCCCTGCAAGTCAAAATCCAGGGCTTCAGCTCGCTCTGAACGATTTGTTTGCAAAGTTACCTCTCAGTAGAGGCAAGCATCTACGTCATGACGTCAGATTTGCACATGCCCACAAATGCCTTTTTTTTTGCTAAGGTTGTTCACATTGTTTCAGATTGTGTTCAGGCTCGAACGTGTATGGATGTATTTGAGAAGTTTCTATTTCGAGTAAAGGACGAGAAAAAGAAGTGAAATCTGTCTGCTGTTGTTTGTTTACAGACGCTTGAAGCCAGCTTTCAGGTGCTGGCAAATCAGAACACAGCATTGGGAGGGGGGCCTTTAAGAGTTAAAACGACCTGTTTCAGACAGAGGCTGAACTGAGGTGCTGCATAAAGAGCTGGTATAAGATAAATAAGGAGTTTTTTGAACTGTAAATCATGCAAAGATATTCCAGTAGAGAAAAATTAATTAAAATGACATTTTTCAAGGGGTCAAAGAGGTTATAATAAAGTCGAGATCAAAATGACATTATTGGTGTCTCAGTATTGTTAGTGATTACGTAACACCAACATCACAACACGTACATGCTCTGCTTAGTCATAACTTCACACCATCACAAACACTTACTGGATTTCTGGTCTGACCTCAGTAAATGTGATTAAAGGTTAGGGTATACGTGACATTTTGTCTGAAGCTGAGAACAATAAATTGGTGGAAAGTCCATGCTGAGCGCCATCACAAACATATTTGTGTTAAAGGGGAGAGAGCAAAGATTAAATTTACTGCAAAAAGTGCAAGTATGTAGTATAAGTGGCAATGTTTCTGCTGCAGTTTTGAATGAAAGAGATCATTTAGCATTTTGTATTTGCTGCAGTCTAAACTTGGAAAAGGTCATGCCCTCTGTAGTTTTAAATCCTTCTGATCTTTGTAATTCTGATCCTTTATTTTTTTTTTAGATGATGACTAAGCTATATTTAAGTCTAGAATCATCATGGGTCAGTATGGAGGTAGAAACCAATGTTACACACACTATCTGGTAGGAAAAAGTCACAAAAGAGTCCTCAAATGATGAAACAGCCACTCTGTGTCCATTAGCAGCTGAAATACGAGCTTCATCACTGATCCTCTACCTGCTCACTCACTGTTAGCCTCGTCGTCTCAATCCCTGATATGAAAAATTTCCGTGTCTCTGCTGTCCTCTGTTCCACTGTCAGGTCGACCATTTGATCAATCGTGCTGCGGGTGCTGTCTGGAGGATATATTGCCGTGGTAACAGAGTCGGCTGTGCTGGACAGTAGAAGGGAAAGACTGACTCATCACGCTCAATAAAACAAAGAGCAAACAACAAGTGCGTCAGGGACGGATGTGCCGCAGCTATAAATGTCAAAAGCATCATTTCCCAGGGAGCGAGCCGGTTGGATCACAACAGAGCTCTCCAGGCGGGATGTTATGACAGAAAATATGTTACAGCCGACTGACCTCATCATCATTTTCCATACCTGAAAAAACAAACTTTTATACTTGAGTGATAAGAGGTAGAGGCCGGGAAGACTCGGCTTTTATTAACAACAAGCTTAACACACACAGTCCAGTTGACCATTTAGCAGCTGTTCTGGAGCTTTCGATCGTATCACACAATCTTCCTCAGCAGATGGAGTTGTCATGGAAATGTCACTTTCAGGACTTCTCATTCATGTTGATCAGAGATTTTTGATCATATATTTTGGTCTTAGAATATATTAGTTTTGTGGTTTTAGTTCTTTAGTTTTATTAACTTGTATCCCCACTTTCAGATTGTGTGTCTTGTTGGTGCAACATAAATAAACTTACTTCAACTGCAGTTTACAGAGAATAATAAGGATTTTACAGTTTTCACACAGTGTAAAAGTGGGATAAACTTCTGTAAAAGAGAAATCTGCATTGTAAAAAACAGGTTTTTTACATAAAGTCTTTAAGCATTCTTCTTCTTGAAGCATGTCTGAACTGCGTTTGTCTCTTTAATGCTTTTTGTTAAAAAAAAACAGGGATCCTCATCTCAAACAGCTCTTTGATTAAAGCCGCAACAGATGATTTGATGAAGCGGATATGTTTTACATTTTTTCAACAACTTCATCATGTCGCTTCACTTCCTTGCAGCAGCTCACAGCCCAACCTTAAGTTTCTATATCACAGAAATCTCTTCTGTTAATGGTGCCTCAAGTTTTAATGTCAGTCCTGAAAAAAGGTATCTGTCAGTGGGAGGTTGGTGCCAGTGGGTGTAAAAAAAAAAAATCCCATATTTAGCTTACAGCTTGTTACAAGAAATATGAAATTATTTCTTGGCAAATTATGAACACTGCCTGTCTCAAGATACAGTTTAATTCAAAGAAAACACAAACAGCTCCTCTGGTGGAAAAAAACAACTTTCTGTTGTGTTTTTTCTTTGGTTTCGAGCATCTTTTTTTGGACGTTTGAGTTCTGTGTTTACTGATTGTCAACTGCCACGAGTGCTTCAAACAGGCTGTACTATATTGGAAAAAGAGTAAAAATCACTATAACTCAGGAAAATCATCAGAAAAACAACATCTCTGTCATTTGTAGACATGCAGGGTTATTCCGTTTTATGCTTTTGGGCCTTACAGCATTAACCTTTGTATCTCTGATTGTTTTTAGAAACACTTTATTGCATTTAAAGTGCCCTAATCCTCTTTTTTCCTTTGAGAGGCTCGACAGCACAACATCATAAAAGATAAAAGTCTTTGTTATTTTATGTGAATTTCAGACATTTGGTCATGAGATGAAACTTAGCAGCTGTTGCTTTGTTTTGCTGCTTCTAACTTATGTTTGTTTTTATTTTTTTATCATATTTTTTTAGATGTTTTAGTCTCTCCGAGGGGTAACGCAACTGCTGCTTGTAATAATTCTGTGTTCCAAATAAAAATATTTAAAACAACAAAAATGTTTGAGCATCAGTCAGATAGATGGACAAACCAACCAGGCCTCCTGTTTCTCTTTTGGCTTTGGTAGATAGAGGGAGCTACTCTCCTGTAGTTCACCTGTCTCTGATTGAACCTCTGAGTGTGACAGTTTCATAATAACAGCCTCTTCTTTCTGAGGCCCAGCTTGAATCCCAGACACACAGTGAATTCCATGGAGTAATATTCAGCTCTATTGGTGGTAAAACTATCTTTTCAGATCATTAATTTCACACTGTATTGGTTTTAAGATGAATCATTTTATTCCAGCTCTTTTACTGACCTTCCTCCTGTTCAATTTTTAATGAGAGGAGATTGGATGGTCAGCCGAAGCTCTTGTGTTGTACATCCTCTCCTGTTCCTACAAGTAGTGGTATTGGCTTTATTTGATTTGAGGACAGTTCAAATGAACGCTCTGTGTTCTGAATGGCCATCTGCTCTAACCTTGTTTCATCGACCATAAACAGGCCGGCTCCATCAGTGAAAAAAGGTCTTGGCCAAATATTTGCCGCTCTTCGACCCCATTTGGTTTAGTGTGTTCTCTGTTTGCATTTCAATGACCCACGGTCAGTGTCAGAACGATGGCACGTGTGTCCCTGACGAGCTGTCCCCTGATAAGACGCCAGCAGAAGAGAAAGGCACCGAGGCCTTGTGGGATAAGAGCAGGGTGAAGGATGGAGCAAATGTAGACAGGCTGCTGGTTCACACACATACACACACACACACACTCCAGCTCTGGTATCAATCTCCTCACACAGATCACACACCCTGCTGCACCACAAACCACCTTTATGATATCTCCGGAAGTCTTCTTGTCTTGTGTTCTCTACCTTTAACAGCTCATATAATAATACCCCCACTGACAAGTGTCAAGCAAAAGCATCGGGGAGCAATTGTTATTCATTGCTTTATTATCTGAACAGCACTTGTCGATTAAGTAACACCTCCCAGTGTGCGCCTCCTCAGTCAAGCATACTGTAGAGCCTTTTAATCCCCAAGCCTCCTAATTATTGCTCATGCAAATCACAGATCAGGGCTCAAAAAATATTTTGTGAAAGAGAGCGATAGAAAGAGAGAGAGAGAGAGAGTGTTTGTGAGAGGATAAGGGGATGCAGGAGTGCGTCTGTGCATGCACGAGCGTGGAAGTGTGTAGCACTTTTTTGAATTGCTGCAGATATGGAATTAGCTGAGGAGGACGGGATTGTGCGGATTAGGCGGAGAGATTTTACCAAACACGGACTCCTATGTGTAATTCATTTTGGCGTCCTTGAAATTGCTGTGAGAAATTCAGCAGCTGCAACAGCAGCACTGAGAGTCCTCAAATAGGCAGAATCCAGCCCCCCTACAACCACCCACAACATCCACACCACCATAACCACTCCCACGTTTCTCTGAAGCATGATTGCATGAAAGCCGTTGGGGGTGTGAATGCAATGGTTTTGGGGTTTTTTTTTGTGAATTTTGCAGCTCCTAAAAATATTCAAGTCTTTGTGGGGAATGGATGTCATATCTCACAGTTTGATGCCTCTCAATGTGCGCCCCTAATCCTGTGAAAGTGCACCGGTTGGTTCATCCAAATCACCGAAAACATACTGTATATTCCCATTTACTTAGTGTAGTTGTATCTCACCGCAGACAATTTTGGTTTTCAGATCTTCACTGCTGAGACTTCTGCCACCACCCCAAAACAGTGGATGTCAAAGGTGGGGGAAAAAAATGTTGAAAAATGAAAACCGAGAGACTCAACGGAAAATTATCTTTCCAGAAACAATATCATGGTTATTCCAGATAATCCACAGACCTCTCTGTGTAGTATCCGAAGTGACTGAGACACTGTTTCTGGGAAACAGTAACACTAAATTGCTATTGAGATTTTTCATTTTTCATGAGTCATTGTCATTTTCCAGTTTTAGGAGCACCACAAAGTAAATTAAATTCACTTTCATTGTATTGTGGCGGCAGCAGAATTCTAAAAAGGCAGAAAAATAAAGAGGGTAAACCTGAGTTTATATGATGCGAGGGGCTAACAGCAGTCCAGCTGCAGCATGGGTCATAGTTCAGCATCGATATCACAACTGCAGCACTAGATGAAATTATCGTTCATGATCAGGCCACATCAGGCTTTAATTACAGCTCCCACAGTAATTGTGTTTATATTTTTATGTATCTACACACTCCGATACAGTAGGTGGCGGTATGCACTTAGTTGGTTTGCGGTCTGCCAAAAAACACAAGAAGAATAAGAGTACACTTGCAACACAATATGTTGTTTTTACAATTTTATTTTGGTATGAATTAAACAAACAAAGATATAGTGTGTTAATTAGTGTTTACCCCTTGTTTACAGTCTTCGTGCTAAGCTAAGCTAATTGGTTACTGATGGTAGCTTCATATTTAGCATACAGACATGAGAGTGGCATCAGTCTAACTCTCTGCAAGAAAGTGATTTACCAACATGACAACCAGCCCTTTAAGTAAACAAATTAGGTGAACTGATCCTTTTTTGTTGTTGGACTGAAATGCTGTTTGTTCTGCAGAGTGTCTTCAGAGTACAGAATGTGGACTTATATCCAGAGGCAGAAAAATAAACCCCACACACCATCTGAATTATAGAAGACAGCATCAAACATAAAGGTTAGCACATGCAGCAGCTCAGAGAGTGAAGTATTCATAAAACTGTAACATGCACTCATAAAACATCATTGCACTGCAGTTGCAAGATAAACACTGTTATATTCCCTCCAACGGCCACTCAGAGAAAAATTACAGCATTTTTTTTTTTTTTTGTGAATCCACGCCTGGTAAAACATCTGAGGATAGCTGTGCCACAAGTTGCAGCTTGAAAAACACATAGATGGATGATGAGGTGCGGCATTTCATCGAGCGTAACTCATCGTCAACATTGCCTCGACGGCCACACCTGTGAGGGAGATCATAAAGTTCCCAGCTGCTACCATCCATTCAATAAAAAATAAAGCTGAGAACAAAGTGTCTCAGCCTGTGTGATGTGTAAATTCTGAGCTGCCTGTCATCTTTGTCTCTATCGCCTCCGTTGTGGCTCTGCAGAGCAGCCGAGCCCCGGGAGGTGTACCTGAACTTTACCCAATCCATTACAGCATACAGTGTACAGTAAGAGGATTATATCACCAATCCCCTGATGTCACTGTAAAGCCACAGAGGCCTTAACTCATAGTGAACCCCCTCCCTCGCCCTCTACATCTGCCTCCCCCGTCAGCCTGGATGGTGCCGCCCATCATGATCTGGCAATCAGTTCACAGGTCTAAACCTTTTTCCCTCAGGCTGGTGATGAAGGGAGCTTCTGCACATGCTCAGATACTTGATTCATTCTCTGGCTGTTTGACTGGCAGAACAACTGACAAACTGCCCACAGGAAACAAAGGGCCATATGGTGTGAGCAAAGGTGCTATATAAAGCCATTTAAGCCATTTGTTCTTTGACACGGAGGTGCCCCAGTTTAGACTGAGGAGGATTTCCCCTGGAAATTGACATTTTGTTCATTCATGCCATACAATTAGATCAAAAGACCTCTGAAACCGGCTTCATCTTGATTAACTGATCACCAAATGTTGCCACAACACTACAGTGAAGGTTTTTCCACCATCAAAAAGCCAATGCTGGAGATGGTTCCCAAACCAAATCTTGAGCCACTCTGACAATTTCCATCACTCAAAAAACTGGCTGATAAAATCAGCTTTATTCAGCCTAAAGCAGGTTTTCCCAACCTGAGGAGGAAATACATCTGAGGGGTTAGATGATTGATGATTAAGAAAGCAGAAAAACTGTAGACAGTACTGGAAAGTTTCACACTTACAAACTTAGATGCAATAATTTACTGTTTCTCAACGTGTCAATATCAACACTTCCGTCTTCAGGACTCTCCTGGTGTTTGCCAAAATGTCAGTCTTTCAAAGCTGAAATCAATGATTTTCTCTAAGGGCTGATGATACTGAAATTACTAATTTAGAGGTCTGCTCGGCTGCTGTGAAAAATTGGATATCACTAAATTTCCTGCTTCTAAATTCGGATAAAACTGAGATGCTGGCTCGTTAGTCCTGTTAGACACAGACACCAGTTTGATCAAGTAACATTAATGCTTGACAAATGTGTGACTTCACAAAGTGTGGCAGCCAAGAATCTTGATGTTACGTTTGATCCCAGCCTCTCTTTTGATAAGCACATTAAAGAAATCACCAAGACTGCCTTTTTCCACTTATGTAACATCGCTAAAATTCAGTCTTCCCTTCTGCTTGTTTGTTTCACAACCACATGGGCATCCAAGCTGTGTGCCCCTCTCTCTTTTCTCCTTTTTCTCCTCCTGTCCTTTCTTGTCTCTCAGGCATCTCTTGCAACAGTTATATTCATTCACTCAAGGCCGACCAACGAGCCCCTGGCCTCATGTTATCTTACATAGACAGAGACTTTAAATTTGTTTAATTGGTATTTGGAGACAAAGTTGCATCCCTAACCAGAACCAGCAATTAATTTATTCTACTAACAAATACTGTCTGTGTGGCCAAATGCCATTTTAGTCCAAAAAAAAAAAGGAAAATACTGTTGCATTTGTGTGACATATTCCCTTATGATGATGAATATGTCAAGTCTCTTTGCATGTTTTGATATTTGCATCATTTTTGCATTAGGAGCACATTTGTCTCAATTGTTCTGGTTGTACTTTTGTGTTTTGTCCTTTAGGGGCCACCGTAGTTTGTTGCTAGAAAGCTGCTTCATCCGGTCGTGTTTTCATTCAGCTCTCAAGCTGATGAAAACAAATACAACGCCAATTCCAAGTGCAGCTCTCTGCTACTGTCAGTGTCAACGTCAGCTCTCATTGGCTCACCTTGGCCTGTGAACAGTCGTCCATCATCCTGCACACAGACCAGCTGTGCCTCCCCGTCTGATCCGGTCCTCTTAAGCACAGAAGGCCCTCAAGACTGAAGTCTGCCAGGTGACTGAGGCTCCCGGTTTGCTATCTCAGCACTTTGTTTGAGGTTAAGTGAAGGCTATTCATTGTGGTCTGGGTCCAAGCGTCTGACTCTTACCTGGGATTATGTCCCTCCATTAGTTAATCACCCTCACGCTAAACCTCCTAAACCCAGCGCTCGAACAATAGAAAACATCTCATACAATCAATCAGCATTTTTTACGGCGGTGCTCAGAGACATCACTGTGCCTGCAGTCGTATTATTTATATGGGCGATAAATTGGTCGTCTTTGCTGCAACATCTGCTGAGTTTTATCTCACGCTCTTAGAATGATGTCTGGCATCCACATGGCAGACATTTTAAGCAAATTACTGAACACATTCCCCCCGCCGGCGTGATCACTTTATTGTCATTAAAAAGGTTTGCTGCTTTGATGTCTGAGGCTGTAGTGCAGTTACACACAGCAGGCAGTAAATGTCCAAATGTGGAGGGTACACGGTTGCGTAGGTCAGGATAAGAGTTTCTGTTCCTTTTAGAAAACTGTCCTGTATCACTCACCCATGCTTGACCCATTGCTCAATTACCGTTCAATACAGTGGGTCACTTTGACCAGATCTGTTGGGTACACAAATTAAGGGAAAGGACAAGTGAAATACTAAAAAAAGCATCATGAGCTCACCACATTTGACAGTGATTAACTCTGTGGTTCACTTAATCCTTTGCTCACTTTGGTCACAGAAAGCGCCCATTCAGTACTTTTGCAGTAAATGCCAGAAATGGTGAGGATATTCATTTCAGAATAAAGAATTTTTATACGACAACAATACAAAACTGTCAAAAAGTGCAAATTAGCCGAAGCATTTCCTGACAGTGAGCTCCAAAGTTTAACAACCCCTGAGCTCTGCTTTATTCCTGCTGTGCTTTTCCAAAGTGCAAAGAAAAAAGAAGAAGAAGAAAAAAAAAAAAAGAAAAGCATGGGAGAGTGTTAACTGTCTTCTGTAGAGCCATTCATAGTCTCTCTACCGCTGGAAATGCTGGTGAGGAATTCGGGGAATGCGACTTCTCGGCAGAGATCAAAAGGGTTGAACATTAACTGTGCTGAACTCTTCAGCCCTCCAGTGCTGCTCCCAGGGACTGCCTCTCAAGTTCAAGGGTCCCGCAGGAGCCCTGTTGAATGCTCAGTGTCAATAACAGGTACGTCACATGGAGCGGTTACACGTGAAGCCGGGGCTCATCTCCTTTTTCTGGCCCCAGCATCCTCCCAACCTATGCGCGCACACACACACACATATATATATATATGTGTGTGTGTGTGTGTGTGTGTGTATATATATATGTACGGACCCACATACATGACAAAACATACATACATAATGGGAAATATAGGTGATTAGACACTCATACACACTTGCCGCTGCCACTGTGGGGCAGAGTAGGTTTCAGAGAGACAAAAACAAAATGCACAAATAAACACTTATAAGCACATAATTTCTGAATAAAATGAGAAACACTATGTGGGAATAAATGAAATTCTCAGGCACTTACCGTTTTGCAATAACTAAAGCCCAACATGTATTTTGCAAGTGCTGCCAGGCCTTAACCTGAGGTGACAACTGTTCTCCAGATGAGTTCTCAACACTGGTCTAACACCTGCAGTATTTGAGGCCTCCGGAGGGGTTTGTCTTTGTCGGGCACTTTGAATACACCCTAGTGGGTGCCCCCCATATCTAGGAACTGTCAGAGCAACCTGCAAATGAGTGAGCCTAAACATAAATCATCCAGATTATGGACCATAAATAAGTGATCTTTGTACTGAAATGCCTCTGGTCCTTTCAGTCCACCTGCTGATGGCTGTTAAGAACAGTCATTCAAACCTTATCAATTAATGAGCAAATTGGAAATTCAGTTCAATTCAGTTCATTTTTTTCAGAGCAGTAGTCCTTATAAGGAGAAGATGAAAGACATCAAAGCATCAGTTGATTGATGAGAGAAAAAAAAAACGGGGCTTTCACACACTTACAGTACACATCAGGTACACACACACATCCAGAGTGCAAGCACACACAGACACACACACATAATACAGCTGAGGAGGGATTAGTGTCAAATGCTACAACTATTGTACATACAGTATCTCTTTGCGGAGGCCTTGGCAGCGTTCCCAGGTAGCTACTACTGAACAGGACTTTGGGTGGGTGCCATGTTTTGACAGTGAGGGATGGGGACATCCATGCAGCAGCTGTGGGTCTCTGTCACAGGGCTGGAATGGGAGGTAAGAGGGTTCACTGGGTGACGCTGCGGTGGAGGCGTCCTCTCTTGTAAGATGCTCAACCCGCTTCCTGCTGGGGACCCGGACAGATTTATGGCCCCGCAAATGAAATGTAAAAGCAGCATACTCTGCGGAGGCGGAAACATGGATGCTCATGCATTTGTGTGCCTGCTATGATTGAACGTATTATTATAGCTATTATGTTTGCATATAGTGCACTTAAAAAAACTGCAAAAATGTGACCCTCCTTTTTATACTGTTATGATGTCGGATGTTCAACATGGTTAAAAGTTCAAAACATGAGGTGAATGTATGTAAAAAAAAAAAAGCTCCGTGCAAGTCAAAAGCCAGGGCTCCAGCCTACTCTGAACGCTTTGTTTGCAAAGTTACCTCTACATGTGCGAACAATTGGACATCAGATTGTTCGCACATGACCACGAACGGCCGTCCACTGGTGGCCTCTGTTGCTTGTGGCTTGAAAATGTACTTGAGAAGTTTCCATTTCGAGTAAAAAAACGACATAAATCTGGCAGAAAATGTGTCACTTAGCAATAAGATGCTACCAAAAGCTGTGAGACTGAACAGTAGAAGATAGACAGCAGACGTCATCCTCCACCACATACAGTAGGTGACATACTTTTTTTTTTTTTTTAAATCACTAAGAGAAGTTAAATTGGGAAAGACGACACAAATGAACAAAAATGCAAATGTTCTATTTGATTAAGACTTTGGAGTTAAATAGATAGATAAAGGGCCCTATAGATAACAGCCAATTGGTGAGCCATAAATGGAGAGACAAAGCAGGAAAGATGGAGTTAAATATTTTACAGCCAAATGATCATTGGACGATGACGAAATCTCAGTGAAATTATTGGACAATAAGCGAGAGGTGAAACCCCGGACTGATGATGATAAGAATGATGTATTTCTGCATGAACTTTGGCTAAAAGTCTTCATTAACTGTTTCAGGTTTTGGCCCAATTTTTATGGTTAAGTTCAGCTATATTTGGTTAAAGCCGACACAGTGATGCTTTGACGATATACACTCACAAACATAACTGAAAATCAGCCATCATTTTTCATGCTGTGTTTCCGATACTGATATAGGACAGTATTGTGTATGCTAACATTAGTGATGTCAGAAAATCTTTAACAGCATAATAACGATATTTAGTTGATGTCTGGTATTGATCCTTGTATTAAAAATCCAATGTCAAAACCAGTGTCAGTCAATTTGAAAGGGACAGCAGATTTTAGCCCAGGGCCACAGCCTTGTTTACATTTGTTTGACAGACTGTGCCTTTAAGGATACACAAAATGACTGCGGTTAATATTAGATTAAGGATTTGGACAAGGTTTCGTTATTATATAATGTCTTTATTGTCAAGCAATGCCCTGGTTGAGTTCACATTTTAATGTGCAAATAAGACAAAAAATGCATTTATTTTCATAAATATAGGCACAAATTTTCTATGAAATCAGGCCACTGGGTACACTTATCTACAGATATCCTTTAATATCTTTGATATATATATATATAAAATATACAGTAGGTTAATAAATACAGAGTACCAATCAGAGTCCTACTGCTTCACACTGCATACTCAGCAGGTATCTGATCAAAAGACATGCTCAGTGGCCCCCGGGGGACCGTGGTGACACTCTCACATGAATATTTGACAACCCATCAAAGTCATGTGAACAGGGTGAAATGCAAAAAAGGCTGCTCTTAATTATCAGGGGCGCTTTTTGCCCCCTCATTTTACAGGCTTTTTATGAATCTTCAAGGGCACATTTGCCCTGAGCCCTTGTTAATTACTGACCATGGTTAGTGTGTGTGTGTGTGTGTGTATGTAAATGTCTTTTGTCCGATTTCTTCACTCATAATTCAGTCTAGTTATCAGATAACTGTCTAAAAGCCCCGCAATCTTTCCGACAGACTGTGGTCACAGAGTGGCGGCGTACTTTTGCTGATAAGTACAGGTTTTCGCTCAGGTGTGCACTTTGCCCCATCCCTTTAACTCTGACGACAGGCTTCTCAGCACAGAAGAAAGCAACACGAATGACGTTGGAGGGTCAAGTTTGTGGACAGCACAGGTCAGGGCTCAGCTGAGGTGGCCTTAAGCCCAAAACCCTGAGCTGTGGAGTTATTTCAGTCCAAAGCTAGTAATGAGATGCATACTTGTGTGCATGGCAGAGACACAGAGGCCCTTCATGTACACAGCATCCCCAAGTCTCCTCCTCTGTGAGCTAACACAGCCAGCCATTCACTGTCTGTCACACTGCAGCACATGATCCTCACACCCACAGCCGTCCTAATCAGCCTATTTATGAATGTGGTGGCATATAAAAAAGACATTTCGTCTCGCGGCTGTGACTGCGCACAAAGGCGATAATTGATTTATTCAGTTTAAATAATAAAAGCTTCTTCATGAGGTCAAGGGCGTTATTCCCCCAGAGTCATTAATTTCAGGCGTCGTGGAGTTGCACTCTGTGAACTCTGCCAAGCGTGTGGCTTTTTTCTTGGTCTGAGCTGTCATTTGTGGATGCGCATGATTCTATGCTGCTTCTCCAGAACTATACTCATCCCGAAACAACAGGCGCTATATTAGATGGGAGATGCCTAAACGCCACTGCACTGAAAATTACAAGCTTTGATGCAATTGTGGTTTCTCTTTGTGTGTGTGTGTGTGTGTGCGCGCGACAACGACTTTGAGCTGTTTTCTCGATCTCACATCACAAGGTCTCTGCCCATCAGATCACTTACCAACATAGTGGGTGGAGAGAGCAGCTGCTTCTCTGTATTCTTGTTGTCTCCACAATGTCTGAGACTGCAGAAGTCAAGTGAGTGTCTCTTATTGGATAAAATGGATGGATTAATGTGGCTGCATGTATTATTATTAAATCAGGAAGTCCTGTGATATCATGTTGGACGAAGAGTATCTTGAAATCTGCGGATCTCGCATTTGTTTGTTATCAACATTGTCTGTCAGTAAATTTCATGCTGTCTGAATCAGAGCAGCCTACTCAGACAAGAAGTGGAGTATCACTGAAATTACTGTAGACAAATCTGCATGTGTGACCTGAAAGCCCTGCATACCCTCATGCCCTAGAAGCTATTTTTGCACTGAGGTTTCCCATACTTTTTTTTTTCGTGTATCATGTAACATGATACTTTATCCCCTCTATTTATCATCATCATTTATCAGCGGGATATAACCACTTAAAAAAATGCTATAAGGACATTTTCAAGTGTTTCTTAAAGGTTCTATATGTAAGAACAACAACAACATTATTTCCTCAACAAAGGAGCAGAAAACAAGCTCCAGAGCGATAGCACATCATAGCTTACCCCCTTTTTTTTCTGTTGGTCCAAAGGTGGTAATAAGCACACATTTCACAACAAAACCACAACGCGTTGCTCCCGGCCACAGCTTGCTGAGCCTTCTGGTGTTTAGTAAACATGGGTGGTAAACAAAGTTGGCAGTTTGTGGGTCAGGTCAGGTTCCGGTGGTTGATTAACGCATACTTTTTGCGGGTCGGACAGAGCAGATTGGCTCTCTAGAGATGCTTTGCAGAAACACGGAGCAAAACATAAGCGAGGAAAAAGACATCACCTGCAATAGTCGCAGCATGAAGCATCAGTAACAGGTGTTTAAATAGTTAATGAATGATTGATAACACAGTATAACATAGCTGTAATCATATGTAACGATATATATACAAACACACATGAACCATACAGAATTTATTAACAGATGTACAAATCATTCACAGACATGTTTAAAACAGTTTACTAATGTGATCAAATCTCATGAAGATATGTTGAGCATGAAGGTTCATTATCCACATTGGAAATAGCAGTTTGACAAAAAATTCTTAAAGTGCTTTTTGTGATTTATGTTATTTTTATACTGTTATGATGTCAGATGTCTATGTTAAACATGGTTAAAGGTCCAAAACTTGAGGTCAACATATATAAAAATGCTCCCTATAAATCAAAAGCCAGAGCTTCAGCCTGCTCTGATGCCTTATTTGCAAAGTTACCTCTACTTCCTCATCGTGATGACGTCAGATTGTTCGTCCACGTCCACAAACAGCCGTCCGTTCTGTAGCCTTTGTTTCTAATGTTCAATGTGTTGTTAGCGTTGTCCACTCGCATATTTCAGATCTGATTCGGGCTCCAACATATACGGATAAATTGGAGAAGTTTATACTTTGAGTAAAGGACGAGAAAAAGAAGTGAAATCCGGCTACTACTGGTTGTTTATGTAACCACCAGAGCCGCAAGAAGTCGGCCGAGATGCAACTCAGGAAGGGGGGCCTAAACAGACAGAAACGTCTGTTTTAGACAGAGGCTGAACTGAGCCTGGCTGCATAAAGTAAGCCAGTATAAAATACATTTTTTGAAACTGTAAATCATGCAAAGATATTTCAGTAGAGCCCCAGAATATAACCTGAAAATGTGCATCATACATCCCCTTTAAATTAAGGTCCTCGTACTGCATGTCTTCTGCAACTTTCCGTCACATCTCGTGGCTTTCATCAGCAGGTGGAGCTTGCTCAGTTGTCATGAGAGAGTGAAGAAATATTTACAAAAAGTAAATACTTCATTTAAAAACATAATAAATATAATTGTAAGTATTTCATTAGTAAATATAATAAAAAATATAGTAGGCTAAATAAATACTTAATATTTCATATTATGACTGTGTTATATTATATTGTCAATCATTTATTACATCTGTTTATATACAGTAATTATGGATGATTATAGTTGCTGACAAATACAAAGTCAACACTTAAAATGTCCTCATAATTACCTACAACTACATTGTAGTGTGTTATAAACTTATTGTTATGTGTTATGTTTCTATACTACTAATAAATGCTAAATAGATGGGTTTAAATAAAGTGTTACCAGGTCACAAATATGTTGTCCAACCTGCCTTAACGTGACAACAAAGCCCACAGAGCTCAAATATCTCCTGCTCGTCTGTGCAGTGAATCCTCCCCGAGTAAACTTCAAAAGGCTGGGTCATTAATAATTCTGATTTAGAAGCCGGTCCGCTCGCTATTTGCAATTCTGATAACCGATGCTTGAACTGCAGGAGCGAACAGGAGGTGCAAAACAGGAAGAAGGGTTTGGGGAATACGATTTTGGGGAGCTGGGAGGTGTCGACTGCTGCAACTTTTCCCAAATTATGCCTCAAAATGCTGACACCCTCTGGAGCGCTGCATCAACATGGGAGTTCACCAAATATTCCAACAAATATCCCCAAAAATTGTTCTTTAAATAAATTGGTATGTGTGTTTTGTTATGCATATTTCATGCACCTTCCTTAATTCATTAGGGTTAATCCTGTATATTAACCTCCCGCTCATTATATTACCCTTCTAATTAGCCTACGTAGAGGCACAAACACACACAAACACAATTTAATCGCCAAGCCACGCATTTCAAACAAAGAGGAAACTGCTGTTTTATTTTAGGTCTAACGTTGCAAAGAACATGCTCTACATTCTGCGAAGATGTGACAACCATCATTCCTAGAAGTGTCAGTGGGGTGACAAGTATGTAAAGACTGTGGCAAAAAAAAAAAAAGTGCATAACATGGCCTCCATTGACTATACTGATATATAAAGTTGCAGAGTAAAGTGGTTTACCACATTCAATTCAGAATATGCTGCTGGCTTCCTCCTGAAAAGTTTGTGATGCAACTTCCTTTACTTCCTTTAAATGTTAAAGCTCGAGCCTGTGATATCTGTCAGTAATAAAGATAAGTGGCAGTGTGCGTGCTTCATGTCAAAAAGCTGTTTTTGTCTGATTTTAAATGTCTGAGAAAGTCTGTTCTCTAGTTTTTCAGATTCAATCAGCTGCGAAAGTGGTGTCAGAAGGCTGCTCTGAGTGATGTTAGTTTGCTTAACTAACATTCACACACTCTTACCGGCTGACCCATTCCCAGGGAGAGACCCAGGAAGGGGTGGGGGGGGGGAGCAACAGTGACACCCACTAACACAAACCCGGCAGGTAAACAAGAAAAGCAAGATTGTCTCATCCTCTCCCGTGCGTGCCGTTTTTGTTAGCCTTAACAACACACTCTACTATAAACACAGAGAATTTCAGGCGAACAAAATGATTCACTGCTGCAACCTGATCAGTCTGTCTTTCCCCTTTCTCATGGCCCTGTCTAAATGTCAGCATCTGTGTAAACGCTAAGGTAATTCACTTGTCGGCTCCCTGCTGGTAGCGTGGAAGGAGCAGAGGACGAGTGAATCACTTTCGGTGCACAAACATCCTCTCAGATCAGCTGCTACTTCTCTTTTTAATTATTGCTACAATATAATATTTGAATATTTGGTGGCTTTTGAGGAGACACTAGGTGACATTTGAATATACATGGTATTTACGTTGCTGCATAATTCAACAGAAGAGTCTTTTTTTTCTCCCCAGCAGTTCAATACACAAGTCCATTGAGGTTAAAGGTGCCATATACTCTACAGTAGTGAGTGGGTACACATTTTGTGTTAGCAGAACTGAAAGCCTGGGTGACCAGGGGAGGCCCCCGAGGCAGACAGTATGATTTCTAAATGGCACCTTATAAAAGCAGCATGAGTTTTCACAACGAGTACATGTGCATGAAGAGAGCAACAACTTCCCCTAACCATGACTCAGAGTGAAGATGCTGAATAAAATAGATTAAGCAAAACTGAATTTTTCAATACCTAAATAGCTGTACATTTTCCACAGACATAGCTTTTTCTCTGGAATCCAAAAATACCTTGTTAGGTTTTTTTTTTCTTTGTGTCTGTGGAATCCATTGTTTGAGAGTGTGAAGTGACTTTCTGTTGGTGAGGGTGTGAGATAAGTTTAATGCCGACAGTTGACAGTTGATATCTTGTCAAAATGCTTGCAACCAGGGTTATGATCAACAAAAACATACATGTAATGCAACTTGATAGCCACTAACAAGGAATGGAAAATGCAAGTATCATAAAACAGTAGCAAAACATGTTAAGTATTATGTTTTTTAGTTTATTGACTTCAATATAGTAAAAATACAAAAAAATATAAATAAAACCTGCAGGTCAAACAATATGACATTTACAATACAATTTTGACAGAACATTGTGGAAAAAAGTGAAAAAAATTTCAGGCAACATAACTAAAACTGAACGTAAAGCCAATTTTAAAGACAGTGTGATCACATTTAAAGTCAGAGAAAAGATGTAAATGCATCTGAAGCTTTTTGATTCCACTTCATTAATGTACATAGTCAAGTTTTGAGATCAGTCGACCTGTCAGCTAGAAAGCTAATTTTCCCTCCATGTTAAGATGCATTACACATTAAAGCAGTAGTTCAATATTCTGGGAAATATGCTTACTCACTTTCTTCTCAAGAGTTAGATGAGAAGATCGACGCCACTCTCATGTCTGTACGCAAAGTATTTCCCTGGAGCCAGGAGAGGATTAGCTTAGCTTAGCATAAAAACCTGGATGCAGAGGGAAACAGCTAGCCTGGCCTTCGCCAAAGTTCATAAATTTGTTTACAGACACCTCTAAAAACTCACAAAGGAACACATGTTGTCTTGTTTGTTTAAACCGTACATTAACAGAAATGTAAAACACAATAATGAGACCCCATGATCACTGTGCCCAGCTGCTAGTCGCCAAGAAACTGGTATAAGTATGTAACTCCCTGCAGAACCACAGCTTGTTGTTTTACATTTTTGTTTGTGTACATAGTAAACAAATAAAATACAACATGTTAATTAGACTACCAAGCTTTAGAGATGCTAGTAGAAGTGGCGAGCTTCTTCCAGTCTTTGTGCTAAGCTAAGCTAATCGCCTTCTGGCTCTAGTTTTATATTTACCGCACAGACATGAGAGTAATATCAGTCTTCTTATCTAACCCGGCCTTATCTTATCCCGGCAAGAAAGCGAAAACATATATTTACCAATATGTTGAACTGTTCCTTCTGTTTCAACTTCCTGTCTGTGCCTTCAAATATTGAGTCAATTATGCTTAAATTTAACACAAATCTTGCAAGATCAACATACAGTACGTGTCAAAGCTGCTGCATGTGACTTCATCTTCTTAAGTTTAATGTGCAGCCTGGATGATAATAGGCAGGAACTGAAACAGGCTGCATCAGATTGGAAAATCAACTGGGTTAGTTTACCATCTCCTCTTACTCATTAATGAATCAATAACTTGAATGAATGAATGAGTAAAGGATTCTTATAACTCAACGTATCATCATGCATATCACGTCAACGCTTTGTCCACTTGGCCTGATTGCTCTTACTAAAGCATGCACTGATGGATTTACACAGAAACTCCACGTTATAAATGTCAGGAGTCTGCTGGAAAGTCTTTCTATAAATGTTTGATAGCCGTTCATATAGCTCTGACTGACAATGTTCTGGGATAAATTCCAATTACTATTCCGTCATACGCTGAAATGCAACCTAAGTGAAAAGCCCAGCCGTCAGGGTCGTGACAGAGCCTATATTTCAACGCCAGGAACGAGGAGGACTCACTAACGCAGCCTTTTGATATAGTGCATTGGAAACGCAGAGCGGTTTAAGTCTATACAATCTGTGACAGCTCTATATACTGTGGCTTGTTTAGCAGGATAGGGTGCGCTAGCAGGCACTAAGATCACTTTCGGTTGTATCATCATTATTTGTGACTTTGAGCCAAGCCTTTGATTAAAGACTGCTGTGTAAATTTACGGTGGAACTTTATAGCCTTTTACTGTGCCTTACAGTAAAGAATGTTATTTTAAGAAATCTTTTTAACCCAAACAAAGTGATGGGTTTAAATGAAATAAAAGTGCCTGGCTGGGCATGGAGACCGGTGGAGCATGATTCCTGGAAAGTGCTTTCCCATGTGTGGGTGGGCAGATCAGTTGGACAGGAGCAAGTAGCAGCCTGTGCCGGTGTTTGACTCAGGAGAGGGCATACTTTTGAACACACTCCTGCCAAGTTACAGGCACTCAGAGACCTCCCACAGCTGTCTGACTATTTTTTACACCAAGCCTGGGAACGCAGGGTTAGCTGCTCACCTGCAGCATGTCTGGGCACTTTTTTTTTTTTTTAATCTGCAGACTCTCTGCTTCGGGGAATTATGGGAAGTATCTAAGATCTGTGCAATATGGAAAAAGAAGATAAATGAGATAGTCTGTAGTGAGGGCGGTTGTATAATATTACTTGATGAGGAGATAACAAGATGAGGTCACATACAAACATAAAGGCACACGTGTACATGCACACATGCATACATGTACACATATATATACATTAGTGTAGTCAACATGGAACAGATCCTAAAGGGATTAAGTGACTGGTCTAAGCAGCTAGATTTGAAGATTTGCTGATGAAGACATACTAATGCTTAATGGGTGTCTTCTATTTTTATCTCACCACACCCTCACTGACCTTTAGTAGTAAAAAGCTACTGTATAGAGTCAGAGCAAGCTATACTACTGACCTTAATACCATTTGTAAATAAACCTTTTCACCCTCTGCCATTTTTGTTTGAAAGCTGATCTATGAAGCCACATAATGGAAAATACCGGTGCACACTGGTACTCACTTTCCGCTGACATTTTGCACGCAATAGATCAAAGCTGAAATTTTACAGCGGTGCAGCATTTTTGCATGCAAAAAGTACTTTAAAACGAACAGTTCAAGACACGTGCATGATTCGCGTTTGCATGCAATTCTGCCATCGAATTTTAAGATAACGCTTTGTTTTGCCTCTATTTTTATGCACATGTCCGCTTTGCTGTAGCGAGGTGCAAGTCATCTGCAGGCCTAAGCATCAGAGGTGCCACTGGGTGCTGTCATGGGTTCACAGAGTGCAAATTTGTGAATGAATCTCCTTCCTTTTATGGTGCTGGTGTAGTCAAGACAAGAGGAACTTGATACTATGGTTTCCTCTTCAGGTTCTGCTGTTATGTCTTCTTGTCAATGAATTGTAAAACCACCATGATCAGCATGAGTTTGCTATTTCTATTTACTGTGCTCATTATACCGCAGGTCATTGTGATGAAGCAAACAAGTGTTTTAAAAATGTAAATACTGAAATATTTGTTCGTCAGTTACACTGTTGATTGCAGTCTGGGATATATATAAATGAGTAACTAAACAGGGCTTAAATGTAAACTCTTCATATCTTCAGTAGTTTCTGTTACTGATGATTCATAAAGTTTTTGTCTCTCAGCTTCAGAGGAGACTCAGGAAACTTTATAGTGAACAAATATTCTTTTAAATCTAAGTCTTTAGACTCTAAAAGCACATAATCATTGTGCCGCCCTTAAAGCTATGATTGTGACCGTTTTTACCATCACCTGAATCATTTTCAAACTGGGACTATGCATCATCAGTCAGTGAATCAGAGTTTCAGGTAGTCTGTGCTTCTCATGTATCATTTTTACATTTAATACATTTGCATTATTACAAACATTTGCAACATTTGAGTCACAGAGCATCTGTTCTTCTCAAAGATAAATACCAAACTTGGAAAAACCCTGAAGACTGTTTGACAACACTTTCTGTTTTGAAGACATTTCCAGATTCCTCAAGACTTTTCATCCAGCTGGAATAAAAATATTCTGTCGGCTGCACAATAAAGAAGATCTTAAACCCATTTCCAAAGCTGCGACTTGTTTAGAGAAATTTCCTCGCTCATTGTTTGTATGCTACTTCACCTAGACTGACAGTTACTTTTATTAACAAGTTGATCTGTGTTGAACTTATTTCCCACTATTTTATAATGTAGAAGTAAAAAACATTGTGTCAAAAAGTGGGGACTTTCAAAACATCTGCATCGTCGCATTTTCTCCACTGTGGTCAAGTTTGACAGATAAAAAATGAAATATAATACATATTTTTTCTTGCAATGCACAAAACAAGCAAGGAGATATGTCATTTCTAGTTGGCAACAAAGTCAGAATTTGGGAAAGAAGTTAAATTTTTTCTCTAAATAACATGAGAGGCACAGACTGGGAGCTACAGGTTTCAGGTTTCAGCTCCTACTATTATTAGTCATGACGACAGAGACGGGTATGTGATGGGGGCCACGCTGAATTTGAATGCAGGTGAGTAGTCACACCTCGCACGCCTCAATCTGGCCAGGGCTGAGGCGTGTGAGGTGTGAATGAGACCGCATGTTTCTCACCTCCTGGTGTAAAACGCAAACAATGCTGCCCGGGCCAGAGTGGGGATTTAGCAAGTGGCAGATTGTTGAATGGGAGAGAGCAGACCGCTGGCGCTGGTGAACAAACAGAGCAGCTACATCAAAAGGCAGAGGGCGTGAACTGAGGCTGGACCACTGACGACAAGGTCAGACAGTCGGGACACTCTCCTAAGCTGAAAAGTTCCAGATGATGATGATAGTGAAGAAATTCACTATAATGGAGACTAGTTATCCATTTTAATACTTATTTCCATGACAAAACCAACAGCTTGTTTGTGATTTTTACTGATTTAAAGGTAGATTGAAACTGAATTTACTGGAACGCATACACTTATTTTGGATTTAGGTTTCTCCAAACATTTTATAAAATACAACATATAAGACCTTGTCAGGGATAGAGCAATAAAACCTGGACTCATTTCCATCGTCGTCCCTGATGTTCTCGCAGTCAACTACTCAACAAGGTGGAGACAGGCGTTTGTTGTCTGACATTAAGAAATATTACAGAATAAGCACTAAAATTGTGGATAATTAAACCTTAAGAACAAACAAACAATGAATAAAATGTTTTTAGGGAGCACAATATAGAAGGTAAAAGACATCACATCAAGAATACAGTCAATTACAAACACATGTTTTATATTTTTGGTTTATTTATAGATCGACAACAGTAGTTTCAAGATATATCAGAAAACAAAATAATACACAAAATGATATTCTAATCTTTGTGAATTAGGGATGGGCGGATCGATACTTCGATACTCACAAGCTACTACTGGTATTCCTTTAAATAAAATATAGATAATAAAATTATATAAATAAAAAAACGTGGGTGGCTGTATCACTTCCAGATGTTTTTAGTACTTTTGTATAATGTTTGTGCCAATAAATAGCCCCGACATATTTAGCTGGCCCGTGTCACATGACCGTGGAAACCTTTGTCACATGAGTGGGCAGCTGTAGCGTGATGTGTTGCTACTTTTCACCTGTAGATAAAATTACAGCAAGATGCACTATTTGTGACAAGAAAGTGCCACACAGCAGCAACACGAGTAATTAAGAAATTTAAGAAATTATCAATATCGGTATTGTTAAAATTGTAACAAATAGTATCAGTATCAGATGGCATCGCCCATCCTTATTGTGAATTACTGAATAATTTTACCTCTTCAGGACTCTTAAAAATATTCAATTAAAACAGGGGAAAACAATGTGTTGACCTTGTTATAACACAAAGACATTATGCAACTGGTGACAGTGGGTCACAATCACAAACTAGACAATTGAATCAATACTTGTGGTTTTTACAATGTGGTACACCGATCGAAACGAACCATAAACACAAACAATAAAACTTAGTAGAAACTAACTTGTGTATGTATACATTTGTACCAGAACATAAAACAAATATTTTACATACTTTCTCAAGCATTTAAGTTCTGTGTCTTTGTCTTTCACTTGACTTTGCACCCTTTCATGACCCAAGTAAAAAAAAAAAGCTAATGGCATGTCAAGCTTGGTTAAATTGAGTTTTAACAGGTTTACTGGGCTGTAAAGCATTGGACAACACAGGTACTCAAATCTAGCTAAAAGCTAAAAATATTTTGTTTCTTCAGATCTTCTATTGAACTACAGTTTGGAGCTACAAGAAGAGCTCATTGCAAACTTTAAGAAGGGGATTTTTGAAGTGTTATGTCTCAGCGAGTGTGATATTAAGAAGATAGATAATAAAAAAAAAAGATGATGTAATGAACACCCCGGAAAGTTTGTCACTTTCTAGTGTATACAGACGTGCAGAGTCATAAAAACCCCTGTGATGTGTACCACTAGCTGTGTGTACACATGCTGCTGTTTGCCAAGTGTGTGTGTTTGTGTGTGTGTTCAACTGTCCTGTATGAAGAGGTGGCACGGTGGTGGGAAACTCAGTCATCCTTAACCAGTTTGGGAGTGAGTCTGCCCAGGAGTGCAGTTTTCTTTGTTTCCTGGCTGCTGGGTGGGCATCCCCGGGTAATTCATTACCTGAAGTCCTGTAGCAATTCTGCGTGAGATGTGAAGCACAACAGCGCATTCCTGTACCTTCAGAGAAACAGGAGGTGGGAGTAGACAGTGGTTTGTTTTAATGAGGTTTGTGTTTGTTGTAACCGCTGCCTTTCTTTCCAGATCCAACCCTGGTTTTACACAAAGCAAGCGAAAGAGAAAACCAGACAGCTTGACATGACACAGTTTGCGGTAGTGATCACTTGTAGCAGTGTGAGAAAAACTGCTCATGATGAGCAAAGTGAAAGCGGAAACAGTTTGAATGTGAGGGAGGAGCAAGTTATGAAATGTTTGTGAAGGGAGATAAAAAAAAAAAAAAAGTGATGGTGGCACAAGGATATCCAGTCCAGTGAGCATGACTAACCGCACAGCTGACCACATCCAAAGGTTTCTGGTGGGCTGACAGAAGCAAGAGGGATGTAGTGTGAAGTCAATCACATGAACCAACATCTGCTCTGTAGTCAAACCTGGACATCCTAACTGGAAGTGCCTTTACTCAGTTTCCCCTGAGCAAGACACTCCACCTCCACCTCCACCTGCTTCAGCTGCTGCTAGTATACTGCAATGTGTGCGTTAATCTAGAATTTAACGGGTTTACACAACTTGCGTCTCACTTTTGTCACGAGTCCGATGGGGAAAGATTTGGGGAGCAGTCAGGCGTGTTGTAAACAAGTCAACAGTTTAGCCAAATTATCTATCACCTTATTTGGAGGTCAAACTGAAAACAAGAACACTTGTAATGTCGGTAATAATGCTTCATTGCACAACAAACAACTACTGTATGTCAAGTACAGCAAGTCAACTATGCTGTCTGTAAACTGTTTTGGGACATGATTTCACCATTCGCCTTCGTTTTATATTCAAAATAAGGGGGGCGGTTATAGTCCAAAAACACGGACACACATGCTGAAACTATAAATTATCTAAGGCCTGCTGCATGCTTCTCATACCATCTTTGTAATTTTGCTCATGCACCTGCAAACCTCCGAAAAATCAAAAAATTGGCTCGAGGATGATCTGGTGCGCGCCTCTCAAAATTTGGCACAATGCAGTCTGCAAATTTGGCGTTTCAAATTTGAGCTGCTGTTCTGTCGCTTCCTCTTCTACCTCCTTTAAAACGCATCTATAAAGGCAAGAAGGACGAGCGCGCCAAGAAGAACATCGCAGCCATTTTTAAAGGTTTCACAATGACATGCGTCTGTTCCTGCTTTTCGTCGACTTCAAGAGTGGGTGAACAATCCTGCAGCGATTAGAGTTTTACTTACCCAAGTAAGTACACAGACAGTGTGAAGAGGAGATGGTGCACGGGTTAATGCCTGGAGCCCTATGCTTCAACAGAAGTGCTTGCCAGATGGTCGACTAGCTTCAGAAACCCTCTCTTCCCACACCTTTCAGATGTCAGAATTGGAGGTGAGTGTCTGACAATTTTTATAACTTTGCGAAACCGATAACCTGACATTCATGCCCACTTCATGTAACTATTGGCCAGGTGTGCAGAGGTGAGAAACTAATCAGAGTTTGAACTTCTTCTTGTAACTATTTCTGGCACTTTTCGTGTGTACAAACGAGTGCAACATCATGAATGCCTTAAAGAGAGAAACTGTCTGACAACGTCATGTCTCCCATCATGATGATCAACCTCTCACTCTGCCTTTGAGCGCGGCCGCTTTAAACGGCTATAAAAACACTTTTGCCTTCCAACATGGTCGGACAAACTAGTTCTTTTTGAGTATAACCCGTCCTTTTACCTGGGGGTTTGTTTAAAACTGACTGCTCGTGTTTCTTTCCCCATCAGACTCCTTTTCACCAATATTGCTGCCCTCCTCAGCAATGTCTCTGGTGAGTTAACTATTATTACCTGTAGAAACAACTGCCAGAACTATGAAAGGCTTTACAGGTCCAAGTCAAATAGACTTAACTGAGCCAAATCAGCTGTGAGTCAGGTTGAAAAACTCTAAGTTATGCAGGACAACACCTAAATTGTAAAGCAATACCTCTCGTTGCGGTTAGGATTTTGTAATAGTTCAGATACAGTGTCTTGGATGTGTAAATGACCCTTGTGAGAAGTGCGAGGAGCTCATACACAGATTAAACGCTTTCACTCTCTGCAGCTGTAAACAGGAGGCAGCGATGCAGAACACCCAGGACAGGCTTCAGTGTAATGAGCACGCTTCACTCGCTTGTTGGACACTCGCTTCATAAACATCTGCCAGACAGAAAATTTCTATTCATCAGTGTGCAGCGTTTTTTTCAAAACATTCAACGGTGTAACGTGACACACAAACGTGCGCACAGAATATGGAAGTAACAAAACAAATTCCATTCCTCTTAAACCTCTACTGTATGTGTTTGAACACCTTACTGTATTTGCACTGTATCCCGACTTGGCTCAAAACTCTCATGACCCCAGCAATTACAGATTTGTCATGTTGCAAAAATTTGAGAATACTTCTCTATTTCTGTTTCACAAAAGCATGAGGAATCCAAATGGGTTCTCCTAATTTATTTTTCCCTTTTTTAGAAATCTTCTGCGACTGTTTCTGCATTTCAAGTGAGTTTATGTGAAGCTCAGAGCACTAAGGTCAAGAAACTCTGCCATATATAATAATGAAAAGACTCCCTCAGATTTTAAGCCTACAAATCAAAGATCCAACTGTGTGTCCTCAAGTTGCTGCAACTGAAAAGACCTGAGAGGAGTAATAGTGCATATTAAAAAAAAGTGATCAGCACTGTCCCTTTAAGCAGACCAGCATGACAGTTGTAACACTAGGTACTTCCCAACCACAATGTAGAGCAGCATAGGGGCCCATTCAGGGTGTATCTGTGTCCTCTCAAAGAAAGGGGGAAGTAGATGGTATTAAAAAACCATGCAGCCTCTGTGTGTGTGTGTGTGTGTGTGTGTGTTCCATTAAAACGCAGTGAAACCGAATCCAACACTTCTTCCACCTTTGCATCCTTCCCATTCAGATCAGTATCTTCTGTCCTCTGTGAGTGCAACAGCTGCAGTAAGACACAGGACTACATGAGGGTCTGCAACACTCCCCACCAGCCCTGCAAATCAGACAAAGGGGAAAAGAACATGTTAAACTTGTGATATGACTGTGTGAACAAACTTTCGGTTATCGAGAGAAACTTTCAACTCTGCAAATGAGCCGCCCCTTTCATTATGAGTTGGTGGAGTATATTAGTTGTAAATTTGCTATGAAATTCAGACAGAAGTACATATATTAGTCTACCTTTAAAGTAAAACCATGAATTCACACAAGAAAAAGAGCATAAACAAAAGGACACCTATAAAATGTGGGGGATAAGATGGTAGTTTCAGGATCAGTTTTTTCAGTGTATACTTTAAAGGATCAAAGATTTTAAAAATCTTGGTAAAAATGTCTTTAAAAAGTCAAGATTTTATCCCTGTGGACAAATTTGTTACAGAGAAATTTCACTTTCATATGTGAGAATTGCTGAAAATCAGCCAGTTAAAGTACAGTAAATAAAGTATGCTTGCTTATATGCATAGATTAATTTAATCCAGGGTGTAAACCACAGGACCGTTTTGAGAAGGTTCTGGCTATAAAGTTAAGGGGCAGCATTTCAAAGAAGGTGTATTGGACAGAGCTGCTTTCAAATGGAGTTTTTTTTCTGTGTCTACTGAAGTCCTCCTCCACTTCCTGTCACTGCATCTAACGCATCTATGTATGTCTGTTGGGGAAAGTCACCCCGGAATGTATATATTCAAAATATGTCATATGACAAAGGTGTTGAGTCCTCTCATGTTTGAGTGGGTTGTTTAAAAAAAAACACACAAAAAAAAAAAACCACAAACATCCAAGGACATCACCTTGCTTGCTTGCAATTGTTTAATTCACTATATCATGTCCTGCCGGCATGTTTTACACATAATAAGCATGAAGGGTTCTTCCACAATTAACTTAGAAATGTGTCACACACACACCTACATCCACATATTAACCTAATATCAGGACTGAGAGTCATATTGGTCAAAATTAATACACCAAAGGTCAGATGTAAACATGGCAGGAGGGTGACATCACCAAATTATTTTTATCAGCAGCTCGTATTACTGCAAGAATGTCCTGTATGCTTGTCACAAAATAAGCTTGTTTATTGTTAACTGCAGTGATGAGAGTCTTCTTGTGCAAAGGGTGCAAAGGCACATAAAATCCAGTTAAAAATGATCTGCTCCTTTAAAGGGGTACTCCAATGATTTAGCATTGTGCATCCATAAAGTTGGTGGATTTGTGAGAGATAGATTTAGAAAAATAAAAGATCAACATTGAGGCAGTAGAGGCCGAGATATCCTGACTTTAAGTCCCTAGCTCGCTCCAAAAACACTAGATCCTACAGTTCCCATAATGCAACTCAAAAGCGTCTCTCATTAGACCCTCCTTGCCTCCTACTGTGCGTTCAGACAGAATGCAAAGTAAGTTTTTTCGCCTGGGCCTGAGCAAATTAACGCAAAGATGCGCTCGCTCGAGTTGAAAATGTTTGAACTTTGATGCGTATCCAGGGGCTTTATGGCTGTGCTTCATAATCATACAGAGACGAGAGGGAAAAGGGGAAAAGACTGGAGAGAAATAACTGGAGTTTCTCGTGAGTTCTGAGTTCAGTTAGAAGCTGAACTGAAGCTGTCAAACTCGCACAAAGTCTGTCTGAACATATCACTAAATGCCCATTTCTTTCAACTCCCACACCTCACCTGTAATGTGCAGGTTGTCTGTCAAAAAATTAAAGTCAAGCCAAAACTGAGATAACCCTCGTGACATCATCAAGGTTATTTTTTAAAAACTTTTGCAATCTCTCTCCAGAGCCTCAGAAGATATTACAGAACTGGCTGAGTATGACTGCTCATGATGGGTAAACTCAACTTGTAAATGTGTAAAAATCAGTAGAATTCAGTGAAAAACAATATATCAATACAACCTGAAAACAATCAGCCTTACACAGTATATCTCGAAATGGTTAAACAGCAGAGGAACTCCTGCTATGTGTCTTTTTACTACTGACATATTTGGTGCTTCCATCACAGTCCCATGTGCATTATAAGGGCATTAAATGGTTCACACAGAGGTTGACATCTAGGGAAGCTGAGTGGCTGTAAAAGCCGGGAAGCCACGTGTCACAGGAAATGTATTTCCAGGGGGCTGACAGAGTATTAAAAGGAATGTGGGCGAGGCTGTAACCAACACGACCCAACTGGCATCATGCCCTGCTGCCTCCCTCACGTGATCTCACCCTATTTGTGGAGGTTTGGTATCTGAGCGCGGCTCGGCTAAAACTGGCACCGAGATGGAATCCACTCCTTTACAGTATGCTGCTCTTACGGACAGGCAATGGTTGCACACTCACATCTAGCGGGGTGCTGCACTTTCATTTATGCACCCTTGCTATTTATACACGATAAGCACCAAGCAAACTGCTAAAACACTGAGGTATGCAGGGGAGCTCGCATGACATTTCCCACAATGACTTTGGTTCACTGTGGGAAAACCCATTTCATCTGATGTTGATTAAACCAGGCCAGTCACTTGATAACAGCGGCGCTTGAAGGGATAGTCTAGTCTACAATAGGTCACACAGAGAGCTGGTTGGCTGCAGTCCACAAAGGCCAGCTCTAATGCTGTGATATCAGGCTGATGCTAGAGGCAACAATTTAGGGATCAACATCCAACATCCAGGCAAGAAATAACCTATAAATTATCATTTTTGACTTGTTTGTTCACCACATTCCATTTTTTTATGTCCATTTTAATTGTTCACACATAGATGCAACTTATTTAGAAGTAAAATTTAAAAGGATAAGTCTGGTGATAATCTATATTTTGACCGAAACCAACAATGAATTGATCCTATCTGTGTATTCAAAGCCTGATATGGCCTTTTCTTGTCCAGTGAGTAAGTCACACTGTTGCGCTGGTCCTTCATTACCATAACTGTGAGCACTGTAGTTTATTTTGAGCCGATCCTACTGTACATACGCCATCCCGCTTAATCCGCAGCTGAAAATAGTCCCAACAAGAGCACCATATTCTCTTGTGTGAGTGATGTTTGTCAGGAAATTATTTAACACTTTTATAAAAATAAAACTATATATTTCAGACCCATTTTTAAAGATTTACGTCTTTATCCGGAACCAACACTTTGTTGGTTTTGGTCTTTTATTGGGACTTAAATATAAAAATATAGAATAACGCTTTTCCCTTAAGCCCAATCCAGAGTCAGATGCACAGCATTTACATCCTAACATGAATTAAAGTAAATTACATTGTATAAGTAACTCCTTCACCCCAATAAATCCACCTCATTGGGTAATGGGTCATGAAGGATTGGGCAGGATATGCGATCTGCAATGAGCTGCCTCTAACCATTTGAATGAAAGCAACGTCAGCCCCTTTGAATCACTGGTTACTAAACTCGTCGAAGTCCAGCTGCCTTACATCTCCGCCGTAACGTGAACCGGGAGGAATGTGCCGCAGCGTCGATGCTCGCTAGCGGCTGGCCGGCTGCTCAGATCACGATCTGCGACGCATCTTTCATCGACAACAAGCTTATTACCCGAAAACCTCTTGACCTCGCACTGACAAACACGAAGGCAACAATCGGCAGAAATAATCCTGGAGGGGCGTTAAAGGTCTGACCTGGACCACCTCTATGAGTCCTCGAGATTCACGCACACTCAGTCAGCAAAGCCAGACAGAGTCTATGCGACATACGTAATCTTCAGACGACTCAAACTATCCCCCTCATCCCTCCGGATGCAGCAGCAGGGGAACCTCGTCACTTAGCACTGTGTGATGCGGAGTTCAGGGCCAGGCCCTCCTCAAGAGCTCCAGGCTCATTAGCAATCTGTATTTCAGAGATTACCCACTGACACGCTGACCGACAGCTGCTCCAGAGGACAGCCAGCAGGCAAGAGGAGCTGCAGGGTAATGGGGCACTTCCTAAAATCATCCATTTACAAAGCTGAGATTTCTTCTCATACTGACACGCTGTTATCCAGTGGAAGTGTGCTACATTGCTTCTTTCACTGCCAAACCAGAAATAAATTGGCACCGACTTTTCAGCTACTCTTTGTAATGAGTCAGCGTTGCTAATGTCTCTCTTCACACAGCTGCTAGCCTCATAAAAAAAGTATTAGTCCATTTTCTGTTGCCATAGACCACACATCTGAAAGCTTGGGGGCATTTTAGTGGTCTCTTCCTGCCTCTCTTTGAGTCAAATGAATGGATATAAATGAGACCACAGCACAAGCACAAGGAGACATGAATACACCTTTTTTTATTTCTTTGAAAAAGGTTCAATGAGATAGAAACTAACAGCTGATGGAAGCGCCGTGTCAAATCAGGCTGCTATCGGGTTCAAGGTGCACAGAGAGCCTCTCCTCAATGTATTTTTACACAAGGAGCCAGTGAAGTCATCACAGCTGCTGCGGCTCTCCCATAGAGGCGGAGTGAAAGGTCGTCCCTCCAGCTGAGGGCTGTAAATTCAAGACGTAAAATGGGAAAGACGTACGCTCCACTCAACAGGTGCAGATCCAGAATGAATGGTCACCCGTTCTTTTTTTTTTTTTTTCTTCTTCTGAAGGAGCGAGGACAAAGACGAGTAAGACAGGAGCATTCAGCCTTGAGAACTTACGATGCTCAAATGGCTTTAATTAAAACAATGACCGTCCTTCATGAAACCTCTGGAAATGTAGGAACGCGGGCAGAAACTTGGCTTGTACGACTCATTTCGGAGCTACACAACACACAGCGAGCGCGAGATCTAAAAGTGAAACTACTTGAGAGATTTAAACGATGAGAAACACTTCATCCACTGCTTCCATTCAGATCACTTGAGCTGCATCTCATAAAACAGGAAAGCTTGTGTATTCCTACAGTCAACAGTAGATGAACAATGTATGAATGCTTGTTTTGTTGTTTGTGGTTTTCTAACATAAATCTACTTACTGATCCACATTTAATTTTAACGCATTCAATTCAAACTGAAGCATTCGCACTCCACCGAGACAGTTTGTTCTGTCCTTTGAAAGCAAATTCAACGTTTTTCTGCAGAAAAACAGTGTATACTGTTCTTAAATTGATATCAGATCTGATCTTCTGAGTATCAAACACTAACGCCCTGAGAGAGGTGGCAGTAATAAATTAGTGGTTTTTGTCATTTAAAGCACAGCTGTGATCAACCTGGATTCTCTTCAGTTACAATAACATTCCAGTTTCACAATGAGAGAAAGGGAACTAAATGTCCAAAGAAATTTCTTAAATCATTTCTGCAGTGTAATCTACTTCTCCGCTGTCTGTCTCTAAGCTTCAGCGTGCTCTAAACACTCACACATTTCCACAATTTTCTCACAATTGTCTGATAAAATTGACATGATCTTATCAAGCCTGCTAGTAGGCGTGTGTCATTTTGTGCATTTTTCATTGGTCATTCTGGCTCATTGGGTAGTTTTACTTACTATCATGTGGGTGTATCACTTATTTAAGTGTTCCTCAATAAACATATGCAGCATTCACATCATCTAGGATGGACGTGGAGATGGGAAATATTCCCATGTTCAGGAGACTTAAGATGATTGTGTAACTGCAGTCGGTCATGTGAGGGTTAAAAATACTGTGCAATACTGTGCAAAATACTGACAATCATACACAATATCCATGAAATTTGGCTGTAAATAACTTGAGCCCAAATTTTACATATCAGACCTTTCTGAAAAATCTGAGTTAACCACTACTAATTATGACTTGTGCCATGTCTGACACTGGTAATTACAGTAACAGTAATATACCAGATCGCCTCAAACACCTGAGTCAAGAAAGTCAGTCATCCTAATCAACAGAAGAGCAGGAGAAAGGTGCTCTAACGTGCTTAATCCAGGGTACATGCATAGTAACAAGTTGAACAGGGTTGTCCATTTCCCGGCCAAAAACTGCATTCTTGTGCTACTTTAATTTATCTGACTCTCAGTGTCTCTTATTAACTTAAAATATGGATGTATCACACCTTTTCTTTTTCCAATTTTTGAATTTTTTTTGAATTTTATTGAAATTCTGATGATGTCAAATGTAGTAGCTCCTCACAGAACAGTAACGCGACTAACCAGTGAGATCTGTGAGGTTTGTGGTGTAACTGACGGCCGCTATTGTCTTATTGTCTGGGTACTGAACTTCCATACTTTTATGGCACCGACCGAATTGCTTCGATACTACCGACTATCAAAAAAAATCTTGTCATTCGGCATCAAATTTCAATACCTAGCAGGAGTGGAGCATCCAGCTGTAGCTTCTCAACATAAACTGCAGTGGCGGAGGCAACAACAGCGTCTACAGCGGATTCATCAGTAACAGGAGGTTGGACTGCAAGAGCAGGAGGTAGACGCTGCTGCAAAGCTTTACTCAAAGTAACTTTTACTCAGGTCAAACTATGTCGCTAACTTTTCTGACTTCATGGGGGTCAAGGGTCAAAACCTAGAATGTAAATAGTTTACACAAGCATCATAACAAATAAATAACACTATTCAGTGAACTCTTTACAGCCTCCTCCAGCATTGAGGAGAACGAGATGCATCTGAACTTTCAACATCTGTTAAACTGCTGATTATTTTCTCAATGCATTGTTTAATTTATGAAATGTTAAAGAATAGTGAAAAATTTGCATTCACAATTTCTTGGCTTGTTTTGTCTGACTAACTGTCAAAAACCTTAATTTTCAATTCATTCAAGTCATATATGACAAAGAAAAACAGAAAATCATCACATATGAGAAGCTGGAACCAGAAAACGTTGAGAAGAGTTGCTTGAAAAATGACAATTTGATTATAAAAAAATAGCTTCCAATTAATTCTCTGTCGATCGACTAATTGATTAATTGTTGCAGCTCCAGTTACAACTAAGCAAGCTGATAAATACACTATTGGGTTCATTAACTTAAACAGTGAGTGGGACGCCAGATTCTAGTTCACTTTAAACAGACACCTTTAAAAAGCTACAGAAGAGTTTGGGTCATTTTACAGCCAAACTGGGCCACAAATTAATTTGATAAGCCGCTGGCATTGTCCATAGCGTGCACTTCCTGTCAGACTTCCTCTGAAAATTAGTACATTTGTGTGAAATTGTTATACGACACAGTAGATATGTATAGTTGGAGGAGGCATATGATTCCTATACGTACCGCTCGTCATGCTCACCCATGGTGATATAAGGCCGACTGTTCTCAATGACATTCATGGAATTTCACCCTGCTTATTCCTCTTTCATCTCCACTTCCAGTCATTAAGAAGCATCCCGCATAAATCCAATAAGTGAACAACCGGCCCTCACATTAGCATTCTGATGGGAGAGTGTTTATTTCCTGCTGTGTGAATGACACCATTATCATTCTCAGAAAATCAGGCAAAAAAATTGATTAGGGTCCCTCCACCTCTTAGCTCCTTGTTGACGTATAATAAAACTTCTGTCATTCAGTTGCATTCTTTTGTGCAACTTTTTTTTAAGGAAGAGTTCAAACATTGAGAAATATTTTTGTGAGAACTTTCCGTGAGGCCTTTTTTTTTTTTTTTTTTTTTTAAATTTGTGATTTTTACTTGATGTCAGTTCATCTGATTGACCCAACCGTGATCCATGAACCATCTGATTCTGTAGATAATTAAGATATATCTGATTCATCTAAATGTCAGTGGCAGTGGTCAATGAAAGATACCAATATGTCACATCACAAATGACTCACAATACACTCTGATTAGTAAAGAGGAAAAATATTGTGTGCAGTCATTTCACATGGGGGCTTTTTTACCTCATAAAGGAATCAAAATGAGGAAATCTAATTGCATACCGTCATCTGTTCCTCTCACACAGTTCCTGCACTTTAAAAAGGTTCATCACGTCTCTGACCGGACTGTCTGGACGGGTGAACGTGCTCACATCCGGACAGTGAACATGCTCATGCCTGACATGACCTTTCGACCCCCTCAGCCGTGACCTTTCAACTCAGCGCTCTGGCCCTTGACGTTGTAACACTTTTACTGTCACTTTGAGTAACAAACAATAAGTAACCTCCCTTTACAGGACGGTGGATCCTCTAGTTTAAAACAGAGGCACCGCATTAATCAACAACCGTGAGGGGGAACTCAGGGGACATGTGAAACTGGAAGCTTCTGTGTCCTCTATCCTACATTAAAGGCGTGTTTGTGATTAATTGCTGCCCGCTTTCACAATGAAAATGTAGGTTTAGCTGTGAAATTTCTTTACAGACATTCAATTCAGCTTCTTTTATCTAGGTTACACGTCGAAGTTGGAGAAGGTCCCTCATTCATTTCTTCGGCTGCCTTTGAACTCTCTCAAACATGGAAGGCTAAATATTTACACGTCGGCCCTTGCTTGTTTAATGTTAAAGGCACACTTCCACAGAAGAGTAAATGAATGAAAAAGCTTTAGACAAAACACCTCCAGCGGCTGATGAGTACCAGGCCACTTTAGCGCGCCGGTCCCACAGGTTCAACCTCCTTTTCAGGGCATGGGAGACAGGGACCCAGGGGTCTGCTCGGGGGCTCAGCGGAGAAGCACAGCCCTGCTGACACTGCTGTCTCTCTGAAAAGAGACGATCTGTGCATTTAGAGTTGGCTTAGGCCCAAAGAGATTAAACGGAGGTAGGCTGGAATACCATGTGAGGGCATTACAGACAAAGACAACAAGCCATCTGATCAGCTGCGAGCACCATTCATGATCACAAAAGAATGAGGTGTACAAAGGCATGTACGAGCGAGGTTTTTTTTTTTCTTCCTTAATTGACCGTTATCTAAATCCCTCCCTTGAACACAGATTGTCCAATCATAGCTTAGCAACCGTAACTAGGCACGAAAGGTGTGTCAAGCGTTGGATTTCTCCACATGCTGGGGCTGTAGTAAGAGAGATACTTGGCATTTAAAACCGAAAATACAAGAGCAAATGTGTAAAGGATGGATTAAACATTTATTTTTTATCTGCTCTGCTCAGTTAGCAGTTAGCTTACGAACTACAGTAATAACCCAACCCAGCGTTACAAGGCCAAGGAGCTTTTTGTACTTTGTGGGGTTACAAGTTACGGACAAAACAAAAGCTACCTTAATGATAGTATATCCACTGTGTAGTATTTCCCAACTGTGTGGAAGCCACTTCTGGATGCTAATAATGTTAGCAGCTCTGTTCGGCTCTTTATTGGATATACAGGGATGTTTCCACTGCAGCAACCCCAACCAAATTATTATGAGCGGTAGTGTTGCTGTACTGTTTCAAAATATGAACAATAAAGCATTAATCTACATTAACCTTTGCCTTGCTTGTCCAAGTATGTAGCCAACCATCCAAAGGGTTATGTTAGGAGGAAATATGATCAGTGGTGGAAGTACATTTACTCAAGTACTGTACTTAAGTATAATATTGAGGTACTTGTAGTTTACTTGAGTATTTCCATTTCATGCTACTTTTTACTTCTACTACACTACATTTATCTGACAGCTTTAGTTACTTTTCAGATGAAGATTTGACACAATGGATAATATAACAAGCTCTTAAAATACAACACATTGTTAAAGATGAAACCAGTGGTTTACAACCTTTTTGGCTTTGACGTCTTACAAAAAGCAGTGTGTAGTCTGGGTCACATTTCAGAGTTACGAGTTGTTAACAGCTCCACCAAATAGTGATTTTTCCCTCTAAACTTCTCACATGGTTTTAATTTCAATAAATCTTCAAATGATCCAATATTTCACCAAAAATCAAAGATTAGAGAAAAAGTCCAAAAACTGAAAACAGATTTGTGCATCAGAACTTTGTTTTTTCTTCTTTCCTCTCCCATTAATCATCTAACGACCCCTCAGATTTATCTGGTGACCCTTTGGAGGGGCCCGACCCCAAGTTTAGGAATCACCAGACTACTTTTACTTAAGTAAAGGAACTGAGCACTTCTTCCACCACTGAATATGAGATAATATGATCTTTTTCCTCATCTTATTCCTCGTCTATAATACTATGGACTGAATAGTACTACAAGAACAATAATGTTTCTTTATTTCTATGTCGTCTACATTCATTATCAACCGAGCCTGATGCCTGGGACGTGCAGCTTTAGTCTTTTAGCATGATATCAGTATATAAGTATGTAACCATCAAGTTTACATTTAAGTTTACATTTAAGTTTCCTATTAGAGGATACAAGGATCTCATCTTAAAACTGGTCAGCTTGAAACATTAAAAAGTCTGCCGGAGACAGTGTTTTCAACCAACTGTGGAGCTAATGTTGGCTTAATTAGCTGGCTGGCTTTAGTGATAAAAGCCGTCATTTCAGCCAGTAAACATCGACAGTCACAGGCTATAAAATGAGAAGCCTGCTTTTGTCTGTCTGAAATCAAGGACCCATTGTTTAAAATATTACAAAAAAGTTAGTGTGGCAAATCCATCGCAGCGAGGTTAACAAGCGTAGCAACAGTAACTGGGGGGTGGGGTGGGGGGGGCAAGTCAGTTAATCCTGTCCCCTGAATTTAGTGAATGCCAAATGGCACCGTCAGAGGTGTAAAAAATCTGTTGGATTTGAAGATTTTAAGATGCTTCCTTCTGCCCCTTGTGATATTTTTCAGTCTAATCACCTGGAAATATAAAGTCCAAAAAAGGAGGCGTGAAGAAAATTATGACAATACTTCAGATGTGCGCAGCAGAAAAAAAAAACAGGAGGCAGGACTGAGGATGAAAGCAAGCGAACAGTGAAGGGAAAGAGCTTTGGAGAACAGGATTGACTCTTCTCTCTTATTCTTAATCCTTAATCAGTTTACATTTGAAGATCTAGGCTAATTCTCCCAAATGAAGCATCTGTTTGACTAAAGCAGGAAAAGTGCCCGAGTCAGTCAGAGAGGAACAAGAGTTCAACTTCCAGGGAAAATAATCAGGAGAAGGAAGCTATTACTAAATGTGATCATGCAACAAATGTCGGCTCTCAGGGTTTTGCTAAATCTGTCACAAATGCTTTGGCCACAGCCTTGTATCAAGACCAGTTACATGACATCAAAAAAAGCCTTTTCTTCATGATCTTTGGTCACAACAGTCACATATTCCGTAGTCTGCTTCATGTTATGTTAGAGTGAAACCAAGCAATCTCATGCTTGGGGACAGCAATCTAATCTGTGGTGAATCAGCAGCAACTGAAAAAGTCCCGTCCTGCTTGTCCCTGATAGTGAAAAGAACAACAGCCATCAGCAGGAAGAGGAAACAATGTTCAATGTCACCACAGCGGAGAGAGGAGGGAAAGAAAGGTTCAAAAATTCTTGAAATCTGAGGATTAAACAAAAGGACTCGATTCGTACATTTGTAACAATTAACAGGGAGTTTTCGAAACTGTCTTCTTCATCCAAGATGTAGAATTTATCATGAATCTCAGACACATAATGACAATCTGCTGCGTGAATGAAAGGCTCAGGCGCTTCTGGGACGAGGCATTTTTCAGTCTGGTGCTGCATTTGTCTCATTTGGCAGAATAAAGTATAAGTGTTTTATTCAGATGAGAGAGAAAAAGAAAACATTCTGGCACACAAAAAAAAACCTCACTGCACTGAAAACTATGATTGAGGCCTGAAATCATGGAAAACTAAACGTTTAATCGTCAGGGACCGAGCTGTATAACTTCTACTTTTACAGAGTTTGGCTGAACCACCTGCTACTCATATGCAACTTCTTGACCCTAAGCTGTTACTGTCTGAGCCGCTCCTGAAACTTTAATCCTCTGGAGAAGTGTCAGTCATAGATTAAATAGATTAAATAATATAATGACGTATGGTGGAAAGAGCTGTAAGCACTAATGGTGTGTACAGTTGCAACATTAGAGCTGAAGCGGTTAGTTGATTAACACAAAAATAATCACAAAATATTTTGATAAGTAAAAAAAAAAATTTAAATTTGACTTTCTGGCTTCTAAAGTGTGAATATTTACTAGTTTTCTATAATATTAAACTGATTGTCAGGTTTTGGACTGTTAGACAATATATCAACTTATGTGAAAATGTATAATAATTGATAATGAAAATAGAGCTGCAACGATTAGTCGATTAATTGTAAACTATTAGATTAATCGCCAGCTATTTTGATTAATTGATTAATCGCTTGGAGTCTTTTTTTAAGAAAGTCCAAATTCTCTGATTCCAGCTTCTCAAATGTGAATATTTTCTGGTTTCTTTAGTCCTCTATGACAGAAAACTGAATATCTTTGGGTTGTGGACTGTTGGTCGGGACAAAACAAGACATTTGAGGACGTCGTCTTGAGCTCTGGGAAACAGTGATTGACGTTTTTCACCATTTTCTGACATTTTATAGACCAAAAAACAGAAAAATAATTGACAGATTAAATAAATAATGTAATAATAATAAATAAACTGTTTTTTTAATGTAAAATCAGTCACATTATGGCCGACACCCAATTCTCTTAATGAGGTCGGTATCCATGGTGATACCAATCTAGTCAGATCAGATTGGAGCTTCCCTGCAATTAATCTGACAATTATTTTGGATTCATTGTTTAGTCCATACAATGTCAGAAAATAGTGAAAAATACCATCTTCAACTTCTCAGAGCCAGAGGTGACGTTTTCAAATCGACCAACAACCCAAAACGCAAAGATAACTAAAAAGACAAAACAGGCAAATTCTCACATTTTAGAACCTAATTGACTAATGAAAACATCAAAGTATCATTTCTACACTAATGCTGCACAGTTTTACAGAGACACAATCCCCAAAATATATCAAGACTGCCCTTCAGAGTGGACATGAAATAAGATATGCCCTAATATTGCTTGTTATATGTAAGAAAACTGTCCTGTGGCAGCATAAATATAACCAACACAAACTATGACTAGCATCTGAGTGGCAGAAAACTGAACAAATATCCTTCAGGATGACACCACCAGATCTGTCATTTTGCCAGTACATCAGTACATCGTCTTCCTGCAGAGTGAGGACGAAAGAGGAAAAAGAAAAGTCTTAACAACATACTGAGAATAACAAAGCTGCTGCTTTAAGCTGGTAACTTTGGGAAGGTGGACAAGTCACAGAGGTCACCTGTAGGTGAGGTGGCTGTGCTCAGGAACCTATTCACTGATTAAGATGAAGGATGCTGAGCGCATAAGGGAGGGGAGGGGCAAACGAGCCAGGGGCCCCGGGGGGCCCATCTGTTGTGGGCAAATAAACGCAGGCTTCAGTCAATGGGAAAACAGCCCTGCTTTTTCCCCTGCGAGGCGCAGCGGACAGCTCCATTAATCAGGACCAGGATGAGCCTGCTGTGCTCCCAGTGACAAGTCAGCAGTGGCACACACTCTCCTCCTCCTCCTCACACTGTATCTCCATTATAGGGCTGAGGTGTCAGCTGGCTGCGGCTTCTGTTCCTCTGTTGTCACTATCAATGTTTTCACAACTGTCCTCCAAGAATAACTGTAAAAAGCAACACGGGAGGAGCAGGGAAATAATTTATGGGCTGCCATTAATCCCACCAATAAATAAACATTTGTTTTCGGGGTTGTTTTAGCGACTTCAGCCTGTCAACAACTACTGGATTTTATTAAAGCAACTCAATTTGTTAATGACAAATTAGTCAAAATGGACTTCATTGAAAAGATCTCACCAAGATCATTGGAAATGTTTCTCTGCGGCCCTACTAATAACACAAATTAGAGATACAGCAGCTATAACATTACATACTGCAGAGATAAATGGCCTTTCAAGAATAAAGGGTGACCAGACATTTAAAAAGTTAAGTAGGTCAACAAAATGGATGCACTAGTTCAGTACAAGTGTTCAGACCTACATAGCACTGCATCGAAAAACAGCTTCCACATTCATTGCAGTGAGACCACTGTGTTGGTAACGTAGGGGTCATGGCGCAGGGGGCTGCACACGGTCGTCCTCCAGAAAACTAGTTCAATTTCTGCAGCAATGTTTCCTGGTGAAATATTTTGTTTTCTACCTTTTAACCTCACAATCACAGGTATGGAGGATATAAGAATTGCCCCTTGATAACTTTCCAGAGTTGTAAAATCCTGCTGTGCAGAAATCGGCACCTTATAAGCCTTCAAATTGGACTGTGTTGTCCAAATGCGTCATTACCATTTGCGTTTATTTTGTAACGCAGTGCTATTTTCGGTCTGAACACGGCCTTAGCCCCAATTGGCAGACACGTCTACTGCATCTCCAGCAGTAAGATAAGATGTCCCCGCAGCCTAGCCTCAGAAAAAGAGAGGGGAGGTTAGGGAGGGGTGCAGGGGGGTGAGAGGGTGCGGGCACAGACAGTGGAAAGGAAGATGGAGGAGCACTTTAATAGTATGATTCAGCAGAGGTATCAGTTCCCACAGATGGCAGGCTGGCTCCTATTGACTTACATAGGAGGGGAGTAAAGAGGCAATCAAAACCACCCCAGGGACGGACAGTCAGCACATCAAAAGGGAGCGGGATCAGTGTGCCCAAGGCTCTCCATCAGACCCAACTGGAAAAGTACGGAGGCTTAGCTTCGCGGAGTGTGAAGTAAATGTACTATAAAATGCTAATGTTGCGAGTGATTTCATTTGAAGGAAGTAAAAGCCAAACCCTTTCAATGTCACTGTGAACTGTAACCTCTTCCTCTTACCTCTAATCTTAATGCATCTTTCCTGTCATGAGAAGATGCATTACTCTGAGTGGCGTATTGTGCGTTATCTGCAGACTCTTAAATTTGATTACTAAGGTTCCCCGACTCGTCACTGACTGCACCTTCTCCTCCACGCAGACAACTGGAAAGCCTGACTGACAACTCAAGGCTGTCTGAATAAGGACCGGGCTGTGTTTGGTGAAGACCAGCTGTCAAGAGGATGTCCCGCGACACCTAAAACACACGACATCCACAGACGTGCCTCTGGTGGTTTCCCTCAGAGGCCCACAGATTTCACACTTTCTCATTAGCTGCGACACAACAAGAGAAGAAGACAGAAGAAAGGTGAGAAAGCTGTTTCCACTGAAAGACGGAACGACATGGCGCGGCAATCCGGTGATCCCTCTTCTACTAAGACAGGTTTCTCATTTGGCGAAAACGCCGCACATGACAGTGCAAAGGTCACTCTCGCTCCAAAGTGGCGTCCAGGAGTAAAACTACATTAACCTTTTTGCAGGGACTTTTAATCAGACTAATGAATTCTGCCAGACAGACAGCAGCCTGACCTCCAACCACTGATGAGCGAGTGATGGAGAGAGTTGGCACTGACAAGACGCTATTAATATTTCATTAACGGTGCTTTAATGATCATTAAACTGCACTGTGAACTCTGCTGGCAACATGTGAGGCTACGTTGTGCTTCTCTTTGCAATAAATAAAGATGAATTCGCCTGTAATTATAAGCAAAAAAGAACTGGTAGAGACCCCAAAAATACTGAAGAAATATTAATTTGCTCTATATTCATTACATAAATGTAGAGCTAAAACGACTAGTTGATTAATGAATCGACAAAAAAATTAATCCGCAACTATTTTGATAATTGAATAATCAAGTCTTTGTCATTTTTTAAGCACATTTGCTGGTTTCAGTTTCTTAAATGTGATGATTTAATGCTTTTCTTTGTCATACATGACAATGAACTGAATATCTTTTGGGCAAAACAAGACCTTTAAAGGTGAAACCTTTAACTCTGGTAACTTTTAACAAGCATTTTTCCTCTATTATCTAATTTTTTTTTTTTGAGATAAAATGATTAATCATGAAAATAAGCCACTAATGGAAAAAAACTGTTAGTTGCAGCCCGGTGTAAACGTAATGGTAACTTCACACTAAGTAGGCCTACATGTCACTTTTCTGTATGAATTGAAATGGCAATATCACAAGTAATACTTTCCAACACTTCTAACATTTCTCTAGTCTGAATTGAATGCTGTGACTCGAATGTAACAAGAGTCTCATATCAGATTAGTTTATAAAAATGTGCTTTCCTTCATATTTTGCAACAGTCTCCTTATCCGGTAAAACATTTAACATACAGCTCGTTAGCAAACTGGAATTAAACGTTACAACCTTGTGTTTTTTACTGTGCTTGGGAACTGTTGGATTGTTGGTTAATAAATGGCTGAATTCTATTTTTTATCTAATAAATGATTAACCTGATAATCAGAGGGACACAGAATTGTCAATTTGTTTCACAATTCAGCCTGACTTCATGTTGATGTTAGCCGACTTCAGTTTGGGAAAGGAAGGTTTTGTTTTGTTTTGTTCTAACCAATCAATATCTGTCCCACCTCGACCATTTTCAGCCTGCGTGAGCGTTTGCTGTTAATTGTCAAGTTTTACATGTCAAACAAAAAACATGTTTGTTAGTTCTATCTCTAAATTGGCTTACATCTGCATCAATCTTATCCATTACTGTCACTATTTTTCTGGCTCTGGCAGATGAAGATGATGTCCTCCATCCTTATTCCGGCCTACAAAGCTCCAATTGATTGTTTTTCCAACTGGGGGAACAGCTGTCACTGAGGACAACACCAGACCTGTTTGAATCGCTGAAAGACAAATCAGAGATGTGGGCAGCGATTCAGACGTCTGGGACCTCGCTAATAAATCATGACATTGATGGGGAAATTTCAACTGAAAAATCCATCACTGGTCCAGCGTGTGAGAGAACGGAGGAGGACACTTCATATTATTATTATTTTCCAACTCTGCGCTGTTATCCAGCAGATACCTCAAATGCATCAGGTGTTAAATACGACGCAGTTTTGCAGCTTTATCTGTAACAGTCTTGTGATGTTTCGTAAAGTATCAAGAAACCTGTCAAAAAGCTGGTAATGTTACAGATTTCCTGCCTGAAAAAAGGGCTTATGTGGCAATACTGGTAACACGTCATTGGGCATGCATCTATAGCTGCAACTAATCAATTAATTGATTAGTTAACTATTCAATTAGTCAACTATTCAATTAATCACCAATCACTTTGATAATCTTCTATGACAGTAAACTGAATATCTTTGAGTTGTGGACTGTCGGTCGGGACAAAAGATGACATTTAAAGTTGCATCTTGGGATTTGGGAATCAGTGATTGACATTTTTCACCATTTTATGACATTTTATGGACCCGACAACAAATCGATTAACCGAGATAATAATTGACAGATGAATCAATAATGAAAATAAACGTTAGTTGCATCAGAGTCATTGGAACAACCTATGTGGCCCTTCCTTTCACTGCTGCGAGCGAACAAAAAGGTGTCTATCCGTCTAGCGCTCCTCCTCTGCTCTGTCAGCTCAACAATGGAATTTTGAAACCCGCTTATTAAATGTGTGGGCATGTTTCCTTTCAAACACAAGTCCTTCCACTACCACAGTGGCAGGACACATAAACACAGTATGTAGGTCAGTCAAACAGTTTGTGTCTGTTCTCTCCCTCCACGCCTGAGGTAAACTGACAGCAAAATCAAACAAATTGTTTGCCGAGTGTGACTCATCTCACCCACAGAACCTGGGAAGTGGAACAAGGTTCGTCTCTCCTCCTTGATGTTGCCCTCCATGTTACTGTTTGTGCCAACATCTACCTGTCGAGCTGCACAGTAGTCCTGCTGTTTGACAGCAGCTGAGGATCACATTTCCTTTCTTATGATTGAGGGTTAAGTCCAACCTCCTGTGTGTGTTTATAGCAGTATGTCATTTGGTGGCATAAACTGTGCCGGGTTATAGTGAGAAGCGAGAGAGAGAGAGAGAGAGAGAGAGAGAGAGATGTCATGGGTTGAATTCCCTGAAATCCATTTAGTGGCTCAACACGGATGCGACACACAGCATGTTGAATTTTCCATTTGATATAATGGTGCAGCCATAAAAAAGTAACATCATGGGTTTCTACAGTATATTGCACTTAATATAAGTGTGACAAAGCTTCAATGAAGCACTGGAACAAGCAGGATAAATGTGACAATGTCACTCAGCGTGGAAAAGTGATTTTCTAACTTTGAAGCGACTTAAAAGAATTCAAGAGGTTAAAGCTGAAGTAACTCTTAGCAGGATATGTTGCTTTTATCACACCGTGACGTGTTCATAGATAGATCGAGTACTTTATTTATTCTAAAGGGAAATTACAGTGTTAAGCACCCATTGAAACTGTTTCAGCATTTCAAACATTTCCTTTAAAGAACACATTAATGTCAGTTGGGCTGGAATGATGAGTTGATTAATCGATTACTTGATCGAATTGTCATTTTTTAAGCAAAAATATCAAATATTTGCTGGTTGCAGCTTCTCAAATGTGGCAACCTGAAGCTTTTATGTGTCACACATGATAGTAAACTGAATATCCTTGAATTTTGGACTGTTGATCAGACAAAACAAGACATTTGAAGACAACACCAAAAATGGCCATTTTTCATTTCTGACATTTTACAGACAAAATGATTCATTGATTAATCAAGAAGATAATCGGCAGATCGATCAAGAATCATTGTTAGTTGCAGCCCTACAATCAGGTGCTGCTGGAAGACACTTTCATTCCATTCAAGCAACTACGGTGCATTTAGAAAGCCCCAGACTTTAGTAGGTGGAGATCTCCAAATGTCTGGTATCGGGAGAATATGGAGCTCTTGGATTGCAGCTATCGGGAGCTTGCTAGCCTGTGACTAAGACATAGCGACATCTTCCAGCAGCTAATGCTAACTTGGAGCATCGGTACGAGAGGACTGGTAGGTCAGAAGTACGTTCATATATTGATTGACAGTTATAAGGGCGAGGCTCGCTTAAAATCTTGATCTCTGTACTGCTGCCAGGCTGTTCAATGAGCCTGGCTCACAGAAGACTTTGACAACACCTCTCCACATTAAAGTATATTTTGGAGCATATTTCAGCAAAAAAAATATAAGAAAAAACTTATAAACGGTGGCTTTAAGTTTTTGGAGGTTCTCCAACTCTCTGACAGGTAAGAAGGGTAGATTTGGTTAGATTAGGTAAGTTTTTGTGCTCTGGAGGCTTCAAGTTTCTGCATCACACTTGTGACCAGTATGAAGTTGCATACCGGACCAGGATTTGCTCCAAATGAGTTGTGATGTCACAAAAATCCTGCTCGAGGGCCCCCCTAAAAATCACATTTTCAAATGAGCGCAGAGACAATTTCCACTTTCAGCAGACATGTGAAAACGGCCTTCTAGTGAACATACATCATCCTGCACATCCAACTGTAGGAACAGCAAGGAAAACACATTTTTGAGTGGAGGGGTTTTCTGCTCAAAACAAGAGTGAGGTGGCTCTTTTCTACTTAAAACAAGCAGAATAGCGTGACCGGTCATTCAACTGATTTTAGCACTCATTTTTACAGAGGCTGATTTCCCAGAGCATGAATTTTCATGATAGAAAAAGTAAAAAAAAGAATATTTTTCTAGCTTTAAATCCTGCTTCAAACCTACAGGAACGCTGAGTTCTGTTCAGATGCTTAGAGAAGGTCAGATGACATCAGTTTCATTCACTAGGACGGAGCAATTCAAGGCTGAACATCAGAGTGACTGAATGAAATACTGCATCTGTAATTCCCATCTCTGGAGGGAGATGTTAATGTACACGAGCACTGATTGGTGAATCCAAGGACACTGGAGTTTTCTGCTGAGGCCAGTTCCTCTTTAATATGTGCAGTATGCCTTTCCACTCTTACCGTAAACCGTCTGCCTCTTTAAACTCAACACTGCCGCTCTGTAAGACGACTTGTAAACAGACACAGCCTCTCACGTTTAGTCCCAAAAATGCAAACGTGAAGTCAGCGCTCACAAGTCACATTACTGGTATTTTCGGTATGCAAGACACCAGCCAGTAGCCACTGTCATCAATCAAAACTCTGGCATCAAGCCAGTCAGTGTTAATGAACGTATTAACACAGGAGTCAAAGCGCTTTGTCCTTTGATAGTCTGCAGCTGCAAGGCAAGGAAGGTTTACACTATGAAATGTCAGAAAGTAGTGAAACACACAATTTTCCAGAGCAGAAAGTAGCTTATTTAGTCCAACAGAACTCTAAAACCCAAACATGTTAACCATACAGTTATATAAATGAAAGAGAAAAGCAGCAAATCATCCTATTTGAGAAACTGGAACCCTTAATCAATTATCAAAATTACTGTTGTTACTTTTCAGTTGATCGCCAATCGATTACTCCACTAATCCTCTCAGCACTGAAGATCATTACACATGAATCTGACAGGAATGCACACATGCCTTAGATTCCTTGCTTTATATACATATATGCTGATCTTTCATGTGACATAAATTTTTAAAAAACGGGAATAAAGTCTGTTCCTTGCAGCTAAATAAGATAATTATGTCAACATTTGAACGTATGACTGGCCCTTTAGTATACAGTTTATCTACTGTATCTGTAGAGCCAGTATGCTGCAGCATTCCTGTGCTCCACCAAAAGTCCAAAAAAACCTGCCCTCCTCTTGGCCTCCTGTGTGGACGTCTGCGTACACCGCGCTGAGGGGAAAACTCCTGTGGGAGAATTAGCTCCTAATCCTGCCAGCACGCCCTGCTTTGATGAGGATCGTCGTTACAATATAGCGCATGACAATGCTCCGCTATGCACTGACGTCTCCTGCATGCAAAATAGGGGAAAAAAAAAAAAAGGGCTGACCAGCTATTCAGCAGCTTTTTTCCATCAGTGCTTCGTCTGAATGCGGATGGACCGGCAGCTTGAAAAGTTGGGTTGTGACAAAAAAAACAGGCTTATCAGAGACTTTCTGAGATTACTGTGGGTCAAAACTAAACACTACACCTTTGAGAGGGAGGAAAATGTGCAGAGTGTTTACTGTAGTCTGGTAATCTAAACTCTGGATATCCAAGAAAACATCAAGGCAAAAAGAGGAAGAAATTAAGGGTTTGTAATCTATAAAACATGTTGTTTCTTTCACTTATATTCTATATCAACTTGTATATTCTAAAAGCATATGAGGTTAGGCAATGACATCATTCACCAGAGGGACCAATACTGTTACATAACAGCCAGACGTTGCTGTGGGCGCCCCACAGCACTGCTCCAAATGGTTCCCCTCTGAGGCGCCGTGCATAAGTCAACTTTCTTATTTATACCCGGGAAGTGAACATTAAGTTTACTTAAAAGATTTCCCTTCACCCACACAGTAAAAATTGGATCAATTTGCGCAGCTGATAAGCTAAGACTTAGCCTTAAAATGCTCCTAACAAAAGTCTGAAACGGTTGTGTTGCATTCAAGAGCGCACATGCCACATTTTTTTTGGAAACATATTCCTAAACGGTCTCACATGGTGAACAGTCTGACACTGTGCAGCCGCGAAGCTGGCAGCAAAACACAGGTAGCCACCGCTAATAAAAACACACTGGCGGCGCAGAGGCTGAAACAGAGAATGCAAATGAGGCAGCGTATTCCCAAAGAGGAAAGTGATGTCATTTGATAATAATGACGTTATAAAACGAGACACAGCCGGAGAGAAAAGTTTAACTGGAGACCGGCTACAGTTTTGACTTCAGGAGTATCGACTGCGTAATCTATTCCAGTTTCCAGCTCTGAAAAGCAGTGATTACATAACAGCAGACCTCCATGTATTCCTGGGCCTCTAAAGTATCTGAAAAGTATGTGTGCAGTGTTCATGGTGAGGCAGCGAAGCTTGGCTCACTGTGAGTTTGCCTGGAAAACAGGCAGATCTCTAAGATACACTTTAACTTTTACTGTATGTAACATCCACTGAGGAGTTAAAGGTCTCTTAAAATTCAAAGTTTGCCATCATAGTAATCCATAAAATAAAATATCTATAGATCTGACTCCTCTGTACCAGGCTGTAAACCCTGTAGAATAACATGCATCTATTTTTGTACTATTTGTACTATTTCTCTCAAAAGACTGTTTCATGTTTCAATATCTCATATTTAGATTTACTACATGGAATAATCAAATAATTTAAAGCCCAAACTGCCTCTTTTTAGAGACAGAAGATAAAAGAACACTTACTTCTAGGACTGAAACACTCATTCATTTTCATTTATAAAGCAAATATGCCAAATATTTGCCATTTCCAGATATTCAAATGTAACTATTTGCTGCTTTTCTGTTTTATATCAGTGTAACTTGAATATCTTTGAGTTTTGGGCTGTTGGTTGAACAGTTGAAGATTTCACCTTGAACTCTGGACTCTTTTTTTTTTTTACTATTTTCTGACATTTTACTGCCAGTAAATTGAATTCATCAACAGATTGTTTGTTGCAGCCATACTTGTCTCTATGTTTTCTATAGATGAGCAGTTCTTCTACCTGACACAGAGCCAGATTGGGTTTGAAACTTTGGACATGAAAGTATGAAATATTATCAGGAGCAGTGTTTTTAAAAAAAAACAAAAACACAATCTATGCAAAGCAAAGCAAAAAAACAAATATGGTGCTAAGTATAGCCAGAAAGGTTTTAGTGATTCCAGGTGAAAAGATGTTCAGACGTCTGGGTTAAAACTGGACTAAACTTCAAGTGTCAAAGGTCCCAACTACACGCTGTAATGTTGCCAAAGAAATGTGCTTTAAAGAGGCAGTTATTTTTCACCAAGCCATGCAAAAAAAAAACTACTTGTCTTTTCACCCAAATCTAGCTCAGTCTGAGGATAAATGCCAACCTGTTGATGTCTTTTGACATGCAAATCACCAAAACCGTGCTTACCGAGCAGCAAAACTACATTTTCTTGCCCAAATGAGATCAGAGCGCTTCCTGAGCTCATTCTGGATAACGCTTCAGCAGGGTGGATGCGTGTTGTCATGGAGGCTTGAACCCAGGTCAGCCAGTTACAGGACACTTTCCCTGCTCACTATAGACCGCCCTGCCCACCCAGAAAGCCCTACACAATGAATCCACACTAATCCCATCTTTTGTGGTCCTCCCGTGTGTGTCTCAGTGTGGCTGACTCATGTCTCAGACATGCTGTTGCACCATCTCTGCTAAAGTACTTTTTTTTATATGGGTCACAGGAAATAAAATGTAATTTAGGGGTTTATTTCTTCTTCTGTTGCACACAAACAAGCTCCGCACAATGCATTAAATAGCCTATACATTCAGGATTAAAGCACAGACAGATGTCATCTGTTATGATCATAACAACTGCACCACATCACTGACAGCAGAGACCAAACAAACAAATGCATGAAGCAGCACCAGGAATAAGGATAAAACACAGAGAATAAGTGCTAACAAGCATACAATGTGAGCTTTCATATAGAAAAACAACAGTGTGATCAGCAGAAGCAACAATAGGCTAGCAGCAAATGTGTTGTACAAGCCTGCTGCTCTAAACTCTGCAGCATGAACAGGAGTTGGACAGACAATAGAGAAGCCAGCCGAAAATAACACTTGTCCAAAGAACAATAGTTTCACGCAGGTTATGTCACATTATGTGTTTAAATCACATCAGATTAAACCTCTGCAAAGTCGTTAGGATTCCCACTAGCCACTACTGCCTCTTTAAATCAAGTTTTCACCAGACAGATTGGAAGATACAGAGATTTGACTTTATAATATCATCAGGCCTGTTCATCTCTCTAATTAAACGTGTGATTAAAGCTGTTGGATGCAATCGATAGAAAACACACAAAGAGCTCTTACCGGGCAGGTCGGGCTGCGTTTTCTTTGCTGCTTTATTGTTTTTATATTCCTTTTTTTTTTCCTGGTGATCAGTCGCGCGTCTCACAGACACAAATCTCGACCTCACTTCCATGTGCTCGCGACCAGGACCACGCGCTCAAGGGAGCGCTCGGGATACGGCGCGTGACGTCACGGCAAGACTGGAAAGCCGGTCGAAAAATCGATACAGTATCAATAATACAGGTATATTATTATTATTATTATATTTATCTGCCACATAGCATATAATAAACAGACTTACAGGCATGTATGTGATACTCAACTGGAAGGTTTATTTATTGATATTCAGCGTGTTTTTTTCATATTATTGGTAATTTTCCATCAATATTGCAACAGGAATTCCAACTTAAACGGTTATATTTGTGTAATATCATACTATATCATAGAAATGACTATAAATAGTCTGCACAGGCAGCTTATCTGCATTGAATGAATGTAATTTCAACTGTATAACAACCTGTTTTTAGTTTTATGCATCACATTTGTGTTTAAATCTTCAAATCTGAGACATGAGCTGGAGTGACCTGATCAGAATAAAGAGTCAACTTCACTGGACTAGGAATTTGACCACTTCCAAGAACAGTGTCCAGGGACACGTTGTGTAAATTTAGGTCTGTTTTATGAGCTGGTGTCCCTTAAATGCAACACAGATCTATTTTAAGTCCGCTGAACTCCCTCTGTCCACAACAACAGGTATTGGAGTGATTATGAGAATGATTTTGGGATATGACGAGCTCTCCTGTAGGTTAAAAATATGGCATTTTACCAGTTTAAATGCTTCCATGTGTAAATCATAAGCTTACCTTGTCTTCTTTATGATCATGCATAGGCACCACAGCAAAATTGGCATCTTCCAGGTGAAAATGTTGGTTAATCTAACATTTAACTTACTTTATATTTACCATAAAGCAGTCAGAGAGAGGTGCCTGCTTTAATCAGAGAATCATTGAGCTTAAACATGAGCATCAATATGACTTTTATTCAAATGATCTGTTGACTGTTGTTGAACCCCCTCTACTTCAACATGTACCCCACCCAGCACCTATTAATGTGAGTCATCTTATAGAGAAGCTGCTATGATCAAAAAAAAGTGTTTGATGGTGTGTTGTTTTTTTTTATGCACTGCAAGAACAAGGACACAACTTCCAGAAGTAACATTTTTTTATATTTCAAAAAGAATCTAAGAACATAATGGAAAAAACCAAACACTGGGTCTGAACATCCAGACAATTGAGTCCAAAAATACATTTTCTTAGGAAATATTAATTATATACAAAACATAAAAATGTATATTTTAGTTTGGGCCCTCAATGAGGTATCCCCATTTTTAATATTTCATTAATAAAAATAAACTTTAAATATTTAATCCACCCATAACTTCAATTGAGGCAGTTTCAACATTGAAATCAAACAAGATTCCAAACAACTTAATCCGCTTTGCATTTGCATGCAACAACAACTGTACACCCTAAGTCTTGAACTTGCATTAAAAAAAAAAAAACAACAACAAAAAGGTCAAAAAAAAAAGTCTATGATTCAAACTTTAAGCACGAGAGCCCTGCAGCTGTGCGAGTCTCCGCTTTAAAAGTTCACTTTTCCTCCTCAGCTGCTCTTTGAGTGAGAGGAGTCTCTGTTCGTCCGACTGCATGCTGCAAATGCACTCTGTAGCCTTCTTCAGGATCACCACTTTGGCTGCCTTCTCGTTGTTGGCCACTTCCGGGATTTCATCCCGCAGGGCAAAGAAGCTCAACTTGAGCTCGTTCCTCCTCTGGCGCTCCAGTACGTTATGAGTCCTTCTCTTGTCATAGTCCTCCGTGTCAGACGTCCGGGGGCTTGAACACTTGCGGTTGCTGCTGATCTGTTTGAGGACCCTGCTGTGGCCACCACTACCGCTACCGCTGCTGCTCTCCAGCTTCAGCCTCTTGACAGCCGGCTGCTCGTGCCTCATGGATGGATGGGCGGCGTAATTGTGCTGGTGGGTGGAGACGTGGCATCTCTTCAGCACGAGCGGGCTGGGATGCCTGCTCTCCGCCGGGCTGGGGTCGCACCGTTTCACCGCCTGCCTCTTCTCCACTGTGACCACGTCGATCTCCTCTTCCTCCTGGTCGTCATCCTCCTCCTCCTCCTCCTCCTCCTCATCGTCGTCGTCTCCGTCCTCGTCTTCTGCAACACACACAAAAAAAAAAAACAAGTCACACTCTGATTCTGCAGCAAGGTTGCAACCCCTCACTCCACTGCATGCCACAGTAGGAGGGGAGGGGGTTACAATCTCTGCTGTCCATTTCCTCCCCACTCCTCTTCTACATCAGTTAATTGCCTAACATTGCAGCCCTCCAGCTAATCTCATAGCAGCATGTCTCTACCTCCCGCCTGCCAACAAAACTGCATGTTGCATGAATTTAAACAAGAATTTTATTGATAACAGAGGCTCCTGTCACGCTTTATCTGATGCACAATCTTTGCACACTCAGCAGAATGGGGGGGGGGGGGGGGACTCCTAAATGCACAGAGGGGTGTGCCTGCATGATGAGTATATTCACAGCTTACCTGAGTCACTACAACTGCTGCTACCGCTGTTTGGTGGCGTGTCCAAGCCCAAATCCTTACTAGGCGGCGTCACTACGCTCTGCTTGGGCGTCTCAGCTATCGGGTACGGGAAAACCACCGAGGGATCAATGCACTCCGACGCGGATGTGTTCAGGTCTTGCAGGTAGCTGCAATTCACCCGCCAGACGGCTTCACCGGCGGGCTCCGCGCTGTCAGCTGCCGCCGCCGCCGACGACTCTTTCCTGGCGGCGTGCAGGGAGGCGAGCCGCTCGGAGACCACCTTCTCCAGCTTGGCGGCGGCGGAGAAGCCGCTCCACATGCAGTCCTGGATGATGATGGACTTGAGGAAGGTCTGGGAGTAGTCGGCGTCGCAGATGATGCTCTGGTTGACCACGTCGTCGCCCAGGAACTCGGTCACCATCTCCAGCTGATCCGCCGTGGAGGGGAAGAGGCTTGACAGGGATGGCCGGCGGCTGGGTGAGAGGGGAGGGGTCGGCAGCAGCTCAAATTTCTTCCAGATGTCTTCGCTCGGTGCCGGAGGCTGAAGCTGCTGAGGGTAGAAATCCTCCTCCTCGTTGTCATAGTAGAAAAACGGTTGAAGAGAGTCGTAATCGTAGTCATAGTTTTTACTCGCCAAACTTGAATTCAGCGGCATGTCTGCGCTGTTTTTTTCCTTATTGTGAAGCTGGTGGAGGGAAAAAAAAACAAAATGGGATGATTAGTTGGGAAATCGTTAAAAAAAGGGAGGTGTGCAGGTTCAAAGCAGACAGCCGCTGCTTGGCACTGATCCTGCCTGCAACATTAAGTGTAAGCAAAATCACATGGTCACTCCAAAACATGGAGCTCCGTTGCACGCCGTGCATGCATGCACCAGTAGTGCTGCAGCAGGTGCTCAAACTGGGAAACGGAGGGGGAAACCCTGCTTTCACTAAACAGCTACTGACGATAAACTAATACTAATTTCAGAAACTGGTGTGGGAAGGTTGTCATGCAGGCTCCAGAAAACCCCACTCCTCCCCTCCTCCCTTCCTCTTACCTTGTAGATTTAAAACTGTCGGCGGAAGAAGACGGGACGAAATCGACCCAAAAAGCGAAAAAGGGGGCAGGAAAGTTATTCCAACACGAAAGTAACATTAAATCCTTCCACAGAGATGTCGCAGTCGGTTTCAGTGAGGCTGTGTGAAGCATGTATGGGGGGAGATGAAGCGGCTGCAGCAGCGCGCTCTCTGTCATCAGCAGCGTGAGAATCACAGCTGACGCTTCATCGGCTTCAATAAAAACGACCGCGTCACTCCGCCCTCCCCTCCTCTGTATTCTTCCGCACCTTTCCCGCGAAACACCCGGCCTTAAAAATATAACACCCCCGATATTTATTTCCTGCCTTTATCACCAAAAATAATCTCCGCTCCCATAAAGGTCGATTCTCACTCTAAACAAACGCATTTAGTTGGATATTTTGTCACAAACTGATATTTTTTTTTCTTCACTCCGGGTCTATTTCGGGCTAAGTGGGAGGGGTCATAGTAAAGTACAGCGTCCATTGACGGGAGAGGCATGCACAAAATATTAATGTGGCTAGTAGTGACAGATAATTGGGTGGAGTTATTTCACTACTATCCCGCCTAAAATATCAACAAATCAACCAGAATTGTCTCAGCAGAGCTGAACTCCAACATAATTCATCCACAATCAGATGTGCAACTGAAAAGTAGAATAATTTACCTGCCTTTTAAACCTTATCCTTGCTTTTTTATATATAAAAAAACTGTCTGCAGACATGTTATAAATAAGAGATACATGCTGGTATGTTTGTGCAACACTTTCATTATAAATGCAATGCAAAGCTCACAGGTGCAGCAGCTTACCTCGATCTATCTGCAGGCACCGGCAGCAACTGAAAACAGGTGATTTCAACAACGAGATACACTTAAAATAATTGTGGTGAAATGCATAAAGTTAACATGCACACACAAGGTAGCAGTCGAACAATTCCTCCTGACCGTGCAGGATCGGTTTTGAGGTCGGACAGATTGGCACCAATTAACTACAGGAAGGAAGCAATTAAAGGAATCAGATGGGTAATGCAGTTTGCTAGAGGTGCCCTCCTCTTGCTGTGGTGGGGGAGGGAGGATTGGACGGGCTCGGAGCGCCCTCTGCTGTGCAAAGACATCCAGGGTAGGTGTGGGGTCAAAGCAGGAAGGTGAACACAAACTCCACAAATCATTTATGATCTAAGAGTGAGAGTTAATTAAGAGAAATTCAGAGATTGTTGGAGTTTTGCACTATATGGTCAGTAAAAAAAACTGGAGCTGTTTAATCAGGGTTACTAGGTAAAATAAAAATCTAATCTAGAAAAGCTGGCATTAAGAAATGTAATTAATCTTGAGGTCTTTTAAAGAATTAGGTTGTGCAATTTATTAGTGCTGCAATTAACTTTTATTTCCATTATTGATTAATCTGTCGCTTATTTTCTTGATTAATCGTTTTGTCTATAAAATGTCAGGAAATGGTAAAAACTGCCCATGTTTGACAAAGTAAAACATTAAATCCTCACGTCTGAGAAGCTGGAACCAGCCAATGTTTGCTTAAAAAATGACCAAAACCATTATTTGATTATCAAAATAGCTGCTGATTCATTTTCTGTCAATCGATTAATCGACTAATCCTTGCAGCTAATAATCAGCTGCAAGAAGGTAGTAACAATATACAATCCAATATAACTTTTAGACAGATCAATTTAGATTTATATTATGTCAGACATCTTAATAACTGTATGAATAGAATAATACTTTTGGTTTGGTCTCATAAGCACTCAAAAGAACAAAAATACAGGAAAAACAGACTTTGGAGTTTGTTATACCAAAATGTGCATTTATTTAACATATTATTGCCTCAAATTATGTATTTTAAAGACTTAAGTTATGCTTTATAAACATTCAAAGCAGGTAGTAATTATTACAAACTTCTTGCACACCAGAAAGTCCTACTGACAGGTGAAACAAAACATCCAGCACACAATTGATCACTTGTACTCTTATTAATGACGTCCTTAAACCTGTATCAGGTAAAGTCATATCCCACCAGCATTCAGAGGAGGTTACATGTAGAGGATGTGAAATTGTAGCTTAACATTTAAAAGAAAACACACTAGTAAAACTGGACTTCACTTGGTCTGACTTCCCAAATTGGGAAAAAAATAATGTTTATATGGTCTATGGATGTAAACTGTAAAAATGGGTCTTTCAAAATGGTATTGCTGTAGGCCCCTTTAAATTCTTTATGGCGATTTTTTTTAATGAATTAATCGTCTCCATAAGCTCATTGATTGATATGTGGTTCACTAATGGTAATGGATGCATAAGTGTTCATTCGTTGAGGCTTCTGAGGAAAGAATAAATCAATATTGTGGAGCAGGCAAATGGAGGAGAGCAAAGAGAAGGAGACAAGAGGACAGAAAAGGTTATCAGTGTTTCTCCAAAGAGAGTGGAAATCACCCTCTCTCCTTTCCTCGTTACTCATTCCTTCATCCCTTCTCTCCTTTCCTCACTTTGGGATGCTGTGGAGGATTGCGGTCGTAATAACCTGCCAGATTCATGTGTTGTGGTCATTGCGTTTATCGGCTCCGGATGTTTCCTGTGTTACTGTGAAACAGGGCACCTGGAGACACAGAGGGGAGCTTTGAGACTGTCTGGCATCATTTCCTCTGATAAGTGGAGAGACTGTGGGTAGTTTTGATTGTGTTTTCTGCTGCTCGGTCAAACTGGTCCCACCACCTCTGATCGACACAGTCGACAGTAATGTGCAGATGTTCTATTTACAAAACCACTGGATACTTACTTCATTTTCCACCAGGTTTTCCATTTGGCTCAACTCTGGCCTTTACATTTAATATATCAGTTTAATACTAATTGCTGTGTAAATTTATATCACAAGGATTTAAGTCGGGCATTAAAGTGGATTCACTCCAGCTTCAGTATTGCACTTAATCACAGCAAAACTAATTTACAAATTTACAATTCTGAAGAGTAATTGTTCAATAAAATTCTGCAGAATTAGTTCAGAAACCAAATCGTTCTCCAAAGCGATGGTTTAATGGGCTGCTGAAGCTCATAATGCAACAAAAATTGCACTCAAGGCAAGAAAAGATATTTATATGACACATTTCATACAGAGAAGGTGCTTCACATAAGGCATAAAAGATGAAGACATTTAACCACCTAAAATAAAAGGACAAAAAGAGATTTAAACCGTGAAATTATTAATAAAGAATTCAGGGTGAAAGTGAATGCTTAAAGGGATTTGTGTTGTCTTGCTTTTTTAATTATGTTAAATAAATGACACCAAGCTGGGAAAGATGACTGTACCTCTGCTCCAATAGTTGTATTCAAACATCACAGTGTAAAAGAAAGAAATACATCACAAACACAAAGAGGGAAGCAGGTCTGTAACTAACAATTATTTTTTATTATCAATTAACATTATTTCTTTTAACCACTGGTTAATCATTTGATTCGTAAAATGACTGAATGCGAAATGTCGTTCACAACGTCCCAGAGCCGAGGATGACGTCCTCAAATTGCTTCTTTTGTCTGACCACAATGATCTTAGCAGAGAAAAGCAGCAAATTATCACATGTGAGAGGATGTAAACCAAGAACGTTGGCATTGATAAATTACTTAAACGATTAATGACGATCCACTAATCAAAAAATCAACCTGCATAGAACAAACACACCACACATACTTTCCACCATAAGTGCATCACTCATGCAAATAAAGTTTCCTCAAGAAGTCCCACAATCGTCTGAAGAACAACATATACGCTGCTTTTTGATAAAAAAAATATATACTGCAATGCTAAGTTTTGCTTTGGTATGTATGTAATGTGCATAAGATGACCAAAAATAAATATATCACAGATGCGGTGCAATATATAGACGAGGTGCAGAGGATGCAGTGGAGTTCAGGAGCCTCGCAGCCTGAGGAGAGAAGCTGCTCTGCAGTTAAACTGTTGAGTGTTTATTGTGTCGGCAGAGTGAATCAGTGAAAGACGGAGTGGCTTTTGAAGACAGAGATAGAAAAAAAAAAATCACATTAAAACAGAAAAAAAAAAAAACTCATCATAACCACACAGGAAGGAACACTTCACATTCAAACAGAAAGCAAAACTATTAAACTACTAAAAACAAAGGTTTTCTATGACTATACTGTATAACTGTAATAAAAAATCTACCCAAACACACTCCTACATCTTCCCACCTCTAATATCTGAATCCTTATTACATAAGAAGTCCTTGATGCCTAAGGAGAACTTGAAGTCATTCTAGTCTGTCCAGTGGATATATTGCTATGTTTTAATGACATTGCATTCAGCACTTGATTCACCATATTTTCTGTGGCTGTGCACGTGATTACCTTCTCTCTTGAACATACAGTTAGTTACATGTTAGTCATGAGGCCCCAACTGTTGGGGCCTTTTGGCTCGAATGCTGCCTTTCTAAACTTCCCCATTTTCTGACCACAAATGCAACGTCCTGCGTTGTGCGATTTCATATATAAAAGCGTGCTCAGCTTACTCTGGATTTCCAGTCTCTTCCTTTTCTTGTGTCTCGTCGAATGAGCTGGCGCGGTGAGAGGTCTGCAGCAGGAAATAGCTAAAGAAAAGCAGATGGTTTTTCCACAGAGGTCAGTCAAGTGGCTGTTTGAAAAGCATGTACACCCACCTGCACTTAGAACATTAGATGAAGAGACTGATACACACGAAACACACCAGCTGACACATACATATATATATATAAATAGAGGGTGTGCCCCTTCCTATACAGTCAGGACACGATTCAGCATTGATGCCTTGAAATGAGCCAGAAAATCGATAGTTTTTCAGCTTAGTCGGTGAGAGGAGGTTGCCTACGAAGCAGTCAACAATGAGCGCGCGGCAGATCTGTCAGAATGCTCGAGCTAATTGTGTCATTAATTATTGACAGTGACAATGCACAGTTATTGACATAGTCTGCAACAGCTGCACTAACCTGCAGTGTATCTATAACAGAGACACCGTTCCTGCTTTGCACTGAAGATTTGTCCCCTCTTGTGTGTTTCCTGCCAGTGATCATACCTGACAACAGCGAGGAAACAAAGACAATACAGAGAAATTTAAAGCAATAATACATTCTGTGGTTTCTGTTGTACAGAGTCTAGTCAGTTTTATACCTTTGACATATATGAGGTGGGATCATATCTGCAGTTCCACATATTTGTACTTTTCAGAGAAAACTACACCAGCCAGTATGTCGAGTGAATATCACTCAGTGCAGGACACACCTGCAGTGAGACAATGCAACTTATAAGTGTTTTATTGGGGCAATAGAAGGTATTGTGTGCAACGTGTTCTGCAGAAGCACACCTGATGATCGGCGCTCTGAAAGCAACATAAATCAGGAGGAACGCCTGGAAGCTGAGGAGGTGAGCGATAACCTGCTGAGAGGGAGAAAGGTCACCTGCAGCATCCAGTTTTATGTGTGATGAGTCAGTTTTTCTTGTGTCTCTTTGTCAAACATTTTCCTCTCCGCAGTTTGATACATGACTAACATGCGATGACATGCTCCTTCCTATTAACTCAGCATCAGCTGCTCTATCTGATACTAAATCTGTGCTAAATATGAATATTTTGGTGAAGTTGGAAAATCCTGTCACTGGAAAGGAGACCAAAACAGGTGAATTCAAAGAAGTAAATAACTCATTCAGTCTAATAGACAGCTCCAAGGACAGCTTTGATGAATCTCTGAATGGTGGTTTTCTGAATGTTATTTGAGCTCCAGTAGAGAAGAATTGATGGTCTGAGGAAGCAACCAAACTGTCAACAACTGTCTACTATCAACTAGTGTCTACAGCGTCTTAATTGTTCACCTATTCTTTATTTTCTTTTCTGTTGAATTTCTGCTTATCGTAGCACAGATGCAGCTCTCTGCCTAATGGGGCTGTGACAGTTAGTTGTAATTTTATATGTGACCAAGTAGGTTTATCATTACATTTCTAGGCTGAACACAAGAGAAAAACACATCCTACAGTCATTACTGCTGTTCACATGTAAATCCAGAGTTTAAAACATCCACATGAGACTGTTTTGTGTGTGTGTTTGTCTAATAAACACCTCGATGTTTGCATGTGTGTGTGTTTATCACTGATACTGAAGTGTAACCTCATTTAAGAAAGACAATTTAGATGTCTAAACAACTGATGCTGTTGGCAAGCAAGTTTCCTTCACAAGAGCATACTAACGAATGTAATCTATCAGGACTCCATAAATTGATCAGCGTGGGATAAAAGTCTTTAATGATGACATGACGATTAAGGTATTTTGTCCATTTTGTGGATGTGCATCAATCGCATCAGTTGATGATAACTGGTTGTCAGTGCTAATTACTTATCGAGCTGATAATGGTTGAAAGTGACCTGTGTTTTGGAAAGCAGGTCTAAGAATTGTGGGCCCCTAAATGACCACTAGAGGGCGCTTTTATCACCTGAATACCCTGAAGCAGTGGTTCTCAAACTTTTTTATGTCAAGGACCCCTAAACTGACACCAATTAGACCACAGACCCCCATTTGATAAGGTTTTGTCCCAAGTCCCCCATCTGATAAGATTTTTGCTTTTAGATGTTTTATTACAGAAAGTGTATGAACCCCATGACCAAAATAGTCAAACATTCTGTCATTGTGTTATCTATGGATGGAATTAATAAAATAAATTATTATGGAATTATGGAACCCCCTCAAGGACCCCTGGGGGTCCCCAGGCCCCACTTTGAGAACCACTGCCCTGAAGTGTGTACAAAAGGTAAAGCTAGATTTAAGATTATTTTTAGCTTAAGGCATTTTAAATTTAATGTCACTGTTTTTATTCATTCAAATTTTTAAAAACAAATCTGAAGACCATGTTTTTAATGAACCCTCCCGGTACATATCTTCTGTGGAGACACAAAAGTTTTCATTCACACTCTTAAAACCCATTCTGGCAAAGTAATATTAAGGCCTAAATGAGCTCCCTTCTTCTTCTGTCAGTACTGTCAACATGGTATTAAATGGCCTCTAAAATGTTTGGCTGGCAAATGTGCTTGTGCATAGACTTCCTGTGGCCGGAGCACCATAAAAATCACAAAACAACGCAAATGTAATAAATGCTAAAAGCAAATAATTGTTTTGATCATTGCGATAAGAGACATCTGCCACCCTGGAAAGCCTTTTAGTCCTCTGCTAATGTGAACCCATAAAAAGAGGGTTTCATACTGAGGGAAAACCAATATCTCCAAACCATACAATACAATTAATGTTGCAGGAGCGTTCTAATAATCTGGGAAACTTATAAAACCCTGATTTCCCAGCAATGGAAAATTAATACAAAATGAATATGTTCAAGCCAGTCTCCAAAGCTGAAACAGCAAATAGTTCTATATAGTTCCAAATAGTTCAACTATACAGGTGTACCTGAGCATCCCTCCATGCTTTGTTATTCAAAACAACACCCATTTAAAGAGTTATAGTGCACCGAGTTGGACTTATGTTGCACTAAAAACACTTCTGGACTCTTTACTTAAAAACCTGCTTGTAAAAGTTGATGGTTTTCTTTCTTACTCAAAAGAAAACAGCAAAGTTCTTTATTATTGGGAACCCTGTGAACAGTTAGCAGAGCAGGTAGTGAAACAGTCCCACATATTTTGCGGCATTAGTATTTAACGCCCATGTGTACTTGCAGGTGTGTGCTTCTTGATAAACATCCAACATTACTTAGAGCTGCTAAGTAAAGGCACGTCTGGTATGGTGGGGTGTGTCAACTGTTAAAATGACTGCAGAAACACCCTCCGGCACAAACAACATGTTTTTGTTTGCACACTTTTGTAAACACACAAGTCTTTCACAGGTCACATGAACATATTTTCACTTAAAATGAGTGGAAAGTGTGATAGTGCAAAAGAAAACAGTCTGCAGATGAAGTCTTAGATTAGGGCTGGGTATAGGTACTTGATACCTTTTTAAAGTATCAACCAAAATAATCCAGTACCAAGTAATATTGAAACTTCACCAGTCAAATGATATCTGCATTTGATCCTTTTTGTACCCAGATCTAGAAAAAAACGACTGTATGGTTTTGCTCGTAGCCAATCACTGCACCCATTCACATGATGGGTATTGAATGAAGGAGAAAAAAAGGTATTAAATGAAGTACTCTATTGGTATCGGTATTACTTTACTGGTATTGGTACTGGTATCATAATTTTTTTAAACAATACCCAGCCCTATCTTAGATTAATGTTTGAATAAAATAAGTAAATGGATAAATAAGGGTTACACAGCATACAGTACATGCACTTGCACAATCTAATCAGTTTCTGACCAGTGAAACAACATTTTTCTTTCTCACTGAGCAACAATTCCCCTTTAATGCACAGTAACCAGCCTTCTTTTTCTCTGTTAACTGAAGGCTAAATAGAAAGAAAATAGAATGACAGTTGCTCTTTTAATATGACGACTTTGCTGATGTGCACAATCAATCGATATGAGATATATAAATAAAGGTAATGACATGCATCAGTTCAGATGTATCTTCCAAATTTAGTGTTTCCATGCTGAGATGCAGTGGACAGACAGTAATATAATGAGGGAATTTGGCTCAAAAAGACTTTGGAAATGAATTTGGCTAACTTAGACTGCTGAAGCCTCATATTAAATTCTTAATAATAAACTTTGGAGTGTATATTTGCACTGAAGGAGGACTATGGATTAAGTCCCTCATCTCTTACAATGGAATCGCATTAGGAAGGGATCTTTTAGTGACCAGTATGAACAAGAATGATTACAGCAAGCAAAAACTGTAGAACAATGTAACCTTTAAGGGAAATGCACTCCAACTTGTTTCACTTTGCACAAATGTTCATCTTTATCTTCACATTTATTGTCATTTCTCAATATGATCAATAACTGATTTTAACTAATTTTGATTCCCTGTCTTGTCCACCTGGGGTCAGTATTTCACTAGCTATTGCCATATCAGGGTTTATCTGTTAATCCAACATATAATCATCATCATCCTCAAAGGAAGGGTACAGTGAAAACATAAAAACTTATACAGGACTCCTATAACTGTTTTTTATTAATTCTTTATTGATTGTGTAGTTGTGTTGTTTCTGTATGCTGACTGTTCTTGTCTTATAAAAAAAAAATCTCAGTTAGAGATTTCCTGATGAAATAAAGATTATATATATATATGCAGCTGTAGCAATACTAGTCAGAAATAATATTTCTTTCATGTAAACACATATTATGCATTCCTGTGTGTGATAATAAAAACCAGGTTTAGAGTTGGTGGTGATGTCACAACAGGTGTTACAACGTATTTGGTGACCCATCAGATTCTGTGACCTGCAGTATTGGAAGAAGTACTCAGATCCTTTACTTATGTAAATGTATCGATACCACAATGTAAAAATACTTCATTACAAGTATAAATCCTGCATTTAAAATCCTACTTAAGTAAAATAATAGAAGTATTACCAGCTAAATTTACTTAAAGTACTAAAGTAAAAGTACTAATTTTGCAGAAAATCGGGCTGTATTGTAAGTACTTTAGTACTTTGAGTAGGATTTTTACTTGTAATGAAGTATTTTTACATTGTGGTATGCTACTTTTACTTAAGTAAAGGATCGGAGTACTTCTTCCAACACTGCAAGTCACTGAATCTGATGGGTCACCAAATACGGTGTAACACCGGAATCCCTGGCCCGCGTGCGGGGAGCGGTGGGCTCCAGCCTCGCGGAAGGTCGACAGCAGCCGGACCACTGAGCACAGGCGCACAGGCGCAGTCAACTGCGAGCTACAGCCTAACCAGCCTCCCGGATTCTGTTGTTTTTTTTAAACCTACAATCTCTAGCGACGGTAAAGTGAGACGCCTCCTCGCTCAAACTCGGCGCTGTTTGCTGTCACCTTGCGTCTCCCCCTCCCCCTTGATGATGATTTGCGAGGAAGATGCGCCGGTCTGAAATTTCCGTTGACCTTCGCCTCCGCTCCGCAGCACCGAAGCATTGTGAAGCGCTGCCGCTACAGGTCAGGAGCGCCTCGGCTCCTGCCACACTTACTAGCTCCCATTCTCGCTAGAAACACAGGTGCTCTGACTGCCTTCTAGCCGGGTAATCTTTGATTTTTTGACCGAGGCAGATGCCCCTCGCTCTGTCATCCCGGCTTGTACTATGGTGGAGTTTCCATCTCTCAGTCCTTACTGGCCTCTCATCCGCTTTCTGGTGCCTTTGGCTATCACCAATGTTGCCATCGACCTCGGAGAACAGGTAACGTTTCTGTTTTTGTTTTTTTGTTTTTTTTGTGCTTGCTCGGTGCCGTGTTATCCTTGTAATACGTCAATAACAACAGTAAAAGCTTAACACTGCGGCTGCTGTTGCTAGCAGCGGCTAACGGCTTTTAACGGTTATTATTCCGCCGCTGACAGCATTATGTTTTCGGCGTGTCAGCCGCCGCTGCCGCTGGCGTGCATCAATGTTTGAGCTTTCAGACGTCCAGAAAAACACCGACACGGAATATTTCGAGCTTGTTTCGTCAGCCACAAAAACGCTGGCGTGTGTTGTAGCTAGAGCTAGCTTAGCTGGGAAGATACCCATTAGGGGTTTTTCCTTATATATTACTTAGGAAGAGGGAAAGAGAAGAGGAAGGCCCTTGTTTATTTCGAGATTTTTTTGCCAAATGCACTGACTGAGCTCCTGCGGATTTCAGTGTTATTTATCACCCAGCCTGTCCCGGGCAGGCAACATACTGTACCTGCCTGTGATTTGTGTCATTATCATGAAGCAGTATATCTGAATCAAGGCCTGGTAATAGATTATGGTGGATCATGCACACAGGTTAAACGACATTTATGCTGTCTTTTCCTCAATTGCCATGTTTTTCCTGCTGGGAGGTTTCCTGTCTTTTCTCAGCCAAACGTGTGATCTCATCTGCTGTCTTTACCCAGGGGACCCAGGGCTGATAGTGTGAGAGTAAAAAAAAATACATTGAGGCTTTGAGATGTTAGGATTAAGCTTATGTAATGGCTCTGTTGGTTGGTATAAATAGCACACCGTTCTGCAAAGGAGAAGCGTAGTAGTTGTTCTGACGGCAAAAGTGGAAATAATGCTGTTTTTAGGGATGTGGGTGTTTCCTTTCCAGACATTATGAACTGCTTTTGTACTAGTCAAAGATCTGTTTTTTTATTGTGACTGTAAAGCACCTGCACATATTCATTTTTAAATGCACTTATGACAGTTAAGGGCTGTGGTGGTGGAGCAGTTGCCTTCTGATCAGAGATAAAGTTAAGGCTAAGTCATGGTCATGTGCGTTGAACTTCTCCTACCTACCCCTCCCCTGTCACTTCTCCCTCTCCACCCTGTGACATGTCTTCCAGGCCCTCAACAGGGGCATAGCCACAGTCAAGGAGGATGCAGTGGAAATGCTGGCCAGCTATGGCCTGGCCTACTCCCTGATGAAGTTCTTCACCGGGCCCATGAGCGACTTCAAGAATGTGGGCTTGGTGTTTGTCAACAGCAAGAGGGACCGGAGGAAGGCTGTGTTCTGCATGGTGGCGGCCGGGGTCATCGCGTTTGTCCTTCATATCTTGATAGGTGTGTGTTTAAGGGTTGTTTGTGCACACGCGATGATGACATGCTGCGCTTAAACCGCATCCAATAAAAGGGAAGTTTTGCTATTTGTGGCAAACCTATAAGTTTCACTATTGTGGTGCTTTCTTTGTGGGGAATGTCACAATCCCTGATGTTCAAAACAATATCACCTCATCCTCTACTCACCCATGGTTCCCTCTTTTTTTTATTCTGTAGCGTACACAGATTTAGGATACTACATCATTAATAAGCTCCACCATGTGGATGAGTCTGTGGGGCACAAGACAAGAAAGGCTTTCTTATACCTGGCTGCATTCCCTTTGTTGGATGCAATGGTGAGTATACAGTACAGCAGGGTTATTTTATAATGCAAGAGATAGATTTAAACACATCTGACCTATAAATTTATGATGTTTAATCCCTTGTCAGTGCTTTTTCCAAGTGATGGTGCATCCCCTGCCTTTAAAGTCCACCTCACTTGTTTTATATAGCCGGTCATCCAGCTGTGGTTGAGAAAATGCTCAAAATAGAGCTTTTGTTTTTGCTGTAGAGCTTGGTGTCTTAAAGTAATGTCTCTGTCCACTGTTCTGTTTTGCAGGCCTGGATTCATGCAGGGATTCTTCTCAAGCACAAATACAGCGTCATAGTCGGTTCAGCCTCCATCTCTGATGTTGTCGCTCAGGTAATGAGACCCGTGATTTTTAGTCCAATGCAGAAGAGTTTTATTGTAAAAAATTGGACGTTTGAAGCACGTTTGGTAGTGTTTTTGTTGTTAATAGGTGCTGTTCTCTCCTGCAGATTGTGTTCGTGGCCATTCTCCTCCACAGCAATCTGGAGTGTGTGGAGCCTCTACTCATCCCAATCCTTTCCCTGTATATGGGTGCCTTGGTCCGTTTCAGCATTGTCGGTCTGGGTTACTACTGTAACATTCACGACAGTATCCCAGACTCCAGTGGACTTGATGTGGGGGTAAGTGCTGCCCTTTTTTAAGTTTGTGTCACAGTTTTCCATAAAGAAAATTAGGTTTAGAAATGAATAAGAGGTTTGTGCTTCCACTTTGTTATGCGCAACCTAACTACTTAAGCTGCCTGAAGCAAAGGGACAGTGGTATTTGTTGATTTTTTTTGTAACAGTAAAATAAGAATTAAGCATGTCTTTTCTAACACAAGACTGCTTTATCGGGTCTGTCTCGATCCCCGCAGGGCGATGCCACCATCAAAAAGATGCTGAGCTTCTGGTGGCCTCTGGCCCTCATCCTGGCCACTCAGCGGATCAGCCGACCCATCGTCAACCTCTTTGTGTCTCGCGACCTCAAGGGGACCAGTGATGCTACAGAGGTGGGTGTTTTTAGTTTAATCTCTCATCCATAACTGTTCTGTTTTTTTTCTCAGAATTTCTTACTGTGATTTTGTCATATGTGAGTTGGATAAAATAAGGTTTTATTTTCTTATTTAATCTGGTTCACATTAGTAAAGCTGCCCTAAATTTATATCACTTAGTAGTAATACTGGTATTATAGACTGTTGTTTGATATAGAGTATCATTAAGAGACTTTACAGCTATGTGAAGCCAGTGGACTAATTTTCCCCTCAAGTTATTGCAGATGAAATGCCAGATGCTAACAAACTCCCTCTGGAGCTTTCTGGCTTACAGAGACCCTAACTACTAGAGACAATACAAAGCTGTTTACCAGAATGAACTGGAAATCATTGACAACACTGGCTGCCAGTGGTTTGGGTGATTCACCATGTTCATGTGGAAGTCAGGGCATGATTACACTGAGTGAAAACATTCCTACATGGCCCTACTGTTCCTGCGTAAAGCCTGACACTGCCTGTTGTTGTTTGGGACACAATAACAAGCTCAAGGCTGTTATCCAATCGTAAACTTGTGAAAAACCGCACACCGCTGGGAAAGTGAGGGACACACCTGTCATTAATATCGCTGTGTGCGTCTCGTGTGGTATTTTTGAACATTAAAGTCGGGGCGTGCTTGATGACTTATCGCTGCCGTGTCTTTGTCATTCCAGGCCGTTGCTGTGCTCACAGCCACATACCCTGTGGGTCACATGCCCTACGGTTGGTTAACCGAACTGAGAGCAGTGTACCCTGCCTTTGACAAGGTAAACCAGACTCCCCTACTTGTGTTTACTGTAGTGCTGACAGATTATTGTAGAAGGGTTTGTTTATGCCACTAATATTGTTCTCTCACTGACAGAACAATCCCAGCAACAAGCTGAACGCTGGTTGCCCAGTCACCAAGACGAATATTAAAAAGTTTACATTCTGCTGTCTGGCTCTATCACTCACGGTAAGATGAGGATGACTTTTTTTTTTTTTTTCAGTCATATTGTTTTACTGGTAATCCTCTTAGGATATGGCATGAATTAGCTCAGAAAAGAAAGTGTGTTTACAGTTTGGTTTTGTGGTTTGTGGGGAAACAAACTTGAGCTTGGGTCTGGAATTCAAGTCCGAATGAGAGATGAGGCTCACCAAGTAAAAAATTATATTTCTGATTGCTTTTCAGGTGTGGTTCAAACAAGTAGGCACACCTTGGTAGTTGAAACAGTAAGCATAAAGTTTCAGGATTCGTTTTCAGAGCGGTATACACACTCTTGTGTATATTTTTATAAGCTAAGGTGTCCTTCATTCAGACTCTCCTACAGCAGGTGTCAGTTTTCATACTGTGGTGCCCTGCAACAACCTCATATCTGAGGCAAGTCATGTTGTTTCAGAATTGCACTAGAAATACCCAGTTATACCGCAGACACTCATAAATTTAGGCCAGCAATTGCAACATGACTTGTTTTTGCAAGTCTATTTCTGCGCCTGATAATATTGGATTCTTTGCAACGTACAATGAAAAGTTAAAAATACATCACCAACGTGCAAAACATTTGCAAAACACATAACATAATCTGTGTTTCGTTATGTTTACCTTTTTCAAATCCTGCTGTATGACAGACAGAAGATAGTGTGTGTGTGTGTGTGTGAAGTAAGGGTTCAGCTCCAGGACTGGCAGAACCGGCTCTGTGTTATGCAGAAACAAGTTTGACATAGTTTTTACAAACCTTGCCATAGGCAACGCTGTCAAAAATCCACTTAAATCATCTCTAAACCTGAGCGCTTTCTTAAAAACAAATTGAAAAATCCCTACAAAAGGTCTCATGTTTAAGAGATTTAATCATGCTGTTACAGCTGTACACTGTGCAACGTGATGGGGGTTCACAGCTTAGTTGCAGGCGTACTGAATGTACTTTTCCTTTGCCATCCTGTCGTGGTTTCAGGTTGCAGGCAGGGAGAGAGAGAGGGAGACACATTAGGGTGGAATTTGTGAAGAGGCTGAGGGGCTTTTGTTCCCCGCCAACACTCCCATCCAAGCTTTAAGAGCTTAATAAAATAGGCATTCACATAAAACATATCAGTTAACACATTCCAAAAGCTCCTCACAGGTGTACTTTTCTGCTAAGTAATGAGTGCTGCAGCCACTTTATGTACACAAAAAGTATTATCAAGGAAATGTTTGGATACCAGCAGATCAGCAGCAATATCACTCTTTAATCCAGCCTCACTTATCATATTTGCCTTCTATTCAGCATTGAAAGTGAACGTCTGTTAAATGAAACAGAGCCTTTGTCCCAGTTAGATGTTTTAACAGTCTGAATAAGAAAAACAGGAAGTTTGTGGCCAAGGTTGGGTCTTTTGAGGAGGAGGAGGAGAAGGAGGAGGAGGAGGAGGAGGAGGAGGAGGAGAATGGCACGCCAGATGTGGAATCCCAGAGCTGTAAACATGTATGTGAGGGTGTGTGCTCAGCGCAGCACAACAGGCAGATAGGTATGGCCTGTTGCAGTGTTGAAAACTCAAAGCTGTCAGCCCTCATGCCGGGACTTGTTCTGATTACAGATGGCGGACCGACAACAGAACGAAAAACAGACGAGAAAGCAGATGAAGCGATTGCAAAACTGTATCTGGGAAAGAAATATTTTGTACCAGCTTAGAAACCAAACCATGATGAGGATGTTGTGTGGATGTCTCCCCTTATTTAGGGAAACCACAGCAGAGTCAGGGGAGACGGCGGTTTTGCTTGAGCCATTCAATTTAATTATTACGTGCCTCCATCTTGCTAAAATAATGATAGATGATAAGCCCATACCAAATAAAACATCAGTTACAAGTAATCTATTCCTAAATGTAGGCTCAGGGGATCAAAAACCACAAAACCACATCACAGACTTAAGTGCAAATCATCATTTCCTGCTACATATAGAATTCTTTAAGGAAAAATAGGTGGTGAGATGTTAATTACATCAGTAGAAGAGACTTTCTTTGGGCGTTTTTTTGTTCCACTAGACTAAAAATAATGTAGAGTCATCTTGTGCTGTCTTTTCTCTAACTTAAAAATGTGCTCTGCATACAGTCATTCTAAACAAATTGACCTGATCAGACAGGTTAATGCGCATGTGTAACGCTCCTTAATGTTCGTATCATCACACCGTAATTGCTTTGAGATGTTCCGGTAATGTTGCACGTGCCTCAGCAATTGCCTCTCGAAACAATAACATTGTCCGTCATGTGCTCGCCTTGCTTGTTTTAATGTGAGCTTCAAAGGGCCACATTCAGGCCGAAAAACCCTCCTCTTGAGTTAATGAACTAATGAAATCTAATGAAGCGTGCCGGGGCGACTCTATTGTGGCGCAGCGAAAATTAATTTGCTTTTGTTCATTTTGTGTCCAGCTTTGCTTTGTGGTGTTTTGGACTCCTAACGCATCAGAGAAGATCCTGATTGATGTCATTGGAGTGGATTATGCTTTCGCCAAGCTGTGTGTGGTCCCGCTCCGAATTTTCTCCTTTTTTCCTCTGCCAGGTAAGACGCATGTTTATGAATGTTTTGTTTGTTTGTTTGCAGCATCAGTGTCCAGCTGCATTTTCCTTCGTGTTGTAGCTTTAACAAGGACCTAGCTCAGACCAGTGGGGTGATCTTTCCACTTTGTGTGTGTGTCTGTGTGTGTTTCCAGTGACTGTTCGGGCTCATTTGACTGGATGGCTCATGACCCTCAAAAAGACCTTTGTGCTGGCCCCCAGCTCAGTTCTCCGCATCATTGTCCTCATCACCAGTCTAGTTGTACTGCCTTATATGGGGTAAGTCAACACTTCAGAGAACACTGTCGGGGTCACAAAGGTCAGCACTGTGACTCAGGCCGACTGTGTTATTTAATACTGTGCTGTGTTTGATTCTGGTAACATAAAACTAAAAAAAGAAGGATTAGAAAATGAATACACATCTACATTTCTAAAGCTGTAAAATAATTAGATTTAAAGGCAGCAGCAACTTGATATAATCCTTTTGTATTCCAGGGTTCACGGGGCCACACTCGGGGTTGGATCCCTCCTGGCCGGTTTCATAGGGGAGTCGACAATGGTTGCCATAGCAGCCTGCTATGTTTATCGACAACAGGTGAGAACACCTGGCTTGAGGTCATTGAAAACATACACGCCTTATTTTGTGCTTTCTGCAATTCTCATCACCAGCCACTTTGAACCAGGTGTGTCCCTCATTCATCGGGATCATTCTGTCCAGTCTGAATAGAGGCGTATTAGAAAATAATCCATCTGTGAATAGATGCAAGAAAACACTATTGTTTGGTACAGGTTTATATCTGCACAGCTGTTATGTTTTTGTGTAAATTGTATTTTTGTTTGTTTTTAGCACTCTCTCACACACATTTTATTTGAGGATAATTCTGGTGATATTCTCTATTTTTCTTCTAGTCGACAAATCCCACAAAAAGGCGAAATCCAACAATAAACTGATCCTACTAACAAGTATTTTCTGTGTATCCAAAGCCTGATATATTGTTCCTCTGTGCCATAGAGCCAGTTAAGAAACATAATTTATTTTGAGTGGATCCCACATACCGTACACCGCCCTGCTGCAGTAAAAAAACTCACTAATGCACCAAATGTGTATTAATCTTCTGCTGAAAATAGTCCTCAACATATGCAGTATTTCCTCATGTCTGAGTGATGTTTACTAAAAAACTACAGCGCCCAGCTGTTGTAAGAAATTTTTCAGCATTTTTTAAAAGTCAGACCATACATTTGCGAGCCTTTTTTTTAAGATTTATGTCTTAGTAGAAAACTTGGGACCGAGTGCCACAGACAGGGAAGAGAAGTCAGACAAGTCATGCACTGTTGGTTCTGGTCTTCACATGTGATTTTTATTTAGAGTAATGTAGCCTAATTCTTTAAGTATCTAAAATGGGTGTTTTGACGTCACACAGTACATACAGTACAGCTACTGTTGGTTTTACAGTTTCTAGTTTGTGTCTCCTTCAGGAAAATTAGTTTTTCTAAAATTCCTTTCAGAAACATGTTTGTTCAAAGAACTGTCGAATGTTTCAGGTACAACAGTCAGAAAGAATTATTTATTATAATGTTCTTGTTACTGGCTGCCAGGAGCATTCTGTTCAAGCACTATCTATCTATCACGATCTATCACGATCTATTATGAATGCTCCATCCAGAATATTATAAATTAAGTTTTATCATCATTTATTGAAAAAACAATCATGTGGTTGTCATCAGTGGCGAGCTTGGTCGAATTTGTTTCTTACTTTGAATACCAGGATTGATTAAAAGTCGTGTCTTCCAACAATTTCAACATTCTCCACATTTTATTATCTACTTATGTTCCATCAAGGGGAGGTTTGGGCGTGGTGCTGCACCATCTGCTGTTTTTATCTGATCAACTGCTCAATTTAAGGTCTAAAAAATCTGATTTTGTATCTTTGGACCTTTGAGTACACCTTTTGGGAAGCTCTCAAAGTTCTTCTTTTTCAGATATTGTTTCCCATTTTGAAATTTACTCAAAATCATAACCAAGTCTTCAAAATATTCTAATTTGTGTTTCTAGTATGTATTGGGTTGCTGCTAATAATCTTAATGAGATTATTGGGTTCAGCTCTGTAAATCATCACGCGAGGACTGGATTATTCACTCAGTTAAACAGTTTTCTTCCGTTGCAGTTTATCAAGAATTAGATTAGCGCAACAATGGTCTCAGCTGTAGTTTTTTGGCAGTGCTAGATCTCCTTTTTTTCTGTGAGTTTTAGAGAATATGTGTTTTTTTTATTTCTTTCTTGACTGCTGTCTACACAGAAAAACAGTGAGATGTCCAATGAGCTGGTGGTGGAGGGCGAGGACTCTGCCCCGATGAGCGAGGTGTGCTCCAGGACTCAAATGGACGCCATCGAGGAGCTCCAGGAAGAGGAGGAGCAGGAGTGAACTCTGTGAGAAAGGGAAGGTAAAGCCGACCTCCATGTTGAATTTTGATGAAGAGGAGACCGCTGAGTGATAACAGTGCTGGAGAGGAGAGGAGAGAGGACCTGAATGTGGTTTTGGTTGCAGAGGTTCTCCCGACAAGACTGAACTTTCAATAAGCGCAACGAGGTCTTCTTCACGTCGACCTGCACCCCATTACAACGCACACTGTAAAGAAAGCCATGCACCTCCCAAGTGTTCATCCATCAGTGTAAATACCTGTACGTCTTCCGACCTTTTCAACAGTTCTCATAGTTTTGCATCATCACATCTGCAGGTGTTTTAACCAATTTCATGTGTTTACTGGTAAACAAGGGAAAACGACACAGGAGAACTTCTCCTCCTCAGTGGCAAGAATGAAACGTCTGTCGAGTGGTAGTGGAGTTGCCAAAATACATTATTTTATGTTATTTTATCAAGATTAAGCAGCAAGACCTTGCTTGAATTCAAATAATAGAAATATTGTGGGACTTGTTGGGTTGTGCAATTGTATTTTACATAAAATGGTGTACAGATTATTGTTGTTTTATATAGGTAATGCAATGTGTATATTTAATTGCTCAGAGGGGTCAGGAATCCCTCGTTATATCATTGCGTGTTACAGAATACAGTTATGATTGTTCACTTTCCATGCAGTCTGAGAGTCAATCTACTTTTGTTTTGCCAAGCATTTCCCTGGTAGTATTCAGACTGTCGTATGTACTGTATATACTGTATAGGCATTCTTATTTGGCAAATAAATTGCTTTATTATTAAGCCTTGTGTTTTGTTGACATCAGCTTTACTTCCTGCATTGTTTGGCATCCCACAGACCCCCCACCCCCCCACCCCCCCAGCTGTATGTGTAAAAATTATTAAAAGATTTGTTTTTCTTTATATTTTTCCCTTTTCCTCTGACCTTATTAAACCCCAATATGTAGAAAAGTATTGAAATGTTAACCTGTCAATTTGCCAGAAACTTGTACATTTACAGATGGTGACACAATACAATAATGAACATAAAGTTATACTGTACAGGCAACGCATGAACACATATTTAGTCCTTTTTTATACCAAAGAGTCCTTCATGGACAGAAATATAACTGATGTTACTAATGTTTGGGGTCAGTTCTGACTCTCCATTATTACATCTATGATCAAACTGTTATACATTTTTTTTTTTAAAGAGCAAACAGCACATTAGGGACCATTTGTAATAAAGAAAGAACACTTACAAAAATTGTACTTTCATTTTATTTAAACACCATCCAAAAATCTGATGGTGCAAGAACATTCCTGCAAATGGCATAATCAACGTTGCTGTTAACACCTTCACCTGCTCTGGAATTAGGGCAATTAGCCTCTGATCACTAATAACCAACATTCATTCTTATTGTGCATTATTTCTAAGGCAACATGGAGGACCAAGCGAGCCTTTACTACTGAATCCAGTGGCTGGTGGTTGGGACTGTTGCCAGTATTTGTAGCAACATCGGGCACGTTTTTCCCCTCAGAACAGCTTGGTTAAAGGCAACATGTTACACATTGAGTTTTGACACACACGTGCGCACTCACACACACACACACACACACACACACACATTTGGAAACATACACACAGACCGTAACAAATCATGCCTCTGACACAGAGGTTGCAATTAATCTTCCAAGTCTTCCGATCGTCACCTGGCGTGAGCTGTTGTTAAACCTGATAAATGATCAAACCCTTCAGGGACTAATTCAGCTGTTTCACCACCTGAAGTCTGTCGCACTAAATACTAAATTTGTTTCTTGGACATAATGAAAGAATAAATTAATACACAAATCTGTATGAAAAAAAGTGCCCAAATTCCAGTGTAAACACCAAACATCTAATCATGTTTGTGCTGTTGGCAGCTCCGCTGAAATGATTTCAATTTTACAAAGAAAAAACAGGTTGTTTTTTTTCCCAGCTGAAACTCAAAATGACACCCTGCAAACTAATTTGGACCGAACTGAGGTGACTCTCCAACATCAGATGCACATATATGTACACACACCCAAATAGAAAACTCAGTACAGTGTGTACAAAAATGTGTAAACCACACCTTGTACAGGGTCTCAAATCAGCATATTTTTTTAAATTGGTGTAAATCTATTCATCTTGATCGACCTGAGGAGTGTTTGTATGGCAGGAGATTTCTCTGCAGTGGCAATCAGCTGGAGGTGAGCTCCTTGGGTAGTTCTGCAGCTTCCACGACTGGCACATTATAGTGGCGGTCGTCCTCCGTGACGAGGCACACGGACAGCCAGTCGTCCTTATGGTCGTCTGGGTAATAGGTGACAAACTCCTCTGTGTCAGCCTTGTACAGTCTGTAAACTTGAATGGTGCACCGCAAGGCGTAGCCCAGCAGAAACATCTCCACCTGCACAGAGAGCACGAAGCAGGGAAGTAATTGCAGTTCGTGGAGAAGCTCTGGATTAAAATGGATGCTTCTCAAAAAGCACAATGTTTAATCAGCTGCTCAAGCACGATATTTTAATGGGCGGGGTGTCTTTATGGGAACCGTGTCTATAAAGGCTTTAATTAAAGAGTGAATATGACAATTAAATCACTCATCAACATGCCCTTCCTGAAACCTGCTCGCCCCTGGAGGCTGATGATGCAGCAGCATCAAAGCTTGAAAACAGCACAAGCTCCTGCATGTTTTACTGTTCAGGGTTCAGATTATGAGATCACTAAACGCCCAATCTCATGACATCTGTCGCTAATTGCTGTTTTTGTTCATTACCGAGCATGAGTACTGTAATGAGAAATGTTCTGCTGGGTTCAAAAGGACAAGAAAATCCCAGCAGCTATTTTTTTAAGTGATGTTTACTGTCAAGACTCACGTAAGTGACCTAACTAACCAACCCTCAGACCAAATGAGGCGGTGCAGTGCAGGTGTGAGCGTGTTTATCGGAAAATAACGTTTCATTGATCTGATTCACCGGCTTTCTCGCTGCCACTGCTCCCTCTCTTCACTCACTCTCTAGCTCGCTCGACCATAGCTGCTCTCTCTCTCTCTCTCTCATCTAAAATGAGTAGGAAGCCGACAGCAAAGTCTAACTTTACTTTTAACATAATCAAACGAATAGAAATGTCCTCCCCTCCTCCTAGTAGCGTCTTTGTCCTCCCTCATGGCTCTGATCAGTCTAATCGCTGGCTGCGATCGGCCACCACAGCGTGATGTCGGGTTGTGTTTCTCCAAAAGTTGATTTTGGATCTACTTTCTTCACCACTGCGGCCAAAACCCCTGCATGCTAACCGCACTATCCCTATTCAAATGAATGGGAGGACTGGTGTTTTCGCTGCGCTGCTTGATTTGGTCTGAATACGTCCTAATCTTACCTGCCAGGGAGCTTCTGTCTGCTGTCAGTAAAACATTCAGTACATGTCTTCAAATACCTTTTGAAGTGAGCTGCGGTTGACCTGGACAAATTTTTAAAAAATGTTTCTCTTACCTGCTCCAGCCCGGCGCTGAGGCCCACGTGGCTGAGGTGGTTGGAGAGGAAGGAGCGCGGGCAGTCGGATGAGTCCCGCGCAAACAGCAACCAGCAGAATAGAGGGACATCTCCGCCGCCCTGCATGCAGCTGTGCAGCTCCACTGCTCTGCCCAGCATCAGCAGCTTGAGCGCCTCCAGCAGCCCCAGCTCCTCTTCTCCTCCCTGGAACACACGCTCGCACAGCTGCTGCCGCTCCGCAGCCGAGCAACAGTCCACTGCTGCCTGCCACTGGAGGAAAATCAAGGACATTTGATCATTGAAGTCACTTATTAAGTAGAAATATCAAACTTTTGCTCGTTACAGCTTCACAAACGTGAGAATTTCCTGCTAACATTTTATTGCCATTCTCCTTTCTTGTCAAAAGCTGGCGCCTACATTACCCACAACGCAGCTCAACTCGATTCACTCGACTATACAGATTCAGGTGTATTATGCTGATAGTGTTTAATGTAGCCTGAGATGAGAAGTGAGCTACAGAGACTTGGTAACCTCGCTTCTTCTCTAACTCCACGCCACCAGATTTTTTTCATTTTCAAAAGTTTATCAAACTTCATGATACTCTCTCTGGAACAACAAAAGGCTTTATCATTTTTCTAATATGCAGTTAACAGAAGTATGTAAACAGACTTTGATGTATAAAATCGAGATAGTTGATAGTCAAGAGATAGTCAAATGTTAATTTTTCTCCAACCAACAGTCCAAAAGCTAAAAATATTCATTTTATAACTGTCATAGAAGACTAAAGAAACCAGAAAATAATCACATTTAAGAATTTGGAAACAGAGAATTTGGTCATTTTTCTTAAAAACTACTACATCTACTACTTTTATCGACTAATCGATAAATTGTTGCAGCTCTACTTTGATTGGTCTATTTAAAAAAGGTATTTTTTTTACCTTTATTAGCAGTTTTTTTATGTGTGGGTTTGTTTGTATCATGCATTCGAACGAGGACACACATGCACGCACACTTGGGTGATGCGATGGTTGCCAATGATTTCGCACTCTTCCACTTATCTTCAAGCGGCTGTAAAACCCTAAAAACCAGCAGCAATCCCCCAGCAAAAGGCAGGAAAGAAGACGACTTTGCAACAGGACAAACTTTGCAGCAAGGCTTTGCAAATGTTTCCTCAGGAAGGAAATTCATTTTAATTCCTTTGTTAGACCGCAAGGATAAACACAAAGGTGACACTGTGTAAACCTAACTTTTGTTTGTTCAAGTGGTGTAATCTCAAACAAAGCCATATTTTTTTAAGCTAATATCAGCCTGTGTAATCTTTACAGTTCTTCAGATGCCATAAAAATGCAAACAGTAAAGTGCAAAGAGGACTTTTAGTTCTTGATTTAATGCCTTAATTTAGTCCCTGGGAATATTTGGTCAGAAAGGAGCATTCATGGGATATTTTAATCCCAACAATAGAAACTACAGCCTCAAAAATTCCCACTGAGTTGAATCACCTCAACAAGTACAAAAGTATCAGCTTTTCCAAGCTATATATAGTAGTGTACATAAAAAGCAATACTTGTGGAGCCGGCGCAAACCAGAATAACACACAACACAGTGTAACTATGTAACCAATAATGCCAGACACAGAACCAGCACACAGCCAGGTCTCACGGAGTAAGAGAGGTCTGACTTTTTTTAAAAACGTGTCCGCAGTAAACACCACAATCCCTCACAAGCTAACAGTGGCAGCGACTCACTATAAATTCTGCCGAGGGGCCTCAAACTGTTATAGTAAAGAGGCACTGTGGTTTTAACAGTCGAAACTGTTTCTTTGAGGCTGAGGGTCCATCCATCCCTCCAAATCCTTTAGAGCATTACTAGGCTGTTTTAATGACACACAGAAAGAAAAAAAAAGCCATGAGAAACGGAACAAACTACCTCCCTTTAACATGTGGTAGTAATCACATCCAAAAGCTCTGCGGATGAATATCAATACCCTCAGTGTCCACTGATGGTTTAAAAAAAGTGCTGTGGTTTCTTTGCTCTGTGTCTTCAAAATATTTTCTCACTGTGTGTGTATGTTTCTGAGCATTACCTTATTTCGGAGAAGCTCCATGTAGCCTTTTAGCTGCTGGGTGACATCTTTCGTCCCATCTCCCTGTAGGCACTCTCCAGGAAATGTCCACTGACTTATCAGCCCTTCCTGGGCCTCGAGTTCCTTCGGCAGCTGTAAACACAAAGCATTAAAATGTTAAGAAACCAGCTGTGTTCTCAGGAGATGAAGCACTGACATTATTAAAACATACACATTTAGGCAAGTTAGTCAGTTTAAAATATATATATATATATTTTAGTTTTTGTTTTGTAACTTTTTATATGTGATGTTGCTCTTAATTGTCTATTGAAATTGACCGTCCACTATTTCTCCACATGTTGAAGCAGTACGCATGGACCGGTAGTAAAAGCTACACTCAAGAGTTGGGAGGGTGGTGTCTTATTTAGCCAGTCCAAAACACAAAACACAAGATCAAAAGGATGAGGGATGAATTAGACTGCGGGTTTATTTTTCTTTTACGTAAGCTGCAATCATAACCGTGTCTGGATAAACAGCTTACTGTCTACAGCAGTGACTTCCGATGCCAAGGAGCATTTTATTAGCCAGCTTTGTGAGGTTAAATGTTATGTTAAAAAAAATCCCTATTCACGACTGGCATTCCACTGTGTGGAAGCTGGTCCTGGGTGCTACCGGAGTTTATGGTAAGAAAGAAACTCTGCTGTGCTGTTAAAGAGGATAAATCAGGCTTTTTGTGACTTTCTGTTATTTATACACTGTTATGATGTCAGATATCTATGCTACACACAGTCAAAGTTACAAAAATTGAGGTTAACATATACAGAAATGCTCCCTGCAAGTCAAAAACCTGCTCTTAACACTTTGTTTGCAACATTTTTCTCTACCTTTCCAACGAGCTGACAGCTCATCCTGCATGCCCGTAAATGGCAGGTTGTTGCTGTAAATCATGCAAAGATATTCCAGCAGAGGCCCAGACTAAAAATATAAACCTGTAAATGTGCATGATACGTCCCCTTTATATTGGATTTGGGGAAATAATTATGCCAGCGTCACGTTTGCCAAACACATCAGGTAGTCTTCATCTTAAAGCCTCTTCTCTTCCAGCTAATGTTAAAAGTGAAACAAGTAAAGTGTGTCCAGACTTTTGTGCTGTATGTAAGCTAAGCAGCCAAACAGGGTTATGTTAGAATGAAATAACAGTCTGATCTTACATTCTTCCCTATTAATACAAGGAGCTCCACACTGTAATACGAGGAAAATGTGTCTTTATTTAACCACATAGTCACTGTATCTTGTCGACAAAAATCGATGAACACCAGCTAGAAACGAGGGCCTGCTTTTGTCAAACTTTGCCTGAAATCAAAGTATTGTTTCGAAAATTGCTAAGAATTTGCAAGTGGTATCGTTTACTAAATCTGCCTCCGTTATAATTGTAGACTGCTTATGTGTTGTGCCACGATGGAAAGGTTGACAGGCATAGCAACAGTAACTAAGGGAGGCGTTGCCTCATTAACTGAGCATTTACCGTAGTGATGTCCTCCTCCTGCAGCCACGCAGGCAGCCGGGTGCTGTGAGAGAGTACCTGGAACAACGTGGCTCTGAGGGCGCAGTAGTTGTCCCCCCTCACTCTCCTCAAACTGCCAAACCGCTGGGACATCTCTTTATAACCCTGCAGCAGCACACAGGGACACAACAGGAAGTCTCTTAGCCATTACAGTGAAAAACACAACAACTGGCTTTAATCTGAAACACTTCTTCCCAGGGACTACAGGCACCGACCTTTCTAATGAGAGCACTTTTGGCAGTATTTCCTTTCCACTCTCTCTCGCTGTAAGACAAAATATCCACCGCTGGGGCCAAACTGCATCTGTCCTCCACTTTTGGAACAAAGAAAAAGAGAGAAGAGAGTAAGAGGATGTGATGAACAAAACAAAAAGGACTTCTGTCTGCAGTTTTACATGGCAAAACAAAAGTAGCGCTGTTTGTGTTCTCTGTTGCGATCTAATTACACAGATGTGTGATGTGGATGTACTGACGTGTAGTTTCTAACGCAGGTGGTGGTCCTGCTTTATTAGCCTGTGATGCTGACAGCTCCTCGGCTCCTCTGTACAGGTCTTCTTCACTAAGAGGAAATAACACATAACACATGAGCACAATACTTAAAACACCTCTATTCAATAGTCTTATGAGAGCAAAATTACATGTGAAAGGGGACGCTCGTTGTGACACGCCCAACCAGAATGAACACCAACGCCGCGGTTCTCCTCCAGCTACACAAAGTGTTTGATTCACTCTCACCATTCTTATCAAACTGTTATCATCAGGTCATTTGTTACATTTCCACCCACTTGTGAACAGTCCCTCCCTGCAATGTTATGTTTCAGGATCACAGAAGCAACATTACACCCTCTGAATCTTTCAGCGAATAAAATGACGTGTGGTATCGACATCAGATTCAGGACTATAAAGGTATAAAATCTTTACAAACCTATTCCCCAAACCATCTTCAGAAGACTCTTCCTTCTCTGTAACAGGTATCTCGTCAACCTTGACGTCAGTGGATACGCTCCCTGCCGCCTGCTGCTCTTTTCCAGTTACCTCCTGAACCTCGGCATCTTTGTCGGCCTGATTCACAGCCTCAGTGGGAGCCTTCTCCGCCTCCTCCTCCTCCTTCATCTCGTCGTTCTCCTTGGGAACATCTCCATCTTTGTACTGCACCTCCAATGTTGTTTCCTCCCCGTTATCCTGTATGATGTTCTCCGAGGAAGGGACCACGTTTGAGCTTGTAGTTGAACACTTGGGATCAGGCTTTTCGTCCTGATTGGACTTTGAGCTGAAGAGAGCAAACATTTTTGTTACTTTTCCCGCTTTACATACAATCACTTCATTATTCATGTATTTTAAAAGTATAACACTAAATGTGCCATTTAAATGACATTTTACATCATGAAACATATACTCAGTTATGCAAATATTGTAGGAAGAAGTAAATAAAAAGGTATGAGGAAGAACAGAAGAACAGTGCAAAACAAGAGAGGGGAGTCTGATAACCATTTGCTAATAAAACGAGCAGTGTTGTCTCTCTGCCCCCTAGTGGTCGCAGAGAGACTATCAAAAACACACAGTTAGTGTAAACAAGTGTCTTGTTTTGATGTCACAAAATCAGAACCTACTGACCTCTCGCTGGCGTCTGCCAGCTCTGTGGTCACTGGCTCCCTGACAGAGTTGGTGGAGTCTCTCTCCTCACCGCTGTCGGTGAGTCCTGAGGGCTCAGACTCAGAGCCATCATGGCTTTTAATGTCTTCGGGATCGGCCTCTTTACTCACTGAAGAGCTCTCTGAATCCTCTGTCACAGCACTACACACAGGATGAAAGGAGAAAGATATTAATTTCTGCGTAATGCACACCGCAGACTACACAGATGTCGGGTTAGGTGATGTGGACAGAATCTTCTATCATGGCATAATTTAATTTTATGGCACAATATTGAAAGTTGAATTGATAAACTGGTACAGATGTTCTAACCAGAGGAGAGTGTCTGTTTAGCTTATCACGAAAAATCTCTAAGCACTTGTACTTTGAGTTGTTTGTTTGGGGGGAATGTCCTTCCAAGTTTTTATGAAATCTGCACTTACTGTAATGTAATATTGTCCAATAATGCCATTAAGCCGCCCTGCTCATTGATTTTGAAACAGAGCCTCAATATACTGGACTGTATGGCAAAACCTCAACTACTTTGTTCCATTTCCCAACTGTACAAATAAGTCTGGGTGAAATGGAAGAAATAAATACCTCGATAACCAGAATACCTTCTTCCAGAATAGATATATACCATGGTATCTTTTTAGGTGTGGAATGTCCCATCACAGGTCGTCAATTTATCAGTTCCCGACTTTTCATTAAGTTTTCATCTGACTAAGATTTAGAGGTCTTAAAAAAGATAAAACCCAGAAAAAGTAAATCTAATTTTGTGCAGCAAAAATATGTGTTTCCTTCTTTTTTTCACCATCCTCTTAATCATCTTGCCACCCCTCAGATTTATCTACCACTGGTCTGGTTCTTCATGTTATCAGATGTAGTATTTACTTTATATTGTTAAGTTAGATATAATTCAGAACATTAAATAAATGCAACAATGCAAAGGGAATGACAGATGATAAACTATAAATACTGACAAGTTGCCCAGGCAAAAAAAAACACACATTGCAAATAAACCTCCAAATAAATGCATCTTGCATCTTTCAAACAAACACCCAAAACAACTATAGAAACAGAAACTGCACACTTTGTCTTTGTTGGTGACTTACCAGCTAGACTCTGAGTTGATCTCCTGACTGACCACAGGGACGGACGACACCTGACAAGCTGCTGCGGCAGTGAGCTGAGCGTTTGGCACGGATAACACTTCATTGTTTTGAGAAAACTCCCCCGATGGCTCGGCCGTAGTATCGTCAATGGTGACTTTGAAGCCTGCGTCTTCATTATCATCGTGACTAATGTCCAATGTAATGTGCTCTCTTGTGTTTGTCTCAGTATGGGAAGGGTTTTTTGCCTCGGCTGCTTGTGTGATGCCATCTGGGATTTTTTCCTGCACTGTGGCCAGATTTTCTTCTAATGTCGCCGCATTTGTTGCCGCAAAACCCCCCCAATCACCTGCAGCGCTTCCTTCATGCAGAACGTTTAAAGTGCATTGCAGAAGTTCAGGCTGGCCGCTGCCGGCTGGACTTTCCTTCACATCTTTATCTTGTGCTCTGGTGGCGTTTTCTTTAAGTTTGGGCCCTTTGCTGGGAGAAAGCGTTGCCGTCTGCGTGCCTTCCTTCTGCAAGGGTCCATTCTCCTGAGTGTTACTGGGCTCCGTCTCTCCATTCTCAGGACTCTGCTTCACCTGCACAGCCTCAGGCCTTTCCTCCGCCTTTACCCTGGCCTCATCAGCTGTTTTCCTAAGTTACACAACACAACACAGAGAGCATGAGCAATGCAATCACATAATGCAACAACTAAACATAATAGAGCCCTAACTAATTTGCAGCTTTTCATGTCTTAAATGAATTGATGATTCAGCCATGATTAGATATGTGGACCACCAATAATATTCTGAAGGTAGATGTTTCAAGATTCTCGCTGTGTTATAGGTGGGGAGGAAATGTGATACTTGTAATAAAAACAGTCATCTTTATGTGATGTATCTTTTCACTAACTAGTGCGCGTGGTGTAATCACAAAGAAATGTTTCTCTTCCTGAAAATGACTCGGTCTCATACCACAACACAACAACTTGCGCAAACCTTTAGGGAAAGATCAAAATGTTTTTGGGGTTTTTTTTAAACTGCTTATTCAGCAGAGGGTCACAACTCACAGACGTCTACAGTCTGCCCAGAATGATAAAATGTTAGCCTGAGTCAAAACTAAGACAGCAGACGATCTTTTAAGCTTCGTTAAGAATCTTTTGTCAGTTTCAGTGCTGACAGATTTCTGATGAAAGTGCACTTTCATCAGAAAGTGTTTCAAACACTTTGAGTCACTTCCAGCATTCGTTGTGATCTGTTGGTTACTTCAGTCTGAAAAACACCAACTGGCAAAAACTGTGAATGTTATATAATATTTATATAATTAAATGATCTTCGCTGCTTGTATCAAGTCAGGGCCACACAGAAAGCTCAGAGTTAATCAGGATGGATGTTTCACCTCATAACTAACGTATATGTGCAATCTTTTATTCCATCAGCTATTTGTTTGTTTTTTTAAATAAAAAGTAACAGGGGTGTCACCTGGTTTCTGGTCTCTCCTTCTTCTCACTACGTTCTCTAGATGGTTTTGATGACAAGTGACAATGACAACAGTGACGTTACATTTGTATTTGTGTATTTTTTGTAAAAATTGTTGTTTTTATTTATGTATTTTTCTGTATTTATTATTAACTGTTGCTGCATGTGAGCCACATTGCCCCTTAAGGGCATTAAAAGATTCACTCTGCTCCCTGGGATGTAACCCACTGCTGGAAAAGCTTGAGTAAGGAATGCTGCTGTATGTGACCGAACCATGGAGCAACATAGTGCTGAGGTAAGAAATGAGGGAACCATTACTGCACAGGTTATCTCACCTCATGTCATCATCTCCTTCAGGACCACATGTGCCCACCACAATGGTTTCGCCCGTGGGCGCCGTGGCCTTTGAGTCATTTTTCAGCAAACCGCTTCTTTCCTCCTCACTGCCACAGGGACTCTCAGCGCGACAGCAGCTGTTCCCCATCTGCTCACTCCCTCGGCTTGGGAGGTCAGACAGGTATTCGGCTGAACGGTGACCTCTGCTCCAAAACAACCACAAGCGACCTGATGAGTCGCTGAAGGCTGGAGATTTCAGGAGTCCATGATGAAGAGGGTCAAGCTGCAGCTAAAGCCAGGGGGTGACACCTACAGGAAAAATGTGCAACATCACTGAATGAGTGACTAAAACACTCCTGGTACAGCAAATCCTGTGACCCATCAAACCTAATTATGGATGCCATACATCATACTTTATCATATATTGTATATAGACAGGTGTTACCAAAAACTGTGCTCTCACCAGTATTTAATTATTATTGTTAAGCTTCATTTATTCAGGAAATCTCACCAAGATCAAAATCTCTTTAGCAAGACAGACGTGAGAACAGGCTACATATACACAGAATCACAATAAGACGGTTCATTCTCATTAAAACCACAAAACAATTATCATACACACTCTAATTTTTTAAAATTTTTATTTTAGTCAATTTTTCAGTGCCCCCACTTTAGAAAATGTGGTTTAAAATGTGTGACATGGTTTTACTAATGTGGGACTAATGTGGGACAGTCATATATGTTGTTAAATTGGTGAAATATGCATTTAAGTACATTAAATGTTAAATACCGATAGTTACTCAGGGGTCTTAGTCTTGTAATGTTTAATTTTTACTTATTTTTAGGCAGGTTGCAAATTATATTATTACTAATATTAATACATAATACAATACATACTATCAGGGACACTGTAATTACTGAAATGACCTTTAAGCCTCCCAGTTAGTGTCCCATATTTCAGCCTTAACTGTCCCACATTAGGAAAGGCACATAATCTGGGACAATTTGGCACAAGGAACACTTTTATATTAGCCAGAGTGATATTTACATTCTCTTTTCTGATGAGTAGAAAACACCATGAGGATTTCAGAGGTATTGGGGGCGGATATAATGTATTGGCTTCATAATAAAGAATAGATATTGCTGAAGTGCCAGTTGCAGAAACTGTATATTATTATAGGGTCACTTCTTTGGCTGAAACCTTTCTAAATTTCTAAAATCTATCCAGGCAGCATTTTAGATATCAACCAACAACATACAGCATGTTATAGCGCGTAACACCGTGCATTTAGTGTATAAAATCATAACTAACTCATATTTTAGTGCCACTGCAATACAAGGAATGACGTTAATACGAACATATTTCACACAACATAGTCATGTGTCACTGTCAGGTTAATAATGACAAGAAAACGTACCTCGGTTGAGCTGTAATGGAGACAAACTCCGCGAGCTTTCAACCATGAAGCTGCGATTTCTCTTTCACTTTTGCTTCGCAGGAAAACAGGCTTGTAGTTAAGCTAGCCAGCTAGCAACGGTGAACTTAAAATACAAACATGCGCCACCCGGAGTGGTCGCCAGTCATCAGAAACACTGCGGACACACTGGCGACTCTCTATAAAGACGGAAACATTACCGTTTAACGCCACATACTTCATAAACAGCGGGTATTTATATTATATCTGTTGGCACGAGCCCTTAGCTTAGCCGGAGCAGCAGGGTCACGGCTCTGTCCGAGCGCATGACGTCACCCTCATGTGTATGGAGGACCACAAGTGTCACGGAAATAGTGCTAAAGCGTTTAATTAATTAATAACTAATTATACGATATAAACAATAATTAATAAGTTTCACATTAATTAATTAATCCATAAATAAATAGACTAAATTACAAACTAATTGATTGTGTGATATTTTAATGGGCAATAAAAAACATTTTAAAAATTATAAATTAAATATGAATCATCAATAAATAGTTAAAATTAAAATGGGATTTACAAAAACAACATAAAACAGTCAATAAGTACATAATTTAAAAATACAATGAATTAATAAATTCCTAAATAAATAATGGAATTTCAAAATCTATTTGAAAATAGAGTTTTGGAAAAGAAAAAAGTAACCGAATTAGCAAATTGAATTAAGAATACAAGTTTTAATCTGGCATTTAAAATGGAAATCCCTTTTTTCATTTCCATTTGCATTTCCCTGCTGCTTTTCCTTCTATATTAGCTATTCGATTTAGCTTCTCCCTTTAGCCTTTCCATGACACTTGTGGGCCTCCATACTTGTGGGTTAAACAGTTAATAAATGAGTTTTTAAAAAGTAACTGATAATTGTCAGTAGAAATAGCCCTACAGAATGTAAATGCTATATATCACTGGCTCAGAAAGTTAAAGATAATTTGAAAGAAAATGTTCTGTACTGTGATGAAAAAAAGGGATTTGTTAAAAAGGGAACCATGTTGTTGCCTGATATCAGACAGAACTGTCAACTCTTCACACTCCGTTTCAACAGAATCGGTGGAGTGGGCAGATTCAAAGGTCTGGACCCAAGCAAACAAAGTCAGCCACATTCTTGAGTTGTGGGCTGAAAAAGAAACAAGCACACAAATAGATGAACAAAAGCCCTTTATGAAGAACGGGCGTTTCAGTGCATGGGAATATTTTCTGCTACTGTGTAATTTCGATATTTACAGTATGTTAGTGCTGAAGCTATTATTTCGATTAGTAAGTCGATCAACAGAAAAATAATTCGCATTTCGCATTCACATTTCTGATAACTGATTAATCATAAGTCAATATTAGGTGAATCATGCCAAACATTTACTGTTTTCGGCTTCTGAAATGTGAGGATTTGCTGTCTTATATAATGGTAAAATGAATCATCTTTTTTTTTTGGACTGTTGGTCATGAAAAGACAAGAATAAAAAAAGCAATTCTGCCAATCTGATAACAGAAAAATATTTACAAATCAACCTTGTGGCTTTGTGCAGCCATGTTTTTGTTTATATTAACTCGAAGGAGGGTATGTGCTTTGCAAAGAGCCAGAACTTTCCTAGGTATTAGAACAAATTAACTGCAATTTTTTTTATTGTAATAAAAAAAAAAAAAAAAAAAAAACTTGACCAATAATAAATAAGTTGTAATATAAATGTGTTTTTTCATGTAAATGACAATGATGTAAATATGTGAACAGAAGTGAAGTAAAATATAACAAATCCATTTTTATTAAAAAAAATCTTCAACCATTGTACAGTTACAAATTACAGTATATATAATTTCATATAATATCAAAAATATTTCATTGCTGTGTGAAAGAAATTCACACTAAAACCTGTTTTGTTTCACAGTTCATGGTGTCCATTCAAGGGTTTGAACGCACTGTGATTCTGCTCTCTGATCTTCAGTCACTACATGTTCTTGAGCTCTTGTATGTGACCGATCAGCTCCTGCGGCAGTCCGAGCTCCGACACTAAATCCACGCAGCGCTGCAGGAGGTTGTCAAAGCTTTCTCCTGAGCTGGAGGAGCAGTCACTGGACCCTGAACAGAGCTTTTGTGGCGGGTGAGGAAAGTCCTGGTCCATTTTTTCTCCTCTCTTGCAGCAGTCTGTCTCTTTGCATCCTTCTCCGCAACAACCCTGATCTGCCTGGTCCACCTCCAGATCCTCCATGCTCTCCGAGACGTCGCTCACACTGGGAGGAGGATTCTCCAAAGCCTTCCTGATGCCCTCTGTGATCATGTCTTCATGCTGTGAAACCCGGTGCAGGAGGTCAGTCACAGAGGCTGGGACGGGGTTTTCCGGATGATGGATCTCACACCAGCACCATATAGCACTGGGACACAAAGAGGCAACAGTGTCAGATACAATAGGACAGAGAAGTGACTGGGACAGCCATCTGACTAACAGAAAAAAAGACTTTAATAATAGCCAGTACAAAAGAGACTCATGATGTTTCTGTGCAAGAAAGAAGCTGAAATCTTTACAGGAGAATAACACACAGAGTTCACAAACATGGAAAGGCTGCAGAAAAAATCTAAATAACCCTTTTATGATATAGTAACCAGCAACATGCATGAGTTTACAGCTTAAAAAAATAGTTATAATACATGTAACTGGTCAGGAAGATGATGGGAATCATTTTAGTTTGCGACTCCTTAAAAATGAAGCAATCACATGACCTCTAATCACAGCTCAACCACAGAGTAATTTGTCCTTCATAGATATATAGACATACACTCACCGGCCACTTTATTAGGAACACCTGTGCAATCTAATGCAATCCAATACAACAGCTCTGCCATAAATTCTACATTTACAAAGTTTATACATTTTCAGTTTTTATTGACATTGTCAGAAAGGTGATAATTCTACTATGTTTATTATTCAGGTCGTAGTGGGTGGTGGTGTACTGGAGTGCATCATACTGAAAAATGTTCCTAATATTTTGCCCCTTCATGTATGTTAATGGACAAAATATTACACCACCTGACCAACCAACTGAAAATGTATCAGCTTCGTAAAAACTGAATTTATAGCAGAGCTGTTGTATTGGATTGCACAGGTGTAGCTAATGACGTGGCTGGTGAGTGTATATTGGGGGTGCAATTAGTCCATTAACAGCTGAACAGGTAAACACTGTTCGTCGAGACACAATGAGGGATTTTTCACAGAGAGGGAAATAAATTGCTTTAATTTCCCTTTGGGATTAATAAAGTATCTATCTGTTGTAATATGAGCAATAGTCCTTGGGAAACACTTAACATAACCAACCGGAATAGATAAAATACATATATCTCTACCTGAGTCAGATGGTTTACCTTATTATTCCTTTGAGGCGACCCACAGCCACAGTCTGAGCTGCTCCTTCTCTGAATCCCAGGTCGAAACCGAGCTGAAGTGAGGCCTCCTCTCCGGCATCAACACCGTCCACATAACCGTCCTGTCCACAACACCCACAGTCACATTTACACACTAAACACACCCCTACAGCTCTGTAAACACGACTTATTTCAGTGACTTAGAGCTCGTAAAACAACAAAATCGTGAAGCCGCCTCAGCTTTACCTTGACACGTTTCTTCATGTTGGATATCCACTCTTTACTCTGCAGACTGAGCTCGTCCCCGCTCTCATCGAAAACATCTCCTCCTCCGTACGACACAGATTTAAACCAGGACATCGTGGCGTCGTTTAAAAACTGTCTGTAGGTGTTTTTAACTGGCTGTGAAACTGTGTGAGCATCAGACAGGCTGCCACCGACTTTTCTGCCTCAGCAGCACCTTCTAGCTGCTGCGCGTGACGTCATCATCCTGCGCCTTAAAAGGGTAAATTCTTCTTCTTTTGTTGTTTTAACGGCGGTTAGCAAACAGTTTCTGAGTGCATTACCGCCACCTTCTGGATAGGAGTGTGGATCAGAACGGTTACTATACTAATCCATTAAATTCTCCTATTAATTCCTGTAAATAGCCGTGTAAATTGCAGTGGTTGTCAAAGTGGGGTCCGGGAACCTCCAGGGATCCTTAAGGCGGTTCCAGGGGGTCCCCAGCAAAAAGGGGAATAATTTATTTTCACTATAATTCCATCCATAAGTAACACAATGACAGAATTTATGACTATTTTGGGTTTCATACACTTTCTGTAATGAAACATCTAAAAGTTAAAATCTTATCAGAAGGGGGTCAGCGGTCTAATTTGTTGTCAGTTTAGGGGTCCCTGACGTGATAAAGTTTGAGAACCAGTGTCCTACATCACCTCAACTCTTCTGCAACATTTCTCTAATACCAAGTGTCATGTTAATCATTTTAAGTGTAATTTTAAGTGTCTGTCTGTGTCTTGTTGATATTGAGGACAGTATAAAAATACAAGCTGCACTGTTTCCTGTAGTCCACATTGTTTACATCTACATGCTCACATTCATGATGTTTAATGCACTATTCAAACCTCATTCTTGATATAATATCGTCCTCATTTCTGTTTCTATTGCTTCCTCTCATTTCTCCTACTTTCCTTTGAATTGAAAGTAGGAGAAATACCTGAAACAATCTACTCTTTCTAAGTTTTCTCCATATAGTTTAAGACTGATTTGATTATCTATTTTCTTTCTCCTAAAAAAACGACCTTTGTCTTTACTACTGAAAATCTAAAACCCCATTCCAGCGCCCATGACTTTACTTTCTCTATTGCTTGTTGTAACTTCTTAACTATTTTTATCATCTTAATTTTTCCACATAACCCCATCATCTGCAAATAATGAGACCCCAGTAGACCCATCTACATTGTTAAATATTTCATTTATCATAATTGAAAACAATATTGGACTTACTATACTACCTTCAGGGGTTCCATTTTCTACTAAATAATTCCCACCAAAATCTTTTCCTATTCTTACTGAGATTATTTTATCAGTTAAACTTTTAATCCAGCTTTGTTCTTATTATCTATTATCATATTTCCATCATTATCGGATATCCATATTCTTTCCAATTACCAGACATTATTCTGATTATACTTCTCTCTCCAATGGTGTATTTCTACCTAATCAATCACAATATTTCCTCCAATACTGTCTTTTAGTCCTCTTTATTATATTCTTCACTACTGCCTGCTTCCTCTTATAATTAATCAAAATTTGAAAACAGTGTTTTTTTCAGAACGTTGAAAGCTTTATTTCGGCATCCTTGTGTCCACCATAGAACTAACCTTTTCCTTTTATTACAGCTTCTTTTTGGGATCGACTCTTTTGCAGATCCTAATATAATTCTACTGACTTCAGAATTCAAGTCATTAACTGAATGTTTTATATTTACAGCTTTCAATTTCCGCTCATTTAACATTTTTAAACTGGCTCCAGTCTACTTCCTCACATCTCCATCTCCCTGTTCTACATCACTTTCTATTGCTATATTAACAGATATTGGATATTGATCACTATCTCCGGTGCTTCCTTTCAACTACTTATTACAGCCAAAGATTGTGATACCAATGTGAGATCAACTGCTGATTCTGTACCCTTCACCAAATTCACCCTCGTGCCTGAACCATCATTTAAACACATCAACTCTTTTTCATCCATTATCTCTTCTATAATTTCTCCATTTGAATCTTCTTGGTTCCCCCACACTGTGCTGTGTGCACTGACGTCTCCGCAGCAGATTATTTTCCCTCTCCGATGGTCCAAAACTGATTCTAATTTAATTTGATGTCAACCAAAATCCACCTACGTGCTCCTCTCACAAGAGAAAATATTGTGTTTGGTGTTAACTTGAAGGATATTAAGAGTGATTATTATTTTCTTCACATCTAAATAGAGGAAAATGAAAACCTTTGTTTCTGTTTGTGGACAAATTATCTCATCATTAAAGATCTAAAAATCTTAAAAATAACATAATAATTATAATCTTTTATATTAAAAAATCTGGATGGAAACCAGAGTTAAGTTACACAGAATACAGGACACACAAACAAAACCTTCAGTGCAGGATTTATTTTAATTTGAACATTAATTGAAATGATATGTGACTCAGATAGAAACAAACAGCCAATTTAATTCATATCATTTTAATTGTAGATAATAATCTCACATCCTCTGCTGCAGACAGAAAGGTAGATATGTCTCAAAGTCTCATTTTGTTCATGAACTTTCAAATTTGTCCAAAAGTCTAAAAAACACCCAAGAAACTGATGTCTCCACTATTACACCCCTGCTCTTTGAATATGTAAATGAGATGTCTTTTGTATTATTATTTTATTTTAGCCTTGTTCATGACTCTTTTCTACTATTTGAAGCTCACGTTAGTTTGCTTTGGTTTCATTCTGTCATAAAACAGCCTACACACAACACACTTTTCCACATATTCACTAAAAGTTAAACACAATCACACATCTTTAAACCGTAAAACGTGGACTAAATAACATAATGAATACAAAAATGCAAAGAAAAAAAACACTAACTGTAAACAGCACATAAAGCAAATTGAAGCACGACACAGGATAAAACACAAAAGGTTAAAATAACTTATTTCCATACATTTTTATGTATTTTAGGGTGCATTTTTTTCCTTCTTCTGTGGTGTTGATGGATAAACTGTGAAGCTGTGCTGCATGTTGCCATCTATCGACATGAAACAGTCAGATAATCGTGTTTTAAACCTGCAGGAGGCGCTGAAGCACTGCTGTAAAACTGCATGTGGTCCAGAGCTCCACTGTGTTCACAGATGTTGGATGATCACAATCAACTCAACCTAAATATATAGCCTAATGATTTTGTCATCATCATCATCATCATCATCATCATCATCCTATTCTTCTTCTAATTCCTTTCTGTAGTTTGTCAGATTTAGTTTTTTGTCTCCTGATAACACTGTGACTGTTTCATATTAGACTACTGCTTGTTTTGATTTTAATTAAATAGAGGCACACACAATAATAAGCAATAAAACACATAAAACAAACATTATTTAGCATCATTTGGCTCCGTCAGATTGGCCATGAATGCAAGTTTTAAAGCAAATGTTTCTACAGCAAAAACTCTAAAGTCCAAATGCCAGAAGAAGAAGTTTAAATGAGGTTTATATCAGACATGTAAAATACAGAATATCATCAGTTAAATGTGGGTTCAGACACTAAACTAAAACAAATCCAAATAAACCCTCTTAAATCTGATTAAATGATCTAAATAAAATGCACAAAATGTTTTGAATGAGGCTTAAGACAAGTCTGACAAAAAGTTGACAATATGGAGATTTTTCATTAGTCACATCAAATCAAATCAGAAATACATTTTAGCCTTGGTAGAAACCTTTTCAGGCAAAAAACTCAGACGGATGCATTTCCTTCTAAAAATGTATACAGCTTATACACAAAACAGAGGAAAAATCTAGTAATTTAACATTACAGACAAATAAATGAATCTTATATGTATGTTATGGGCAGAAACATGTTGTTAGGATGTCAAAAATCATGTCTTGCGTTGTTGTTTTTTTCCCTCTATGAACCACTTGAACATCCATACAAATGTTTAGTGCAGCTTGAACGCACCGGCTGTTCAAATCACTGTCCAGCACATCTTTACAGCTTCCTGTTTAAGTTTTCAAACAAGAAAATGTCATCCGTCATGACAAACACATTATTCACTCATCAATAATGCATCTCACCTCCTTTTGCTGTTGAGTAGAGAGAAAGAAAGAGAGAGGGAGAAAGGGCGGGGGGGTGTGGGGGGGGGGGTCTGCTTGTTTTATTTTCAGATTTTCTCACTCTTCATGCCATGCTTTATGGAAAACACAGGAGAGATAGGATAGACGGGCAAATGCATTTGCAGCCGCTGGACAACAATGGCCTTGAGAATACTCCGAGGCCACGGTGGAGATGTCTCCGTTCTGGAAATGGAGGCGGCCGGAGGCCTCATTCACAGCAGCCACACCTTCAGTCCCCTCTCTCAAAGAGTCAAAACAACCAGCCGGGGCAATCACCTGACACATTTCCATCCAATTTCCACTGCAGAATGTGTTCATTTTCAGGCTAATGGCATGTCATTTTGCTGGAGCCTTTGGTCAAGAATTAATCCTGGAATCAAAACAGATTTTCCGGGGAGCAATCTTCCATCAAGTATTGATTTTTTTACACTCACGGAGCCTGTACTCCCTAATTTAACCTGACAGCTAGGAGCACAATGGACTGGGAGCACCTTGGCATCTCTCAGGGGGAGCTCTCCTCCTCCTCCTCCTCTCCATGAAGTGAGAGAGAGAGATTGGGAGGAAAGAAAAGGACTCCCAGATGTATAAAACAAAGAGCATTGCTTACAGAAAACACAGAGATAAAGCTTCTGTCTCTCTGTTTTACCTCTAATTATGTTTTCTAGTAGCCTATAGTGCAACTTGGGCAGGTAAGGCTGAGAGGGAAAAGGGGAGAGTGTTCTAGGGCCATCAGCTATCATTATGGGCCTGTTGACATCTCCCTGTCTTTGAGTGATTCTCATCTGTGATTTCCCCTGGCCATTTTCCGCAGATGCACGAAGAGGGGTTTCATCATGGCCCCGTAAAAAAAGGCCCAAAGTGTCCGAACAGGTCCTCACTAATAAGAAAGCAAAGATGTGTCCGACCATGTCACTCCTCTACCATCCATATCTGCTCTCTTGATGCCTTCAGATATGCAATCATTCGCTTTTCTCCCCCCCCTTCTGTCTGTTGCCTCTCTGTCTGTATGTGCTGTAAGTATACTATACCATACGTAGAGGTCAGCGGGATGAGAGGATGATGGAGGGCAGGGCCAGTTATTTTCCTCTAGCTCTTAAAGCTGCGATGACCCAGGTGCAGGAGAGTTGCACTTTGCCAAAGGGTTTTCCATGTGCTGCTTACAAACTACCTGACAGGAGGGAAACTATTTCAGTTTGCTTTTAACTCATAATCATCCATTTCAGGCAAAATGTGGTGAGATGTTTCCATTTGGTCAAACTTTAGATTTTTTCACTTTTTATTTAATTAACCTTTATTTAACCAGGAAGCCCCTTGAGATTAAAATCTATCTTTCGAGGGAGACCCGGTCAACATAGCATACCATTACAAAGTTACAAAAAATTATAGAATAGAGCATGTCAAAAACAGACAAGGATCAATTAAGGAAAATAGAGCGTATTAAAAACAGACAAGTGACAACAAAATAATACAAAATCCAACTTAGGAAGAGCAATTGCACTCTTCAGCTACACCGTTTTTTTTTTTTTTTATCAGAGCTTTGAACTCTCCCAGGGAGACACGATTATTAAGCTGTAGTGTGTTTTGGAGGTTATTCGATGACCAGGGCGCAAAATAGGAGAAAGCTGCTCTACCAAGTTCAGAGCAAATCCTCAGTACCTGGTAGAGCAGCTATCTAGTGGAGCGAAAATCATAACAACTGTTGGAGAGTGATAGGAGATTGCACAGATATGGAGGGAGTTTCCCCAGTATGGCTTTGTAAAAAAATATATACCAAAAAATAATGACCCCATAGTTTAGAACACTTAAAGGACCAGTGTGTAGGATTTAGCGGCATCTAGCGGTGAGGTTTCAGATTGCAACCAACTGCAAACCCCTCCCCCTCCCCTTCCAAGTGTGTAGGAGAACCTACTGTGGCTGCGAAAGTCACGAAAAACGCGAAAAGATCCTCTCTAGAGCCAATGTTTGGTTTGTCTGTTCTGGGCTACTGTAGAAACATGGCGGCGCAATATGGCGGCCTCCATGGAAGAGGACCCGCTCCCTGTGTAGATATAAAAGGCTCATTCTAAGGTAACGAAAACACAACGATTCTTATTTTCAGGTGATTCCAGCAGGCAGACTAGGTGATTGAATCAGGCCCTAAACCAGCTCACACAGGTCTTCTACAACTCAGCAGCAGTAAGAAGCCAAACGAGAGTCACTATGCACCTCTTGAGTGGAAGTAAAAACTCAGTTTCTCAGTAGGCAGAGAACGTTATTTTATCATAGGATAGTCTTTTCAGTCCAATACAAGCTGTAGTCACCTGGTTTCAGCAGGTCTGCAGCAGTAAGATTATCTCCCTTTTGCGTTGTTGTAAGAAGCCAGAAGAGAGTCAGGTGTGCTCCTCCTGAGTAGATGTAAAGCCACTTCCCTTGGCTGGATTATCAGAATAAAACACAGATAAAAAAATCAGCGCTCACACACAGACAAACAAAGGACTGGACTGGTGGCCATCTTGAATAATTCATGGTTTAGATGCAACATTTTCTCAATACATATTATAGTAATTACTGTGATTATTACTATACATTTGGAGGGTAATATAGACAGATAATGAGACAATGGACCCTTGGGCACTTAAAAAGCCCCCTCCTAACTAGCAGAGCACCCTACAACCCCCAACACCCACTCCTGCATCATTCGTGGTCATTTTGCATCTTTTTTTATTGTGTTTTTTTTTTTTTTTTTGCACGTTAACTGTTAACAGTTGAGACCAGGGGCGTGTGGTCCATGAAGGGTGCTGAGGCGCCGCCTCTCCTGCAGTTCCAATTGTGAAATAAATATTTTAATGAAAAATTGTTTTTGTTATTGTTGTGTTGTGTGTATGTATACATTTCAGTTGTTACCCTCACATAAATCTTACATAATTACAGAAACATGTGATGACTAATGAAAAAGTGCTGCCTACAATCTTTTTCTGTGTGCTGAAGAACGTACTTCTCTCAAGACACCAGGAACAGCGTCAGACTTTGAAGCCAATTTGACATAGTGGCCAAACAGTGTAATTACAACTTCCAGGTCTGTCACATGATGCACACAATCATAAGGAAAGGAGCGGCTGTAAAATGGTGGATACATTTCTTTGAGCATCACAACCATCGTGAAATGACTCGTTTCTCTATCAGAATTTGATCCATTTGGTCCGATAACATTTTGAAAGCCTAGAAGAGCCGCACAATTTAATTATTTTAACCCATTCAAGTTAGTGGAGGGCTAAACTGGAAGTTAGCTAGCTCTGTCAGCGGAAGTCTGTGGTGCACATGTGGTTGGGAGGCGGGGACTTTTCTCTGCCAGACAGCAGTATGTGTGTAATATGTTTGGTTTTTCCTGGTGGCCTCTGATTGGTTGACCTCACACACCGAAAATAACTGGATCTGGGGCAGAAAAGTCGAGTTTTTCTGCTGTCAAACATTTTTTTAATTGGTTTACTCATTTTAATGCAAATTTAAGTACTGTATTTCTATACAAATTTGATTTATGGAGTCATGAGAGCCGAATTTCTGAAATCCTGGCTACAGCCTTTTATATATGGAATAGAGCTGAAACAATTAGTCATTTAATTGATTAGTCAACTATTTTGACAATTGATTTGATTAATTATTTGAGTCATTTACTGGTTGCAGCTTCTCGTGAGGATTTGCTTTGTCATATATACTATATAATAATAATAATAATAAATTTAATCTTTTCAGGTTTTGGAACACTGGTTAGATAAAACAAGTAATGTGAATATGTCACCTTGATTTGATTGTATGCACAAGTACGATTTGTATAAACAAAGCTCTAAAGACAATGACGTAAACTGGTGCATTAATGAACTGATTAAGGCTCCAAACTGTGAGTATCGATGGACATGTTTCATTTAAAGTCAGCCATTGCTACAAGTTGGGAACGACTGATGCTGAATCTTATAGGTTAACTTTATATGACATAGTTAACTCTCCTGAACTTCTGCTTCTGATAGCAGTTGTGGGTAACTGGGAAATGACAAACTCTCTAGAGAGATAATGTTCAGTCACTAATGACCAAAGATTAATGTCTATTCTGTTTTTTCAAACTGATACAGTGACCCTTTTAGCTGTTGTGTTGAGGAAAATGAAGCCTTGATACATACTTATCTGCATTTTGCAACTTTTTCAAGACATCTTTTTGATGTAACTATTTGATCTTTTCCCTCTCAATAGATTTATCAAGGGAATAATGAAATAAAATATAAATCTGGGGTGAGAATAGGTTCAAAAGAAAAAAGAAAACCTCCCCTGCACTCCTAAAAAAGTCAGACTATCCTACCTTCAGCAAAAAATAGAGACTGCATCCATTTCATAAAAGGAAATCTCTTTTTTCCCTAAATAATATATCCATCATTTTAAACACATACAATCTTAAACATTGACTGCTCGCATGAAAGTTAGTAATTAGATAAAGATTTATTCATGAAAAGAAGTTCCTCTTTGACTTATTTATGTTTTCCAACCTGATCAATTTCAGGTGGCAAATGTTTTTTCAGAAACAGACAAATTGAAAAGGGACATAATGAGTCACACATAGTCCCTAACACGACTTAAATAACAGTTTCTGATGGTCAAGGTCAAGACAAAGACAGAAAAAAAGTTTACAGGTGTGCAGCAGCTTTTACACAAATGTCTCACAGCTGTGTGGGAGGATTCCCGCACATCATTTTAATACATTTAAATACGTAGTGTTAATGGAAATGAAGATATACACAACAAATTGCATGATTTCCACTGGAGAAGTTACTGCTACACAGCTAAGCTAGCTACCATTAGCAGGAGTTTCAACAGTTTTTTTCACCACTGTGATTGAATTTAGTTTTAGCTTTGGCTAATGCTACTATTAAACCTCTCCTGCTTTAGCTGTCTTGTCGTCTCCCTGTGACATTTTTATTTGCTTTCTCGTGGAAATTAAAACCACACCATGTGTGCTCGTGAGACTTTTGGGAGGATTCCTGCACAGAAACACAGAGCGGAGTCCAGGCTGTTAGAAAACAGAGACATCACAGCCTAAAGACATGCATTCAAAAACTGGGCCGCTACAAAGTTAAATGGACTTTGGGCTCGACGCAATCAGCTGCTCAAGTCAGACAGGTGTCTCTGTAAAGACCTGGGGTATTAACTCCTCTACCTGCAAATACCTCACAGTGTGTCATTGCTAATAACGCTGAAAAAAAAGAGCAGAAAAAACCGAAACAACAGTGAAAGCAAAAGGGATCATATGCATGGCCAACCTCGATTGCATGTGAGGATTGGTAATTGCACCCCCAGAGGCATCTGGGTGTGCAGAGCAGCAAAGTGGGAGACGCCTGAGCGGCTCGGGCTTCACAGTCAGTGTACCAACATCTCAACCTTGAGGAGGAAGTGAAAACAAGAAGGCGGAGGAGCGGAGGGTGAGGGATATACAGACAGTTCATTTACGCAGAACATCAGCCCACCGTGCATTGTCTGAAAGATAAGGAAAGTGAATGCTTCATGCCTGATGGAAAACAAAGGCAGCAATTTAAAACCATCTGCATCCAACACATGCACTCTCTCCCTCCACCTCTCTGTTTCTGCATCCTGACTGATATTGAAACATAATCCATTTGGACCGCCGACATGTCATAATATTTCTATCCGGCCTCCCTTTCCCCTATTCAGGACAATTTCAGGTGGTTGCACGATGAACGGGAATGTTTTATTTCAACAAGTCAGACAGTCGGCTGAAACTGGAGTCTTCACTTTGATTCTGTTTAGAGAAAAAAAAATATAGGGACGGAAAGAAAAGGAGGAATATGAGACTTTACTGTAGTTTACTTTAAAACCCCTCTAAAGGAGACCTCAGCTGCCCCTGTTGGGCTCAGATAAAAACAATAAACCACAAAACCTCAGATTCAGACATCAAAACTTTTCTGAGACTGCTGTTACCAGAAATATCATTGACCATAAAGGACTGGGTGTAAATCCTTAAACTACAGTAGAAAGAGCTCTCAGGGTTCTGCTAAGTGAAGAAAAGGAGAATAAAACATAGTGAGTCCACACAAAAAGAGAACTTTCTTTAAAATATGTATTTAATTCTGCTTTTTAATTCAGTCATATATGAGTTTCCCTTTGTTTTATCACTGCTTTTAAACACCGAAAAGCCCTTTTTCTTGACTTAATACTGTATTTAACATTATTCTGTTTCCTACATATTGTAGCATATTGTAGTTTTTTTCCCAAATTTGAGGGTCTAAGGGTGGAGAGAGTTGTATTTTTATTTATTCAACATTTATTTTTATAGGGACAAGTACATGACATGGATGAATGCCACATTTGTAGTTTGCAATGCCTGTACCTAGATGGGCTTTAATACACACGACTCAACTGGTAAACACACACAAAACAGCACGAAACACTAACAGTTATACAGTAAAATCCCATAAAAAAACTCATAATGAAAATCACCTGATCATTCACAACTACACGACTGATCCCTCTTCAAAAAACTGTTTCAATTGGACTTTAAAATGATCCTAATAGTTCAGTCAGGAGTTCCACGTATTGACCCTTTGAACAGAGAAAGTCGTCTGACCAAAGGAGGTTTTTTTTTTACAAAAGTGCTCGTTACAATAGTCTGGACCTGACGAGTCTGGTTGTTTAGGTGTTCATGGATACGTTTAATATCAGCAGTGAATCAAAATGAACAAAACTTAACATATTTAGATTTGGGGGAAAATAGCTGTGATAGTTTTTTTTAAAAGATTTTTAAGATAAGCATCAGTGTGTAAGCAGCATGTTACTGTTATAGCTGCTGGAGGTGGAGCTAGTTTGAACTACTTTATATACAGTTAGCTAGTTTAGTCCAGTGCTTCCCAACCTAGGGGTCGGGCCCGTCCAAAAGGTCAGCAGATAAATCTGAGGGGTCGTGAGATGATTAATGGGAGAGGAAAGAAGAAAAAACAAAGTTCTGATACACAAATCTGTTTTCAGTTTTTGGACTTTTTCTCTAATCTTTGATTTTTGGTGAAATATTGGATCATTTGAACATTTATTGAAATGAAACCATGTGAGAAGTTTAAAGGGAAAAATCACTATTTGGTGGAGCTGTTAACAACTCATAGACATCTGAAATGTGACCCCGACTACACACTGCTTTATGTAAGATGTCAAAAGCCAAAAAGGTTGGAAACCACTGGTTTCATCTTTAACAATGTGTTGTATTTTAAAAGCTTGTTATATTATCCATTGTGTCAAATCTTCATCTGAAAAGTAACTAAAGCTGTCAGATAAATGTAGTGGAGCGTACAAGTACCTCAAAATTGTACTTAAGTACAGTGCTCAAGTAAATGTACTTAGTTACTTTCCACCACTGTTCAGTAAGAGTTGTGGTGATCCAGGTGTTTTAGTTTGTGTTATTGGCCGCTGTGGGAGCCACTGAGGAATCCACCCTGTGACAGATGTGGATAATATGGGTCACATGTATTTACAACTTTAATAAAACCGGCATCTCTCCTTTTCTCCTGGTTATTAAAATGACTCAGTATGAAGAAGCTCGAGGAAAAAGTTTGATTTATTCGACTTTACGTGTATCACAATCCTTTTTGAATTTGAGATGTTTGAAGTATTATAAAAGTTAAAAAAAAAAATGTGCACAAACAGGAATGAAACTTTTGGGCATTCTTATCAGATTCACAACCAGGACTGATTGATAAAAAAGCTCCAACAATGACACGTATTCCATGATTCTGCGTTATAGGATTCCCTTTTTACTGTGCTGTTACTCTTCATTCAGACGCACCGCTCGCCGTACTGCTGCAGAGGGAGAATAGAAAGTAAACTTTTATCAACAGCAGAATACAAACAGTTTTAGAAAACAGATATGGGTCAGGCGCTGCATCTGCGCAATTACATTGTTAATGCCAAAGACGATGAAAATGATGCGGATAGAAAACAAAAGAACATCAAACAAGCTCGCTGGAGCTGCGTACACCTCAGCCATCACCACTCAAAAATACATCCAGTGTTTTGAAATGAAGGGGGAACAGAAAGCTGAAAGGAAGACGAAAAAGTATCTTGAACATCAGTTTTCAGTCTAATGTTAATAATTTATGTTGTCTGTGCTTTTTATTATTATTATTTATTTATTTACTACTTTCTTTTCAGCAGCCAGTCTGTTTTTCAAAGGCATCATGGACAGGGAAGCCGTATCAAACTTTTGAGTTTAGTTTCAAAAGGCTTTCTCCCCGTTTATTTATATATTTCTTCTTCTTTACACTTGTCTTGTTGTTATTTGGCGAGGCGAACGCATGAAGCTTTGATGAGAAGCAAACCTGACATGTATTCTTTGCTACTGACCCCAAGGAAATCTAAATAAATTGCTTAATATTGTATGTAAGAACCTTTTTCTCTGTAGCCTCTTCTCTCATTAAATACACCAAATTGTTAAGTCCATTCATCTAGCCACCAACAGCTCGGACGTCAAATCACTACACACCACCTTGAATGTGACGTTTCGTACGAGATGCTCTTGACCATGACCTCGCAGAGAGAGAGAGAGAGGAAGTCAGGACAACTTTGATTTTTTGTTGACGTACACAATAACTGTTTATGTGTGCAGTTGAGAGAGATTAAAAAAAGAAGTCTGTGATGTTTTTTGAATGTTTGTATGTTACTGAAACCTTTGAAACTCTGCAGCAGACTGCTCAAAACGCAAAATATATTAAAATATTAGTGTCAAATATCTATCTATTTATCTATCTGTTTTTTGGCTGTGCAGAAAGGTGGTAATGCTCTAGTTTTTAGGCCTTTCAATTCACTGTCTTAAAGGATCAGTTCACAATTTTTCAAGTGTGTCTTAAAACAACAGTCAGGTGTCCATATGAGCAGTGAAAGAGGTTTTCCTCGCTGTAATCATTCCTCCTGTTCATACTGACTATTAAATGATCTCATTCAAATGTGCTTTCAATGTAAGTGATGGCGGCCAAAATCCACAGTGTGTCCACACAGTCATTTTGTGCAAAAATGTGTTTAAAAGTTGATCTGAAGCTTATATGAGGCTTCGGCAGTCTGAGTTAGTCATATCAAGTGGATATCTGACACATTTACAGTCTTTTTAGCATCAAATTCATCTTCATATTAGCTTCAGATAAACTTTTAAACACATTTTTGCACAGAAGGAGGCTTGTGGATTTTCATCACTTACATTGTAAGTGCATTATGAAGAGATTTTCTAATGATCAGTATGAACAGGAGGAATAATTATGGCAAGAAAAAACATGTTTGAACGTTCATTTGGGTTCCTGACTGCTGTTTTAAAACAGATTTGAAAAATTGTGAACCCGTCCTTTAATATTTAACTACAATATATAAAAAATGTACAAATGATCTATAATTCCAGACATTTAAATGAAATAAACTGAATTACCAAGATTAAAATTCATTATAAATTATTCTACAGTTTAATACATTTAAATATGTAATTTAAAGGAAACTAATGATGCCAAATTGCTAAGCTAGTTACCATTTACAGGACTTTTTTTTTCTCCACCATGATTAAATCTGCAATAACAAACTAAATTATCAAGATGATGGTTCATCAAAGTGGATCATTTTTAATTACAGTGTAAAATTAGGGAAAAATCTGTAAGTAAATTTTGTTTTAGCTTTAGCTAATGCTAGCCAAGGCTATCTCCCCAGCTAGCTAGCTTTCACTTGATGAATTCCTTCGACAACAACAAACAAACAAAAACACATTCCACTGAAAACAAGACATGCAATTCATGTCAAACAATTGTTTATTACTAATTATGGTACAAATCAATGTGACAGACTTGAAGCTTTTTTTTTTTTTTTTTTTTAGAAATACACAAAGTGCTGCTTAACTGACCAAACAGATATTGCTCTATAGATTAAGTACAGTTTTCAGTCTATAAAAAAAGGAAATCCAACCTCTGCAGGCTCTTCAGCTTTGGTTTCGAGTTCTTCGACTATTAAAACGTCAAACCAGTTTGTCTGTGTTAGTAAAATTCCACAAAAGCATTTAAAGATGATTAACAAATCATCCTAATTGGGTTAAGAGCAACATTAATCTCTCTTTTTCCTATATGTGGGTCTACAGGTCTGTGAAAACTGAGAGGTGAACGTCACAATGAATGAAAAATAATGTAACAATAATAATAACAACAATAATAATAATATAATATTTTTTAAAAAAAACAGATGACCAGAGATTCACATGTGGCTCAGGAAACCACTTCACAGAAATAAAACAATCATGTGTCAGACAATAATAATAATTTAAAAAAAACACAAGCTTTCTCCCTCCACATTGAAGGTGAACATCGACACACACACACACACACACACACCCACACACACAGTGCAGAGTAATCATCTGTCTTTTCTACGGACCTGCTGCTGCTTGTATGGCGTTTGTATGATTCTCACAAGAATAGTACTGAGGTAAACCTTGGATGAACTACTGTACATTTCTACTCTTCAATTATTTTCTTCTCAGATTTTTAAAGATTGTCAACATCATGAATCTATTTCTCTGTACAATGTGCATAACTATAGAGCTTTGGTCCAGCATTGAAAAGTTGAGCAAAGGCATAAATCCTTTCTGTGTCTTTTCTTCTTCTTTTTTTTAATGTTTACAAATCTTTTTGGTTTTGGTTACAGCTTCACTGTTAAGCCTCAGAACTGAACCGTGATCTACCTGCAGGAGCCTGCTGCTTTCTCATATATTTATCTGACAGGTGGTGCAGACGTGTAATACTTCTTGGACAATGAAATGAATAAAATAAAGCATTTTCCTCTTAGCAGCAAAATGATTAAAGAAGTGAATCTGTGAAAACAAGTAGGTGTTGCTGTAGACGTGCAGATGACAATTTAGTTTAAAACACTTGAATTTACAGTATAATCAAAATTATATCTTAAGTCTCCTGAAGAAACGGTTTCCTTTCTTTTACATGTGTAAAGCTTTTTTCGTGTGTTTTCTAACATTTTACCGAGCGTGTGCGTGTTTTTCCAGGCAGTGAAGAAGAACACAGCGGTGCACAGGAGGACTGAAAGGCTGAGATAACCAATGTGACATGGAGGGACGGATATCGAGCAGACACATGATTCTGAATAAATTGCATCAAATTTCACCTCACTTCAAATTAAGTTCACTCGTTCTGACATGTGACACTTATTCTCAACATTCACCTCTTTTTCCTCTTGTCTTTCCTGTGAGGGTTTTTTGTAAGAGCCAAACATTTGTAGTGACGGACGGTCTGGGAGGTTCTTGCCTGGATTACTGACATTTATACCATGTAAAATGAACAGTTTAGTACACAGTGAAGGAGAGTCAATTCATTAACACACTAGTGGACTGAAATTAATTTCCATCCATGCAAATTATGATTAAAAAAACCCCACAAATACATAAAATCTTGAAGAAAAACTGTTGAAATTAACCTTTTTAAGCAGTTCTCTGTATTAAAAATCAGTTTTTACATGAGAAAAAAAAACAACACGTTGATTGTAACATCTTCACTTTCAGGAATGCAGAATATAAAGTAGAGAAAAAAAAAACACAGTTTCATATCTTTGCAGAAAATAATATTTGAGTTGAAATTTATAAAAGCAGCTGAACTAGAAATGAGCTCAGTATTTTGGTCAGTGGCACCAAACAGGCTTCAACCACACACGTTTAATTAATTCTTGGGCATAATTAAAGGGTTTATTGTGTAAAATAATGTATTATTTTCAGTGATATTATCAAAATCCTTTCAATAATAAGTTTACTTTTGGGCTAAGTCTGTAAATTGTTAATCTTCATGTGGTTTTATTTGAAACATGCAAAGAAAATTCATCTAACACGTTTTTTTTTTTCTATATCGCCACAACAAGGAGTTACAGCAGAGACTGTTGCAGCTGTTTGACATGACAGTGTTTGTTTTTTTGTTTGTTTTTTCTTGTTAAACTTGAGCCACAGAGTAAAACACTTTAGAAAAGAGGGAGGGGGAGGGGGGGGGGGGGGGGGGGGGAGAAAGCCATGTGAACAAATAAAAAGGTAAAATCTTCCCCAGTCCTTGAGCTGATGTTTGTGTTCTTTGGCTATCAGGCTTTGGCAACAGAATGACACAGTAGCTCAAAACAAAGCTGCAGTAGACTTGACAGACACTGAAACCCCTCATCATCATCATCATCATCATCATCATCATGTGACAGTCCTTAGTTTACTCTCCGTCCATCCTCTGAAACAATCTCATGAAATCATTAATAAATACCTGTAAAAGTTGTACAAAGTTACACCGTGACTGAAAATATTTGCAGATGAAACACAAATCAGAGGCAAACAACATTATTATGCAATTGTTTAACAGCAAAGGTAATTTTTTTTTTTTTGTCCAAAACTTTATCAGTGTGATTTCAATTCGAAGACAGAATTTTTCTTTTTTTTTTTTTAAAGATATTTACATACAAACAATGAAGAAAAAAGTAAGCGAGACAAAGATAAAATGTATACTCAACCTCACACATATAGCTTAGATCTGCCAGTACAAATGTAAAAATTTAGAGCACATTTACATTACAAAATTATTCTTAGTACTCAGATGCAACAGACTTTGGTAAATAGTGTTTTGATTTGGTATGATCTCTTTACTAAATCCCTCCTTCGTCGTGGGAACCAAAATTTGGGCAATAGTCTGGTCTGTAAGGCCAGAATCTAAAACTCTTTGAAACAGCACACCGTATGTTTTTACATAATTCTCAGATATTAATCTCTTTTTTCATGTTTTTGGTTTTCGCCAAGGTCATTTACATAACTGTGGTAATCACACTGACAACACATAGTTTTTGTTTGCAAACTCATGACTGTCCATCCGGGTGACTTGGGAACATTTTTCAGTTCTCATTTCAAGATGAGTTCATCCACCTTGTTTTTTTAATGGCTGCCACTTTTCCTCTCCACTTTTTTTTTCCCCTCCGGAGAGCTCGTTCATTTCGGGAGCTCCTCTAGAGAATCAGTGAGAGGGTCCATTGGTGCAGCCGGGCCGATGTCGGGCTGTTTCAAACGCTTTATTGTGTTTTTCAAGGCTTGCCTCTTGTTGCAGAACCAGACACGCACCACCTCCCTGTCATAGTTCAGTTTCTCGGCTATTTCCGTCATTTCCTGTCCAGAGGGGTGTGTGTTCTTCTCAAAGTGGCTGTTGAGGATCTCGAGCGCCTGCGGGGTGAAAGAGGTCCTCCGCTTGCGTTTTTTCGAAGGCTCGCTGCCGATAAACTCAGTCAGGTTCTGCATGCCGGATCGGTGGCGGGCTTCAGCCTCGGCCATCCAGCGCTCCAGAACGGGCTTAATCTTCTGGGCGCTTTTAGGGGTGATGTCCAACTTCTCAAACCTGGCAGGATATAAAAGGCCAGGGTTCAGTTTGCCTGTCAGACTGCTACCTATAGTGTTCTCTTGGGCTTCCTGTGGTAGGAAAAAGTGGCTTCTCAGGATGGTGTGTCTGGGGAGAATTGAGAAAAAAGAATCTTACTTAGGTGCCCTGCCAGAACAATAAGCTGCCTGCCTTTTAGTCTCCTCAACCAGAATGCCACAGGGACTGAGACTAACATCCAGGTACACATCCAAGCCAAACTCCTCTGCGTTCTGCACCTGGAAACACCGCAGCTACAGCAGCTGCTTCCCAGTATTGTGTTAATTTTCTGGAAGAGGCTTTGGTTCTCTGTCCCAAATTGGCAATAGTGGAGCAAGGAGATATTGCCAATGGCTAGAAATCAAGTCCAATTGACCCAAAAACATTCAAACATCTAACTAAAATGTTCTCAATAATGTACTCTAAATTTTCATCAATCAACAGAAAAACATTTCAGGAATTACTCCAAATATCCCATTTCTGTCCCTCAGGTGATATAAAACAAAAATCCACTAATGCATGCAGTTAAATATGGCACCATCATTTATTTACAAAAAGTGCTTGAATTATTAATCAAAATGTACATTTAATACATTTTTCAAACTTTCTTTCATCTTCTAACAACCTCTCATTTTATATTTAATAAGAATACATTTACACACTCTAATCCTGAAAGTTCTCACAACTTTGAGGCTGCGTGACACATAATTCTGACTTCACATGTACTCTGCATCTTAGCGAGTCACTGTAAGAATGGAGAATGAAGCTTTTTCTAGTTGGCAGCTCAATGACTGTCAGGTGCTCTTGCCTGTGATATGAACACATAGTATATATGGCATTTGAATTAGATATGATGAAGATGACAGTCTTATACTCTAAAGGGATTCCTCTCATGCTTACGGTGTTAGTTTTATCTAGACTCAGTGAAGAGACACCTGCCTGGTTTTAACAGCCACATACACTTTAGTTTAAATGGTTTTATGGCTCCAGATAAAAATATTTCTTGTTTTTTTTTACAAATAAATTCATATTTGGTTTAATTTAACATCTGAATAATTTCATTTAGTATTATTGACCTGAGCTTGACTAATAGTCCACTATTGTTTTTTTATTTTTAAAGGCCAAAACTGATATTGATATTTGATTTTTTTTTAAAGCTGATAATACATCAGTCAATTTAGTTTTTTAAGATAAACACATAACATAAATATATTTGATAAGTATATAAGTCGTATTTATGGTGATTTATAAGTTAGAAAGAAAGGAAACAATCTCAGACACCATCCCATCCTAATACCTTAATACTTTCCACTTGAAATGTTAAAAATTGTTCTGATTGGATGGATTTCAGCGATTATTTTTGGGTTTAGGATTTGTTTTATGGCCTTTTTTTGTCTTACAGGATACATGATGAGAGAGATGTGTGGATGACACGTGACAAACATCACATTAGTGTATAATTGACACTTTTAATGTATTCTTAGATCTCTCTTGCAAACGAGAGATTTTTTGAATAAACTATCTTACTTATTAAACCACAGAAACTCACATTTTAGCAGCCTTAATGAAGCATCATATCTCTATCAGTAGAAGGACGTATTAATGCTTATAGTAGAAGCTCTTTAAATCCCTGCTCTGATGACACTTTGAGACAAACATGAGTGTGATGTGTCTGGATGCTTTTAGCGGAGTAATATCCAGTCTAAGAATGGACTGACAGGTCTGAAAGACAGCAGAGAGCTACAAGGCATCTCCGCTCTCTGTGGAACAAACAATGCACAGAAGACATTTTTTAATGGCGAGGTGAGTTGCTGCAGACAACAGCGAGGACGAGATGCCCATGCATGCATGAACTTCCTCTGTTTCTACACCTTGTTGGTGCATTCCTTCTTGTCGACAGGCGGTATTATTTATAACCCCGTCCTCCTCCTAAACAGTGGAGAGAGGAGGGCTCCATACTGCGGGGAATACATTAGTAAATATGAAGAGTCACCAGAGACAGGACATTTCATGGATCAACAGGAACCGCAGATACTAAAATGAGTTGAGAGCTGCTCGGCTGTGGTATGCACTCCCTCCTCTAGTGCATCAGCACGAGGGAGAAGTGGCCCTGAATGCACCTCCAGCCTCTCTCACTGTTCTTAAAGTACCTTAGCAGCCTGTTTAGACATGCTGCATGTTTAGGCCTGAGTTACAGTTTGCCTGAGGGAGTTTTAAGCACTTCAGTGAGAGCTATCAGAGGGGTATATGGTTAAGATTACGGTTTAAGGTTATGACCTAAAATCTACAGTATATCGAGGTAAATTATCAGGTTTACCTTGATAACAATAAATGTGATAGTTGTTATTTTTTTCTACATCAGTGCATTTATTTACGGTCTCGTGTTTCTGATGTGTTTTTCCTGTTTGATTTGTTTATGAACAGTTACAGATAAAGCTGTTGGTTAGATGTTTCTGGTTGTTGAAGCTTTTGTTAGTTTATAGACTTTATAAACCATATGGACTATTATATTAATAGTTTGTAGACATAAATTGATTTCACGATATATGCTGAATATCTGTAATACTTTTTTTGGGTACTGACAAAAAAGTGTCTCTAGCAAAAAGTATAAACAAGTGCCAGGCGGGGATATCGATACCTTTAATATCTGTAGTTGTATTAGATCATTGTGGGCAATGATGAAAATCAGGGAGCTGTTTAAACTGTTTTATGGTGACATTTTTAAAATATGATTTTGAAATCAATTTGATGAAGAAGTTTGATTTGTTAGGTGCTGAACCCACTTGAGCAGTCAAAAACTGACATTTCCATCTGGTTATTCATCCATAGCTGTAGCCAAATTCAGGTGTTATGTAGCCGATGGCAAAGAAAACGTTCACGTGATACCCAGCTACACACAAATAAGTAGTTTTAGGTCTGAAAGAGATTCATAATGTTGGTAATTTAATGAATTAATATTGTTGTCCACCCAACTTCTACATTTATGTTTTGTTTTTTGTTTTTTTTTTAAATAGTTTTTTAATATTATTTCTTGTTGACTACAAAGTTGAATTCCTTGTCGTGTCTTGTTATTTACACTGGGTAAAATGTTTCTTTTTAATGATTTCAATAACCAGCGCAGCAACCTGAGAATGTATAACAGTGCACTGTTAGCAGAAATGCACATTCTCAGTCGTGTGAAACATTAATTAGTGAATTATCAAACACTTTTCATCTCAAGTCGTGTAATTAGAATAAGAAATGTGATGGACATTCTTTCCTCGTTTATATTTTTGTATACATATTTGCTAAATCAAGCTAATTTCAAGCCAGAAGAGGACACATGGGCACATCATTGGTTTGCTGATGCCCTCATGTAATGCCTGTGCCTGTTTAGATAAACTAATAAAGTGCCTGGAAACATACTGAGCAATGAAAGGAGACAAGATGGAAGCATCTGTCAGTGTCTGTTCAGTGTCTGGGTTCAGAGTCGGAGCCCCAGAGCTACTGTGACGTCCTGCTCTCCTCAAACTTCTTCTCGTCTGTGTTGATGTTAACTAAACTAAAGCATGTGAAGTTTGCCATCAGGATGTCATGTCAATGTCATACAAACAAAAAAATTGTCTTAACGGCATGAATAACAACCCAAAGAGTGTTTAGTTTTGAAGCTAATGGCTTTTAATGTATGTTATAAATATTTGAATTATGCCTGGCTGTAAATATTTCATGTGTGATTTTAAGACTTTAAACATTAGTCAGAGACGACTGGGCGTCATAAGAACCCCGGCCCCTGTACTGTTTCACTTTTTATCGGCCGCTTGATGTTGATGTGATGAAATTTTTAAAAGTGCGTGGCTGCGCTGTGTCACATAAACAGTACAGGTCATCAGCGAAGCACAGGCATTTCAGAGGGACATTAAAATTAATACAGGAATAAAAACAGGAATGTTACTTAAAAATAGATGCAAAAACAGGCCACAAATGTGTAAAGAAATGACTGATATGAAGTTATCAAAATTTATCCTTTAATTAGATTTCACAAAAGATATTTTAAGTTGTGTTTGTGAAGTTTGCATTTAATTGTGCACTTCAAAAGGTTTTTTTGGGAAAAGTAATATTTGGACACGATGTAGGCCAAATATTCTGGCATAAAAGGGAAATGCGGCTCATTTGGTGCCTTCATGCAAAATGTTAGTCAAGTGGAACAACAGGAGGGATGAAACACTGATTGTCTGATTGTCTCATGAATATATAATGCACCATTTATGACTAAACTGTCCTCGTGGCAGCAGTAAAACATGGCAATCTTATTAACAGATCATCGCCGTCAAGCTCTCTCATGTTCATGCGGAACGAACGGCAACGGGCCTTAGTAATTATTAAATGCTTTAAGTGCTTCGTGTAATACTTGTGTATGTATTTTGCATAAGTAACGCGCTGCTGTCATGTCAGCGGATGAGAGGAGAGGAAAGGGAGAGGAAGAAGGCTAAGTACAGATGAGAGCTTCGTTTGTCAGGGTGGTGATAGTCAATTATGTATTTTAATATCTTAATAATGTCTGTTAAAACATGAAATGAAAAATAGATGGCAGTTATGAGCACCGGACAGCTCACTGAGGCTACGTCTGCTTCTTTGACAGAATTAGGACATATTGATTAGAAATAATGAAGCATTTATTTCTAGATGTTTGTCCTCTTTGTTTGTCCTTACCTGCAGATGGCAGACTGGCTGTACGCCGGCCCCTCGGCTGCGCTGAGCGCCTGGCCCACCTGAGTCTGTGTCAGGCCCAGGGACAGCCGGCGGATCTTGAATGCTTTGGCGAATTCACGAATCTCCTCCAGGTTGACCCCGTCCACCTCGCTGGGGGCGGTCTGCGGGTCTACAATACAACACACACATCTCATTTTATTAGCCCTCTGCTCCTCTGTCGCTTACCTCATTTTCCAAGACTGAATGAAGCAAACATCCAGCCATCATCATCGTCTCTAAGCAACTTTAAAAAAAAAAAAAAAAAAACTCTTGCTCTGGGTCAGATATTATTTCTCTTTGCCCTTCTGCTGTAAACTACATGTATCTGAGAGCTGTTTTGAAGAATAAATTCATCTGAGGTGTGAATACAGGCATGTCATGGCTCTGACTTGCAAGTATAAATCTTCAATCTCAAACACAAAAGCATTTGGACAAAGCACATGACATAGAGCTTGTTAATTCAATAGATGGATAGATCTTGAGCAGATAGATACTGTAGGTCTGTTTCTTGTGACTCCTTTAGTCCTTTAGTAGTGTGAATACACATATATAGTGAAGCTAGAAGTCTCAAATAAACATTAAAGAATACATAAAGACATTATTCCATCCATCTGACCCTTAGTAAAGACAGTTCAGGCCTTCAAACCAGCAGCGAGCCTCATACACACTGTCATGTTACAAACGGTACACAGACCGCACTCTATACAAAGAAATGCTGTTTGTAAATCTCCACATTTGAGACGAAAAAAAAAAAATTCACTGAAGCATTTTGAAGAATTTCCCTTCTAATAAAAAGTGATTTCACGTTGTACATCAATGTCAGGTGCCCTGGCATCCTGCTTACTAAAGCAAAGTTTGTGCCTCTGAATTATTCATCTTGGTCATTATCAATGAATTATTAAAGGAATCCTCCAAGCGTATTTAAGCAAAAATCTATGGGGCTGCCATCTCGTTGTGCCTCATAAGTGACGTGTAGCATATGCGGCATGCTCCAGACGTGTGAACACTTGGAAGATGAGGGACTAGAAACTCTGAACCGACTAAATGGGAGGGATGAGCACTCACAGCTTCGGGTCCCATCATCTCCACATTGATGAGCATCTCTTCATCATTCCCTGTGGAGTCTATTTACTTAGTGGTTTGAAAGACTAATGGTAGAGGTCCTCCACTGGTCTAGCCTGTGGAGGACATATTTTTCTTTAGACATTAAGCCACAACCCAAACACGATTTAAGATTTAAATCATTCTAATTTGTTTTGCAGTAATGAACAGTTGAGTGCTTCACAAAACATAAACAAAGCAAACAAAAAAGTGAATAATATATATATATATATATATTTTTTTTACTAGAAGTAAAATAAAAAAAAAATAGTGAAACAATAGTGGCAATCAATTTCTGGGCTTCCAAAAGCTACTTTTCTGCACAGTAATATTACACTAACAAGCTTAATAATTACAACAGGACAATAACAGATTAAACACTCAGATTCTTTGCTGGAAAGGACAATGAGAAACAAACTTTCATAAATTATAGGCTAGGCTCATGCTTCATGGCACTGTTTTTGTCTCGGTCTGTCTTTAACTTAAGGAGAAAAAAACGATTTGTTTTGCTTTTTTTTTAAGTGTTAATAATTCAGTTGAACTAGACTAAATGACGAATGATGATGAAAGTTTGTAGTTGTGACCCAGCGGGTCTAAATGTTAGAAATCTCAACAAGAGACCCATTCACACCTGACATTCTTGATATCTCTATTGTGCCCACTCTGTGATCAGATCTCAATATGCAAGTTAGTTAGGTGTGGCTGGTGACTCGTGGCTTGTGGCATGAAAGCAGTGTCATTCATTTACAAATCATGTTTTGCACAGAAAGACTTGCTAGAGACTGCTGCTACAGTACGTGTAGTTTTTTACCAGGCTTGCTTAAGCTCGCAGGAAGAGGCGGAGTTAGGTGACCTTTCGTTTTGTTCCACTGCAGCTGCTAACTGGCAATCAAAGACTGTGGTTGTATTGGTGAAATTATTGCTAAGAAGTGTTGTTGCTAGAAAACAGCATGCGTGCTCAGTGGCCTTTCCCTGCATAAAAAGAAGTTAAAATAAAAAATAAATTCAAAATATTGCTGACATTTTTCTTTCTGATGGACATTTTCCCATCTGAACATTTGAAATAACAGTTTAGAGACATTCTCTGCTTTTTAATCTGTTTCTGGCACTGTGTTTGTGGCCGGCGAATGCAATGACATTTCATCTTCTCTCCCCCTGCAGACGACTCTGATTCTGTCATGGGACTTTGCTTTGTGTATGTATGCTGTAAGTGATATTGAGAGGAAGTGATATGGCTCATACTCAGCATAAAGCTTTAATTCTATTTACCGCAGAGCTGAGCCTCGATGATTTTGTGCAGACTCAAAAATGGTTTACAAGATATTTTCCAAGCTACAAGTAAACATGAACTAAACACAATGTCTACAACAAGTTGATCAATGGCGACTTGTTTTTTATTAAATTCAGTGGCATTGTAGCTGCCTTTGAAATGAGTTTACATGGAGTTTAGGGGAATCGACTGACAAATGAAATTTATCTGAATAAAACAGTTTTTAAAGGCAATAGCGGCATGCTGACAGGCTGCAGCCCAGTGATTTATAAGACTGCCAAAGGGCCACGCATTTGGAGAATGAAACTTATGTTTATTATATGTAACTCACGCCACTTTGGATCGTCTAATAAACCAAAAAAAAATGACAGTCAGGAAAAAAAAAAACAATCTGTCCACACTGAGAGTAATGTACTGTGTGTCTGTGTGTCTGCCATGTTGAATCTCTCTGTCATGTTAAAGGGGTGGTTCACCCAAATTACAAAAAGACAATGTTCTACTGATTACTACTGGTATCTATCAATGTAGATAGCTTTGTTTTTATTTGCCCAGGCTTTGAGGTATATGTCTCTGAAATTTCTGTTGCCACCTAAATATAATGGTGGTGAATGGATTCAAAAGATTGAAAAATGACATTTAAAACATCTCTTTTAAAGCTGCAATGATTAGTCGATTAATCAGTTAGTTGGGCATCAGAAAATTAATCGACAACTATTTTGATAATAATTGTTTTAATCATTTTTTTAAGCAAAAATGCAAAAGATTTGCTGGTTGCAGCTTCTTGAATGTGAGGATTTGAAGCTTTTCTGTGTTATACATGACAGTAAATTGAATATCTTTTGGTTTTGGACTGTTGATCAGATGAAATAAGACATTTGAAGATGTCATCATGAGCTCTAGGAAAATTATGACAGGCATTTTTCACAATTTTTTGACACTTTATAGACCAAACGATTCATCGAGAAAATAACTGGCAGATTAATCGACAATGAAAATAATTGTTAGATGCAGCCCTAATCTCTTTCTAACAACAATGTTCCTTTGAGTCTGGATAATCCACAGAACGTGTCCTCAACAGTTTTCATTGGAATGATTTATTATGTGGAAAAAAGTGTTCCAATAAAAACTTTTCACAGCAAGGTCTGTGCATTACAAAATCTCCATCCTATCGAATAATTCCTGTGAATATTTCTGCGTATATTTGATTGTCCTACGTACTCTGATGGACCGGATCTTAAATCTCAATCTTATTAAGTAATTTCATTCCTTATAATCTTATTGTTTTATAACAATCTGCCAGTGGAGTAAGAATATTTCAGCCAGTTATATCAACTTATCTCAAGAATTTGCTAGAAATGTGTCAGTATCTTGAGAAAGAATAAGGCCAGTTGCTACTCTAGAATCAAGAAAAATTAAATATCACTTTAGAAAATATTTCAAACAAATTGGCATCAGAAGCCATCAGAACAAACTGGAAAACTGTCAATGCACAGGAAGATTGTTTTAAGAAAACAATAAAAGACGACTATAGGGAGTCCAAAGACACAGAGATCTTGATCAGGAGATTTTTGCAGCGTAAGTACCCAGGACAATGTACCCAGGACAATGTGACAAACATTGCTCTTTCAATACTGTGATCATCACCATCAATTAAATTCTATTCACTTACATGGTATTTGAGGCAGAAATCTCAAAAACTGGACAAATAAAACCTAAAATCTGCATAGCTAGATACTAGTGGCAGGTGAGGATATATATTTTTTGTATGTTGGGTAGACTCGTCCTTCAGTGCCCATTCACTGTCATATTAACACCACAGAGGGCAGTAGTCTTGTATTTAAAGAGTAGGGTATTTGTAGGCATGTTGTGTTTTTGTGAGCTGTGTCGGACACTTACTGCTGACCAGCTGCCCCACGCTGAGAGCCGAGGAAGAGGAGGAGGTGGAGGAGGAGGAGGAGGCCTGGTGGAGAGGACTCTGTCTGTGGGGCATGTGGAGCAGGTTGGGCTGAGACGATGCAGGGCCTGTCTGACCCTGCTGAGCCTGAGGCAGCTGGACACACACACACAAACACACACACACACAGAGCTGATACAATATATCAACAGTATGCAGTACAGAAAAATATCTATTATTCCCTCTGCACATCATCAGAATAATCATCATGTACAGTAATCATGTCATTACGATGATTGGGTTATAGTATTAAATCTAATCAACCAATCAACAGCTATTACATTAGCCACTTAGCAGGTGAATATAATGAGATTTAGCTTGAACCTGATGATGACTAAATGTTAATTACTGCCTAGACTGACAGAGCAGAATATAGTGTCAATATTCCCGCTCAATAGAGGAGGAGACGCTATGTTCAGCAGCAGTTTACTACTGCAGGAGAGAGTGAATCTAAAAGGAAGTAGTTGCTGGTTCAGCTCAGGTACTCCACTGTCTCTATGAGCTTCATAATCGCCTCCCTGCAGAAATCAACTCAAAAAAGAAAAAGAAAACAGCTCATGACAATTAGAGTCTTCTCTCTCGTCATCAGAGCGGTGAGGCTGCTAATAATGGCAGTCTGAATTGGAAATAAAAACATGTGGACACAGCAGTCCCCATATCAAACATAATTCATGATCCACAAGCTATGTGCTCTGATGGCGAGAAAAACGATGTATTTTCATGTTTTATGCACATTTGAATTGCTTTTACAAGATCAAGATGGTATGTCTTCACTTTTAAAGCGGAAAGCTGTCTCTGCCATAAGCTAGGCCGGCTTCTCCTCTCCTTCTTTGCTATTAATTATTTTCTCTGTGGCATGTGTTTGTTTGGATGGTGGGGGGGTGTCAACAGCGATGCACACACTGTCAGGACTGTTGACAGGCTCGGAGAATTATCTAGCTTCACTGGAAATATTCTAGACTGCAGACTCTGACAACCGTAAATTATGCCCGTGGAACAATGTGTACATGTGGGCTTTGAAGTGGAGACAAAAGCATAAACATTATTACAAATGCAATAATTCATTCAAGAGTATGATCTGGTGTTTCGGGGAGCCACAATTAGGTGTCCATCTGCTGCGAGTTTATTCATTCTGCACTGTATGGGCATTTGATGTGAACTTTTACTCTGTAATTCTGCGCTGACATCGTCATTATCAAGTCAATAACGTTTTCATTGTCGTGTGCATGCATGTGACTCCTCACTTGTGCACCGTATAGATCCTCAAATTGGGAGGAGAAAATGTTACAGTATGAATGCAAATCTAGTGCGCCAAAAAGAAAGAACCTGTGTGTTTTTGTGGGCAGGAGCAGCATTGTTCCTTTGAATCAAAACAAAATACTTCTTGTTCAGGTCAGAGAGGACAAATTATAAGGCTGGAGAGTGTGATTGAGGAAGGAGAAGCAGGGAGGGTGAGTGAAACAGAAAGAGAGGGAGAACAGAGGCAGGAGTGTTTGAGTTTGTGGGGTGATGAAAAGTGTTGTTTTTTTGGGGTGGGTGGGGGGGGGTTGGCTCTGCAGGGGTGCAGCAGTCTCCCTGAGACTGAAAGGTTGGCTGACAAGTGCTTTCCAAACATGCACATACACACACTGAAACATGCAGACACACACACACACACATACACACATTGTGAACAATTGTACCAAAAAGCTACAATTTTCCGAGTAGAATGATGCAAATGAGTGTTGAAGCGGGAAAAATATGAGGTGTTTGAGACCTGACTAGCCGTGCTGGAATATTGCTTTCATGAGTAAACAGAGCTCTAGTCTGACTCCACTAGGTGTTGCTCATTCAACGGTTTTAAAGCCAGCTCTTGATCATTGTTGGTCATTGGTGCATCGGTATATTACAAACTATCTTCCTTTATATGTGTGTGCGTTTGTGCATGTTACCTGCTGTCCAGGCTTGATTGGTGACAGCGTGATTCCCTGGGTGTTGATGACAGGCAGGATCTGATTGCCGATCACCGTGGCGATGATCTGGCCTTGAGCGTTGGTCAGAAGCTGAGGTGTAATTGGCTGTACCTGCAGTGCTGGGTTGCCACCCCCTGATTGGCTGGAGGGCCCTGCAGAGTTGGGCATCAGTGGGATTGTTCCAATTATCTACAAAGGGGGTAGAGAGGAGACGAAATCAGCTGGGCGGTTTTAAAAAGAAGAAGGAGCAGGGAGTGTAAACGCTACTGGAGGTATCAGTCTTAATGATCTCTGCCGCTGTGAGTCGTTTTTTTTTTTTTTTGGCTTTTTGGATGCGAGTGGAAACAAAGCGTGAGCAGTCATTTCGCTGTATTATGAGGCTAATCAGAGCCCTCTGCTTTGGAGGTTGGTCTGTGAGTGATTTTGAGAGAGAAACATGCACAAGTGTCCACTGATCATCTGTCACTGAGGTGGTTTTACAGGCTAGAGCAAGTGAAGCCAAAGCAGACTGCTGGGAGCACACTGCAAAGGTCAGCGCTGAATACCTGTGTGTGTGATGGTGCACACCACTGACTGTATTATCCATCACCAGGCCAAGACCGGGATGAGTGTGTGTATGTGTGACTGTGTGTGTCTAAGTGTGTTTGTGCTTAAGTGTCTTTGTCTGTCTCTGGTGAGAAGGAGTGTGGCTGCTGAGAGACAGAGACTCCCATTTTACCCTCTCTCCCTCACAAACAGGCAGAGAGCAAGAAGTGGGAAGAAAGAGCTAGAAAAGAAACAATAAGAGGGAGAGAAAGAGAGCATCAGAGAGTGAGACAGGACCCTGTGTTTCTAATTCAACTCTCAGGGTCCCAGGGGTACTTCACCCCTCCTCCACCCCCCTCCATCCCCCTGCTCTCCTCTCCTCTGTGGCTGTAATCAGGAAGGGCAGATCAAAGGGGGCGGCAGAGTGTCACTGCAGCGTTTTAGCTCTCAGAGCTGCCAGAGTGTGGCCAAGAGTGGCGCTTTAGGGGGGACTTAGCGCCTCTTCACCATGATGAAGGTTAATGTCATCTGGGGACTGGTTCTGGGCAGCTCCTGAGCAGCCGTTGCCCTGCCCCCCCCCCACTGACAGCGCTCCTCCACCAAGCCTCATTACAGCAGAGAGCAGCTCAACATGGATAAGACGCCCATCATTCTAAATTCTGTTATTTGGCAACTGGGCAAAAAGCTACTTTTGCTAAAATTGCACTGTCTTCGACTCGTTCTTTAAGTTTATATTTCAGTCCAAGCTTCTACACCTCCACCCAAAGCAACACAAAATTACAAGCAGCTTCCACATAGCATTAACCAAGCCTTTTCTGGCTCTCTAGTCTCTCTCGCCACCACTGCTGATGTGTTTTAATGCGCGGTCTGCCTCCCCCTCCTCTCTCCCCCTGTCTCTTTGACATAATAGGGAGGGATCAGTGAGAGAAAGGTGGGCCGACAATCTGTAATTCATCCTTGCCACGGCTCATTTGCTTACGTTGCTTCGCATTAGGGGAGAGATAATTTATCTCTCTCTCCGCGTCGGCTTTACGAATTCCCTGTAATGCTCTCCTGCCACTTAGCATATTTTATTGCCCTGCCTGACACTCATGTCTCCCGAGTCCCACTGATCCCGCTTTGCATGCCACTGTGGCAGGGAACTTGTTCCGCTCAATTATTCATCGTCATTGGACTAAGTGGTTGTTCTATAAGCATAATAAAAGAGCAGGCAACTGACAGCTTAGCTCTCGTCCCTGTCCCACGATGCAATGCTTCTCCATCTGACTGTCTCAGGCAGATGTTTCATGGCAGTGTCACAAAGCTCTTCTCACACACTAAGTGTAAAGTTCTTAGACTAGATGACTATCTGAGTGGTAACTTATAGGCAGAAGGGCAGGTTTTGCTATAAAATAGCCTAATGGGAAGTAATGAATGCAGTAAAGGAAAAAACAGGTTTCAGTACTGAAACTCAGGTATAACATTGGCACTGATATCAAACATGTTCAATGATACCCAATCCTAACGATAATAAGATAATTCACCACCATCTGCTTATGTTTATTGCTGCTGCTTATTCATAAAAAATACTTGCATGTTTTAAGAAGTGTGGTGAAGTTGCTCATAAGACAGCTGCACAGTGGTAGTAGTTCGAAATATATAGCAGGATATTCACTCACTGTACAAATAGTGCGAATTTGGTGATATGACCATTTCAGTTTCAAAATACCTGTTTGTGTGTTCCTGATTGAGTCAGTACTTAAGGTGCAATTTCATCTGTCTCATAAATAAGCAGCCTTCAGGACCTTCTCTAACTCACTGTTGGCTATATTTCTGTTTCTTCTCCTTTATTCGGCTTCCTGTGTTTGCTTCCCGCTCCACTTTGTATGGCATGTGAGTAACGCGCCTCTCTCCACCCAGCAGAACTCATTAAGATTATGCTGCTCTTGTTTCCACAGAAATGTCATCTCATCTCTCCAGCCAGGGCAATCTGTGTCTTTAGCCATGGTCGCCAGGCAATATCTCTGCCCATTTACTCTTCTCCACTGTTCATAGAGTGAACTGAGACCCAAGGGAGAAAACGTTTGGCAAGTTTGGACTCGTGTCAACACACAAGTCCAAAAACACAAACATTCGGAGCAAATCAAAGACTAAAACAGCAGACTTATAATAGTGCTCTTCCTGGGTATTCATTTTTACGCCTTATACAGAACACGGCAGGTATTTTCTCCAAAGTTATCAGCGTTTTGTTTTATTTTACCAACTACACAGCAGGAAATTACAAAATTGAAAGAAACTTGATCTACAATGATTTTCACAGTTGATTAATTACTTAAACAAGGTTGTTGAAATGTTTAAATGTTGAATATTAGCTGAACAGTAGCTGGTTGCACCTCCTGAACTACAAGAATTTGCAACTTTACTACATATTTTTTGGTTGTCAGTCAGACAAAACAAGTAAACTGGGAACTCATAGAGCATTGACAGATTAATTGATAATGAAAATAATCAATAGTTACAGCCCTCTCTCAATTGGATTTACAATTGTAAGATCAATAGCAGTTTACACTGTGGTTACACTTGATCTATGGGCTGGAAGCTTCCATCAATACACAGGATGCGCTTGTGTTGTGGGTCGGCTTTGAACACTTTGCAGGTTAACACGCTTTGCAGGTTAATTGTGCGTGTGTTCCTTACCTGTTGTTCTCTGCATTAGTGGCAGCACTGTCCACCCAGGGGGCTTGAGCCCTCACCAAAGACTGGGAATGTTGGGAGTCAAAAGGGATGGATGGCCCAATTGGAGGAGAGGTTAACTGAGCTGGGATTTCCCGCACACACAAACCATTTCAGGGCTTTGTACATCCTTCATGACGTATGGTACTCTAAATTAAATATCCCCATTTCCTGCCTCAGTTTTAATCCCAGGATAAAACTGCAGGGAAAGTAGGAATTTGTACTGAATAGAAGATGTTCACAAAAATGCCAGAGATTCATAAAGGGGGAAAAATATCAGGAGTGAGTGTGATTTAACAACATTCTGGCTTTTATCCTCAGCCTAAATTACTGTTGTAGAGGTGGTGAGGATAAAAGAACCTCACTGATTCTCCTTGGAGAATAAAAAGGCTGGGGCCAATATAATTAAGGTTTAAAAACATATTGAACTCAAAATGTCCATCAAACTTGGCACTTTTCAAGGTCCCCAGAGCTCTCTCTTATGAAAAGGTCTTTTGACAGAGTTGTAGAGGAAATTATGTGGTCAAAGACAGTATACCATGTTTTAAATTCAAGGAAAGGTGACTTTTTACTCACAGGGTACAGTTATGATAGAGATTGTTACCTAAAATTCCAATTAAACACTACACTGAATGGATAAAAGCAGTTTTTGAGTGAGTACAAACCTTGATAAAAGCTACTCCTCTTACTCCTGTTTTTTTAGCTTTTCCATGCTGACATAAGTTTTTCTTTTCACAGTATAAGTCTCTGAGAACATGTTTGTTGGACCTCCAGCCTTGTTTGAGGTATGTATTAGGCTGTATAATCTCCTCAGTGTTTGGGGGAAGGGGTGGGGTGGGGAGACCTTCTGATAGGGTAGTGCATGTTTCAGAGCCCTCCGTCTGAATAATGCTGTGGAATAATGAGGCGGGGAGCAAAGGCTGTAGCCCAGGGCTTTGACCGTCTCTGTGACCTGATTATGTCAGGGAGTGTCAGCCGCCAAGACACTACAAAAGCACAGAGCATCCCATCAAGTCCATATCCACAGTGATCTGTCCCCAGTGCTCCAGGCACCTTGTGAGCCAGGGAAGTCCATACTGTCTCATTAGCAACGTTTAGCATCAAGTACTCGTGCACAGACAACACTTAGCTATAAACAATGAAGCAAGGTCACACTGGTGGTACTGAAACTTAACTCCAGTAGGTTAAATACATGTGTATCATTAAAAAAGTCTTTTTCATGTGTTTCACTTCTAAGAAGTATCACCAACAACAAATTGAAATGCTAGTGTTTTTGTTAACATATTGCTATGAGGACAGTGCAAGTGTTAAAAGATGAAACAGGGGTTAAGGTATATAACACAGAGTGGCATGAAAGGGCACATTGTCCATACAATTTTCCTTTAATATGTGCTGTGTGCACCTGTGATAAGATGATTCATTAGATAGGGCCCCACAATGACAAGCATCATCGTTCAAGCCTCTGGCTACTGATGGAACAATTCTGCAACCACCCTGTAAATATGACAAGGTCAGCGTTTTACTGCGACAGACGCATGTGGATAAGAGAAAGAAGGGCTTTGTTTATTCCCAAAAAGCTTTATATATGGTGCGGTGGCTACTAGACTGCAGACAAACAGCTTCAAGACAACAAACAGACCCACCACTGGAAATCTATGAGGAAAGATCAGAAATACTATACAAATGTTTTATTTGAATTGCACATACACACATGATAAAGTGTGTGACTGTAAGGACCAGAAGCAGCTTTCACAGATCGGTTACCAAGGAAACTGTTTTCTCTTTGTAGTATTTCATTAGCTGTTTGTAAAACTGGTCGTTTAAAAAGTTTTTTAGCCATGTTATCAACCAGTGTACACCCCTCACCTGTCCTTGTGCGTTGGTGACCAGCTGTCCAGTGGCTCCTTGCAGGTTTGACAGGGTGTTGCCAAACACCTGAGAACCGGCGATGGATCCCATGGCTGCCGCTGCTGCTACCGCTGCCTGGCTGGCCAGAGGATTCAGCTGGTGAGGGCAAAGAAATCATTCGTCAAAACATACATGTGTTAATGTCACCGGTGCAGATGTTTACCAGTGTAATGCAAATTCCTAAAAAAAGCAGGTTTGGGAAGGCTCGGTGCGGGGGGCTTCACACTTCTTTGTTGCCAAGACCAGAATAGGCTAGCTGCAGTGAGGTCTGTATAGTCCAGTAGTGAGGGCTATGCAGTCCATCATACAGTTCCCAGAGGTCTGTGCTCCTGAACCCAGTGGGAGGCTCAAGGGTAGGGAGGAGCAGTGAGAATGGGAGGGCGGCTGTGAATAAATGGCCATTTTACCACTCTAAGTGCTTCCTGTGGCCCCCGGGGCTCCCCACAGGCTGAGCCGAGTCTTTCTACCCGCGGCAATGGCCCAACAGCATCCCGCTCTCACAATAGAGCGCGGCAGTGTGGCCATGCATCACTGTATCGTCAACCGCTTCAATACGTTTCGACTAAGAATTCCTCCTGCGTCATACTACACCAGCACACTGATACTTTTGAAGGAGAGGGGGGTTACAATGACCATCTTTACCCCTGCTGTAATGGACTCATCTGGTCTGGCCTGTGGTTGTGAAAAGAGGCTCCTTGCGTCGGAGAGAGGTTGTAGAGCCCCGCCACATCGCCAAGATTACCCATATAAATCAAGCTAACCACTTATTAGGGGGCTGAAAATGCACTGCTGATTTGGTTGTAGTGCAGCAGAGCAAAGTCTTATTAGGTTGAGTAAGTAGATCAAAGACCAAGAAGAGATAGGAGACCTCCCAATTACTCACCAGAATAGAGAATAGAAACACTGCTTAGAAGCAGGCTGCCTGCTCCCTGCTGCTAATATTGTTGGAAATATTCAAACAGGATTGCTGGAATTAAAAGTAGAGTTTATATAAAATACTTCAAATATCATAAAGTATCTAGCATGTGTTTCTTCTTTTACTGAAAGTATCAACTTTTCCACACTTTCTGCACTCTGCAGGGAATTCAGCTTTGTTCGTCTGAGATCAGTCAGTTGCAATTCATCTTTTATCTTACCCCACCACCATATATTATTACACTTTCTGAAATCAAATGATGAAAAAATGCCAGAGCGATCAATACTTTTTCATTGACAGTAAAGGTTAAGCACATTAAGAATGACACTGCATTTGTCTTATGAAATCATATTTCATGTTGGTGGCCTCAAATTGGCCGTGATTGATATTGCCTCCCCTCGTCTGAAAGTCATCCAGTTTTTCCTCTATAATCGCAAGATTGTCTTTTATGTCCAGTGGTTGTCCTTCAGAAATCTTAACATCTCAAATGTTAGAAAAGCAGTGTTGTGGAGAAATTGGTGATCAATGGTCAGGTCAGGAGGGAAGAAAGTGTTCAGGAGCCTCTGAAGTCTTATACTGTTTTGGACGGATTGTTACCCATTTTCACAGGCACATTAAGACATTACATATACAAACAAACAGATTTCAATCCACATTACAGCAGCATCAAAGGTCTCCACACTTTTCTTACTACAGCGGTGGTGATGTGAAGTCAAATGGTCAAAAACTCAGAAAGTCTTTCGTCTTGTGTATACACTTTAACGAATCGGCACCTAGACTCCGGGATCAGAAATGCGGACACAGGACACAGAGTAGATGATCCCCGGTATTGATTTAAATGAAGTAGGCCTTTCGCACTACTCCGAAAACGTCTTTTCTATAGTTTAAATCTCAGGTGGGTCTCCAGGAAAATTAAAGGGACACACAGTTTTTTATGATTTCGTCAAACGCAGACATGGTAAGGCATAGTAATAAAAATTCTTGCACTTACCACGTCTTTGTTCTGTTGAAGTCCTGGTTTTGTGACGCCAATTGTTGTGGAGAAATTGCTGATCAATGGTCAGGTCAGGAGGGAACAAAGTGTTCAGGAGCCTCTGAAGTTTTATAGTGTAATGTTTATTGAAGCTTGATCAAGGAGAAATAGAGACACTCTCAAGTATATCAGGTAGGTGTATGAGTCGGTCTCACATTCTCCCAGCTCATGCCGGTGGGCAGACTTAAAACCCCTACAGATAATGCCACAAATACTATACACCCAGAAATGGTCAAGCCGAATGTATTTACCCATGTTACAGCACATTCTGGTCTGGGCCACTGTTGTCTGATTATGTTAATGGTATATCAGTGGCCAGCTATCTGTGATGCCAGCAGTCAGTTCGCCCAACTTTGGTTACTAGGCAATGTCGAGATAGGCTGACTCCTGTCCTCCCAGAGCTGCCTCACATATCAAGGAGAGACAGTGTTGTCTCTGTCAAGTTTTAGTGCAGTTACTGTCTATGACCTCAAGGCCCATGTCTGACCCCGTGTAACCTAAGGATAGAAAATTCCATAACAAGCAGTAGCCTGATTCTGATTTAACATTAAAAGCTTAAAAGATAACAAAATATCAGTCAACCTGAAATTAAGATTTTGATATTAATTAACAGTGTATATTGATAAGAAGTTCCCCAACTTATATGAACTTGGGGATTTGATCTTATTTGCTTATTTTCACATATGGAGGTTTTTTTCCTTAAATTCATGTTAAGGTCTGACTCATTTGACTGTAAGATATTGTGCAATAACATATGTCATGGCTGGATGATAATTCAATATTATTGTGTATCAACTATCAGCAGGATTAATTTTATATGATGATGATATGATTTTATCATATTATCTATCTACAAATTTCGGTTTTCCAAATTAATGATTCCACGTAAGCTGGAGGGATGTCCAGAAATGTATACACAATAGTCTCTCTTCGTATTTATGTTCTGAAAAAATATTTAATTTGCTTAAGATGTTTTAAATGAGCAGAAACTAAAGCCGTAATACAGTATGTCAAACACTACCACAATGTAATGTACAGTGATGTTTTCTTTGTTGTTAAAATAACTTTTAAAATGGAAAGTTTAATGTTATTTAAAGTCATCAAGATCATATACCAAGATGGATTTTGCCAGCAAAATCTTACTATGACAGTTTCATACTGGCACATTTCTGAACACACAAAAAAAAACCCACTAAATTGCTAAATCTCTACAGTGTAACATAATAATGCATGTCACCATTATTATTTCAAAATACTGAATTAACATACAGCCAATTTGGGGTGACAGATAAAGAAGAGCTTTCTTGAAGAGGCAGTGAGAACTGGATGTTGATATCAGTCAGAAGCTGATTTCACGTCCACGTCTGACTGGAGAAGAAGTCATATTATTTGAGAGGAAGTAATAAAACCTGAACCAGGTCCTGCTGTAGTTTAGGTTAGAGTGGTTTTGTGAATATAAAATACTTAAGTGCTGACAAAAGAGGTGTTTAAGGTATTTTGGTGAACACACAGCATTATAGGTGTTGTGATAGTGAATGAGAGCACAGAGAAAAGCCAACACGGCCAGTTAAACACAGTTAAACAGAGGCTACAGATCAACACACAGATAATGTGATCTGCTCAGGCAAGCACACCCAGAGTCTCCCAGAAAATCTGCTGTGCTTGGTGTCATTGTGTGAGTGATAGGCTGTTGCAGAAGCTTTCAGATTTATTTGAAACATTATCATTGTGCTTCATTCGATGATAGCCCTTTCAGATGCTATGTTATTCTGGTAAATCTAGGTGAAAAGAGAGCAGGGTTTATTGCTGCATCTGCTGGCACTGGGTAATATGGATAGCAGTTGGAAGAAGAGCCAGGAATAAGGAGAGGCGAGGCTGTGTTCAACACCTAAACAGGTGATTTTCCGCCACGGTGACTCCTCTCAACACCTCGGCAGGAGGCACAAAATGACAGACCTGGCCTAGCATTTGTACTGATTGCATGTGTTGGAGGAGATAAACAGTGATCTTCCAGTTTGCAGAGCCTGCAAGTTAACCATTGTGTTTCATTCTTTTCATTCGCAATGAAAAGGGCGTCAAGAGGATTTTTCGGCAGCATAGAGCATTTGGGTCAACCACACAACTGCTGGGATACAGCAAATGCAAAAACAAACAGAAGTCAGCGTGTTTGTTAAAGAAATATTTTAGATGTTAAAGTTAAATTCAGAATCAGAAATGAACAAGTTATTGTGTTATTACATTCCCATGTTGTAGAGCAGCAAACCTTGGCACTGTCTGAGCCTCCATTTGATCATGTGACATCATCTTGTCACCTTTAAGTCACCACAACTCCTATCACTCTCTGAGCTTTCACAGTTTATATAGCCAAATACACAGGACTACACAGGGATCAAACAACACTAAATAAATGTCTCTGACAGGAAAAAAACCTGCAAATTGTTAAAAATGCATCTTTTCTCCGTATGGTATGAAGGGTAGGGAATCTAAACTCCGCCAGGCTCTCCGTCGCCTGTTTGACCATGAGGGTCACCTGGTGCAGCAACCCGTGTAATCTCAGGAATAGAGGGAAAAATAGCGTCCCTGCAAACCGTGGAGAGACCCCTGGAAACTAAAATTGTCTGACACAAACTAACTGGAGTTTATTCTTGGTTTTGCTCTTTTCATGTGGCCGTTTTAAACTTAATTGCTTTTTTTCTGGCCTGCACAGGACAAAAAAGAGCAAAGATAAATGGTCAAAGTGGTGCACACACCAGAGGCGGGCAGATTTGTCTGCTCTCAGGCTTCAGTGGCGTGTAAAATTTATTTTCTACTCATCTATGATTCAACAACAGAATCAAACATTTATCTAATATATCAGAGAAAATCAAAAGAGAATACAACACCACAGAGAATGATTTGGCTAATTAGTGACCAGTAATGTTTTTAATTGTCAATGAAAGCAGCTAAAACTGTTGTTTGAAAAAGATATTCTAGTGAACTAGAATATTATCCTGTCTGAAAAGTCTTTAGATTGTTTACAGGTGGAAGTGATGCCCCCAAATGACAGACATAAGCTAAAATCTCCATGCCTTTAAAGTTGTCATTCAGCCAAAAGTGTCAAAGTGGATCAAAAAGTACAAATTAACAGTCAATCTAACTATTGTTTCTGGATGAGAAGAATGTCCTTTATCTCTGGAACAACATGGAAGTTTCTCTTGTTCATCCCAGCCTCACATCTCTGTCTCCTCTCTGCTCTTTTCCCACTCCGGAGTGAATGTAATCAGCTGTGACATGAGAAAACACGTTTTCTGTCTGTCAGGACTCTGCTAGTCTTCCACTGACAGTCCTCTGCTGACTCTCCTCCTCCTCCTCCCCCAAAATGGCCTCTCCCCTACCTCCCTGTCTCCACTCCCGCACATCCACTGTGCTTATGAACATCAAAATGCCATTAGGCCCTCCAAAACACCTCTGGTCCCTTGGTTGGCAGGGCCTCGCACTGCGGTCGTGCACTCTGAGCCCTCTGAGCGCCGACTATTGCTCACCACTGGGCCTCTGCTCCAGCCGTTGTGAAAAATAAACCCTAAAAAGTCCCATTCTTGAGGAAAAATATTGGTAAGTGAAAGACGGATAGAACAACTGGGGCAGATAACACCCGGCGAAATACAATAACGCTGCATCCGGTGACGGTCGGACATTGTAATTGCTTAAGGCAGTGTAGGGATGGTGGTGGCGGTTGGTGTGGATGTGGAGGTGGCTGAAGTGGCATGGCGGGTGCTAATGGAGTGATGTCATAAGAAACGCCAGAATGACAGCTAGTTAACTGGGGAGGTTTGCCTGATCAAATAAAATGCATTAACTCCAGGAAATGGATATCACAGGCAGCCTCAGAAATGGCCATATCTAATGAGGCAAAATGCAAATGAAGTAGGAAAAGAGCCGTGAAAACGTTTAAACTAACTATAAAGGGATGATGGAGTGTCAGACAGTGGCCGTCAATCTCCTCACTCATTACCTTCATGTGAAATTAACAGCAGCTTTAATCATTACATAAAATCTGCTCCAGCCCATTTGTTGATAATTGTGAGTCGCAGAGGTTCAGAGTGGGTTCTTTGTCATCAATCACTTGAGCAGTATATTTCCTCTGGTTAGGGGACACTCTGCGAGTAAAAATATAAGTTATACTACATTCCTCTAACACGATTTCTCTTCCTGAGAAATGATCTATAATATTTAGCTGTTTCCAGATGTATTAAATTTGAAACTACTTGGTGATTAAGTATCTACAGGAAAGTGCTGACCATTTCAGCTCATGATGTGACATATTTGGTGCCGTTATTTCTGTTCCATACTAGTGTTGGGTTGGAAATCAAAGCAGCGTTAAACTGGTGTTGCAGTAAATCTATTGCTGCTCTGGCTATGACTTTAAAGTGGATACCTGGGCACATTTTTTGGTTGCTGCAAGAAAATGAAAAATAAAATCATTAGTCATACGATATTATCAAAGTATTATCAAAGACTCTTCCCAACCTTCACTAGACAATTATCTCAAATATTCAATACGTAATAAAACATATTTCTTGAGTCCGGGAGTTCTATTTCAACTGGACAGACTACACACCATTTGTTTTCGTTTAGGGGGAAATGGCATCTCTTTTCACTCTGCTGTTGTTTGACATATAAATATAGCATTTGAATGACTTTAATATCCTCCTAATCAATGTCCAGTGATCTTTTGATGTCCTCAATTCAATATAGGAAGGGTCATCCATGCCGCAGCTTTATAAACACAATAAAGGTAAATGATTACTCTCCACTGTGGTGTCCAAAAATACGGCCAGTAATGAAGAGAAATGGAGGAGTTTGAGGGGGAGGCCTGTCATCTGTCATTGGCCAACTCTAAGCCCTAAGATTAATCACGAGAGAGGGGCTCTGTGGCTAAGATGTGGTCACCCTTGATCGATAAATCCGCCTCTCTCCCCTCCCTCTATGTATCTCTCTCTTTTTCTCCAAAATATACACAGTCGTTGGCGCAAGCTAAATCAGCATAAGTGGAGAGATGAATTGATGACATTTACAGCCGTATTTGTATTGATTCCATGAGTTTTGACTTCCGAGCCTCCCCTCTGTCAGGACTTGACTTAAGAAAATGCACTGCTCTTGCATTCTAGTTGAGTCCATTTACAAAACCATCAATTGCACATTCCCTCCCCTAATCATAAAGGGCATAAAATCACCCACCAGGAAAATGCAAAGTGCTTCTCATAGAGTACAGGCCAGGAGAGTACAGTTTAGAGGAATTTGAATTTAGCCCACTATACATTGCAAAGCACACCAAATCTAGCCTCTGCTAACCATGACTGAAAAGACTGTGGAGAAGTATTTCTGATAATATTCTGCAGGGACCACAAATGGGACTTTTGACTTGGTCTATGAGGAGGGCATAATGCAATAACATTGCATTAAAAGGGTCTTTTTACAGCGTGGCAGCACTGCACGGCTGTATTCCTTGTGTGAGCCCGGTGCTCTGTTTGCGGTCACTAATGGGCATCAGAAATTACAGGCAGTGGAATCGCGCCCCGCGGGGGGACTGGCCTCCTCAGCGGAGCGGAGCACTTAGACAGTGTCTGGGAGGCTGCTGGAAGAGGAAGGGGGGAACTCAATGTCACAACCCTGCCTCATAATTAAAGAAACCCTATTCCTTATCCACTGTTAGGTGAGCCCTAGCTTGGTGCTCCATCTGAGGGCTCCCCTGTGGGCGTCTAATGCGTGTTGCCCCCAGTGTGCATGTGGGCTGATCAGGGAGCTGCCTTTCTGCTGGGTGTCTGAGCTGGAAGCCCTCTGCCCACCACAAGAGTAACAGGGCCAAGTTTAGAAGAATCACAGACCTCAAAAAGTGAAGGAAATATCAACTTGGTGAGGTCTGAAAACCCAACAAATCCAGACAAGCCAAAAAGTAAGTGCAAGGGGTACTGTACGTAGGTGTAATTCTAAAAGTGAAAGTACCTTTACACTTCCAAATGATCCTTCTGAAATATGATAAATTTAAGTTGCTCCTTATTTAGAAATTCAGGGCTCATCGTTGGTCCTGCCTAATCCCTCATTTGAAGTAAATAAAAGTAGTAGAGCTGTCATGGTCAGGTTGTTTTCCTCATCTAGCTCCCATGCTTTATAATTATTCATATGAAATGTGGTGCTGTTGATGGGCAACAGTCTTATTTTCTGCTTCAGTCAACAGTGCACATTTGTATTTCTAAATTGAGGAGCGCTTGTTATGTAAGGCAATTTTCTGCCTTCTTAAGAGCCGGATCTCCTGTGCATTAATAAGAGGCTAGGCTGAGCTGCTGGAGAGCTGAGGGCCTGTTCATGCTCTAAACCACACAACCAGCAGCACAGTCTGCTACCACATTCCCAATTATACATATTTAAAAGTTTTATTAGAAAATAGTGATTTTAAAACAGGTGTTATCCTGAATAACGGGCAGATGTGATGTTGCTTCAAAGCTTTACCAGGGCTGTAGCCAGAAATACCAAGATCATAAGTCCAAATTCCCCCAGAGCAACCCCATCTTTTAAAACATTTTTCACTTTGAACTTTACCTTTTCCCACTTGTATTTATCAATTTAACTGATTAATTGTATTTTTCGGTACATTTTTATCTCCCAACATAATGCTCTGAATGATTCACCACACTGCAAGGAATGAAATTCTGGTGCAGAAACATTAAATTCATGTTTTTCATTGGATTTTTTTTTTTTTTAGTTGAGGACATTTAGTCTAACAAAATATCAGAATCACAAGGACATGAGCTTGGTATCCTAAATGGTAACTACAGCACAGCACTTTCCTGTGTTTTTTAAAACAATATACATCTGATTAACATAAATTTGTTTGACTTTCATGCACATTCAAAATGTGTTTTGAGATTATATAATTGTATTATATATTTATGAAATGTCATACTTTCCAAGCAAAAAAAGGTATATACACGTGGTAGTTTACTGTAAAAAAATCACTGCAAAAGGTGCGACCCAGTAGCCTACTGGTTAAGCTGCATACCACATAACCACAATATCTGCGGTTTCATTCCAGCCACAGATCCTTGATGCTGTTACACTCCTCTCTTTCCTGTCTCTATCCACCTTAAGGTACTATAAAACCAAAAATAAAATAAAACAAAAGAAGGCCAAAAAAAGAGAAATCACTGCAAAAAGATATGTAAAATTTAATTAATAAACCCCCTTTTTCCAGACCACACGGACACTGCTGTAGAGTTATGAGACATATGACAGATAATGGACTCTTTACTCAACTTAAGCGTTGCCAGCTTCATTGACAAGCCACAGTATGAGCCATTGGGTCTACATTTGAGCATGTCATTTTAATTTTGATTTAATACCCTGTGGAATGATGGTGGCCCGTCTCGCTAAATTGAATAGATGTAGAGCTGATCTGGAAAATCAATTAATCGATGTGCAAGGCTCATTTAATACACATGTTAATATAATGGGAGAAACACCCGCCGCCCGTTAAAAGAGAGACATTTGGAGCAAATTGGACAGTGGTGATTTTAACAGCGGTTGACATAAGTAAAAGTGCACTGCAGTGGAAAACAGTGACATGAGTGTCTGAAGGGGTCTCAGCTGGAGACAAAAGCAGTAGAGATGGGCCTGAGACTTGAGGAGGATGGTGGAACAAACGGGAGGGGGAGGAGAAGGGGGAGGAGGATGGCAAGGAGGTGAGGAAAGATGGAGAGTGCAGACAGCCAGGCCTCTGAAAGGCCGTTGTGGTTGGCAGCCGCTGACCTTGGTGACGATGGGTTTTCACCAGAGGCTTCTAATGAAGGCTGATTGCCAGGGAATAGTGAGGGAGCCAAAGGGTAGAGAGGAGAGCAGGGGGGAGAGAGGAGAGAGAGCAAGAGAGAGTGAGCAGAGAGAAAGGAGAGAGAGAGAGAGAGAGAAAAGGATAGAGGAGAGGCTCAGGTAATTGCAGCACTTGTGGGTCTGAGGCCCTGCGGTCCTGTGATGTCGGGGTGCAGTGGGGAAGAAGAGAGATGTCTGTGGACGCTTTGGTGGTAAATTGTGGAGCACAGGGATAGGAGGGAGGCCCCTAGGCTGTAATTACCCCTATGAGTGTGCAGATGGAGAGTGGACAGGCCCAGTGTGGGGCTCTGACAGCGATCAAGGAGACGACTGCGAAGGGGAGTAGAGACAGACACACAGACAGACGGCAGGAGTCTGACGGAGGAGGAAGACAGGACGCCTCCATCTCCGCCAGGCCCCCCGAAAACCAGCCAGCCAGACAGTGGACCAAGGTCAGAGGCTATTAGTGAACACACAACATGCCGGTGACAAGACAGCCATGACAAGAACAGCAGAGAGACAGTGCAGCGCTGTAGAAGATTCAGCTCCCGTAAGAAGAGAGACATAATGTGGAAGGATTTGGCAAAGATAAAAGGCAATAAAAATGCTACAGAGTGACTAATTAGATCAGAGCCACAGAGAGAGAGAGAGAGAGAGAGAGACATGTTAGGGCTCCACTGGATGGCGCAGCAGGTCAGGAGGATCTGGGCATACGAACTGGAATAAGAGACTTGATAGGCTGGCCTAAGCTTCCCGCTGCCACGGATCAGTATGTACTGCCTCTCCTCTCCCTGCCTGGGCTGATGTAACTCACTGGAGTGGCAAATTACACCAGACCTACAGCTGTAGCCCGACATTATGATTAATTTGATCAGTAATTTCTCCTGTTTTTCATTTTAATCGCCGTGACCATTCTGCTGTGGCAGGTCTTTCAGATCTAATTAAGATCAATTCCGGTGTAACAGACTTGGCGAGCGCCTTTACCCCGTCAAATCCCTGAGCTCTCCGGGCGTGGAGAAAACCCGCAGCTCTAATCAATCAACTTCCAGCAAAATCCAGCAGGCTCCCGCAATCAGCCCATTAACACACTTAAGCAAATTTCATAATCTCCTCCCGTCTATTTGTCATCACTGTGGTGGCTATTTCAGGCAGCCACAGGCCGCATCTTACTGTACTCTGCGTGTTGGGGAGCGGAGTGGGTGTGGGCGGGGTAGAAAGGTAAATTCTTACTCCATTTAACCAAATTAGCTGCAGTAATCTGAGTTTAGACCATTGACTCGAGGGGACACAGTCTGTTGTGGTGTGATTTGTATTCTAATAGGGATATTAATGAGCCAATTAATGAATTTTGTCTCACAAATTAAAAACACCAAACACTAAAAACACTAGGGATGTAATGAATGCTCAGGATTTCCTCACTACGAGTTTACAAAGAATATCACACACCTCCCATGAGAAGAGAATTACAATGGGACATTAATTGGAACATAATGAGTGTTTGTCTCTCTGTGGCTCTGTGCTATATTTTCAGCAAATAGTTGAATGGCTGGGTGATTCTGTGCGTCTGAATAATGACAGTAGGAAATAGGGGTGTTATCTGTGTAATGCTGATTGTAATATGTTAATTATGACTTTACTTTACTGCACAGACCAGTTCCTCTGGGTAAAGCATGGAAACACCAGAAATGCCTTTCTGTGTCTTCAATTAAAACATACAAAAAGGCAGATCTCGGTGACAATTCACGTACGTTTGTGAGAAAGTCGCTGCTCGGGGAATCTTCCTGGATTGAAAACTTCTGTGAGTTAACCAATGAGGTGCTCGGTGATTGGTACTGGGACTGAAAATCCAATCACTGACCCAGGCAGTGTGGGGTGCTGGAGCTGGAGGGAGGCGGAGCTGCTGTTTAAATCCTATTGCAGCCTTGAGTGGGTGCTGAGGCCGTGGCCTGTCCTTGGGCGAGCCCCTCGCTGGGTGACACACTCTTTGACAACCCCAGCACTGACCCAGAGAAACTAAACCTTTTACGGCCATTCTGCGTCTTCCGCACACACAAACGCACGTCCCATAATCCTATTTGATGAGGCAATATCTTAATGATACCTGATGTGGCCCCTTTGGCCCCCCTCAAGGGAGGTCTGTCCTCAGTCATCATAATCAGCCTCACCGCTTCTTTTAGAAGAAGACAATCTATAAAAAGCTAAGGGTCTCAGTCTTATCAGTGCAGTGAGCAAGTCCCAAAACAATCCTTTGTGTGATAGGAAGATATTCACAGATTACTGGAAATTTAACAAAGCAGCAGTTTCCTAGCAAATCAAAGACTTATAAGTAGAAGAGTCTGATTGTAGTGTATTTGATCAAATCAGTTATCTTAGGTCTTTGTACGATGCCTGATGCAAGCTCAATGTCTGAATCTGTATGTTGGTCAGTAGCCCTTGTATCCACGGTCAGACTGGACAATGTGTTTGGTGCGATGTAGCGGCCAGCCTTTGGAGCCCATTAAATCCAGAGGCTGTTTTTCCTGCTGAGTCTCACTAGGCCGTGACAGGGCCGGAGAGTGCTGCAACGAGGGAAACAAATAGCCCAACTCATCCTGGCCATAAAGAAGGTTGCACCACAACCCAATAAGGGTCTGACGCTGATGAATGTGACCAGGGACAGAAAGGCGACCCTGGCCAGTCTCCACCAGAAATGAAACCACAGGGATATAGGTTATTATCGTCACACAGTGACAGCCAGACGGACAGAAGGGCAGAGATGGATGGACAGACAAAGTGACTAAAAAGGAGGTTGAGTAGGAAGAGCAGCAAAGATTAAGGGACTGATTACGGTTGGAAAGCTCAAGGATAGATAACCTCTGAATCCCTCCTGGATCTGCCACAGGAGGATGTGAATCGTGACTCCTACCTGGTTGTGAGGTTTAAAGTCAAGGCTTAAGCAACAAGATGCATATTCTAATACCTCCACATAGACAGAAGAGCTGCCAGCCTCCATTCAAACACTCCCACTTGATAAAGATCAAGTGCTGACAGAGAATCAAGCACTGTGTATACTGCTTAAGCACTGCGTTTTCTCAAGGTTGGCCTGCCCGAAATAACACCATCATCACACTTTTCAAATGCACACTTCAGCTTTTTAAGGGAAGCATTACATTTTTAAATAGGAATTACATATCTAATGTGAACTTTTAGGTTAAAATTAAGACTAATAGCTAATTTAATTAGTATATTTTTTATGGTTCTTGTGAGGTACTTCATCCCATGTGTCCATGAAATATTAGGTAACTGGGCCTTTTTGGAAAGTTTTAAACCTGTGTACAATTTAAGGCATTGATACCATTAACATGTGAATATGCAAAAAAAAAAAAAAAAAGATGCACCAATCTGGATTGCTATCACCGTTGAGTAGGACAGATTGGGATAAAAAAATGAGGTGTAAAACATAATTAACCACAGTTGTTTTCAATTCTTAAAACAACTTTATGAATTTTCTATAAAAATATAATCAAAATTTGTACAAGCCTAAAAAGGAAGTTGGTGTATAACCGTCAAATCACTAAGAGGTGATTTGTAGTTATAGTTTTGTGCTACCTTGCACGTAGAAGAATGATACCAGATAAGTAAAAAGAAAAAAGATCATTGGTGTCAGATCAGCACGTGGCTAATTCCAGTACTTAAGGTATTAAAATTGGTATCAGAAAGAGAAAAAGTTAAACTGGTGCATTGCTACATAAGTTTGTTGACTCACCGACAAAGGCATGGGCGGGGTGACGGGTGAGGGAAGGCTGCGGGCCGGTGACTGGTTAGGCCGGTGTGGTGGGGACTGCTGCGGCTGTCCGGAGGTGGAGGAGCATGCGGAGCCCGGGGACGGGACGGATGACTGCTGCTGGCTGGGCGGGGTCATGTGATGCTGGGATGACAGCTGGTTCTGGGTGTGGGAGTGGGTCTGTTGGTGATGGTGGTGTTGCTGCTGTTGCTGCTGATGTTGGTGTTGCTGCTGCTGCTGCTGCTGCTGTTGCTGCTGGTGGTGCTGCTGCATCTGTTGGAGCTGCTGCAGGTGCTGGAGCTGGGAGTTCAGTGATGAGGTAGCTGTTGGTGAAAGAACAGTCTGAGTCTTCTTTTTGCTTGAAACCTGAACCCTCTGAACACAAATGAGCTGACAACATGACAACTTGTGTTTTAGCACATAAACAGGAAGTACTCATTATTTGAAGAATATGCCCACACCTCAGATAGAAATACATGTACATAACACATGGAGGTGTGGGATGCATAGGGTGAACAGTGAGAGACAGATGTAAATTGCTTGGAGCCACAACAAGGTCCTCCAGGGTTTCAGCCTGCATGATAGAGTCAGTGAATTTAATTTAGCTAGTTGGAGGACAAAGCTATCAAGCCTGACTGATATAATTGCTCTCTTTGGAGCCAAAAGTCTTCATTGTCACTTGGAGAATGTCAGAATCTTTGGTTTAATGGCTTAAAATCTCACAGGAAAGAGACATCCATCACCACTGGAAGACTTCAGAAATAAACCCATTAACTAATTGGATCCAATAATGGCACACCATTAGAACCTCATTTCTACAATTAAATGCTTATAAATTTTTATGCTGTTTATAAAAAAAATGTTAACACTCAAGCTGAGCCAGAACAAGATGGAGCAACACCAGCATTGCAAATACTCCCAAGAACCGAGAATGTCCATCTATAATATGATAAATATAAAAATAAATATAAAATAATATAATAAATATAATAAACATCTCAGCTGTGCAGGCGCACCCCAATGTCACAGTCATTTTTTATAGCGGTTCAAAATTTGGTGGATTTTCCGTCAGCTCACACAAACACTGTGTTTGAATGTCATAAGAAAATCATAACACAACATAGACAACAAATAATTTCTACTAAGGGTATCAACTATATGTGGAGAATTGGGCTAAAAAACAACATCTAAGCTGACCTTCACAGCTTCTTAAATAGAAGGACAAACTGAGTTTCCATACAGATATGATGGATAGAAAAGTTCAGCTTGGGTTTCTTTTTTTTATACTTTTGCACACATTCAGAAAGCTTTTTTCTTTTTTCAGCCAAACATCTGTAAAAGAAACTGTACTTTATATAGCAAAATAGAATCATATGTATACAGTAACACAAAAGGGTTATTCAGGGGTCATACTGTACTACAGTGGATGTGAAAGGCACAAAATAAACAAATACCAGTGACTTTCAACATTAAATAGAATATATAGTTCGTACGCAGGGCAGTAGTAGTTCAAAGTCACGATGGTCTCCCATTGACACAGTTAATAAAAAGAGTTTCTGCTTTCTTTGATTCTGTGAAATTATACAGTTTTATAAAGAAAACAAAAGGATGAATAGAGGAGATGACCGCAACAGGATCCTACATGATGTCTGTAGATTAAGAGATAAAGAGAGATAATACAGGCTTGGAGGGGGGAGACCTTACCTGCATGTTAATATTTGACTGCACTTGTGAAATTTCACAAATTTACCTAAAACCGATATTAGGCAAAGTTGAGATAGTTCCTACAACAAACAAAAAATTCAACTAGATATTTAAATGATTCAATGTTTAAAATGTTAACAGATTGAATTATATAGAGGGAACTACTAATTCTCACTCCAAGAATTCATCACTGATATAAATAAAAGGAAAAATTGTCTCTACTTGCATCTAAAAGCCCTAATAGCATGTTTGATTCTGACAGTTGAATCAATAGTCTACACTATTGCACGCTATGAGCATAAAATTCTTGAACTTTGAAGTTAAATGTTGCAGATATGTATAGAGCAAAGACATCCCTCTACAACCTAAACCTACAGCATTGTGAGAGAGGTTTTAAACAGGGCCTCACATACACAATTCACTATTAAAATGACTTAAAACACAAAGGGCTGAATAACAAATGCTGGTTCAAAAGAGTGTTTGTGAACATCTATTGATGATGCAGCCGAGCAATTGTGAACACAGGCGTAGACAAGCTTGTATACATACTGAATCAATGCACTTAAATAATTTAAGTATGGTTGTCTCATAAAAGATGAATAAAACATCAGGGCAGACAAGTCTTTGATTAGTGTGGTCACTACGACTTCAGGACAGGCACAGATGAACATTTAATGAAGATCATCCTCCTCTTTCCTCACTCTGCAGAAGCGCAGCAAAAGAAAGCCAGCGTCTCTTGGCCAGTAAACAGTACACTTTTACATGTCTTCTACCTCCTGACACATTGACACCTCTCTCACACCCCCACCATGAATTATATATCATTTGTGCAAACGGCAAGAGTCCAATTCTCACTTGAAACGTTGGGGCAAGTTGTCTAGCAAGCGCTGAGCCCCTGACAGCACCGGCTCTTTTCCGTTGCATCTTCACAACGACAAAATGTTGAGCCCTACTTAAAGATGGAATAAAATGGAACAAAGAAGGAGAAAACAAAAGGGGGGTTTAATAAGATTTCTGTCAAAAAATTATCGAAACCAGGCGAAGATCAAAGACGATTGGAGAATTTCCTCCAGCGCCAACCATTACGCTGAGGAACAAGAGGCACAACAAAAGAATATGAGGCAAAAGAAAACAAATACAGAGGGAATATGGAAGAAGCCCCATGTGGCCTTATTATAAGGGCTACACTGCAGGTAACTATATTCTTTAACAGCAGTGCTTTATAAATTCTGTCATCTTGTTAAGACTGTCAGGACCACTGACCCTCCCTTCCCCTCTAACTGGGCAACTGGCATTTTGAAGCTCATTCTTTTAACCGCAGCTGTCTGATTGCTTTGGTTGAGCACATAATCCAAACGGCTTGTCTCAGCTAATTGTTTGTGCTCCTTCCTCCAGCAGACACAGGGCCGAGGATGAGAGTAGGAGCTTCACTTATGATGGAGTGAGGGCAAAAGGGTGCCAGGATTCTATAGTGCTCATTATATCTCCCACTGTCTCTTTGTTGTGGTTCATATTCACTAGTTCTCCGACTGCGATGGAAGCAGCGCTCCCACTTAGTCATCAAGCCCGAGGGGCGCAAGAGCAAGGGTCCCACTTTCACTGTTGTCACAACTCGCCTATGTTAATGTTTATAATGAGGAATGAGCCAGATCATAGAGAAAAAGTCATGCTGCTAAATGATCAGATACTAGCTGAACTGTGGCATTTTGTGCTCCATTTAAACACATAACAACAATCATTTGGGACTATGAAACACCAGCACTGAAAAGTCTAAGGCCTCCAACCTCAGTGCTTTGAGAAACTGTCTGCCATCTCTTCTTCAGAGCTTTTTTGCTGTATTGCCACTGTAGAAATCAACTGTTATCTTTGACTGTCCCGGCCCCGGCTTCTGAAGTACTGGAGGACGAAGCGAGACTGATTGTCAGAGGTCGAAAGGCTAGGTCAAAGCTGGCTCATTCGTCAGACAAAATGCTATTTTTGTTTCCTGTGTGGTTGAGGAGTTGGGGGGGGGGTGGGGGGGTAGAAGCAGTCTGCTCTCTCATTACCAGCGCTATCTCAGTAGTCCCTGCCAACCCCCCTATTACAGCACTTTTCTCTCTGGGGCTGATTCTAGCTCAACTCATTGTTTTCCTCTCAATGTACAACACCTACTTCTACAACTATTCCCGATGAGTTATCTTATATATCTTTGTGTGTGTGCATGTTTGTGTACAGGAGTAGTCAGTGCAGAAGAACTTTTTTACATCTCTGCCACATTGGTGCTCAAACATAAATACTGAAGAGTGTTTTGGCTACATTTTGGCATAATTACAGATGTAACTATAAGACACACACTACATAGCATACTGTTTTCATGTCATACTGACTGCCACTGTAAATTGAGTGTGTTAGAATAAAAACGTATTAATGCGTTTAAGCGTTCTAGAAAACATAAACAAATAGGTGCTTATCATATTGTCATCATCATCTTAGCCAAGACCAACATGAAAAGCGACTGCAGCGTAATAGTAATCAAGTCTACACAAAAGGACTTTGACTATCTTTGACTCTTGTCAAACTGTATGCGCTTCACACAGTGTAACGTACAGTGCAAAGAGGATGGAGATCTCATGTTGAAAGAATTCAAGTTTTCTGAGCATCAAAAGGGAAAATATAGTTCACAAACCTTGACAAGAAGGTATTGAATTCAGTGGAATGAATAAAATCTATAGTACCTTTTATGTAAGATCAGTAAATGATGTGTGTGCTGCATGGTTTTCTTGAAGATACAGTTTGAAAGTGTTGCGCTTGAGTACATCTTCACCACCTCATCAATTTAGCTCAGATACATAATTAAACTGGGAACAGAAAAATGTCTCCCACATCGTTCTCCAGAGTGGCGATCAAATCATCCCTAACTGCTGTTGCGCTGTCTGAATGTCTTTGGCATCATTTAGGAGGGCTGTAAATTAAGAGCTAATCAGCGACTGTAGAGGAGCCTGTCAGCAGTTAATGAAATTGTCCAATGTGACCCACCCTGTATTTTTAGGAACTGCTCTAGTCTAAACACAGCTGTCATTCTCTAACAAGAGAGGTGAGAGGGGACAAACAAACTCCCTATTACTGCTCTGCCTCACGTTCCACTATGGGAGTCCATAAACCACTGTCTCAATTGCCTTTTCAGTGAGTCACACTGATAATTACTGCACTGGACGTAAGGAGATTTAGACTCTATGAGATCTGGTAATTATGAAGGTGGTCAAAGGAAGGTCATTTTTACTCTGTGGATTAGATCGGAGCTATTGCACACTGATGAAGTGGATAACATCACTGTTTCTGCGCTGATTCCTCAAGTTCCCTGTTAACTTTTATCACCGTTGGTCACTTTGTGTCACATTGATAAGACCAGTCCATTTACATCACATTAAATATTAAATATTTTCATTAATGATCAATCTGTCAGTTATGTTTTTGATTAACTTTTAGTCTAGAAACCGTTAAACGCACAGTAACAGCTGCCCTTCACAAGTCAATAGACTCCAAAGTGAGTTCTTCAAACTGATTACAGTACTATCAGCTACAGAAAGGCATCAAAGTCATTAATCTTACAATAAAGTAAAACAAAGAAAAGCAAGAAATATGTGTCTAATCAATTAGGCATTAATTACCTGTGTTACTGTATTGTTTACATATTTGTTTATTGTTAAACACATCTTGATATTCGAAGACACACATGAAGTTGGAATTTTATTGTCCTAAGATAAAGCAAACAAACAAACAAAAAGAAGTTCTGTGTCGTTTTCTTAACACAAACTGGAACACAAATTTGTGTTACATTCTTTTACCAGCAAGTCCATACAATTGGTAATCACGTTAAAGGAATGGAAAATAGATTCGTGCCTCAGCAATGGTTGGAATAAACTTGGGGAAAATGAAACGTTAAAGGAACTAGTGAACTACTGAATAAAAACATTTCTCAGAGCCACAGCAGGCAATATCAGTGTTTCAGTCCTACTGCAGGAGGATCAGGAAAAAAAAAAAAAAAAAAAAAAAAAAAAAAAAATATATATATATATATATATATATATATAGGCAGTTAAGATTTGAGCAGAGTAGCGGAGCCACAGGATTTTAGAGAGTAAACCACATCGCTTGTAGGGATCCAGAGATAATGCTTTCACTTTGTGATGCAAGGCAATATCAAGCTGTGTTGTAGAATTCTCACTCTGGGGGAAGCATTTCAAAGAATCAAATCCTCTCCATGGAGATGTTACACATACAAGAAAATCCCTGTGCACTCGATAATGTTGCCCTTTTGGTGTTGCTTACGCTTGGTTATTGATTTCCAAAGTGTGGTCCAGGGACCTCCAGGGGCCCTTGAAAGAATTCCAGGGGGTCCCCAGCAAAATAGGAGCTAGTTTAATTTCACTATGATTTCCTTCCTTTGAGAAAAGATATGAGGACTGTTTTGATTGTAGCTTTTTCCGCCACCCAATATCGGCCTGTGGTGTCCATCCATGTGCTAGAGAGGATGGGAGTCTGCAGGTTTCCCTCCAACTAAAGACTACACAAGTTATAAGCACTAATTAGTTGATCTCTCTTTGCTTGGAAGTTTGTAAAATAATCTGGCATGAGGTTTGATTTAAAGAAAAAACTGCAGACTCTTGATCTTACATGGTGCATGACTGTTGTCCACTAATCAAGGTCTAAAGCTAAAAACCTCCTCAGATGGAGTTTTTGGGTAGTGAATTTAGGTTTTTTTTTTGCATTTCTCAGAAGTTGCAATGCCTTAAATTTTAAGACATCCTTTAAACATGTAAAGTATTATTTTACTATGTTGCTTTGTACAATACTTAACATGTTCTTAATTCAAATGAATGAATAAACCAATTAGACCCTTGCATACACTAAAAAGAATCCTCCCCACTGCTTTTGGACACAGAAGTGTTTCACACTCATTTCAAAGAGTACATACTGTAATACTGTGGAGCCCAGTAAGGGGTCCCCTGCTTTTGTCCTTCATAGTCCAGAAGGTGTTGGACACCCCCTCTCCCTCACACACACACTCTTAAAAAAGAGCCTGTCTGCCTGGCAGGACAGACTGGGTTGTTACAGCGTGTTCATGGTCCCCATCATGTGTCGTCAGACCAAAGCGGAGGCCACGAGTAAAAGCCTCATGCAAAATTTATGTTCATGCGGCTGTTTCAGTGGGTGGAAAAATCAATATTACGGGCCTGATGCACAGAGATGACTGAGTGCTCTCTGACTGACAGTAAAAGCCGAGAGAGATTGAGGGGCTACATTTACTGCTCTAGAAATGGAGTGGAGTAGAGTTGCCCTAATAGTCTAGTTCACCTTAAATTTGAATTTCATTGTGGATTATTTTGATAACAACTTGGATATTGAGGGTTTGAAGAAATTATGCCATTAGAAAAAAAAAAGAAGAAATGAGGAATAAGCAAGCTTGTTTTCAAATCATCTAAAACACATCTTGTGGTTTCTGAACAGCTACAGTATTGAATATTATGGGGTTATTAAGCCTTCCCTTCCTTTCCAACTTACACAGATATAAAATGATTGTAGAATAATCAAAAGACAATGTGGGTATGAGGAGGACATCATAGGGCTTTTGTTCTGCGCTGCTTCGCTTACATATGCTTTTGATAGCGTGCCACATACCCACAGTGCATTTGGGGAGGAATGTGAGAAGAGAGCGAAAGAAAGTGAGAAAAAGAAATTCAGTGGGATGAAATAACCCCAAACAATGGGATTTGCTTTCCATTCTTCTGCCTCCATCTTCTGTCTTTAATTATTCCCTTTGGTTGTCTGAGGGAGCGTGTAAGCACTTTCACACAGCACAACATGCCCAGCAGCACAACACTGTCTGCCTTAGTGATGTGGAGACTTCTGAGTGACACTGAGCCTCTTGTGATTATTAATGCTGTTTAATACAACACAGAGCAGCCACTATGATTGAGGGAAAAAACAGATTTCAAAATGCATGCATTCGAAATGCAATGTGAATGGAATTATGTTCTACATGAGCACTGCACTTGAGATACATTCCCCCCTTGCTACATAAACAATGCGTACACCATGAAATGAAGGATAATGTTTTGTAGATGCAACAATGAAAATGTGTATTTGATAACAAGTACCAAGTGTGCTCTATTTTGTACACAGCGTTTAATGGAACCTCAGCTGATCCTGGTGGGGATCCTTTGTACCGGTTTAGTAGTTTCTTCCTGAATCGCATATGAGATATTTGAGAGCCCAGAACGATGTATGATGAATGAAGTAGCATGCTACTTATACGCTTATCGTGCTCACTGACTAGCAACAGGTTCAGCAAAGGGCAGCGGCAGTAAATGAAATTCCGCACCGGGACAATATATCATCAAAAGAAATGTATGCACCCGAAACTTACAAGCCTTCTTCAGATGCGGACAAGGTGCCTGACGGGGCTTGGGGGAAGGGGTGAGGATGGGATAGTAAGGGGAAATGGGGGGGTGGGGGGGGGGGGGGGGGGGGGGGGGGGTGGAGTGGGAGAATAGGGGGGGAGGGTTTTTTTGCTGGATGGGTGAGGAGCAAGCAATGGGAAGCAGCAGATTTTGTTGAATCAGTTCTATTTTCATACTGGCTGATCTGTGTCTTTTAACCATTTCACTGCAGCTGGAAAATGAAAGTACCAGGGCTAATTTCACAGTGAGAGCTCACTGAACAAAACCCCCCACGGTCTGTGGAAAAGGTGCTAAGTCTACTTTGTCATTGTGAATTACGGCAGTGTAATTCAGGAAACGTGCTTCTGTGTATGAGAGAGAGGAAGAAGAGTGGAAAATATGTTCCGAAGGAAAGGCAAGAAAATGCTTTTTCCTCTCTAGCCTGAGATGTACTTAGTGAGGTTTTCTTATGATCTGTGAGTAACAGATATCTCTCTCCAAACATGTCGTCCTATACTGATGCCACAAGATCCATCTGTGATGGGTCTGCAGTTAGTCCAGAAATAGCACCCACAGGACTTACACACTCCTCAGACCTCCTACGGGACCTTTTAAGCTGCACTGATACTGATAAAAGCCCCGACAAATCTGGCCCCCAGATACCTAGGCCATTAATTAAGGTAATTAGGCCCTGGTCAGCAATTAGTAACCACAGATAGCTTTTAGCAGCGGCTAAGGCGTCCCCGCTGGTGTGGGGTTTGGTTCCATACCATCTGCTGACAAATGTCACCATGGACTCTTTGGTTTCACAGACTGGGAACTGGAGAGCCGTGTTTAAAAATGACCTCTGTGTGATCCAGGCTGGCTCCCAGACTCCCACAGCCTCTCCGCTGCGGATCACTTTGTTTGTTCTTCTCAGTTCTTTGGTTCTTTTTCTCTTTCAAACACGGGAGAGCAAGCTCTATGAAAATCCATACATGTTGTTCAGGGCCATAGTGGGAGTAGGAAACGTTCACTGCACAAGGTATTGATCAAAATTAGAACATCTGGGCATGAGTGTAAGTAGTATTGATCAGAGCGTAATGCTACATTGATTTGCTTGTATTATTAAGTCTGTGATAGATCCACATTGATAATCTGCTAGTTTACATTATAATCTTATATACAGATATATTGAAAGTGAGTGAAGGTTTTCACAGACACAATACTGCGATGTATGTTGATTACTATTAGGAAATTTCTCTAGACATAAACAGTTGTGCTTTTGTCATTAATATCCAATCAAATCTCTTTTTTGATAATGTCTGTGATGTGTGATTTCACATGAAAACATGCACAGAAGCAAAGACAAGCTGAATAAATGCGACAAACATTCAGAAACCAATCGTAGCTTTTATACTAATATCAAAATACAGCAGTTTGTGTATTTCATCCTGTGGCACAGGTGTATGATATAAGGTGCTGTGAGTAGAACAGACTGATAAAAACAGGCTGAATACACACATTCAACCGTAGAGGACAGATCATGCAATAACTCACATTACTGGGGAATGGGAAATAAAGGATGCAGCTGTGCTACTTTACACAATTCCACATTTGAAGCAATTGGTGATAACACCATTTTCATTCCAGTTCAGTCCCATAAAATTACCATTAACATTACAACTCATGCAGAACACAGATAAATGTAAAATGTCACCCAGTTCTGCCAGGCGGGAATTCCAGTTCCACAAGATTACCATCTCTGTCTGCTCTCTCCCACTGCACCTTGTCTAATATTTCATTTACAACATTTCATAAGTTCATTTTCCCCTCACTGACCATGTAAATCACAAATCAATTTTCATTTAAAATGCTTGACTACAGATTGTTGCTGAAAGCTTCTGAATTGCGCCTCAGCAATATGGCAGACCTTTAGCAAATCTTACGGAAACAATCTGGCTGGAAAAAAGGAGGAAAAAGTGAGATGTAATTTCTACAAAACAACTCTGGGCCAAGTGGTCAAGGCATTTACTGGAGGCATTTTACAAGAGTGGAAATATCATGAAAACAATACAGCTGTAACACAAGCTATTATGCGTTGTTATTTATATCAGATTCAATACTCCCTCATTTATTGAAACCTCAGACTTGTGATGGACTGGTCCATCTACAGGAACAATAAGCTGATTACATTATAATTACACCAGGGAGTGGTTAATCTGAGGTCAGCTCAGGAGCTGTGGGAACAAAAAACAGCTACATTAAAATAAAATAATATTGCATGTTCCTAATTATTCATGTAGTTGGAAGCTAATTTGAAAATTTGTCATGTTGAAATTCAGACTCCTAATTCAGAAAACTATTCTCTTCTACTGCACAGTGCTTTATTGCCACCTTGAGTGAAATCCACTTAAATAAATGCATTACACTCTCTGCATACACAGTGCAGACAGACACAGTGTGTAATGTAGAGAGACTGTCTTGTAGACTGTGTGCTTATGGCAGGAGGTTTGCAAAAAGCCTCCCTCAGTGTTTACCAGTGAGGGCAGATGTCAGGGTTTGCTGTGGAGGAGCAGACGCAGCCACATCTGATTAACAATATTATTGACCTCCTCCCCACCGCCATAAAGACTCATCTTTCCCCCATTTCTTTTCTTTTCTTTCTATTTCAGGCTCTGGCAGTGTGCTGTCCTGTGGCATGGCTGAGCCAGAGTGACACTGCCACCATCCACAGAAACAAAACACGAGTCAAGAGCCAGAAGGTAAAGACAAACAGCGCGACTAGATCTTACTAGATGGAAAACATAAAAATATCTGGGGATACACACATTTAAAAAATCCTGCTGTATATTCAAATGTACTGTGCTCAATTTATAATGTTATTTTTGTGCAATTATGAAATATATGTAAGTTGAATTCAGAACAAATCATTAGCATGTCTGCAACAAGTGAAACACCGGGGGGGAAAATTTACTTGCGTCTCAGCTTCAAAAAAGACATCAGAGTATAAATCATGAGTCTCAAGGGAGAGTGTCTGTGTGTTCATATGTACATGTACAGTAAGGCTGCGCATGAGCCTGAGTGTAAATTTCTGTGTTTGATTCTACCCCTCTCATCGCTCTTCTGTACATTTTGATTGGTGATTTTTTTCTTCTTTCCGTCGCCGAACTGTCACAAAGGCAGTAACCCCGCACATTTCCAAGCTGCTTATTGAAGATAAACAATAAACCACTGGCAGATATCAATGGCAGAGATGAGAACCTGGGTGCCATATCTGCTGGGACTGCCTGGCGAACCTGCCTCTGCCTGCACTTCATCTCCAGCAGCACCTCTCACTCTCAATTATTTGGCTGCTGTCACAACAAATCAATCAAATTACCGCTCCAGGACTGTGTGCAGCTGCTCCTATTGCACCGCTAGTTGCATTAGCTTTGAAATGTATGAGGTCTACATTTTATCACTGTTATTTATTTAATGCAGCTCTCTCCCCTGCGAGTCATCTTACAACCACAGCAAAGTTTAATCATTAAAGGACGACGTGGAATACATACTGCTTGAAAACACTTCAAATTAAACAACGATAAGGGAGAAGGGATGGGTTTGGCCTCTATTGTGTTAAGATGGCAGATGTTGATGTGAGGAAATATGGACTGTTTGCACTAGGTCCTCTTAATGTACTCTTCTACTGGCTCAATGTGCACACAAACAAAGCTTATCCCTTTCCTTATTGCAAAATGATTTGACAAATATACACATGAGAAAAAGAATCCCACAATGAGCAACTAGTGTGGCTGTAACAAGCCCAAAAAGGATGCTTGAGATTCTCTACAGTAGCTACAGTAGTAGTATAATGTAATGGGTAAAGGGACACAGAGGCATTCCCACAGCAGACAGTGAGTGGCCCGGCCCGGTGAGCTAACCTCTTAAAGGAGCAGCAGTCAGCTGAGGCAGAAGAGATAGAGTCTGACATGTCTAACTAGTGTGGAAACATTTGGATCTTCCCCCAGGAGCCCACCCTTTGGTGGTGTAATGAGCAGAGTGATTTCCCTAATTTGTATCATACCAACAGCCGCAACCTGCGAACGACACTGCTGAGCGTTTTCATCAAAACGGCAGACATGCCTTTGATTGGCACTGACACCGGGTCTCATTACTGCAGGTGAGTGGGATGCCGACCTTTATCAGGAAGCTTGAGTGCTGTTTTGTGTTTCCTGTGGATGAGTACAGAGGAACAATGCTCTCACCTAACCATTAGAACTCGGCTCTCTGATGTGATGCGCTGCCTGGCTTTCTGCTGAGAGCAAATAAGATGGGATATACTTATTAATATGAAAGAGCTCCAGTAAACTAGCTTCTTGCATTACCTTTGAGTGAGTCACAGAGAAGAGGAGTAGACAGATGAGACTTTGTTCTGCTTCCTCTCATTGAGCATTACATGTACAGTGCTTTGATACAACTAGTTTTACAAGTATGGTAATCATGCTTTGCTTGTTATAAAATCATGTGAAATGAAAACCTATTAAAAATGCAGCAGAAAGTTAGCATCATACCTAACAAAAAAACTGCGGATTTTTTGTCTGCATCAGTCGAGCATACTTATATTTAAAATAGTGAAAATCATGTTTTTTCATGATTTTTCTATTCATACGAGCCGTCATATTTACAGACCTCTAGCATGACCCAACCTAGTTTTTGCCTCTGTGAAGTCAGCTAGAATTGTGTGCACTCTGTCACAAAAGATAACTTTCTCCTTTGTTTAGTTTCATTGGGAATTTGTTTTTACTGCATGTTTTCAGGCATAAATCATTCTGACAAATAACCAGTTACACTGGTGCCTGTGTTTACTGAGTCTGCCACAAGATGCTGCTCAGTTTTATTTAAGCAACCGCTCCAACTTTATAGCACAACCCCATTACAGTGATAGTTATTCATCACAGTCTGTGAGCGCTGCCCTCCTAAAGCTCACAGCAGGCCAGCCAGTTCCCTTCTGTCAACATTCATTCTTAGAGAGCGAGCTTTGATTAGCATGATCAACAAATGGGATCAAAGATGCCGTTTTCAGTGTTTGTTCTAATTTTGTCTTTCCATTTAATTTCACTCATTAAAGCTGAATAAGAAAACATACAAAAATGCACATTTTGCACATTTTTACATAACAATTTGGAGTGAAATGCCTTGTTCTGATCAAACATCCCAGCTCTCATGTTAAGTATACTATTCCTTCACCCTCAAACACCCATTCCCCAAGACAAACAGCCTTATTAGTTGGTCATTAGCCGCCTCATTACATTTAAATACAGCCATTGGCTGGGCTCCTCCTGGAGTCTCATTACTGTGCCTCACAGTTGTCTTGTGTCTGATCTGACGCTAATTAGCTAGCAGCGTGAGTGCTGTAAAGCACACTTGCTCTTGAGGTTGTGAAATGATCTGACTGCTCCCCAGCGACAGCACGGTGCTGTATTATATGTGTGATTAATCAGGCCTGGAGACCCGGAGGGGCTGGGAGGGGAAGTGGGGGGGGGGACACAGGGGCAGAGGCCAGAGTTGCAGTTGTCTGACAGAGGTGCTGTGCCAGCAGGCCTCATTCAGCGGAGCTGTGATGAACTCAGACAGGGGAGAGTGGAGGAGCGCCACGTGGCCAGAGGGGCCTGGACACAGTCAAGACATTTAGCTTCACTCGTGACTTGTGTCACTTTCTCTCCACGGAGGTCCCTTCAATGCATCCCCTTCAGATAAGAGGACGTGCGAACAGGCAGTCTGTCAGTCCACACGCTTAAAAAAAGATCTGCCACAGAGGCATTTCTCCACAACAGTTTTTTTCCCTCTATCTCTCATGGATGGGGAATTTTATCAGGACATTGAATTCCAGACTGTCTGTTGGCTTGTTTGGCAGTGGACAATAAGGATGACTGAGAGGTGTTTGTTTTGGCGTTCTGACACCCTGACAATGTGTTTGTCGATCAGTTCATCAGATCACTGAAGCCTCTGGGTTGTCCCTCACGCACCGGGAGGAAGATCTGTTGAAGTGTGAGTCAGACGGGCCTGCTGGGCCCATTATCGTCCACTACTGACGGATACATTGAAGGACTTCACTGGATAGATGCAGGTTTATTAAAAGCTCTGCCCACAGCGATGGCTGCTGTTATTTATGCATGTTTGTGTCCATTAGGCTTCTACCTCCACATTTCCTCACTCAGGGCATCTGTCCATCCATTTCCCCACATGAAGGGAGGCTTCCCTGCACTTTGTGCTGCACTGGCATTATTGTAATCTCCACCCTAAAAACACACTGCTTTACATGTAGCCTGGCATCTTTTTACATTAGTGCGGCTCTCTCATCCAAGATTCATGACTGACGGTTTCCCCATCCATCCCTCAACCTAATGGTATAAAAGAGACAATGTTTTAAACATTAAAATGAAAACCATTTACAACTATGATCAAAAGAGAACACTTGGGCATTAAAGTTTTAAAGGCAGAGATAAGTACAGCCATGTGGATGGACAGATGAGGTGGAAAAGAAATAAAAAAGTGAAGTACAGTGCACTCTTATGCACAGGAAAAAGGCATAAAGTGCTTTTGCGCTGCACTGCAAAACGTTGACCTGTAATTAATATGGTTGTTCCTCTCGGCAAGTTGAGGATAGCAGCTTTTTGGGATACAAATCCCTGAAGGATTCTTACCTGGTCAGGAGCTTTGTAAAGCATTTTTATTGAAGAAAAAACAAAAAACTGTTCCATGTAATACAATAAACGTATAACAAACTCTTGCTGGGAGCAATATTTGTTGTATTCGTAACTAATAGTAGCAGAGTTAGTGTTTTCTGTAATGATTATGATGTTTTTTAGAACATCCATCAGCTTCCAAGAGTATCTGAATTTCTACTTTCTTCTTATTCATGCACCTTTTTTTAAAATACTGCACTGGTGCATCATGTTACCCCTGTTTTGTCATAGTATTTTTCTACAATGCCCTCTTTCTTACCTTGCAGGTTCTGGAGGGGGAGCGTCATGATGCCCCCTGCAGTAGCAGCAGCCACCAGGCTCTGGAGGTTGGCCGTGGGCAGGGAGAGGACCAGGCCCTGCTGCCCACCCAGATGTCCGCCTGCGTTAAAGGGGATGAGGATGGGCTGGTTCATACCTGGCGCTGCCCCGGACATCACGCCACCTACTGCGTTGGCCAGCTGCTGGGCCACCAGGAGAGACTGTGGGAGACACATGCACACACACAAAAACACAGATGCACACACACACATGCATAGTTATGAGAATGAGAAGTTTCAATATAATCACAGAGTGGCAGTTTTACTTTTTTAATGGTTTTCATATAATCAAAAATTGAAGTCATGAGTGTAATACAAGGCATTAACCAAATTCACAATGTAATCTAATTACATTTTACTTGGGTAAGAAAATTATATAAAAACTTCTGTAATGTCCCACTTTTTATACACAAACCACTTTTTTAATTTAAAGTCTAAAATGTGTTTAATTTATATTCTGAAGTAATCTTCTAATGTTTGAGTATCACAATACATTTTTATGTATAGATAATGTAGTGGATAACATTTACATCTTTATCTATTCACAATACATGATCATTAATGCCAAATTACTGTATAAAAATTACTGTTACTGTATATATCAAACTTGTGTGTAGAGCTGGACGATACGGTTGATATTATAATGATATTAAGTAGGATATATTCCAGTAGCAACATACGTACATCATAATTTGACACATGTATGAAAAATCACATAAAATAATCAAACAAATGTTGAAAGCAATAAACTCCGATTCCATTTTTAAGCATTACATGAGACCAAACTCTTGATATGTGTAAAATAAAAACTTCAATAACTATTAAAAAAAAATTTAATAACAGATTTCTCGAAATCACTACTTCAAACACCAGAATCCCTCAGAAAGTCTTGTGTGTGCTGTAGAATACTTGTTTTACAGAAGTAAAATTCAGAGTAAGGGAATCGCATCCAATCGATGAATATGTACACTATTTTATATCCTGGGAAACTAAATTGAGACGCACACAATAAAGCAGATGTCACCAAAGTGACTGTCACTAATCAATGTGTTTTGATGAAGTTGTTTTGCGGCTGAATTCTGTGCTTTGCTGTGTCACACACTTTCAGTCAAAACACACTGCCGTTGGTACTGACAGAGATCAAATCCAATCTTTGTGAAAGAGCAAAGAATTTTTCTTTCACAGAGATGCAGAGTGATTTATGTTTCATTCCACTGAACAAATCCCTGGTACCACAGAAATGTGCCTGAAACACACAGTGCTTTGGGAAAAAAAAAAAAAAAAGTAGCAATACTTTACTCTTTTGATGAGGGATATAACACATCACTCTTGTCTCGTTCATGTATCCATTCATTCATATTAGTTAAAGTGGAATTGGTGCAGTCATACCCATAGAGGAAAAGATATGTTATCAGAAGTATCGCTCTGAGATATTTTGCACAGTAGAAGATCTCTTCAAATGTTTTTTTCCGAGGAAGTGGGTTTGGAAATACACCAACACATTTGTCATTGAGAGCTTTGAGCCAGAAGTGGGACTGTTTGTACCATGGCTGAAATCTCCATGAATACACAGGGAATGACATCTTAAATTTCATTCATTCTGATAAAACCTTTTTGAAATTATGTCAGCGTATGAGCATGTCAAACTGAATTTACACAGGAGACGGGAGGAGACAGGAGATACTGAAGATGCTGCAAAATCCAACAAAATTATCGTTTAAACATAAAATTGAATTGTTTGAAATAAAATCACAAAAGTACATTGTCAGCTTGTGTTGTGTCCACAGTAAACCAGCCTTTAGACATTGCTAGGTAAGCCTGGCTGCACTGTGTTGACTCCTCCACTGTGACTTAAGTTCACAAGCCTTTAACTCCAATTGTCAGCTATCTGCTTCTGTTTTGCATGGTGTGTCTGCAGCTTGCACAGGATGCAGAGCGGGCTGACTGGTGCGAAGAGCCCACCATACTCCCAAGCCTGGTGCTCCTAGGTGACAGGCGTGTCACTGTGATAATCCTGCATGGTGCAGAACGCCTGCACCCACTCCGACATACATGCGATCACAGTTTAAGAAGTACGAGGTCACATGGGTTTAAAGCCACAACGCACTGAGAGATCTCAGAGGCGAAATATCTGCACTGAAAGACAAACGAATACCTGTTTGTGTTTCTAAGCTGTTAAAAGAATAAAAAATCATGGAGAGGTGATTGCTGCTGGCAGGAGTAATCACACACACTGTATAGGATTCCTCTTTCTCAACATTTGCTTTGATACACAACACCAGTGCATAAAAAATGACAATATCTGATGCTTCTGAGAGCATTCAAAATGACATTTGCCATTAACTTTAAAAAATGAATGAATAATTTGGGAGCTCAAAGAATCCTCAAAGGACAATAACAAAGGCGACCCGTTTGTTAGCTGCTAGTGACATGTTTAATCTTGCATTTTAAACTCAACTTAATCTCAAATCGAAGCAGCACATAATCAAAGACACTCTTTGAACATTTCATCTCTGAGTCAAACAAAATGAGATTGCCAGGCTTGACAGCAAAGACAGCCTCACATAGAAGGGAATAACATTAAAAGACAATTCTACAATTATCAGATGTAGCCCTGATTTATTTATCATTACAGGCAGCTTTGGAGGAGCAGGCAGCTGTTAAGCACACAGTCAGCTGACAAGAGAAAGCACTTTGGAGATTTCTTTTAAGCATGCAAGAACTCTTGGTCTTTAGGCTGTTTGTTGTGCCAGTTAAAGAGTGATTATGATCTTCATCTGAGGTGAGAACACCGTACATGCATGCATCAAAATCTGAGATAAGAATAAATTTAGTGTGAACATAATTAGCTCAACTCTGCAGCCACACAACAAGGTTTTGCTACAAGGATCCCCAGCATCACTCATCGAGATTTACAGCAGCAGTTCACCTTCTGCCTTTCCTCTCCATAGGTGCTGTTGGAAAGCTGCTGTACAGTGCTTGGCAGGCCTGACAGCTGAGTGTTGAGAAGTGGTCTCCTAGGGGCCACACAGACGCATAGACTGGGTGTGTGTTGGGCTCTGGATGGGGAAGCAGCCCCACTCAAGACTGGATGTGGTACCCAGCCTCTCTGCCCATCAGGGGAGAATAGGCCCTTCTATCTGCTTGGCAGCTCTGGCACTGAGAAATTGCCCATAATCACCCAGATAGCAGACTTTTGTCATCCTAACTGTGAGTGGGAAACAGAAGGAAGGTGGATTCATGTTGGGTAAACTACCATCGGATAATGGTTGTTCGAACAATATCCGGCTCTGGAGCGAGAATCTATCAAAACATATTGATCCTGGAACAAGAGAATTGGGTATGGCATGTGGAGCGCCTTTGTTTCTGAAAAGTGTTAGCTTCACAGAGACTGTACTGACAGCATTAATATATTAGATGGTGACTGTTGAGAGCCGCCTGCTGAGGCTTAGACTCTAACTGCTGCCTGCCTGAGATGCTTTCCTTTTTGTGTTTATTTCTTATCTATTACCAGAACAGTGGCTTTGACCAGCATGGGTATCTGTTATCAGAAAAGTGGTTTTAATTAAGATCATCCTTTATTTCCATCTGCAGCAGACTGACTCTTTCACTGGGGATTTCTCACCCTACAAACCTACCCAACTAAATTGAATGGCTCTCCTTCTCTCATGTTTCCTCTTTTGTTTATCCTGATGAGGACTGACTATCATTGAGTAACACTGAGTGCAGGGAGAATGGCCTTATTAAAGAGGGTGGAGGAAACCTGATGCTGTGTCTGTGTGTGTGTGTGTGTGTTGAGCGGTGACATTGAGCAGCACTAATGAGATAGATGTTCATTAAACATCACCGAGCCACCAGGCCAATAAATCCAATCAGATAGGACAATGCCTGATTGAGCTATTAACACGGCTGCAGGCTCGAGCTCTTTACTCCCCTACTTGTTTTGACAAGGCCTGTATTGTCAGCTCATTTGTGCCACAGCTTAATTACATTTGAAGATGATGTGTGATGACAAAATACCTTACGACTTCACATTTTAGCTCAAAATTAATCATGGCGTAGCATTCAGTGAGGGTGTTTTATGTTTTGTTTCAAATGCACTAAAAGAACTGCATAACATACACTGATGATATTTTATTATAAGCTAAGTAAGGCAGTAATCTTACTTTCATTATGTGTGATAACAAACCTTAACTGCACTGGTTTACTTGTCAATCTTTCAAATTACTCTTAGTAAACACAATTTATTCCTGTATCTTTCAGTGTTTTCATTCTGCACATGTGGCACAAAGGTCAGGGAGAAAACTAGATGCAAAGCAGTGTGGTTGAAAAAAAGAGCAGCATGTCTAGTGGCGGAGAGAAAATAAAGAAAAACCACATTCTTTTTGCATCTGAAGAGCCTCTTCTACTTTTTTGTCAGTGTGCAGGATTTTTTTCCTATGAAATGGGAGCGATGCATCTGATTCCACCTCTTGAAAAGCCTCGATTCATATTTTTTGTGTAATGTTTTTCTTATGCCAGTTTTATGCAACTTATTAAGCCAGCTCATGTACATTTGGGTTATTGGGTGAGTTCATCAAACTATTAACATAATCAAGGTGTTTGATTTGAGTTTGGGTTAAGATCCTTTCACTCACCTGTGGACCCATTGGGTATCCTGGGTGAGACTGTCCCAGCTGACTCTGCTCAGAAGGACTGCTGCTGACGTCAGACTGGACCGAACCGTCACGGACTCCTGAGAGAGCAAGAGGCAGAGATCCATGTACAAAAGTAGAGGAAGAGAGAGAGAGAGAGAGAGAAAGAGAAAAAAAAGATATGAGAACACAAACAATCTACGCAGATAAACACACTTCACAGACCACACTGTGATATTACAACACAGAATGTTGTACGGAGTGGAGGAGGGCAGTTGGGAAAGGGGGGAATTTGTATTTAAGTGCTTTATCAATAACTGCTGTAGCACTGAATAAATTACCAACCAGCGGAGAGGCTCATTGATGGGGGATGATGTATACTGGCGGGTCCCCGATGGCCTAGATTACCGCTGAGAGATGGAGCTCCACCACAAACGCCGGGGCCATATTATTCAGCCATTTACATCACTGAGTATCACTCATCTAAACCCACTCCCTCCCTCCGCTCGGAGCCTGCAGCTACGAGACACAATTAGACCTGTTTGCTAGGAGGGCAGAGTGGAGCAGAGCAGACAGGGACATGATAATAAGCTTGCTGATGGCTGCAGGGAAAATAAAGGACACCGACGATTGGATATCATGGCAATCCCTATCTCACAGAATCTCTCAGCAGTGCACAGAGTGTGGACTGCTCTAAAAGGTCTGAAAGGCCGCTTTGACCCTCACCCTTTGACCCCGATGATATTGAGGTCGCATGACGCCTCACTGTTGACACAAAGGCTTGTGGAGCGCAAAGACGAGCAAATCTCGCAGGAAGAACTGTCAGAAACATTTAATGTTTCAGAGATGCCTTTCACCAAAATGACTGTCATGCCACCTGACTTAAAATGTCTTTATTTCATTATTTGTGAGTATCTGTTTAAGAGAGCAGAAAACTACAAGTTGAAGGAATTTAACGTGAAGAACACTTAGACCTCACTAAAACTACCAAAAAACTGGAACCGATACAGTAGTATTGTGAGCAACAGAAATATCAGATACCTGGAAAAATAAAAAGACACCATAGCAACATTCACAATGACTTTGCAGCAAAAAAATGTGAATTTTGTGAATTTTATAATTGTTCCATCTAAACAAAATTAAAAAAACTTGTAAACAAGGCACAATACACAAAGCAACCTCATGAAGAGACTTCAAAAACGAAGTTGAAAGGAGGTTGTAGTAGGTGTGTTGTTGAGAGGATGACTGTCTTTTGAATAAGTTTGTGAAGGTGAGGGTGTAGTGCTGCCGAAACATAAAAAAAACTTGCAAAACTATGTGGTATTACCAACAAGGACCCCTGTTCTCTTACTGACAGGCTGTCAATACAACGTGTAACATGTGCTGACTGATTCATCTCACATCTCACTCAGGTGTGCCAATGACAACTTCAGGCCTTCTATTGATGCAAACTGCCATGTTTTACGACATTAACCTTAACTTGGGTGAATGTAGCTGTCTTTGATCAACCATCAAGTGGTAATCCAAGGTATTTAAGTTTTTTTTATTCATTTTGGAGACACTGTTATTCTGTTATATTTTTGGTGTTTTTTCTTTTTACATTGCAGTACTTACTTACTCATTTCTTCTTGCTTAGATTTTCTGTTTTTATATGTCTGTTCAGTTATTCCGGCAGTCATTGCTGATCATAACTGGTCACTCGTCTATTCACAGAAATCATTTATACACACTGTTGTGTGCAGCTGAGTGTAAAACTGAATCACCATACTCATATATTACTTGGTGACATAGAGCTGAAAAATGTTTTGTTTCTGAAAATGTTATAAATTGATAGTTTAAAAGGTCCAATTCAATCCTTAATCTTTGCAAGATTATTGCAATGCCACAGCAGTGTAAAACACAGATTGGAGACGTGTGTCTTTATAATCCAAACATGACAAAAGCAAAATGAGTTTTAAATGTACTGTAGAGTTCTTAAGAAACTGCATATGAGCTACAAGAAGCTATTTTCTTCTGCTCACTCAAAAAAGCATGAGTAAGCTACCACCTTTTGATTTCAATCTGTTAACTCTGATAATTAAAGTGCAGATGAATGCCTAGGACCCATATTACCCATAGACTTGTTGACTTGTTTAACACAAATGTGATCATTTTACAAAAATGTTATGTGCCATCTGTGATTTAATAAGTATGACTCTGTTTTGAAAACCCTCACAAAAAATGAATAAAATATCTTTTTAAATGTACTGACCCCTTCCTACAACAGCTCTTCCCCTGTATAAAGTGGATTTTGTAGATAGAGTCAAACCAACCATGTGAAAATGTGTTTGAAGGCCACGCAACCTCGTTAAACCGCACAATGTTGGCAATGAATTAAAAAAATATAATCACATTTCCACTGTAAGATCGAATTTCTTAAATGGAATATCGCAGCTTTTAAATAAAGAATAAAGCCCTCATGCATTTTGTCTTTTTATTCACAGATGAATAGGGTTTTTTTTGTTGAACATACAGGGCATGCAGTGGTTTCTAGCCCTTTTATAAAAGCTTCATACAAAACGTACTATTGAATAGCCTTGCCAGCAAGATCTCATTGCCTGTCAAGTATATTTATGCATTACATTTTAAACTCCACTCCGCCAACTAAAATCATTTCATCTTTACATAAAATCCAAATAATTGGTGAATGGCATGACCTAACAAATGAACCTCAACCATTTGATGGTTGATGTGAAAGCCCAAGGGGAAGCCTGCTTTTCTAGCTGGTTTCTACCTCTGGCTGGCTGGGCCTGTTTCTCGATGAAGGTCCACATCCTCTCGCTTTTCAACCTCACAACGCACTGGATATTTTGACAAGCCAGTCTCTTTTCACCAATTATTTCACCCATTATGGATCACAATGTGCACAGCCCCACCCTGTGTGCAGTCAGTATCTGGAATTAAGATCAATCTGAACATACAGCAAAGACTTTGTGGCTGTTTTACAGACCATATAAAGCTACATATAAAGTACATTATCATCATAATCTGCTGTATAATTTCAATTCCATTTGGGAAACTGGAGAGTAGATATTATGAGGCCATGAATTCTTTTACTGGATTTCATTAGAAGTATTGTCTCTAAGCAGTTAATTCTCACTTTGGTCATTATTAAATTAATTTCTTTCTTGCAGACTTGAAACAGCCTGATTTTCATTTATAACAACTCAAACTTTCCCATCCCCTCAAAGGCAATTCTCTACATGCAGCTGCCACACTGGGATAACAATAATACACCCAGCAGTGCTACTGAGTAACTTTTATGTCAGTGAATTATCTAATTATCATCAAAACACACTAACAAAAGCCAATTATCTAAATTAAGACACTCAACTCATAATGAAGGAGTGATACTTTATAACATCATCAATAAGCTTCAGACAGTATGGCTCATGATTGCAGTTAAGATATTGGTTGTGAATAATGCATTCTATCTGATAAACAGTGTGGGAGACTCACTGAATAACGATTCCTTGATGCCTTTCAATGCATCATTTCACAATAACTTAGAAAGCTTCATCCCCTTGCAAATATCTGTAACGTTAACACGTTTATCGCTGGGTAAAAAATCAATAATAAATAAATACACATGCACATCTTTCCCCCGAAGGATTTGTGTAATTTCTTTAACTAAATTAAATAGCTGACAGGAGCGATACCCAGGGAGTCAATCTTCAATTCTTTTTTATTACTAGATTCTTTGTACATGTTTTGCGTTTCTTTTCTTTCAAAAAAAATCTACTTATCCAATGTGAATGATTCTTAAATAGATTTCCAGATGGAGATTAATACTGCATACAGGAAAAAGAGAAAATACCTCGATCAAACCTTTACTGAAAAGAAAAGTCCTTTGATGCCGTGATTATACGCAGGTCACACAATGGATAAAATTGAATGAATGGATGTATTGAAGTGAGGAGAGATGAAAGAAGAGGCCAAGCGGATGAAAGAATAGGCGACGCACATTCAACATAGCTTTACCTTTATCTAGGACATTCAAGCCACATCTCTGTTTTTGAAATTCCAGAGGACTTTAATTGCTGTTGTAAGAGTACAAGTGCCCTTACTTCACATCTTCACTCAGAATAACAAAAAACACTCTATAGCCCATAAATCTACATGAAGGCTTGTATTTCATGGCCTTGATTGAAAGTAAGGAGATGAATTTAACTACATGAAACAATACTTTTTTTAAAAATTCATGTACTGACAGTCACATGGTGAGAATTTTAGAGAAAATTGTTTTTATGGAAGAGAAATAATTATATTTATTACAGAGCACAGGGCAAAATTTGATGTGACTTATGTCATGGAAATATTGCCAATATCCACCACTATATAAATTCGCTTTCATTGATCAGCAAAGTGGCCACTGGAGAGTGACTTTCAATGCCACACAAGGCAGTAGGCCTCTCTGTGCTGTGTGTGTGTGTGTGTGTGTGTGTGTAGGGGGGGTTGGTGGAGGGGGTCAAAGAGCTATATTTATATGACTTCATTCGGCCTGTCTTAATGTAGGGTGCCCCAAGGACTACACCACAAAACAATTAGCCTGGATTTCATAAAGCAATCAGCATGCCACCTTGTCTAATGCAACCACTTCATACATTGACAGTCTGAATAAAATGGGTGTTATTGAAAGCTTTGTGTTCATGTTAGCTTTCGCCTCAGTGCATTTATGAATCAATTTTTGCCCATAAAAGAAGCTGTAACACTTAAGCTATTTTAGTGGAAATGCATTATGTAAGTTGTCAAATGTACGAGAGAGGCCTGGTAACGATTCAGGCTATTCAGAATGAACAGCCAAGCCCCATTTTTATAATGGTCCTTTTGAAAATGTCTGGCTGAGTGCATGTGTTTGCTATTAAGATGTTGTCAATCATTTTCCCAATGAAATCTAATCCATGTGAAATGATTTCACATGTGAAGTCATTTAAAAAGACTGAAGATTATAAGTTAATCACATTCTTAACTGTTATAATGAATGGAATTATCGCAGTAGTGATAATTACAGTGCAAAAACACGCACAACAACAATATGATTTTCATCACCAAATGTGTGCTGCTGAAGCGTTAAGGATGGACCCAGATAAACAACAAGCGACATCATACACGAGGTTTAATTCCATCAATACACGGCCAATTGTCCCAAATTGTTTGACCATTGATTTTGGTAATACCACTTGGAAAGTTGATGTAGCATTGGAGAGAGCCGAGAGACAGAAAATGCAGCGAGACAGATCATTTCACTTTCATTTTTCTATCAAAAGCAGCATGGAATAAAGTCCAAAGAGTAGTGTTACACACAAGGCGGACTGTTGTATAGAAGAGTACAGCCTATAATATGCAGTGTGAGCTTTATAGCAATTTACTTAACTCCTTGTAGAATGCAAGAGATCCAAAATCACCTGTGATTTAGCTCAGTGTTTCATTACTTGCACCAAAGCCCTCAACAATAACACAGAGCATAATCTGCAGCCAATAACTCCAGGTGCTCTTAGTCAGATCGCTCCCTCTGGACCTGCCGGGAAGTAATACTCTGTTTAGAGGCTGGGGTGGAGAAGCTGCTAGGGATAGGTCAATAGTGTTTCTGGGGATAGAAAATCACCAGAGACTGACTTTTGAGTGGCTGCCTGTAACACTATTAGCTACATTATGGCTACTGCCACTGCTAGGAGAGCTGTCATTTCCTTAATTAAGAGCCCTGTGCAGGGCAAGAGGGAGAAGAGGCCACAGCAGTCTCTCCGGGCCTCCAACATTAAAGCCTGATTCCTCATCTCACAAGGGCGTAGACCTTACAGCGGAGAAAAAAATCTAACTCATTCATTATTCTGGCACAAAGTGGAATTATGGAGTTAAGGAATTACATAGGAGGTGGTGCTGTGGAGTGTGCCGAACAGAAAGGATTTTACACCTCAGCAGTTCTCTGACTGTGTCTGAGGTGATTGTTAAGCCACAAGCAGAGGACGGGGGGGGGGGAGAAGGACAGGCAGAGAGGACATGGATGTGATGGGGTAATAGATGTCTCCACTGACAGGAGGTTTTAAATGTAAACAACAGAAAATAGTACACTTCAGGTTGTAGAAGTAAGCCGTTTCTGATGAACAGACGGAGAATCTGCATGTAAACGATGCTCATAGCAGTAAGGGCCCGTGCTCCAACACTTATGCTCTCACTCGTGGCCACAGGTCTTCACCAAAAGGCTCTCTGACATGAGAGTGCTCTGCTCCAGCTCTTACCTGTCTCTCCCTTGATGCTGTAGTGGAGATGGAAGCAGAACACGCACAAGAGGGACCAGAGGGAGGTAAATTGGTGAGAAGAGGCAATGCCCATTTCAAAGGTCAAGAAGGAGAGATGGTGTGATGGAGAGAGGAAGATGGAGAAAGGAAGAGGAATGGAGGAGGGAGGGGAGAAGAGGGCTTTTGTGTTGCATCCTCATGGGGGACTTGGGACACTTTGCACATGAGCACATCTGTTATGGAGCGCCCTCCTCATTCCCAAAGCAATATCAACCTGATTAGCTCAGGGTTGAAAGAGGCAAATAACAATCCAAATTATTCTTCATCCTTTTACGGCCATCAGTGAAGGCGGGACGGTGAGATGAAGACTAGCTTTAGAGAGCTGTAAGCCTTTTAGGAGATGCCTGCTTCACAATTGCTCCTCCTCCTGAATTACTTAAATGATATTTGCTGTAAATAGGATTCTGCTGCCTGCAGCCGACAACCCTGTGCCTCTCACTCTGTCATACATCTCTACTCTGTCTGTATATAAACCCAAGGCTCTTACGACAAGAGCTGAATTAATCAATTAGTTGATAAAAAAAAAAATGAGTTCATTTTCAAGCAAAATTGCCAAACATTATCTGGTACCAGCTTCTCTAATGTGAGGATTTTCTGCTTTTCTCTTGTTTTTTATCATTGTCAACTGAATATCTTTGAGTTTTTGACAGCCGGACAAAACAAGACAACTGAAGATGTCACCTTGGGCACCAAGGCGTTGGGAAATAGTGATTGAATTTTCACTGTTTTCTAATGTTTTGATGAATTGATAATGAAAATAAGTTTAAGTTTACGCCCTATTTACGACTTTAAGAAAAGAAAAAAGAACAAAATCAAATTGCACAAGGTTACAAACTGGAAATTACTAGTGATGAAAGGATTAGTCAATTAGTCAATCAGAAGAAAACTAATCAACAACAATTTTGACAATTGCTCAATGGTTGCAAATTATTTATTAAACAGAAATGCCAAACATTTGCAGGTTTCAGCTTCTCAAATGGGATGATTTACTGATTGTCTGCTTTATATCATTGTAAATTTATTATCTTTTAGTTTTGGACTATTGCTCAGAAAAAAAACAAGCAATTTTAAGGTATTACCTGGGGCTCTGTAAAGTTGGCATTTTTCACAATTTTATAGAATGAACAATTAACTGATTAATTAAGAAACCAGAATTAACAGAATATAATTAATGATAATGTTGTATCATTAGGAATGAGTCTCTTCAAACAATAAAAATAGTGTCCTTTTTGTCCATCCTGCGTTGGCCAAGTGCAGGACATTTAGAAGAAGCCAGTGGGGTGTGAGGGCAGTCCATCGTGGAGTGTGTGTTGTGTGTGTTGTGTGTGTTGTGTGCGTGTGTGTGGTGGGCTAGACACCCACATGTCATGCCTGACACATCAGCCTGGGCCCCCCAGGCTATCCGGCACTAATGCTGCCTATGTCCCACTTTCTACCCCTTGCCCCTCAAAGCCTCCTCTCCTCCCCCCTCCTCACCCGTTCCTTCTGTCATAGAGGTATAATAACAATGAATCACACCGGCACTGCAGCACAGGCTCAATCACTATAGGATAACATCAGGTGATACAGGCTGCACAAGAGTATATCTTACCTCCACTGAACCTGAGCTAAATGGAGTTTATCTAGAAATGAGTTTATCTGGAAAAAGTCCTGTATTAGTTGTAACTGTATTCTCCTCTTGCGGTGATATTTACAGAACTGAGTGGGTACAGGTGGAAACAAGCAAATAATCATGTACCCCACCCCACCTCTCCCCTCCCAGCACATTATTCTGGTGGAGCAGACAAATAGTGGAGGGAGGGATGTCAGGAAATAGTATTGCTTTGAAGCCCATAACTCTATTCTGGAGAAAAGAAGCATCACAGTGTTATTCCACATCCTCAGCTATATCTCCACTGCCCTATACTACCCCCCCCCCCCTCGCGCCCGCCCACACCCCTGCCTCATCCACCATACACCCACTTCTCCTGCCTCAATCTTTGGTTTCAAAGGAAGCGAATCAGCCAGAAGGACAGAAGGTTATGCATTAGTACTGGTCATTGCTCAAAGAGCAAGCGTTATAAATAATAAAGGCTTGTGAAGGACACAAGGGCTGTGGGATGCATCTCTGGTTCACGCCACACAAGTCAAAGACAAGACTGTAATTTCTATTCCGAAAATGTGACCCTTGCAGCTTCAATTACATCTCAACAACACCAACCGTGTCCGTGCCAGGAGATGTGATGCCTCTTTGTTAGCTCTACATGAAAGGCTTATTGATATTGGTTATGGAGCGCATGCTACACAACATGTACATTTTAAAAAAATGATTTCCCAACTTAAAGGAAGTGTATAACTAAAATAAAATGCATATTGAAATTCAATTTATTTTCTCCACAGCTGTCCGTCTACAGAGCTTGCAACACGCTTTTGTTTGGAATACTTTCTAGTCAAGGCAAAAATATCTTCTTAATATACAAACAATGGGGAGAATTATATTGTCAGTTATTTTGAAGTTCTATGTATTGCTCAAAGTCATTTCTGTATAACCAAGCATCCGTGAAACCTGATGACCTTTGCTGCTGTTTGCATCAAAAACAAGAATTCCGCCTTGTGCTCATCCTCCCTCCCCGTCCTCAATGCCACACAGTGATTGTGTTGCTGTAGCCATGGGCACTGCGGGCACATTAGCAAATGTATTACACCTGCTTTATAGGCATGCATTAAGCTTGTTTTCAAGTGTGCGCAGACAGCTGAAATCCCCATAATGAGATCCACCTCCTGGGGAGAGACTTGTTCCCCCTCGGTCTCCTTTATCCACTCTTATTTACTCAGCATGGCTCATTCAGCACTGGGTTTGTGCCACTTTATTACTTAACCTCACCACACAACATTACAAGGCTCTTTGCATCAGCAAGCAGCCTATCCCACCATGCATCCTGCTCACTAAGCTGATTACACAAAAATAATAAGAACTCGTGCCTCCAGCACTCTGTGTGTGTGTGTGTCTCTTTGCGTGTCTACGTGTGTATGAATTTACAAAGGCAAAAGAACATTCTGAACGAAAGAGAGGAAGATTTTGTCCCAGGTGTGTATTATATACTAATACTATAAAATAAGCACTAAGTACTTACCTTCATACTGCTTTGGCTTTTAATATACAAGAAATTAATGTACTTTACTGTTTTACATAATACAAGATTTACACCAGAGGACGTCAATCAAAGTGGGAGTTAATAAAATAATGGACTAATGTAAAAACTGCAAACAAACTATTAGTCAAAAGGTTAAATACTTTGTTTTTTGTTGTTGTGTTTTTTGAGATGTCTCACCAACATCCACTAATAGTTTTAATTTTTCAGCTCCATCTTTTTGTATGTGGGAAAATAGTGCCCATCAACAAAACAAAACACTGGACACAAAAAACTTAAAACTGTTCCAAGCCACATTTAGGAAAAAGTAGAGTACGTTGTTAATGACAAATCTCCATGTACTGTCCAAACCAAAGACAGTGTGGGTGACATGTTGAATACTCTATTGTATGATACTCTATTAATTTCACTACCCACTGTACAATCGTATTGTAAGTGAGGACTAATAAGATTGTAAAAACATAAAAGCAAGGTGCAGCATTACAATCAATATGGCATTCGGTGTGGACTTTTTGTTCTGAATGACCTCCAATACCAGCAATCAATGGAAGATTCATTTTGCTCTTTTGGGGAGGGGGGTCTCTAGGTGACCTTTGTGAAAATGTTCCACCATTTTGGCAGAATCCGTATAAGTGCAGACCATTTCATGTAGACAGTAAGTGTATGAAATGAGTGCTCCTGTCGTTCCAGCCTGGCTCTCTTTGACAGCATGATGATAGAAGCGTCACATCCTTGGGAGAGTAAATGCAAACTGACAAGAGATGAGCCTTTGGTTGCTGAATATAATACGGAATTGTGCTCTGAGTGTCTTATTATCTTGTCTGTTGATGTCTGAAAGGGGGAGATTTGCTTGAGAAGAGAAGACAGAAACTGTACGCATCCAACACCATCTCGTCCTTAAAAAAAAAAAATTGCTTGCCCTACTAACCACAGCTTTCCCACCTAATGTCCACTTCTACTTGGAATAAATACAAGGCGGCAGGATGTTTGTGGTGCCTCGTAGCCCCTGTTAGCTGAAGTGGAAGACTATTTGCACAGGCAAGCTTTTAGGAGGAGAACGACCCTTTCACCAACGCAGTAGGCATGTGGTGGGTGTAGAACGTGGACGATTTACTGTAGACAAACATGACCGCTCCTGTCATTGTCTCTCAGTGACTTCTCCTTCTCATACTGACACAAACTCCTTTACACTGAATTAAGGCACTAAAACTAAAGTCACACATCAACTCTATAGGGAAGAAAAGTTGTGGTGGGCTCTCTAAATATGAAAACATATACATATATCATGAAATCCATCTCAATACAGGCATGCAAAGATATCAACATTTCACAGAGTGACAGCGATCATTTGCTGGCACAGCGCTGTGGAGATAGGTCTGGCTATGTGAGACTACAGCAATGATGACTCAAAACTGTTCAATAACTCCAGTCTAAAAATTTTTTATGGCTGTATAGTGCCATAAAAGTAAGGTACAGTAAAGTAAAAAGTTGCACATTTAACACATCTTTTGTCCAAAAAAGCCCCAGTGACAAGAGATACTGTACAACTCTACAGCATATTTTCTGGGAGTCTATAACTCTTAAGCTGTAGGTCGTCCTCAGCAGAAGATTTCAAGAAACTCACAACTGTTTTAATCATGGATCAAAAGATGCAAACCTTCAACTAGTTGTGTGTGTGTGTAAATGTATTATATGTGAACTATTCTAACTGCACTTCACATCTTTTTTTTTCTGTCTGCACCATAGATACCGTAGTAGAGCAAATTAACTCTCGATGTGATTTGCATTTCCTTGAAACTATTAGTGTGTGCTGGTTTTCTGCTCATGTGATAAGAGTGTTTGTGTCAGGCTGTCAATCATAAAATTGGAGCATTCTATCACAGAAATTATGCAAAATAACAGACATAAAACAGAACAAAGTTCTCATTTTTCTGTCCTCTGAAACACAGGAATCCAAAGTATACCCTCATCTGTTGCTTCTTCATCACAATGCAAGTAAAGGGGAACAATCTTAATAGTGTGGCTTCTGCACAGCATAAAACCACATAAAGAAAAACAGTGAATAATGTAAGGCGTAGTTTAAAGGCTCTATCCAGGGTTGTTCTCATATCATTACCACAAATAGACACAAATAGAAGCCAACGATCAGGATTACTGTCTACCTTTTTAGACTGCCCAGCAATTCAGTTTCAAAGAGTAAAAACACCTACAACAATATTACTTCCCATCATTTGAAAATCACACATCTTCAAACTGTCAACTTTTCAGGAACTACGATAAACAGGCTTTTATCTTAATGTTCGCATTATGCTTAACTTAAGGTAATATAATCCATCAGTTGCCGTTAAAACATGAAAAACACCAAAACATTAGCTCATATTTCAGCTAAAAGAATACGAAACAAAACAGTCTATGCAGAAATGGGACCACGGTCACCATTCTTGACTGAGTAAACACATTTGAGCCTCTTATCACAATCACCATCGGTTCCCTTTATTCTGGTAGCATTTAAGGAAATGAAAAGAAAGATGCTGAGTCTCTCTTCTTCAACTCCCCACTGTCTCTCTTCCTCGCCCCCAACCCCCCCCCACCAGACGACATGACTGCTACATCTCCTCATCGGTCCCTGCCTTTCTCTCTGACAGGTCATGTGGGCAGCGGTTCCCAAACCAAACCTGCCGCTGGCACAGCCAAGGGCTCCGCCACCGGGCAGTGAAACACCATCCCCCCAAAATTCACAAGTTACACTGGAGCGGCTCCGACCAGCCACATGCAGTGTGACAATAGACTGTCAGCGAACACCAAGCACAAAATGGACACAAGGTGTAAAGGTAAACATACAGTAGGGAAATAGCTGTTCTAGGAATTAGCAACATAAAAATATTATTATGTGGTACGTGCATGCTTTTCCTGATTTTATTTGTCATTGACTTGTACAAAATTAAATTAGCTTGAAATAGAAATAAACAGTAAAGCATTTAGCAACATTTGATGCATTTCATGCATGAAAGTATGAACAAAAGAAGAAGGAAAAAAGTGAGAAGCAGGAGAGGAGCCGGATAGAGACTCATCAGAAAGAGAAAAAGGAGAGACTTGATGCTTATTAGACCAAATTGCAACACTTTTGAGACAAATCCTGCAGCACACAGTCCTTGTTTAGAAGCCTCTAGCCTCAGGTTATTCTTGAAATGAGGATTTAAAAGACAGCTGAACTCTAACTGATTAGGTTTGAGAGTAATATTTGGCTATCCCTCCAAATGATTATTTCATTTTGTTCACAAATGTTTTGCAAGCTCAGTCTATAGACACTACTACACTCTCTGACACTTCCCAGGAAACACACACACACACACACACACACACACACTGAGAGGGTCAGATAGAGATCTACATATTTCATTAACAACTCTCATTAAAATCTTAAAAATATAAAAATAAACACTGGTTACTGCAGTGTAAATTCATAACCGACAAAAAAACCTATTACATACCAAAGTCTCACACAAACACACTCAGGCATGCACAAACTCAAATAAACACACAGTTTAACTTTCACAAATGGAAAAACAGACAGACTGTCACAAGCAGAGGAGACAAGATAGTTTGTAAAAATATTCAAATTAGAAACCAAAATCTAAAGCCACTAAAAATGATTTTTGTCACTTGTATCCACATTAAAAAATATGATAATGCTATAATAATAACAAAATTTGACAAAAAGGATCAACAATGAGGATGTGTCAAGATAATCAGCTCTTTGTAGGAAGTCTTTTAAATCTGTTTTGCACAATATCTGAACTGGTCTCCTATAACAAATGTGCTACTAAAACTAAGAAAATAAAAACAGGATCTTGGGAAGACAGTTCTAATGGTTACATTTCACTGTCATTTATTTGACATTAAATGTATAAATTCAAGTTGTCTCTCTATAAGGATAAATCTGTTAAATCTGCAGTTACTGGACAGATTGGATGCAAAAACTAATTTTAAGTTTGTAATAATTTCTAATCATAATAATCATTAAAGATCCTCTAATAAAAAAATAAAATAAACTTTAGGAATACATTCCCCATTACAATAAATAATTTGAATTTGCTACTATGTAATTAATATCATTATGCTTATTGATTCATAACGAGGCCCAGTGACTGAATTAGTCCACATGACTGAGACAGCTCATAATAATAAAAAAAACGCACTTATTTAGACACAACCAAAACAGAGTGTGAACACTCAATTAATGAGATAACTGCAAAAATAATGAGGCATGCTGATATAGAAATTGGTTAATTTTGAAGATCATTTGCAACTGTGGATCACAAAAGTTAAAAATAACAGAGGAAATAAGTAACCATAAGAAAAGAAGCCTAAGTAATATGGAAACACAATATTATATCCTGCACTCATCTTCCAATTATTTACATTCAAATATAATTTTTAAAGTTGAATAAATACAATATTTGCCATTAAAGCCGTAGAGGCTTTAATTTTACTTAGCACTGACTTATGATTTATCTAAAAACATTTTAAGGAAAAAATACTGAATATTACTCAGCACTGCCAGGGCTGTGAAGGTGGAGTCAAAGTGAAATATCCTGACAGGTAAAACTTAGATTTTTATGCGTCAGTTAAACTTTTAAATAGATTCTGTATAGAGAGTCAAGCACAGCTGCTGCCAAACATATACAACACTAATAAAGCATCAAATGATCCAGTAATACTTTTGTTAAAGGAAGGACAGTAGAATAAAAAATACTGCATCTTCAAGAGAAACATTTCTGCAATACAATTACCTGTAATATCAATAGACTTCAACTGTTCAGACTCACGCAAATTAACTGCTTTTCCAAGAAAAATCTGAAGTCTGAAGGTGCATGAAACATCTAAACACACAAAAATGACATAATATACAATTTCCGCACTGACATATCCAGCCAAATATTTACTTGCTCATAGCACTTAAACTTAGTTTGTTGCCTGACACTGCTGACACCTGTCCCAGCACTGGAAGCCCTGTTTTCACCTCACCGCTGCATAAACCAGACTTCAGCCAGCAGCCTTGTGAAGAAGAAGGGACAAACAGGAGGCGTGAGCCAACTTACCGTACAGCTTGTTGGGAGTGCCCTCTCTGTCCGTGGCCTCGGAGGGCAGGAGCAGGGGCTCGTCGTTCAGATCGCTGTCTGGGGTGGCCGCTTTGTCGTCCGCCCGGAGTTCTGCCGCGCTCATGTCGCTGCGCAGGGAGAGCAGCGGCTTGCTCAGCTGCCCTGTAATCATCGGATCCTGGAGGGAGCTGGGAGCCCAGGTGGGAGACAGGGAGGAGAAAAAAAAAGAGAAAACACCCCTGGTTAGATTTGCTTCAGCGTCTCACCTAACCAGCTCCTTCTCTATGTCTCTACTCACTATCTCTCTACCCAGCTTCTCCTTTCTATCGCTCACTCATCACTCTCCCTCTCTCTCCTGCTCCCTCCCTCTCCAGCTCTCTCTTTTATCTGGCTGGTGCTACCCCGCTGATACTGCCGGCTGCTGCCTGGTGAAGAACTGTTACGGATCGCGTGGCTTTACCATTATACCCTGCAGTCCTAAAACGGTGATACATCCATCTCCAAGGGCTCATTACTACCTGACATGTGCCTCATCTTCAGAAAACACTAAGCTGACAGCAGCATACAAAGAGGTCCATGGGCTGTGTGCTGATAAATAAATGAAATAAATCTAATTCTACATCTTAAAAGGAAGATATGAACGAAATACACACCAGTGATTACATCAATTTTCATGTAGTTGGGGACACAAAATGAGATCAAAGGTGACATCTTGCAGCAGAGTGAGGCAACATGAACTTAAGGCCTGATTTAAACAAGAGATGAAGCCACTGATGTTCCCCAAATTTTTCCCAATTATTTTCATTTTTGTCACCACTTAGAAACAAGAGGGAACAACATCTACATGACATGACAGGAGTATTATCCGTCTTAACATCGTGGAGTAGAATATATTTGGCAGAGTGAAAAATTAAGAACTTTAAAAAAAAAAAAAAAAAGAAATGTTGCAAGTTAAAAATACAAAAAGGCATGTTTAAAAGCATTTTATCAGTGTGATTAGAGGTTAAAATGCTTCCTTTAGGACAGTTTATCTCTAGGGACAGTTTATAGATATAATTCTAACTTTTACAAATATTAAAAGTCAAGTTCCAGAAAAGACGTCCAGTAAAAAAGTCCTTACCTAAATGAAGCTCCAGAGAAAAAGAACAAAAAAGATTTTCACAATGTCCAAATGTTGAAGTCAGTCAAACAGCAGCTAAAACATGCCACCACAGCACAGGGACCAGCTAGTACATGCTTGCTAGTGAACCAGAAACAGCCTCCTGAACCTTCGTATATGTGAATGGCCACCACAGGTTTATGGCTGAGGTTGCTTCCTAAAACAAGCACTGGAGATGTCACCTCCTCCCTCTCTCTCTCTCCCTGACATACACACACACACGCGCTCCCTCCCACCTTCACTCTCTCTGTCTCTTCCCCCTTGTGTCTTCTGACTGGAGAGCTCCTCAGACAGTTTTCACCCCACCTCAGGCTCTAAGACACAGAGCAGCAGGACCAGACCACGGCCCTCTTCCTTATTTATGAATCAGGTCCAACCTAAATATGTCTGAGCAAAGGACAGGTTACCAGTACATATAGGCACAGAAAGAAAAAGGGTAGTAAGTCTTATCTTGCCCCTATGCCCATCAACATCCCCCCTCACTTTTATCAGGGTGGTCGATGCGTTCGTCCCCAGAGGGGCCTTTTTAATGCGCTCATCACTGGAATCAGTCCTCTTTGATATGACACATGATAATCTATGAAAATGTTAATCAATAGAAATAGTTTAAGCTGTCGTTAAAAACGTGAGCCGGCTGGTCAATACTCATATCCCTCGTAACAATGTCACTAGTCATCAGGGCTTCATTTGTGGAGCACTTAAATGTGGGACACTGTGCATCAATGCACCTCTCTGCCTGCCGAGGTAAACACATTTTCCCCTCTGTCTGAGCCTGGCCACACTCTGCATGCATTTGGGTCCACCCCCACCTCCCACCTCCTCTCTTTTGAGTTGCTTGATAGGTCCACTGGAGGGCAAAATTAATACCTAATTGAATCTTGCAGTCATCAAAATAATCAATAGTTTTTTATTATTTATTCTTCACAGTCTGTTGACTGTTTGAAAGCTCAGAGGGACAGCGGAGAGCACAGGCAGCCCTGAAATTTCTACCGTTTCACAATGTAATTTTCACTGGGGCATGAGAGTTTGCAAGACCTATAAAAAATGAGAGCAGTGGTTTTTGTTAGGAGGTGGGGGAAAAAATAAAGGAAAAATGGGAATCTTTGCCCCGGCAGCTACGATAAAAATAGAATAAACAAGCTAGTGACACTTCAGAGAAGGGCAGGGTCCTTTCTGTCCATCCCTCCATCTTTTTCCCTTTCCCCTTTTCTCCTTATTTCATCATATCAGGAGTGTGGCGGTACCTCACTAATGCTGGCATTTCTCTTCCTGACAGACTCCAAACAAGTGCTGGGAATGAGATCAGAGCTCTAATCTTCCCCTGGCCTCTGAGGCTCGAGGATAAAGGGCCAACACATCTCTCACCATCTTACGCGGCTGTTAATTACTTCATTTCAAAACAGCTAGCTTTGCCTATTTGCAATCATGCCACCAAATTGGGTGTGTTTATTAATTTAAGCTCCTGGAGTAATGTAATTACACGTAATGGGATAACTGTAATCTTATTGTAAAAATCCGTAATAAAAAGGGATATTTACTAAATCACCATAAGAAATTACATTAGTGAGTCTAAGCATGGGATGTGTAACGGATTAGCTTCATTTTTTAAAGTAACCCTCAAACCCCTGATTAAAGCAATAATGTGAGTTTGTGCCTGTGTGTGTGTGTGTGTGTGTGTGTGTGTGTGTGTGTGTGTGTGTGTGTTGGCAAGAGCAGACATGGGAGAAGGTCTGTCTCATTTCTTCTCTGTTCACTCAGTCTGGCCACAGCTCAGGAACAGGTTGCAGAAACAAGAAAAAGCACTTGCCTCCCGTCTGCCTCCCGCTCACCAAACACCCCCAGTAGCCGGAGAATCAGTGGTTCAGCAGAGAGTCCCCAGCGTCATCAGATACCCATGCTAATAGCTAGTGGTCTTACAGGTGCTGTCCCAGTGTGAGGGACACTGAGTGAGGGGTTTCAGTCTCCTCTGGTTATTGAACGGAGAAAAAAATTATCAATACTCATCATTATTGTCATAATATATAACAGAATTCAACATGGATAGTTGGTACAGCTGAGAATCTATGACTTTGACAATCTGTCTGATGTACCGGTGACCTGTCGTGCATGTTTTTCTGGGATAGGCCTCAGCACATATGTGAGCCTGAACTAGAATAATCCAGTCTGAAAAATTTATGAAAGAATAAGATTTATCATCTACACAAAAGACACCCGACTATGTTACAGTACGTGTCAGACTGCCCTCTCATCTCTTATAAACATTAATGTAATGTATCATTGTCAAATCATGTTTGCTTTGTCAGGTTATATGATTTTATGAGATAACAAATCTATTCTAAGCACTACTTAGATCATCTCTTGTCTGCAATCAGTCCATGACAGCTTTATTTAAAACCTGTTATCACTGTTGTAAGTGGCCTACCGCTGAAAAAGCAAAAAAATTAATACTGTCATTAAGTGATTTGTTTTTCTGCTGGAACATAATGAGTTAGAATTACTTATAGGACTTAAATAACGCAAAGACACAGACAGTGACAAAAATAATATCTGATATTGGCCATCAGAAATTTGTTTTAAGTGCTACAGCAGGAAGAAAATATGTCTCCTTTTAAGTCCTAAATTTAGTTTTGCAGGAATAATTTGAACAAAAGTTACAATGAAGGCTGATTGAGTTCTAACATGTATATACTGTACATATTTTACATAAATCATGACTGAAAGCATCTATTTGTTAAAATAAGACAAATATGCTGTTGTTTTGAGGAAAACAATTTCTCATTTCTCAAAGATTCTTTATTTTAAGAACTAATTACTGAACATTAAATTTGTGTGCACAGTTATAATGTATATTTTGTATATTTATTCTGCTATGTTACCCTATTTGGCAAATATCCCAAGACCTCAATGTCTAATGCGGTATGGTAGATGATGATTTGTCTCCCCCTTAGGGTTATTAACCATAGTGTTCCACTCTCTCGTGGTAAATGGATGTAGTTCAATGACCAAAGCATCATTATCCATGCAAATTTCTACCTAGTACTAATGATTTTATGTGAATTACTCATTAAAAATGCAGTTTGTATTATACTATTTGTAAAATTACATAAAACAAAATCTACTTCCAATGCATCTCTGCGCTCTCTCTTGGAATAGCAGGCCAGTGGTATAAGTAATCAAGATGTGAGTTGATTTTTTTTTCCACACTCATTAATATGATCAACAGTTATCCCTCTCTATTCCACTAAAGTTAAAATGCTCCCTAGTGGATGGTTGGTGGGTCAGTGAAGGCTGAGGGCTATCAAAGCAGTGTATTAAAAGGAGCTCTTTGAAGCTTGTAAACCATGGTGCCCAGCAGGTCCACAACAGATAGACGCCTCTGATTGGTCAGTTGTGCGTGTGTTTTTTTGCTAGATCGATCCACGGAGCTGACATTCTGGAGCATCAAAGCTTTCAGCACACTAATCTGACTCCTCCTATGAGGGCAAGGGTTGTTTTTTATTATTTTCCTTTTTTTTCTATGATATGCTTATACCTCAGAGGGGCTCCTGCATGCTTATGATATGAGAGTGGGCAAACCAAGTGTTCTAAAGGTTTTAAAGGGGATGAAAACATATTGAAACGAAGCCCGGACACTGTATTTATCAACCAATAAATAATGCAAAACTATAGAGAGAGATGGGGAGCGCAACAGAGAATCACAGGGCCAGCCATTGGGCATACCATTGGCAGCAGAGGAGTGACACCGCAGAGATTCACACACCGCTGCTCCTCAAAGTCAGTTTCCCCTCACACTGTCTCTGGAGACCTGCGCCACATACACACTCATGAAAGGTGTGAAAATCTGATTTCCCAAAAAGGATCGGTAATTCTCTGTGAGGGTGGAAGCCACAATCAATAAATCATTGCTAAGTAGATTGTAAAGGAAAAAAAATTATTCCCTCTTGGTATCAGTGCATTAGGATTCTCCTGAGGATGGATGAGGGAAGATGGGGGTGTGAGACAATCTCAATAAAGAAGAGGCAAATCATACCTTTGGCATTCATCTGGACTCTGGCAAGCAGCTGTCAGCAAGGTGAAGAAGGACCAGGAGAGTCGACTAATATCTGAGGGATTCATTTGGCCACCGAGTCCAGGAATGTCTGGAAATATAATTAACAGTATTTAAAACATGCATTAACACAACCTTCTGGGTAATTTTAATGTCAAGACTTAAACCTCTCACTCTGAGTTTAAAACAAATCAAAAATGTTTTTGGTCCTCACAGTATGCAGTGGATTTTTTTCCCAACAGTGGAAACTAATTAGGTGCATTTACTTAACTATGGTACTTATACCATACAATACCAAGTACTTAACTTGAGTAGTTGCATTTACACTACACTACATTTTAGTACTTTTACTTTTGGTGTATTTTGTTAAAAACATTTTATAGTAATGCTGGACTTTTAATGCAGGACTTATATGTATAGATTTTTATATTTAGGTGCTGCTACTTTAATTCAGTGGTGTAAGTATTCAGATAATTTACTTTACTAAATGTAGCAATACAACAATGTAAAAATACTGAGAATGGCTGCATTTAAAATACATTCGTAAAAGTATAAGTATACATATTAATAAGTATTAAAAGTAAAACTACTCATGCAGCAAAATTACCTCTGTGAGTGTATTATATATTGTATAATTCAATTGTTATTGTTGACACATTCATGTGTAAGTAGTATTTTAATGATGTAGCAAGCTGAGGTGGAGCTGTTTTGAATTACTTTATATTCTAACAATGCTTTTGTATTTCATAAAATGATTATATGTTTCTGCATGTAAAGCTGTCAGATAAGTGTGGTAGAGTGTTAAGTGCAATAATTGAATAAAATGTAGTGGAAAATAAGTGTAATGTAGGATAAAACAAAAATACTCAAGTAAAGTAGTACCTCAAATGTACTTCAAAACTGTACTGAAATCAATTTAGTTACTTTCAGCCACTGCTTTCACTCAAATAGCCTAGTTAATGGATCTGAATACTTCCTCCACTGCAGCCATCAATTGATTTATAATCCACTTAGGGGAAGTTAATTTATTGTATTTGGCACCTGTTCAAAGTTATTGGAGTTGTAATAAAACCTTTCTGGATATATGATTTGTAGTTTAGAGAATATTATCCTGTAATTGAAGCAGTTTGAGACATTGACAATTTAAGACAATAAGCTTAAACCCCGAGAAGAAATAGGCTAACGCTAAAGTGTAAGGTTATGCACAAAGCTACTTTTTCATTAACGGTCTCAAAGTTAACAGTAGGCTAGTAAAATAGACCATACAGGACTTAAAAACGGGTAAAAATAGATTCACATGCGTAAAAGCTTTTGAAAAGTATGAACACAACGATGAAAGACAATTTTAAGCTCTCACCTGTTCTTTTTTCGTTAGTTAGGGGTCACTAACTTCACCTTTTCTGTGTCGACGGTTGGTTTTCGTCTCTCTGTCAGAAAGACTTCAGTACCCATAATTCCTCACGGTTCTGTCTCAGTCATGTGATTGAACTTATGACAGGCAGCAGGCTTCGACAACAAACATCACATCGTTGTTTAACGGATGTTTCTGACATTAAATAAAGCTAACAGTGTCATTGCGGATCTTTAACATGTGTTTTCTACGCATGCAGTGAGATATTCTAACAATTATTTTCGGATACAGCTAATAACAATGGCGGAAGTGGAGGAGCAGGTAAGCAGAGCATGCTAACGCTAGCTGACTAATGATGTTTAATACGTAGCTGTATCAAAATAAATGAGAAATGTGCTCGGTGAAATTTGTCAGTTGACTTTTGCTTTGATTTGGCTTGTTATCTAGCATTTTTTTAAAAAATCTGTAGCGTGGAATATAGACTAATCTGTAATCTGTGTGTACATGTCTAAACAAATATTGTAGATACTGCCTACAATTTAAACGTTTTGGTTACAGTTCTATTCAAATACATCAACCACCATCCAAATGTCTCACAACTGCTATCTTTTGGTGTTTTAAGTTGTTAATAATACCTCTTGTTAGATTGTTTAAAGCCTTTCAATCTTCATTCAGGAAAGAAAATCTAGTGAGGAATTCACGGATGAGTCTGAGGTAAGAAAACTCACTAAAATGAATTTGGGCTTATCTTGAAATGTCCATCAAAAAGTCAAAGTGAGAGCAGTATGCATTAGGGTGAGAGCAATTTACTGTATATAGTGGGAAAAACCAGCTCCTGAAAGTGTCCTGCAGTTGCACCAGCATGTCCATCAACAACAACATATTGTTGATGTCAGTGCCAAGTTGTGCCTAGTTCTGTCAAGCATTAATGATTTCTGAACTGAAATAAGGCTTGCTGCTTACTGAAAGGACCATAATACATAGCCAGTCTTTATCAACACAGCTTGATCCCAGAAGGATCTTTGTCAGGTTTTGAAAGGCGTCAAACACTCATGAATTACAGATAGCTTTCCAGATCCATCAATATTATGACTGAGCTTCTGCATGTTACAGTACACCTGTGCTTCTGAGAATCACAGTAGGCTAAATAAAATATAGCTCTACACATCAACCTGGCAGGAAGGGGAGTTTGTCTTTTGTAGGAAGTGGATAGTAGAATGAAATATCAGGGAAAGGCTGCTTGCACCTCTCTTAAGAAAACAGTTAAAAGTGAGCAAAAGGAAAAATCCAAGCTTGTAAATACAACAAGCTCCTGCATTTTTTCTCTCTGTGCACAGTGTGATCAGTCCTGTAGAACACAAACACTCACAGGGAAGCAAACACCCAGGACTGTGGGAGCAAGTGGCTGCAAGCAGCTGATCAGTGGTGGAAGAAGTATTCAGATCTTTTACTTAAGTAAAAGTACCATATAACAATGTGAAAATACTCAATTGCAAGTAAAAGTCCTGCATGAAACATCCTACTTAAGTAAAAGTACATAAGTATTAGCAGCAAAATGTAGTTAAAGTATTGCAGTAAAAGTAGTGGTTTGGTCCCTCTGACTGATATATTATTATATATGACATCATTAGATTATTAATACTGAAGCATCAGTGTGTAAGCAGCATGTTACTGTTGTAGCTGCTGAAGGTGGAGCTAGTTTGAACTACTTTATATACAGTTAGCTGGTTTAGTCCAGTGGTTCCCAACCTAGGGGTTAGGCCCCTCCAAAGAGTCAGCAGATAAATCTGAGGGGTCGTGAGATGATTAATGGGAGAGGAAAGAAGAAAAAACAAAGTTCTGATTCACAAATCTGTTTTCAGTTCTTGGACTTTTTCTCTAATCTTTGATTTTTGGTGAAATATTGGATCATTTGAACATTTATTTAATTGAAACCATGTGAGAAGTTTAGAGGGAAAAATCACTATTTGATGGAGCTGTTAACAGCTCATAGACATCTGAAATGTGACCCCGACTACACACTGCTTTTTGTAAGACGTCAAAGCCAAAAAGGTTGGAAACCACTGTTTTCATCTTTAACAATGTGTTGTATTTTAAAAGCTTGTTATATTATCCATTGTGTCAAATCTTCATCTGAAAAGTAACTAAAGCTGTCAAATAAATGTAGTGGAGTAGAAAGTATAAAGTAGCATCAAATGGAAACTCAAGTAAAGTACAAGTACCTCAAAATTGGACTATGTAATTAGTTACTTTCCACCACTGCAGCTGAGTTTACTTAGAATACTGCAATATACTGTTTTGTGCTTGATTTCTGCTGCTTTTACGTGTTTGACAGCAGCCCTACAGGGTAAAGGCAGTCGGGGTATGTGTGCTGTTCTTTCAGCTACTCACAGAAGAAATTAGTGGGATAACAACTGTGGATCTCGTATGTCAGAGGCTTGCTCATCTCCAGCCTTGTAATTTGACCATTCTAGTCCAATTTGTAATGACATAATATAGTAATAAGCCTTGTTGTGAGAAGTTTTGCCTGGTGTTGTTTTTGATGCCTGATGCCTCTCCTAAAAGGAGGAGGTTTCATTTTAACAGTGGATCAAATCCTGAGCTGCTGATTACACATAATAACACTAAAGTAACAGACATATTGCACATCCTTTTCCTTACTTTAGCGCTGAAACAAAATAATCCAATCTATGTGAGAAATTCATACTGCAGAGTTGGGAGAGTCCTCGGCCAGTGAGCTAGTAACTGATAGATAACTTGAACCGTAATCTGACTTTCCTCTCAATCCCAACTTTATTTTAAGTGAGGAGGGTTCCATTTTTTAAGGGGAATGGGTGTCTGAGCTTGTGTCCAAATTCAGTCGCAAAATATGCTTTTTATGACAGCTGTGCTGCCAAAAAGCACGCACAGTTTAAGTGTTTAAGTTAGAACAACATGGTGGCGGGTGGAGGTTTGGATTCATTAGTTTCTTAATATGTAGGGAGACATGTCCTGAGCTCACAGCTCTTGTCATAATCATCCCTCCTGTTCATACTGACCATTAGAAGATCCCTTCATAATGTACTTTCAATGTAAGTGATGGTGGACAAAATCCACAGTCGTCCTTCTGTGCAAAAATGCATTTAAAGGTTTATTTGAAGATAATATGAGGCTTCAGCCATCCAAATGAGTCAAATCAAGTCAGTATCTTTTAAAGTTACTGTCTTTTTAGTGCCAAATTCCCTCATTTTGTTATGATCCTTCCACTGCAGCTAAACAGGAAAACACTGTCCGTTGAGACACAAAGAGGGAATTTTTTATTAAAAAGACTGTAACCGTGGAAAATATCCACTTTATTTGACTATCTCAGACTGCTGAAGCCTCATATTATCTTCAGATAAACTTTGAAATAAAATTTTTGTTCAAAGCAAGGACTGTGGATTTTGTCTCTCATCACTTACATTGAAAGCACATTTGGAGGGGATCCTCTAATGATCAGTATAAACAGGAAGAATGATTACAGAGAGAGCAATATGGGCACCTGACTATTGTTTTAAATCAGACTTGAAAAATTGTCAACATATCCTTTAATGTACATGTGTAACTAGTGTTCTCTTCCTTGTGTGTTTGAGGAATGTTATCCTATAGATGTGGACACGAGGAAGGTTTCAGCCTGTTGTATCTCAACTGCCAATAGGCAAAGAATATGGCAGAAAAATGGTTACAACACAAAGGCCAGCTCAGTAGTTGACAAAACAAAGGGCAACTTACAAGAGATGGCAAAAGTTTGAAAATGAGCAGTTTCTCTCCAGGGATGAAGTTTGCCTTTGTTGTTTGATACGCCTTTGAAACCCGTGACAAATGCCCTCGCATCAGAAATCTCACAACCAGAATACACAGGAAATAGCCTAGATATGGCATTGTTGAGTGGGAAAGGATTGTTTTTGAAAATAACATTTTTTCCACGCTATTGTCCCCCACCTCCAACCCAGTAGCACATAATGGCAGACAATGTTTTGAGTTGATGCACCCTCTGGGCATCCACAGACTGTGCAGCATTGGTTATAAACTGAATTATGAGTAATATTCAGGCTGTGACTGGCCGCAAATGTTGGCTCACGCTGGAGTGTGTTACACAGTAGAATACCTTAAGTTTGCTTTATGAAAAGACCATATTCATGTATTTCATTGGGGATGAACACTCATGAAAAATAGACTTTATCCTGCATTTCATGCAAGGTAATGGAAATTTGTCTTTGTGCGTAGACCCCATGTACACACATACAGACATATTTCTTTGAAGAGTAAGGTTGTCAAAAGTATCAATACTTCAATACTTTTCCGATACCTCATGTTTAAAAGGATATGATCCTTGTATACATTTGATAGTATTGAAAGTACTGAAGCTATAAAGAAACAGATCTACAATCAGATTTTCAACCTAAGGCTGCACAGATGAAACAACAGGGAAGAAAATCAACTGGTCCTCAACCTGTGGCTCCGACCTGTGGTCCTCAACCATTTTCTGGTTCAAGGTTCTCATATGTGATGCTTTTCTTGATGTAAGATAGCAAACTAATTGTATTTGGGTTTCGGGGTGTTGCTCTACAGTACAAGACATCTGAATAAGTCACATGGACTCTTGGAAATTCTAATGGACATTTTTCATGTTTTCACACTTTCAGAAACAAAGCGATTAACTAAGAAAATAGTCAACAGATTAATCAATAATGTAAATACTCGTTCGTTGCGGCCCTAAATGGATGTTTATCTTTTTTCAATTTTGTTGTGTTCAGGTCTAATATCCTGTATCCTGTTGAGATTTTGCAAAAAGTATTATTTGCAATGATAATAGCTGACGTGATTTCACCTATTTAAGAAATAACTTCATGTAAGCAATAAAATCGCCAAATAGGACTTTGTCGCTATCATACTGTGATAATGTGATCATAGTGTGTTATTGTTATTTTTGCCAAATGAATAAATCTAAGCAAAAAGGAATTTTTAAAAAATCAATTAAATAGTTTGTTTTGCTTCATACTTCTGAAGAGTTTTGCCTGATAAGTACAAAAGTAAAAAAATAATTAATTGCCTTGAACATCTATGATTTTCCATACATTTGCAATGTAATGACATATAATAATGAAATATTCCTATTAATATCCTGATATTGATTTCATCCATATCGCCCAGCTAATGATTATTTTCATTATCGATTAATCTGTCAATTCTGCTCTTGATTAATCGATTAGTTGTTTGGTCTATAAAATGTCCGAAAATGGTGAAAAATGTCGATCATTGTCTCCCACGATGCAACTAAAATGTCTTGTTTTGTCCTGAGCAACAGATATTCAGTTTACTATCATAGGAGGAGTAAAGAAAACCAAAAATATTCACATTTAAGACGCTGAAACCAAATAATTTTGGCAAGAAGAAATAAAACAAAACAATTCATCGATTATTAAAATAGTTGGCAATTAATTTTCTGTTGGTCAATTAATGGATTCATTGTTGCAGCTCTATCTTACCTGTTTTCCAATAGATCACATTTTAAGACAAAACAGAGGACTTAAATGACTTAAGGTGGACATTTTATATATTGCAGTGTGCTGCATGAAGGGTTTTATCAGTGGTTTTCTAAAAGTATTGTTAGCTGTTACATTTGTGAGGAAACATTGTGCTGTTGTAATGTTTTTAAGAAAATGTTATAGTGAGAGCCCAAAACTACTTTCTCAACCAGGAGGAGGACAGTGAGGAGGAGCCCAAGCTGAAGTATGAGAGGCTCTCCAATGGGGTGACAGAAATTCTCCAGAAGGATGCAGCCAGCTGTATGACCGTCCATGACAAGGTAGAGGTTATAATCCACCACCCACAAGGGCATTTCAGCTTCAAGTCAACCCATCTCAAGTACAGAATCCACATTGTTTATGTACACATTTAAGAGATGTCCTCTTCAAAGTTGTTTTTCATCTCCTCTGTTCAATCCGTAAAGGCAGTCCATTCTTTTCTCACCTTCCCCTGCTTCTCCTCTCAGGGAGGTACATCAAAAGACACCAGGCGCCATTGTCTTCTCCTCTTTTTATTCCCACTCTTACATATTTTTCACTCCTCTCCCGTTTTTTTGTCGAACGTTGATATTTTTAAGAGGGCCACTCTCAGCGAGATGGTTAATCGTCGTGGCACCAGTAGCACACATGCACACCTGAGCAAAGCAAAAGTCATACCCAGTTATGTCTCTTCACCTGATGTTTTATTAACCGCTATTGATTTTCATTTATTTATTTTTACTTTGAGGATTCGCCCCCCCCCCCCCCTTTCTTTCTTTCTTTCTTTCTTTTTTTTTTTACTTTAAAACAGCAACCTTGCCACAGTGAGAGACGTTGCTTTGCTGAAATTCTAAATTTGATCTGACTGTCTTTCTTCCTGGGTTTTCTACAGCTACCGGTCTGGTCACACCAGCCCCCACCGCCGTGGCAAACTCCCACAACCTTAAAGCCACCGACAGCACATATTGCCTTATGTTGCCTCATATTTTAAGTGTGTGAATCGGAATTTCATTTGAACAATTCCATTCTGATAAATCCCTTTAAAAGTCGCTCCGCCTCACAAGGTTGAACCCTTTATTTATTTATTTTTGGTTATTTTATTTGGGGAGATTGCAGGGGCTCTGTCTGACATGCTCAGCTGTGCCTGTAAATATAAGCATTTCATTATAGACTGCACTGAAGCATGGTGGGCTCGCCGCACATCCACATGCTGGTAGAGAAGGGAGGGGGATTAGGAGGAGGGCATGGAGCAGGGGCCGGGGTGGAAGAACACACACTTAATCTAATGCCAAAAGCCCCCAGTTTCTATAATTTTTTTGTCCCAGTGGACTCACACGCACACACACACACATGCACACATGCACACATGCACTTCTGCTGAAGCACAGAACACGGAAACCAGTTGCTGCTCAGTAGAAATAATAGCTGTGCTGGGCAGGGAGGTGATTGGGTTGCATGGAGAGCATGGGAATAAGTCAGATGTACAGTGCATTTATTATGCTTAAGCATTTTAATTTGAGAAAAAAAAATATGCCATTTCACACTGTCTGCTTTAATAAATAGGGCTTTTCCACCCCCTGCAATTTCACAGTTTTGCCTCCAAGCCCACCCAATCCCCAGTCTGCCCATGTCGCTCCAGCTCCAAGAAATATTTTTTTTTTTATCCTCTCCCACAGCCTTCATCAGCACAAGATTTTTTATTTTTTTCCCCAAATCATGAATTGCTTTCAAGTGTCTTCGAGTTTAATTTACATCACATTTATTCCCTTTTTCAGTTTCTTGCCCTAGGTACCCATTTTGGAAAGGTGTTCCTGCTGGACATCCAAGGAAATGTAACTCAGAAGTTTGAAATTGTGAGTACCCAAAAAAACCTTCAGGTTATAATGATGAAAGTATTTTTGGCCTACTGGTACATGTGAATAATTTTTTCAATTCAGAGCAGTAAATAGTGCAGATCTATACTTTTAGTTGTCTTTGTATTATCCCACCAAAAGGATGAAGACCCTCCTCTTGAATTATGGTTTTTGACTCATCTACAAGACTTAAATAACCATCACAGCTACTGATTCAGTCCCTACATCCATAATAATTAGTAGTTGCTGTACTGCAGTGTATTATACTTTACTAAGCCGAGGCTATTAAGCATTATATTAAGCAAATGTTTCATTATGAATTTCTCCTTTAAATCTGGTATAATCTTGATTTAAGTGGGATATAAGTCTTCATCCATGATCCTGTGTCTCTCTTGATCGCTGTGCTCATTAGTGTTAATAGTCTTCATGTCTGCAAAATCAAAGTGTTGTCGAAATTGAACAGAAAGTGTCAGAGCCGTGACATTTAGCCAGGATTTTAGTAATGCTGAGGTCAACACCCAACCCTCTACAATGTCAGTTTTAAATGCTGTTTCAAATCCTTCTCAACACTACCGAGACTAAAATGATCGATAGTGAATTTAAATTATTATTTTTTGACCTAAAAGAAGTCCAGTTTAAACATACTGTGTCTAAAAAATACTGGAATCAGCCATTTAAGTACCTAAAACATTCCTGGAAAACGTGCCAAGGACAAAACATCAGCGTCTTCAATGGTAGCTTAGCTAAGGCCCTGCAGACAGATTAATATAGTTTAGATCCCTAAGGGAGGCAAGAGGAGACATTTTGGGGGTTTCACATACTGTAATACCTTGAAGGAAGATTTCACATAATAAAGCATTTGTGAGATTTTTAAAATTATGTTGCATATCAGATTTAGTCCCACTGTTTTACTTTCTCCTTACATTTAAGCTCACTTGATCTGAAGGGAGTGAACAATAATTGAATTTGCAAGTCAAAAAATTTCAGTAATCAAGGCTGATTTGGCACAAAGGAGCAGTTTTACATACATACAGTCCCCGCACTCGCGCTTGTTACTGTAGTGTTCCCGCTGAGAACATTGATTCAAGTGCTCCTCACCTAAGCAACTTACAGTTTATCAGTCGTCGCCTGGAAGAAACAAGGAAGCTATTTCACTGAGCAGAGGAGACTCGGGCTAATGGATTTGTGACGTATTTTCAGAATGAGACGAAAAAAAGCATCATTTTATTGACGCACTAAAACCTCTGATGTACTGGAGAAATCGTAAATATACAAGAAGCAAAAAACTTTTTCTCCTTTAGTCTAAACAGATGCATCGGCAATCCTTTAGGGATGGTTTTTAAGTTACATTTGCTGTAATTTATGCCATTTGGTTGATCCTTTTATCTAAAGAGCCCTATAGAGTAAAATTTAAAAGCATCAACAGTAAAGAAACCCCCTAACCTTCACAGTATTAGTGCTGTACTCTATGCATTGACACGTACAGCATGTTTGTCATGAAGTATAATTATTTCAGTTATGTTTGTGATAGATTTCTGGGACATGTACGGGCTCGATCTGTGCTCCTAACTATGCCAATCTATAAGCAGTTTTTTTTTTTTTTCAAAGAATATTTATTTTCAACCCTCACAAAAATAAGCATCTTCCCAAACTGTTAAAATATTACAGATTCATTGACGACATTTTCTGCGTCTTTCAAGGTGATCCAGAGGAGTTGAATGATTTTGTGCATTTGCTAAATGGCTTTAAGAACAATCTTCAGTTTGCATGTGTTTTAGCAAGAGAAAATACATTTTCTTGACGTGTGGGTTGCGATAAACAACGGGGGACTGTCTACTACGTTACACTGTAAAGAAACTACTACTGGCTACTAGCACACAGCCCACTCCAGCTAAGAAGGGTCTGCCCAAAAGCCAGTTTTACAGGCTGAGGAGATGATGTCAGACCACGCAAGCCTATGTATTTATGAAACACTGGCACATATTAAAATCGGACCCTGAGCTATCCCAAATTTTTAACGACACACTTTGTATATGACACGCTGCCCCTGTGGGCTTACCTATGTTGATAAAACTACCAGAAAATGAAAACAAAGAATAAGCGAACACAAGAGTGCGATCCACCGACAGGATAGAGGTTATCCAGTAGTGGCCCGCTTTTGTGGGGTTGAAAAAATTTCAACGCCACCTATAGGGGTGGAGATCATGACCTGTTATTAAAAAGAAGAGAGGCATTCTGGATATTCATGTTACAGACCCTGTCTCCAGAGCAACTGAACGATGAACTTTTACTTAATGTAATGTTATAACTTGCTATAATATAATAAATGCTATAATTATTAGACCCCAGTTGGTGTATTCTGGAGCTGGGTATTAACAAAAAAATCATAAATTCGTCTTCCCTGTTTTGCAACGCCTTTGTTAATATGTCTAAATTCACGTTTTTTTTAATATCCCTTACAGTGTTCTTTGAATAACGTATATGCATTGATTAAGTCAATTGGTCCTCTCCACCACTGTATCCCTACCCTTTATAATTATGCTATTAATTTATGCAGTTGTACATCCTTAACCTGCAACTATTTAATGCCATTTAGGGGTAGATATGTTTAATCTATGATGACAATGAAAACGTTCTTTGACAAATTGAGACTTTTGTCCCTAATTTAACTTCCCTTTTGACTTTTTTATAGAATGGATTTAATATGTTTGATAACACTGTAAGATTCATGATATATCAGTATGTTTGCTCTTTATTCACTTGATCTATTTGTAGTTTTGACCTTTGGAAAGCTTTGAGGTTACATAGATGTTGCTTAAGATTTATTGGCTCTGTTATATTGTGTCATTTTGTATCTTTCTAATCTTTTTAATGCTGTTTTCTGACTGGTGAAGCATGTGCTTTGAGTAAGTTCAAGGTGCTCATCAGTCAAACCAATCTTTATAGTCTGTTTCTGATTGGATGATTGGATGATTGAGGCAGCTCCTATGTGTATATATACTGTATATGGAAGTGTTGTGATGCTGCCCATATACCCGATGAAGGTCGGACAGACCAAAACGTTGTAATCTAATACATATTTCAGCAGTAAGCGAGACAGTGCGCACGAGTTCTCATTGTTTTCAACGTACAGTACGGGACCATCAATTTTTTTTTGCCTTTTTCCAGCTTTTCACTTAGTGGGATAAAATGTCAGCCACAAAGATATTTTCCTGCCGCTAAAAAAAGATGCCGTGATATTCTGTCTCCGCAGAGTTCAGTGAAGATCAACCAGATCAGTCTGGATGAAAGTGGAGAGCATGTGGGCATCTGCTCCGAGGATGGGAAGGTGAGATCTCTCTGCTCATCACCGGTGGTTACTGATCCTTGGGCCTGCAGCGAAGAATCACCAATCAGTGTTTTTCATCTGTCATAATTCATCCTCAGATTCATATAAAACTCGTCTTATCAGAGTTTATGCTAATGATGTGGAACTTTTTTAGAAGCCACTTCTTTCACAGTCAGAGCATTAACCTGGAGGTTTATCTTCACCATATATACACACACACACACACACACGCACAAACCCATATTTTTTTCATGATGCGGGAATTTATAAAAAGCTACCAATTTTGAAGAGTAGGGGGAAAGGATTGCACTCAGATCCGATGAGCTGTCAGTCAGCCATCAGCCATCTATGGATACCCTCTCCATGTTCTCCACCTTGCTGTTATCTTGTCTCTTCTCATCATTACCACCATCCTTCATGGATTTCGCAGTCAAGATATGCTCTCTGATATCGCCCCCCGCACACACACACACACACACACACACACACACACTTCTAGCACTCCGGTGGCAAAAACAAGATCTTGTCACACACAAAAAGTGGAGCAGACAATTAAAATCAATGCTACAGCAATTGTTTGCCCTCAACCAAGTCAGTTGGCTGTTAATCCTTTAAAATCTAACTTAGTCCTTAATCGCTGATGCAGTTTAAAAAAAAAAAAAACTGCATATCAGAGTATCATGTTGTCTTCTTTTTGAGGCCTCAGATAAAGGGAAACTGGGTGTCATGTACTCTAATGGTACATTACAGTTTGCTGAGGCTGTGGTCAAGTCCAAGATTAGGACTCCTGTTTCTAAACCCTGCAGGGTTCAAAGAATCAACTTGTCCACTAATTGGTGACCCAGCGGAGAAGTAGGGAGCCAATCAAAGTCTTTTCTGACCACAATTCCCCTTGCTGGCCTCAGATAGTTGCAGAGGCAGCAATTAAAGGAGAGATTTTGAGTTATTCACCTTTGCTTGTCATTCTGCTGTCTCGTCTCCGTTTCAGGTTCAAGTATTCGGTCTCTATACAAGAGAGGGCTTCCATGAGAACTTCGACTGTCCCATCAAAGTAAGCATTTCTGAAAACTTGAGTGTCTTAGCAGGACATCTGTTGCCATTTCCTGCATATGATGTGAAGGAAAATCAAATGTCACTCCTTCCTAACATCTTTATGGTATAATCTGTCCTTCATGTATGGTTTTGTAGGTGGTGGCACTACATCCTCAGTTCACCAGATCTAACTACAAACAGTTTGTCACTGGGGGCAACAAGGTAGGTTTGAATAGTACTTTTTACTCATGCAGTCATTATTTACAGTTTTCGCAATTTTTTTTAGGCATTTCCTGCCACAATAATTCACCTTGATTGTGTTCGGGCGAAACAGAATCCTGCAAACCTTCTCACTTTGGCTTGGCTGAAGGCGATGCACAGGCCTTTGTCTGGTGTGAAAGGCTCTTACTTTTCTGTCTCTTTGCTGGAGTGCTCTCGGGAGAGCTGCCCATTTTCACAAAGTGCTGTTCGCTCAACAGTGTTTGAAAGGCAATGCTTCACAAGCACGGCAAATAGATGTCATTATCAAGAGGGTACATAGTCTTAGGATTTCCGGGCGCATACGGTGATCTCTTTCTTGAAAGTTGTCTCTGGTAGGTATGTCACTATGGAAGGTGAAAAGTATTTTAGACATTCAGTTTGTCAATTTCTTTTTTGCAAGTCAAACTAGGTATTACTAAATGCCAGTACTGCTATAAACTGCAGTAGCGTCATTGCACAACTATCCATTAATAAAGTATACTGACATTTATACAACAGGGGTGAGGAAAAACAACTTTTTTTTTATGAAACCCCATTGTTAGTGTTACTTTGCCATTTTCTTTCAATTGGCGCTGATTCCTCTCAGTTCCAAATTGTGAAGGCCTCCACAAGGTGCCTGTGATGAAAATCAATAAGCCTCAACGGGAGCCACATCCTGTCAAAGGAAATTCAATTTTGTCTCCACAGTTCTTTTGTCATATCATCTCTTTGTAGAGCAAACTGTTTATTAACATAGCCCAACTGCTGAATTAAAGAGCCTATACAACCTTCTCCCTGCCTCCTTGGTAATATTACGTACTTTTTGGGTGCTTTTTTTTATATATATATTTTTATGTACTGTAGTAAGGACAGTTACAATGCAGGCAATGTGAATGATAGGCTTTGTCCTCTGCAGCATGTACAGTACAAGGCCTGAACATTAAACTGTATTGATGAAGCAGCGCTGCGGCCCGCCTTGATGAGACGCCGCATTGTGGTTAAAAACACAAACCTTGCACGACACTCTCGCTTAGCTTCCACACGTCTGTGACAAGACAGGCGTTCACTGCTAAGACAGAAAATACATAGGTGTTGAAATACTTTTTTTTTTTCTATAATTGACACCATCCACAGTGAGTACAATAAATGGTGTGTAGCCTGGAGAAGCCATAACCATTATGACGAAAGGGAGAATGATGTATGAAATCATGCATCATATTTTCAACATTCTCTTTATGGTTTTCATACCATCTTCTACTTTCAAATTACATCAGCCATGTGAATCTTTAAAATGACTTCATCCACCACTGGATGTGAAGCTTTCTCACTCAGATGAAGTCTAATGAACAATCTGTCTTTATTGTCTTTTTGGAGTGGAATTAAGATCTGCATATATGGACTAAAATCAGGTTTTACTTCATTATTTGCAGCGTGAAAAAGAAAGTTCCCCACAGTTTAAGTTAAATCTGTAAGGCGGCTTCACCAATTTACCAGACGTTCGGTTCCTCTGCAATGTGCTGTTCATCTACTGCCCTCTGTAGGTGGTGCTGCATAACTGCACCCCTGAGTGACTGATACCACAATATGTAGTATTAAATATTTTCTTGATTTTTTTTTCTTAAAGCTTCTTCTGTATGAAAGAAACTGGCTGAATCGTTGGAAGACTTCAGTTCTTCATGAAGGCGAGGGATCCATCACTAATATCCAGTGGAGAGCGAACCTCATAGCCTGGGCCAACAATGTGGTGAGTGTTTTGTCACAGAACCTCAATAATGATCATGTGCAGTATTGAATGTTAAAATGCTAAACTTTGGTTTCCCTTGTCTCCTCTTAGGGAGTTAAAATCTATGACATCAGCACAAAACAGCGGATTACAAATGTGCTGCGAGACAACGTCAGCCTGAGGCCTGACATGTATCCCTGCAGCCTGTGTTGGAAAGACAATGCCACTCTCATTGTTGGCTGGGGAACTTCCATTAAAGTAAGTTTTTTTTTTTTTTTTTTTTTTTTTTTTTTTTAACTTTTTTGATTACAGGTACTAGTTATTCAGACCTTCTGTAATTTTTCTAATTTCTCCTCAGATTTGTGTTGTGAAAGAGCGAAATCCTACCGAAATGAGAGATCTGCCCAGCCGCTATGTGGAAATAGGTATAAAATACAACAACATTTTAGCTGAAATCAGTGCAAGACTGAACAAGACCTGACATATAGCTTGTGTTTACGACCCTTTCAAACACATTAGCCATTGTGATCATGCTCAGAACAAGGCTGCTTTTCTCAGTTCTAGTTGTTATTGTGAAGATTTGGCATGAAACACATTCTGCATTCTCATTATTGATGCCAAATCCAACGCGTACACTGATTAAACCAGCATATCAAGAGGATAATTTGATATAGTTTCTCTTTCTGCGTCTCTTTCAAACAGTGTCTGCATTTGAGACAGAGTTTTTCATCAGTGGCCTGGCGCCGCTGGCAGATCAGCTGGTCACCCTGTACTTTGTGAAGGAGAACTCTGATCACATGGTAATGATACTTATTTTACATATCTGTTAAAGGCTTAAATATTGACTATAACTTTTCACTCATATTACGTGTGTGTGAGCAGGACGAGGAGTTCCGTGCACGGCCTCGTCTCGACATCATCCAGCCTCTCCCCGAGAGCTGCGAGGAGATATCTTCAGATGCGCTGACTGTGCGCAACTTCCAAGACAACGAGTGCAGAGACTACCGCCTCGGTGAGACTATAAATGTCACACAACCTTTTACTGCACTCTGATTTCATTATGCATCGACTATCAAATGTCAGCTGTAATGCGCAGCACGCAGAGGCATAAATGTATTTTCATTAACAGAGCATTCTGAGGGAGAGTCGCTCTTCTACATCATCAGTCCCAAAGATATCGTTGTGGCCAAGGAGCGAGACCAAGATGACCATATCGATTGGCTGCTTGAAAAGAAGAAATACGAGGTTTGCATTGGGGGATTTTATGAATGTCGCAAAAGGTTACAGTGTACAATTTAATTCTGATCAGAGTTTAATTTTGTGTCCTGTGACTGTGGTTTAACTGTGACAGGAGGCGCTGATGGCTGCAGAGATCAGTTTCAAAAACATTAAGAGGCACGATGTTCAGAAAATCGGGATGGGTTACATCAATCACTTGGTGGAGAAAGGAGACTATGACAGTGCTGCAAGGTAGGCTGCAGGTGTATTATAAGCTGATCTTATGAACTTACACGCTCAAAGACTATATAGTTTTTATAAAGTGTGACGTATAATATTCACATTCCTGATTAATTGGTGCGATTCTACAGCAACAAGCACGTCCTCTGCTAACAAAGTCAAAAAGCAGGATCTCTTTCCTTTTCATCTGAATGACTTAAGTGGTTTTTCCAATGCAGGAAGTGCCAAAAGGTTCTTGGAAAAAATATGGAACTGTGGGAAAATGAAGTATACAGGTTCAAGACCATCGGACAGTTGAAGGTGGGTTCAATCAAAACCAATTTCTGTACCTCAGTTTAGTTATTTAACAGATGATGGTTATGGATTAGATATGAAATATGATGTTTCTAAAGTTTTTCTTGTTTTTGTCCATAGTCAGTCTAATCTTATCTAAATTGCGCCTCTCTTCAATTCCAGGCCATCAGTCAGTATTTGCCCAGAGGGGATCTACGTCTTAGACCGGCCATCTATGAAATGATCTTGCATGAATTTCTGAAAACTGATTATGAGGTATTTTGTCCTTTAATATTCTGGACATCCTGTGACATATCCGGTGTTAATCCGTTGATTTAAACGTCAGCTGATCATTTGTCCAACTTCACTTTCTTTGCTTTCCACAAAAGGGTTTTGCCACACTGATCCGGGAATGGCCGGGAGAGCTTTATAACAACATGGCCATTGTTCAAGCTGTCACCGACCACCTGAAGAGGGACCCGACTAACAGCACCTTGCTCACCACGTTGGCTGAACTGTGAGTGATCTTAACGTGCATTACTCTACCACTTAGACACACATTGAGTGAAAAGTAGAGTTTTAAATGCACAATATGTGTCTGCAATGATGTATTTACTGAAGGGACCTCAGGGTTGCAGGAGTCATGAATTAAATGGCTTTAAAATTACTCCTGACAGAAGAAATTGACACGAAATGATCAACGTTTAAAGAGTAACTTGTTGGCCTTCGATGCTATTGCAGGTACACATACGATCAGCGGTACGACAGAGCCTTAGAAATCTACCTGAGACTGAGGCACAAAGACGTCTACCAGCTGATCCACAAACACAACCTTTTCTCTTCAATAGAGGACAAGATCGTACTCCTCATGGACTTTGATAAAGAGGTAAAAGATGAAATTATACATTTGTACATTTTATTGTCATTTGCCAGCTATTGCCAGCAGTTTCATTGTGTTTAATCAGCACACATATCAGCTAAGTAATATTCCTTCTCAATTTATGTTGCCAGAAAGCTGTTGACATGCTTCTTGACAATGAGGACAAGATATCTGTAAGTGTACCGGGCTTCCCATAATTGTTTATTAAGGATGTGATGAAAATGTGCTTCCCGCTGATTGTTTTTTCTCTTCTCTCTGCTAACAGACAGACAGGGTGGTGGAAGAACTAGCAGACAGACCCGAGCTTCTGCATGTGGTGAGTTGAGATCGCTATACATTTACCAAAAAAAAAAAAAAAAAAGACTGATATGATCACACAGTGTGCACATTTCTCCCACAGTACCTCCACAAACTGTTCAAGCGGGACCACCACAAAGGGCAAAAGTACCACGAGAGACAGATTGGCCTGTATGCCGAGTATGACCGACCAAATCTCTTACCTTTCCTGAGAGACAGCACCCACTGCCCACTTGAGAAGGTACAATTCTTACATTTCATCCACCATCCACCCAGGTTTCAATAAGCCATGAGACATGAATCACTTTGCATTTTTATTTTTCCTCTCTCAGGCTCTTGAGATTTGCCAGCAGAGGAACTTTGTAGAGGAGACCGTCTTCCTGCTCAGTAAGCGTTAATTAACGTCTCTTTACCTCCTTTGAATGTGTTTGAAATTGTTAAAAAGGAAACTAATCCAGCATGTCGTCCCCAGGCAGGATGGGGAACTGCAGACGAGCTCTGCAGATGATCATGGAGGAGCTGGAGGACGTTGACAAGGCCATAGAGTTTGCCAAAGAGCAGGACGATGCAGAGCTCTGGGAAGATCTCATCTCTTACTCTATTGACAAACCACGTATGAAGCAACTTCTGCTGTTATTCTAAAACATCTGCCTTGTCTTTTCTTTTGCTCTCTTTCATAATATTTCTTTGTTTTTCTCTGTGTCGTCATTTCCAGCTTTCATCACTGGCCTCCTCAATAATATTGGAACCCATGTGGATCCCATCCTGCTCATCCATCGTATAAAGGAGGGCATGGAGATCCCAAACCTCAGAGACTCACTAGTGAAAATCCTCCAGGACTACAATCTGCAGGTTAGAAATGTTAAATCAATTCAATTATTATCTTACATTTTTCTTACTTGATATCTTTATGATTCCAGTGTCTGAAAATGTATTACAAAAAAAGATTTAAAAAAGAGACACATCAAGCCAGCAATAAATAATTAAATACAAGATTTTACAGACTGATTAAACTGTGAAATATTTAAATTTGCCAGTGCAAGTACAGTGCGGGTATAGTCAGTGGAAGATTGCATTAATACTTCAAAATCAACATAAGAAAAAGGTGATCTAGTTTAATATTCTGCTGCAGATTACTTGTTACTGTGTTAATGATAATAATATTAATAATAAAGTTTATTGATGCAGCACTTATCAAAACCAGAAATTACAAAGTGCTTTACAAGGCAGACATAAAAGGATAAAGGAGAGAATAAAATGCCAAATACAGACACATTCCCGCATATACTGTATATGTATATATATCAACAAATGTAAATAAATCAATAAATAAAAATGATAAGCTCCATGATGAGCTCCATAATACACAATTATAATTAGCAGGACTTAATTATAATTTGGGTAAAGTTCTGACATTACAGAATAACATAAATTCACCATTTATGTGAATATTATAACCTCAATAACTCAACTTTGAATTAATGTATCACCATGGCAGTAATTCACGTGATTAGCCCAACAAATTAGCATGTAGTTTTGATTACTAACCAACTTTTGTTTCCTTGTCTGTAAGATTCTGTTGAGGGAGGGATGTAAGAAGATCCTGGTCGCCGACTCGCTGTCTCTGCTTCAGAAGATGCACCGGACGCAGATGAGAGGAGTCAGGGTCGATGGTGGGTGCGCTTTTTTTGCCGTTCATATCAGAAGCAGTGGAGTCATTTTAAACTGAACTCATAAACGTGTCTCTGCTGGGTTTTCTTTTCAGAGGAGAACATTTGTGAATCGTGTCATGCTACGATATTACCGTCAGGTGGGTCACATGTATAGTTGTATCCAAAAGTTGTATTACATTTGACAGCCATTAGTTGCTCATTTATGCTTCACACTTTGCGTTTCAGATATGGCCAAACCCTTCAGTGTGGTAGTGTTTCACTGCAGACACATGTTTCACAAAGAATGTTTACCATCCGCAGGAACAGTAAGAACCTTCTCTGTAGTCCTTTACACAACAAATCTAATCATCTCTTTTTGTGGAATGTCATATCCACCAAACATGAATCTCTTGATATTCCTGCAACTTTTCCCTCCTTTCTGTCTCAGATTCCTGGGGTGCAGTTTTGCAACATCTGCAGTGCAAAGAGGCGCGGGCCAGGAAGTGGAATCCTGGAGATGAAAAAGTAACAGCGATTTAAGCACTCCCAACCTTATTATTGATGCTTTAGTCTTTCCCCTGTTGCTTTCCCTTACTCTTAAGTGCACTGATCAATGAATATTACTTCTCAGTCACTGAACTGTACACTTGCAAAAATGCAAAACATTTATATCGGATTGTCTCTGTATATTTACTTCCAACAACCTGTAAAGTGTTGCTGTTCTGCTTGCCACTAATGTGATTTGTTGATGAAATGTCTGCGTCGTCTGAAAAATAAAACTTCAGCAAAAAGTGTTTTCAGTTTGCATCTGATAATTATGCACGTCTTCTCCATAACCCAGTCGAAGTTAATCCTGTCAATTCAGTCAATTAAATTTAATTGAAGCGTCTGCTTAAAGCTATTTAGAAAAGGTCAGTTTAGATATAACATAAAAACTAATGTGCCAACAATAATTTCATGTATTGAAAGGCTTGAAACTTTTGTAGAAATAGAAAGACACATACACATGAACATTTCATTAAATAATGAATCCAAAGTGAAAGAAAATGCTGTTACATTTCCCTTTAGTATGTAAATACAATTGAAAACACAATTGCAACATTAAATATACAGTATATGCAAATGTGATTATCATAACTGACTCAAAACATTCCCTGAAAAACAAAAAGTAAATGCAACTAAATTTAATTTCGGCCAATTTTAGACTATTTAGAAATGTCAATTTCAAATGAAATCATTCCCCCTCAAACACCCTCGAGCATATGGAGATTGTCTCAATCATGTAATTTTTCGGTATGTTCCTTTCAGTTTGAAAAACCTGAAATATGCAGATGTACTGTGTTGTGAAGAAAAACACAACTAGGTACAGTGCTGCTGTTGAGAACAGTGAACGTGTGATACCAATAAACATTCATCACTTGGACACAATATACTTACAGTTAAACTAACCTGGCAAATTATGGTACTTTTGAGATTAGATAATCTGGATGTTGGACAAACAAGAATGTAATTTATCTCTTGATAAGACTAGGTGTACTTTATCTACATACACCCACTGTATGTACAGTAAATAAAGTAACTTATCACATTTACCCATTCAATATTTAATCCAGCAGCCCTTACACTCTTACACACATTTGCACTACTTGTTTCCTGTTTATAATTTACAAAAACCTGTATTTTACATGTATATTGACATTGTATGTTGTCCATCTGTTGTTTCTATATGTATGTTTCTTCTACTTGTACATAATAGTGACAAGTTTATGTTTAATTATCTTTGTTTGACTTTGTTGTCCTTGTTCTGGCTGTATGTCCGTGTGTATCTTCCTGAACATTGTTGTGTGTAAGTACATTGAGAGCCACTAGAAACTGGAGTCAAATTCATTGTATGCATAAACATACTTGGCCAATAAAGCTGATTCTGATATGTGAATGAGTAATATTCCTATTCTATATAAATACATATTATATACAATATTTTCCTTTTGCCTGTATTTATTTTGAATTTAAATACAACCTGTCCAGAGACTACAGATGAAAATGTGTCTTAATCTGGAAAATACGTCACAACTATATCAGTCAGTTTAATGTATTATGTGTGTATTGATGGTCCCCGACAAGTAAATAAAGTTAAATCCCTCACAAAACTACAACCTAGTTTTTTTTATTGATCATGAATATACAGACATCCAGCATTTAAATCAAAATGTGCATTCATGTGCAATTCAAAGTGTTGTTGTGCAAAACATAATTATTTGTCAAGTAAATATAAGAAATATGTCAAATCAATAAAAAATCTTTAATAAATAATAGTAATGTTTGACACTTGTAAGATCCTTACAACATAATCAAATAATATACAAATACAATAAGTAAACAATAATAACAATGAAGGATATATAAATATATATATAAAGTTAATCAGGGGACACAGAAAATAATTATTCATAATACATCAATGTACATACATTTTTCTTGTTTGTCATAAGTAAGTAAAAACTACAACTTAGATTTTTTTCTTCTTTAATGACATAAAAAACAGTTACAATTTCCTCTTCCACAAAATAATCATATACAGAATAGCAAATATTCAGCTTCTGGTTTGAAGAAAACAAGAACAAACTAATTGAGCTGGGGGGGGGGGGGTTACAGTTCAGTACAGTATTTTAAACAAAAATCAGGCATTCAGAATTTTTCTAGCCTTTGGATCAGAGGAAAATTGAATTGAATCAATGTACTGTAATATATCACTGATAATTTAAATTTAGCGTTATCTTCTAGTATTCCAAACAGTACATGTTTCCAAAATAATATAAAATGTTCATCAATATGGTTGTTGATAAAGATACACGCTATTCCTAAAGAGTCTCACAAAAGGGCCAAAATAAGTGAGTCTCAGGAGAGCTACAACAAATCAATATCTTTTTCTGAATTTTTAAAAAATATATCTTAGCTGGGTAAAATCTGTGAATAAGTTTGAAAGAAGCATTTATTTTATTTAGTTTTTTTTTTTTTAGTTTAAGAGTGGGCCTTATTTTTCCCCCACCCGCATTCCGCGAAGACCCGCCCTCGTCTGCCTCTGATTGGCTAGTACTCGTTGCCTTCTTTGGTTAGATTGGTTAGGTTTAGACCTGAGGCGTGAGATGGTTGGGTTAGGGTAAGAATATCAGAATCAGAGCCAATCAGAGACAGAGTAGGACGGGTCTTCACAGAATGCGGGTGGGAAAAAAACACTGAGTGCGGCCTGGAGGGCTGATACGTCATATCCGCCGTTTCCTCCGGAAGTACAGTTAATTTTTATTCACAGGAAAAAAAAAACAGCTGTTGTTGAAAAAGAAAACATCAAAGTGAGTTTCATTGACGAATATTTTGCATTTTATTTTCTCGCTGATACTTATATCGTTAAGACTACTCTATAAAGCCTGACGTCTGTCTGTCCGACCGCTGTTTTCGCTCATTTGTTGCGAGTTGGCTGCTGCTAGCGTTAGCTCACATCTCAGCTAGCTAACTGACTATTTCTGACTGTCTGCACAAACTCCTACTGACAACAGTCTCCGTTGAAGTCCGACAAGCAATAAGATATTCGATAACGATAATGATTGAAGTGATTAAATGTAATTCGTACATTGTGTGACTATAGTATAACTGCGATTTATCAGTGTTTACGTCCAGTGTTAGCCAGCCTTGTTGCTTTTAGGAAAACCAGGTTAGTACTGTTGAGGCTTTTAAAAAAATGATTATAGTCAATACTTTTATAGTACTTATCTTGAATTTACTTATTGGATTAAATTTATGTTTTTTGAATGCATGTTGTCAGTTCAGGAGAACTTTTCCCATTTTATTAGTGAATCATTAAGGAGAAACTGGGGATAAGAGTCTTATTAATTAGTTTAATGAAGTTCCATGTGTTCTGTTGTCCAGACTAATATTTAATTTTGTCCAATATTTTGACAGCATGCCAGCCTCAAAGAGAGGATCATCCCCTCATGATTCTCAGCCCAAGATGAGGAAGTTGGACGAGGAGGCTCTGCAATCTAAAACTGCATCAGCTATCTACAATAAGTCCCTTAAAACAGGAAATATGCAAGAAACGACAGCAGCCCCTCGGACCAAGAAGAAACTGTCTGCTTCAGCAGATGGAGGAAACAAACCAGCCAAGTCATCCAAACACAGTTCCCCTCCAAAGGATTCCAGCAAAACCATTTCAGACCCACCTGTTAAAAAAGCCAAGCTCCTGAAAGCCACAAGTGCCTCAGAGTCCGACGAGGATTTAAGTAGTGATGGTAGTAAGACTGACCTCTTTAGAGAGAGGGATGACGGAGACAAGGCCCGCTGCATTAGAAAATATTCAAACCGAGTTCGAGCTAAGCGCAAGGCTGAAGAGTCGCCTTCTGACCCACAGGAGATGAGTCAAGAGTTATCACCCGCATCCAGCGACCCTGTACAAATGGACCACAACTATGGTAGATTCTCAGATTTACTAAATACTCAAAATATGGATGAGGCTATTCAGAATGAGAACAAAGAATCTGCAGAACCTAGCACTGAAACACAGAGACAAGAAAATTCAGATAACGTAACAAAGGAAGCTTTAGTCTCTGAAACAGGGAGCATGAAAGCTAGCATCAAATTAGAATGTGCAGCCAAAGAAAATAAACATAAGGAATTCAAGAATTCAGAAAGCCAAAACCTTATAGATAAGGAAACACAGGCATCATCTCGAGAGGTATTAGATTCTTTCATTGGGGCAGAGTCTAGTATAGAAGTAAATGAAAACAAGGATGTTGCAGAGTCCACCAAAAGCCAAAAGGGTTTAGATAATGAAACACTACCATCGTCAGTCAAAACAATATGTTCTAGCAGTGGAGAGGTGAATCAGTGCTATAAGCTCCAGGCAGACGAAAAAGTAGACTCTGTTTGCAGACCAGAAAGTCAGACAGATGTGAGCAGTGAAACTGAAACAAAAGAGGCCACAGTTTCTGGTTCTGGTGAGATGAAGCTCGATATAAAATATAAAACTGAGGAAGGTGAGCATGAAATGAAGGGAGAGATTGAAGCAGCCAGTGTCTGTGAAGGTGTAGAAGATCAAGTGCTGTCAAACGAAACAAACTCCACACCAGAAGAGATCCTGGTGGGAAGTCATAATCCAAAGAGTCAGACAGACCTCAGTGTCAAAATTCAAGTAACTTTCAAGGAGGAATCAAAATCTGACCAAGTGCCAGACGCAATTACCAATTCATGTGATGGTGTGAACAAAATAGTTAGAAAGTCAGAAGAACAGCTTGAGGAAAGTGAAAGAAAAGGAGCTGAATTCCTGTCCACTCAGTCTGCTGCCGGTCCTGGGTCTTTTGTTGAAGTGCAACTGAGCCATGGCACTCAAGAGGTCATAGCCAAGACAACTGACAGCTGTATTGAAGTGTCGACACCCGATTGTGAGGTAGTTCCTGAGCAAAATCAAAGAGAGGTGCTCCCCGAACGTGTCACAGGCTCTGAGGGTCAGATCGACATGGACATGCAGACTAAAATAACATCAGAGGACAGGTCTGACCCAGCACCGAAAGAGGGAATACAAAACCAAGGGAGCCAAAAATGTAATGACACTACAGAAATACCTGTTGACATTAAAGAAGATGTGAAGGTTGCAAATTCTACAAGTATGGGAGAAGAAGAGACAAACTTTGAATATGCCACAGCACATATAAAGGCTTCAGCGACAACAGAGGAGACTTACTCTTCCCTGGAAATACAAAGACAGAAGAATCAAGAGGTCAGTGAACCTACCACAGACGTATCAAGAGAATTTCATGAAGATCACGTGGTTGAAAATTCTAAAATTATGGAAAATGAAGACAAGGTGAACTTTCAGTCTGCTAGTGGACCTGAGAGTCAAAATAAAACGGAAACGCAGACTATCACGGCATCAAAGATGGAAATTAATGAGCCCACCTCAGTCATATCTGATACAGAAGTACAAAAAGATTCAGTAACTGCAAATTGTAAGAGCAGCAAAAGTGAAGACAGGATTCCCCCTGAATGTGTTGCTGCTTCTGAGAATCAAATAGATGCAGACATGCAGACTGCAACATCAGGGGAGATTTCTAACACACGGCCTACAGTGGAAACACAAAGTCAGAATATCCAGGAAGTCAGTGAACCTACCACAGATGTATTTACTGAATTTCATGAGGATCAGAAGGTTGACAGTTCTACAATTACAGAAAATGCAAACAACTTTGAATCTGTGACTGCACCAGAGAGTCAAATCGAAATTGACATGCAGACCACACAGACATCAGAGGCTTCTAATCCAGCCCCGTCAGAGGAAATACAAAGTCAGGAAAGCCAAATAGAAGTGGACATGCAGAGAAGAACAGAGGAGATTTCTATCTTGGCACAGACAGTGAAAATGCAAAGCCAGCAGAACCAGGAAGTCAGTGAACACAACACAAACATACCACATGAGGTTCATGAAGATCTTATGCCTGAAAAATCTCAAACTACGGAAAAGGTGAACTTTGAATGCATGGCTGTACAGGAAAATCAAATCAATTTGGAAATGCAGTCTACATCAACACCACAGATTTCTAATCTGCTCCCTACAGTGGAAATACAAAGTCAGAAAATAGAAGTAAATATGGAGACGACAACAACATCAGAGTGGATTTCTAATGTTGCACCCACAACGGAAATACAAAGTAAACATACTGCAGACATATCTTCAGAGGTTGGGCTTGGAAATTCTCAAAATATAGAAAATGAAGACAAGGTGAACGATGAACGTCCGACTGCTCCAGAGAATCAGATCAAACCAGAAATACAGACTACATCAACACCAGCGTTTGCTAACCTGGAGAGCCAAGAACTCACTGAACCTGCAGCAGACTTATCTGAAGTTCAAGAGAGTCTAATTATTCCCACAAATGAGTGTAATGAAAACAAAGTTATCACACAATGTGTGAGTGCCACAGAGAGTCAAACAGAAACTGATATCCAAACAACAGCAGAGGAGAATTCTGATGCAACATCTACAGTGAACATGCAAAGCCAGAAAGGTCAGGAGGTCAGTGAATCCAACACAGGCGCTGAAGTTGAAAAAAGCTTATTCATGGCTAATACTAAGGATAAGGAAAGCAAGGAAGAAGATATCACTGCTACTGTAAATCAAATAGAAATGGGTATGCAAACAACAGCAACACCAGAGGACATTTCTAATTCAGCATCTACAGTGGAAATACAAATTCAGGGAAGCCAAGAGGTCAGTGAAACTCAAAAAGAGCAAATGAGTTGCGAGAGTAAGGAGGATGAAGACAATGACTGTGTTGTTCCAGAGGTTCAAATAAATATGGAGACTACTGCAACGCCAGAGGAGACAGTAGAACAACAGAACCATGAGACAGAGGAAGTCAATGAACACACTATGGCCTTGTCAAATGAAATTCAACAACCTCTTCTTATAGCTAATTCAGATAATAAAGAAGTTGAAAATAAGCCAGAGACAGACCCCGGTGCTGTCGATTTCCAAGAGGATATGGACGTAATAAGTGGATCAATGGAAAGGGTAGATTCTGCCTTAGAAGAGGAAACGGGGAGGCAAATGATTAATGAGGTCAAAGAAGAGGCTGCAATCATTTCCACTGATACGTCTGACAAAACGGTCGGTAATATTGAAGGACAAGGAGAAGGAACTGGAAGCAATGAAGTAGTAGTTTTTGTTTGTGGCCAACCAGATGATGCTGATGCTGTAATTCAAGACGCAGAAGAGCAGAGTAAGACGGTTAATCAGTCAGGGGTTGAGCTCCATGAAGACCAGATAGTATATGAGCCCATTAGTAGTCCAGAAAGTAATGAAGATGAGGAGGTTTGTACAGCATTGGAGAAAAATGATGGTGTATCATTACTGGACATTCAAAGCACAGAGACCCAGCAGATAAAGGAAGACTCATCTGCTAATGAAGAAAACGGAAGAATTGGTAACCTGCAACTGGAAACAGTTAAAGAAGAAATGTGTGTCTCAGACAGCCAAGCAGTGATTGAAATGGACGTCCAAACCATCTGTGTACCAGAGCGTTCTGTCTCTGCACAGTTGGAGCAGAGTAGCGCCACTGTGGATGTGAAACAGGTCGCAGTGATCAGCTCTAGCGATGATATCAGCACGCCTGTTGGCCAGTCAGAAAGTGTAACAGAAAAAAGTGAAAGGAATGGGTTTCCAGGGTGCGTCAGTGCCTCAGAGTTTTCTGAACAGCTGCAGGAGGACACTGGACGTCGGGAGGTTGCAGATGTCACGGTGACAACAACTACAGCCGTCGCTGCAGTTGAGATACCAGATAGTACATCTGAGGAGTATGTGATCTTAGAACCAGTCCCGGAGAGTGAAATTCCCTTTGATATTGTCACTCAAGCCGCAGCTGAATCGGGTTTGTCAGACTCGCTTTCAGAGCAGGTGAATCCAGACAGTGCATTGGTGGGTGATGTGGAAAATCAAAGGGTTTTGAATGGTTCTCAACAAAGCTTCCACCCTGAGGCAGAAGTGCAGCAGTGTCAGACAACTGATGAGGTCAAAGATGCTACAGTGACCAATTCAGGTGGGGGTGAGGACACCAGGGTCGGGACAGAAACTTCTACTGCTCTGCCTTTAGAAGAAAGTGTTCAAGTTATTCATAATTCTGACCATTACCAGCAACCGTCATCTGACATGATGGATGTTAATACCACAGACATGGACATGGCACACTCTCACACTCAAGGCACAAATGAAGACTGTAATGATCTGGTGACAGAGAATGTTGAGGGTAACTTGGATCTGCATCAAGTGCAAATTCTGGAGGATATAGAGATTGGTCGTGAGATTGTAGTAGCAGAGGAAGAGAATGATGAAGACAGTGACAGTATAATAATAGAAAAACCCCAGGAAACACCTGAAGCAGCCCCTCTTAAAAAGCCAGAGGAAAAGGTTAATGAGAAAAATAAAGACGACACTTCTGGGACCTACTCAAAGCAAAACAACACAGCCGACAAGACTGAAGACGATAAAAAGGGACAGGAGGAAGAAAAACCCAAGAAACAAGAAATGAATACGCAGGCAAGAACCAAAGCCCGTCTGGCAGCTCTAGCTGAACAAAAGGCTGCAGCTTCTAAGAGAACAGCAAATAGACAGCAGCTGAACCTCTTAGCCCTGTGTCAGGAAATCGCTGAGGACATTGCCACAGACAGCATGCTGCTGAAGAGGATAGAGGAAGAAAAACAAGCAGCAGCAGTGGCAGCCAAAGGTGAAGCCAGCAAGAAGGAAAGTCCACCTGTTAACACACAGGAGGTAGAGACTGTTGATGTTGCGACTCCTGCCGGACCAGAAGGGTGCTCTGCTTCAGTGACGCCTGCCGAAGAGGCATCAGCAGCCCAGCCCTCGACAGCTGATTCAGCAGAAGCCAAGTGTGCCGCAGAGCCTCAAAAGAGGCGTTTCTTCATCACACAGATTTCAGTGCCCCTCAAGGTCCATGAGAAAAAGAAGCTAACTCGATATCAAAGACTGAGACAGGTTGAACTGCAGAGAGAGAAAATGTCGTGGGCACGTGTAAAGAAACTGAAGTCTGACCAAGCAAATCAGATGTTTTCAGACATGGATTGGCAGCCGCCGCTATTTCCACCCTCTCCAGTTTCAGTGAGTCCTGTGACGACAGATCCTCCACCTGCAGCCAGTCCATCTATAACACCTATCCCAAGTCCTGCCTCCAGTAGCAAACCTGCAACACCCAAGGCCGAGGTTCCCAAAGTTGAGACTCCTAAGGCCGAAGTCAGTAAAACTGAACCCCCTAAAACAGAAACTTCCAAAACTGAACCTAGCAAAGCTGAAATCTCTAAAACTGGACCTCCTAAAGCTGAAACCCCTAAAACTACAAGGCAAAGTAAAGCTCAGACTCCTAAAGCAACCCCTCCTCCGGGTCCCTCCCCAAAAGTGACCAGATCATCAGCCAGGAGGAGCCTCCCAGCAGTACCCCCTCCCATGCCCAATGGACTTAATACTCAGAAGATGAAGCCTGAAGTCGAGTATAAGCCATACAGACCAAGGCCCAAGTATTCTCCTGATGATTTTGAACTAGATGATGACCCATTACCAGTAGCTCCGACAAAGCCCACTCCTCAGTCTAGGCCTACACGCCCCAACCTTCAGTCAAAACCCACAGCTCAATCTAAACCCACGCTTCCTTCAAAACCCACAGTTTCATCACATCTTGCCAGCCAGGCAAAACTCAAAGCTCAGACCACCCCTGCTGGTCAGATCTCAGGTCAGTCAAAACTCACTGTTTCAACCACCACTCAGTCAAAGCCTGCCAGCTCCCCCAATCCACAGTCAAAGCTTGCCGTCGCAGCAAAACCCCAGTCAAAGGCCTCAGCTGCGGCTTCATCAAAACCAGCTCCATCAGCTAAACCTCAACTGAAGTCTCCTGTTTTAACAACACCTCAGTCCAAAGCTGCTTCAGCTCCAGGTCAGTCCAAGCCAGCTGCTTCTGCTTCACCCCAGTTAAAGACTGCTGCAGGCGCAGCTCAGTTAAAGCAGTCAACTCCAACAGCAGCTCAGTCTGCCGGTTCAACCACATCTGAGACAAAGCCTGCTGTTGCTTCAATACCTCAGAAAACCCCAAACCCCCCGTCATCAGAAGAAAGAAAATGCAAGGTAACTCAAAGCTAAATTATCCCTTAGTGTATGTGACCGACAGCATTGCTGAATACAGATGTTACTAATCCCCTCTCTCTTCTTTTACCCAGGATACAGCCGGTTTACTTTCATCAGCTCCTACATCTTCCCTTCCATCAAAAGAGAGCTTGAATGTGTCTGATGGCACGCAGCAGTGTAAAGAAAAGCCTGCAGGTATGTATTTATTTGAGTTTACGGAGATTTATTTACTTTTGTAGACATTTTACTAAATGCGAGGCAAATTCAATCCTCATCTTTTAGTGTTTGTTTTAAGCTTTTATTAATATTTGTTTTGTTAAATTGGAGAAAAACAACAGCACACTGTCTGAAAAACACTTGTAACAAATTTTGATAATTGTCAAGATGCTGTTCATTTGATATTTTCTCTTGATAAATCTAAATTGTTTGATAGTTGTAACACAGTTGTTACATGACAGCACACTTAAAGCTGAAAGAAGATATTTGTTAAATTATATTGCCAATGTTTTATGAAATAGAGTTAGTGTTAAGTTTTTTTTATCAGCACCTTTACCTGACTGCTTTTACAAGATTTTCCCAATGTGTAAGAATCTTACTTTTTCATACAGTCACTGATGTTGATCCCTCTCCAGGGACAGAAACAGTCGAGACAGCTGAGAAGACATCAGAAAAGCCTTGTCAAGAGTGAGAAGTTTCTCTTATTTGACATATTTTGCCTTCTAGCAATAGAAACCTGTAATAATCCGATGTGTGTTTGTATCACAGCGGAGCAGCGAATCCGCAAGATGGTGGGACTCCTCTCTCTGATGCGTGTCTGCAAAAAGAAGTGAAGAAATTAAGGGAGGCTGACAAAGATGGCACTCAAACTATTATTGTAAGTGAATTAGTTCATTTACTCCTTCCTCAATTTAAATTCAGGGCTCCTCTGCATCTCAGGCATTCACATTATTATCAGTTTTTGGAGCTCCTGCCTGTTAGCATACACCGTGATAGCAACTAATACTGTATTAGAAGTATGTACTTATATGTGAGGAGTGATCTACTGTTTCCTTTGTCTCACAGGATGCAGGACAGAAGCATTTTGGAGCGGTGGCCTGCAGTGTGTGTGGGATGCTCTACTCTGCTGCCAACCCTGAAGATGAATCTCAACATTTACTCTTCCACAACCAGTTCATCAGCGCTGTCAAATACGTGGTGAGAGGAGGTTTCCTTAAATTGCACAGCGATTATTTGTCTCACAGTATTGACTCATCGGGGCAATGCAGCAGTGTCCATTCATTTTTCGAACACACTCAGCAATGTGTTTCTTTGAGCTTTTACAGTGCTTAGTGAGTGTTAAATTTAGTACATTTGGACACAGGAGAATATCAGCTTGGATATATAACTATGAACTGACCAAGAGTGTCTGAAAATGTATATTTAGAGTAAGAAGGTAATCTGAACCATTTATAGGTAACAATCCTTTGCGTGTGGCAAATAACTGAGATTTCTCCTCAGTATCGGCTGTGCAGCCCATTTTCTTACAGGTTTGTTCTCAGTCTCTCACACCATTAGAAAAATACAGCAGGATGCCACAGTAGGTCAACAAAATCTGTTTATCTGTCTGAATAAATCATTATTCAGTCATTTTATATACAGTACCAGCAAAAAATTTTTATACTGTAGATTAGATGAAAGCACGAGTGACAAAATGATAATAAGAGCAAAAAGTGTCAGATTTAACTGACAATAACGACAATTTAACAGATTATATAAAACCATGTGAATGAAACACCAGTAGCTTAAAAAAAGTAGTATTAAAGTGTATTTAATACATGTAGTATGGATATTTTCAAACTATGAAATGCAGGTAGTTACTGGATGTAGAAAATGAGAAACATGGGTATGTCATCAGGGCAGGAAAAAGGGGTTTTCTTAAGTAAATAAACACTTTTGACTTTTTTTTTTCCAGGGATGGAAAAAAGAGAGAATCTTGGGAGAATATCCAGATGGCAAGATCATTCTTGTCCTGCCAGATGATCCCAAATATGCCTTGAAAAAGGTACAGTATGTTTACAGGGAATTAGCCTTTTAAACAAAGGATTACTTAAGGTTTGTGGGCATCACTAATGACAGAAAAATGTCTTTAATAGAAACAGTTAAACTATTTAAAAAAGGTAATGAGAGCTTAACAGAAATGAAATTGCCGTTTCCATTGAGAAATAAATTGAAAAATGCAGAATCAGAAATTAACTCACGAGATGATACTTTAATGATAAGTTTCCTACAAAAATGACAACATCGGTATGCAGTTTTGGCAATTCTGTGGTTTCAACACGTGACATCATTCAAACTGTCTCATGTCAAACTGGCAAAAAGAGCAGTTCAGGATTTAAATATCTGAATACACGTCCCCCAGCTATATTTTAATATTTGTGGCCTCCTTCTTGACTATACAATAACTGGTTGGTTCTCAGGTTGAGGAGATTAGGGAGATGGTGGACAATGACCTCGGCTTCCAGCAGGTGGAGACCAAGTGTCCCTCTCAGACCAAAACCTTCCTCTTCATCTCCAATGACAAGAAAGTTGCTGGATGCCTCATAGCAGAGCACATTCAGGAGGTGAGATATGAAAATATTGTCTAATTAGTTTTTAAAAAATTTTTTTTTACATAATACTGAGCCTCGTCCATCTATGTGTTTCTCATTGCTCTCAGGGGTACAGGGTGATTGAGGAGCCCGTACCGGAGGGTTCAGAAGGAGAGAAGGTGATGTTTGAACGGCAGAGAGCTTGGTGCTGCTCCACCACGCCGGAGCCAGCCATCTGTGGCATCAGCCGCATCTGGGTGGTCAACATGATGAGACGTCAGGGCATCGCCTCGCGCCTGCTGGAGTGCCTCAGGTCAGTGTGTCTTCAGACAGCCAGGATTTGATATTGTGTCACCTAAAATTAAGTTGGACTTAACTAACACTTTCTTTTTTGTTTTTTTTTCTGCACAGGAACAACTTCATATATGGTTCATACCTGAGCAAAGATGAGATCGCTTTCTCCGACCCGACTCCTGACGGGAAACTCTTTGCCACACATTACTTTGGCACTTCTCAGTTTTTGGTTTATAACTTTGTGAGTGGAACGCGCTCCTCCCAGCCCAAAACGGACACAGTATGATAAGTCTTCAGGAAAGGTAACGATGGATTTAACTGAGATGCTCACCACTGACCAACGGGACCTGCCCTTACTTAACAGCGTCTGACGCAGACTCTTTACTTGCATAACGATTAAAAAAAAAAAAACTGTAAATTTCTCCTTGGAGAGGACACACATGGGTTCAAATCTCAGGATGAAAACAACAAGCTGTTGTTGGAAAATATTATTAATTCACCCTTTAATCCCTCCCTGCAAAGTATTTTGCAAAAAAAACTAATATTTTCTTTATACCTTTTTAAGTAAACAATTTGGATTTATAAGTTAGAAGTATACATGCATGACCTGACAGCAATAGAAAACAAAGCGCATTTCATTGTTTTTTTTTATTCTCTGAAAAGCATAAGATTAGATTAAATAAAATGGTTATTTTATAGTTTTGTCCCCATTCTGTAATATTTTTTTACCTACATAATGTAGTAAACTATGTGTACATGTGTACATTGAGGTTTTTTCATGTTCAACTCTTTACAGTTAACAGTAATGCTGTCACAGTCATCGATAACGTTAAAGGTCACAACTACACAAATTACATTGAGCGGTTCAGTCTGATTTTTTTTTTTTCCACGTCTGTCCCCTTGATTTCACTGTCCTATTTTTATTGTAACATTTCAATCATCTAAAAAAAGGTGATTTAATCAGAGGGCCTCATTTCAACAAGCGTTACAATCTGATTGAAGAGATGTGAGTTAGAACTGTAGCTTGGGCATTACTTGTGTGCTCTAATATTCTTAGATCACCTTGCCTGAAATGTTGCGTTTTCCAAGCTGAGCCATATACTGTACACCAGTTAGCAGGGCATTGTAGCCTATACTGTATGAGAGATGTCTTTTAATTTCACCAAGGCTGTCTATTGCTTTGTTTGTGCCTGAATGAATAATGTGTGACTTAAAATGTTGATTTTTTCTTTCTAGCCATAGGTTCTGCTAAGCAGCATATGGCTTTTTATTGAGTTAGTGTAGAATGTCATCCTCCTATTCCTTAGTAACAACGAATTAAACTGTATATGAAATGATCATGTAGATTTATGCATACTATAACAAAATTTATAATAAGAGATGTGCAAGGTCTTAAGGCTCAAGTGTTAAATGGTATTAAAGTGATGGAACATATCATCCAGGTGTCAGCCTTTATCAGTGCAAACAGGACTTTTTGCTCAATGATCAACATGAGGGGTTGAGATGAACTTCTGCCTGTCACCACACAGATTTACAGTATCATTGTAATACATCCCTTATTTTCCTTATTAAAGCAGTTACTTTTAGAAAGACGTGTCGTGTAAGAAAAATAAATTTGATTTATACGAAGCTGTTATGTAAATATTTATTTAAATAATAAACATTTTAAAACATGCCTGCTCTTTTTTTTTTTTTTTTTTTTTTTGACAGAACCATCAGGTGAGTGTGTGATTATATGCTCTCTATGTTTTTATTATTCCATAAAAGGTCAAATTTAGTACTGACCCTTCAGTCATACTTTGTTGTGTTGATCATCAGTGACACCTTGTGGCCAATGTAAGAATTTGAGTGTCAAAATGTTTTAATTATTTTATCACACATTATTTTGCAGTGGAATTATCTTCAGAATATGTATTGCTAATGTATTTATGAAATACAGTAACTGATCATGTATCTATATAAGGTCAAATGTGGGAAATGTCAGGCTGTTTTCTCTGTAGTTGCAGACACTCCCCTCTTAGTGCATTCCTCGACGCTCCTGTCACAACATGGGCCAGCTCGATGGCAACTTCTGAGAAACAAAACAACCTTAGAACAACATGGATACTTCCTCCGGCAGAGAGTGAGAAAACAGAGGTCTCCGCTCCTCCTTGGAGATCTGATCAGTAGAAGAAAACAACTGAGCTGAGCCTCCTAAGGTATCTTTAACACAACATTCACCTTGGCCTTTTGACTCTTACACTAAGATCATCTCGGTCACCTGAATCTCCTTGTGAGACAAAATGCACAGCATGTTTAATATAACCCAGAATCAATAGAGTTGATTTGGACTAAATTTAGTCTGGATCCAAAAAGTAAAATAGGAAATAAAAGATAAAAACAACATTTGGAAATACACACTTTTATTCTTACACAACAATTTAAATAGACAAAGTTGTCACAGCTGCCACAATGTAAACCATAAAACTGTTTATGCTATTTATAAAGGTCAGGTTATCTTAAATATGTCTTCAGCTATGGTTACTTAGTCAAAATCAAATGTATTATTTACACTTCAGACACTTTTACATATACAAAACAATATTAAATCAAGCATCACACTGATCAATTATTGCCAATTTCTATAATATGAATATAACCTGTTTCAAATTCAGTTGTTCTATGACTGTTTAGAAAAGAAACAGCACCATTTTGACCTGAACTCCAGGCCAAACCACCAGAGCTGTGACCATGAACTGACCCGTTCACTCAGTGCAGTGGGGGATTGGCCTTGTTGCCTGACATCTGTGGGGACTTGATCTGTTTTAAGAGTTTTAAAACAAGATTACAGTAATGCTCTGGGTACCTGTTATGTTGACAGGCAACCTATAAGAGGAAAGAGCTGCTCTGGAGTGTGCGTGGCAAATACACAATCAATAATGTTCACTAATTTTACACCGAACATGGAGCATAAACTGCATCACAAGCTCTGAACGTACATGGTAAAATATGAAGGTTGAACAAGGGTTAAACCATTGGCTGTGACTCGTTACACATTCGGCAGTTACCTCAAATGAGTTGACATATGATAGTGTATTATGCCAAGGCTATGGCAACATTAAAATGTAGGCACCAAAGACAAGATAATATACTGTAGCCCAGCAATGTATGTGTATTTTGAGAAGAAGAAGTCCTTAGTCCTTGATTTATGATTGTATGAAATATTTTTTTTAAAGCTAAAAGTAATCCTTACAGGATGGGACAGTGTTCACCGCAAAAATTGTACAGTAAGTCCAGCACATCAGGCTCCTGAAGGCTTCTGTTAACAACACCCTGACCTTTCCCAGGCTGCACCACTACAACCTCACCATCAGATGGAACCTCTATCAGTGGGTGCACTTTGTTATCCATCATCTTAAAGTCGTTAATACCAACACTAGGCAGTGTGCCATTCCTCTCTGCCCACGTTTTGGTGTCCTCAGAACTGTCTTTTGTCCGTATGACACTGTCACCGCTCACGCTGCCCTTGCTCGCTGTGCTCAGGTCATCCTGACACACGTCTGAGTCACTAGCGTGGGGCAAAGAAAAGTAGGTACACTTTCTTGAAAGTAACTTTTTAGTTTCTTCCACTTCAGACTTTGTACTGAAAAGGGAATACGGAGTGCTCTCTTCTGTATCCTCACACATTCCTTCATCTTTGGAACAGTTTTTGTGTATTCCAACTGGGTCTGAAACAGACTTTCTCATCAATGTGTTCTCTCTTAAGAGCCATCTTCCTTTATCAATAGGGACACTGTCTCCAGGCCCAACTTGCGCATTAAAAGCAATGCATCGTGTTGCTTCACTTAAGGTGTCCAGCGCATTAGTGGAATTGAAGTAAGACAACTCAGACATCGCTTTGGACCGGGCCATGTGGAAAGGAGAGAAAATGCTTGAATGCTCTTTCTTTTTCTGCTTGGGTGCAGATGGGGGCCTTTCACTTGCAACCTCGTTAATATTAGCATCCTTCTTGCCATACAGCCTTTCAATTGTTCTCCTCACAAAGCCTTTAGTGATGGATGTCCGTGACGAATCATCTTCGCCACTGGACAGCTCGCTTGAAGTCTGAGACTGATAGCCGCCACTAGGTGAGGTCTCTGCTCTTAACTCGGACAGTTCTGATCTGTTCGGGCTGGGCAAACGTCTCGGCCTGTGCTGAATATCTGCGGAACTCTTTGCCAGGAACATTTCTCTGATTGACCTCACCCTACTGCCCTCGGGCTCTGTGGTTATAACGCCACTGCAATCGTAGCTGAAAGATAATGACGACTGAGGGGCTGATTGGGTGCTAAGAGCTGACTGAGATGGGGGAGATTCAGAGGATAATTCCTCAACATCTGACACAAGAGGGACATTTTTTTGTGAAGCGGATGTATTGGCGCAACTTTCTGTAACAGTTTTTCTCTTCTGGGCATCAGCAGCTTTCTTTTCCAGAAAACTCACCCTGTCTGCGACCGACTGTGATATTATGTCTTCAGACTGATGCTTAAGATTTTCCACAGCCTTTTCACATTTTGTATCTTCAGGCAGTTTTGCCATTGCAGGAGCTTTTTGATATTCTGCACAGCTCTCCTTTACGTGTCTGTCCATATTGGCATGTTCCTCCTCTGAGCTGGACTCTTTGTCATAGCAGCTTAATTCTTCCTCAGTGGAGCTGCTGATTTGTTTGTCTTTGACTTTTGGTTGCTCTACTTCTATATGTTCTTCACAGCTGCTGTGGTCATTCCCACTGTCCTCTTCTACATCAAAACTATAATGCTGTGTCAAATTTTCAGACTGTTCTATCAAGCTACTGCTGTCTTTAATGATATACGAATCCTGACTTTCTATCAAATTGCTTAAATCTCCTCTTACAGTATTGTCAGCATGAATGTCCTCATCTTCTGAGATAACCTTGTCCTCCTCTGTCTCTTCTCTCAAAGAGTTTAACTCTTTACACTTTTTCATGTGTTCCTCATGATCTTGCTGATCATTGAGATGTTCTTCCTCCACGCTCTCCTGTTCTTCCTCAGGGTCAGACAAACTTTCCTCAATGATAACCTTTAGTTCCTTACATTCAACCTCTAGCTGCTCATCCTCTGAAGAAGAGGGCTCACCCACGTCTGAGTTACACATGCTTTCGTTAGCACTGGCATTCAGTCCCATACAGCTTGTTTGACTCTCCGGATTTGCTGGGTTAGACAAGGCATCTTTGTTGCTCAGCTCCTCACGTTCAACCTCTGGATGCTCTTCCTCTGAAGAAGAGGGCTCATCCACGTCTGAGTTACACATGCCTTTATTAGCACTGATATTCAGTCCCGTACAGCTTGTTTGACTCTCCGGATTGGCAGGGTTAGACAAGGCATCTTTGTTGCTCTGCTCCTCACATTCAACTTCTGGTTGCTCATCCTCTGACAATGACTGGTTTTCACTATCTGGGCTGGAGGTGCTTCCCTTCCTGCTGGCATTCAGTTCCACATAGTAGTTGGTGCTTGGTGGTTCAGAGTGACTTTCAGGGTTGGATAAGTCACCTTCCCTGCTCTGCTGTTTTATCTCCTCACATTCAACTTCTCGCTCCTCTTCTGAGCTTTGTTGTTCACCTGCCTCTGAGCTAGATACACTTTCCTTAGAGCTCACTTCCTGCTCTAAATCTTTATTGGCACTTGACATCTCCTGCCCTTCGTCATCTGAACCTGACTCATCATCATAGGTAAACTCATTCTCAGGAATACATATGCTTTCCTCACTTTGCCTACACTCCGTATCTTGCTCCTCTACTTCAGAGCTACAACTCTCAGTGCCAGTCATATTTGCCTTTTCTTGGTTTAATGTGTCTTCATTGTGGCCTTGTTGCTGGTTTTCCACCCCCTGATTCTTTTCATTCACTACATCCCTACATGTCTGTGTGTCCTCACTGCTCTCTTTCACAAACATTACTTGACTGCAAAGCTGCCTTTCCTCAGATATCCGTTTGACATTATGTTCAACTGGTGGTGGACATTTGGCAACACCATTCTGCCCATATTGATTGTCGACATCTTTAGTTCCCTGGTCAGTTGGAACCTGCTTTAAATCATCTGACACATTTTTAGTTTTCTGACTGGCTATCTCTATGTTGGATTGTTTGAGCTGGTTAATGTCTGTGAATTTTTTAATGATGGAACTCACATCAACATTAGTTTTGTCATCTTGAGTTACATTCTTGACATTAACAGCCTCATTTGTGGAGAGATGGAGTATATCAGCATCACAATTTTCCTCTGGTGACAATTCCACTTTTTCGATAATCCTGGAAGACATTTTTTCTTCATTGTCACTCTCACTTCCGATATCCACCGAAAGAGAAGCCAGTTCCTCCTTAAGTGTCTCCGGTATGTCAAGCCCACCCATTATCTCATCAATAACATTTTCCTCAATGTCACAGTCTTGTTCAGGACTAGCCCCAGGTATAAAATCTTGCTCAGAAAAATTTGGTGTTGAGCTGCGACTCTTGCATTTGTCACTAAGTTCTTGAAAGCCCCTCCAGCTTTCCAGGAGCTGTTTCGAAGCTGACTTCTGTAAATCAGACAAACTAGTTTTTAACTTGTGGGAATCTTCAATGCTGGCGATTTCTCTGAGGGAATCAATCATTTTTAAAGCCTCGGCACAACTGACATTGTTTACATTCAGCCCATCCATATTTAGGTGAGTTATACCTTCCTTTAGGGTCATGACGGACAAGAACGCAAGGAGCGCTTTAGATGATGAGCCAAATGTAGAGGCCACATGAGAGGAGAAGTCAGGCAAGCTGTTTGACTTTTCCAGACATGATCTGCGTTTGTTCTGTGTGATTTGTCTAATTGACTTGATTGAGTAGCAAATTTTCTCAAGCACAGGTTTCATGTTTGGCTGGTTTGTGATGTTTAATGGCTGTGGCATTATTTGTGTGTCTATCATGGATTTGTCTTGATAGGCTTTTGTAAAGTAATCTGTCTCGTTCAGCTTATTGTCATCACTCTGATCAGATGTTTCTGATGTTTTGTCCAGCTCAGCGGTTGATTTTATTGACTGTTGTGTTTGGTGATGCTTACTTTTGGATGGCATTTTTCTTTGTGTCTTATTTGTAGGCTCTGACGCACTGTCTGAGGAGAGGTTTCTGAAGAGCAACTTTCTATTTGACTTGTGTCTGACAGGAGGTGACACCATGTCCAGCGATTGAGAATATGGAGAAGGTCTCTTTTGCATTTTGGATTTATAAAGCTTCGGCTTTCTCTCAGGAGAGGGGCTGGCATTTGGTGTTGCCTGTTTTCGTATTCCAATATTTGGTGACATCGTTTTATCAAGAGGGTGGTTATGTAATGATAGTTTTGGAGAGTTAGGAAGTTCAAAGGAGAATTTCTTTGTTTGGGGTGTCCTCTCTGGAGACGGACTGGTCATGAGTTTTACTTTCTTCACCAAGGGTTTAGGTGATGATACCGGAGTTGATGATGGTGTTTTAATTGCTTTTGCCTCTTTAAATGGGAGATTACTTGGTGTTGGAGCCTCACTTGAAGAAATACTGTCCGATGATATTTTCTCTTCAGATGTTACACTAGTTGGAGATACAGAAGTATAACATGATGGACTACTCATCAGATCTAACATCGATTGCTGTCTCTCTTCTAGTTGGGTTTTGCTTGGATGTCGTGTCTCTGTTGAACAGATGTTGTTTGGCAGCACATTATCACCCACTGTGTTGGTGGGAATAGATGATGTGCTCATTTCCAAGGTGGCATCACTACATAAAGTATATTTATCCATACAAGCCTTTCTGAGAGACATTTTCCTTTCAAGAGATAGATTGCTGACCAATGGGGCCCTTTTAATAGTTTTTGGTAATTGTGCTTCCCTCAGCGAGAGAGGAATGTCAGTCTGAATTGATGTTGTCATTTCCACTGTTTGGTCAGTGGGTGACTCGGCCTTGTCAGATGTAGGACTGATAGATAATGGATGATTATCTGACATTTGACTGCTCACTGATGAGAGCCTGTATAATGGGCTGCTGGCCACTGAAGGTACATCCACCATGTAGTGTTCAGCATTTGATAGCTCTGGTTTTTCAACAGGGCTTTCAGCAGGTGGTGGTGATGGTGACGGTGAAGGTGGTTGCTCCATTGAAAGTGTATTGGAAGGTGTTGCCTTTTGAATTGAGATTTTCATTGGTCCTGATTTATCTTCCACTTCACTGCCTGATGGTATTTCTGTTGAGGCCATGTTAGTTAGTGGATTTATTCCAGAAGAGATACCTTTTGAGTGGGGTTTTATTTCCTCTGTGTTATTCTGAGCAAAACTATTGCAGTTGTCTGTATTTGTAGAGATGGCATGACTATGAACAATTTGCTGCGTGACTGTGGTAGTCTCCACTGATGGACCTGATTTGTTTTCAAAGGACTGGATTCTCTGTTTGACAGAAGTTCCTTGCACATTCTCAGGCGGTGAGTCAGTTGGGAAAGGTTGACATGTTGGCATTTCTAATTTCTCACAACACTTTACCTCCTCTGCAGCAGTGATCAACCCACGATTATTTTCTGACTCCCCAAACATACCATTTTCTGTTTGCACATGAATAACTGCCTCCAAGTTTTTACTTTCCACATCCGGGTAGGCAGTGGGGTTAAGATGGGCTTTCTCCAGCCAGTTCTCTACATATTCATTAGTGACAGAGCTGGAGGAATTAAAAGCAGGCAGTGACATGCTTTCGCTGACATCATAAGACTCATTTTTGTTCTTTTTCTCCTGATGTATTGATGTCTGACGTTTCAGTATTCCCCGCGGCTGGTTCACTTCGGTGGGAGAAACATCCAGCCTGCTTGTTTCAGGAGAAACTGTCTCACTTATATTTATTTTCTGTGGTGATGGTATGTTTAGGTCTTTTATTGTGTTGTCTGATGATTGTGAGCTCTTTGTTGTAACACCCCCATCTCCATTTTGTGTCGGCCTCTTTTTAAGCTTCATCATGCTTTTTGTTGACTTTGATTTATTCCCATAAATCCTCTTAATGAATCCAGCACTGGAGAAAGTTTTCACTTTCTTATGTTTCTCGGTTGCTTCTGTTTTGTTTCGCCTTTTTCCTGGTGACATAAGCCTATGAACGTGTAGGTTGATCACTTTGGGTTTCGAGGATACCCTCCTTTCTTTATTAACCTCTCTTTGTTGTGGCTTCTCTTTGCCATTAGTGGACTTTGGGAATTGTTGCTGCCTTTGGAAATTTGTTGCTTGAATTGCATCAGTCTTAAGTGACGGCAAGGTTAAATCAGATGTTACTGACATGCTTTCAGCCCTCCAGATACTAATGGACTCAGAAGCTGTCGAGGGTCTCCAGAACTCGGGTTCAAATTCATTATTGGAGGAGAGCTGTCCTGTTTCCGAAGTAGCTGGCCTACAAAAAGATGTAGATGCTCCATGTGCGCAAAAGTTTGCAAAGAAATTATCCTGGCAAGTCTGCTGTTCATATATGTGTAAGACAGTTTCAGTGACCTCATCCTCGCTGTTTTCAACCTGCAGGATTTCAGTCATGCTAGCTGAATTGAATGTGGATACATTTCTACTGTTTATAGTTTTGGCATCCACAGAGCCAAGTCTTCTGGGTTTAGGTACTGGTCTAGTGCTACTCTGCTTCACCATGCAGTATTGCTCTGTCATGGCTCTATTTTCTGTTTGTTCTCTGTATGAGTAAGACCCAACCATACCCTCTTGAAACCTGTCTGCTGTCACTGATTTTATGCTCTCCAAAGAAGCTTGCTTTTTTCTAATTTGCTTGTGTCCTGGGGTTGGAGCTCTCCTAGGGGACACCACATCCATCTGTACTTTGATACTATCCTCTTCGTTACTATTTTCACTGAAAGCTCCGTTACCCAGCGATGGTGGATCCTCATCATTGTCGTCTTTAGTCTTGTCCTTTTTGATGGTGTCGATGGAGGAAACTGAGTTTTGTAAATCCAGGGAATTTGATTTAGGCGAGCAAATCTCCTCTGGCTCAGGCTCCGGTAAACAGGTCGCATTAAGCTGATTGGCTACACTGGATCGTGTCAGGGTGGTCGTCCAATGGACGGTTTCCTCTTCCTTAATTGTCAACCGCACCTTCATCTCCACTGTCATGCTGCCATCCTGGTTCACTCGAAAGGACTTCTCAATGTCGTCCTCAGTGGGCAGCAAACAGCCCTGCCCCTCAGCTCCATCGCCAAGGCTGGTGTCACCCTCCGTTTCTGCGACTGACTCCATTAAACCGCTTGACTCCAACTCAATGGAGTTGGTGGGGTTACTGGGTAGGTCACATGAACTTTCCGCAATGGAGTTATGAATCTGATTCACAATGTACCTCTCCGACGAGGGGGAGAACTTTCTTGACTTTGATGAATATGATAGTGACTTCTTTTTACCTTTTTCAGTCAGTAAAAAGAGCCAAGCAGGTAAAAAAAATGTTGAAAAACGAAGTAAAAATGTCCAAAGATTTCAGACAATGATTGAAGAGGATAGGCAGACAGTTTTAGAGGATACCCAAGAAGCATGAAGGGAGAAGAAAGAGAAAGAAAAGAAAAGTTAGAAAGATAGTACACACATTCACAGCTCATGAAGAACAATAGCTGGCAGCCGCATAGACAGTGTATGTAGGTCATCTATGGTATTATGCATAATATCATTGCCTCAGCACTTTCCCAATCTTCATCCCATGAGAGCAGGTAGATTACTGCAGATACTCTGTATGTGTCATATGAATAAAGGCCCATTGGACTGACACATTGTTCAATTTGTAAATTCAATTAACTAAATAAAACAAAATTATTGCACAAAGATAGTTCTTTAGAAAACGTACGGTTTAAAGCCTTCAGTCTTCTGAGACCCGTTCGGTTAGTAGGCAGTCGTATTGGGGCTGGTGATTTCTGTGCATCGTAGTTTGCAGACCGGAAAGGCTCCCGGCCTGCAGCCACTACAGTCCCAGAGCACAATATCAAGCCTGGGAGACCATCCACCTACAGCAGAAAGATAAATAAAGAAATGTGTCACTTTCATGGCATTTAACTGTATTTGCAACAGAAACAAAAAATATTTGATTCTCAGTATCTCAGGGAGTGATATAATTGAGGATTTCTGTACATGCGTGTATGTGTATGATAAGTCTAAAATTGATGTTATTTGATAAAATAGCACCTTTCAATACCACAAGGCTCTCAATTTACAACAGATCCTTGAGCTAAAGCCTTACAGTGTAGTATCCCAGAATGCCGTTCTAGGTATTACAGTGAGTAGCCAAAGAAGCTTAACACTTTCCCTCCTCATGTGACAGTTATTACAGGCAGGTTTAAGTAAGTCCTTTATGGGTCAATAATGTTGTTACCAAAACCACAAACATGTACGCTTGCACAGTATTTTAACAGTTCATTTTAGGTAACAAAAAATATCCACCTGTGTCTTTACAATTAAAGTCAGTAAAGACAGTCAGGGTTTGCAAGATGAGGCTATACTTGAGTGTGTTTTTAGATTACAGATTAGGCCGTTTAATTTGTCCCACAGTCTTTCAGTATTTGTTTGATTTCTTGGCAGGAGGAGAGGAGGTTTGGTAGATATATTGTGTTTTTTTTAGTAGTTTACCAGTCTGTAGTGCTTGTAAAATCCTTTTTTCCTCTCATAAATATACTGCATTGTACAGTTTCTGTTGTATTGATAGAGGAGAACACTCACACGTCTGCCATCAGGTGTGTGTAATTTCACCACATGGAACTGCATCAGCTCTGAAATATATTCCAGGATAGATTCAAATGTGGGTGTAGTCCTCTTTTGAAGCAGCACAATGATTTTGACTGAGGGGTCTCCATTGCGAAAAACCAGTAGCCTCTTTGGTGTGCGTACAACCACGGGTTCCTGCCCGTGGAAAAATCTGGCCTGCTGCACTGTCCGACGACGTGAACTAACAGGCCGGGCGTGGTACCAGGGCGGCAGCTTCTTCCTGGCCAGCGCCAGGTTAATAGGTTTTACCTTACGGTTGTCCGAACAGATGTAGGATTTCCCATCCTCCAGTTCATCCAAAGTATAGACTGCATGAACCCCACGAGGGGTGGTGATGTTCCTCACCCCAAACGGCAGGGGAACCTTTTTAGACAGGCTGTCCAGGAGCGCATCGAAGGTTTTAAAGGTACGGTTGTTGATGACCATACGCAGACCATTGAACTGAGGATCTCCACTTTTGTAGAAGCACACCCGCTTCGATAGGATAGGGTCGATGATGCTTGGGTGGCGTGCGGTGCCAAAGGTGTGCACACTCCCTGATGACTGGTCAGGGGGGATCCTCCGAAATCCTGTCTCACTCATCATCTCTGATTGTCTGCAAGGGAAGAGAGAGAAAAGTAAAGAATTAGACAATTAGCAGGAACATAGAAGAAGCCTCTTTTGTCCACTATATGTTTCTCAGTTGACATGTATCTCAAATCCAAGACGTAGTGTGTGCACATGTGACAGAAATGGTGAATGGTACCATTATGATGATTCCCTATACAAAGCACAAAAACGTTCTCCACTGTGTCATCCACAACATTTCTAAAGGTGCCTCTACACATAAAACACATCACATTTTTACAACAGACAATAAATAGCCTTCACAGAAATCTCCTATTTGTTTTGTTGAGCTTTGAATATACTGTCTTAGAAATGGTTAATACTGGAAACAGTCTAATTCCTGTCAGTGATGCAACAAATAATCATGAGAAGATAAAGATCAGGTTTGGCAAGTATATGATCATAAAACTGTTTAAAGTGACAACTTTAGAGTCATCATAGGACTTCTGCAGTTGGGTCAACACACAACATAACACCATGTTCAAAACAACTTATTTACGATGAGCAAACAGCTGAATGACGTCTTGCAAACATATGTTGTTTACTTCGTACGATTGCGGCCATCAGGTAAGTTGACCTGGTGTCTGGGAAACCTGGCACGTGAATGACATCTTCAATTATTCGATTAATTATTTGATTTCCCTGATTAGCAACACACAGTAAAGCATTTCACAAACAATACAGACATGTTTAGCACATAATTCTTATTTACCAATAATTACTCAGTATTTATTTTAGCATAATCCTCAAAGTGTGAGAAAAATCTCACACTTATCTTTTATGTCAGTGTCATCAGAAACATTACACTATTTCTAGCAGAAACCCTATTTTGTATCACATAAGTAACTCATGTCTCAACATGCTTGAATCAAAACATTTAAAACTTGGAATAATTACTTTATTGTCAATTTCTCATGAAAAAAATACATAAGAAATAACCAGACATGTTTTTTATTAATTAAAACTGATCACATTGTTTGTATTAAAAGTTTATCAAAGACATTTCAGATGTTTTACTTAGTATTATTGGTCATTGTAGTTAATAATAGTAGCTACTAGTAGTTATTATTCTGGTCCATAGACCAACTTTAGATTTTTAATCACATTTTCACACACACATTCATTTAGGACAAACTACAAAACAAAACAAAATCTGGTGAACATTTTATGCCACATGGTGTTTCTAACACTGTAAATGTAGCACATAACTGTCTCCCTACTATACCAGCAACCATGAAACAAGTTAAATAAATTCAGTGAGTAAACAAATACACAGTAATTCAAATTCAAAATTAGAATTTCAAAATGAACTCACCTACGTCAGCATCTTGAAATTCCCAACTGTTTCGAAAGGACCCATGAAATGTTATTCCGTGCTCTACATCATGACTGCTGTTGAACTAACTGCACAGCAACAGTTTATTTCGGGAGACACCATCATGGTTAATTTGCTTAATCTTTGCTCAAAGTTAATCTCCACTGCAAGGAAATCCTCTTCAGAAAGGTGTGTCACACACATGCATGTAGAGCGATCATAACAAGCTGAAGGAGTGAACTAAGGACCTGAGAATATTTTACATTAAAATAGACCTAAAACACATTTATTCTCTTCAACTCTTCAAAGAGCTTTAGCCTGTTGCATAACAGTAACAAACATCTTTCAGTGTTTTTGCACTAGTGTTTTCTTCTTATTTATATTATATTATAATATTATATTAAGACTTAAATAAGAGCAAACACTGCACATGCAGGAGGTTTTACAAACTGTAAAATGAAAGCATTGTTTTCTCCACCAGTGGTAGCAGATGGTGATTGGTGTCCAGTTGTAATTTTCATGCAGGGTTGTAATCTCATTGAGGACCTCTTTAGGTAATAAGGATTAAGAGGCTCTTTATTTGCAGGACCCTCAGAGAAGAGCACCTGTTTCCAATGGAAGATCATTCCCTCTCCTACGTCTAAATAATGAGAAAGCAGATTGATTATGAATTAATATGTTGTAGGAGAGATTAGCTTTGTCTTTGGAGATTTGTTTTCACCCTGTGTGATCTGAACATACAGTGTCTGACAGTATAAAATAAGAAATCTAAAAATAACAAAGATTATATTAATAGCAACCACAAGTACAGACATCTATAGTCCCTAGAAAAATACAAATAGTGCTTGTTCTAAAAAAGACTATTAAGTTTAGAAGGGTAGTGGAGTCCAGTAGATTAGTTTGAACGGTATTACTGGGGGTATTAGCCGGTCACGTATATGCTTAACCATGAACTATTACGAGTTGCATAACAGTTACCAAAACTGAACTGAACGGAGTCTATTTCTGTAGTGAAAGGGATTAGTCTTCAAGGGATGACTTCATTCCACAGTAAACCTGCGGCTGAAGTTGAGGAATCAAAGGAATATACAAAAGTTATCAGGTTTCAGCTGAGTGAGAAAGGACAAAGCGATGACACTGTCGTACTGTATAGTTTGCTGCTGTAAAAATATCTCAGGTGTGTTTGAAAGAGACGATATGTGCTGTAGGAAAGAATTCCTGCTGAGCCTGACCAGACAGAGATTCAGGAATGCCACAGGAGGCTCCCATGTGCCTAGCCCATGACCTGTTCCCAAAACAACAACGAGCACAAAAATGTGAAAAATCCTTTAAAGGAAGCTGGGGGAGACAATGGAGGAAACCCTCAGAGTAAACAGGTAGGCCTGAAGCCTGCATGCCCCTCATTCCAGCCCTCCACTGCTGAGATAAGAGAGGAGCAAATGTTGAAGCAGAGCGGGTAAAAACAGCTGGTCACACTGATAGAGCAGCACCGATCCTGCCAAACATACTCGAATCAGGCTGAAAATAGGCCTGAGCTGGAGCTCTGCACTCAAAGTAGCATGACAGGTAATAGCAACAAATGTCTGAAGCTCCATTTGTCACATAACCTTCCACGTCACAGAGTTATAACGAACCAGCTGGCGATATGAACACTGTTATTTTTCCTTCACGATTACACGTGAAATCACACGCCACCATGACTGAGATATGTCTCCGCGTTCCGGCTGCATTGCCACCCCTGCCATGCTCTATTTTTAAGCCCTATACTGCAACTAATTGGCGCCAAGTTAGATTCAAACCTATGCTGTTAATGGGAAAAAATGTGTGATATGTTTTGGCCCTTGTCCCCTTTCTATATTTGGCCCAGCGTCCTCTATGCAGCTGCTCCTCCAGATCTGTCTGCCTGTGTTCCCATCAAACACCTCTCTTTAGTCTGCATGTATTGCCTCAATTCGAGAAGCAAAGAGTCTCTGTCACCCTCAGTCAGCTCCTGCTTCAAAGGGCAGGAATACATCGGTGGCTACATATAAAATAGCATTAGTTTGCTCTGATGTCGTGCCACATTTAACCTCTGCGGTGTCATTTTACAATAATGTCCAGCTCCTTTTGTAGCCCTTGTAAGAACTGGTTAAAATTCCAAGCATTGCAGCTGTCAGGAATTCAATTATAAGTGATACAGCTGACCAACAGCAGCTTTAAACATTTACTTTAATTAAGAACTAGGCAGCTGATTTTACAAATATTATAGATTTTAACATTTTCTTTCCCCCCAAACCCACTTATAATTCTTCCAGAAATTTTAAATATGTTCAACAATGTTAATAAATTCCATTTTTCCTTTGGGAGCAGTTAAGAGTGAACTACAAAAATGTCGCCCGGCAGACGCTGAGCCAAAAAATATGCTTACTATTCCAAATTCCAGTCAAGTTACATGATGTTACATCTTTTTTCCGACCTTTACTTCCACTGGAATTCCCAGATTTTGAATGAATCCCTGCCAAACAAGACTCATAAGGTCACGCCACCGCCCGTCCCCTCCCCTCCAAAACCCCTCGCACAGCAGTCAGAGTTCCCCACCCCATCCATTTTGAGCGCTCTGTATCAGCTGTGCCAAGCTTTTAATCTGCCTGGTGACATCCCAGTGTTTCCTGCATGGGACAGAGAGAGAGATAAGCACACTCCTCTGTGCGGTAAATCACTCCACACTCCCACTCGTTCACTGATATGGCTATTATTCAATTAGGCTGCATTCAAACTGACCATGATTCTTGTTAATTACAATCAGAGACGTGGGTGTCGTTTTCATATTATTTTCATTTTCTTTCTTCTCCCTTCAGCAGCCGCTTTAATTGTTCAGTGACATGACAAATGTGACACACAATAACTTGTTTTTTACCACCAGTGGTAGAAAGTAACTAGGCACATTTTGAAGTATTTTACTTTTTTGAGGTGCTATATACTTTATAAGGTACGTAAAAAAAGTAAAAATTTCTCTGTAATCTAAGAAACAAGAACACAGACACTGATACGAAGAAAAGGCATCTTTACTTAAAGGTCACAGTTTGCCTCTGAATATGTATTTCGGTCTTTGTTTACACAACATTTATGGGCTATAATTTGATAAATTCTATGTTTTTAAGCAGCATTAGCAAAATACGCCTCATTTTAATACATTTGAGTGCCATCACAGATGTAATGTTAGTGAAACAAGGGATTACCCACATAGCATCATCATAGCGTCACTTACCCACCGAGCTACTTTCTTGAAAAACAAAACTTTTATAAAAACTGAGAGAAAATATGTGGAGCTCTTCCTACATTACTATACTTAACATATTCTGCTTGGTGACGCAAGTTACCGGGAGCTAGTTTGGAGGTTATGTTAAAATGCTTAAAGCTGGGTTCAAGTTCAGGTTTCTTTTATTTGCACATGGCCAGGCTGGTGGAATTATTCCCAGTATAGATGGAATAGCTGTAACAATACGTCACATACAACATTTTATAAAACAATCATGATGCAGTTTTTATATATTACATTTCCCAACAGCGTATAAAGTACTTTAGCTCCACCTCGGTGAACCATAACAGTAAAACGCTGCTCAAAAAGCTAGTGCATCAAAAATAATGATCAAATAATGTAATATATCACTCTGAATGTGGTATTCTGCACAATGAGTACTTTAAGTACATTTTGCTGCTAATATGTTTAGTATTCCTTCAGTATAAGTATAGTTACACGCAAGACTTTTTTTGTGTTATTGCTTCTTTCACCTACCTGTAAGATCTGAATGTTTCCTCCACTGCTGTTTATTGCTGAACATAAACATTACTGCATCTAGTAGTTCAGTTTTATTTATTTCTTATTTTCTTTTCTTTTATTGTAACCCTTTTTTTTATAAGAATAGTCTCTTGACATTAGGGTTCCTCTTTTTTGAGAGTCCTTGCTGAAATGATAGGACAATTTAAAGGCAATCATAAAAGCCACGGAAGTGAAAATCTGTTTTTGTTTGGTGTGGAGCAACAGTTTTCTTGGATTGAAAATGATTTTTAAAAAAAACAAACAACAACAACAACAACAACAAAAGAATACAGTATGTGTACACTTTGTTTCAGTTTCCAAGTAAAGCAGATGGAGCTGACTCATTTTTAAAGCATCTACAATTACTGTATGTGTAATATCGATGCCCACAACAACAGCCGGCAGCACCAAATCTGTGTTGGCTAAACCAGAAGCTAACGCTTCATCAAGTCCTGTTAATGCTCTGGCAAGAAGGAAGAATGAGAACAACCAACCACATGCATTTACACAGATACTTTCTTTCACAATGCTGCTACACATATGAACCCAAATGTTTCTTTTTGTTATGACTAAAATGTTATTTTTAACTACAGTTTGTGCAACAAAAACCTGCTTTTATTCTAGTCTTTTACAATCCAGTCCATCCTCGTGTTCCTTGATTTATTTCCCCCCTTTGTGCAGCAAAATATGATGGAAAAAAAGTGAAAAGAGTGGAAGAAAATCTCAAAATTGCATCTTTTCATTTAAAAAACTACACATATGCATGCATGCATAAAAGTAGAGGTAGTCAAGGTTAGACTTTGCAGTGCATACTTTGCATCATTGCAATATGTTCCCTCCAAGGTACTGAAAATTAAAGCATCAGAGGCAAAATAGCTTGTCAAGCTCTGCAATGCATAAAGTATAAAGGCGATGGTTAATAACGTCTAAACTAAGATACTTATACCTACAAAATGATAGACTGTGTCTGTTGTTGAAAGCTCCTATGTCTATGAGGTGACTTGTGACTTGTCTATGAGCTAAACTGTAACAGAATACTGTTATGTTGACTGATGCGGTACTTCATCTAAGAAAAAAATGTCTTTTGGTTCATTGTTTTAGGGGCTCATGTTAGAAAAGCTTAAGATTGAGCTGATAGCAAAATTCACCCTCACAACACAGTTCATTACAAAAACAGTAATGAAAATCCATCTAAAGCATTCTCATGAGTCTTAACAATTGAAAATACAGCACAAAAGAGCAAAAAACACAACAAGGACAAAATACAATGGCAGGTTAAAGAAGGACAATATGTTTCAGCACTGCAGTGTCTTTTGAATGTCTGCAGATTGTGAAGGTACATCAGTAACTTGTCCACTCAACAGTAATATAAATACTGATATGTACAGAATGTGGACTATTATTCTCCAGAGGGCAGTGGCAGGCATGGTCCTCCTCACCAAAGGGCTCATACCACATGGCTGTTAGCTTTGCAGGGCCCGGGCGGAGGGCCAGTCCGCTGACGGGACAACCTGGCTACGCGCGACCCAGATAGCAGCCCGGGGTGAGGAGTGATTTATCCGTCTGTGCTCGCATCAGACAACCTTCCTCTGATTAAGGGTCAGTCACTGAGCAACAGAGCTGAGTGGAGTGGAGAGGGCGAGACAGGCGGCCTCCCTGTTTGAGGCACTGGCATCCTGACCGCCGCACAAATGGACTTTCCAGACACCGCGGGCAGCACATGTACTGTACTGGGTGCCTACAATGAAACACACATTTACCAGTGGACATAGACCGGAATTTGCACGTAGTCACTATTTCTCCTCTCTGTCGCTTTCATCGACACTGAATAACACACATGCACACTTGCACACACACACACACACTAAAGCCAAGATAAAGACTTATTGTGTTGGCCTTGACATTCTCTCAACCCAACAACAAAAGGATGTGGTGAATCTGAGTTGTCCACTGTTTGACTTGTCTGTGTGGGCTGTTAAAGATCAGTGTTCCTGATATTCAGGGTTCACAAACAGGTTACTTCCCCCATCAATTTCAGTGGAGATGGTGTCTATTGTAACATATACTGGAAGGATATTCTCCAGGGGCGAAGAATACCCATGATACTTTTTTATATACTTAGTTTTTTTTATAGAAACATCAGGAAGGCAGTCTACTCAATCTTGCTTAATAAAGTAAAGATACACACTAGTTTGGGGAAGGTCATAGGGATTGGTTGGTTGTAACATTTACAGTCCTTTTCAATATAAAAATATCTCCTCTAGTTAAACAGCAGCTCTCCTTATTGGCACTCCACACCAGATTCAGTCACCCCCCATACCTCATCTCACCTTTGACGGTCAGGACATCTCCCTTTCCTTCTAAGTCACTAATCTGGGTGTTAGGTTTGACCCTCAGCTGGCTTTTGAAGACATCTATCTAAAACCTCTTTCTACCAACTCAAAGACAGATGCAGAGAAACTTGTCCGTGCCTTTATCTCCTCAAGACTGGACTACTGCAACGTGCTCTTCACAGGGATCCCTGGCAGGAGCATCCAGGAGCTCCGGTACATTCAGAGCAGCGCTGCCAGGATCCTGATGAGAGGTGCGAAAACACCAACTTATAACAGCAATTCTGTTTTCATTGCACTGGCTCCCTGTCTCCTCACATACAAATCCATCAACGGACATGCGCCTCCCCACCTACAGGAACTGATCATACCACAAACCTCCACCCGCACCCTCAGATCTACCAGCAGCTTGCTCCTCCGGGCCTACAGTATTAAGCTTCGCACCACGAGGGATCGAGCCTTCTGCTCTGCACCATACATGTGGAACAGCCTTCCAAACCATCTGAGGGCGGCACAGACCCTCGACTCTTTTAAAAAAGGCCTAAAAACCTTATTAGTATTTTCTTTATGTTGTGTGCTCTATCTTATTTAAACTGTAGCACCTTGAATTTCACTATGAATGAAAAGTACGGTACAAATTAAATGTATTATTATTATTATATTTAAAGTGACGTACCAGTGAGGTAACTGAGGTTATTATAATGTTGTCACGTGTTTATGATGACTTGCAGTGTGCCATAACAAACCATTCAAGTGACGTCTTACAACACAAGCAATGGTAGTAACGGCGGCAGAGCCTGAGCTCGAAAAACCAGGCTGTGCGTGACCACAGCGTGACCTCTGTCAGGGATTACTGGGCCACGCCACCTCACTTGGATCAATATGGGACTCACAGCAGGCTCACATGCTCTCACCCTCCCTCACTCTCGTACATTTTCCCAAGGACTGTAGAGTGACGTCGCCCCGCAACTCCAAGGTTAAACTATCAGTGGTAAATTATTTATCCCCACCAGTAGTACATAGATGAATGCAGGGAAGGGACATAATATTACATAATCAGTCATTGATTATGTAATAATTGGCCAAAATGTAAAATAGATTTACCTTTAAAGGGTCTGTAAATGTCACCAAACTCGTTTGGTGGTAACTTTTTTACATTTATATGGTAAATGTGGCATATTACATTATTATTCACAAATAAATTAAAATGTAAGAAAAAAAGAGTTATTACACATTTAAACATCATAGTATCATCAGGGCCAAATGTGGCCAGATCAAAGGCCAATCAATATGATGACAGGACACTCCTACTACACTATCTTGGATTTTATTATGCAAAGAGGTGCGTGGAATAAGAGTTACAGTTAACATTTTTAAAATATCACATGCATTTTTATTCTATTTGCAAAAGTTTTTACGTTAGTGTAAAGTTTGTTATCACATTATAGGTTTTTTATAGACTCACACCTGGTAAAAGTTTAATTTGACAGTGAGCTTCATGTAGTCCTGTGCACAGCTGACCCCTAGTGGCAACAACTGACAGTACAACTGACTTCTCAGCAGCCTCTGAACCATTACAACAACTGTCAGATGAAGAAAACATGAAATTTCACTTTGTAAAAAAAAGTATATAATTTCTGAGAGAATGACTGTTGCTGGTTATTTTCTGTCACTAACAGGACAGAGCAGACACACAGAGAGGAGACAGGACCTGCTGAGGGAGGAACACACTGTCAGCTTTTGGGGAACTGGAAGTAGACTGTTTGCTGTTTCAGTGGAAATGTGTTTGATATTTGTTTGAAGTTCATAATCCAATAACATGAGCACAAATACACTTCCTGTGTAAGAGACAGCTCTCAGACTGATTGTGTTATTGCAAAAGAAAAATACCAAACAGTGTCTAGACAGTGTTGTGCTGTAGTTTCACTCAATTTAACATGTTTCAATTAAAAAAAAAAAAAAAAAAAAAAAAAAATCACAGCTTTGGGTCCCAAAATTTTCATGACAACAGAAATGAGATAGTTGGGAAAGTATATGTTTATTATTCTATTAAAAGTACAGTATCTGAAATACATATCAATACATCAATCTTACAAAATCTCCCATCCTTTATCAAACAACATGAGGTCCTGAACCAGGAGAAAAATGGAGAAAATTGTGTGCAACAGTTAAATCGCCTAAACTGACACCAACTCAATTTGCAGCCAACTAACTTTTACACAATGTGGTAAAACATTATTATTTATCTATTAATTAAATAAAATGAACTGATAAAATGTAAATAAGAAGAAACATGTGAACTATAAACACGTGCGCACACACACTCATACACACTCACAAAAACAATGAGACAACAAAGGCGGTTGACCCGGGTCATGACACTCTGCCCTCTCCCCCTTTATTTAGACCGTATTTTTATGTATTTTTATTTTTTAGGAAGTCCTACCGGTGATCCCAAAATGGTGTGAGTGGTGTGAATTTCACAGAGCATGGTTTCCTCTCGGATAGAGGATGTTCCCAGCCAATCTTTCATGGATGGAGCAAACAGGAGTCATCGGAACGAGGAAGTGGGGACAGGTGCTCTCTGGAAGATTCAAAGATCCACAGAAAGAAAAAAAAAAAGCAGAGACAATAGTCCACATTTATCATATGAGCTGCACATCTGAGCCTCTGAGTATTTTTACTATTATTAAATTGATTCAGTTTCCAATCTTTAATCAAATTAATCTGTGGTTCCAAACCTTTTCTGTCAGACATACCCCCGGCCCTGTCAAATCAACTCCTTCATTAATAAAATCATATTTGTCAAACATCTATTCATTACTTTTAGCAAACTATTTCAACTGTTTTTGCATTAAAATCAGCTATTTCCACCATTTATTCATAACTTTTAGCTATTTCAACCATTACTTACAGCTATTTCTACTGTTTATCCATTACCTTACCTATCCTTTTTAAAAGATGTTTCCATTACTTTAAGCTACAGTGTTTCATACTTTTAGCTAACTATTTCAACCATTTATCCATTAATTTGACTTGACTTTTTATCAATTACTTTTAGCTAACCAATTTTTTATCCATTACTCCTAGCTATCGTTTAAAAACATTTTTTCATTATGCTACTTTTAGCTATTTCACCATTTATGCATTTAGCCCAGGGCTACATTTAGCTAGCTTTTTAAGCTATTTATCCTTTACTTTTAGCTAGCGTTAACTGTTTCAACAGTTTATCCATTTCTTTTAAGCTATTAAATTATTTCACCATTTATATAAACTATTTCACCATTTATCTGTTACTTTTAAGCTATTTATTTCAACCATGTATACACCACTTTCAGCTAAACGTCTCTGCTTGCTAACTAGTTTTCATGCACTCTTGACATGTGGTTTGACAGTGTTAGAGCTGAATATAATGTATGATATATTTTGGAATTTCTATTAATTTCTATTCTTTCAAATTAGCAGAAGTACCCCTGATTGGGAATCACTGAAATAAATAATCTGTTTGAAAAATAATGTAGGATTTAAACTATAGGATGAATGTCCTTGGCTTTTCCCTTCCTGTTTGACAAATTGCTGCTACTTTCTTTTTTACCTTAGTTAGTCATTAATAATGTTTAGTTAGTCACAGCGCAGGGTGTTCTTTGCTACTAACAGCATTGCTCACTTTCCGTACGTGCTTCCTAGAAGGGAGGTCCAAACCCAACAGGGAATTCTCTAACGAGAGGCCACAAGTCTCAGAGAGAGCAAAGTGTGCGCTGTACTCTGCCAACACCTTTTAGTCTCACAAAGAAAACATAGTGCAAAGGAAACTGACTGCTGATGTAGTCATCTTATACTCACTACCCGGCTGGACACGAGCTAAAAATTGTCCTGAATGCCACAAGGGAATTCAAACAAAAGAACGGGAGAGAGCCGAGCTGATCAGGAGAGGCCCGGAGTTGATTCAGCTCCCTGAGTCAATTCCTGACTGCGAAACAAATGTGCCAGCCAGCTTGAAAAATGTTCTCTGGCACGAGATAGCCATTTTATAACCAGCCACTAGCCCTTTGTTTTAATTTATTCATTTGTGCTGCAATGTTTTATTATATCTACATATGTTTACACTATATTTTACTATTAAGCCCTTTTTTTGCTAAATCAGGTATTAAACTTTGAATTCTAATTTTCCCCATTTATCACTTTTATGTGTCCCCTCAGTTTAGAATAGCCTAAACATTACTTTGACTTACACTGCCATACCAGGCTACTGTATTGTCCTTTTTTCAGCACTTCTTTGATGCTATATCGCACTTATTTTGTGTGAAACGTTCAAATCCATACATCAATAGGGATTTATATAGGTGAAACATAACATTAAGCAGAAAAATCGAGCAGACATACTGAATTGACTGATAGCCTGCTGATGTTTGGTACAAACCTAAATTACAAACATATATCTCATGAAAAACTACAGTCTAAAGCCTCATATCAAGCAGAATTTAACCAAAAGTAAAAAATGTATGTGCACAGTTACATTCTGGTACTTTGTACTCATGTAGGGTTTCTTTATTTGTTGTGTTTGTAGGTGAGAGTAAGTTTTTTTCTCATGGTATGATGATTTAAGGGCTACACTTTTGGAAAATGTCCATCATTTCTGCTGAGTTCTTTTGGCCGGATGATTATATTTAAGAAAATTGAATTGTGTTTTAAAGAAGGGAACCTTTTTTGTGGCAGATTTTATTTGTAGAGCCTGGAAGAGGAGCCATAAGGCTATGTTTCTTTCTGACAAATGCTTTACCGAGCTGCGAAAGTATAATAAGACCATAAATAACATGACATAACTGACTAATTGTTTTCCTGCACATGAGGAAAGGGTTTTGGGTTGAAGGGGTAAAATTTTCCGCTAGAAATAAAAAAGGCGCGCTGATTGCAAAGCTGTAAAATCGTGTTGCACCTTATGACACTGTAACACTGCAGCTGTGCAATAAAAATACTTCAAAAACCATTTGTGAATAATCCCTGTGAATTTTGACACGGCAGCTGACATCCTGGCACAGAAAGTGGGGGTACCTGTTCGATATATCTACTCACAAGACAGACTATTTATAACCGCATGTGACAAAAAGCAGAGCTGGAATCAGAAGAAAAATAAACTATTGAGTCACAGCGTTGACTGGAGATTGACTGGATCTGTGAAACTATATATAGTGGGAGCACAACTGGACGGTGGTGTGACAGGCAGAGACCATAAAAGCTATCAGGGCCAGAGAGGGACAGCATATGCCTGGGATTATGAGCAACCAGCCCTGCTTTAGACAAGGGACACACCCTCTCCTGCAGCTGTCTCGCATGCTGTATTTGCAATCTACTATCAATGACTTAATCAGTTTGGGCCCTCGCAGCCTCTCTGTCTCTGTCTCTGAAACCGGACAAGAATCTTCAGCTCAACTAGTTTGCAGAGATTGTATTTATGTGTGTTGCACTGGGGGGAATTTATAGAAAGAAAAAAAAACAAACACATTTCAAACGCAGATGCATGTTTTGAGTTTATTTTATGTGCACACGTGTTTTGCTTGTCAGAGTAACTTGAGACGAGGCACGCATTGTTGGCAAGTAATGCCTTACGTGACACAACACAAAGAATACATGAGTTATCACTGAAAAGCTGTTTGACTTTTGCTCCTGTCTGTTGTGCTGAAAGTGCTTGTTATTCGAGATGAGTCTATAAAAGGTCAGAAAATAGTATATAAATTACCATCATAAGATCCCAGAGCTCAAGGGAACGTCTACAAATTGCTTGTTTTGTCCGACCAAAAAAATCCAATATTCAATTTGCAGTGATACAAAACAGAGAACAGCAGCAAATCCTCAAATTATATATTTTAGAAGTGTCTTCTTTGGAGAAAATGGTGTTTGCACCTGGAGTCAGCTGATCAGTGGGTAGAGGCTATATTTTCTGTAAATTTAGTGTTTATTCAGCTTGTGCATTCAACCACTGCTAATATAACATTATAATGACTAATAAACCTCTAACATGCTGTACCGTGTTCGCATCTAAGTTGGTCAAATAAAGCTGATCTTGCTGGTTTGTTGGAGGCTGAATGAAGTGAACTGCAGCCGACTTTGCGGGTAAATGAAGCTGTGTGTTTGTGAAAGGCAGCTACCTGAGATGAGATTAGGGCAGTGCCATGATTAAGTGCTGCTGTGTTAATGTAGCCGGCCGTCCTGCTGTAATCTCTGAGTGGCTCTCTGCAGACCGCTGGCAGCGAGGCCCAGGGACACACACACACACACGCATGCACGCACGCACACACACACATACACACACACACACACACACACACACACACACACACACACACACACACACTAAAGCAGCAGTGGGAACACCATGAAAGCCCTGATTTCCTGGGCTTTGAGCTCTGCACTCTCTGCTCTGACTGATTTTCTTGCTCTCACCTGGAAACATCTTGGCGCAGCTGCTTAATGAAAACGTATCTGCTATAAATGAGGAAAAAAAGGCACAAAGAATTTAAGAAATGCTCAGTTTGTAAGTAAAGATCATGCTGTGGGAAATGTGCAGATTGTACATTTTGTATATGAACATTTAAAAATGTGTGTTTCTGTATTTGGTCTGACATGATTATGACCTGCTTCATAATTTGTTTTATATTACAATATACCTATAGAATATGTTTTTTGTAGATATACAAGGTTAACATTATCAACAGTATAGTATATAGTATTGTACAGTATACAGTATTGTACTCTATTGTGTACTATTGTATGAAATCTGTATGAAAGTGGCCATGATACTGAAAAAATACACTTTTTATGTTCATATGTATGATTTTTTTCAGTTGTACATTTTACAATATATTTGTGAAATGTTTAGAAATTGTGATTTTTTAATATTTAGGATTTTAAAAAATATTTAAATACATTAATTTTCATATAAAGTCTTTGGATCTTTTGAAAGAATATTGTAAAACAGTAGCCCGGCTGTATTTCACTACACATATTATTTGAGTATACAAATCTTTGAATATGAAATGATCACATTTATTTAATTCAACAACAACAAAAAAGACAAAACTCAGCTATAATCATTTCACCTCCACCTGAGTAAAAGTCTCATTGATAATATCTTTTTTTTTTAACAACTTCCTGTGTCTAACATAAACTTTGGATGGCCAGATTCACTCAGTTAGCCCCATCCTCGTCAATTAGCCCCGATCAATTAGTGTGTGGAGATAATATCATGGCTGACATGGGGGGTCTGCCTCTCCTAAGTCTGTGCAGGTGACCCCCACCCACTGGGCTGATGCCTCAGGGATCCTGGCCTGAGCCTGTTGTTATGCACCCATTAGCTGTAACAACAGGGAGGATAAACCTGCCACTCAGCTGCAGACTGAATTTAAACACATTCACGCCAATTACAGTGGATTCTCCTGCACGGCCTGAAGGGAAATAAGTCAGTTTAGGTGAGAGGGAAGTAAGAACACGTAAAAACACCTTCCACCCATTAGGCGTACTTGTCTGGAGTAAAAACACTCAGAAATTCATGCTGAGGTAAAAACAATCATAGCTGTTTGGACACGAATAAGACACGAAATTTTCTTGACTTCACCAAGAGCTGACATCACTATTACGACCGTGGGAAGAACCAGAAATATTTACCTTGAAGTCTGGCCGCTACTTTTCCTACATAAGGGAATATTTCAAAACATTCAGCATGAACAAAGCACATGAATATACACCTCTGGAACATGTTTCCTCTGAAGTGCTAAAAATGGATCGTGAGGTCAGGGTGATTGACCCGTCAGAGAAGAACCTCTTCCTTTTAAAATAGGAGATGTCTCTATTTATAAAATGGGACTCTTTCTCTGCTATAAATACATTGAATTATCCTGTCGGTTTCCTTTTATCTCCTAAAGATGTTTACCTGATAAATTTGATATATGATGGAGCAACAGAGGCATTAGAATATATCCACCATGAGCCTTTTAGCCATTCAATATATCCCCACAGAAATAAAACCTGATGTCATTACTATCTTATTATAAAGCTGGAGGATGGATATTGTATGTTCAGCTGTGAAAATACACAAAATAGAGTGTCACCATTGTTAAACAGAAGTGTAGTAACCACTGTGAATGTTAATGGCCTCAACCATTAATCAGAAAAGACAAAATCATTTACAGGCAGGATGTCCGGAGCATAAACTGCGCCCCCATGCTGCGAAAACAAGGCGCCATGTGTAACTCAGACGTTGAGATTACCTCCACACTGTCCGGGCCAGGAAGCCGGGTCAGAGTGGAGAGACCGGGCCCTGCTTCCAGGTGAGCCACTGGTGCTGCTGTGAGCCCATTCAGCTCCGTGTGGAAGTGGGAAAAACAAACAGAGATAGTTTGGTGTAATCCAGAGCCAACACAGAACGAATAGTAAAGAAAAGTGAATCTGTGCTTCAAAGTTTGTCACCTTTTTTATTATTCAATTACTGATCAATAAGTAGTGTCTGCTGTTTGATTTAGAGAGTAAAACATACCCTAGACAAAGCTTCATTTTTTCTGAAATTTAAAAGCATGTGAAATAATAAATACAAGAGAAGATGAGTATATTTGCAAACATTTATTTCTCAAAAGTGCAAAAGTATAAAAAAAAACACCTTCAGTATATACACAGATTTTAAAATAGTGACTGTACAATATTTATTATCACAAAATGAATTCATATCCCTGCAAGAGAGAAAGTTAAAACCAGTGTTCATATTAAAATATTCTATGGCTTTTAAAAACTGTTCTTACACAGATACAGTACAACAGTCTTCTTCAAAGCTGCATTTTTAAATCTCATGGGCCTTCTGTTTCAGTAGTGATTAAGTAAAAAAAAATAAAATAATAAAATACAAACATTTTTGTTCAAATTTAGCTACAGAGATTTGAGGTCAGATCAGGTGTCCTTGCAGCAGGGCAACAGGCGGGCAGGAGGTTAGGAGTTGTTGTAGCTACAGTAATACACAGCTGTGCTGGCGTCTGACAGCACCGATGATATGAGGCTTTCAGGTCCTTGCATGCCAGCCTCGTGTGGCCCGTACGGCAAACCTGTCATGTCCGCACGCGCTGAAGAGGAACTTAAATACTGCTCAAACTCACTGCGGTCCACTTCAGCCAGCAGCTCAGAGTGGTGCATCTGCTCCATGCTGTCTGCTGCTGAGTGAGGGTGGGAGTCAGGCGGCGGGGAGAGCTGTCCTGCCCCACCAGGATGTCGTTTGGGGTGGCCGGTGCTGCAGTGCTGCGTGTAATACATAGCCAGAGGGTTGGGGCATCCCATGTAAGAAGGGGGAAGGGCAGACTGAGGGGCCTGCTCTGGAACTGAGCCTGGGTGTCGGTGCAGGATGGGGGTGCTGTGGTGGTTGGAGAGGTGGTCCTGGGGTTGGTACTCTGCTGCCTGGGAGTGGTAAGCATAAGCAGGCATCATGTGGCAGTCGTCCTGTGAGTGTGGAGGGAAGAACATGGAGTCTGACTCTACAGCGTCCAGCGGAGAGGTGTCAGGCGTGGGGAGGCTGTAGGTCTCAGAAGAGGGGCCTCCAAGAGCCTGGGCGTCACGGTAGTGGCTGAGAGGCTGTGGAGGAAGCTGGTAGCCGTGCTCGTGGTAGCCCAGGCCCAGACTCTCCACACACATTCGGCCGTCCCCGGGCATCGACGAGGCCTGGTGATCGGACACGCCGTGGACCAGAAAGCCAGAGTCCAGCCTCTTAATCCTCTTCACCTGCTTCCGCCGCCGGGGCCGATACTTGTAGTTGGGGTGATCCTGCATGTGCTGAACCCGCAGCCGCTCGGCCTCCTCCACAAAGGGCTGCTTTTCTGTGACAGGAAGGGCTTTCCATGATTTCCCTGCAGGTCAGGAGGAGAGTGCACATCAGTGATATGTCAGCAGATACTGTATGCAGCCTGGTGATGCACACAAAAATAGCTTGTTGCCATTTTAGGGGGCAGGGACAGGTTTTTGAGGTTACATCTGTCACTTAACTCATACACAGTCATTTGTAATAACATAGTAACATCACCTGGTGTTCAACAATCACTGCTTTCATTGTTGTTAGTGAGTAGAATAAGAAAATCCATTAAACATAATAAAATTACAACTACCTAACACTGAGAAACAGCAAAAGTATGGAAAAATAATAATGTGGTAATCACCCACATTATAATAACTGCCATGGAGAAACATGTGATTGATCAGAAAAAAAAAGTCTTTAATTACTTACCCAACATTTTGCTCAGCTCCGCGTTGTGCAAGTCCGGGTTTTGCTGCGCCAGTCTCTTGCGCTCATCCTTCGCCCAGACCATAAACGCGTTCATGGGCCGTCGGATCCGCGGTTCGCTCTTCCCGCGATTCTGGCTGCCGGAGCTGGACGCGCACGGCTCGTTTTTCACCTTGGTGTCCCCGAGAGGACTGAGAGGGTCGGCCCACTGGCAGTGTCCCATTCCAGGCATCATGACTGACATCGTACACCTTGCCTGGGTCTGATCGTCGCTGGCGTAACCCGCATCGGGACTACTCATCTCTGTCCAGCTGGGAGGTTTGGAGAGCCAGCGGACAGCTCGCAGCTCAGACACACACTACAATTGATAACAGCCTGCGGATAGATCAAATAAGTTATCAGGACAAGTTCAAATGTTTCTGGCTTTCAGACTGGGATTGAAAATAATTAGTCACATCCATTAGCCGCTTCTAGGAGCCGCGCGGACTGAAAGGTACCGACTACTCAGTGCTGAGTGTGAATGCTGGTGCTCTATAAACGCACAGGCAGCCAATCACCATTTTGGTGGGAGTGCCCACTACTACAAAGGTGTAAAAAAGTTGAGAGTACCCCGCCTTCGACCCTTGTTTGGAGTGGTGAGACCATCAGAGTACAGACGAGATTTCAAATGATGCAAAACTCTAAATGATAAGAATCTGTTCTCGTGTGTACAAAAATTAGATTGCAACAAATTCTTCCATCAGCACAAAGACATTATTATAAGACATCGATCCTATAAAGATTTTCAAAACAGAAATGTTGTTAAGTAAACCAAAGTTTTGGGGTGCAAGGGGATGAAACTGAACTCTTCAATCCACAATAACGTTTATTTGGACAGCCACAGCCCGCACACACTCGTCCAGTTTTAATTCTCACCCCTGTATTAGACTGTCTAAATGCTCAGACACCAATACAATCGATCACCAGTCTGTGTATTGGGCGCTTAAGTGTGTTAAAATCTTGAATATCAGGTTTACGCGTGGAGTTAACGGCTCCCTCATTCGCAACTTTACGCACGGTCGTCTGGATGGAGACTGTCTTTGATTGCGGCTTAATGAGACGCGCTGGACAAAAGGCGTTAATTGAGGATTTGAACTTGCAAAAGTGAAATCAACAAGAGTGTAGAAAGCTTAAATAAACACACCCATTCCAAAACTTTCTTTTCAGAGACAGATTAAGTCTCTGACAAGAAGACTTTTGTGATACTGATGTGATACTTTTGTCTCAGGTTGTCTAATCAGTTTCTGCTAATGCGGATCCACTGTCGGTCTGGGATGTTAATGAACCAAATAAACAGCTGACTGATTAAGTGAAGGGAGTAAAACAATCTAAATTACATTTTCTGACAACATTAATGAGGAGAACAGATGCAACAAAAAGCCCAAATATCTTATATCTATGTCTTTTTTTTCCATGAGAGGAATAATGGTGTGAATAGTAGGAATAACACTGAGCCTACAGTACAAAAAACAAACAGAAAAAGAGCAAATAAAAGAATGATAATATAGTTAACGTGTAGGATTTGATCCCCCTGCTGTTATACCTCTTTCAATATGTGACTCATAGCTTTATAGGAGTATTTCACCTAAAATATCTGAACATTTATTGCTTGCACAGATCTCATTTAATGCTCTTTCACGTCATCAAATTACTTACAATGCTTTATTTTTGTTTAAAAAGTTGAAAACAAGGCCTTTTCACTGTACAATTATTCTTTATCTATTTATGCCCAAAAAATTGAGCCTTGAGAAAATTTCACATTTAGCTTGAAGTGAAACTTTTGGATTTCTGCACGGATAAGCATTCAGCCAGATGACATCACCCAGTAAAACATGAACTCTTATGACACACATGTAGAAGTTGGTTTATAGAATGTTTCCTTGTTTTTGGAGCAGCTGTCACTAGCACAGTGATACGAGGGGGGAAAAAGGTTAAAGCAACCTGTTGCACCTATCTCTATTCTCAAAAATCCAAACTTGGTGTGTTTATGTAGGAGAGAATGAATCCTCTGTTTATGGTCAGAATTCCAAACATCGCCCACAGGCTGCAGGGGTTCTTATCAGAGCGAGCAGACCTCAACCTGTCAGCTCCGTCTTTTCTCGGACCATTCCCATCTCGTTGTGGTCTGTGGGTCCGATACAGCGCGTCAAGCCTTTCCTCTGACACGTCAAAAGGGGCTGACAGAAATATGAGAGATGCTTATGCAACCTTTGCGTGCCCTGTGCAGACACCAGCGGGGACTCCAGAGCAAGCTGGGTGACCCTCCGGGGGTTAGTAGGAGGGTGTTTTGGATGGCGGTCCAGCCAAGCACCGCATGGGACAGGATCTGGACTATAATACTGTCATCGTCTATTTTACCGCTGATGACCTGATAGGGTTTTCCCCCTCCGATCCTAAGAGAGAGAAGAGAAAGAGTCTCTATGTGTGTGTGTGTGTGTGTGTGTGGTGTGTTTGTATGTCTCTGTGAATGTGTCTGTTGACATGGGCGTGGGTATGAGTGTGCCTCTGGCCGCCTCTCTCTCTCTCTCTCTCTCTCACTGTGTGGGAGTGAAAAATCCTGGCTTTTGATGGGAGAAGTCATAAAGTCTGGAGTCGTAGCCACATTTCCTCTACAAGGTGAGGTTCAGAGTCAACCCAGAGGAGGGGAGGAGGTGGTGGTGGTGGGGGAGGTGACACGCCTTATAGCCCACCCCCCCACCCCCCCCTCCATTCCTCCCCCTGTCCCTCCACCAAGTCCCCCACCCCGTGCCTGGGGAGTCTGGGGCTGGGTGGGGGCCAGGGCTCTCGACGCCAGCCTCTGGACTCTGCGCTCAGGGAGAGGTCACTTGGCTTGCTTACACAATGGCATTATCTCAGTTCCAGCCTCGGCTACTGCAGCGGTGAGCACTTCCTGTCCCTCTGCAAGCACTTCCTGTCCTTGGCGTAGCAGCACAAACTGTCCGCCTTCCAAGTGAGCTCTGAAACGCAGTCGAGCTGCTGGCCGCCAGTCTTGCTGTATAAATGTCTGTGGGTGGCTTTCTTGGGAATTGCACAATGTGTTTGCTGGCTCCTTTGTGCTGAGCAGCGAGGCAGTGGTGTTAGTTTAAATCACAGGGACGGAAGGTATATATATGTTAGCACTCTGCGCTGATCCTGCTCGAGCTGCGAAGGCCTGAGCTGGACAAAGCCACAGAAAGGCAAAGTGTTCAAAGAGTTCAAACAATACTGCCAATTAGCAGCGAATGTTTTGCATATTCTGCTCTATTCTTAAAATCAAGAACAAGCACTGAACCCTTAGTAGATTAATGGATTTTGATAAATGATTAATCACTTAAACCATTTATGAAGATTTGCTGCTTTTCTCTTTTTTTATATCATTGTAAATCAAATATGTTTGGGTGTTGGACAAAACAAAGATTTTACCTTGAGCTCTGGGAAGTAAACAATTATTTTATCAATCATGCCCAGCACTGCTCCTCCTGTGGGACATAGCACTATGTAGAAATTTCAAGGACTACTAGTACTATGAAAAGTTACATAAAATATGAACATGTAATAGATACAGTAGATTAGACACTGTGATCTTTTTGATCTTTTTGATCTTCAGCACATACAGAGCAACATTAGCATTCAACTGAAGTCTTGTTTAAAATGTAATATTCAACTCTTGAGAGAATTATCTGGTTCCTTAGCTGCTAAATGCTTCACCATCTAGTTGCAAACATTGTCTGCTGTTTGGTGCTGAGCAAGTAGTATACAGTGGATTTATCAGAGCTGTTTATCTGAAAACACCTGCATGTCGTGGCTACAAAATGAGGCTGATGAGAGCCATAAGAACGAACCAAAACAGTAAAGTTGCAGGCTGTAACTGTGTTTTATATTTAAATTTTAGACGCGACACGATTACATACAAAGCCAATGCAAAGATGCAAGTAGACACAAATTCGCTCTGGTTTGGTGCAAATTGACACAAATACGCACCCGCACGAATTGAACATGTTTCCAAAAAAAAATTGCGCATATTCCCGGGATTTATGAATGTGCTTCATAAACATAGAGAGGAAAGGAAAAAGGGGAGAGACTGGAGGGAAATAACTGAAAAAACAGAGTTTGTGGTGAGTTCTGAGTTCAGTCAGAGGCTAAACTGAACATAAACACACAAACACAGTCGGTGCGCCTGTTGCTAGCTGGCTTACAGCTAACGTAAAATATGTCGTTTGACCATGCACTCCAGAACGACACATAGGCCTGAATCGGCAGTAATCAGCAGAACAACATAATTTGTCCGGCTGTCCAACAGCGTTACAAATCACAGTTGAAAAATAATTATGTTTTACGATGTGACAACGCTGTGGTTAAGGCCTGTTAAATATGCACTTCAGTTACGTCACGTAAACAAACCACGTACCTATCACCTGTGCACTCAAGGTCAGACTGGAGATGTAACCACTCAAGTAAAAGATGGGTGAGTGCTTCTTAAACAGAAAACACACATTTTATATTGTGATTTAGATGTTTTACTGGAAATAACATACAATATAGCCATCAGCAACTTAACCAGAAACTTCCAGCTCCCTGGCGATCTCCCTCCTAGCCAGCTGCTACCTTATTTAGGTTTTTGTAGTGAAATGAGATAACTGTTGAATAAATGTTGGCTTAACTGTTAAGTATTTTACTCTTTTTACTTTTACTTGTATATGTTTACTAAAATAATTACGGTGCTGTACTTCCTATGAGGATTTAGCGACTTAATTAACAGCTATCTTCTGTGATTCCAGTTTCCTTACTGTACTAATTCATTTTTACAATAACTTTAGTCCGACTGTTGTTTACGGCCTGTTTTTCTGATTTGTAATCACCTTCATTGAATTTGTTGTCCAATCCTGTTTTCACAGTTTCACAATTGCTTCTGGTAAAAACCTCAAAGGCAACCCGCTGTCTTTGAACTTTAATGGAAGTGTTATAGTGGCTGTTTTAGCATGTTCCAAGTTCCTAGGCCACACACATTAAACACGTTATACATGTTACACAGCTATACACGGTCAAAAACTTGTTTTCGATCCGAATTATTTGCAGATTCATCTACATCTTAGCTGCGCATTTTTAGGGTATTATTGCACGTGCACAATAAAGCTACCATATGGCGCAATCAACTGTTGTAAACAACAAAAACATATGTTCCTGCATTGTAGCACACAAGAACTGAAAAATAGCAAGTATATACACCTATAGTCTAATCCTCTTCAAAGTATACTCAAACTGTACATATACTGTGGATTAACTGTTGCATGAACTTAAATAATATTAGAACATATGTAGCATGTGATTACAACAGAAACAATTAACCAAATATCAACATGTACCTAAGTCTAAGTGTGTTTAGCTCGCTGCATAGCTGTACACCGAGATGCTTTCTTTATATAATTTGGGTGGCGAATCACCAAAAGTGGGTCGGGAGTTCAAAACATAGGGCTTTTTGTCAAATGAACTGTATTGCAGCATTGTTAGAGAAACCTGGAAAATAAATTGGAAGCCACACAGTCTTAAACCCAACTGTAGAGACATCTGCCATTATCAGTGGTGAGATAGTGAATGTTTAGATTGTCTGATTAGACTATGACTTCCTCCAACACCTGCTCTGGAGAGCAGGAGGTGTTTCAGGATGGGGGAAGGGGCTCGCCAGGAGGACAGAACGAGGAGGTTAAGGAGGGGAACACATAACAGGTGTGCAGGAAAGAAAAGACGAGAGAAACATCTTTCCTGAGATTGATTCTGTAAATAGAAATCACACCTTTTCCCGAAGCTGGAACATTTCAGGTTTCAACACTAATAATGTCACTCAGGAATTTTAAATGAGTTTCTGTTTTGCCATCGGCTGTCAGTCAAGCTAAAGGAAAAGTGTTTAACTAATTCAAAGATGATTTTTTTTTGGTGATTGATCTTTAGTAACCTGAAACTTTCCCCATAAGGGAGATTGCAGATATGAGAGATCATCCACAGGTTAAGGTGGTTAAATTATGTTCAGAAAAGGATGTGAGAGTCTACGTTTGGTCATGTTTTTTCCCTGACTCACGGTGCAAGGCTTTTTGGTCACAGAAATTGGGGACTTGAAATTCTGGCAAATGACGCAAAAAAAAAAAGAAACTGATCACGCTGTCTAAAACTTTACCTCTCACTCACATGCACACACATGTTTTTATGTGTTATTGGTGGTATAGTTTTCCCCCTCCCTCAGGGGATTGCTGGGAAAGTTTCCTTGCCCGGGAGCACACACCCCAACCCTGCAGAAAGGGTAGCAATGGGATGTTGTCTGCCTCAGACAAACGGGGACACAGAGGAAGCCGTCTCCACTCTCGTCTCATTGTTCTGGAGGCGTTAATCTGTCAGGAATCTGCTGGGAATCAGGTGGGAATCTGTTGTGTTTATTGACCGCTTCATTCCACGTGGAGCAAAGAGGACATTCTGATATCTTCGACCCGTACCCCTCTGTAGCACCATCCTGCCTCCCGCCTCATGAAGATGCCCTGATGATAAAACTGCTTCTTGTTTGTCTCTGCCGCTCAGTTTGGAGATGAGCACATCCGCCTTATCTTCTCGTCTCGCCCTCATTCTCTGTCTGTTTTACTAAACCGAAGCCAAGTCCAAGACAAATCTTAAATATGCTTTAAGTAATGCTAACATGAGGATGTTTGGAAACTTTTTGCCACAAGTTGTGGTGACCTCGGGGTTTGCGCGTTGCCAAGGGTCAGCCAACAATAAAACGGAAGCAACAAGTAAAATAATCAAACTCTCTTTCCTGAGAACATCCATAGTTCTGTAGTTTCACTCAGAGGATGCAGCGATCCAAAATGAAATATGTCAATGATATTTTATATTAGGCTTTAAATCAGAGGCATCAAACAGGGCCTCTGTCTATCTATGTTTCATATAGGAGAAAATGCTGTATTTGAAACAATGAAAACACATGTACATTAAAAAAAATCATTATTTAAACTACTATTCATATGAAATACATAGACAATCCGTTCTGGAAAAGTTGTCATTTTTTGTCGACCAAAGACGAAGCTGCTTCCTGTAGTTCGTTCTAGTATCATAACTAGTCTTTATGAGCAGATATCACAAATGTTGGATAGTTTATTTGTCAAAAAAGTTTTAATTTAAGGATAAGTTTTTTGGTGGCATATTTTTCTTATTGTCAACAAATCCCATGAAAAGACCAAAATCAACAATTAATTGATCCTCCTAACAAGTACTGCCCGTGTAGCTAAGCTTGGTGTAGCTTAATAGTTTGTGCCATAGAGGGCCACTGCTGTCCAAAAACTATTAAAAACACATCAATGAGACACACCACTGCACTGGGTAACATATTCCTTTGCTACCATGCTTATTTTTCAATCCCACATACACCATCCTACTGCCATAAATACTCACAAGAGCACCAAATGTGTAAAAAAACACATCAGTGTAAGTAGCTGCTATAAAGATCTGGCAATTTCTTTGGCAAGAAACAGGGTGCAATCTGACGATCGGAAAACCATGACCACCATGATTGCTCTCTAACCATAACCACGCGGTTATTATCGTAACCTTGATGACAAAGGTTCCCTAAACTTAACAAAGTAGTAATTTTAACCCAAACAATGGTGTTTCCCTGAGATAAGAAAACAAATGACAAACAACCTATTAAATTGTTTAATGTAGGGGACTTGTTGGATCCCCGATATCCCAGAATTATTCTTTAACACGAATGTACTCTTGAGCCACTCTTTGCTCTTAGGGTGACTTTCTCTCATATTTAACTCCTAGAACTAACTAGTTCTTTTATCCCAGGGAGAAGAAAGTCTATAAATAGAACTTGTTGATTGATTGATGAATCACCGTTCGTAAGTGGGGAAAGGGAAAACCCAAGTTTCCTCAGTGAAATGAACAGGGAGGTCAGCCACACGGGAGACCAGACTCTTTCATCTCTTCACTTTTACTGGCCCGACCCTAATCCTCCCCACCGGCGACCAGCACATTGTCCTGGCTGAGGCTAATTGAGACCCGTGTTTATCATTTTTATGACTTTATCCATGAAGACAGAGGTACGGTGGGCTTCCTGTTCTCCAGGTTCCTTGACAGACCAATCGCATTATTAGGGTCAACCTCAGCTCCCATCTTGCCATGGCATTGTTTCTACTAGTGCAATGACCATTCCCAAACTGATAAGACTTGTCTATTTTGGGTCTTTCTTTTTTTTGCAGAGAGTGATTTGTCCTTGACACATGCGTATGAGCCTGAAATAACTTTTTTAGTTCTTTAAAAGAGAAAACATGCTCACAGATACATGCAAACATAAAAAAAAACATATCAGAAAGTGAACTGCAGCTACATAATAAGCCACATTTTTGGTTTTTAATCATCAAAGGGTTGAAATTATACTGAGAAAGAAAACAATAACTCGTCCACATCTGTGCCAACAATACTTTTGGCCGGCAACAGAGATAAACACCAAGCGCTCACACAATTCCTGCACTTATTGTACACTTTGTATGACAACATAAGGAACTGCTTCATATTGGTGAGAAAATAAATGATAGATTATGTTGAAGGAGCATTATTGTTTTCCTGACAACCACCAGTCACATAAATACCACAACTTGACCTGGATTTGACCCCCCGCCCAAAGAAGTCCCTCAATCCATCTAATCTGTTTTGCAGCAACATGATGATGCAGGTTGAAGAGATTGCACTTTCATTTCCCGGAGCACAAGTAAAAGGGAAATCAAAACCATATCTAGAGTTTTAAATCAGTGTTTGATGCATTAGTGAGTTAATTACTAATCAGACTATCCTGACTAGGATTTTTGGAAACGAGGGGAGAGACAGTGAGGCCTTTGTATATGACAATCAGGGTGTGAATTGATTCCTCAGCCGCTCAAACACTCCGAATCCTTTCATGTGTGGCCTTTGCCTTGTCGAGGCGCTAAAGCGTCACAGCAGAACAAAACGCCAATACCCCCAATGGTGCTAACAGGACGCCACGTCGGCCCAGGGGTGACCAATGTCGATCAATAGCGTGTGTGATCAGTGGCATCGCGCCTAGCAAGAATCTGGATCAATAGAAGTAGGTGAGGGAGCTGCAGAGACAGAAGATAAGAGAAAAGACCACAGCATCTAGAGTCTGACTTCACTTATCCTGAGGTGTGGTCAAAATAAAATCATATGACTATGGTTATTTTGGTACTTTTTATCATTTTTCCACCACTGTGAGGTAAGGCACATGTCAGTTCTGGAGATTACAGAACAAATACTCTAAAACTACTTTCTAGAACTTCCTCATACACGCAGCAACTTCTCCTTTAACGGACTACTGTCAAATGCTCCTTGAAATGGTTTTCCCCACATCAACTTTGATCTTTAAACTGCCTGTTAACGATGCGTATTCACATTTGACGAGCAGAAACATGAGTCCTTATTCTTGTCTGTTTTAGTACATTAGAGGCTACAGCGCTCTGCAGACCCTTTACTGTGTTGAAGTAAGAGAAATGGCTGAGGAATGCACCGCGTGTTGTTTTCACACAGCTGTGGTTTTATGGAGGAAATGCACTGTGTGTGTGAGTGCTTCCTCCCTGCGTTGTTCCCTTTACACTAAAGCTGTATAGAAACAAGTATCACTGATAGGAAGAACCGACTGACCAGATTCACACATATTTTCTGTTAAAACGTTTCTTCGGGATGAACAAACTTCCCCCCCTTTCCTCAATGAAGGCTCTCTTCAAATTAATTTCAAATTAACTAAAATCATGAAGCAGATGGATTGGTGTTAAGTTAACAATGGTGTGGGGTGGAATAAAAATCTACCTCAGGTGTGAAAACTTAGCTTTCACCTGTCAAAATTTCCTTTTTTAAAGGGCAAAATGAGGGCTGATATTAACATGTTCCAAAAGTACATCATTATTATACAACTTTCTGGCTGTTTTGTCTGCCTTTAGGCCCGTCACAGTGAAATGCACACTATTTTATCAATACATTATCTCACATATCTGGCCTATCTTAAACTTCAAGGAGTTCCTGTGTTTGACTAAACCTCTCTGTGTATGAGTTCTCCAGATCGAGATTATCTCCTCAGTTCATTTACACACAATGGTCAGGATTATCAATATCTACTCACCTCCTACCCCAGGTTATAATGCACCAAAGTCTGCCCTGTAGCCTCACTTTAAAGGAATAGTTTGAGTTTTGGGAAATACGCTTCTTGGCAAGAGTTTGATGAAGTTTGATATCGCTCTCATGTGTTTAAAATGAAGCTACGGAATAAACGAAATATATTGTGTTAAGTAGTCGACTTTAGAGGTGCTGGTGTGGCCTTTAGACAGATCAAGGCTAGTTGTTTCCCCCAGTTTCTAGTCATTATGCTAAGCTAAGCTAACTACGGGTGTGTAGCCTTTTACATTTGAGTGGTATCAATCTTTTCATCTAATTTTCAGCTAGAAAGCAATTATTATTAGGTACAGGTAGGCTATCATTCAGCCTAGTTTAGCTTAAAGACTGGAAGCAGGGGGAAACAGCCCGGCCAAAAAATACTCCTTCTAACATTTCTTAAGCTTAGTAATGAAAAAGTTGTATCTTGTTTGTTTAATTTGGCAAGTTGTGGTGTGTTAAGCTCACCAAGAATCAATTCCAGCATGTAACTGTTGACAAATTGTTAACAATCTCTATTTTGTATGGATTAAACAAAGGAGTTATAACTTAACTTAATTATTGATCTTAAGAAGAGCCAGGCTAGCTGTTTTCCCCTGCTTCCAGACATTATGCTAGCCTGAGCTTTATGCTAAGCTAGTGCCTAGTGGCTCTAGCTTCATACTTAGCACACAGACATGAGAGTGGTATCCATCTTCTCGTCCAACTTTTGGCAAGAAAGCAATTAAGGTCATTTCCCCAAATGTCAAACTATTCGTTTAACCATTGGGTCAGAACCAGTTGTCATTTAGCCTAGCGTAGCATAAAGACTGGAAGCAGGGGGAAACAGCTAGCCTTCTAATAAACAAATGAGTTATAATATATTTATTATTAAACTTAAGAGGAGTTGATAGGTGCACCAAGCCAGGCTAGCGGTTTACTCCTGCCTCCAGAGTAGATGCTAACCTTTATGTTAAACTAGGGCCTCCTGGCTCTGGCTTCATACTTCATCTTCTCGTCAAATTCTTGACGAGAAAGCAAAATAATGTATTTCCCAAAATTTCAAACAATTCATCTAAAGCATATGTTGGCCTATATTGAGAATACTAAATTACTCATGCTTTAAAACATGTAGAGATAGCCTACAATTACACCAAATAGCTGCATTAAAGCCTTTTGGTGTCTTTTTGAGCTACCAGTCACAATTCAGTGATCAATTAGCAGCTGATTAGCACCCCTTCTATGATAACATGGGAAAAGCTCATATCAGGAAGCGCGGGGAAAGCCCCCTCTGATATCATTACAAACTGCATTGAAACAAAAGCTTACTACCTATGCTGACATGCTGCAGTGTGCAAAACAATGGAGACCCAAGAGGACGCTTTCTGCAGCTGAAAAATGGCATCCAGATATTCTGATCAATGCCCGTAGAGTGGACTTTGAACTTTGCAGTAATTGCTGCATATTGTGCAGCAGCAGGTTCAGCTTTTCTGGCTCAATACCATCCAAAACATGTGTTATCGCTGCAGGCTGGGGGAGCATGTGGCCTTATCAGATGGCCTTGTGGCCTTACAATAACACGGGCTCTATCATGCCTTAGCAGACCTGTATCTGGCAGCGGTGTCATAGAACAACAATAAATATAGCTTATAAGCCATGTACATAATGTTACTCAAGATGCTTCTTTGAGCTAGGATGAGCCTTTATGAAATCTGAATTTATATATAGGTAAAATACATGTAATAATGTGCAAAGAAGTAATAGTGACAATTTATTTTTACTGTATGGTTAAAAAAAACTAAGAATTTACTTTATTTTTTATAAAGATCTTCATGAAAAAAGTCAAGATTAAATCAGCTGGAGCATGATTCTGCACATTTTACCAGAAACCAGACTGCGCAGCCTTGACCTCATGCAGTCTCCTGTCGCTGTATTATAAGGCACAGATTTACAGAGTAAATCAAAGCAGACGATTTCCTCAGCTCAGAGGAAAACCCCTCGGAGGAGAATGAGTTGATAATGTCCCAATGTGCCCACGGCTTCCTCTCAGATAAATAAATACATAAATAAAAACACGCCTGGCCACTTCAGATTTATTGTTCCTCTGTAGGCTGTGAAGTAGAGGCTATATTGTTTATAATAAATAAGTCCATTAACAGATTTGGCCCAGGTGTGTGACAAGGGCTCTGCTCCCCCTCACCCCCCGCAGGCACCTAGACCCCAGCGGGGCCAGAATACTTCCATTTAAGGCAGTGATGGCCAAGGAAAAGGGGGACTACAGAGGTTAGTGTTGGTTTGACTGGGCTGAGACCGTGTCACGTTTTCTGGAGTGATAAGAGCCGGAGCAGGAAGCTGTGAGTGGGCAGGAAGGAAGAGAGCTTAGGTCTGGAAGGAGAGAGGGGAGCTGTGGAGACATAAAGAGATGTAGGGGAGGAGAGTGGAGCAACAAAAACAAAAAAAATTAAAAAATCTAAAAGCAAACTTGAATATGAAGTTATTGCAGGTTTACTGTGTGTTGAGGTATTTTTCTCTTTGTTGTGTTTCATGCAGGCAGGCAGGTGGGAGGGAGGGGTGTGCTCTGCTGGGAAACGCAGAGGGAACCTGGGGTCCAGGGGGAAGTGAGTTGATGACTAAATTTGGTCACACTAACATACACCTGCTTCCAGCAATCAAACAGACCACACAATGATGACGATATCAAGCATCAGACTTTTGTCTGTTAGCACCAGAGCTTGCGGTAGAGCGTAAGAAGAAAACGTACCACTGCTGCTTTGCCTAAAATCTGCATCAAACTGTTGTGGTTCAAAATAAAAGGGAAGTCGAGCCTCTGACACTAAATTATGCATGACCATGAAAAACAAATGTTTTTGTGTATCTTGTGTTTATTACTTGTTGTTGTTGTTTAATTTATCATTTTAGTGGTGGAATGTAATAGATGGATAGATAGATGCTTTATTGTCATTGCACGTTAAACACAGCGACAACTGGTTTGGCAGCAATCAATTTAGCAGCATATATAAGTAAGTAAAAATATTAGTACTGTACTTCAGTATAATTTTGAGGTACTTTTATGTGTCTTCTTGTCACAGTGGAGCAACCAGCGGAGACTGGTGAATAAATAGTCCACTACTTAACGTCCCTGAAAAACTACAACTTTTATGGATTAAACGAATGCGATATAACACGTTAATAAGTGACCTTCAGGTGCTGGTCGGCAGTTTTTGTCACCTTTGGATAGAACCAGGCTAGCTGTTTCCCCCTGTTTCCAGTCTTTATGCTAAGCTAAGCTAACTGGCTGCTGCCTGTAGCTTCATATTTGAGTGGTATCAAACTTCTAATCTACTTAAAAAGGCGAATTAGCGCCTTTCCAAAAAATATCAAACTATTGCTTTAAGTACAAGATCTGAATACTTCTTCCACCACTTATCTCTTCTACATTTTTTATTGTGTACGTGCTACAAACTAAATACAGCGATGCAGATGAAAAAAAAGGCTTCTGAAACATCCCATCCATGTTTTTCTTGTCCATGTTAGGGCATAATTCATGAAAAATACAGAGAAAAGAGAAATCAGTCTCACTATAAAAAAGAGGAAAAGAAAAAGCATTTTCCTCAAAATAGGAACTCAACTGTGCGCATCAACAGTGTGACTTGAAGCGGTAGTTAGAGTGAGGTTTGAATTCAGCAAAGATGGACACACTGAGTTGTGACTGAGCTCCAAGTTGACTTTCACCATTTGAGAATTCCCAGGTAAGAATATCAGCAGCCGAGTTCCACCACACACTCATCTTTCCCCCTTTTTAATCAATCTGTTCATCTAAAAAGGATTTCTCTATTTTGAGATTTTAATCCAGCGTCTGAGTTAATCTCTGAGACTCGGGGATTGGTGGAGGGGACGGACGGGGCATCAAAGCCACTCAACTTCAGCCCTGCTCTCACAATTACACCCAGAAGGCATCAAGGCAACCAATAAATCACACGCCTGTAATGCCTCTCAGAAAATTAATTTTTTGAGGCTCGGTCATGTAGGTCAGAGAGTCGGCGCTGGTTCGGTCGATTTCCAGGCATTTTTCAGTCAGATTAGAACATGAAAGGAAACAAGTGAGAATGATGGTCAGGTTTGTGTTTAAAAACAAGAGATCAGCAGGATAAAAACTGTGAGGTTTGACCTTTTGTATACATGCACAGAAGGATTCACACTGTATGATGAGTTTTAAGGGGAACACAGTCTGTCTGACATTACAAAATATATGTAAATGCAGGGCAGCAGCTTTGCTTTACTGTGTTTTACAGATGGTTTATGAACTCTGTATTTGGACGCTCGTTACAACAGAGGGAGCCCTCCACTGGACCTCACAGGCATTACACTTTATCACAGCAGCTTATCTTGGTGGCTCATAATGATACAGTATGCAGTCATCAGCTTTTAGCACTGGATAAATCTCCTCACATGTCGCCATAGAGACAGCAAGTGTTTCAAACAGGGACTCAAAAGTGTGTTTCTCGCATTTCAAAGATGCAAAATTAAATGGGGGCTGTGTTAAAAGTAGAAAACAAAACACGAACATTTTACAGTGCAAATGATTATAGCAGAATTGGACATTTTAAACCTTATTTTAAGGATGTTATTTTAAAAGTTTGTTATATATTTGAGGCTGTATCATCATTTGAAAACAGAAAGCCTCGTGATTGTATGTGTGTAAATCCGGATATAAGTGCATACAAAACAAAACAAAAATCACAGTTTTATCATGTTTGTGCCACTGTAGCTTTGTCACGTTATCATTTATTATTAGGTAATGTTAGCACTTTTAAAAGTTAAAGAGACTACAAACACGTGAGCCTAGTTCAGAGATGTCAACTAAAGTGTAACGAGAAGTTAAATAAGCTGTATGTGAATATATTTATAGCTTTTAACTCCTTTTACTCAGCACTCTCAATACTGAACCAATGGGCGATGCTGCTTTACTGTAGTCAAAGACTTTGCAGATTATGTTGCTTAAAATTCATAATTCTTACATTATAATCGCAGATTTAAAGTCTTCACGTCTTCTTAACATATTCAGTATTTTGTTTGTTCGAATGACGTATTGGAATACTTTTACCAAAGACAGAGCCAGAGAGTCTAGCCTCTACTTGCCCTCTGAGGTCTTTATTAGAGGTCTATTACTGTAACGCTGCTATCAGCTATTAGGGGGTTCTCCCTGGCTGCCACTAAGCAGTAAATAAATATGAGCCTATTGTATTCTTGTAGCCTCACTGTCCTTGCTCTCCCATGCTGAGTAAACGCACACATACAATGGGAGGCCGGACTGCCTTGTCATTCCTGATCCCCCTAGATTGCTCTTCTAGGTCCTCTGCCTGGGAAAGTGGCAGCGGAGGAAAGAGGAAGCAATGAAAAGGGGATCTGACATTAGAATATTTTACAATGTTGCATGACAGAAATGAGGCCGATCTGAAAGTGCTTCTCACTGTTTCTCTGCAGCTTCGAAAAACAATCTGATTTGATGAGTACTGTGATCTAAAATCGTGAACTTGTTCTGGTTGATAGCAGAAGTAGAAAGTAACTAAACACGTTTACCCAAGTACTGTACTTTCTGGTATTTTATACTTCCACTACATTTCATGGTCTTTACATTTGCCTGACAGCTGGAGTTACTGGTTACTTTAAACTGAATGATTTTATATGCTGCATAAAATACAAAAATCTCCATCTTATCAAGTAATTTATGTTTATTATTGAGTCCTAAATGTCTCTTTCCCCCCTCAAACAAGTGTAAAAGTCTGTTTTGTTTAATTTTCATTTCATTTTTCTCTTGATTCTTCTTTATACTGTCTTCTTTCAAGATTTCCACAATTATTTGTGAAACATTCTTGAAACTAGTAGATTTCTGTAGAAAACAGGTTAAAATAATCTGACTTGACTTATTTTAAGAAATAAAGACTTATAGGACTCAGTAAGTGATTAATTATTACTTTGTATGATGGATTTGACCAGCTACAACATTAAAATGTTGTTTACAGGTGAAATCTTCTACTTTTATGTAAGTAAGATTTTTGAATGCAGTACTCTCACTTATAATGGAGTAATTTAACAGTGTGGTATTGTTACCAAAGGATGTGAATACTTCTTCCACAACTTGTTGATGGTTTATGTACAGCGGGCGGTTGCAGACTCTGCAGATAAAAGACAGAAATTGAAAGTTGTAGAGGTTTCTGGCCACCTCAGGCTGCCTGGTGGAGCTTCCTCTCCAGTTTCTCCACAGGAAGAGTGCTGACAGGGTTGCATGGACGCACAGAGTTCCTTGCATGGAAGCAAAACGAGGCCTTGAGTAAAGAGGGTTACGCAGCATTGTACCCATGGGACAGCATTATTCAGGCCTGCCCCTGCCCCGTGGGGCCCCGGGCATGAGGCTGCCAATACCAGGCGCAGGCGGGCGCTGCCGTCCTGTAATCACCGATGACATACATGAAGTAGTTTTCCAGATAGGTTTTCCTGTCCTTCCAGCTGCGAGTGGGGCAAACAGCACAGGAAGAATAACACAAGTTGCAGCCAGGCTCAGGGAATGTGGCCTTTACAAACACAGCACAAATAAAAAAGTTAAAAGGCACACTGCTCTCCTCCTGAGAGCCTCTGAGCGAGGGAAGTGAGACTACGTCCTGAGAGAAGGTCCAACCTTCCTCAACACCCCCACAGACTCAACAATAACCTGCCAATCAAACCAAATATTGTTTATTCTGAGCTACCTGCCAGCGCAAGATCCCGAAAAATCAAGACCAGTTTTCTGACATGTCGAGCTTAACTTGACATGTCACTTATCTTTATCTCTCTGCAATCTCTGGGTTGTAGAATCAGCTTTTTCCTGTAAATCTCAATGCTTGTAAAGAAATCCAAAAGAAATAAGAGACCTATGAAGAATTGGTAACCTCTCCGTCTCAAACTTGTAAAGTTTGATTAGTCAAAATCTCTTAGTTGGAAGATGCATTGTAGGACAGAAGATGCTTACTTTTATAGTATGTTTAAAGCATATTTTGGTTGTGATTTGTATTTTATTTGCTCTTGTCTCAATCTTCACTTTATTTCAAACACCTTTGACTGGAACTCACCTGGAGCTGGTTTTATTTAAACTTGATTTAAGTGATTTAAGTGATTTAAGAGCACAAACACCCAGTGTACATAGAGTTCTGACACTCCTTTAAACAAATCTATCTCTACTTGTCACCTTTGTCGCCAGTTTCATATGACTTCTGGTTGAGACCAGTTAAGCCAAAAATCCCCTTTGTTTTATTTGAATAATGTTTAGAGGCCAGAACAGGTAAAAATTTATAGTTATTCATGAGAAAAAAACAAAGATTAGAGGCAATTCTGAAGATAAAAAATGTAATTTTGTGCTGATTTCTCTTCATGTTAAGTTACCTCCAGGTTGGGAACCATTGATCTACTCCTCGGTGACAAGATGTTAAAAAATATGGTGTTTTTTTTTTCACAATTAGCATCATATCATAGCATTATAACCAAAGTGATTTTACAGTCGCAGCTTAGCACACAATGCGCTGCCTTCAGGTGCCACCAGCCTGCTGCATGCACACAGTGCACTACCTGCTGAGTGGCCCTGTGAGCTGTTAGGCTTTTCTGCTAAGTCAATCAGCAGAGGTGTTAAAGACGCCACGTCAACACAAACTAACAGGTGCCCAGTGACAAGGCTGAGGGAGGCAGCGGAGGAGACTGAGGGGATGGATGCCACTGGTGCTGTCATTGTATGGAAATGCTACTGTCACACTCACACACACAAACAGTCACTTTACATAAAAAAAAAATTGAATCAGCTGCATTCAAGCCATTGTATTTTGTTGCATTAATAAAGAGCAGATTCCTATTTTTTAGCTCTTTGATGATCCTGTGCAACCTCTTTGCACATGCACACACAAATGCACACAAACACAATGCACTATTAATACATGTCAACAAACTACAGATACATTCAACAGCTGTGAGAACATTACATATCTCACAACTGACACATCTGAAATGATGTTGTTTGATTCCAGCGAAAAGCGTGCGGTGGTCAAATATCGGTAATGAAAACAATAGAGGAAATGCACGTGGACACAATATTAAAATGCACTCATGTCCTGAAATAGCTCAGATAGGTGCGTCTCAGCCAGGTGGACTCGCACAGTTTGATTTGTTTCCGCTCTGTGTGTGCACACTGTATCTGGAATGATCATTTAAGCACGCGCACACACACACACACACACACACACAAGGATGGAGATACTCATGGACATACTTATAGACTGAGTCATAAAGCAACAGGAGACACTGAGGAAGAAGGTATGACGTTATTTCCACACAAAATAGTCTGGTAGGAATGACACTGAACAAACACGCCACATTTCATTCTGATGATTTGATGTTAAAATACCAAAAATGTGTCATTATAAATCATGATAACATGTATAAATATAATAAGAGACTGTATATTTCACAAACACACACACTTGTGGCTAGTTTGAGGATTGTGTTAATCATCCTCTGAGTGTTTGTTGACAGGAGTGTGTTTGTTGATAGGGTATTGAATCTGCCCAGCAGGTCACAGGGCCACACCCAGCTGCTCTATTCTATTCAGAGTGTCTGTCGGACCCCGTTACAGTAATGGTCTGTCTGGCGGTCACCGACTGTCTGTCTCTTGGCTGTAAAACACGGCTGAGGTCATACTTTAACCAAAGACGTTTTTTTTTTGTCACTTTCACAACATCAGAGTGAAACCTCCTCCTTCTCTGTTGGAATTTAAATTAAAACTGCAGGGGAAGTAAATTCATTAAAGGGTCAGTTCACCCCAAATTACATTTAAAAAAAAAAAAAAAAAACACTAGCCATGCGGATGGTTTTATGTGTTCAGGTGAGATATTGGTCACCAGTGGTGGAATGTAACTAAGTACATTTACTCACATATACTCTAAAGTATATTTTTGAGGCACTTGTGCTTTACTTGAATATTTCCATCTTATGCAACTTTATGCTTCTATCCTACTTCATTTCAGAAGGACGTGTTGTACTTTTTACTCCAATACATTTGCCTGAAAGTTGGAGTTACTGGCCACTTTGATTTTACATACAGCACATACTGCAAAAATCTCAATTTTACCAAGTCATTTTTGTCTATTATTGAGTCCTAAAAATCTAATTTTCTTTTTACTTCATTGCATTTATTCAACAGCTATAGTTACTTAAACTGCAGTTGAGGATTTTACACTCAAAACAAACTGTCTTTACATTTACATTACATTTTATTATACATTAAACTAGCCTGCAGTGTATAAAGTAGTTACAATGAGCTCCACCTTGACTAACTACAACATTAAAATACAGTTTACACATTAATGCAACAATCATATATTTATATATATATGTAAATATCATGAAAAGGGCCATTCTGCATAATAAATGCTTCTACTTTTGATACCTAAAGTATATTTTGCTATTATTTGTGTACTTTTACTTCAGTAAAATTCTGAATGCAGAACTTTTTCTTGTAACTGAGTGTTTTTACTCATTATTACTTGTACTTAAAGGATCTGCTACGACCGGTGCTCACAGCAATGAAAAAGAAATAGAAATGGATGCAGGTTATCCAGAGTAACCAGCAAAGAGATGCTGCTGTTAAATTTCAAATTTTAGAGAGCGATATTTAAAATGTGGAAAAATAAAACCAAAACTAGACACCACTTGAGGTAACTGAAAAGTTGTGTTCACATTTGGGTGAACTGACCCTTTAATAGTCTGCATGGATGCCAGTCTGGTTCCTATTTAGGGTAACACAACTGCTGAGGTTGCAAACCTGTGAGACATACAGGTGAAAAGCCACTGAGCCTCCGTGGCAGGACTGATGAAGTTATAGTAATGTGATAGGCCCAATTAGTGCTTGATTAGGGTTTGAGCAGACTGACACATTTGATTAAACCAGTTATAAGCCTGCACTCATGGGACCACCTAAAAATGATAGAATTACATGTTCCAGTTGCAGCGGGGGAAACAATGCAACCTTCTCTTTAGTTCATCATTTCTTTAGGATAAGAAACTGTCGAGTATCTCACTTCAGGGCTCTTCCTGTTTGAGTTTCCTCCTCTGCTTCAGACAGGGCAGACGTTCCCGCAGGATAATACTCGGATGAGCATTATCAGCAGACAGCAGCCCCAAATTTACCCAAACCGCACTCAGCACAGGAAACTATCGATGACCCTCGTGTAGGAGGTAAGACAAGAAAAACCTAATTATGGCTCACAAAATCTCAAGAATGCTTCAAGTACATGAACGCAAACCTATTTTTAGGGAGAATATAAACTCCAGCTATGTTCATGTCAATACTGGACCTACTGAGTTGGCATATTTACATATTTAATCTATAACGAGGAAAGTATTTTATGGTTGAGGAATGTTTGAAGTTGAGATTCCTCACATTCTTTACCGGTGATAAGCTCAAACATGTGAGCTTTCCGGCAGATTTCTGATATAAGCGTCAGTTCTTGGAATACTTGCAAAAATAACTCTGGAAATAGATGACATAATCCAAAGAAGTCACACAAGAAACATATTTGTCTCAGTTATCAGACTTAGAATAGCACAACCTGAGAATATGTAGCTCTGTATGTTGATAGCAGATGACGTTTGGGGTAAATGGAACCACTAGTAATGTTAAATCAAAGGCTGTTAAAAGAGGAAATCTTGACATATTTCATAGGTTTTAACTTCACCTAATTAAATCACAACATAACAAAAAGTCCCCTCTGGCCATCATCTTGCCTCCTCTACTTTCACTTTCAGTTGTTTTTATATCATTTAATAAACCAGAAGTCCGTTAAAACGCAGCCTTATAAATATTTGAAAAAGTCTCATAAATGTAACAAAGATATCTGGTTCGTCCAGCTGCCGTTTCCATCGCTGTTTATTGTTGATCATATTTTCACCTGAAGCGCTGATATCATCCAGTTGTTTTTCCTTCAGGAAGTTCCTGCAACTGGCCATTAATTGTTGCTGAGGGGCCAAAGTTTGAGAATAACAACTAAAAGTTTGCTGTTCAGGTCACTAAAAGAAATAAAATAACAGCTGAGAGTCAATGAATCAGTGATGTTTTCATATTATGTCACATTAATGTTTTGGAGCACATTTCTGCGTTCCACATTGCAGTGTTTTGCAATATTGTCTTGGGAATTGAACTGACGTCAGATTTCTTCCGCTCATTCAGGTGGCGTTGGATTGCAGCAGGTCTTCACTTTCCTAATCAGCTCTTCTGCTCTCTCCTCCAAGCAAGGTCATCCTTCCCTCAGCCTCTGTACTCATCCATTTCCTACCAACACTTTAAGATCTGAGTTCCATCACTGACTCATAACATTTCCCCCATGAAGACTCATTTCCCATGGATGCAGGCTGTCTTCTCTACTGTTTAGAAGAGCACATTTTAAGTTGGGGTATGTTGTTGTGCTTAACTCCACCTGTTCAAGCATCTCTGGCACTCAGATGAAGTATGTTAGGCCCTAAAAAAAATGTCTAAGAGAGCGATGACATTTTCAGGAAGTCTACAGGAAAAATCACTTTCGGCGTGTGGCCTGTTTGTGTTCAAAGGGAATCATATTTTTTAAAAACAGAGTGATGTGAATGTAATAGTTTTTGAAAATACAATACAATTATTACCGTTAATAGCTTAAGATGTTCATTAATGGGTAGTATTGTTGGAATACAAAGTTTCTGATTATTATTCCATTATATATATATGTAAAATTAATATTTTTCAATGACAATACAGTCAATGATGAGGTTATGTTTCTAATATTAGCAATAAATATTTTTAAAAAGCCAAATTGAGGCACAACAACAGCAACAGTTGTGGACATTGATCACTTTTCATTGTGACCACTGGGGGCGCTGCAACTCCACATTGAAATGAATGGGGAATACCCAGCCAAGAAAACCACAAGAAAAGGATCCAACACCCTAAAAATTGTTGTGCTGCTGCACCAAAAATATCTAGTTTTACAAAGATTGGACTGCAGATTATATGTTTTCTTATTTGTATTTGATCATTAGTCAATTGTTATTTTATTTATTCATCTTTATGCACTCATATATGTAAAAAAAATATTTATTGGGTTTTAGACATTGTTCTTGTTCACAAAAGGAGATTCTTGAATAAAAAAATCTTTTATTTCACTTTAATGAAGACAAATCTATGCAGATTTTTATACTTTTGATGTAAGTGGACATCTCAACTATTTGGTAGAGGCTCATTATTAAACAGCTGTGTGGTCAGTTGAAAAAAATATTAGTTTTTTTTTGTCCAAAGGAACTAAAAAATGCAAAAAACAAAACAAAACTGAGACAAACAAACAAACAAAAATGAACATTAAAGGGGTTTATTCCTTGCAGCACCTGACATGAGTTGGAGGGCTTCAGTCTTATATCTGTCCAGGACAGAGTTCAACCTCGAGGCTCTGACACAGAAAATATGGGGCAGGGAAGTAAACATTCTCCTAAATGGGTAAACATTTGGCAGCCAAAGTCAAATGAGTTTGGAGATATGTCGATTTTTGGGCATATTTTTAGAGCCTTTGTGAAATGTTTTAAAATGAAACAGGAAGTTGGGAAGTTTATGCCTCTGGCGCCCACCCTATTTCCCTCTGTCAGCCAAGAAAGACGTGGGGATGGAGATAAAAACAGTGTGTCAACAGTTTGGCTTCTGCCAAAGGGTGGGTAATATAGCTCCAACATTGTTTAATGTGACAGATATTTAAAATTGTTAACTGGAATGTATGTTTATAATAAAATAATGCGGGTTTTTAGTCGTTTAGTCTGTTAATCTCACAGTTTTTTACCATTTTTAAAGATGCCAATAAGGACATGAGCTTTGTAAGTTGAATTAGTTATTTATTGATGCATTATAATTACAGTAGACAGTCATTTAAGAACACAATTTGTCAAAAACAAAATGCACAATATACACTTTCATCACTAAATTGCACTTGTGTGTGTGATACACTGAAAATAATTTAAATAAATACATCATTTTAGTAGTTTTATGACAGTGAGCGTCCCTCTCTGTGGCTGCTCTGCTGATGGTAGCTGCTGGGGTCCACTGACTCGGGCCTGTGAGGGCTCGGACCCAGGTACTGTTCGAACTCGCTGCGGTCCAGATCGTACAGCATGTCCAGCTGAACCTGCTCCAGGTAAAACTCCAGGGAGGGCCCAGCAGGGCACAGCGGGCCCCCGAAAAACCTGGACTCCCCCTGCTCCACATGTGGAGCTGGAGAGCTGGAGAAACCGTACTGCATGTGCCCGTGCTGACTCCCAAAATAAGGATGAGGCTCTGCAGGGTACGCAGGCGGGTTTGGGTACACCACAGGCTTATTTGAGAAAGCATCTGCTGCTGCTGCTGCTGTGTCTGGGAAAACAGGAGTGTTTGGGTAGCTGCTGTGCAAAGGGGCAAAGTTAGCTGGCGAGTTTGGGAAAGCAGGTGTGTTTAGGAAGGTGTGTTGCTGGTTCTGGAGCAGGTGGGTGAGGTTGTAGGGTACGGTGAAGCCCGAGCCGCAGAGTGAAGAGAGGGCGGCTGGAGCCTCTGCACTCTGAGGCTTGGAGCTCTTCTTTAACTGCTTCCTCCTGCGGGGCCTGTACTTGTAGTTTGGATAGTCGATGGTGTGCTGGACCCTCAGGCGCTCAGCCTCCTGCATGTATGGACGTTTCTCAGCCAGGGACATGGCCTTCCAGGTCTTTCCTGCAGGGACACAGTGGGGTTAATTATCTGCATACACATTGGTTCAGTAAAAACTTAAATGTGAACCATATTCAGCAATTTTATGCCACTGTTGAACTGAGATTAAAGTGGTTAAAAGTAGACCCTGCTCCCCATATGAGAACTATAAACATTTAACATTTCTTATTCTGTTATAACTTAAGCAACTACTTATTAATAACATGTCCAGGCTGTTAAAGTCTTACCGAGTATTTTGCTCAGGTCTGTGTTCTCCAGGTCTGGGTTGAGCTGCGCCAGGCGCCTGCGCTCCTCTTTGGTCCAGATGATGAAGGCGTTCAGGGGCCTCCTGACCCTCTGCTGCGTCGAGGCGGACCTAGCCTCGGGGCTGGTGCAGCTGGAGTCCGAGTTCACGGACAGCGGGCTGGAGGGCCCTGAACTCGGGGAGCGCACCTCGGTCATCTGCTCCCCGTCGGCGGAGCTCGAGTCCTCGCTCTCGAACATGGCGCTGTTTGCGCAAAGCTGGAAAGCAGCGGGCTGGTGGCTGAAACGCATGGCTACAGATGGTGATGGTGATGTTTCGGCTCTGCTGCAGGCCGCAGTCATACTCCCGGTGATGCAGAGTGACGGATATATGCGGCTCCTCCGCCAATAGGAGGCCAGGAGGAGTGGATTTAAGGTGTGAATTCCAGGTGTTTTCTCGGGTCGGTGATAGGCCCATCTGACGCCCCAATCAACGACCTCACGAAACTTCAGCTGGAAAGGAGATTCTGTAATAAACCTCACAATTAGGCTGTTATAGCTAATAAAAATGCATCATTTAATCTCCACATTAAGCTACATAAACCCATTGAAATCAGATCTATCCATTAAGGAGTGTTGAATAAACCCAAAGTCAGTGTTTTTACATGTTTTCCTATTTATGGTGACAAATATGAAACACAAATACAGCTGCTTCATATTAAGTAAACTGATGAAAGTAAAATCTGCATTGAGTCTTATAAAGTATTTCTGTATATCTTGTGTTTGTTTGCAACATTTCCAGATCATATTTTACCCCATTTATTATTTCAGAAACCTTTTTTTTGACAGCTCATATATTGTATATCGTGTAGTATTACAGTCTAAATCTGGTTCCCCTCTCGATTCTCTCATTAAAACCATATTAGGAAAATCAAATTACAACTTTAAGACAGAGATGGAATCTAATCAATAGGTCTTGAAAGGCAGGGTATTGATAGGTGAACATCAAAGTTTCCAGGAGGCAGGGCTGGTTACTAATTACATTGTGGCTCTCGGCTCTTATCGGCCATCCACTGTCTCTATCAAAGTGCATTTTACAGGACTGAAACAAACATGATCAAGGCGTGTTTATTACACGATTACCGCGCACAAATATTTACCCGACACAAAACTGATAGATCTGTGCAAAGCTGGGCGTGATGAGCTCACTTTAGGACATCAAAAAAAGCTAACTTCTCTTTCTTATACGCACCAATTTAAATTAAAAAAATGAGGAAAAATACACCAACGAACCAAAAAGGAAATAGCAGAGCAGACTTTGGCTTTGAATCAAAGAGACAAAAGTGTATTGAAGTCAGAGATACAGACTCACAGAAACTATCTGAGGATTCCTGCAGTCCTGCTGTCTTTCTATCTCTGGAGCACTTCTCTTTATTACTTTTGAAAATAATTCAACTTAAAGACATTTTCAAGAGTGAAAACATCACAAATAAATTAATTTAGGGCGTATTATGACTCATTATTGAGCACACAGAGCAATTACTTATATTATAGGAATGTGTTAGTTCTAGGAAGTTTTTTAAAAATGGCATGCAGTGCAAAAATATCACCTCTGAGCACTAAAACACATATTTCTGAGAGATTATGGGATTATTAGGGTAAGAAACACAGATAAAGACTATAAAGTCACAGTGCAAGGACACTGAAAGCACAATAACATCACAGATCTGCAGTAAAAACATACTAAAATGAAGAATTATATGTAATATGTAACTCCTCTTCAGGCGTCACTTTAACAGGTGCTCGCTTCCTCTGTATGGTTTCAATGAATATCTTTCTTTGGCGCTGACAACAAGCATTATACAAACAATAGATGCCATTATGTTGACAGCGGCAACGTTGAATCTGCAATACACGGACTGACCGGCCTATAATACCTGCACCTGCACTGCTTTGTCCCGGCAGACGAGTCACTTATGCAACCTCTTTAAATTGTAAATACTGTGTATTAAAGCAGAGAGTGATAATGCAGCAGTGGAAGTTGGTGCATTTTGCAGAGGTGTGGTGCAGAAATCTGCAGAAAACGTTGTTTTAAGACAGTAAAGTCACTTGAAAGTCATTAAAACACACGCACATTTTAGTATTAGAAGAAAATCTTTGCTTTGAGGAGATTTGGACTTCAGTAAATAAAGGAATAAGATAAGAAATAAGTAAATCAGGCCTAATGGAGCTTTAATCAAAAGGCTGGATCAATACTGTGTCATTGGCAAATTCAGTAACAGAAGTGATTAGAGCATGTTCTTTAAACTGTGCCCTTCATCTCCCTTTGACATCTAAACCCTTCAGCAGTTCAGGTGGACACTGATAAAGTGGCCTGTGGCTGTGAGAGGTAACATTAAACGAGTCAGGAAAAAAAATCCATAAAGTCTTAAGAAGTGGAGTATTAAAATTAAAAGTATTGAAGAGTGTTAAAAGCAGAATTATTCATTCAAATAAACCGAGCTTGTTAGTATTTGGTGGTCGGGGGAGGGAGGGGGTGGGGGTGGGGGGGTGTCCTATGTTTTCTCGCAGGTTGTCAGAATTAGAGGTTGAATCCACATCCGCGGTGTTAATCGGGACGCACGCTCCAATGCGCTGTGGAAAAGCGCTAATGGATTTAATCAATTAGCTTGAACGACGCAGCGTGAATACAATAACGTTAGTTTCGGCTGACCTTCTCTGTGAATTGAGTCGGCTAAATATTAGACAATGTTGGGGATGTGGGTGGGTGGGTGGGTGGGGGGGCATATTGTGTTTTTAACCATGTCATTAACCTTTTTGCGCATACATGTTTATAAAGTCGTTTTTTCGTGTCATTTGTCCTTTATTCTGCCCCTATTAATGAATCCTAATCTGTGAGGTGACAGTAGGGTATCATTGCATTGTCTCATCGCCAAACAAGCAGCAGCTGAATGGGCACTATGCTTTCTGAATAGGGATTGTTCTCAGTGGCTTTCTGATCACAATGTGCCATTGTATTGGACAGAACTCATATATGGGACAGTCCTCTCCTTCCTCCCTTTTGGATCAGTGATGGCCAAGCTGGCACAGGTAGAGCAGGAGCATTCATGAAGAGACAACCTGAGTGGATTTACCAAAGGCCGTGGAGTCTGGATGATGTCTGGGTTGGATATGGGATGAATTTGGAGCTCCTATTCATGGTCTGATACATTATGTAAATGCAAAGGATGGTTTGCAGTTGTGATGGCACACCTGAGACAGAAGCTGCTGGTTTCTAGGTGCGAATCAGAAGATGTCACCCACAAATCTACTGAACACACTCCTCTTCTCTTCTGGATATTTGGATATTCGGTGCAGGACTTTCTCCTTTGGGAAAGATGAAGAAAGCTACAGGAGTGCAAAAGAAGGAGGCCCGTGTCTGGACCTCTGATAATGAAGCACTGTATTCCAGCCACTGCAGTGCCATCCCACTGACTTTCCTTACAGTGGCTCATTCATAAAGAGCTGCATTGTTTCATAGCTGAAGGTGTGAAGGGGATATAATACTGTTGTCTCAGGTGACCATGATCTCCGCAGCGAGGGACTGTATTGCATTGTGTTGTATTGTATGGGCACAGCAGGCCAGCACCAAGATACACTCTGTCAGGACTCAGACACCATTCTATGCAGGGGTCTGTGACCCCCCTTGTACCCTCCTGCACCTCCTTCTTCTCCTCCACTTTTAATCACATGTTTGAGCAAATTCAAGTAGACTTAGGTTCGGGGTCCTGAGTGCTAGCCTCCACACTCCCCGTGTAAACAGCGCCCTGCCCGGCCCTACGTCAGGCCAGCTGAGAGGATTACATGCCCCCTGGTGTAGACAGGCTTAATGTAGCCTCATTAGCAGAACACAATGATGCCCCCACCTCTGAGCAGAGATAACACTGCAGGCTCACCCAGACTTCAAACACAGCTCAAGCTAAAAGTTACAAGGTGGGACACTGTGCACGGTGCAGCGCAGCAACAGCTGAAACAATCAGTCGATTAGTCGACTGACAGAAAATGAATAGCAGCTTTCATAATTAAGGAATATTTAGGTCATTTAATGAGTAAAAATGCCAAATTTGCTATTTGTGGCTTCTGAAAAATGTGAGGATTTGATCTTTTTCTCTGTTTTATATAATTATGAATTGAATCTCTGTGTTTTTTGGATTGTTAGTTGGACCAAACAAGTAATGCAAAGACATGACAGAAATTTTATTATTATTATTTTATTTACTGAATAGAAAAGTTCAAACAGGCATCTTGACATTTAGTTGATTACAATACAACTGAGAACACGACTGCCAAAAATGCAGATAAAGTCAAATAATTGAATGAAGAAGTTAAAAAAAATCACATTTACATTTAAAGAAGTCATTTTAATGGCTTTTCACTATTATTATGTCTGAAGGACTTTAGCTAATTTTTAATCGCTTTAATCGTAAAAACAACCGTCAAATTAATCAGTAATGAAAATAATTCTTAGTTGCAGCCCAACATTATTTTAGTCTTGTTTGTCAAGTCAATAAATTAAATGTGCACTATACAGCCAATAGCTCTACAATAGCTCTTCCTGTAAGTGTCATCACACTGCTTTCTAATTGTATTTCATTTGTCTATCATGCAGACTTGCTCAGACTGAGACTGGCTAATGAGGCAAAGCTCCACTCATGCTGAAGAACAGCACTATTCTTTGTAAATTAGGAATTGTATTCTGCTGCTGATAAGAGTCTTATCTGCAGAATTGAATAAACCTTTTATTGTCCAGACAGTTGAGCTTTGGATGTTGGTGGCCCACTGCCACAGCAGACCACTTATTCCTTTTATTCCAGGGCTGTTTTTGGTCCCAAATTGTCTTCCCCGTTTATGTGTAAGTCTGACATTGATCCCACACCTCTGCCACACATCGACTCCTTACCAGACAGGGGAGAAGGAGGCCTGCATTTAGCTGTAATTAGCCCTAATTATTAACTGGAACTAGACTGAGACCTGTGAGACACCATGATATCTGTGTCTGTCCTAAACGGCTCATTCAAGGCGGCAGATAACCAAAACAATCTGCCCTGCGTGGTCAACTCCAGCAGCAACGCTTGAATGTCTAATTAAATAGTGTGAACTGGTTAGACTCAGACATTAGATTATTTGAAGCAGAAACTGAGATAAATGCTTGATTTAAACAGACAAATCTTTTTAGCCAAAGTGAATCTTAACTGTAATTGATAGAGAAAATACTTGATTCAATTTCTTTTAAACTTCCTGCAGCCGTCACAGAGTGAATGTGTGAGTGTTGAGATGTGCCTCTCTATAAACTGTTAGCTCACTCCTTTTGCTGCTCTTTTGCTCGTCTGAGACCTGATACAAATTCAAAAGGATCTGCTGCTTTGAAGATAAGCGCTGTAGTTCTGCCATAAACAATGATTGTGCTATTTCTTTCCTGTGGCGTGATTTATTTAAAGTATTATGCTGTAAGGATTTGGGCTGGTTTTCCTGGCAGGGCCAGCTGTGTATGTATCCACTACTCCTGTGGTTTATTGGATACTTGAGATCCAGGAAAACACTCACAGAACCGCAAGCAAACTCATCAAAGTGTAACCTTTGCTTCACATAGTAACAAATTATGAAATTCACAAAAAAAAAACTGTCAGAAATTTGTTCTATTTTTGAAGGCACAAGCTGACTAAATAAAAGCTATTCACAGTTTGACGCATCATTTCTTCTTGCCACATTTTTTTTTTCTATCACTGCATAATTGAGACCTGCCTACCAGTAACTAGCATGGCAAAGGGGACTTTGTATAGAAACACAATGCTCATACTCTTGTGCACACACACACAAACATATGCTTCCTTTGATAAAGTGTTTTTATACTAGCAGAAATTCTATGGCTGCGTCCCTTAAGACAATATCTGTGTAAAATACCAAGTTATTTATAGTGACTGTGCCATTTTGACTTCAAAAAATAAACATGAGCGTAATGGAGAGTTCAAATACGAGGGAACCTTCATCTAAAGTGAGCCAAAAGCTTTTGAGACTTTATTCTGGAGCTGTTTCTGAATTACCAGCCACTGTCGATAGTTATATCACCAAAATCTTGGTCGAGGTTCTGCATTATAACAGTATATTCAGATATGATATGGCATTTGAACTAAAACACAAGCAAAAACTGAAGATGTTTGAAGGTGAGAGAGGTCCTTAAGTGATGCACACCACATTAGAAAAGTATAAATTATGCTAATCCTGTTACTTTTCAAAGCATCAATATTTCTTCACGGCATTTTTATGTCTCTAAAGCGTACCCAGGCAATGTTGTATGTATGTTTTTGCCTCTTATTGTATTCCAAGAGGGGGGGAGTGGGATCTTTTGAACGTCCAGACCAGGATACAGCTGCCTATGACTAATTTCAAACTCCCCTTCTAGGGCCTAGGCAACCCATTTCACAAGTAACACACATCACCAGGCATCTGTTTCCTGTTTTCATTCTTTGAGTTATCTTATTTTCCTTATTTCCCCCTCACCTGTTACAGTTCACGTTCCTTCCATCATGCTACACGGGCCAGTTGTGCTTGGACACGAGGCCGTCGGACGTTGGCCACTCAAAACCAAAGTAATACTCATGAATGTGGCAAAAAAACACGTCATAAATATATAACACTGAAAATTATGACTACACCAATATATCTGAAGATGTAATTTTTCAAGATGTTTAATGACAACACAATTCGTTAACACAGAAAGCTGTTTTTCTACATTTTTAATATAAAATGGAAACATGTTCAAGACGTTATTCACTGGTTTTTTTAACATGCAGAATCAGTATTTTTCTGATTTTTGCCATGAGATAATGTACATTTTCTCCTAAGAATTGTAATATTTAAGCAGTTTCTCATCAGTAGGTTTCAGAATCTTCTTCTCTGGCATATTAACGACCCAGCCTGGAGCAAGTCCAAAGAAGATCTGTCGAACATCCTTCCTCATGCAGAGCATGTGATACAGTTCATCCTTTGAAATGTCTGGCAAAATATATCCATACTTCTGTGCCAGAGCTAACCGGGCTTGCCGGACTTTCTCCGGATCTGCTAAGTAACCCCGGTTTTCAGCATCTGTGTAATACAGGACCATGTCCTCCCCTGGTAGCATTCGCCTTGGGATGGGCTGCCCACGCATAAAGAATGGGACGGGCTTGATGAGAATCCCTGCAAAAAGGAGAATTTGTTATTTATTGTTTAAAATACGCAAGATGATAAGGTGGATAAGTGTATGAGACCAGTCATTCATTCATTACCGAGACTCAGAGGGTCGTAGAAACTGGTAGTGATGACCCCTCCATTCTTCTCAATAGCAGCTATGGCTCCTTCAGAAGCTCTCTGAACCTCAATGTTGATTTTTGCAGCAAAAATGTCACTACCCTGGAACAGAACAAACAGACCAAAGGTGAACTTGTGGCAGAGCAGAATGAGAAAACAGGGGTCAACAACAACATCTTGATCTGTGTCTGTCAGAGTGACACCATTGTTATGTGGTGCCATCTACTGGCACAAGATGACCCAAAACCACAAGCACTGAAAACCCACACTTAGGCTTCTTCTTCACTTTGTATTGAAATAAGTTTCCATAGTGAATTGTAATCAGATTATGAATGATCTTGTTTTTCTAGACAGAATTAAAAGGCTCCAGGGTCCATTTATTGTTAGCATTATATCTTCTAGTAAACTAAAAGCTATTTAACTTATATCTTTAGAGTAATAACAATGCAAACAGGCAGCTATACTGGTCTTTTACAGTTTGTAAAAACTGTGGATGTTGCATTTTCCTCTAATGTTTTCTTTAGTTCAGCTACATTTTGAGATAGCATTTGATATATCCCAGTCCAGGATGTTTTCTGAGCTGATCAAATGTAGAAATCCATTCCTCAAACTTCTTTTAAAAATTGACACAGGAAGAACATTAAGCCTCCAGTAAATGCATGTAATGTGGTCTCATTTGACAACAAAGAGAGAAGACAGAAGCCAGAGTTCTTATGATTCAGTTTGAGTAGGATCACAGTCAACAGCAACATTTACCTCATCGACCAGCTGGACTCCATAGTCCCTCTTCAGAGGCTGGATTGTCACTCCTCTGGCATTGACAAGCTGCGTCAGGTCGATGGGCTTGGTCGGGTCGACTCGTCCCAGATCAATCAGGTACTGCAGTCGTTTCAAAGACAGAGGCTTGTACTGAGGACGCCGACTGAGGAAGAGCAGACAAACATGTTGTTAATAAGCGATGTGTTAAACAAAAAAAATAAAAATAAAAAAAATCAGTCAAATGGTGTAGATTGTTAAAATTATTTGTGTCAGACTGTGGCAAAACACCAACAACTGTATATGTGAACTGTTAAAGACCACAGCATTACTATTGTATGTAGTTGCTCACATTCAGGCAGTGATACTATATTCACTTCTGGACACTGTGATTTATGTATGGCTCATTTATCATTTATTTATCTCAAAGTGGTGAATGAAATGAGTATGGAGGTGAAAAATATTTTTTTTCTACTGATGACTGCAGTACCATATAAGATCTGGTAGTATAGGTGAGTGACTAGCAGATACACTATGACAAATACCCAGAGATGAGGCTGACATTCATTGGACTAAAGTGGTGGTACCATACTCTCTTCACCACTCCAGAGCCCTCCAGGCAAAAATGTATTTTTCTTCTTGCTCCGTCAGTTGGATGTTTGAGCTTCACTGTGCAGAATAATGTATGTGCAGAGTTTGACACTAGAGGGCTGTTTTCACATCCATCTGCTGAAAGTGGAAAGTTTCTCCGTGCTCATTGAAAATCAGAGTTTAAAAGGTGCAATATGTAAGAATTATAGTTTAAAACAGAATGTGAAGAAATAATGAAATGAGACCTTCCCAGACTTTCTCAGTTGCACCTCAGTAGTCTAACTGTTGGACACAAGATGTGTCCTTCTTCACTGTAAAGTCCATTCTGAGTGTATGTGCACTGCAGGCTTCAAGCTTCTACATCACACTTGTGTAAGTTGAATACTGGACCATGATTGGCTTCCAAACTATGGTTGTGGTGTCACAAATCATGCTTATAGGCCCACCCCTTAAAACCAGATTGTCAACGAGCACAGAGAAACTTTCCACTTTCAGCAGATGAAATGTGAAAACAGCCTTGTAGTGTCAAACTCTGCACATGCATCATTCTGCACAGTGAAGCTCAAACATTCAACTGAAGGAACAAGAAGAAAAACACATTTTTGAGTGGAGGGGGACATTAAGAAAATGTTTACTTTCTCCAGTTGTGATTACTTGCATGTGCATGACAGATATGCGCCTGTTTGACTGATGACTGCCTTTACCTACAGTAGGGAATTACAGAAAACAGGTTTCTGCACGCATTACACAGACAGCTTGAAATCTATGATCTACTTGACAATGCTGAAGTTAGCTTCCAATTTGAGGTTCAGGGAAAAGTTGAAGGAAACATAAATAATGATACTTAGCAGGTGTTTTTTCCTCCACTTGTGAAAGAGAGTTAGACATCGTAGCAAAATGCCTTAACGCTGTTTAAACCCACTTTCAGATTTGAAAAACCTTTATTTTTCTTATGAAAACAGACAAAAAGGGCGATTTCACTGCGTTTCCCCCCCATCCAGACCACATTAGACAAGGTCCAGATTTAAAACCACAATACTTAGACTTGTCAAATCTTAATAATGGATTGGACAATTATAAATATAGTGGTTTTTGATCTGGAACTGGTCTAATGTGTTCTGGATAGGTAAAAAGGCAAAATAAATATTTCACAAATGTGAAACTGGGTTTAAAACAGCATTGCTACGATGTCTAACACTTCTTCACAAGTAAAGGCAACGAGAACAGTGACCAGCTTCTTACCTGTGTCCTTCATTGTAGCCATATTTTGGGATGGCCAGATAAAACGGAGTCTGACCGCCCTCGAACCCCAGCCGAGGCCGGGTGCCTCTCTGCCGCTCTCCTTTGTGTCCTCGGCCGCTCCGGTTGCCACCATGCTGTCCTCTGCCTCGGTGTTTGTCCTAAAACAGGGACATTAACAGAGTTTCAACCTGGACACAAGGTTAGCATTTGTCTCCATTGGGTAACATTGGAAAACAGGCTAACTAGCTATGCTAAGCTAGAATTGAGACGTTTAATTAAAAACTTACCGACTTCTTGGCTCCTGGTTCAGGTCGCAAGTTTGCTAAAGATATCCGCGGCAGGGTCTGCAAAACATCCAACGCTTTACCACCAGGTTTTTTGGGGAAAGACATTATGTTTCTGGTTGCTCACATGTCAAACACAACCATCCAAGGGCACACGCGGGTCACGTGACAAAGGTTAGCGGAAGTGCTTCTTGTGTCGCTCAGCTCATAATAATTATAATAATACATTTAATTTGTACCGCACTTTTCATTCGTAGTGAATCTCAAAGTACTACAACATTAAAAACATACAACACACAACATAAAGAAAAAAAGAGTCAAGATGAAAAAGCCTTCCTGAATAGAAAGATTTTAGTCTAATAATGTACCACATAAAATGAGGTGAAATGAAACATTTTAGCTCGAATTGTTATTTATTTTCCTGAAAGGGCATTAAATATTAGTATAAAGGTAGAAAAGCAAATATATATATATTTATTATTAGCTTATATAGTTTATTGTATCAAGTTCAAATAACATGAAACAGACGTATTGCATATAGGATTTCTAGCAAAGGCTAATTTGCGACCCCTGACGACTTCTTTGGTAAATTGGTAAACAGATCATATTAAAAAGAAAACTGAAGGCGTTCTAGATCTGTGCCAAAGGTCAGGACATGTTTAATACATATGAATTATGTAATTAATTTGTTATTTAATGGTTGTATATTTATTGTCCTTGTTTTAGAGGTGCTTTGCTGTCATTGTTGAGGATTTAAGTGTCAGCGCTGATTGACAGTTCAGTGAACCAATCGCTGCTTTGTTTTTGTAACGGACCTCTAATGACAGCCAATCATGTAGCGGGAAGGCGGGACTTCTGAGCGTGTCGTTGGTGCACGTTAACTGATAGCGCTTAGTGTGTAATATTTACCACAAAATTCAACTTCCTAAAGAGAAATCCGCGGCTGCCAGCGTTACTACGAGGCGGTAATAGCTTGACCTCCATCCTCGGTCGACGTTTGTCCTTCAACTCTGTCGCATTTGACAGCCAGAGTCAGACAAAGACCGAAAACAGATTGACAGTTGGGGGCTAACAGGAGCTAACTTCTCCCTGCATACCAGCTGCCTCAGCGCTGTATGTGCGGCAATAACATGTCAGCGCCTTTACCTGCCATTGTGCCTGCTGCCCGGAAAGCCACTGCGGCGGTGAGTTAGCCAGATAACACTAGTTTAACTCGGACCTTAAACAGCTGCTGGTTCCAGTAATAACAGCTGCCAAACACTGACACGTATCAGCCTGCACCTGCCTCTGCAATGTTGTGTTTTTGTTGTTTACAGGTGATATTTCTGCATGGCCTTGGCGATACGGGGTACGTGAAGACAGCTTTATTTCTCCTCTGGTGCTTAAACTTATTAGACAGTGGCGGAAAGTAACTAAGTGCTTTACTCAAGTACTGTACTTAGCTACAATTTTGAGGTACTTTACTTGAGTGTTTCCATTTGATGCTACTTTATACCTCCACTCCACTATATTTCAGAGGGAAATATTGTACTTTCTACTCCTCTACATTTATCTGACAGCTTTAGCTACTTTTCAGATGAAGATTTGACACAAGAGATAATATGAAAGGTTTTAAAATACAACACATTGTTAAAGATGAAACCAGTGGTTTCCAACCTTTTTGGCTTTTGACGTCTTACAAAAAGCAGTGTGTAGTCGGGGTCACATTTCAGATGTCTGTGAGTTGTTAAATAGTGATTTTTCCCTCTAAACTTCTCACATGGTTTCAATTAAATAAATGTTCAAATGATCCAATATTTCACCAAAAATCAAAGATTAGAGAAAAAGTCCAAAAACTGAAAACAGATTTGTGTATCAGAACTTTGTTTTTTCTTCTTTCCTCTCCCATTAATCATCTCACGACCCCTCAGATTTATCTGGTGACCCTTTGGAGGGGCCCGACCCCTAGGTTGGGAAGCACTGGACTAAACTAACTGTATATAAAGTAGCTCCACCTCCAGCAGCTACAACAGTAACATGCTGCTTACACACTGATGCTTCAGTATTAATAATCTAATGATGTCATATATAATAATATATCAGTCATACACTTTGCTGCTAATACTTATGTACTTTTACTTTTGTAGGATTTTTTATGCAGGACTCCAGCACTGCTTATTAGTGTCTTTTCACTCACAGAGGTACATTGACTTTATTTAAACTGGTACAATTTTGTCCAATATGACATGACAGGCATGGCTGGGCAGAGGCCTTCGCAGGCATCAGGATACCACATGTGAAGTACATCTGTCCACATGCGTAAGTATTCTCAGCAACTTTAACTTTACAGAGGGTGTCTGGAAGTCTTAAAAAACTATGAAGGTGCCTAATTTCAAGACCTTTATATAGTCTGGAATGTTTTTTTCACTACACTTGGTATTTAAGAGTGTTGTTGGGGCTTTTTGTCACCCTGTGTGTATTGTGTGGTTACACTAAATTGTGATTTTACTTTTCTTCAATGTTTGCAGTCCCACCATGCCTGTTTCCTTAAACATGAGAATGTCCATGCCTTCGTGGTAAGTGTCAAAGTCTATGAGTATGTTTGAATCGACTGCGGGAATGTCACATCCACACTGAGTCTCACATTTGTTTTCTCATCTCTAGGTTTGACATCTACGGGTTGAGCCCAGACGCAGATGAAGATGAGATGGGTATTAAAAGAGCATCAGAGAACAGTACGCCTCAAAGATTTATTGAAACTTAGGAATTTGCAGCTGTTTTGTTCCAGTCGCATAAATATCTTGTTTACTTGTAAATCAGGCTCGACTGTTACCGTTTGATTTCTCCACAGTTAAAGCCTTGATAGACCAAGAAGTGAAGAATGGAATACCTTCCCACAGAATTATCCTGGGTGGATTTTCACAGGTAGGTGGGGCATGTACGCAGATGATTACGTTACATAACACTGTTTTTACTGTGATTCACCGCTTAGGTACATAATGTATTTAAATAGCCAAATCCAAAAGATACACACACATGCACACATAAGCACTCAAAATATATATATGCACACTTTTAAAAAAACGGACTATAGCATTCATTATTGAAACTGCCACTTTAGACATTTTAAAGGGATTAAAGTGTTTGAGTCTGATGAATAATGATGAGTGTGAGTATTCGTAAGCATAATATTATATTAACTTCTATTACAAAACTATTTAGGTCATATCTTCTGTTAATTGTCGGCACACAAATTAGCAAGAAATGTGTTGTAGGCAGTTGAAGAAAGGACAAAAGCCTCTTATTCAGGAGCCAAAAACTAATTAATTCAGTTCACACCTCTCTTAAATTGTTTAAATTAAAGCACATTAATCAAACACAATGTAATAAGTGGAATTACAAAGTTTGGCAGAGATGGCATGTAAGATTAAACATACTGTAGATCACAAGATATACAATATGAGAACTTGAGATATTTGTGATTGAACAAATCAGTTGGAGGTACTGCTTAGTGAGTTTCCAGCTTTAGTTTAGAGTTTACACACACAATAATCTACTGCACTGTAGTACAGTACAATAAAGCTGTATGTGAGCATTTGATAACATATGCAAAAGATCAAATCTCAAATTAGTTAAGGATAATTTCATGCTATGTGGATCTCTGATCTTTGCTCTTATGGTGCTGATTCTTTCCATGGTTGTTTTGTCTCTGTTAATAATAGAAATAGTTCATGTGACAAGGATTATTTTTACAAGCGTTGGTTTGTTCTTTCCAGGGTGGAGCATTGTCGCTCTACACGGCTCTGACAACTCAGCAGAAGCTGGCTGGAGTGGTTGCTCTAAGCTGCTGGCTTCCTCTCCGCAACTCCTTCCCTCAGGTGAAAAGCAAATGAGGCAGACCAACCTGTACCTGCTCTATTCAGGTTTTTAGTGTCTTAAATGCAAAAACCTAAGTTGTTCTGACTCACATGTCAGTTGAAACTTCATGATGTTCCCGGACAACCAAACCCACATCTTTTAACTGCTCAAAAAATTACACTAAATTTCTTGAATGTTCATTATGTTCTGAACTATTTTAAGTGAATTACAGTTTAGGGATATCCCATAGCTAAATCATAATCAGTCATGATCTAATAATAAGCATAATCCTAATCTCTTCTATTCTCAGGCGTCTGCCATGAGTGCTAACAAGGACACACATGTCCTACAATGCCACGGGGATGCCGACCCCCTGGTGCCCTTTATATTTGGCAGCCAGACAGCAGAAAAGATGAAAAGCCTCATCAATCCTGCCAACATCACCTTCAAGTCGTATCGGGGTCTACCTCACAGCGCCTGTCCAGAGGTCAGTCTGGAAAAAGTTATATTTGAAACTGGATCTCCGGGTTGTTCTGGTTTTTTTTTTTAAATATATTTTTGCTTTATGTTGCATCTCTGCAGGAAATGGTGGACATCAAACGTTTCATAGAGAAGCAGCTTCCTCCCATCAGCAATGAATGAACTCGGGAATGGCCACACACCCGCACAGCACCATCTGAGTCCCATGGGCTTGAACCCAGTGAGACTCTGTGGACTCGAGGAACCACTGACTTACTTGACAATAAAACCACGCTGCTACTCATAGAGCCAGACAGGACTGGAGCTACTACATGTCAGCCCGGAAGAGGCATGACTGAAACAATGCTGCATCCTGACCTGGAGCCACACACGACCCTCAGTGTTACAGTAGAGTAACATTAGTTGCTTGATTATAAAGCTGTTTGCCATTGAGAGAAGCCATTTCCTGCAGGAAACGTATGTACTGGAATAACTAGGGCTATATTTTATGGTTTAATACCTATTATCTCACAATAAATGGCCTGTTGTTAAATGTTTTCTATTAATGTAGCCTATCTATAGTAGTGCTGAAACAAGTTTATTAGTCAATTAATCAACTCGATTTATTAAGGTATTTATCAAGCAAAAAACGCCAAACTTTTGCTGCTTCCAGCATCTCAAATGTGAAGATTTGCTGCTTTTCTCTGTTTTATATTATGTTAGACAAAAAAGCAATTTAAACACCTCATCTGGGGGCTTTAGGAACTAATTATCATTATTTTTGACATCTTATCAAACTGAACGATTAATTTAAATTGAATCAACATCATCATAATGGCTATTTGCAGCCCTAATATTTGATTAATTATGCAAATGTTAACATAAAGCATTTGCAAACAAAGCACAAAAATGTAAATGTATGATATTAGCAGCTCAATGTACCATTCATATGTGAAGCATTTCTAATAATGATAAGAAAGAATATTCTGTGAATGTCAACAACACACAACAGCAAAAACATACGATTGTGCTTTATTTAATCTGTGAGAATTCAAATAGCTATTTCACACAAATTCCTTTTTAAATACACAAATATATCAGTGGTCAAGGTCATGTTTTCAGTTTTATTTTTCCCTGTGTTGTTTAAATTAAATATAGTATGACTCATATCACAGTATTGAAACACACAGACAAGATCTAGTTTCAGGTATCAGCTCATTGAGTTGTAAAAACTTATCTTTGAGAAGAGCTGAAAGCACCAACATATGAAGTCAATGTCGCACCATTCATGTTAGACCAAAGGTGCTAGTGTAGAAGATCTTATTCCAAGGCACTTTCCTTTGTCTGAAGTTACCGTTAAATAAAACTTACTAGTTTCTACAAGAACTGGATATGCATTAAGGCTCACAATATACCTAAATACAAATGCAGTGCTCATAGATACATGCTTTCCCTCATTAAACAAGGTAGAAAAGTGCAATGTCAAGCGCTAGGGAATATATAAAAATATAGATATGTTTTTGAACAAGTAACTGATGCTGGACCTAGCATTTGTTCTTGCTTGCTTCAAGGATTTTGGTGAGCTAATTGTGGATAAATAAACAGCAATTAGAGCTGGATAAAGACCGGTTTTAGGTAGTGTTCATTTCCCTGTCTGTCTTTCTCTAGATAGCAGGACGCCAACAGGAACACAAAACTCCTTCGGGTGGGACGCATGCGCCATTTTTTAAAAGCTAAAAGTGTGTGGCAGTGGTGAGTCTATGGCTCAGGGGGCGGCTCCTCCAGGCTCTTCAGCAGATCTGTGTACGCAGTTGAGTTTATGAAGCGGGGGTACGAGTCTCTCTGCATCAGTGTGTAGATCTGCTGCTGAGCATCGTCGAACGTGTGTGAGGTCGGCTCCAGCATGTTGCGGTTGATCACATCTCGGACGCGTGAATCCAAACTAACCTGGAGAACAAGAGCAGATAAGAGTGAAGCTCCATTAACTGTAAACACATCATGTAGAGCTAAACTGATAAATTAACACGAAAGTTAATTGGCAACATTGATTATAAATGAATCTTTCCAGTTATTTCTCAAGCAAAGAGGCCAAATATTCACTGGTTCCTGCTGTTTATGTGAGGATTTGTTACTGTTGGCATACCAATACCGATCAGCCACAACATTAAAACCACCTGCCAATAGAAAAGATACCACGCTAAGATTCGCCAAATCAGCTCTGACCCATTGAGGCATGGGCTCCACAAGGTCTCTGAAGGTGTCCTCTGGTATCTGGCACCAAGACGTTAGCAGCAGATCCTTTAAGTCCTGTGAGTTGCGAGGTGGGGCCCTTCATGGATCTGACTTGTTTTTCCAGCACATCCTACAGATGAAGGATCGGATTGAGATCTGGGGAATTTGGAGGCCAAGGCAACACCTTGATCTCTTTGTCATGTTCCTCAAACCATTCCTGAACAATTTTTTGCAGTGTGGAAGGGTGCATTATCCTGCTGAAAGAGGCCACTGCCATCAGGGAATACCGTTGCCATTTTGGGGTGTACTTGGTCTGCAACAATATTTGGGTAGGTGGTACGTGTCAAAGTAACATCCACATGAATGCCAGGACCGAAGGTTTCCCAGCAGAACATTGCTCAGAGCATCACTGGCCGGTTTACCTTCTTCCCATAGTGCATCCTGGTACCATCTCCTCCCCAGGTAAACGACACACATGCACTCGGCCGTCCACATGATGTAAAAGAAAACATGATTCATCAGACCAGGCCAACTTCTTCCATTGCTCCATGGTCTGGTTCTGACGCCCATGTGCCCATTGTAGGTGGTTTTGGCGGTGGACAGGGGTCAGCAAGGGCACTCTGACCAGTCTGCGGCTACGCAGCCCCATACAAAGTAAGCCACGATGCACTTTGTGTTCTGACTCCTGTCTATCATAGCCAGCATGAACCTTTTCAGCAATTTGTGCTACAGAGGCTCTTCTGTTGGATCGGACCAGATGGGCTAACCTTCGCTCCTCATGTGCATCAGTGAGTCTTGGCCATGACCCTGTCGCCAGTTCTCCGGTCTTTCCTAGGATCACTTTTGGTAGATAGTGACTACTGCATACTGGGAACACCCCACCTTTTGGAGATCTCTGACCCAGTCATCTAGCCATCACAATTTGGCCCTTGTCAAAGTTGCTCAGATTCTTACGCTTGCCCATTTTTCCTGCTTCCAACACATCAACTTCAAGAACTGACTGTTCACTTGCTGCCTAAGATATCCCACCCCTTGATAGGTTAAAGCTATTCACTTCACCTGTCTGTGGTTTTCATGTTGTGGCTCGGATTGGTGTATATGATGAGTTAAACCTGCATCAACTGATTTTTTTGTCCACTTGGGACCAGCGGAAACAAGTTGTGAACGCAACACTGACATATCCTTTTAAGTTATGGCAAACTTTTAAGCAAAAATTTGCTTATTTATGTTAAGTTATGGAGTAACATCATTCATTTGGAGTTGTGTTTCAGTCAACCTGGTGAGTATAAGTCTAATATTCACTCTCCTTTAGTTCTGTTTTTGCTCTCTACTGGCTCCTGAGGGAAATATCTGGATCTAAATGCTCCACTATGTTCACCAGCTAGTCGCTAACTGTGTCTGTTTGCTGTTTGGTGCTGAACAGGGTGTGTACAGTGGGTTTTCAGAGCTTTTTCTCTGAAAACAGCTGCCTGCTGTGGCTGAAAATGTTGCTATAACAGACCTGAGAGTGAAACAAAACAAGTTGCAGCTGGACAGCTAAACAATGAGCTGAAACCCCCTATAAAGCTTTGTAAAGCTGAGGGGAGCTGCACAGTTGGGTGGGTTCATCACTGCGAGTGATATCTATGACATTACACATTGTCATTTAATACACTGTTTTTTATAAAACAATGTAAATTATAGCCGCTTTAAAGAAATATTTTGACATTTTGGGAAATGTGCTTATTCACTTTCTTGCCAATAGTTAAATGAAAAGATACCACGCTCAGATCTGTCAGTTAAACATGAAGCTACAGCCAGCAGCAGATAGCTAAGCAGAAAGACTGGCTCTGACCAAAGTTCAAAAACACATCTACCAGCACCTCTAAAAGCTCACTAATTAACATGATCTATGTTGTTGTTTTTTAATCTGACTAACATACACACAAAAAAGTAAAACATTTCATTGTGGTTTGACAGGGAGTCAGGTGCTGTTACTATTTAGCTTTAGAGGTGCTGGCTAGCCGTTTCCCCTGCCTCCTGCTTCTTTATGCTAAGCTAAGCTAAGCTAAGCTAATCAACTCCTGGATGCAGCTTCATACTGAGCACACAGACATGAAAGTGGTATCAATCTTCTCCAACTTTCAGCAAGAAGGTGAATACTGTGAGCTTATTTCCCATAATGTCCAAATTTTAATTGAATATATTTGTGCTTTGGATTGTTGGTTGGACAAAAGAAGCAATTTTATAGACAGACATTTTATAGACAGAACAATTGGTTAATCAAGAAAATGTTCAACAGATTAATTGATAATGAAAATAATAGTTACTTGTGGCTATATGATTATGTTCATTAAAAATTATTCTGTAGACAATTTCCCAAGTCTGAGCAACAGTCCAAAACCCAAAGATATTCTGTTTATAGTGATGTAAAACCAAGAAAAGCAGTAAATTCTCACATTTGAGAACCTGGAACCAAGAAATCATTTGGCATTAGTTAACTATCTCTGTCAATTGACAATTTGATCAATTTGGTTATAAATACTGCAGTCCTGGTGTCTCACCTCTTTAGGGGAAAGGATTGAGATGAAGTCCTCATATATTTGACGAACTTTCTCTTCCACCACAGTCTTGTTTGTCTCTTTTTTAAGCTCCTCGCAGGCCAGCCAGAACATCATGTTCTCCTCGCTGAACTCTGTCCGCAGGAACTGCCTGAAGCAGCTACGCCCGGCTGCACTTTTCATCACCTTTTCAAATGAAATTGTCCAGGACCGCGCGTCTTCAAGAGTGGGCTTGGGGCTTCAAGAAAGGAGTACAGACCTTAGTTGATGTATTGGTTCTGTCTTATTTACGGTGATTTTCTCAATAATGTCACAATATATGAAAGGTGGTGTCTTGGTGAGGGTTTACAGTAACCATTACCTTTCTTCACAATTAGTGGTTCCCTCTGTCCTGCGCTCAAAAGTGGACCTCTGTATTGTTTCATCCTCACTCCTAACAGTCAAACTAGAAGAAAAAAAAAAACACATGTTCGTCAGGTTATTTAAAGTAGCTTGTCATCCAGGTTTGATTTTTTTTCCACCAGCATACTGCAGTGGAACATTTAAAATAGCTGTTTAATGTCAACCTTTTGTTCTAAATATAACATTTGTAGTTGGTTGGAATGTGAAATAGCACCTGCAAAACTGCACACTGCATAGCCAAAAGCATGTGGACAGCCCAGCATTACACCCAAATGTGATTGTTGAAGATTTAATTTAAAACTATGGGTATTAATCTGCTGTTACAACAGCCTCTACTCTTTTGGGAAGGATTTCTGCAAGAGTTTGGATCCTGGCTGCTCCCATTCAGCCACAAACTCATTAATGGGGAGGGCATTGAAGTTGGATGATAAGGCCTGGTTTGCAGGCAGCATTCTAGTTCACCCCAAACATATTGGAAACTTTGAAAACAATTTCTTTATGGACCATGCTTTGTGCATAAGGACATTGCCATGTTGAAAAAAGACCATCCCCAAACTGTTGAAAGCAAAAGTTGGAAGCACACTGTTGTCTAGAACAGTGGTCCTGGTTGGGAGGCCCACAATGGGGCCCCAAGACAAATCTGAGGGGTCACAAGATGATCAAAGAAAATTAAAGAAATAAAATATGGAATATTTATTGTTTTTCTAATTTCTGCTTTTTTGTAAAATCTGGATATTTTCACCACTTGAGGCCTCTAGTAATCCTCCAGTTGAGATAACTCTCTGGTTGAACTGCTAATAGCTTTTGTAAGTAGCTTAATAAGGCCATACTTGTGATGTTTGGGACACAAGTAGATATTGCCTTATTTTATGTGATCAGAAACCAAAAGGTTGGAACCATTAATCTAAAATATAATTGCATGATGTAGCATGGAGATTTCCTTATTTGGAATCAAAGAGCCTGACCCAAACCATAAAAGCAGACCCAGAACAAAATTGCGTCTAACATTTGATCACACTCATTGATTTTCTATTTTATACCAAAGCCGAGGTACTGCATGCTGTTTTCCATCTTTCAAACAACAGAACACCTCCAGCAAATTCAGATGATCTACTGGGAATGTTGGGAACATTTGCATCAACAGCAGAGAGTGTCAACTGTCCACATCATCCTGGCGGGATCAACTGTGCATAATTAAAATGTTCCCAACACCTGATGGAGCAGCTGGCTTCAGACTAATTGGCTCAGGTGAGAGTCCACTGTGAGCGATCCCATCTGGGAATGTGGCTGTTGTAGCAGTGCAACAATTAGATGGAATTGATATAGATGTAGAGACAAAACGTATTACTCATCCCCGGTGGAGTGAATTAACATGGCCGTGTTCTGCACACAACAGTTTGGCTGTCCTTAGAGGAAGCACAAGTAAACGGTTGATAATTCCAAAACAGATTAACACCCCCTGAGGCCTCCGTCCAATGAGATCCGGTGTGGGTTACAGGACCACAGTGTTTCTGTTTTTCTGGGTTGATGGCGTGGGCTGTGGTGTTGGAGAGAGGATGGAGGATGGAGGCAACACAAAGTCTCACATCCACTTTAACTGCTACTACTCCAACGAGGCCAAGAATCTTCATGTTATGAAATGACACTGCATGCTGCTCTGTCACATTACATTTTGTTAAGTAAAGTCTGATTTTCAACTGGCTTTCCCTAAAAATGCTGTACAGACAGATTACAAACGCGTATCTTAGAAGAAGAAATTACTGCTACCCTTGCTAGTGCCAAACATTTTCCAAAGCTTACATGCAAGACTTGAGAGTCTGCTGTATTGCATTCACCAGCTACAGTACACTGATAGAAAATCTGACCTGGATGACAAACAATAAGCGAACGACAAAAAATACAAATTTAGCAGCTTTTTGTATCAGCCGTGCTAGCAGCTCTGTGAGACTCAGAGCTAAATGCAAACATCAGCATGCTAACACGCTCACAAGAAGAATGCTAACATGCCAATGCTAAGTTAGTACAATGTTTACCATGTTCACCATCTTAGTTTAGCATGTTAGCATGTTAAACAGGTGCTCTTTCACACTAAACACAAAGTACAGCTGAGGCTGACTGGAAATTAATTTTAAAGGTATCTGGTCATAAACTAAAGTGGACAAATTGAAATGTTGGAGGAAAAGTGAAGGGATCATCAAATCAAACCTGAGGGGGACATAAATATCTGTATCAAATTTAATGGCAATCCATGCTAATGCTGTTGAGACATTTCACTCAAAGCCACCAATGTGAACCTCACGGTCGCGCTAGAGGAAAAGTCAGGAGATCTCCAAAGTCAGTAGGAGTCATTATGATTCATCATCTAGGAAGCACAGATGTCTGTACAAGATTTCATCCAATAGTTGTTGAAATAGTTGTTAAATCTGGTAAAAAACAATTGGTCCTTACAAACATTAAAATGTACAAGCAGCTGTAGGGAAAGCATGACAGAAATAGTTGTGTAAAAGCAAAATTTAGTGCAATTTAGTTTAAAAAAAGTTTACTCTTTTTTTAATTTATGATTTGGATTTTAGTTGGCAGGAGTAGAACAAAGTAAATTATACTGTTGAACAATTATGCTATTATACAAGATTTGTTAGATTTCCATTAGCCATCAAAAATAAGAAAGAGACAGTGTTGCCAAGTGTATGATGAAAAAATATTTGATATCTGCAATGTTTAAGACATCAAAACCTGCATATTTATGGTTACATTTCCAATCCAGTCATATAGCTGCTGGCACTGACCACTATTCATTATCAATTAATCTACAGATTATCTTATCTATTGATAGTTTTGTCTATAAAATGTCAGAAAATAGTGAAAAATGCCTTTTACAAGTTCCCACAGTCCAAGATTACATCTTCAAAATTGGACCAAAAACATTCATTTACAGTGAAATAAAACTAAGAAAAGCTGCAAACATTCACATTTTAGATGCTGTATTTGCTTTAAAATGATGTGATTGTTAAATTGTTGCAGATTAATTTTCTGTATATAGACGAATCGATTAATCGACTAATTGTCTCAGCTCTACTCTGGACTTAAATGTGTTTTGTGTTTTATTTTACACCTCTGAGGTTTCAGACAGGTCTTACACTTTCTCAGAAATATGATACAGCAACTGCGTAATCTGAGATAAATCAGAGGAGGTATCTTCTATCTGTACGTGTTGTGAACAACGTACAATAATACCGATTAAGTTTAGTCACGCCAGCAAATGAAGGATAAGGATGGATGGCAGAAAATTAGCACCTAAAACCATAATTTTAACCTAGAATGCAGTAAATCTAAATGAGGAGATATTCAGAAGGCTATGAAAGACAGTAAATAGGCCCTTCGTCCCCCCCTTGGTGCCTCGGACCACATATTTCCTATCACCAGCCCTGCTCTGTATGTGTGGGAGGCAGTGGAGTGTTATTACCAGGAGCAGCTACAGCAGCAGCACCAGCAGAAGCAGCAGGCGTTTGAGGCGTTGGTGGGGGTGTTTCCCATTCTGTGGCGCGCTTGGAGGACACTGGCAGCTGCTTCCTGATGAACCTGCATCTGTCTCTTACGCATCTCCACCCGCTCCGAGCCCATGGACTGCAGGAGAAGACGGGATACCACAGTGAGAGTTGGCTGGGGAGGATTATTACCGCATCACACACACACACACACACACACACACACACACACACACACACACACACACACACACACACAGATCACAGTCCAAGAAATCACAAGAGATTAAAGATCCAACAGGAGCAATGAGGCCCGCATACGCGTCATTAGAGGAGACTGGATCAAACTTGATTGACAAAGCAATAAAACCTTGATCAGTCTGATCCTGTGGATTATTTGCCAAATTTAAACTGCAGTATCTGAGAAGAGGAAACTATGTCTTGCGGAATGGACCACCACTTCACGATCATGACGCGTGGGGTCAACTTCTGTGCCATGAGATCTCAATAATCCACATTTCTGATCAACAAAAATAGGCTTTAATATGCATTAAAGCTTCATATATCTCAATATAAACAACCCGAGGAGGAAAAGGGAAATGTCCTACCGGTTTGTTGGATCAGTCTGAATGTAAGAAAACCAAAATGTGATCAGCAACAACCTCTCTCCTCCTCTTTCCTCATCTCTCTCTCTCTCTCTCTCTCTGATATGAGGGATGAGCAGTAATGACAGCGACTAGGCGTCTCTTGGACCGCAGCAATCGCATCCATCAGTCACATCCTCGGGAGGATGAACCCACATGATGGTCGATTTGAGAAAGCAAACAGCCTGAAGCAAGCAGCAGGCTGTGCAGCTATTTATAGAAGTATAATGAAATTATTTGATCAGAAAAGCTGATAATTTACAGGATAAAGGGTTTTTTCTCTCTCTCTCAAGGCAAAAATCAGCAGATCTGCACATATTTACAATGTTTAATCATCGATATTATAAAAAAACAACATGCACGAATTGACCGAGATGAATCCTAATATTTCTCGTTGCTGGAATATCCAAATAAAGATGCTCCAGCCTCACTGGATACTGAATTTTATCCGCCTCATTTCCCAAAGAGAAGCACAAACAAAGGGGGTTATATATCTTTCCCCGCATGCGGCCTACACTGTTTTAATAAAATCAAATAAAAACGTGTACTCACTGTGTCACCATGAATGCCAGAATACAGGTGATTTTTTTTTTTCTGGGCTCGCTCACATCCGTCTGCCTCGACTTGACACAAACCAGTTGGTTTCCTCTGCGCGCATGCGTCTCCTGCAAGTGTGAAAAGATTTTTCTGCGCTCATGCACTGACGGCCAGAACACAATGTGCGCTGTTTTTTTTTTGTTTTTTTTTAACAGCACTGGCTTCTTCAGAGCAGACTGAGGCTGGCAGAGGACCGCATGACACCGATTTCCATAAATAATATGTTGATTTTTATTCTTCATCATTGATTATTATGTTTGGAAATAAGCTGCTGCAGATGTGGGCTGTTGTCTTTAAACTTTCTGGCATGTGGAACATTTCTAGTGAACTCAGTTATTATGAAATTAACTATATTGTCTTTTTTTTGTTTGTTTTCCCACTCAAACCCCATCAAGGATCACCCATAAAGCAGCATGAAAATGTAGGAATTTATCTGTAACACTGTCAAGCTGCTGCTTTAGAAATGACGCATCCCCTTTAAGCTACGGGTACATGGGAAGAAGCTCTGAATAATTCAATCAAACATCTGGAAACCCCCAATTCCCGCATCTGCAACTTCAACCTCCCCTGATGCGCCACAGAGGCCCAGTGCAGCGCGCGTCCACCAGAGGGCAGTACTGGTCCATTCAAACACGCCCAGGCTTCTTTTGGACCCCAAAGGATGTGGAGGCCAGTGGAGAGGCAAGTCAAGACAATTAAAACTTGATTAACCACACAGAGATCCTTCAAATCTCTGTGAATTATAATCAGAAAACTGGGTATTTTCTCTTTGGCCCACAAGACTCTGTGTGTAAAGAGGAGCCGGTGTGGCCTCAGAGCTGCAGGATTTTACTGATGTAGTTCAAACCCTGCTAATGAACTCCAACCCTTTGTCCTGATTATTACTTTTAACATTTAAATGGGTACTGGGGGCACACAAGAGACAGGAAAAACAAAAAGAATGGTTAAAGGATGGGTTCACAAACTTTCAAATCTGTCTTTAAACATAAGTCAGGCGCCAATATGAATATTGAAAGAGGTACTGCTCACTGTAATCATTCCTCCTGTTCATACATGTCATTATAAGATTCCTTCTTAATGTGCTTTCACATTCCAAATCAAGAGGATATCTTCCAAACTTACAGTCTAAAAAGGCTGTATAAAATTCCCTCTTTGTGTTTCCCTGGACAGTGTCGAGCTGCAGTGCAGGGAAGAAAGAATTTGGCAGTAAAAAGACTGTAACCTTGGAAGATATCGACTTGATTTGTCTAACTTGGATGGCTTCGTAATCCATTTTTGCACAGGAAGCTTGTGGATTTTGACCTCCATCACTTACATTGAAAAGAACATTAGAAAGGGATCTTCTAATGGTCAGTATGAACAGGAGGAATGATTACAGCAAGAAAATGATTACAGCAAGGAAAACGTTCAGCATCAGTGTTCAAATAGGCAGCTGACTGTTGTTTTAAGACAGACTTGAAAAAATCCTTCAAAATCGATGCAGCAGAAGAGTGCCCCTTTAACGATTTATGGCCCTTTAACATTCAGTTATATTTTATCAAGCTCACATAATGGTCTAAACACTGTTTCAAAGCCTTTTCCACACTTGCATGAGTACAATTCTGTTGGAAAATACAAAATCCCTTTATTTTATTTACTGCCAGACAGCCAAATTTTAGATTTTAGCCTTAAAGATATCAGAATGATCGTTAAATAGCCCATCATGTATAATTTAGATCTATTTGTACATGGAAAACTCCTCCTCAGTTCATTAAAACCCACAAATTCCCAGAAAGAAGACATGACCTCACTGTCTTCAGTGGTAGCTGCGACCGTACTTGACCCCTTCTTCATGCCAAGGATACCAATTAAGTTGGTTTGTAGTTAGGCAGAGGCTGTTTTTTCATGAACGTGCCCTGAAACTTTCAAGCACTGGATAATCTGACCAAAACAGACCTTCTTACGGTATATCTCACCGGACCAGTGCATATATTGTAGACATACAGTATCTCCCAAACACACAGAGGAAAACTAATCAAGTTGAATACATTTTCATATTCCTGCCTTCTGATTTCATTGCACAGCACATATTGTGGAATGAGATTATCCACTGCAGCTGAAGTTGCAAATATGACAGTGGAAATATGCTAAATGGTGATTGCAGCAGAGGAGGAATATCCATCCCCTTCCACTTTGTACGTGTGAGACAGCTATAAAACAAATTCAATATACAGAAGTCTCTCTCTCTAAGCCTCATAATAAATCACACATCTTGTAGCTGTAGTAATCTTAAAGAGGAATAGCCCCTTTAATGGAGGCTGCTCTCCGGTGAGATAACTGGTAACTGTGATCTACAGCTGGAACATATAAGCACATGTGTGTGTGTGTGTCGTTTAATCTTTTCACATGAGTGTAAGCACCTATTGCTGTCAGCAAATCTAGCTATACTGTATGTGTATCATTTCTAAATTCAATATGGTATCAATTTCAGAGGTCGCAGCCTTGTACAAAAAAGGTTCAGCCGTCCAAAACACGTTCAGTAAATCACCCCCCACCAGCTCTCCACTGATGCAGTTTCCAGCAGAGTGGAACGCACAAAGTGTGCTGTTACATTCACGCTGGTTATTATGTTTCCCATTTTCCCCAGCTGGAGCACGATTCATTACAAGTCATCATTTGCGCATTGGCAGTGAGTAAAAATCTTTTAATGGATTGAGGCTCAAAACTAATTGTTTTTCACCCATTTTTTGCCCTGCGATTTAAAGTTAGGCAGTGGGGAGCTCTCCAGAGTTTATCTCAGAGCCGCAGAGGTTTCCGCTGTAATGACTCCTCTTCTTCTTTTTTTTTTTTTTTTTTAATCTGGCTAATTAAATACCTTTCTTACACAGCTGCACAGCTTGGTTTTGCCATGCTGGACTGTTGCGTATCTCAGCGAGAGGGAGTCAGAAAGTGGCCCGCAGGCTGCCGCAGGGCTCCGCTGCACAATACGAGTTTTAGAGGGCGAGGATGCCTGGATGTGTCCTCGAGTAAATCACGTCCACTGTTGACAGAGTTGGCTTGATTTTTTTTTTCTCCTCGCCAATTTAATCAATCTAATTCACAGGATGCAGGTCATCAACCATCTGAAGAAAAGGAAGAAGTTATAGTCATGGTAAGAGATGAGAAGTGCATAATGCAAAATTGGCAACATTTAAACCCCTCTGTGTAGTATTTAAAAGCAGTCCATAAACAATTAGTGACTGGTTTATTACACACTATGACGCAAAATACTGTAGAAATAAGGATATTTTAGGTGTTTATAATATATTTGTACTCTACCTGTGAAGCATCTGTGACTGGTTAATAAACAGATAATGAATGCACACAGTTGTATTGATACAAAACGTCTTTATACTTATATTTACATGACACATTGTAAGTTTTTATTTATTAATTGTATTAATTATATTAGTTAATAGTGTGTGTTTATGACTACTGGGCAACTACTTGCTTATAAAGGCCATAAGATGAAGCTGAAAGCACTGGGAGAAATCTAATAAATGGACCTTTCTCACATATGCAGCATTGCTGCTTACAAACATACACACCCCACATTCAAAAACAGAACAAAAATCAAAGAAGAAAAAGAAAAGAAAAAAGCCAGACAGAGTTAAATACATCGATGTTTCAGCCTGTCGTTAAAAGCAAAGTATATTGCAAAGAATAGCAAAACTGGATATCACGCAGCAGGGACTTCAGCTAACAAGCCAGAGAGTTAAGGTGTCTCATAATTGGGCCCCTGGTACTCTCAAATCTTTCATAGGAACTATGGATGTTGCTTCGAAGCCTCTCATATTGTATCCCCGAGAAATTGTCCCCTGAAAATGTATAATAAAAATTGTAAATTAAGGTGCGATCACATTACGTTTCCGTTCCATGAAAGTTTCCAGCACTGGGCTCCGAAAGAAGGATCTGATGTCACGTTTCTGATGCGGCTGATTAACAAATATTGATCATAGTGATCACAAACTGTGTATATGAGTGATGCTACAGTTTGTAGTTTGGTAGTGTGTTAATGTTTTAAAAATGGTGATGAAACATGTAAGAATAATAACTGAGAAATAGGTTGGATACTGCACACATTTATACTACAGTATGTACATTAAATATATACTACATATACATTACATATATGTTTATGTTACACATTCACACACACACACACATATATGTGTGTAATATGATCACTCATCTATTTGAAGAAAGAGGGCAAGTTGGTAAGTAACCTTCTGATAAATTCTGATGATGTAGTTATAACAGAGTCCACCTTTCAAACTCATCTTCCATATTTTTTTTTTTTTTTGGTGAGTCAGTTTCTCCATAACTTCTTAAAATTAAATTGGACTTTTCCATTTCATTAAATCCAGCAGTGTGATTTTTATAATAAGGTCTAATAAGTGGAACTCTTCGAGTTTTGAACACGTTTAAAAACACACTGCGAGGATCTTTACTATGTTATCAATTATTTATGCTTATATAAAGAGTTAAACTACAGTGTTACAGAAAATCTGGTCTGTTTTTGTTGTTGTAAACATAAGACACTGCATGTTAAATTTTTCTCTCTGAGACAAACCTCAGATAAAAATTGCATTCAGCATTTAATTGGGTTGAGCTTTATTTAAAGTGATTTCAGAAATTACCTCATCGCAATCATGTATTAATCAGAGACAGTTATTTTTCCAATTTAAACTTCAATGCACATACAGTATAGGAACAGTTGTGCCACTGTCAATGAATTGCAAAGCTTTCATGCTGGAGGAAATTGGTTTGCATGATTTTAACCAGGTGCTGCAGGCGGCTATAAGGACTGTCATTTGCCTGCAGGAGAGAAACAGAAAGGAACAGAAGACCTCCGACTGCACCGACTCCAGTAAGAAGCATCATCATTCAGCTTAATTCTAACACTTTCATTCTAATAAAATGATGACTACAGAAGTGTCAATTTTTCTTCCTTCGGTTCCTTCATAGATGTGTAAAGTTTTAGTAACTATCATTTGAGAGTTTGCTTGTTTTTTGCGGTATGTTGTGAAAAAGCAATATGCATTGACAGGAACTCGGAGGGAACATCATCCAATACGATTCCTTGAAGGGAGGTGGAATCAAGATGCTGTATTACCTTTTGAGGATTTGCAGCATAGCATTAACCTGCTATTTTTTATTCAGGACTTGGATTAAAAATGTATGTTTCCTGACTTCATCCTGCACAATGCGTGCTCTTCCTGCAAGCGTGGTGAATAATGCTCCATAGAATTACCAGATCTGTGTGTGCACTGTGTTCCTGCATGCATACTGCATATACCGTACATGAAGGTTGGGAGTGCAGAAACATGGAAAACTGTATTCTTACTTTGCTCAGCTTGTTTTGATTTTGCAAGTTTGATAGTTTGTTTTAGAGTTGTATATCAGATGAATTTATTGTACTGATATTTCAGTTGGTTTTGTAGATTATCAAGATACGCTACATGGCCAAAAAGCATGCAGACACCCGATCATTACAGCCAAATATGATTGAATCTCATTCCACAACGGATCTGCTTTCACTCTTCTGGGAAGGGTATCCACAAGATTTTGGCGCTGCTTTTGCAGATAATTGCTCCTATTCAGCCACAAGTGCATAAGTGAGGTTGGCCACTGATGTTGGCCCCACAAAGGGTCACAAGATTAATCTAATGAGTCACAGGGTGATTAAAGCAATAAGGAAGGAATGACATATTTCTGTTATGTTTATTTTGTTTCACTTTTATTAGATTTTTTTGCTTTATTGTGTTCATTACTGGTTGCTTTTACGTCTCCAGGCCTCAAAAACTCCTTCAAATGACACAATCAGAGAGGGAAAACACTTCTTTTCAAGTGGTTACAAGCCAAAAAAGTTGAGAAACACTAGTCTAACATATCACTGTATGACATTAAGTAAGTTATGCCTCAATTGTAGCTAAAGGGGCTAGTCTAAACCATTAAAAACAACAACACATTTTGTTGATACTGTATCAGGCAAATCTTGCAAAAATCTTGCACAAAATAAGTCACTATACAGTATTTTTCCATAAACCCAGTGTTTAGGTAAGTGTGGTAAGAGTTTTTGGGGGTGACGAGGCAAAGCAAGTTCATTTGTATAGCACGTTTCAACAAGGCAATTCAAAGTGCTTTACATAAAACATAAAAGGCATCAAGACAAAATGTAAAAGAGACACAATACATTACACAAAGACACATTTAAATACAATTAAAAATAGGTGAATAGAAAATAAAGACAAATAAAACCGGAGGATAAAAGTTACAGTGCAGCTACAGTGCAGCGCGAGTTATGAATAAGAAACCCCAAATTTGATTTAATAAAAGGAGCAAACAGAAAAGTCTTATGTCTTTATTTTAAAAGAAGTGAGAGCTGCAGCAAGTTTTCTCAGAGTTTGTTCCAGATATGTGGAGCATAAAAACTGAACGCTGCTTAACGATGTTTAGCTTTGACTCTGGAGACAGAAAGCAGACCTGTCGCAGACGATCTGATAGGTGTGGACGGTTCATTATTATTATTAAGCTTTTTTTTTTTATTCAGGAAATCTCATTGAGATCAAGATCTCCTTTTGCTAGTTCATAACTTTGCAGCAAATCAGAAATGTATTTTGACCCTATGTATAGATATTTTAATGACATATACATCCAACAAATTATAAACATATATGATTTTAAATGCTCTGTGCATTACTTTTGTATGCACTCAGTATTTCTAAGTGCTATTAGCTTATATATATATATATATATATATATATATATATATATATATATATATATATATATATATATATATACACTCAGGGTGAACGATAATAGAAATACCTGACAGTAACATAATGCAATCCAACACAATAGCCCTGCAGTCAGAGTGCTTGTGATTCCTGCACTCCCAGGGGAAGAGGCTGTAATGAGAGGCACTGCAGAGGGCAGGTAATGGAGTGACGAGGACGGAGGTACTTCATATTCACGCCTCATTCACTGCCAAACAGAAACAGTGTCCACAGAAAGTCTAAAGGAAAACATGTTCAGCTCTGTTTCTTTCAAATGTTTTTCCACCCGAGAAACAGAAATCATCTGTTATGTCACACTCTGGTTCCTGGCGGAGGCTGACAGATAAAACTGATATGTCATCCAGTTGTCATAGATAAACTGAAGGTCTACATCCTCCTCCTCCTCCTCCTCTCTGTCTCTGAGTGCTCATACATCCTGTACACACCATACATCTTGGTGTTTTCAGCACACAGCCAGTCAGCTGACTGGAAGGCTGCTAAGGTTTAATGTTCTGCCGCCTCCATTATTCTGTTTCAAGGCTTAACTTGTCTCCTCTGGACAGCAAGGTGGAAAATACGGCAGCTAATTAGAGATCTCTCAGGAATAAAATGAAGATGGGGAGAAAGGGAAGATGTTCCTCCAAAATAATTGGAGCGACACAACGATGGCTCCCTGATATATGCCGAGGCCTATAGTCCTTCCACCTCTCCGTCATGCCAGTTGGGCTCATATTTTAGGATTTGTCAAGAATCCCTCTTATTCGCTCATTACTGGAGATAGATATACTGTAGATATAAAGCAGCCTCCTATATCATCAGCAGCTGCACACCTCTACCTATCGGAGGCAAGTGCAATATCTAGTTAGCTAGTTAGCTTTAGCGGGAGCTATCCGATCATTTCCATCCATCATGACTGAAGCTCTTGCCTCGTTTAGTTATGTGGAATAAACTGAATAACCAAGATTTTAAAGAACTCAACAGGTAATTTTAGCTTTAGCTGTAGCTGAGGCTAGCCGTGTCCTCAAAACTGAACGACCAATACACTACAGAACGACACATAGGAGCATTTTCTAATCTTTCACCCCTATTGGCAGTAACAGGCAGGACAACATCATTTGTCTGTGCTTTTCCAAACCATTACAAATCACTGTTAAAAAATAATGATGCTTTATGATGTGACATCGCCGTGGTTTGGGTTAAAATGATCGTTTTGTTAAGGTAAGAGAAACATGTGGTGTGGGATAAAATTACTTAGTCCTGAAAGTTAGGCGACCTTTGTTGTCATGGCTACAAGACTAACTGCAGGGTTAAGGTTAGGGGACGATTGTAGTTACGTTTAAAAAAAAAAAAAAAGTTGTACCGACTCACAATTGGAAATGTGACACTCGTGGGTAGAAGCAGGAAATGAACTCCACTGTTGGGTTATAGCCTCCGTCCACCCCGCCTCCTCCAAATGAGGAAAACTGTAACTGCAAATTCAACATGCTGTTTTCAATTAAATTATACAACTGGTGAAACTGATGTCATAAAGTCAACCCCATATAGTAGTAATAGTTATGGCCATGTAGGAGCAGTACAGTATGTACCTTTCTGACTCCTTTTCATGCATTTCCTTCTAAAATGCTGGAAGCAAAAGTCAATCCCTCCTGCACTCGAACACTCCGTGATCCTTTATTCTGCACCTGGGGAGCTGACTCGTTGCATCATCACGAGCGCCCACAGCACAGTAGGTAATTCACAGCTAACACCGTTGGCATTTTCCTTTTACTTTCGGCAGTTTGTTTATGACAAAAGGAGCAGAAGGACTCTCTGCAGCAGATACATGCCCACACACATTGCAACGGGTCATTACTCCTCGACGGGCCATCGCCTCATACATCACAACAGCAACAAATGGCTTTAATGATAGAAATGCAGCTTTTATAAATGTATAATTTAGGTAAAACTATTATATTTCTTCCCTCTCTGCTGCTTTTTGAATCTGCAAGCCCCTTGAAGTATGTCTCATTAGTTTTGTTCCAGAAATAACATAATTATTTGTCAAATATAGAGCTCCCCAGAGAGAAGTCCGCTCTCTGCTGTTGTTTGAATCAATTGTCCCCCTTTACATCACTCAAGGGGTTGAAGAGTTCAATTATAAAGAAAAGTACAGGCTGGGTGGCTGGAGTGGAAAATAAGTGATTAAAGTTAGTAGTGTTGCAGTGTTTTATAGTGAGCAAGTAATGTGGCTTACCGGATAACTTCACAGTTTTTTGCTGCTCAGAAGAAAGAAAATCATTCTATGTAGGGATTAAAAATCTGGATTCAGTACTTTTTTGCCAACAGTGGTCCAATGTCATGATTTAGTTGTTTGTTGTGGCTTTTATCCTCCACAGTGAGTCACAGTGATTCATATTCAGTGTGAAGGTCCTTCTTTGATTTTTGATTTTAATTGCAGAAATGGGTTGTTTATTTCTCGAGGCATGGCTTCACTCTAAGACTTTAAGACTTAAATGTCATTCAAGATCTTTGTTGTTTACGGTTAATTAATATTTTAGAATTTCCATATTTTCATTCACTGTGTGCACACCGACTAATTTCAGTTGTAGAGATTAAGTTTATTTTACTGATAACAGGATGAAAAGATCTGAAAATGACTAAATCGTCGTTGGAGATAAAGATATGATTTAATTAGGAACACCTGTTCAATCTAATGCAATCCAATACAACAGCGCTGCCATACATGAAAGTAGTCATCTCACACACACACACACACACTAATTAAATAATTGACTTATTTAAAAATATCAGTAAGTAGAGTGTCTGTAACTTCAGTCCAGTAGTACCAGAAACTTGTCTTCCCCAGTTCAGCACTGCTGTAACTTTGATAGCGAGGAAAACACAGGTGTGCTGATGCCCTCTAGATATCAATGATGTCCATCTGCCCTTTTCATATAACTCACTGTGATGACTTAGCTGTCTGCAGTAATTAACTGAATGGCACTGTGGTAGACGGCACCCCAGTGGTTTAAAGCTGGTTTAAAGGTACAGTAGTTGCAGTAGCATGAACATATATCTTCACAATCCAATCCAGTGTAGATTCGACAGTGGTCTGTACAGTTTCTTTCTGTTTTGAACAAAGAAACAAGCTCCAGTATAAGAATCCAATCTGAATTTTTCATTTTTGAGCAAGGTGTTCAACCAAAGTCATAAATACTTGTGCTGTATCTATTAGATTTCCACAGAGAGTATGGATCGGAGTAGAAACACCAAAGCTCTGGTTTCTTGTGAAGTGCATACATTTAGTATTTTCAGAGTTTAGAACAGGCTTTAAATTAATAAAAGACTGATGGACTGTAACCTGGAGAATGTCTGGTTTGCAGTAGAGCTAGTGGCACACAAGATGGTACAACAGCAGGCGGCTGACGGTACACGTATGTTTGCATTGTAGTTTGTTAGGTCCTAGACACACTGATGGCCTTTGTCCTTCATTGCTGTTTCTGTTGATTGTTTTCTCCTGTTTATTCTAGTTCGGGAAGTGATTGTAATTTTGTTTCTTTGATTTTGTTATTCAGTTAGATTTATTTTTGCCTGTTACGTTGGCCTTTGCCCACCCTGAAGTCTGTCCCAAACTCCATCTATTCAAACACACATTGTAAATAAACATGAGTCGTTAAAAATCAGCAATCTGTCTCTGTGGCAGCGTGGAACTTAGGGAAGATGGATCTTTTTCATGTTGAGTCTCGGCCACCCCTAAATGGGGCATAACAAAATGGACACTGCAAAGTTAGAAAAAAAATACTGTTTATATATAAAGTAAATAGCACAGGACCTAATATTGATCCTTGTGGGACACCTTAATCAACCATCTGGCAACAGCAGTCTGAACTCTACTACAAAGATCTGATTTGAATAATCAAAAACCTGAGGATATAGTTTATCTAACAGATGCTGTGATCAGTGTTATCAGACGCCTTTGAGAGTGCAGCACAGTCACAGTGTTGCTTTTTATCAAGTGAGTTAACAATCTAGATCTAAAGCCTCACGTGGCTTAAGGACATTATTATCCTCCAGAAAGGCATGTAATTGTGAGTTGAACAGTGAATCTAGGAATTTAGAAAGACAGGAAAGCTTCGATATATTCTAGGTATTCTAGTATTTTAGGTCACAAGTGTCCCCATGTCTGTGTAATGGAACAACCTGATTTGGAAAAGATCGTGCTGCAGCCAAGGGCTCCTCCTCTGGTTACACACGATTCACCTTGAAAATCTAAATTTGTGATCTTTAAGCTGTGGTAGGAGGATTTAAGATTTAACATCCCTTTTGTTAACATTATTTGAGAGGTTAATGTTAGCACTGACCTCATACGACTGCTGCCGCTGAGGTGAGTTTTTTAAATTTTTTTTATTCTCTCGCTGCTCGGTTGAATAACCTTCTGATTGAGACAGTGAGTGAGAGCTTGGGCAGCCTTGTGTTCGCTGAAGTCATTCATGCATGGTGTCCACTACAGTGGACAGATATTTGGAAGCCATTTTGAACCATTTAAGTTGTAGTACCATGTCACCAAACACCTAGTGACGGACCACCAAAGTGTGTCTACAGTTCCATTAGATTATCTTTGTATCTCTTTGTCATTTTGAGATATTACATTATAAATTCAAAATGACAGAGGGAAGAGGAGATGCACCCTCAGGAATATCAGTTAAATCCTTTTATTCTCAGAGAACCAGACAGGTAAAAATATTATATTTTTTCAACTAAATAAGATGTTAGAAATACTTTTATCCAGATTTTAATAATATTTTTCTGGTACATTTTTTTCTGTGGCTGAAAATACATCTGTTATGTGCCAAAGGGTATATTCTGCCTATTGGGCCTATATTTAGATTCCACCTTATTTTGTATGTTTTATTTAAAATTATGATATAATTTACACTTGAATAGTTTTTTTAAACATATGTTTTTTCGGGCCTATATTGAGTTCCATTGAATCACTTTTTATACTGTTGATGCATGTTGACAGATATGTAACTCCTTCAAAATTAAATATATTAGGGGGGAAAAGTATTGGCATGATTTTTGTTTAAAAGTAAAAACAAACATTAAAAAATATTACTCTGTGGTTTAATATTTCATGCATGAAAGGGGGAATCAATGACCTGGAGATGAGTCAAGAAATAAATGTGGAGGGAAGTCAAACGAATTGGTTCAAGTAGATAGTTACAAGTGGATACAAACTTTTTCTTTTTGTTTGAGAAGGTTAAGAGGGTTATTTATCCCGTCTTGGCCTTGGGCCTTCCAATTAGCTCCATTCAAAGCTGTCAAATGAATATGAAATACATAGTGACCCTGTTTCATATCTATAATTTGCATGAATGCAGAAACACTCGTAGCAGCCTGTCTATTATTAAAAGGTGTGAAGAAGAGATGACAGTTACACAAGTTTCCTTTTAGATATGATGTTATTTTCATGTTCAAATGCAGAGCATATATGTGAACATTGATGTAACAGAGAGCAAGAGGTCAAAGGACTGACGTTTAATTAGCAAAAGCAAGATAAGCTAAAGAAACAAAGGAGACTTATTAATGAAAAGTAATCTCTGAAACAGAGGAGGTGGATATTTTTCATGTCAAAGCAGCCAAGATTTCTGCCTACAGAAGTCTTTTCTCCGGTTTACAACATGTACAGCGTGTGACTAAAGCTGAGACATTTTGTTCAAGGAAACGCCACAACCATGTCCAAAAATATGTGCCTGCTGCAACCAAATCACTGAAAATAGCAGGCACATTTAGTTTCCTCTGAGATGCCAGTTTGAGGCATTTTTTTTCTTTCATCCTCTCAGAATGTAGGCTTTTAGAAAAGACAATGGACTACACACAAACAAACAGGTTTTGTATTATGAATTTTGTTGCAATATGTACAATACGAGCTTGATGGTTCAATCACTGGACCTAGATTCATATTCAGTAATGTGTCCTCTTCACTACATTATATTCTCTCTGTGCCTCTCCAGTCTTCACCTAGAAATACATGTTTCTGTTTAATAACCATTATTCAGGGAAGGACAATGCAAAGCATATATTGCAATGGAGAATTGTAGCCTATATATAACTGCTCAGTACAACACACGATATATCATCATGGTTAGTGATTTCCATGTTGTTGAAAGACTATATTTCTTGCAAAGGTTTGAGAAACTTTTGTTATGATTATTCTTACATTTGTAATTGTCTCAGAAACAGATCTGGATAAAATAACACGTTTATCCAGACCACATGCTAAAAACAGCCTGTGGCACTAGATGAAAAGTGAAGGGATAACCATCATTATTTCAATTAATCTTGAGTGGTGTATGGCTATATGAACCAAATTTCATGCCAATGCATCCAATAGTTGTCGAGACATTTCACCCAAAACTTCATATGTCATGTGGCGCTGGAGGAAAAGTCTCCAAAGTCATTAGGATACATTCTATGGAAACTCATCTGTACACAATTTGTGCCAATCCATCAAGTAGATGTTTACATATTTCACAGGTTAAGTGAAAACTCTGCTTTGCTGGTGGCGCTACAGGAAAAGTCAGGATATCTAAAAAAAGTTATTAGGATTATTTAATAGCAATCCGTCTAATAGTTGAAATATTTCAGTGTTGGACTCATCAACCAACAGACAAACATTGTCATCCCTAGAGCCATGAGGCTAAAAACGTAGGAAAGAAAAGCTGCTGCAAAAAAAGCTGACAGTTTGATATACAAGGTTTTCACATCACAATATGCATCCTTCAGTTCACAAACACCTGAGGCAGCATGACAATATCATCACCTGGAAACACATTCAGGGCTGAACAATGAAAAACCCAGTGAATGTGTGTATGTAAAATATATTTTTGTGTGTCTCAGTTGTTCAATATTTCAACACAATTTTAACACAATCAGGGCAAAATGGCACTAGAATACGGGAGGGAACAAATATTTGAATTGAGACACTAAAATGTTTACTTTGATACGAACGGTCATGCAGTCAACTTCCCCATTTCTGTAACAAATGAGAGTGATGAGCCAAACCTCTCTGCAATGAACACAGCACACCTGGGAGCATCAAAAGGCTGTCAAAGCAGATCTAATCAGACGACTGTCAAATCTGTTTTACTGTACACCTGTTAGGACCGTGTGCACACTGTCAAAAAATACTGCAACAGCCAGGGGCGATTTAAGTGTTGGACTGCACAAATTATTGTATCCACTCACTGATTTTACTGCTCTCGGTTTAGTGTGAGCTATAAAAAAAGAAGAGAATAATCTGCCTTATGAGATTCTCACAACTATAAAGCGCTGTGCTGGTTTTATTTAACATTCCTGGAGAATATTATCTACTATTATCAAATCTGCTTGTGTGTGTGTGTGTGTGTGTATTGTCTTGAAACTTGATTGATGATATGATTGACGGTGTGTGTGAGAGAGATTGGAAACCTCAAGAAATTTTCAGGAGCGAAAAGCACTGAGTCGCATTTGTAGACGTTTCTTTCAATGTTCAGTTAGGAAAAAACATTGGAAAAATGCCAAAACAGGTAGAAGAAAAAATGTCTAAGCAGCATAATGAAACAAGCATTCATCATTTATATTGATAAAGCGTCAATTAAAACAGTCTTGTCATATGTGTCTCAGTCATGATATCCTGTGAAAGGAGAGCCTAAAAGAGCAGAGCAGAAATAATATCAGATCTGAACATTTATTATTAGACAAAATCCTACTGAGACTTCCTTCATGTTCCAACTGAATATTGTGCAAGAGGCGAAATACAATATGAAAACATCCATCAAAACAAGCCAAAGAGAGAAACACAGAGAGAAAATGGAAAATAAACACATTACAATAGAGAAATTGGGTTTGTTTGAAACTGATTAGTTTTGTATATATATATAAACTTCTCCTGAAGTCAAACAGGCTGAGAGAAAGCTGGACTGCCATAACATTTGTGCATTCAGTGAAATTGATATTACTTTTTTCCTATTAAAAATATTATTCCAATAAAAGATCATTTATTTTATATTAAAAGGGATATATCGTGCTTTTTGTGATTTCCTGTAATTTTTATACTGTTTTGATGTTGGGCTCATTGGGAGGCGGGCCTTAAAGAGACAGGAGCTAAAACAGCCTGATTCACACAGAGGCTGAACTGAGGGGCTGCATAACGGGTCTGTATAAGATAAACAAGGATTTTTTTGAGCTGTAAATCATGCAAAGATATTCCAGTCGAGCCCCAGAATATAAATATAGACCTGATATGTCCCCTTTAAATGGGTCCGTCGACTCTTAACTTATGGTTCAAAACTTGAGATTGACGTGAGACTCAAGCAAAGTTGACTTGCTTGTAATTCACCTTTCCCATTTTTAGTCTGTTATTTAACACAGGTTTTATCAGCACGGAAATATCTCCAATGACACGCTAATCCTAATCTTTGATATCTTAAAACTGTAATCAGGGTGTCTTTGATCTTCTGTCTTTGTGATTCAAAGTCCTTCCTGTCAGTTGAATTCGTTTGATGAGCTGCACTTTGATGAGCTATATCAGGCGTCTCTGCTGACTGAGTTTTGTCTCAGATCATTTCCAGGCAGTGAGTCACATCAAAATGATCAATATGCACCTCCATTTTCTACCTATATGCATGCTCTGTTTGTGATTTAAATCACTATTACTGCCTTGTCTTTCTGTCAAGTCAAATATGCAGGCAGACCTGTCTGGGACAATTTACATCAAAGTATAAAAATAATTGCTGCCGTGTTCGGATTACATCTTTGATAGCAGTAACAGAAATGATGTAAATTGCAGGATAGCACAGCGCAGTACAATTAACCATATCACCATTGTTGCATGACAAGCAACAAGACAACAAGACATTGCTAGCTGGCCTCTGAAACAGCTAAACATCATCATGGCTGTGTGTGGACGTTGCCAGCCAGCATATTTGCCACAGGATTTTTTAAACATTTCTTAACCTTTTAACCTTGTGCAGCATGTCTCTGGCTCCACACATAACCGCGGGCACACCTTTGACTTGCCCTCCTCACTTCGCCAATTTTAATTGATGAATTGTGTACATCAGCCCTGGACTTTTCTGCTCCATACACTTCCAGGGCTGTCCCAGCAAAGAAGGGAATATAGGAAGGCTGAATGTAGACGGAAAAAATCTAAACTTGAAGTTCACCACCTCCATATGAAGGAGTTATTGTTTAAACTGAACCAAATTATTAAAGATGCACGAGCTGCCTACTTTTCTGGCTTGATTAATAGTAATAAACATAATCCAAGGTTTCTGTTTAGTACCAGCCAGCCTGTAAATCCCTCTCGTCCTGCCATTCCCGCCTCATCTTCTAAACACTGTGAAAACTTCTTATCTCGTTTTGTTGGTAAGATTGATGGTCTGAGGTCCAATTTTCTCCCGACTGTTTTACCCTCCGCCCCACTCAGTCGTTCCCCGCAGTTCCTTTTAAACACTGTAGCTCATATGTGTCCCTCCTCCAGCAAATGGGCTTTAATAATTTCTAAAGACTTTTACTGTCTGTCTCTTTAATGAGATCCTGAATGTGTGTGCATTTCCATGTTTTGGCCAGGTTTATTAGTGTATTCTCATTAGCTGTCACCAGTGGAAAAGCTATTATTCCTGGAGTCCACAAAAAAATTAAATAATACAGCAGTTTCATTGAAAATAAATATGTAAGTGACTTTTTACAAATATTCTGTACCCTAGAGACTTCCTGGATTTTTATTTTTGATCCTGTGAGCCTAACATGCCCTCCAGCAAGTTAACCATGCAGCCCAAACCACCACAGTTATCAGTCCTGCCTAAAGGAGAGCAGCTTTTTGTGAGTCCAGAAACCCCAAATTTATCTGGCAAAACCAAGCGGGTAGCTCCTGGTCTGCTCCACCCTCTCATCCAAACGTGATCACTTCTGGCTCCAATGTTAACATGTTGTTGTTGATGTGCACAGCAAATATTTTTTTAAAAAGGAGTAGCTGCCATAAAAGGTTTTAAGATTATATGATGAATTGAGTGATAATCATCAAAGCGTCCTCTTTAAAAGGCAATTAAGAGAAAAAAAGCTTCCAATTAACCTCTGTGAAACCACTCATGATGTCACATGGGCGATAAGGTCTATTGAAAGGACCTCAGCCTCTTTGCCATCAAGTGTAGTTATCTGATTTGTTTAAAACATTCCTCTTTCATCCTACACTGTGGCAATTTGCTTTTCTTCTCCACTGTGCAAAGGAAAGGGCAACTGGTCCACCACACCTAGGATGTCAGCTTCAATCACTTCCAACTGAGATGACATGACATGACATACAGTAGTTGAATGTGATCCCATGGAGCCCGAGGCAGGCTGGGATGAATATGATATAATTAAACTGGGGGAGAGAAAGAGCCAGAACACAGCTTATTGATCTGATCTAAACCATATTCACTCTTTGTGCTGTGGAACAATTGCTGCAGCTCTGCAAAGGGATTTCCTAAAAGGTATATTCTGGATGGTTTTCCTTTCCTGTATCTTGAAAGTGGTAACCAGTTACCCAGTAAAGTGCTGGCCCCTCTTCCAGAGCACACTCTGGCCTTTAGGGATAACACGGCTGAGTAGGAAAAGTAAACAGTTAATAGGATTTTTCGGGATAAAGGAACAGTATCACACTGTGTAGAAAAAAAATGTAATTTTCAGTATATCAGCCATTTGAGATTGTGCGTCTTTATCAACGCCTGAGTTTCTCAGCAGAAACCAATAACATTTAATTGAGATATTTGTCTGGTGAATCCATTTACAATCAGAGCGTCAGTGAGCGAATCAGCGAGGCTTTGAATAATTCAGACTTTTGTAAATTTGAATAATTAATTTTTCTTATTTTTGCACTGGCTGTTCATCAAAGATAGAAAATCCATCAGATGTTAACGGCTTGATTTAAAGAACTGAGGTGGTGCAGCCAGGAAACACACAAATATGTACAAACAGGTGCGTTTCTTCTTCTAAAGTTGAATTTGCACAGGTGAGTGTGTTTTATTAAACTTAGGATCATTTATTTTGTCCTCCACTGGTTTAAAGCATCCTCACGTGAACACAGAACATCAATTAGCCGACCACTTCCAGAAAAGACCAAATAATATATCAAAACATTGTTTGGAGATTTGAAACACAAACACCATTGTACCATCTAACTGCTCACCTCCCACTTTCAGGACAGTTAGTTACACCAGTGTTATTGATTGTGGCTTTCTGGTGATTGATGGTATCACTTAAAAGGAGTGATTACTGTTGTCGAGTGGTGGCACAACACTATTCAGGAGTCTGAAGAAGAAACCTGGAGCTGCAATATGACCACAGTCACTTTCATGGAGTCAGTTAGGATTCAGTCTGTATGATTCTCTATTTACTCACTGATATGAGAACACAAACAGTAACTTCAAGTTGGATTTGATTGTAAAATCAGATGACAACTTAATAACAACTTCTTCTGATACAACTTCTGCTTTAATATTTTAAAGCCAATCAAAGACATAATTGATTATTCGAGCTGATGCTAGAGATTAATCAAGATCACAGGCACTTCAATCATGCAGAGGCGGCTTCCTACTTCCTCAGCCTGAACAGCTGCTCAGTCCCTGGAAATATATAATTTTTGTGTTCCCCTTGGGGAACACATAATGTTTATTGAAGGGGTCATATTGCTATCCTGAAACTCTGCACCTCCAATGTAGTTAGATTAATAAATATGTTTTTGATGCTGGCTCAAGCTGATCTAAACCTACATGTGACTATACTGCTTCTTCTTGAGGTGCTAAAGTGTATTTATAAGTGATAAATGTTTTCCAGATACTTTGAATAAAATGGTAACAGTCCTATAATTGCCTCAGACATGTAGTTTAGAGTATGCAAGGTCAGTCAGGTATCTGGACGAGGGTTTAAGCCCCCATTAGCAGCCGCCTGTCAAGCTGATGACCATTAGTACGATGGTACTTGCAGGTTGTCGCCTCCATTAGCCTAAAGACCATCTGGGGAGCCTCTGGCCCAAAAGGTGTGAAAGCAATATGAGGCTGGTAGATGGTGATACTCAAATTATTCATAGCAGGAGCCATCGCACAAATCTTCATGTGTTCGTCCCTAAAAATAAAAATCTGATCGCTAAATAATAAAATAAATAAACTACTGGTGGTCTCAGGATGCAAAAATCAGCAGTTTCCACTTGTGGTTTGAATAGAGATGAATGAATTTATTGATCCAATCTGTGACGCATGTATGAGCAACAAGGGTATTAGCATCATTATTGATTTTTTTTTTTTTTTTTTTTACTCACAAGACACTATGTTTTGCCCGTCTGTCTTATCCTGATTGTGTCCTGGATGAATTATTTGCACAATTATTGTTGTTTTCTGACAGCAGGTGATCCGCATGAATTCCCATCTGAATGGAATCTCAAACTGATGTTTACAACTCAGTGTCAGCCATCCACAGCACACATGCAACAACACCAGGTATTTATTGAAGCTCTTCACTGATGCTCAATATATAAACATAATTCAGACTACAATTATCACGCAAGTGTCTTTCTGTGCTTTTGTGTGAGAGTCCTTTTTTGCGACCGAATGTTTATTGAAATGAAAACACACAATTTACAACCAAAAGCACGACTCTGTTGAGTTTGACAACAATAATAGAAGAAGATACTTGAAAAATAAAAATAAAAATAAATCATTACAAATTGCAAATGATTGCAAATTACACACATAAAATCCACAAGGAACCAAATGTAAAGATAACAGATAAGTAATACAACACAAAAGAGAAGAGAGCACCAATCAATGCAATCAGAGAAACTGTATATCCCCAGCACCCACCCACCGACCCACCGACCCACCCACCCACACACCCACAGAGGGAAATGTAGAGGTTTTATGAAATCACTTTAAAAGGCAACAAGTAATGGAAGGATTCAGCCTAAGAGATCCTTTAATTTGTCAGCTGCAGCACGCCAAATTGTTTAAATTAGTCTCACTAGCTCCATTAATTCTGGCAGTTGACATCTCGAGATAAATAACATCCAAAAATGTGAGGACCCGGTGTCTAGTGGCGAGGGAGTGAAAGAGGTTTCCATCGCAACGCAGTCATCTTTTTGGCAGCTGTCAGGCCGGTCACTTGATACTAAGTCAGACAGCCCGGCTGCCACTTTGATCCAGAACCGTGAAACTGGTGGACAGTACCGGGGGCCTTCATAGTGAATAAACTACACAAGGGAGTTTACACTGAGTTAGATATGTTCTGTGTACAAAGTGAATCTGTTGGTGGTCAAGGTTGCAGGAGGCCTCCTTAATGTTTGCACAAACAAGCTTCCAGTTGAAGTCAGGGTCCAGGCCTGGGCAGTCACACCTCTGTAGTCTGTCTAGTGGCAGGCTGTCATAGGAAGCCTCCAGAAAGAACTGATACAGTGTGGACACCATACCTCTGTGTTTTCCTTGTGTAGCAAATAATTTATAAAGTGGGTGAATGAGCAAAGGTTGTTGCCGCAGGACACCATATGCCTGCAGAGCTGATGTGAGCTGCAAATAAAAGAAAAATGAGGAACCCAAGTTGTTATGAATGTTATTCAGGTAGTGGGTGAGAGGTTTGAGGGACAGGTGTGTCGGAAAAGCTAAAATGATGGCATAAAATGAAAAAAATTGATCACAAATCTTCAAAATGATTAAAAAAAAGCAGATAAGCTGTTATTTGTTAGGTGTCACTGAGTGTGGAGAGTCGACGACTAAACAGATGGTTTTTAGTTTACGTTTAAAACTATCAATATTTTCAGCCCCCCTCAGATCCTCTGAAAGCTGTTCCAGCAGCTCGGAGGTGTAACGGCTGAAAGCAGCATCAGCGAAGGTTTTTGTTCTGCTTTGTGGAACAGCTAAAAGAGAAGAACCAGTGGATCAGAGATCAGAGGACCAGAGTTCATAAACCAAAATCATTTCTGATCAGTAAGCTGGTGCAAGGCCATGTAGTGCTTTATGCACTAATAAAAGAATTTTAAAATCAATACGAAAACTAACAGGTAACCAGCAGAGGCGTAATGTGTGCTCTTGTTCTGGTTTTAGTCAGCACTCGTGCAGAAGAATTTTTAAATTAATCAATTGTAGCTGATTAATTGTATTCTTTGGTAGAGGAGAAAGGAGATTTTTACTGCTACAGTAGTTATAAAAGCGTGCATCAGTCTCTCTGTGCTGCTCAGAGAGAGAAATAGCCTCACTTTGGAGATGTTTTTCAAATGATAAAATGCTGTTTTTGTGACAACCCACACATGAGCCTTGAAATTAAAATCAGAATCAAAAATCACTCCTACATTTCTTGCTTCTTTGGGTTGAGTCCTAGTGTATTTAGTTTGGAGGACAGTTTTTCTCTCTGAGCCTTTGAACCAATGATCAGTATTTCTGTTTTATCCTGGTTGAACTGTAAAAAATTCTGTGACATTCAGGCCTTTATATCTAAAATACAGTTAAAAAGTGAGTCGATCGGCCCGGTGTCATCAGGAGACACGGCCACATAGAGCTGAGTGTCGTCAGCATAGCTGTGGAAAGATGCCGTGCCTCCTGATGACACTGCGCTGGGGTCGCATGTACAAATTAAAAAGTAACAGTCCTAAAATTAATCCTTGCGGTATCTCACAGGCGACCTCATAGTGTTGAGAGGAGCGGTCATCTATAGATATTAATAATTTTCATCCACAAAGATATGAGGTAACCCAGTTAAAAACAATTCCAGGCAGGCCAACACGCTCACTTAATTTATCTAAAAGATTGTGGTAGTCCACAGTATCAAAGTCAGCACTCAGGTCAACTAGCACCAGAACTGAAGGCTTGTAGCTGTCAAGATTTGTTCTGATGTCGTTCTCTACATATGATGTAATGAAATCCAAGGCGTGTCCATGTCTGTGAGTCGGTATGTTAACATGCTGTTTAAAAGCCATACATTTCAACAATTCTAAAAGCGCTTTGGCTCTGGTATCTGCCAGATTATCAACATGCGTGTTAAAATTACCAATTAAAATGCAGGTATCATAGCTTGTGTGAATGACAGATAGTAGGTCTGAGAATTTATAGCTCTTTAGGAGATCTGTATACTGTCACTGCAAGGAAACCAGTCTGAGACTTTAAAAAAGTAGCGTTATATTGAAAGGCATGAAATGTGCCTTGGTCCACATTCAGTGTCTCTCTGTAGATTGCAGCTGTCCCTCCACCCTTCTTTCCCTCTCTGGACGAATAGGAAAAGGTGCAGCTGGGTGGACAGGCCTCAGTCTGTGTGGCAGATGCATCTGTGCCCAGCCAGGTCTCAGTAAGAAAAACACTGTGATCATTGATGAGGTCATTGATACAAAAGGATTTGTTTGTTAACGCCCTTATATTAAAAAGAGCCATGTTGATTTCTGCCTGTTTTGCAGCCGAAAACGAGTTCCTATTTATGGGAACTATAACCACGTTATTTATGTTTGGCCCCTTTATAGCTCTGTTGGCAGTGCTATAAGATGATGGGTTTTATAAAATGAACAGAGGTGGCTGGGGTAGGTAGTCATCGTGAAATACATTGCACTAATTTGTGGGCAAGCACCTGAGAGCCCCTGTGGCTTGGGTGCAGTCCATCGGCCTTAAAGAATGCCTTAAAGTTGCCACATGCAGTTTTTAGCCATGAATTTAAGCAGAACAAACAAGTAAATTTTTATTTGCCCCTTTTCTAAGTCAGTAAGGGTCCTAAAATTGCAGTTTTTTCCACTTGCTTTAAGGGTGGTGAGAAAAGTTTTAAAATGTTTTGGACTCATGGTGAGAAGTGTCGTTGCTGCCAATGTGTGCCACCACAGTAATCATGTAAGTGTGTTTTCCAAGCACAGCTGGAAGCTCTGTGTTGAGGTCCAACACACAGCTCCGGGAACCAGTGCAGTGGTTTGTGGGAGGGGAGCGAGAGCCTCCTAACGATGAAATCACTGATCACCACGGTGGAAGCAAGCGGCGACGGTGGAGGGATGGGTGTGCACACATGTAAATTACCTTTGGGTATACAGTGTTTTGCATTTCTACACAGATATTTGCATAATGCTAAATTCTGTATGGACACGGTATTGTCATGTATATAAAATGTAGCTTTTGAATGTAATTTCTTTAATTTGTTTTATTTTCCTCCCTCTTTATATCCCTTCTGGAGTTCAATAAAATGTTATCAGTAACACTTTATTTTAACCATTTATTTAGGATTTATAAGCAGTATCGACTGAATTATTAAATGCTTTATAACACACTATGATAAATAGTTGTATGTTTATGTATGACAACAACTATAACTCTTATAAAGCTTCCATAACTGATGTAAAAAAAATTATAAATGTTTGACAACATAACATAGTTGTAACCATATATAATGATAGGTCATTATGAGTTTTAAACACATTAAATGCTTCATAGCATACAGTTATAAACCATTTATTAGGTGTTCATATACTGCTTAGCAATAGAGTCTTCATGACTTTTGAATGCATTAAGAAAACAGCATTAAACCCACCTCTGAATGATTTGTTGTATGTGTATAAACTGTTAATAAGTGCTTCATAAAATGCTATAAAATTTGTTCATGTGTGTAATCATCATTAAATGTGATTTCGCCTGTTATACTATATTATTAAGCATTTATTAACTGTTATGCATGCTTTATAATATATAATGTAAAGATAATTGTTTACAAATATACTAATAAACATTTTAAAATGTATGTAACAAACAATTAAAAATGTCCTTATATTTTCTTTTAACGACATTATGTGTCATAAAGTGTTGTTAAAGTGTTAATTGTTTATACTGCTTCTTACTGGGCTCAAAAATCCACTATGATTCAATGTGGTGCAACAATAAAACATGAAATAGTCCCATTAAAGGTGCATATTTCTTATAGGCACTGCACCAAATGAAGATCAATTACTGTGAACCCCTGAAAAGACTTTTATGACAGAATGTTGGGATTATTGCACAATGCACAGATTATCCCATTTTATTTAGATTATCTAGTTTGTCCATATTATAATGATAATGAGTCAATTTGATAGATCAACTCCCTTCAAAGAACTGAAGCGCACAACTGAAGAGAAACCTCAATCCTTGAAAGACTGTTTACTTTGACTTGGTGCTTTGATTAACAGGCATCGCCCTGTGTGTTTCAGACATTAAAGGTAGACAGTTTAGTTATTGGCTGATGGATGTCCTGTGTGTTCCACTTTGGCAGGGCTTATTAGTAAGAGTAATGCCTGCTGTCTGGATGCTACCTCTGGCCTATGACTGATTGCATGTGTTGGTGTGTTGAATGTGCTGTCTGGGTTTGCTCGTCATAGTTAAGAATAGGGGCAAGAGTGTCACGCCGGCTGGTAGACGTGTGAAGACCTCAGAGACAAAATCAGAGCGCTGTTAGAAGAGGAACATTTGTTGCCTCCATTCAGCCGAAATACATCTGAAACGACAAGGAAAAGACTGAAATCACATCCAAGCCGTCACGAGGAAAACCTCTTTCAGTGTTAAATGGGCCCATGATTTGTTGTTTAAAGACAGACTTGAAAAATTGTGAACCCGTCCTTTAAGCTAAATACACATGGATCCAATCACTTTACAAGAAAGCTTTTAAAATGTCACAAAAATTGACTTGAGTGTTTATATCAGTTGATATTAAGTGAGTAAATTGCTCTACTGAAAGCTGAATGAGGCAGCTCAGGGTTTGTGATTTAAGCCAATAAATTGGGTCCATTTTTTAAAGTAACACTATTTTACAGGTCCAAAATTTTCTAATACTTTCTTAAGAAGTTTTCTGGAAAGAACTATGTCATTTAATAATAAGTATAGGGAAACAGAAAAGCTCAATTTAAACCAATTATTCATTTATTATGGGAATCTTTATTCTTCATACATGTTGAATTGCGGCCCTGCAGACAAATGTCACATTTTTGGATGTTTAGCAGGCCTGTTGTGTTCGCTCTGAAATAGTCTCTGGTTAGTAATTCATTTGAATCAATTAATTTTCAGTGTACCAATTCTTTTCTTTCTCAGTTTTCCATGTTATTAGTACTAAATAACAGGAACCTTCCCATTAATTTATAGTCAGTTCTTCTCTAGGAAATTATAAGAAACTACATGATCCTTAAAATTAAGTGTTAACCTTTTTTTGCACCCATCATATCAACAGATCGGTCTTTCAAAACTGGTTTTATTTATTTAAGTTATTGTTCACTGGTGTTAACTAATATTTCATGTTTTTACCAAACAGAAACATGGTAATATAAATGGCAACACGACCACAGTGGGCTCTTCAGTGAGGTCATGTTAACATGGTGAAAAAGTTATTTAACGAAATTACTCCAACAGCAATTTTGAGCTTTTGTGCAATATGGCATTTATTAGTTTGATGCTTGTCAAGCCAAAGTCATAATTCATTTTACAAATATGTTTCAGTCAGAGTTAAATGATTAGAATTTCATATTAAATAATATCCCCATAATTCAGATTTGCACCTGCAGCTTTTTATGTGACACAAATAGATTCATTAGCAAAACCAAATCAAATCTGCACTGTCGGTGCAACAGTACAGTCCACAGTGTTGCTACAATTTCAGGTTTTCAGGTGTATGATTATATGTCTCTCTGCCATCAGTAGACACACAAAGAGATTAATTGGCGGCAGATGTGACTCGTTATCCTCATGGGCTGCACCTGGTTCTCTGCTCAGTCTCCAACACACTTAGTGCCACATCTGCTCTAATGCTGCTCACGTACAAGAGACACATATTTTCAGAAACATATTCTGAATAATGTGTCAAACAACATGTCTACAATTAAATTTATACAGTGTTTTTATAATATTAATTGCTCACTTCATGACATTGTCCTAATTAGTGTAGACACAGTATATCTTCCTTTATTGTTGTCAGAAGACTAGTGGCACTATGGATTAACACCCTCGACGAACATTAATATATATATTTTTTTACTTGCCTCCTCATTACGTCAACAGTATAACTGATGGAGTGGATTTCACATGGAATTGAAGGAATATAAAATACATTTACATCTAAGGGGATACTTTTCAACAAGATTAAAATAAAATTATCAAAGGACTCGTGCTTCTTTGACTGACAGTTTGAGAAAACCATCCATGTGCTGATATTTTGCAGGTTGATACATTTTAATTGGTCAGAAACAAGGAGAAAACCCAGCAGGAGCCAGTTGCACCGGCTGTACCTAAGATCAACTTAGCCTAGTTATAAGAGATTTACACATTTCACTAAATTAAAACTGGTTGCACCACACAAACTAGTTCTTACGTAGAGATTAGTTGTGACTAAATATTTAGTATTTCTCCAGGTATGCAGATGTAAATAAAGTAGTCACACCTACATTCACAAAATCTTGGCAATTAAATTAAGTTTATTTTATTTTTTCAGCCCTAAAAATGATTTTTGGTTACAGACGATGATGACAAATGACACAATGAACACAAATCATCTCGTCCTCACCTGCTGCATTTACCTCTTCACTCTACTAATTATTAGACATCCTGCTGCAACAAGCACTTTTAACATATAAGCAAAACAAGAAAGTGCCCTTGTTTTTTTATTTAAAAGTTGTTGCATAAAAAAAGCACAAGTATTCATATTATTCCTCTGTTATCTATGACATCTATCACAGAAGTACTTCATGATTGAGATTTCCTTCTTCCTATAAGAATTCATCTTCATCTTCACAGTTTCAGCATGATTCAAGTTTTCTGCTGTAGATAATATTCCAGGGCTTTAATCAGATTATAATATTTGCTATTTAGATTAATTTTGGACAGGAAAACTATGGAAATCAGAGAAAGGCTCAGACAGCAGAAATAAAGACAGTCTTGTTATGGCTCTCAGCTTGGTCGGCTCCTTTGAAAAGAGATTAATTACACCATTATGATGCAGCTTTGCAAAATGGAATTTGTGCCTTGTTCATGGTGATGGATTAACCACATCAATTCTCTGGAGGTCTCCACTTATTTTGCTTTTCAGAACCAACTGGGAATGAATGAGCTGTAAAAGTGTGCAACAAAATTGAGTAAAAAAACATCTTAACTTTGGTGCATTACATGACGAAACAGTTATTATTTAAAGATAAAGGCATGTTAAAGGTGCAGTGTGTAAAATTTAATCATGAGCAAAACATTAATATACCTTTGTAAATTATTAATTAATGTCATTAACATATCACAGATATGTTGTAAGTCATGATTATTATTATGAAATATTCATAAACAAATTAGTAGGCTGGATGATTAATCAATGATTTGTTGCTATATTATGAATCACTTGGAGGATTTATTGCAATCTACAGAAGATAAATGCATGTCTGTATTTTTATACTGTACGAATTTTATGCAGTTTGTAAAAGTTGTGATGCTAATCGTGTTTAGCATGTTAGCATGTTAGTGACAGTAGCATAGCTCTCAATGTGGTAGAACCCCAAATTACTCGCTGAGCTTTTTTGTGATTATTGTGACCAAAAATGTTTGATTTTGCAGCGGCTTTTTTCACAAATTGCAGTAAAATTGCAGGAATTGGGAAAGATTGCGAGCAAAAGGAAAATAATGTGATATTTTAAAAAAACTACTTCCAATGAAGAGTCACATGTAATCACTCCGTTCAATACATTTTGTAATTTATTTTCTGAACATGAGAATCATGGGCTCAAAGTTTAGTTATTAAAGTTATTAAATTAACTTCAGTCAATAATGCCAATTAAATAAATTCATTAATATAAAAATATAGTTTCATTTCCAAAGTGCCCATTTTTATGTTTGAGGTAGATTATGTCCATCTTTGCTGTCTGAAAAGCACATCAACTTGTATTCGTCTGACCACCTGAATGTGTGTCTGAATCCTTGCTGAATGCACGCTGCAATGATGTAAGTCACACGACATGAAATGTGACAATTGGTCCAAATCACTATTTCATGCGGAAAATTTAGCAAAATTGCAAACTCTCGCAAATATTGCAGCGATTTATTTAATTTGCCTTAATTATTGCAATCATAAAATCGCAATTTCCTGGAGGGACTGATTACTGTGTATTGATGTGTGGGAGCATTATTAAGTTAGCTATGAGCAAACTAAAGTTAAAGCTACATCAGTATGATGAAACAGTGCATGAGATTTTGGCAGGCACGTGCACAGATAGACCCCAGGTGGTGCTCAACCACCTTCCATTTTGGCCTCGGTCTAGATAAGTGCCCTTTTTGCAAGACATCGGCACGGCAGATCACCATCAATTCTCAATTAAAAGCGTATTTTAATGCCCAACAACTGCATTCGAGTTCTAATTCTGAGAGACTGCGTGAGCTCCTGCCCCTCCCTCTGCAACTTGTCACAGCCACCACAGTTAACGCACGCAAATCAAGCGCCCTGCGGAGGAAGCAGCATGATCCACGTCTCCCTGACCTGCCTTCAGTGGTGACAGCCACGTAATGATAGTGTTTGCCCTAAGCGGTGTGTTACTGTTGTGAAATGAAACTGCTATGAAAACATCTCAATACATAATACATTACGTGGTTAATAGTCTATGCAATCATATTTGGTTATCTCTCCTCTCCTTTCCTCCTTATCTCTTTTTTCCTCCTCTCCTGTGTCAGCAGCTCTTCTGTTAGCAGCAGTATTCAGACTCCAAGGGCTTTTTGGGGAGACGAGCTTTAAGATGTCACCGGAAAAATGAGCTGCAGGCTCTATGAAAGCCCCCCCCCCACCCTCCCTCTTCACACCCTGCACTAAATCGCACTCTTCCAGTCATCTTTAAGGTGGTATGACTCCCTCTTCCTCCTCTTTCCATCCATCTCTGTCTGCAGTTTCCTCTCTTGTCCAGCTGAAGTGGGACAATAGAGGACTTTCCACTCTGAGAAAGAGTCTGAATTTATTGGTGAACAGGACTCAAAGGTCAACCTGATGAACTTTTACTTCCTAAGTGTAAAAGTGTAGATTTAGATCTAGTTCAGTTTGATTTTATTCTTTAAAAAACTGCAGGATTTATTCTGATGAGATGCAGTTTGACAGTTTGATTGATTCGCTATTGATTGTAAAACTGATTTAAATTGCTGCGGTTGGTTCCTCCGCTCACTGTGTGTGTGTGTGTGTGTGTTCATGCAGCAACTGCAGCAGCATCGTCGCTGCACCGCCTGCTGATCAATGAGATGACCCAACAGACGTGTAATGTAAATTCATGTATTCAGTTATCAGTGCCCTTTTTTTCCCCGCTTGAGCACCTGCACATCAAAACGTCTGTGCACGGCTCTGGATTTTGGTTGACTGAGGAGAGGGATGTTTGTACTGTAAGACAGAGAGGACCAGGAACCTCTACTGGGACCCTGTGAGACAGAGCTACATGTCTCCCTCTTGCTGCAGCTTCAGTCTGAACAGCCAGAGCAGCGTGTTGGACTGCTGCAGTGTCCCACACGGTGTTTTGGTAGCTTACACCAGCAGGTGAAGCAAATATAAAAAAATAAAAACTCCTGAAGCTGATAGCTGAACTTAGACAAACTGACACTGTGTGTGTTTAGGCCCAAATAAGCTTGTTCTGTTTGTTGTTTTTATCTTTACAAATAAAGATTTATATGTTTTGCTCCAGCAAGACTAAAGAAATTGAGCATCACTGCTCTCTTGAACTGTATATTTGTATTTTCATCAAATAAAATAAATTATTTGTTAAAACCTGAATTGTGTTTATGCTAACTAATTATTCAAAGCAGATTTGACATCATACCTAAGAGCTGGTAAAAATGTTAAATATTGACTATTGATTCAACTCAATTTGTATTGAAATTCTCTAAATCTTTACTCAATTTAATGAAGTCTAATGTCATTTTTAGTTTTACAGTTACTGTTAATTATTGAGTTACACAAAAAATGTTTTGTGTACATGCATAAGTCTTTGTTACAGGTAGGAGTAATCTGAAAGTGTTAGGTTAGGCATTTGTGTATAATGATGCAAAAGCACTTGTAAAATACTTATAAATGATTTAGCCAAACATTTACACATCATTTAGAACAGATGAGGAACACTGATGAAAGTAGTTGGGGATGGTACAGTATAGTGCTGACTCATATGGAGTCCCCAGCCCCTGTTGTGTGTGCAGCCTCACATTATCCCACTCCCACAGACCCACAAACGCTGCCATTTGTTTTCTACGAAGCACCTGGTCAATACTGGAAAGCTGAGGATTGAAAATCTCTGTGGTGGTAGGTCTGTGTATTTGCCCTGTCTGTTTGTAAATGCTAATCCACATAAAAACAAATTATTTATGAATTATTGGATAATGCTTTGTTCATATAATAACATAATTTCTTATAATTGCTTTGAGAGGCTCACTAGTGATTCATAAAATATCAACATATTAAACAATCTGAACCTGTACTTGGATATTCTGCCAATTTATAATGTCTTTTGAGGGCCAGATAACACTCTAATCTACTTTGGCTTTTAGTTTCTTCTTTCCAATGTTCCATATAGGTTTTTTTTTTTTTTTACATTGCATTATAATTTGGTTTACTCTGATTGGCGTTTGGAAAGCAGTGTTGGTGTGAGACTGGTCAGAGTGTCTGAGAGGGCACAGTTAATCTCAGCACCAGCTGACAAAGGCAACTCTTTTCTGGGCTCAACTCTTGGGTTTAGAGGGCTTTGGAGTGGAAGGTGTCTAGGGGGGCTGCATTTGTTGGTGTTTTTCATGCATTTGTTGGAGTTGCAGGCAAGTTGCTTTTGTTTCTACAACACTGTAGAAAATAATTGAGTACTCAGTAAATTTCACCTCTTCCTTCAGTCTTTGATTATACAGCCTCTCTTTACAGAAAGAAAACCTGGAGTCACGGTGGAATCAGAAGGAGGAAGAGCCAGGATGCAGGGTGACGTGGCGGAAAAGGGACCAGAAAGGACAGCGAGTGACCCATGAATAAAAGAAGAAAAAAAGGGGTCATTAACTGGTCAGTTCAAAGTAAATAAGTTTTACTGACGATAAGGCTCAAGTCATAGCATTCAAACTGTATGTGTGCTCCTGAGTCCATGTGCTTGCAGAAATTCCCACTGGAGCTTTTATTTTAAAAAAGTAAAATTTATGATGATGTGGAGCATGAACATCTGTACTAAATTTTATTCCAATCCAACCAATAGTTGTCAAGACATTTCCCTCAGAACCTAGTGAAAAGTGCTAGTGAAAAGTCACTATTCACTATTCCTTGGCGGACCATGAATGTCAAAATTTCATGGAAATTCTCCCCAATATTTGTGGAGGTATTTCAGCCTGGACCAAAGTGGTGAACCAACTGAGCAACCGCCGTTGCCAAGCCTGGAGGCTGCAACTACCCCTCACTGTTCAACCAGTTTACAGCTAAGAGTCAGAACTTTAACCTTGTTTACTGTTTAATTATAACATAACAAACTGCTCATTATCTGTCCCGCTGACGTCAGATGGCTGCAGGAATTGAATCAATGTAAGGAGATGGCTTTCAGACAGCCTAATGAAGCTGTTATTAAATTAATATATAATGCATGGAACAGAAATTGTTTTAAGTGTAATGTGATCTGTGGATTTCTTTGTATACTGGAATAGCTAAACTGACAGTGACAGACATCTTATGAATGTTCTTACATAATAGTTTTACAAAGCAACTAAGCTCTTAAATGCAACATTTCATCATTTATTCAATACTAAAAAAAAGTGAAAAGTGAAGTCTGTGCTTCGTCGATCTGACAGCTCCCTCAGCTGAACATGCAGGACTGATAGGTGGGCACCATGTACTTGATATTAATGAAGGCGTCCTTCCCCCCATAGCGCTCAAACATGTCAAGAGTTTCCTGAATCAGGTCACCAATGTTTTCTCTCTTCCACTGGCTGTATTCAATGCCATCTCCAGAGTTTATATTCCTGTTTTTGAAGATGTTGAAAATGGGGAGGATCTGTCTGTAGTAGGGAACAAGAGCCTCTCCCACCTGGTCTCCAGACATCACCAGATGCTGCAGGACTTTCAGGGTTTTGCACATCACCTGACGGTTCCTCGTATTCAGGGCCGTCCTGATGGGGACGATGAGCTGGGGGATAACGGGCAGGATCTTGGGGCCTCCGTGCTCCAGCATCTCATGGACTCCCTGGCGGGCGAAGAACTCATACGGATGTACCATCTCACACAAGCCGTCAAAAAACAGAGGCAGGTAGTGGTGGTAGTCCAGCTTGCCAATCTCCACCTTCCATACAATGCGGTTGCGTGCTGGCCTATGTTGCAGGGCCAACGGCAGCTCTCCACGTTCGTAGAACGAACGAAAGGTTGTCGGCTTGGTAGGGCGCTCCTGAAAAGCCCCTGCAGCGGGGGGACCCATGACCACGGTGTTCTTCATGGTGGCCTTCACCGTGAAGCCTTGGGCTTTGAGCCCCTTCTTGTTCTTAGACATATCCACAGGTCTTCTTTTGTTAAATGATGTGGCAAATCCAAACCAAAAACGAAGAGCAATGCTGATAATTCATACTTGTGTGATCTCTCAAAACGTGATGCCTGTTGTTTTTTGTAATGGTTGCTATCATGGGTGTTCTTGTTTACTTATGAAGCTAAACATAAAAAGTCTGTTTGGGGACATCAAAACATGTAAAAGCTTTATTTGAATCCTGTTGCTAAGCTCCGCCTCCTTGGTTACTGTTGCTATGCTGGATAAGTTCTTTTTTCCCCTGTATCTCAAGAACAAGAGCATACAGATAATCATAATACTGTTTGCATTATACACTCAGAGGTGTTTCTAATATTTTGTCCATCCCATTTATATAAATATAGGCTAAATATTAGAAACACAGTTCCCAACCCCAACACCACATACTGCCGCCTCCAAAATGACCATAAAATCAATCAACACCTCTCTAAAAAAGATTTATAATATCATAATGTAAACATTCAATTGCTTATTTTATGCTAAATAACCAAATACATTAACTCATTCTTGACAGTATCATTACTTTCCTGTAACACATCAGTTTAAATTTAAACACTGTTTAAACTTTAACATGTAAACCAACAGACCATAAATCAAAGCAGAGGTCAACAATTTCTGACACATTAGGACAAACAGACCTGATGTTCCCGCCACAAAAATTACAATCTGACCCCTGCAAGGTGTTTAGTTGCCAGTAATCAGCTTTCAAAATGACAAACAAACTTTTTTAAATGCTGCTAAATGTCTCATTTATAAATAAAGTCCATTAAACCAGGAACTTCAAAAAGCTCCACACTGTGCCGCACAAACTGGAAGACAGAAAAACGAGCCGTGCACAAACCGTGTCAGGCCAACAGCCATGTTTGATTATGTGAGTCAGGATGATGTACGTGTAGGCAGGTTTTAGTCTCAATGCTTTGAGTCTTGTAAAGAGTCTCTTGATAAGTTTGAAAAGTTTGGAAGAATATTTTGGACTGAAGTTGTGAGTCAGGACGAGGAGAAAGCAGCACTGAGGTTCCCTCAATGATGATACATACGTATGACTCTCTGCTGTTGCATCTAAAACACACAAATACAATTATTAGAACAATACACTGTCACAACTTTTGACGAAAGCACAAATACACAGTTCGAGAGACTCGAGTGATTCAGGTGATGCGTCATTCCTTTAGTCTTGCTGGAGCAAAATATATAAATCTTTATTTGTAAAGATATATATAACAAACAACATCCAGAACAAGCTTATTTGTTTCTCAATATATGCTGTTAAAGAGCCTTAAACACAAACAGTGTCAGTCTGCTGGTGTAAGCTAACTGAAGTTACTGATACCCCACCTTAAAGATTACATTAAAATGCAATCTGTATCTGGATATGTTATCTGGATAAAGAAAAACGCATGTTAAATTTGATCAGAGCTCCGGCTTTCTGACAGACTGGTGACTGAGGAGGTTTTGTAGGCGGACAATGAAAGAGAAATGATATCACTCAAATTCAAGCAGAGAGAGATGGGACACTTATTACTTTTGTGGCGGACTGCAAACAGGTGAGAGGTGGTCCTGTTTACCGTTTACTAAAGGTTGTTGTGGCTTGAGAGGAAATGGAGTGACAGGCGGGTGCCGTCACAGGCAAGTTGCTACCACGGCAACAACGTTGGTTATGTAAGCATGGCATTACGCCAGTATTTGCAGAGTATAGCTGTAGCCGTCGCTATTTTTGTGTGTTTTCAGTTCATGAAAGTTAATTGTAACATTTTGGTTGCCTAAAAAAGTCTTTGATTGCACTAAAAAACCCTCTATGTCAGATGTTAAGTTTTTTCCCGGTGAGTACATTTTGTTTTAATGGTTTTAAAGCCTGTTTTTCACTAGCGAAAATTAGCATTAGCATTATCACAGTTAACCATAGACTGCAAATACACCGTGCTAACCAAGCTAGCAGCTAGCATTAGGGTCAGCTCCACCCTCTCATCCAGATATGGTCACTTCTGGCTCCAAAAATTCAAGATGGTGATGGTCAAAATGCAAACTCAAGGCTTCAAAACAGGAGTCCACAAACCAGTGGGTAACATCACAGTGGCCATTATGTTTTTTTACAGTCTAATTGCTTCCTATGACCTGCCTAGCATATTGAGATCTGCTGTCTCAGTATTTTTTACTACAGTATCCCGCAGTGTTAGCATATACTTGCACCACAGGCAGCTACAGATACAGATGAATTTGTTCATCTTACTTACAGTATGGTTATCAGGACAACATCCATTGTATTTACATGAATAAGTCGCCATGTCCTTCATTAATTCACTGAAGACTGTGGAGGTTGTTAATCAGTGCAATCAAACTTTCCAGGGGTGTTTGGGACGCCGGCCCTTGAGCATGATTTCGACTCTAATGACAGGTCACCTGCAGAGGAAGAGGAGGGTGTAGGAGCAGTTGGGGTTAAAAAGAGACCGTGTCCTGATCTGACCTGGCATGTGATGAAAGCAGAGCATCTGGCAAAACATCAGGCAGGTCCCCGATTATTTCAGGCTTCTCATTATCCAAAATGACTTGTCGATTCTGTGGCACGTTCAATGGCCGTGAAGTGCTTTCCTGCATTCAGTGACGAGCTTTGTATGAAAAGCTAATCAGTCAAGATTTCAGCCACTAAGTCACTGAGTTATCTTGAAGAACTCGGCAAGTACACCTGCCAAATTCATATAAGTTAGCAGAGACAGGAAGCTGTTATTGCTCAGCTCATATTGATTCAAGTCTAGTCATTCTGAAAGATTTCTGTCTATGACCAGCCAGCCCGTCCTCACAAGAAAAACAACAGTCTAGGTCGAAAATTAGTTATGTGTACGCCATCTAACAGCCACAGTAATTATGACCCAGGGAAGTGATGCAGTTCAAATGACGTCAATATGAGAGACAAATCTCCATATTATTTGTGATCGTTTCATTATGAGGATGTGTTGTTTGAAGAATAAAATGCACTCTGCTGCATGATCTTTCTGCAATAGTGAATAAGATTCTTTTGACATGAATGGATTGAAGTGTAAATGTCACCTCAACAGGTTTAACTAAAACAATCTTCAGTCTGTAGAGCATCTTCTTTAAAATGTTTTTCTGGCATCCGGTTTGAATGTCATCTTTTCAAATCTTTGAATCCGTCTCTGCTTTATTCAGATTCTCAGACGCATGCTGCCCTTCTGTTCACTGTGGCACACTATCCTATCATTATTGCTCCAGAAGCACTCTCTGGTCCCATTCACAGATGAGAGCCAGGACTATTGGAGCCAAACTCCTCACTGCTGAGCAGCAGATGCAGCCGATGTGTCGAATCCATGTTTAGATACGTTTATTGGAGCAGCTGTGCTTTGAAAAAGGAGCATTGAGCATAAAATATTTCAGACTAGACTGAAATTAAACACTTTACAGCCTCCAAAAAGCTAGCGTGCCTTTGATATTGGGAAGTTTGTGTGGCACAGAGAGAGAGATAACCATCCCTCTGTCTTTCCTTCAAAATACTCCTGTGACTTATCACATCATGACCGTCCATTATGACCCGATTTAGGGTTTTATTTCAGGACAAAAAAATTACAATTTAACTTGGAAACCTAGAGGGGGACCTTGAAGGGGATCATTCAATGGGAAAAAAGGCTGTTTAACCCTCACCTTTTCTGTATTCTGAGATGAAAAGTGAAATAAATTAATGTGTAGGACACTGCAGTGGGGATTCCCGGGAGGCCTCAGCTGTATCCTTTTGTTGTAACTTCAAAGAATATCTCACAGGGGAATGATCTTTTCTTTCTCCTCCTCCCCTCCTGAGATCAGTCGATGGTGAGGCAGCTGTGTGTTACTTTTATGCTCTCGTGCCGTCACATTGTCCTGATGGAGCTCTCTAATCGACCTGTTAAACAGGTAGACTGTGGATGGAAAACAGATTGTAGATAATGAGATGGTGTCATCAGTTATAGCTGATGGTTTGAGAACTCATTTGATGGTTAAAAAAAATGGTTGATTTTGAAATAAATTATTTTACACCTTGCTGAGCCTAAGAAATCTAGTGAATCATTGTAACTTAAAGAGGACTTAACAGGCTTTTTGTGATTATCTGTTATTTTTTATAGTGTTATTATGTTGGATATCTATGTTAAACATAGTGAAAGTTCCAAAACTTGAGGTGAACGTATGTAAAAAATGCTCCCTGAATGCTCCGAACGCTTTGTTTGCAAAGTTACCTGTACTTCCTCCTTGTGATGACATCAGATTGTTTGTGCATGCCCACAAACGGCCGTCCGTTCTGTAGCCTTTGTTGCTAAGGTTGTTCCACAGGTTGTTCAGAGTTGTCCCCTCGCATATTTCAGATCGGATTCAGGCTTGAATATGTACAGATGTTTCTATTTTGAGTAAAGAACGATAAAAAAAGAAGTGAAATCCTACAACTACTGTTTGTTTGTCTGCTGAGGAGCAGCTTCTGGAAGCTGTCCAATCAGAACAGAGCGGGCTCATCGGGAGGGGAGCCTTAAAGAGACAGGATCTAAAACGGCCTGTTTCAGACAGAGGCTGAACTGAGGGGCTGCATAAAGGGCCAGTATAAGATAAATAAGGAGTTGTTTGAACTGTAAATCATGCAAAGATATTCCAGTAGAGTAGATTTGAATCTGTTACTGTTCCCAGACAGCTGATGTTGTCTGTTTCAAGGGGAAATTAACCAGATTGCAGTTGCATGAGATACCATACACCACTCTGGCGTAGCCAAGGTCTTTAGCATACAACGTGTGTGACTTGAACACCAGAGGCTGCAGCTTGCATCCTGTCTCCTTCGGTCTATGTTGGTTTCTTTTAACCATCACCACAATCTTTCTCCAACCATAGTCAAGTTTTTTTCGTCATTCCTTAAACTTAAATTATAGTCGTGGTTTCATTTTCACATGAATCTTTTCTTGTCTTTCACGATGACTTTGGAATAGTAACTAACAATGTCAACCTACGGATATGGCATCAGATCAGAAGACACACTTTGGAGGACATTGACAAAAAACTATTTTGTTATTTGAGAACAGTGGACAATGTACTTAGACCACTCACTACAGTTAGTAAGAATACAACAACCATGTTTTAATAGTGCACCTTTAGCTCACACTTGTGGACAGCGGCAGTGTTTTCACGTGCAAACATTTCTGTAATGTGTCGTGTTGAGTGTGTTATGAGCTGCACTTTGAAAACAGACGCACATTTGAATCTGAAATCTTTTCATAAGCTAATCTTACCTATGTTTTCCATCATGCATGAATTGAATATTCATGGCAGGTAAATATTAGCTCTCTCCGGTCTGACATTGCCATCATTCTTTCCTGATGCATGCTCTGTCGCATTGAGCGTATGCACAATATACAGTGCATTTTATGAATAATTCAACAGGAACTGGGATTCTCTTTGCATCAAATGTCCTGCTGGTCATGATTACCTCAAACCCATCATCTCTCCTGAATTTCATTTCAAGCACAGTGTTTCTATTCTGTGTCAAATACATTTCCTGTAATCTCCTGCTAATTTAAATTCATCGATCATCCACAAGGTTTGCTAACAAAACACAATTTATCACATATGTGACCTTTAAGTGACGTGCCTTATATTCCTCAGTCCTTGACTCGGGTTGAGTGGCTCATCTGGACATACGAGGTCAGGAGAAAGTCATCTTGACACTGTACATTTTACAATACCTTCGCCTTAATTTGTCTCACTGTGGCTTCCCTGTTCTGTCTGATTTATCAATTTCATATACAGAGCTCAGATAGAGGATTATGAGGATGTAGGAGGGTTACAAATGACAGAAATGAGGCTCAAATTGGGTTTTGGACTGACAGCCCTTTGGGGGGAGTTTCAAAGACAGTAGGTCGGTTGCATCTCTGGTTCAAGCCCTGCTCATGTACCCTTCAGCTAGACATTGAAGGCCACCTGCTCCCTTCTGCACTGAGGCAAAGGAAGAGAGAATTTTCCCTTTTAGGTATTATTTAAGAATAAGAAAATCTATGAAAAAAATGAAATGTACATTAGATTGCAAGCAGAACATAACGCTCTAAAAGCACCGTCAAAGTTAAGGTAAACTTCACTATCAAGAGTCATAAAAACAGATATAAATACAACTATAAAATATGCAGTCCCCCTTTCCTCCAGCACACACACACACAGCATTTCCAAGCACTCTCGCTCTAGCATACACTGACACACACACTGATGTAGAGACATAAATACTTCATAAACAGTGAACTACATGATCCATGAGAAACAAACTCTGCATCAGCATTAGAATCAACTAATAAAATATAAACTATATTGCACCATGCAAGTGTTGCACAAGGATTACCATTGCACATAGCCAAAATACCATTAAATCCTATGTTTTGTACTGTCCCTCTCATGCTTTATTAAAAAGACTCAAGAACATTCAAAATATTTTCTTGACTAGAATGGGGCAAAAACTAGTCTGTAACTAATTTCTACTTGTTAGGTTATTCTTTTTACATATTGTTCCATTGTTCCTGCTGAGAAGTTGCATAAAAACTGTTTTTAATGAGCCCATTGTGCAGAAATTTTAGGATCAAAGTGTTCGGGTGTTGGGGCGAAAGGCTTATTCATGGTCAAACTTCATATTACAACTCAACACTGTACAGACTGTTTGTACTACACAACAGTAGGTACTTCATTAAGCCGTAGCTCGAGGTACATTTTAATTGGTAAGAGAAAGGTAAGAGCTGTCTCTCGACTTCCCTGTGTGTGGTTACCAGTTAAATTTTTCATTCACCACGGTCTATTTAACCCAAATGTAGTGCACTCTCTCTCTGTTCATATGGTAATCAATGAACTTCCATCACACTCCTCAGATTTTAGTGGTTGTAAAGCTGAGTGTGAATCTATAGCTTCCCACCAAACCAGCCCTTACAGTGCTCTGCTGCCCATCTTTATGTTGCGATAATTTAAGGCTGCTGACAGGACTTAATAGAAATGCACTTCCCAGCACCTTTAACATCCCTCTCTGCTTGATATACAGTATTTATTAATATTTGCCTGTCCAGTTCCCTGCTGTTTCCCAGAAGCAGCTGTCTAGTAATGAACAGGAGGAGATGACTGAAGTCACACTCAGATGTGTCAGTTTTGAGTCAGAAAAGAAAAAATGCTTTGGATTCAAACTTTAATGAATATGAATATGAATGAGGGAAGGGATCATCAGTTCTCACAGGAGACCTTCAGCTGCGGACTGACTGCTGTCCAGGTTGACGCCCACCGCTGCTGCTATTATTATTAGTCATATTTCTATTATTATTCTATTGTTGTTATTGTTCTTCTCTGTCTCTCTACCCTCCCCCCCATCCCTCTTTCTCTCTCAACCCAACCAGTCAAGGCAGATGGCCGCTCACACAGAGCCTGGTTCTGCTGGAGGTTTCTTCCCATTAAAGGCGAGTTTTTCCTTGCCGCTGTCGCCAAGTGCTTGCTCATGGGGGAACGTTGGGTCTCTGTAAATTAAGAAGTACAGTCTAGACCTGCTCTATGTGAAAAATGCCCTGAGATAACTTGGCGATTTGGCGCTCTATAAATAAAATTAGCTTGACTTGACTTCATTATGTGTTTTTAAAGTGCTGCATTGATGGTAGCAAACCAAGAGAACATTAACTTAAGTTTGTGTCTGGAAAAAAAAAAGCTTTTTGTGCAGTTACAGAACTTTGGTATGTTCAAATTTCAGCAAGGTGGAAACAACTCTGCACCAGTGCAAAATAAGTAGAAAGCATCATTAAAGGGGTATCTTGGTGGTGTTGTTGTCTTGGTAACCAAGCTGGTAAGTAAAGAAAAACAAGACAAAAAAGAGGCACCACAGCAGTGCTTAGAGCTAAATGCTAACATGCTCACAATGACAATGCTAACATGCTGATATTTAGCAAGTTATATTTAGCATGTTCACATTTGCTAATTAAGCACTAAACACAAAGCACAGCTGAGGCTTCAACTCTGTATCCTAGAAATTACAACTAATCCTTTTTTTCCCCAGTTACGTTGCATTGGCAAATATAATTGCTGCTTAGATTATGTTCACAGGCAATGTTTTTATTTATTTTTTGAACGAATGAAGCACTATATTTCACGCTAAAGTTGGAAGGAGAGGTCAGACACCAGAGGCCAGGGTTCGCATCATGAATCCTGTATGTGGTCAGGTTTAGACAACAAAAGCACTTTGGTGTCATTGCAGATTTTTTTTCTGGATTAAACCAAGACCATCATCTTTCAAGTGCTGCCAGTGCCTAAACATAACCATAAAAAGTTTAATAATGTCACTGCAAGATCAGATATTCTGGTGGGGGGAAAAAAAAGAACTACGTTGTCTCTCAACATTCAGTAAGCTTCAACATTTTTGCAACTTGTCAAATACGTTAATTAACCACATTTTCTCATTATGTTGAGAGACAACGTAATTCAGGTTTGAGGACATTTCGGGACAAATATATTAAAAAAGCATTCATATTCTCCTAGTTAACTGATCTAATGAAATGGGGCCATTAACATCATCAGTAGCACAATGTCACAGACACTCAATATGTTTCAGCGCCCCTGATAATACTCCCACAGCTCCAGTGCATCAGCGGCAGCGTTGATGAAACCATATTAAAAATGTGGCAACACAAAAGCTTTTCAGGCTGATCACTTTTTCTCTTGGCCTAATGCGCAGCAGCATTACCCTCAGCGCTGCTATTATAAAATGTAAAGTCAAATCAGTGCTACTCCAGCCGCGTGTTATTAAGTGCAAATTGGAAAAACAGCCTGCAGCCTCACAGCTCAGGATCAGGGTGATCTGTCATGTTAATTCTTCTGACGGGATGATTCATTTTACGATGAACAGCAAACACACATTTACTCTTAAAGCATGTGTAACAGAGCATTAATTATTAAGCAGCCAATTATAAAGGAATAGTCATGGTGCAGGCGTAATAAACGGCACTAATCTAATTTTTATATTTGTGTTTGTTTCTAATCCATGAGGCTTGTTAAACTCAGACACACTGCAGCTCCTTGAATATTTCTTTATTTTGTTCTCCTCATATACTGTACAGCTCACATACTTTCCTCATGAGCTCCCCGAAGAAGTCTTTTTATATAAATTAAGTGATACATAGAGCCTTTCTAAAGGTCGCCACTCACTCCAGTGTGACTGCTGCCTATGGTCGGCATGGAAACGTGGACACAAGCGATTCACGACACAAACCGCACCGGTGTCTCCATCTGTTTGGTGTGTGTCGGTGACTGTGTGCATCCATCCATCTGCAGACGAGGGGACGGAGCTGCTCTGATGCACACATACATCCTGAGAAAATGTCAAAATACAGAAGGCACTGAGCTGGGTGCAGAGTTTCTGACCTACAAATGACTGTAAATGACTCGGACCAGGAGAGTAGATCAGTATTGCAACAACACAGTTTGTACAAGCATTAGTGTTATGGCCCCTTGACCCTAAAGCCAGTTTATCTTTATTAAGTGACTGTTAACATTTCTTATTGAATGAGTCAAAGTAGGATGTCCGGATCATATTTTTTTGCTCCTTTCACAGTCCGGCATTCTTTGACTTTATGTCCATATTGGACGATTCTGCACCTCACAATTTACATCCAATGCCAGCGTTCAGTGTCAATCTGTCCTGTTTATGTAGTGAGGTAGGAAGTAAGGATGTGGAGATCGGGGTGGTTGGACTTTCGTGCAGGAGATCGCAGACCAGAGTTGTCACACACCTGCAGTTAACATTTCCCTTTTAAAATTTTAACTGGAGCTGCAACAATTAGTTGATTAATCAATTAGTTGCCAACTATTAAATTAATTGCCAACTATTTTGAAAATAATGTTCAAATTCTCATGATTGCAGCTTCTCAAACATGAATATTTTCTGGTTTCTTTAGTCTATGACAGCAAATTGAACATCTTTGGTTTGTGGACTGTTGTGGACATTTGAAGACGTCACTTTGAGCTTGAGTGAACAACATTTTTTCTGACAATTTACTGACCAAACAACTAATTGATTGAGAAAATCAACAGATTAATCAATATTGAAAATAATCATTAGTTGCAGCCCTAATTTTAACCAAAACTCTCTTTGCCAAACGTTTACCATGGACAGATATTGATGTAGAGAAAGCAAGAACCGTAAACATGTCACAAAAAATTAAATTGATGTAATCCGGGGTTTTGCAGAATTATCCATTACCAAAATTTTTGTCCCATCCAAGTCCTGCCAATACAGAGTCTGATCCAGTATGTTTTTTTCGAAGTTTTCATTTTTTCCCCAGGTAACACAGCTGCTCAGTGCCTGCTTAGACTAGAGTAAGCAAACATGAAATGTAGAAAAGCAATTTAAATAAGTTTGATAACTTGGTTTTAAGAAAGTGTAACTTTTGTAATATTTTTTCTGTGGTGCCGAATATTATTTTGAATAATTTATGCTGAGAGGAGAGTCAGTGTGGCTCTCCGGTGGCAGAAAGTTTTGAAAAAGACATGGACTCTTCATCTCCAGCGTTAAACCAAAAATACAGAAGTTCTGGGGCAATTTTAATAAAACCTGTTTCATAATCTGTCCATGCATGCATAGAGAAAAAGGGTAGCTACAATGAATAGTTTTATAAGACATATGATCATAACCCCCCCCCCCCCGAGATACTGTTGTTCTTTTCAGACATTATTTTAGGTGAGGTTCATTTTCATGCAGGCGTTCAATGGCATGATCTTCATTAAACTTAATTTGACTGCAGAAAGAAATAAAACATCTTTTAATAAAATATGAGTTTACACACAGAAATAACTAAATATAAGACAATAAGATGTCATACTGCTGAAGAGAGCTATCCATTCCCAATAATTTACTTATAGATAATAATAAAGGAATAAGAAGCAAGTCTGAATTTTATAATTATTAAATTTACTTCAAGGCTTCTGAATTATTGTGCTGTTTTTGTCTCAGTCTTTGTCCGTAGAACCATTTTCATTAACTATTCTACTACTACTACTAATAATAATAATATTCAATCAAAAGTGCTTTATATAAACATGCTGAAAAATTAAATTAAATTCATGCATAGTTACAAAAGTTATGAAGAACAAAATACAGTTTTACAATTCAATACAAAATAAGCAAGGATACAAAAATATCAAACAGACTAATTAAATATGTTAATATTAATCTAGCTTTTATGTGCAGGCTGTTACACAGGTTAGGTCCATGAAATCAAAAGGCTGCTGAGGATGCAAAACTATTAACAGCCAACATGTAATAAAAATAGTTTATAAAAATCACAGGGAGCCAGTTGTAATTAGAGTCATCGCTCTTGGAAAAAATGCTTCTTATTTTTATGGTGTTTAATTAGTCTCAAAACCCTCACACATTAAAACCAGCCGTGTACACTTGATATGAGCGCACAGAATAGTATCTGCGAGCGGAAAGTATCCTTGTGAGAGCATTTCTGCTCCGCGTGCACAAATGCAGTCAAGCACAGAGCTGTGTGCAAAACTGCTCAAGGTTTCACAAATCTGAAACTGTTTTAATGACTCTCTGGAGTCTCCTTGGTAATCTAGTCCAGATTTGACAAATCTAGGTATAGTAGTTTTTTATCTAAACCTGGTCTAATGTGGCCCGGATGAAGATATATCAGTGAAATCAGCCTTTTTTCTGTTTTCATAAGCAAAATAAAGGTTTAACAAATCTGAAAGTGGGTTTAAACAACATTAAGGCTTCTGTTACGATGTCTAACACTCTTTCATAAGTATGTAAAAAAAAAAAAAAAAAACAGAATCAGCCGCTAAATATCATTATTTATGTTTCCTAATGTTAGGTAATGGTCAGTATTCAAAAGTGACCAAATAAAAAAGGAGCGGACTGTCTATTCCATTCCCGCCTCCAAAGTCTCAAAAGTCAACTTGACAAGCGATCAAGTGTTGAGCAGGTGCAGTGTAGGGAGGGTCGAGCTCACACTCGTCACATCCCCGTGTTCGCGGAGCGGAAATGCTCCTTCGCAAGGATGCTTTCTGCTTGCAGATACTGTTCTGTGCATTCGAATCACGTGCATCACGCCTGGTTTTTATGTGCGTGGGTTTTGAGACTAATTAAACGTCATATTTTCTCTGCTTATATTAATGTCAGTGTGAGGAAACTGGTTTGTATAGTCATGTATCCACTTTGTCAAAATTATAAACCAATAATGAATGATGAATGCAGAAGAGCTGAGGTTTTTTTCTGTAGGAAAAAAAAAGGAGGCATCTGTAGAAACGTATGAGAGTGATGTTTACACTTGTTTTAACCATCTGTTCTTCCCACCGCCATTATCGTCAGAGTCCAAACATAAACAGACACACACCTGATGCCAAATGCAAAACCACACCATGTGTTAGAGCATGTCACATAACATATAAATTAACTGCCAGTCCTGGATTCAAATTCCAACTGAGACAATTTCTGTTTTATGTATTTGGTCAAAATGATCATTACCACAAAGATGAAATTCAGTCTTTTATTTAATGATATATTTGCAGTGACAGCGCTTGGCACTCTTCTATTGGCATTAATTTTGGTTGCAACAGATGATATTGGCACTGTAGTTTATCTGGTGAAATGTCTGTGGGGGCAGGCGCACAAAATTGTTCCTAATATCATTTCGTTTCCATCCAATATTTGCTTTGAAATTGGACTATCTGGGCATTTGAAAGAATGATGTAACAAGCAAGACACCATCCGCTCTGTGATGCCAGACAAACCCAACAGAGTGTGCAGGAGCAATGAAACTCATCAGTTGTTGCAACAACAAACAAAAAGTAACGTCTACTGGGAATTGATGTTTAGGTGATGTAAGATTAGGCTCTATCACATGTGGATCCCCATAGAATAGTTTGCTTAAAAGGCACGTGGTTTTTTTTTTTTTTAAAAAGGTATTTCATATGTGAAATGTAAGTCCTTATGTGAAAACAACATGCATACTGTATACTAATATAACACATCATTTCACGTGATAAATTCACAAACAGGCATGTGGTTTTCTGGCAATTCATGTGTGAAATGTCCAAAAGCCACGTTTAACCTAATTAAAGCCACTAGTTGGCCCTTTCTCCCTTTCTTGTGGTTTTGCTGTAGAGTAAAGGAAGTCCTCATGTTTACATTGTTTTTAACAATATGGAGTCTCCAAAAGTCTAGACCTTTTCATGAAAAAACACATTACAAGTGTCACCGAGTGGAAGAGATTAACCATTTAATACAGCTTAAAGAAACAGTTTCCTTCTTTACCTTGAATCTTTGGTCCAATTTTATTGTTTGGTGATGTATTTTTCTGTCAACTGTCAAAATGCAAAACAATATGATGTTGTGTGATGTTGTGTAAGATTTCCAGTCCAGCGGCAATGAAGTTCACTTTGCCAAAAAGTTAAACTATCTCAAGAATCATCAGTAACGGTTCAGAATCACACAGGAAAGACACTTTCTAGACTTAATTTGTACCAATGATCCAACAATTAACCCTTTCTAAGCCCCGCCCCCCTTAGTTACTGCTAAAATGCTAATAAAAAATAAAAATGCTAAAAGACTAATGGACAGGTTTACAATTTTTCCAAGTCTGTCTTAAAAACAACAGTCAGGTGCCCAAATGAACATTGAAATAGCTTTTTCTTGCCATAATCATTCTTCCTGTTCATACTGACCCTTAGAAGAATATACTTACAATGTAAGGGATTGGGGCTGAAATCCACCATCCTCCTCCTGTGCAAAAATATATTTAAAAGTGTGGCGGTACGGATTCCCCAGACTCCAGCTTATTGAGAAGAAGCCTGTGAACCACCAGTTCCCAGCCACATAAATACAAAATTTACTTGGAGAAACAAACTCAAGTGCCTTCACAATTAATAAATGCCTCCTCAACAATAATGAACAAATACCTCTTCAATTATAATTAAATGCCTCAATAATAAACAAACGCCTCTTCACCAATAAGGTAGTGGAGGTTTCAATGAAAATAAACAAAACAAATTAAAGCCTGCAGGCGTTAGGCTATGGTTTGTCAGGAGTTGAGGAGCAGGTGGACCCAAATGCAGAGACCGGGAAGCCGGGCAGGATCAAGCGCAGAATATTTAATAAAGCAATCCAAAGAAGCAGAACAGGCAACTGAACAGAACAGATGATTCGACAATGAACTTAAATACAAATTAAACTAATTAGATAACACACAAGGGCAGGCTGGGAGCAAAGCAGGGCTAACGAGGGCAATGCAGAACAGGTGTGAAGGGAAAGTGTAGAGGGAACAGAAGAACAGAGACAGACTCAATAACCATAAAGAACTGGAAATAAAGACACACAGAACACAAGAACAAAAACACAAAGAGTCCAAAATCATAAGACTATGACATGGTTAAGCAAGTAAAAACTCACAATCACAAATCACACTAAGATCAGCCCCAATGCAGGTAATCTAGTTGAAAGGTAATTTTTTTATTTTTTAAATATTCACTCAAACTAGACACCAGAACGCTCAAAACCACCTTCAATCAGAAAAGCAAAAGACAGCAAAGAAGTATCAAAAAGGCCTAAACAGACCAGAGTTTCTGGCTGATAAAATCTGCTGAAATGAGGTCTGCAGTAAGTCGCGGAAGGATCAGAATGACAATGACATGCAATTTCCCACCTCTCTTAAGCCCCCGAGAAAGGGCATCATCACACCCTGATTGGCCAAGAGGGGAATGCACCCAGCTGCTCTCAATTACTATTTAGGAGCCGGCCCCTCGCATACTGCGCGACAGGTGATCCGAAATAACCCTTCAATCAACTCAGAGGGATTTCGACATTCAGCTACAACGAATTGGGAAAAGGGAAATGACAGCAAGTACCCAAGAATGGGTGACTGCTACAAAAGTTCAGCTAATATGAAGCTTCAGCCGTCCAAATGAGTCAAATCAAGTAGATATCTTTCAATGTTACAGTCTTTTTAGTGCCAAAGTCCCTCTTTTTGTTACTATACTTCTACCACAGCTCAACAGGGAAACACTGTCCAAGGAAACACAAAGAGGGAATTTGATGCTAAAAAGACTGTAAATGTGGCAGATATCCACTTGGTATGACTCACTGAGACTGCTGAAGCCTCATATAAGCTTCAGATAAACTTTTAAATGCAATCAACGTAACGAGTAGCTCACTTAAAAGTTTACCAAATCCAGTAAAGATTAACATTAGCCTAATGCCAACTTGACTCCCACAGCATGGCTGTGCCTGAACATAATCTGTAACCCCACAAAATAATGTAGGTAGTTAATAATGTGCTCCTTTATTTTTGGAAGTAATGATACAGATAGATACACGAGCATGCACGTGTTTGCAGCTCATGTTCAGAGCATGAACACACTATTTAATTAAATCCTTACACCTTTTCTCTTGTGTTTGGAAAGGCCAAAAAAAATATAGTGTGCCATGTACACACTACAACATGTGGAGAAATCCAAAGCTTGACAGACCTGCTGTGCCTAGATACGGTTGCTAAGCTATGATCGGACAATTGCTATTCAGAGGAAGAGGTTTAGAGAATTACAGGAGAAAATCTGCCTCTGTTAACCCCAAAGTGCAGTGCAGAAACAATGCATTGTTAGTAGGACTCATGTCATTTGTTATTCTGACAAATATAGGAAATCGCTAACTGAACCAAAAAGCTGGTTGAGGCACTAAAAACAACACCAGATACAGAAAGTCCTGATATGCACTGAGTGAATATCAGCTGTGAATGTTTGCTTTCACTATGGTCTGTAGGCTTTATTATGAACCACATATGTGCTACTGATGTATTTAGTTCCGCAGCAATCAAGGCCAGGTCTGCTGAGAGCTCTGTATGCATGTTTGTGTGTATTCATGTATGCCTGGGGGGTTAGCGCTGCACCGCTCAGAATCAAGCGCGGGAGTGTGTGTGCATGTAAGTAAAAAGCTGCGAAAGCTGCTGAGATATGCATCAGCGTGCCCATTGATCCTGTCTATTGACAGCTCTCACTTCTCATTAAGTCGCATGCCTCCATCAAAATGCCAGCGGTTCCCCAGGTGACTGCTGGTGGGAGATCACAGTGAAAACCTTCAATGTAACACAGAGGGGACCAGGACACTTCACACTGCTGGAAACACAAGACCACACTGCAGAATAGATGATAAATATATCTGAGAGAATGCATAAAGGTTTGGATGTATATATTCATGAAGCACACAGCTGTGTTTGCATTGAGCTTCTGTGACGGTCGCCGATGCTAAACAAGTGTTGAGTGTTTGAAACAAGTGTGGCAAAATCTTACGGTACGGAGAGCACGTCTGACGCTGAAAGACAAGAAGATTTCTACAGAGGGTTGGTGTTTGCTTTCTGTGTAATGTCAGGCTTCAGTGGGTTTGTGATCTGATCTTTAATTCTAAAAAAATCATTGTGTTGTATTGACATCAGGGTAGTGTTGTTCAACTCGATGCAAAGATTAAAACTATTTTGATTGATTTATCCCATGAAACTAATAAAACAAGCAGGATGGGTCGGTTTAATATTTTAAAAACAACTTTTATTAAATAGCCACTAAATTGCCACTAAGTTTATGATTTTTATCAGTTAGGATAACATTTTACTCACCAAAGTAATTGCTAAGAATTGGGTAAGTATTTAAATAATTACCTATTTATACTTTATAGTTTTCATCAGACCACAGGTCATGAGGTAATGATTTTCCTCTGTCAGTAAAAGTCTCTCGTTCTCACCTGTCTTATCTTTTCTGGCCTCTTTCCACATCCTTCATCACTTTTGCCTCCTTCTCCAACTTTTTCACTACATCAACCCCTAAATCCCCCCCTCGCTCTTTGATGTAGTGGAGCCTCTGTTTGTGGTCCAATCCCTCTGCCTTTGATTGTAAATGTCCTGTTCTCTCACGGTGCTCACTCAGCATTTTTGGAGATGATCAGCTGTTCCTCTGGGTCATAGATCAAACACATTGTGCTCCGCTGGCTCCTCCGTTCAAGGTGGATCACATAAACATCTACAGTACTGTATGGATGCACTCGAGTTCCCATCTACTGTATTCTCTTTAGGGGCCTTTCATTGCATTGATATATCTGTATGTATTTAATTTGTAAATAATAATAATCTGTTTTCTATCTTAAATAAATATATGGCCAAAAGTATGTCTGACACTATTGTCCACACACAGTATTTTTGTGTACTTGAAGCAGTTTCAATGAAGAGGAATAATAACGCTACAGCATTTATTATATTTTAGACAATAGGGAGTGTTTCAGTCACTCATTTCAGCAAATGCCCAATATATGTTTACGTTTAAGTCACAAAGCCCTCATAGGAATTATGACTCTTGTCCATCTGGAGCAAAGGAGGAAAGAGTGTGACATTGTAGTCTCGTGATACCAGACAATCGGAAATAATGCTCCCCCCGCCATTCTCCTCCATAGTGAACTGCATGTCACCGCCCCAATATGAAGGGCCGCCCTAAAGACTTTGGATTGGTTCTGCAATGCAGGTTTTTTTTTAACTCTCTGGGTTTAACAATGAAACCTTGGAGATTGTCCTCAGTCTCTATGAGTGAAGCATTTAGAGACTGACCTGTGAGTGTCATTAGAGCCACGAAGTCCCCAGAAAACGTGTATATGTGTCGTTCTAGGGGGTCGATGATGAATGATGTGTTTTGTCTTTTAATTTAGAGGACTTGTTGCAGAAACCCAGGTCCATAAAGAGATAGTTTTGTGAGTTTGGTGTGGACAAAATTGTGTCCTGACCTCAATCCCATCAAACACCTTTGGGATGATCTGGAACGCGGACTGCGAGCCAGGCTTTATTTCATCATTAATGCTCTTTTGGCTAAATGGGAGCAAGCCAGGTTTTCCTCCTGTGTTTTAAAATTTTTTTAATTACAACACTGATGATGGAGCCACTTCATCAGATTTTTGGCTGTTTTGTCAGTCTGAAATTTAGAAAGTTTGTAAATTACATGGCAGATTATAGCAAATAAAGTTGCCATAATCTGTTTAACCAATAGCATCAAGGACCATTTTTGTTGCCATTCTGAAACCTACTCTTAAAAAACAAAACAAAACAGTGATTCTACATCAAATTTCATTCAGTGGCATATCAGTGTGGTTGCATGACCCAACAGCTCAGATTGAAGAATTCAGTTGGCAAGATACAATTTACAGCTTTCCCCTCAGTGGGTTTTACCTCGACCTTTGGGATCTGAGAATACTACCAGTTTTTTTTTCCAATGTCACAAAAAGTGCATTACTGCCTGCTCCATGTTGGGATGAACTCTGCTGCCTCCGAACAGCAGCCAACACGCTCAATTTCCCACTTACACTGTGTATATCCAGCAGGGAAAACCAGCAGCTTGAAATAGCTGCTCTCACCTCTGAACCTATGCATTTTTATCTCAGCCTCATGTTACCAAGTGAATAACACGCTTGGTAGATGTTTACTCATACCAATACCCGCAGAAGGAGAGAGCAGATTCATCACCCGGTGTCAAAAAGTGACAACCTCTATTACTTTTTGTTTTTGGTGAGCCAATTTATAAAAAAGAAAAAGCAAAAAACGCAGTGGGTTGGAAAATAGCCATCGATATCCGAGAGGTTTGTAAATCAAAGGAGCAATACATGATGTCCACTTTTTCTTAATTTCCAGGATATTCCTGTTTTTTTAATTATGGAAAATATGCAAATTGCTGAAAAAAGACCAGCATGGTAGAGTTTGATTAAAACAAGATGAAGTAGGTTTGTGGGCGTGAGCACAGTAATGGCTCAAGGACATCAGTGCAATAAACTTTTGAGAGACTCTGACTTTTTTTTTTTTTTGCAAACAGTAATTGCATTTTTTTTTTCCAGTCAAGCTGAATTTGAGCCTCTTTTTTGGGGGGGAAAAGGCTTCAATACTTTAATTGGTCTGTCTCAGAAATCCTTTTAGACTAAAAAAAATAAATAAAAACAAGTGAATGTCAGCGCCGCAAATTTTAAATTCATCACAACATTTACATAATTTCAGCTTAATTTAGATCCAAGAGTCCCGTCTGACCCGCTCACATTTTTACGCAGGCGAACAAAACATGTTCTGGCATCCATCTGTCCTTTCATGCCTGTGAGTTCACACAAAGCTGTGAAAGATACTCCGCCGGCCTCCCACACTTTCCTCACAAAAGCTGCAAATTATGAGGAAACTGTAAATGTCATCATCAGTGTTGTGCTTTAGTAAACAGCAGGATCCATTAATCCTCCTGTCAGACATGCATCGATGAGCTTTCACACCATGAAGTCTTGGTACTTGGGTTAAAAATATCAATAAGTTGGTGTTGTGATGCTGGAACTAGTTATTTGTGCATCGGAGATGGTCAATAACAAGCTTTACTGTATTGTTTGTGTTTGGCGAACATGTGCAGAGAGGAGTGGTGATATTCTTGGTGGATGGTGTAATTTTCTTTTGAGCCTTTGGGTATTTTTTTTTATTTTTTTAACCTAAAGCATCAAAACATTTGTGATAGGAGGAGCAACAAAGTCTCAGGTTTCTGTATTCGCTCTCAAAATAGCACAAAGCATGAGTCACATCTGATGCTGTTTGTTGGGAGCCACAGACGTTCAAAGTAATCTTCTTTTCAATCTATTTAATCCCTCACTGTGGACATGCATTTGCAGTTCTTACAGGAACACTGACAGAAGTGTGTGTTTACATATATACGAGTATTTTTTCTTAAATCAGCAGAGTATTAGTCTGTGTGGAGGGACGGGATTGAATTTCATTAGAATATTAATGCGATGTCGTATTGATTACTGAGGGGAACAATTTTTCTCAGGCTTGCCCCTCTAACATACAGGTTCAGTGGGCAGAGCCAGCTGTGGAAGATAGATTGATTTGATCAAGGATGCTTCAGCCGGTTCAACACTTAACAGGAAGTGGATTTGTTTGGATGAAGTAAAGTCTCTTTACTGGACCTCCACATGCTGTCCAGCTCAGTTCTGGACAGATGTGATCACAGCAAAGACCTGCTGATCACAGTAGATTAAATCAGAGACTCAGTTTAATGGCGGCGTTTTCTAAGATTTACACAGATTTGAAATTTAAATTCACATGTTGATCTGATATATGGAATAATTTTCTCCAATTGTAATTCCTCAAACAGCACTTTTAATCTTTATTCTGCTTTCTAATGTTTTCCTTGCTCCACATTTGCACATTGCATGTACTGTTTATACTTTGAACATTTGCACATTCCTGGTCAATATTTTGTACAGTCCATTTTAAACTTGTATTAGCTTTTCACTTAGACAAACAATATTCCACATGCAATACAATTCTGTCATATAAATAATGTATTAAGATCATTTTAGTTATACTCACATTTTACTTGGATCACAACATGAGCACAGGTGTTGTTCAGGTGGCGTCCGACTCCATCTTCCTAGTTCAACATGCAACTTCTGAGAAGAATCATAAATGTAATTAGTGTCTAATCAGCTAGAAGCAATCACACACATTTTATTAAGGAAATGCACATTCTAGTTAAATATGATTTCATTAGATTATTAATACTGAAGCATCAGTGTGTAAGCAGCATGTTACTGTTGTAGCTGCTGGAGGTGGAGCTAGTTTTTAACTACTTTATATACAGTTAGCTAGTTTAGTCCAGTGGTTCCCAACCTAGGGGTCGGGCCCCTCCAAAGGGTCACCAGATAAATCTGAGGGGTCGTGAGATGATTAATGGGAGAGGAAAGAAGAAAAAACAAAGTTCTGATACACAAATCTGTTTTCAGTTTTTGGACTTTTTCTCTAATCTTTAAATTTTGCTGAAATATTGGATCATTTGAACATTTATTGAAATGAAACCATGTGAGAAGTTTAGAGGGAAAAAAATCACTATTTGGTGGAGCTGTTAACAACTCATAGACATCTGAAATGTGACCCCGACTACACACTGCTTTTTGTAAGATGTCAAAAGCCAAAAAGGTTGGAAACCACTGGTTTCATCTTTAACAATGTGTTGTATTTTAAAAGCTTGTTATATTATCCATTGTGTCAAATCTTCATCTGAAAAGTAACTAAAGCTGTTATATAAATGTAGTGGAGTAGTATCAAATGGAAATACTCAAGTAAAGTAAAAGTACCTCAAAATTGTACTTAAGTACAGTACTATAAATATACTTTCCACCACTGATGTTAAGAAACTTTAGATCAATATTGCTGCATAATTGACAGACATTAGACATTACTGAGTCAGTTTGCTGACTTTATTACTCTTCTTTCCTTGTGCTGCTGTTACACTCTGTTTTAGTATTACACATTATACTGTAATTGTTATTTGTGCTCACAGTGACTGCTGCTCAGCAAAGTCTCACTTTGGACAAAGTCTGCAGAGTTGTGGACTTATGGAAAATATACATAAAGGGCTCAAATAATCAACCAGAAGTCCATCATTCACTCTCTTTTAGCTCCGTTTTTTGCTTTGTTTTTGTTTTGTTTGTTGGGAAATATCTGGCTCTTTAGCTGCTAAATGCTCCACTGTGTTCACCAGCTCTGTAGGTTCATCACTACGAGCCACGACCAACACATTACACACTGTCGGCTCATACATTGTTATTAAAATATCTATTATAGCCACTTTAACAGTGCCTTCACAAGCATAAAAAGCAGTTATTCATTATTTATGTAAGATTAAATTATCTAAATGTTATTTCACTCATACTGGTGTCAGCTATTAGACCTTGATGTCACATACATACAGGACTGTAGCTCCTGAACAGCAGATTGCTTCAAACAGCATTACATAACATGAAGTGAAGCCTCTGTGGATATTCAAATATCCAAAGGCCCAACCATAATAGGATAAGAAGAGGCCTGCTGACTGTTGAATAGCTTAATTGATTAAAGTGTTCAAAGCAGAAAGAGCACACAGAAGTCTGACATCTATAAATGCTCTTTAACCTCTCAAACCCTGATGATCCTCGTAATTCACCCTTAAGTAGCTTTAAAGTGATCCTCCACCCAAAATCTATCTTGAAACACTCTCCCTCTGACGGTGCGTGAGAAAGAAGTTGTGGTTCAGCTATAAAACCTGTTTTCATGGTGGAGAAAAAGTGTCAAAACATCACCAATAACTTCTGAAATCACTCCTGTAGCATTAAACACTTGTTTTCATCTGTTATTCAGGATTTTGCTAACATGCACCTGTAATGACATTTAAATTGTTTTTATTTTACTAAATGATAAGTTTTCTATTATATAATGTTATCAAAAAACAAAAAGACAAAAACCATGACCTACTAACAAGCTTCATTACTGTCCAAAAACTGTTGACAAGCTACTACCAGTTGCTAGAGGCTATGTGGCTTTGAGCTAAATGCTAACAACAGCATGCTAACATGCTAACATGCTGATGTGTAACGTAGCATATACCCACCATGCTTTCCAGGAGACAAAAGGGGGGGGCACTGAACCACTTCCTGATTTTAAGATCTTGCTGACATCACCAGTGATGTCATGGGTTAGACCAAGTATGGGGACATTTATTTTATTTAGTTAAATGTTTGGTTTTGTAATTATGGTATTTGTTTTTATTTTGGTTTATGGTAAGGACTCTGCTGTGGTTGATGTGTGTTTAAATAATGTTAACTGATACCAGTGACATCGTCATATAGCAGTTGTTGGTATAAGGGAAAGGACACCCCTGATAGAAATATGGTTCTGCCTTGATAGATTGGAGGGCCTATTTAAGGGGAGAGTGGTTGGTTTGAAAAAGAGCAGAAATGAAAGAGGATGTTAGTGTAGCTGTGTTAAGGTAAGGCTGAGTCTGCTTGTTTTTATTTGGTAGTCTCTTATCACCTTCCTTGACACTAGAAAGGGTTGTAGAAATGTTTCATTTTTCTTGTTTCCTATCTTGTCAATTGTCTTTTTGACACATTCTTTGCTTCTGTTGGCACATTTTTCATCTAATCTTTACCAAACTTACCATATACCATATTTAGAGGACCATGAATAAAACTTATTAATTCATTTTTTTTATCACTTAAAGTTTGTCGGTAATTGGTTACCAAACTTTTGAAGGCGTGGCCCAATGCACTTGAAACTTGGTACACAAGTTCTCCATGAGAATCTGAACGACATACTGAATCATGGCACCAATAGCCCCACCTTGTGGTCATTAATAAAACACCACCATACTACTTATTAACTGCCATATCTCTCAAATGTAATATGTGATGGTAACCAAACTCTGCAAAATTGTACAGATGGGGATGCTGAAGAAGTGTAATATTTTTTAGCAATGCTTTGCGATTTATTTCAGCTTTCAGCATTGACATTTTTTCTCCAGGAAATGCATTTCTAGTTCTCAAATGATCTTCGATACAGGGTCTACTGTTCGTATACAGTGGATGGACAATTCATTCCACACAAACCACATATTTACCCCCACATTGAATCTTATGTAATTGTTTCTTTCCTCTTGATAGAAGCTGTTTTAATAGACTTTCTAGACTTCTTTTTCATTTGTGTTTTATACAACTGCTTCTTGTTCAGGACTAAATCCCAGCCTGGTGGAAGGCGGATTTCTCAGATTCAATTTCTTCTACTCAAGAGGATGCTGAAGATGTTGTAACACTAACCAGGTTATGACCTACCCATACCCCCCCTCCCCATTTTTTTCCAAGAATTCGCCCAAGGCTGTTCAGTCAGTCCATTTCTGGGAACTTGCACTTGGATGTACACAATAAAATCTCAACATTCACAAACAGTATACAAAGATAAATACATTCATAACCATAGTGTATGTAGAGAGGATAATACATCTCTTGAGTGTATTTAAAAGTGCATGTTAGGGTTATCTGCGGATACTTTTCCATTTCCTCAACATGAATAACTTGAGCTGCAAGCCTGATTGCTACACAGAAATTTCTAGCTATAAAGAAATATGGAAGCAGATACGCGGAGCAGAAATGAGCTCATTCATAACTTGCGTTGAGTCAGCAGCAACACAGTTTAAATTATTTTTTTTTCTACAGTAATGACTTTTGACTTTTCATTGGTTTTGCTCCTTTATATTCACCATAATTACTGACAAAAGCTCACAGATCCATGGCTTCCCGAAAGCCTTGAGGAATCAACAAATGAGACCTTTTTATACCCTCAGACATTAGCTCAACTGTAGTATTGGCTACTTGGTCCACAGATGACATGCTGAGTATGACTCACACAGTAAATCACTATTGCATGTTCACACGAAGCGTTGCCCCGATGCATCTAATGTAAACATTTATAAGTTTATATTTTTAGTCTGTCTCATGTAATCTGTTGAGTCATTGCAGCCTTACGTTTGCTGTCATTGATATTATTGAATAATATATATGCTTCTAAAGGAGGAGATGAAACAATGAACAAAATGTGATGAAGATCATAATAATAATCCTGGCTGTCAATGAAAATCAATTAAGATATATATAAATATATGTACTGTATATACAATGATGTAAAGCACTTTGAGCTGCATTATATGTATGAAAGCTGCTATATAAATAAAGTTTAATATTATGTTGTATGTATGTATCAACCATTTTTCTTTCTTTTAAATATTATTTCTTTCCCTAAAACCCAATATGCAGAAAAGTATTGACGTGATAACCCTTCCCTCAGTGTAATTACACCAAGTAATTCACGCTTTGTTATATAACCTTTTATATGAGAAAATATATATACTTTTTGCTTACCAAAAAGTAATTTACAGACAAATAAATGTGCAGTATGTCATGTACATTTTGGCATTTCTTACTGTGTATTTGGGGTCAATTAGAGCGGTTATAAAACTCCACTAACAGGAATCTAAATTTGACATAGAGCATATGAAAATGTATTTAACCATGTTTTGATATCATCATGCAGTTAAAATTGTTTTTACAAGCAATTCTCATAAAATTAGCTAAAGTCATGAAGCATCAAGCTGATAAAGACGTGTTAAGTATGTTTGTTTTTTTGAGCTGTTAAAAAGTCCCCAAACAGTAACTTTACAGTAGTTGAAGACAGATGCACCTCACACAGTACTTCAACAACACGCTTCAGCGGCTGTCATAATACTTAGCTCACTAACAGCCTGTGTTGCCAGTATTGCAGAATAAAGGAGAGCTGCTTCTTGGCACCACACTGCAGGGGATCTTTAAAAAATAAACCAAGCTCAATACATAAGTCTGGGGGCTTCAGAATTTAAAGCCACATTTTTCTGCTCTCATTAGACCAAAAGTGCACCCTCAAACCAAATCTATAGGTTGCTTCTCAGATCTTGAGTTCAATCAGCATTTTTCTAACATGAAAAACTCTCAAAACTGTAGAATTAAGACTGTTTGCTCTGTAAAAAAAATTAAGGGCATTTGTTTTGATGTTAGCAAATCAGTAAAATACTTTTACTAATGGTGTCATCTGCTTGTTGGATGTCTACACTGGACCTTGGTCATATATCATCTCCCTTTCCTGCCCTCATACTTTGTCCACTTAGGCAGAAATGCCCTAAAATGTGCAGCGCTGAGTCCAGTGAAAGCGGTTATGACCCCATCACTGCACCCACCCAGAGCTGAATACCACCAGATTCCTCTCTCCTGCTGCACTGCCTCCCCTCTGTCTCACTTCTCAGCTTCATCATTGTGTATCAACACAGATATTTGGTCACTTTGCTTTAAAAGTTGCACCAGAAAATGCATCCTTGGAGAGCTACGTGGTTATATTTTTAGATTTGGGAGGGATTTTAGACATTTTACACTAAACTGGGGCAATTTTACCATGTTCACCCTTTTAAAAAAATCTCCAATTAGCCAACATAAATCAGATGTCTTGGTTAATGTTGCTCAACAGTCTTTACTCCACTGTGACATGAGATTGAAGGAGGCTGTGTGTCAGCCTGCAGGTTATTGTCATCGCTCTGTCATGTCATATTTTAGGTGAAGGGTGTGTGTGTGTGTGTGTGTGTGTGTGTGTGTGTGTGTGTGTGTGTGTGTGTGTGTGTGTGTGTGTGTGTGTGTGTGTGTGTGTGTGTGTGTGTGTGTGTGTGTGTGTGTGTGTGTGTGTGTGTGTGTGTGTGTGTGTGTGTGTGGTCTGTCATAAGCTACTTTCGGGGACAAATTTCAGACTAAAGACCAGTTAACTGGGGACGGTTTGTCCAACTGGCAAAAAGCTGATTTTTGGGTCAGTGATTAAGCTTAGGGTAAGTCTCCAGGAAATGAATGTAAGTCTATGTAATGTCCCCAAAAGTGACCTAGGACAACGTGTGTGTATGTTTGTGTGAGTGTGTGTGTGTGTGGTGGTGGATCTAGCCAGATTGCGCGCCACCACCTCTCCATCAGTGCGTGTGCACGAGTGCCCGCAAAGCCGCCGCCGCTCCTCTCTGTGCGCGCAGTAGCATCCACAAACTTTGATGAGCTGTAACCTTCAGCAGGGCAACAAAACAAGCGGAGCCGCGTCGTAACTGGCAGGAAACACATTTGGGTGCGTTCGTTGATTCGGGGTGATCAAGGTGAGTAATCTGCGGGCTTCACATTGCAGAGATGTGTGCGCGTTTTTTTTGTTGTTGTTTTTTTTTTCCCTGAAAGACTGAAGCTGTGTGTGTTTGCTTTCGACTGTGTTTTGCATGATCTACAAGTGGCTCTGAAACCCAAGTGAAGTTTATGCAGATCTCATGTTTTTGCATTGACGTGATGATATATTTTTAATTGTTTTTATCCGGATTTACGCGGTAGTTTCCATGCGTTTTTCTGGCTTGGTCCCCTTATTATTACATCAATGATTCTAAGGCTTTCTCCCCCATCAATTTTTTCTCTAAATTCTTAATTAGGAGCTATTTTTCAACCTCACAAACAGGTGTCAGAATGGAAAGCACTCCGGTTGAGATTTTCAAAGAAGACAGTAAGTGCCTCTCCACGCTGCTGGAGGACTGTCCGGTCAATTCTTCAGCCTGGGTGTCAGAGAGAGACTCAGAAAGCCGCAATGTGACCCACGATGATAGCTGGGAGCCGGAGAGCATGTCTCCCATCATCCCCATCATCACTGCAGTCTACTCCGTGGTGTTTGTGGTCGGCTTGTTGGGGAACTGCCTCGTCATGTATGTGATCATCAGGTAGGGTCTTTTTTTTTTTTTTTTTTTTGGAAATATGAGAGTGATACTGACATATTCTCTCTTGCATAATACCACAAAATGTGCATATATGGGGTTATGGAAAGTTATGGTGCAAAGTTGAAAAGATAAGAGGGGACTGCATATCTTTTGGCACATGCAGGAAACAACAGAGCTCCAGGCAGAAGTATTTGCTTATCTGCAGCCTCTGTAAATGTTATTGCTTGAAGAAGCCCCTGGCACCAATCCTTAGGCTTTTACGGTGACCTTTAGGCCATCTGGTGCATGTCAGAGTTCTCCTCAGTGCCTGCATTTTGTTCTCGGATGCTCTCAGAAGACAGGTTCTTCAGAGAAAGAAGGCATGTTGCTCCAAAGCTCATCTTAATCTGCATGGAAACAGAAACATTTTTATACTGCTAGGACAATATCCAAAATGAATTTTGTAGCCAGTAAGTCCCAAGAGAGAAAGCTGAGTGTCATTTTGGCAAAGAAAGGGTTAAGATCCCTGCTGTCATTACAAATTCAGCATTAAATGTGTGAAACATTGTAATACAGAGTTGATTTCTGCCTCTCTCAGAGGCTGACAAGTGTCCAAAACCTTCAAAGTACCCAATTTTATGAACCCAGTGACCCTCAAAACCTCCAAACTACAATAACAATATTTAATAAATCAGTCCTATTGTCTGGTGGACATGATATTAATTATAGTTGAAACCAGTGGTGCTTTATCATGCTGATAGCCTGCTTGCACCTCATTTGGCATTATTTATGGTGTGTGAGAGCAACAAATCTCCTCTGATGTACAGTGAAATGCAGCAGTGCCAGCCAGAATGCTTCGGTCCATAGACGCAATTACCTCAAATCAAAGTGATTGCGGCGCCTGTCGGTAGGGGCCAATTTTATCACTTCACTTTTAGCAAAGACTGTATGTTTTACTGTTTAGTTGCTCCATGGAGGGTCATTTGACTGAGGAAAGAAGTTGTTTGTGGTGATTTAATCTAAACAAGTATTTGAAATTACATTAATCCAAAAGTTTACAAAGTCAGCAGAAGACAGTGAACAATAAGCCATTATGAGCAGTACCTGGTAGTTTGTATTGTTGCAGCTGCCTTAATTAATATTTTTATATTGACACTGGGTCAAATGACTGTGTGAAAGGTGTTGCTCGTAACAATCAACCCACAGATAATCATCACACAACTCTTCAGTTCCTCTGAGCTCTTTGGAGCCTTTTAGCTTCTTTCAGCTCATTGTTTTGGTTTTTTACGGCCTGCACCTTTAACTGTTTTGGTTCACTCTCATCAGCTTCCTTTTTACACCTGCAGCAGGAAGCCATTTCTCAGAGAAAAAACTTTAAAAAGCCACCGTACTGCTACCTACCCAGCACCAAACAACAGACAGATGAAGTTAACGACTATAGCTGGTGAACATAGTAAAGCATTTCGCTGCTCTAGAGCGAGATATTTCTAGCAACACACAGCTAAAAGGAGAGTAAATGGACTTGCATTTGCGAGTTGGCCAGAAATACAACTCCAATTGATTGCTAACGTTGCTCCATGTGTGAAACGTTTGCCACATTATGTCAATAGTGTGTTTAACTTGTTGCTAAAGGCCCCAATTGGCTAAAAAATTAATACATGTTAAAAGGAATAGGTCAACCATTTTGGAAATATGCTTTCTTGCCAGGAGTTATGAATGCGGTATCAATCTTCTCATCTCATCAAGACAGTAAACACAGTAAGCTTATTTCCCAAAATGTCTGACTATTCCTTTAAGGCTTTTAAAGTCTCACAAATCGTCTTCAGCCCTGCAATGGTGTCATGTATGGCTTTATACAAGGGTTTTACTAATGGAAAGAGAAAGAATTAAGGTCTGATTTTGAGAAGTTAAAGGTGTTTGTGAGGCCTGTGTGCAACAGCGGCACCCTTTGATGACAATAAACAAGCACATGCTGCCTGGTGCTTGCAGGTCATTGTGGATCAGGAAATGTCATTTTAACATTTTAATCATTTTTGTGCTATCATTCTAATATACTTTGCAACAAACATGTTATTATAAAGTAAAAGAAAGCATCACTGCCTGTGTTAATCTTAACGCTTCATTATATCCTGTAGGCGTGACCACTGCAAAAAAATTAAAAACTTAAACTTTAAAATTAGACTTTGAAAAAGTCATCACGTAGACCGTTAATGCAATAATAATTTAATGAAGTGAAAACAGGATGATTACACACGGCCTGAAATCGGCAGCATACTATACATAACAATGAACTGTGAGTCCGAAAAATTGCATTACACATTCAAGGAAGCAGTGTGGACTAATGGCCAATGTTTAATTGATAATGAGCCGAGCAGAAAGGTCTTCTACAGAGTCAGCCAAGCAATATACGTCGGCCATGACAGTCTGGATGGATGGTTAGCTCTGGTCATCTCTATTCCTGGATATAACAGGACAACCTTGTGTTCTGCATGTTTAACAGGTACACAAAGATGAAGACGGCCACCAACATTTACATTTTCAACTTAGCGCTCGCTGACGCCCTCGTCACCACCACAATGCCCTTCCAGAGCACCGACTACCTGCTGAACACGTGGCCCTTCGGTGAGGTGGTTTGCAAGGTCTTCATCTCCATCGACTACTACAACATGTTCACCAGCATCTTCACTCTCACCATGATGAGTGTGGATCGGTACGTGGCGGTGTGCCACCCGGTGAAAGCCCTGGACTTCCGCACTCCGATCAAAGCCAAGATGATCAATGTGTGCATCTGGATACTGTCCTCAGCCGCAGGGATACCTGCTTTTATTCTGGGCGGTACCCAGACAAACAGCGGTGAGAAACAGCTTTCACCATTCCTGAGTAAAGTTGAAAAGGTTCAGCCAGTTTTCTAAGTATGGGAGATTCACTCAAAGTATGCACCAACAATATTTTCAGAGCAGAAATATAGTCTATCAAATCATCTGTCGGTGCAGAGTTTTCCATTAGCCACACATCATGCATAATTCTTCCTTAATAAAGATGATTTAGCGCAAAAATGTTCCCTTTAAAGTGCAGATTAGCTGTTCCATAACAGCTTGCTAAATTGACAGCAGAAGGGCACAGAGTGGAAATTTATTTGCGATGAAGCACAAGTCCACTTCATCACTTAATTCACCTTTTCTCCCTCCTTCCCCCCCTGCAGACATAACTGAGTGTGCCTTACAGTTCCCGGAGCCGTACGTCTACTGGGACACACTGATGAAGATATGCGTGTTTGTCTTTGCCTTCGTCGTGCCTGTGCTCATCATCACCGTGTGCTACTCCCTGATGGTCCTGCGGCTGAAAAGTGTCCGAATGTTGTCCGGCTCGCGGGAGAAGGATCGCAACCTGCGCCGCATCACGCGACTGGTGGTGGTCGTGGTGGCAGTCTTCGTGGTCTGCTGGACGCCCATTCACATCTTCATCCTCGTCAAGGCGCTCGTGAGCGTGCCCGAGACCACCGCCATCATGGCCGCCTACTTCTTCTGCGTGGCTCTGGGCTACACCAACAGCAGCCTCAACCCTGTCCTCTATGCCTTCCTGGATGAGAACTTCAAACGCTGCTTCAAAGACTTCTGCCTCTCGGCCAAATTGAAGGGAGAGAAGGTATCGGGGAGCAAGAAGGCCCCCGGCAATGTGCGGGAGGCCGCTGTTCCCCTTGAGAATCCAGATGGGACTAGAAAGCCAACATGACTAGCAGTGGAACTGTCTTCAATTTCTCATATTGAAAAAGAAGACTCACATGATCTGGGCCTAACCCACATCTCGTCAGCAATGTAGACTGTAATTCTGACTCTATTACTGAAGTTGAGTCTGCTTATTTTCATTGTTAGGGGACGTGTCACTTGGAGGTTTAAACAGTGCCAACATTGATATGATTTCATTTCAGAGATCAAGTGAAAGTTACATATTATAAATTTTATTCGATCTGTTCCATAAATCCACAAAACGTCTCTACGTGACAATAACTTAATCCCTTTCCCTTCTGCTTAAGCACCAAAACAACCCAAATGTGATTAAAGTTTTCCTTTTACAGTATCAACTTTAAAATCATTCTCTCTCCTAAAGAGATTTTATTCCTAAAAAGCTTGTCAATTATATGGATTACAAGTATTCCTATGTGTGGAAAATTAGTGATATATTAGTATTATAACGCCAAAATTTCTCAGGAAAAATATTGAGTACTTCATGGGAAAATTTGCAAGAGATTAATGAAAATTGTAACATCAAGTTTAATATTTGTTGCATCAGTGTTTATTAGTTTTTATTCTCATTAAATTTTTTTCTCCTTTTTTTATTAATTCCTGTTATTTTCTCCTATAAATCTCTTGCCAAATGTGCCTTTTAACAGTCCAGGATAGCACATGTTTGTGGCAGTGGAAAATGGCTGATGATTGACATTGTTGATGATTAGCAGATGGGTCAAACAGCACATCATGTATTAAATGTAACATTTCGGTGGTATTTGCATGAATCACTGACAGCGGATATGTGCCAAAATCCTCTTTACGCCTGTGAAGAGATTGAATTGTGCTGATTGACCGTGATGTGAGAGAACTGACTCATGTTGGACTTTGAAGTTACAAAAAAAGTCCCTGAGAGGTAAAAGAAGAAGGAAAAAAAAAAATCAACATTTGGTTGTATAAAAGCAAGTTATCAATGATGAATGTTTAAGTGAAAATCCTGGACTTGAATGTGCTTTTAAAATTTGACAGAGGGCTCTCTATCAGCTTTGACTCTGGAGTTGTGTCCAGTTTGATAAGTTGTTCAATTTAAGGTGTATAATTCAATCACATGTGCTGTGTATGGCTTTAACCATAATACACGTCGTCTTACTGAAATACTCATGCTATCGTTGTAGAGAAATATTCTACCGGCGCAAATCTGAAAACACGAATCGCTGTTTGAACAAGTCGTGCACATGGTTAAATACAGTATAATACGACAACTGTACAGTATGACAGCATGTATACAACACCTTCTTTTGTATAGATGACAAAAAAGAAAACCTTTGCACAGACATCATTGAAATATACAGTATTTGTAGCATGTCAGTGATCATTGCTATGATATTATAATGCAACATCAGCAGCTTATATGCTCGATGGACTGTGCTGTTGTAAACTATTTTGAATGTACTGCAAATATACTCTGTATTATATAATCATATGATTAACCATGGTATAAACTCATCTATCTCATTAGAGAAGGACTTCTGCTAATATTTAAGTGATTCATTTCCATAAACACTCAGTTTCATTTTCATGTCCATAAATCAGACATTTTTGGGGTCATAAAAGTAGAAATAGCACAGAAGTTCTGTTATTTGACAACAAAGAGACATTATTCCAAGAAACTACACTGTGATCAAGACATTTTATGTTCTCATTGCTTTTTGTTTTATAATCTGCGCCTGTATATTGGCTTTGTCTGCTGTCAACCGCACAAGAGCTGTATCGATCAAAACATCCTGTTTGTAAAGTGCTTAATATTAAAGCAAGTTTAACAAATGCACACTGACTCTCATCTCTTATAGTGGCAATTTGTAAGTGCTCTAATGTCTTCATCATTATGTTTGCATATCTCGCTTTAAAAGAAAAACGCTCTGCCTCACAGTGTCTTAAATGAGTCACAGCTTGATAGAAGAAGAGCAGTTTTAGTTTATAGACAATATTCTGCACAGATATGGTTTTTTTGTTCGGAGGTCAGGAGCCACCTGCGTCCTGATTTTGTGTTTTTTAGTGGAAGCCAGCAGCTCCCTCCAGAGGAAGAAAATAGCAACTACTACTGCTTGGAAAAGAAAACCTAAAACCTTGCATAAGCTTCACTGCAGTCATATTTAGTGTTAACATGATTAGCTAATTAGTGATTATTTGATCAACAGAAAATGATCCCAATGTTCCAATCAGTTAGTCAGTCTAGTCATGGGTCCAAAGATCAGATAATAAAGCACCTGAAAGTCCTTAATCACGCCAGTGCTCGATTCCCGAAGTCCCAAACAGAGTTACAATTAATCAACTCACTACAAACCAGCTGCTACACACGGGGCTTTTGGAGGCCATTAGGGGTCTGGAGGTCTGGGGTCTGTTTTCCCTGTTTGGTAATGCAGCCTGTGAATTACAAACAAAATAACCAATATTTCTGTTATGTTATTCTATTTTAATTAATTAATTAGTTTTACCTGGGCTATTTCATTTTGGTTCAGTTAATGTTTTTTTATTTTATTCTTAACATGATTTCCTTTGGTAAAACACTGTGTAACCTGGTTTTTGAACAGTTCACTACAAATAAAGATTATTGTTAATGCTTTCTTTGAAGGTAACTCAATGTAAAGTAAAGAAAATGAACAATACTATCAGAATATAGTCAGAAAATATGGCTGTGGTGAGGTTGGCACACTCATCCACATGTTATGGCTTTATCCTAATGTGAAGACATTTTCCATTATCAGTGTTAAATGTAGAGAGCCCCTACAGCCCCACCATATGTGTACTCAGAAAACAACTAGAGACTGTAAAACTAAATGTACAAACCACCCAGGCTGGTCCCCTCAGTGATAATTTATATATTCTGGAGAAAAAGCAGGCACATAAAGGTTTTGGAAATATTGCAGTTTTGGTTGAAGATTGGTTACAAACATTATATCATACATTTATCCCAGTATATACAGAAAAACACTGCCTTTAATAGACAAGCATCCCTCAGGATTATGTGTCAAAATAGAGGAATCAGTGGAGCATGTAGTCTGTCACTGCAAAAAATACTCCTGAGAACAAGAACCATTAAAGAGGGAAACCAGGAAGCCTGGAGTGGAAGAGCCTAAAAATGTATTTACCATCAGGTTAGGGAGTCTCTTCTGTTATTTGAAAGAAATTGGGCTAATCAAAATAATTTAGTGTTCAGTGAAATACAGGGTTTTTGTTTGTTTTATTTATTTATTTTCTTGTGTTTGTTTGTTTAAGAGGGCAGATATATCTCTGGTTCACACTCCACTCACTGCAAATCAATACAAAGTTGTTCCGAGTGATCACCTTTATCCTATGATTAAACATTTCTATCATGATGGATAGTCTCTTCCAGGATGACAATGCCCCCATCTATAGGGCACCAGGGGTCACTGAATGGTTCGATGAGTATGAAAATGATGTGAATCATATGCTATGGCCTTCACAGTCACCACATCTCAACCCAATTGAACAGCTATGGGAGATTTTGGACCGACGTGTTTGACAGCGCTCTCCACCACCATCATCAAAACACCAAATAAGGGAATATCTTTTTGAAGAATAGTGTTCATCCCTCCAGTAGAGTTCAGAGACTGTAGAATCAATGCCAAAGAGCACTGAAGCTGTTCTGGCAGCACAACACTTTATGTTGTTTTTAACTTTAATCACTCATCTGTATGTTTAATTTGAGATAGCCTTATTTATCTTTTTTGTTATTATTATTTATGGATTTTTTTTATTTTTGTTTCATTACTTTCTGTCATTTGATATTTGGTTTTGTTCTTGCTCAACCTGAGGCAGATTTTTGATGAATAACACATAAAATGTGCCTTGTTTGTTTGTACTTGTGATGTTCTCAAAAGCAGCCCTGTGGAGGGCGTGGTCGAGGGAGGACTGATCATGTGACTCCTCTGACGTCATCTGAAAGTCCGTCTCCTTCCTGGTTGCTTTCTCCAGCTGTGACAGCGAACTAACGCCGCTTTCTTTAAAACATTTTAAAGTCTTTAATTCACCGAAATGAATCGTATATTTGGCAGAGGAAAAGCTAAAGGTCCACCGCCGAACCTGACGGACTGCATAGGAAACGTAAGTATCATCCCGAAACAACTTTTTGAGCGTTTGAAGTAAACAAAGATGGTTTCCTTTCGCTAACTGTTAGCCAACTTTTATGGGCAGAGGCCAGTTTGTCATGTTTAACTACAATTTTGTCATAATGGACGAGCTTATACATCAGTAATGTGTTACATTACATTAAAACCACACGGGAGTGTCACTAAGGCGTTAAACTAAACGCCATGTATCGATAATATCCGTCGATAATCACGGTATTTAAACAAAACAATCGGTTTGTGTGTTTATATGATGAGTCAGCTTTATGTAGTTTTGAGCTGGAATTTGAGCAATTTGACTAACATACAGCAGAAAGTACGTCATGCTCACTTCGGTGACTTGGCTGACATTAAACCAGTTATACAGGTTACTTTCTGGGCAGAGCTACGACGCTGAAGGGAAAAGTAAAGGGAAACATACATAATGATGCTTAATGTTAAGTTTTGTCACCACTTACACTTGTGAAAGTGTCAGACATCGTAGCAAAAAGGCTTAACGCTATTAAAACCCACTTTTAGTTTTGTGGAACTTTTTTTTCCTTATGAAAACAGAAAAAAGGGTAATTTTACTGCTATACTTACATACTGCTCATATGTGGTCTGGATGGGAAAAAAGCAGCGAAATCATTTTAACTGTGGCATTTTTTTTCCTATTGCCCTTACTCATGGTTAACTGTTTTTCAGTCTTATTGCAATTTCTGCCTGTTTGCTGTGGTCCTACCTGCTCAGTATTAAAAAGTCTCAAGAAACAAATACTCCAATATGACAGAGGACATCACAGAGTATCATAATCTTGAGTTTTATTCATTTTACAGTAGCTTTTTTATCTTATTGTGGTTTTTTTTTTCAGTTTTCACAAATAAAATAGGTTTCAGAAATCTGAAAGTGTTTAAATAGCGTTAAGGAACTTTTTCACAAGTGTAAGTGGTGAAAAAACTGGTGAGAATCAGCTGCTAAATATCATCATTTATGTTTCCCCTGAGCCCCAAATCGTAAGCTAACTTCAGCGTCGTAACTGGAGTTGACTTGACAAGAAGAAACAGATTGTGTCATATTTAATGGTAATCAATTAGGATACTGTGTATGTGTGCCTTAAGGAATAGCCAACAAGCAATTCATCAATTTGAATTGACTGTATTTAGTTTGTAACACCCCTATTAAGATGATTCAATAGCCAGTGATCAGCTGTCACACAACAAAAGTTGATGTTCTCTCTTTTTCTACTTTAAGGTTGATGGTCGGGCAGAGTCCGTCGACAAGAAAATTGCCAGACTAGATGCTGAACTTGTGAAGTACAAGGATCAGATGAAAAAGATGAGAGATGGGCCTTCAAAGGTGAGATTTTATGTCTAGCGCGGCTGTGAAATATTGAATGAAAATCACACTGAATGCTGAAATTCTCATCATGAGGGCCGAGTATTGTTTGAAAGTGTTAGATACAATGTGATAAACATGTTTCTCTACAAAATATCTTTTCATTTGACAAAAGAAGCTAAACTCAAATGTTAAATTGAAAATGAATTTAATAAGAAAACATAAAGAACATGTAAAGATCAGTATGAATCTGACCAGACATTTGATGACAGTTTTGATAACTTGAAATTTTTTAATACTATGGACGCATTTCGGTTCAGTATTTAGGTTTGATACCCAGCTCTGCTCCTCATATAGTTTTGTCTAGTTCATGTTTATTTTTGATCAGGAGTTTGTGTTCTCAATTTTTTTAATCTACTAGAACATGGTCAAGCAAAAGGCGATGAGAGTCCTGAAGCAGAAGAGAATGTAAGTAATTTTATGTCCTAAAGTCAGAGTGTTTATATTATTAAACATGTAAAAAAAAAAAACTAATTTATAAGCTTCAAAAGTCCAGTTATTTGCTAAACTCAACTTCATTCTTATCTCCTGCAGGTATGAGAGTCAGAGAGACAACCTCATGCAGCAGTCGTTCAACATGGAACAAGCAAACTACACAATCCAAACCCTTAAAGACACTAAAACCACAGTAAGAGACACAATGATTTTATGTGCCAGATGAACTACATACTGAAGAAAACACGATTTGCTACTAACATCTTTTTGTTTTTTTAGGTTGATGCCATGAAAATCGGCCTCAAAGACATGAAGAAAGCATACAAGAACGTGAAAATTGATCAGATTGAGGTATTTCTTTGCTACAGGTTTACTTCAACAGCAGTTGTTTCTTTTGCAGATAGACAACCATTGTGATTAAATGTAATGTTGGCTATAACTAAGGATTGCTTATATTTTCTGATATCAGCAGATGAGACAGTAGATAACTGGGAATATGTTCTAAGATATAATAAATCTATATTCTTTTGCCAGTATAAAATGAACACTTTTTTTTTTTTAAATGACAATTGCATTAGAAGAAACTTAAAACATTTTGTCTTTGTCACATTTTAATATTTAGGATCTTCAAGATCAGCTCGAGGACATGATGGAAGATGCCAACGACATCCAGGAGGCGCTGGGCAGGAGCTACGGCACGCCTGACATTGATGAGGATGACTTGGAAGCAGGTCAGTAAAGCACTTATCTGCCAGGAGCTTATGAGGAGGTGACGGGTAGATGGTGCTGTCCTCCATCTTACAAGTCACATAACGGGGAGAATCTCTTCCACTTAATAATTTATGGATTTAATTGACATAAATTATAAATGCTGTTTCTGCAGTATTATCCCTCTGCAGACAGCAGTAAGGCAGAAGGCTACACAGTAGATTTTAGTACTTATTAAACACCAAACTTACATATTTGGGGAATGTATTGCTGCGTTCACAGAGCTGGATGCTCTGGGAGATGAGCTCCTGATGGATGACGACAGCTCTTACCTGGACGAGGCCTCCACAGCTCCTTCTATCCCAGAGGGTCTGCCCGGCGACAAGTCAACCAACAGGGTACGTCACAGGTTTAGTACTCAGAGTTTGTCATGAATTAAAGACATTTTTGTTCACACAGCATCTATTTATGTTTATTTTTTTTGTGTTCCAGGATGGTGTTCTGGTGGACGAGTTTGGCCTTCCTCAGATTCCTGCCACATAAAGGAGCAATCAAGACACTCATGCTAGTTTTACATGTATCATAGCCTTTTTTTGTATTTATCCAACTAACACTCCCGGCCTTAGACCAAAGCATCTTCTGTCCAACTAATGGTGTAAACTATAACATGAAATCAGGTTTCTTAAGTAAAAATTTTGATTATTCTTCTGTATGAGTGAGCTCATGTCATATGTATCTGAGGTGATTGCTGGAATCGGGATTCTCTTAACATTGTACAGTTTCTGCAGCACTGTGTTGCTAAGGACAAAATAAATTATATTTTTCAAACAATCCTTAACTTTGCCTGATACATTAAAGTCATTAAAGAGTCATCATTTACACAGAAGCCACTTTATTGTCAAGTTAAATATGTGAAACAGCATAATCAATAACCTAAACACATTATTTAAGGAATGGCATCTTTTACAAAAATAAATAATAGTATCTTTAATCTCGAAAAATCTCAACAAAAATGATGTCAGATCCTCTGTGAACAGATTTTTTTTTATCATCACCAGCTCAGTCTGTAACTGTGAGGGAAGATTTTTTGGTGCAGATACTCCATCACGCTGGTCTTGTTTCGCAGTTTTTCCATTTCATAGAAAGGGATCTAGAAAGAAAAAGATCAAATTTCAGAAACAAAAGATTATACTGGAAGGCAGAAAGAAATATGTAAAACAGACAATGTGCTGTGATGGAGATCTTGTATAAAAAAAATCCCAAAGAACACAAATGGGGTGAGACACAAAAGATGAGTCTAACCTGCACAACTTCATATCCCAGAAGCCTCAGATGTCGCTGTTTGATGGCCTCTTTCCCAAGTAGCTGCCTCTTGTTTGTAGAGAACCTCTTGGATCCATCAATACAAAGAGCTATCCTGTCAGTGCATAAATAAAGACAGTACAATGAGTTCAAACACGTTTTTAAAACACAGTGAGAAAAACATTACATATTACTTTCAGCATTGCCACTTTTTTAAGATGACACTGACTATTGTGTGTTAAACGTAGTCATGTAACATAAGTAGTAACTCTATATAATATATGAAAGCATTTACCTCTTGTAAACATTGTCATGACTGGCAGGCAACACGTATCCCTCTTCGTCAAGTTTTATCTCCACATCTACAAGAACAAAAATAATTAAATATCAAGTAGGTAAACTATAGGAAACATTTAGAAGATAAGCAGCTCCAAGTATTTACCTAGTGTGTAGCCGTATTGTGTCAGAACTTTGGATCCAAAGTATGAACGAGACCCGAGCAAATCCACTAGTCCAGTTTTCACTGAGTGGTACAGATGCGTGTCCACCGGTGTCTCCAGAGAATGTCCAGACATGAGGAAAGACTTGACGCGGTACTTGGGAAGAAGCTTGGGACCCTGACGAGACAACAGAGGGTGAAGGAGGAGGCGGGGACACACTAATACTGTCAACAACTATTGCCAATGAACCTGGCTTTACCAGCCTCTCTTTGTTGACTGGACGCTTGATTTCTTATAAGTGCCCAAACACAGACAACATGATGCCACACCAAGACATTCATCTGACAGTAGATCTTTGGCTACAGTATGTAAAACATCTGTTGTAAAGGTTAAGTCATTTGTTCCCTCCGGATCTTAAAGGACAGGTTCACAATTTTCCAAGTCTGTCTGAAAACAACAGTCAGGTGCCTAAATGAACATTGACACAGTCCTTCTGGGCAAAAGTGTATTTAAAAGTTTATCTGAAGCTAATATGAGGCTTCAGCTGTCCAAATGAGTCAAATCAGGTCAGTATCTTTCATTTTAGTGCCAAATTCCCTCTGTTGAGACGCAAACTAAAAACTAAGATATCCACTTTATTTGACCAACTCATACGGATGAAGCCTCATATTAGCTTCAGACAAACTTTTAAATATATTTTTGCTCAAAATGAGGACTGTGGATTTTGTCCCCCATCACTTACATTGTAAGTGCATTATGAAGGGATCTTCTAATAGTCAGTATGAACAGGAGGAATGATAACCGCAAGAAAAACCTGTTTCAGTGTTCATATGGACATGTGACTATTGTTTTAAGACAGACTTGAAAATTTGTGAACCTATCCTTTAATTTGAGAGCTAAATAGTATACAATTACTGATATGTGTATATTACAACAAAACCTAATTCATGCCAGAAACTGGGGAAAAAACACTGATAAGACTGATAAAGGTGTCTGGGAAAAATATGTCTTTAAAGACATCTGGAAACCATTTAATCATTGTCTAAGATATATTGATTTTGATGATCTATAAGTCATCTTTTCCTGCATTAAGAACTGGGTTTAAATTTAAATATAATTGTGTACATTGCTGGAGGTGGAAGATATGCATTTTTTAAAATTAATTTCTTGTTTTTGGCATTTGGATAGATTTGTTTCTTGTTTTGTTTTCAAAGGTAAGGGTTGTCATGCTAAAAAAATGTTTTTTTTCTTTCACTTCTACTATATGTAAAAAACACAACAAGTGAAAGCATGTTTATCCAGGTATCTGATTTGGGTTAGCTTTATCACTTAAATATCTAATTTGACACAAAAATGAAATACCTCATAGAAAGGACACTCTAACTTCAACGTAATGTAGAGCTGGGTCAGCTGTGCCAGAACGATCCGGTCCATTTTTGTGTCTTCCTCTGAAACATAGATAAATGCAACACATACAATATATTATCTCCACAAGGGGAAATTTTATCATGCATTCATGGTATGTGAATACATATCGCAGGTGTCAGACAGGACCTTTACCTTGCAGCTGCTGGAGGAAGTAACTGCTAAAAACTTTGGAAACAAAGTTAACAGGGAACCTCTCCACTAGGATGCAGGAGTGGAGCAGGCTGAGCAGCATCCGAGGCTGGAACTGTGAGAAGCGTTTGCGCAGGATGGTTTCAACTTTCCTGAACATTTCGCCAGCATTGGGGGGAAGGTAGCCCAGCTTCCCATAAGACATGATCTGCCTGGCCACCTGGCTGGTGCTGTAGTCATCCGCTCGGTACACAAAGCTCTCCGCGACAACGTCAAACACAGGCGGGGACAGGATGTTCTTCCGGCCGAAGAACTGCATCACCTTGGTTACCGTCTCTGGGTGGGAGGTGAAGGCCATCGTGGGTACATACCTCTCCATCGCCTCCACAAAGTAATGATCACTGTGACCAAAGTGCATTAGTGCCCCAAGCACGAGGCTGAGCTCCTCATCAGTGAAGTGAGGTATATGACGTACAGCCTGCTTACACAGACTGATCACAAGAGGCATGGCCTGGGTCTGATTCAGGGTCACGAGAGCACTGAGCAGCCCGCTGACAGCAGCAGGATCCATACGGAAGGTGACGGTCAGAGCGTGAGTGTGCATGGCATTCAACAGGTCTCTGTATTTTCCGTCTTCGCCCACGCCACCTTGCAAAAGTCTATAAACAGAGATGAGGTCTGCTAAGCTCCACTTGGTGGGCTCCTGCCTCTGGATTTGCTCCATCACCTCCTCTAGCATCACGCTGTCATGACCCTCCATGGCGAGCATTGCCTGGCCCAGAGTGCACAACTGCCCTACACTCATCTGCCCCCGGTCAAGCCTCTCCTGGCTCTCAGATACCAGCCGCACCATCAGCATACTCCAGGGATCCAAGAAGAGGCGTGTGCAGGCCAGCAGAACCGACACCAGCCCAGCATCCGTCAGCCGCCCAGAGTCTTCCTCCAGCTGGGAGCACAGGGCCCTGATGGTGTAATTCTCCAGCACAGACGGATCCTTCAGAGAGTTACCCTCCTGCTCCAGGTTGGCCACACGGTGAAGAGCTGCCGCCGCCATGGTGTCAGACATGATCTCCACTGTGCGCAGCAGTTTGAAGACCTGCCGGGATGAGGAGCAGCTCCCCAAACGCTGCTGGAAAGCCTGCTCCTCTTCGTCAGTGGGTCGGTGCAGCTGGGTCAGACGCAACTTGGGAAATGAGTCTCTGTGGAGTCCAACAGAACTACTGGCAATGAAGGACGGCTCCCTGACAATGGTGGTCAGGCTCCTTACTCCGCAGTCCAGCTGGAGCTTCCGGCAGCCCTGTTTCTGGATGCAGCGGCCGGCTGAAGAGCACAGGCAGGCTACACATACAGGCTGATCTGCAGGGCTGGTACTCAGGGTCCTGGTGGGGCAGACAGGTCCAACAGGAGGGTAACGCTGAATCCCCAACTGCCCGAGCAGCAGGCGTCTCTGGATCAGCTTCAAAGCCATGAAAGCCAGGACTACTCAGACCCACCTGAAGAAAAACTTTAAAGAAATTAAAAATGTTTTAAGGGTTTGCTACAAAAACCACACTCATATTCACACTATGTAGCAAAAGAAGAGAACAACACTACTAAGTAAAAGAAAACAAACAAGCAAAAGAAAAACAAAACTATTAAAAGCAAGAAAAAAAATTAAATATATAAATTGTAAATAATACAACATAAATAATACAATAAATAAAGTTAAAGAAGATAAATTAACATAAATCGGTCTTTAATTTAAATGGTTAGTACATTCAGGGTCTATTCATTTGTAATATTGTACACATTTCAGCAGCTCTTCTGCAGATTTTTAAATTCATACACTTCAGAGGTTTACAACACAGTCCAAACTCGTTATAAAAAGCACTGAAAGCTCCATAAATTTGGCTTTGTGTGTGTGTATAAGTTAATATTTTGCCATTGTGATAGCTGTGTTAATCAGCAGATTTTCTAGTTTCTCTTTTTCATAACCAGTCCATACATTACATCCACATGTGATAAGAGTTCAACATATAAACAGATATATTCTTTTGTATGAAGCTTTCTTCCATTTGTTTGTAAAATAGTTGGCTGACCTCCTTCTTTACCGTTAACTAACCTTGAAGCTGTTAGCTAACGTTAGCTACTTAGCTGCTAGCCTAGAAGAGTCGCGCTGCTATCCTTTTTGTAAGCGTGTCTAAAGGCGGACACTTTCATCTCAGAGTAATGATTAAACAACAAATCAAAATGAAACCGGCTAAAGCCATACCTGGAGCTTTCTGACGACGGCAAAGGGTCACAGAAAGAAAGAAACAGTGACCAGGAACATGCCGGGTGGTGCCATGATGCTAACGTGGTTCCGTAAGCATCATTAGGCGTTCAGGGCGCCTCGTAACTCCTAACTTCAAACGTATTGAATGAGTCAGCCTAGAAGTCAATTTTTGATAGCACATAATAAATGTAAGTAAAAATAGCTGAACATTAACCAACAATGATCTTCCATGGGGCGGAGACTTCTTTTAACCAGTACAACATGAGGAGATTTTTTGATCCTTATTCGTTTTTGCTATGAATACATCGATCTAATGTTTTTTGTTTTTTAGTAACAAAAGAATCTGTACCATCATTACACTAACATATAACCTTAGCAGTATTCCTATTAACCTCTTAACATTTTCTGTTTGCACTCTGAAATCCAATCTTTCCCACACGGTTTGAAAGCAGCAAACTTTCAGACACCAGAGGGCGAAATACAACAAATATTACAGTAACTATATACCAATGTTAAATAATCCAAATGGCCTGTTGTTTTTTTTGGTTTTTTTTGTCATTATCATAGAAATTTTTAATTTATCCGTAGACCTCAGTGAATTACTCATCAATATCCTCTTAATATAAACACTTTCCACTTAAAATCACTCTCCTAATTTAGACTATAATTTGATTGTGCTAGGATGGATGTGTAATGTCTAAACTAGAGCACAGTATGCCTAATGACTTTTTCCCCGGTTGGCCAAGATGTTTTAGGGTGAACCCCATGAACTAATTTTTAGATACAAATGTTTCCCTTTCTCAGATTTATAATTAAACAATAATATCATTAAGGATTTTAGATGAGAACATGCAGGTTATTGACAAATGATTATGATCTATTGGTGTAATTATCACAATTTAATTTTTATAATGAAGAGTCACCTATACAACTAAAACATTTGTGCACTAAAAAGGAATCAATCCAAATTTAGTTTGGGATACTCACTTAAAAGATTCTGCACTCAGCCAATCACATGAATGCTTATCATGGTTTCAACTCTACTCATTTTGCCTTTGTTGTTCAGGATAACTTCACCCAGGATTAACAAATCAATCCTCAAACTGCCTTCAAATAACCAAATTAGTTGGATTAGAATAACAGGACTATTTTAGCCAGACAACAGCATGTTAGTCTGAATCAGTTAAGCGACATTTGAAGAACTGGGCCCAGGTGCCATAAAAAAATTGGAGACGTGTAATCCTAAATAAAAAGCATTTAGGTCATCTCAGCAGTGCAAACTGTGAGCTCTCAGCTCAGTTACTGCTGGTAGTCAACTCTAAACCAGAAGCGTTTATAGGATGGGATTAACTTTATCAAGCCTATTGGTTAAGTGCCCTAACATGCCAGATAGATAAGGACTGTTATTACATAAGGAAACTCCCTTTACAGGCAGAAATGCACCATCACCATGAGCAGTTTTCCCTTTCTCCATTATGGGGTTAAACTCTTCCACAAAAATATTCCTTTCAACTCTGTGCCTTTGCCCTTTTTTGACCTTTAAACATAAAAAAAAAAAAAAACAAAACACTCCAGCAAGTGCTCGTCAGCACATGCTGAATGAATTCGGGAGAGGACGTGTCAAGACTTGACAAGAACCCGAGGAATGAAAAATGGTGCACATGAGCCTTCTGGTTATACCACTGGAAAAATAAAGACAAAATAATGCAGCACTTATTTCAGTTGTCATTTATGCAAGGGAAACAGTCAGCAAACTACAACTTTATAGAGGGCTTTATTTAAAAAGTTTATATTATAAAATGTAAAAATTCAGCTGAACCCGATCATGATAATTGCAAAGACATATCCCTTAGAGCTTCCAACGTGCTGCCACTTCACATCTTTACATGACAGAAAAAAACACTTGACAACCGCTTAGAAAATTTTTCTTCCCATTAGAGATGTGTAAATCTGGCAATACTGGAAGTTCACAACAAATACAGTGGATAGTTATTGCTTTGGTTTGTTTTACAACAGGGTTTATACTGGAGAGTTGCGACATGCAGCACGGTGATCTAGCTGATGAAAGAGTTGGAGAGAGGGGAAAGGAATCTGCTGGTATGGCTCTTTAATCGTCCTTATCCTTGGCACCATGCTTTAGGATGCGTGTGAACTCCACATAGTTGAAGTTACTCTTCTTGTCAATGGGGGCCTCCCTGAAAAGCTCGTCCACCTCCTCATCTGTAAACCGGTCACCCATTGTTGTGAGCAGCTCTCTGAGGTAATCTTCCTGGATGAAACCTGAAAGGAACAAAGTCAAATGAGACAAAAAGACACTGAATCATCATCAAAATCATTTCTTGCAGAACTTTCTTTTGCCTGTCTTGATACAATTATTGTCTTTGAATATTTTATTGTGGTTTCTGTAACACTTTCTTTTCGAATCATCTGGGTATCAGGATATGCCACTGGGGCAACAAACCTTCACAGCTGGCAGGAGAAATGACCCAATCTACTATGACAAATTAGGACTTTTGTGTTGTTCAAAAGGAAAGAAATCACAAGCTCAAGTGCTTCTTACCTGTTCCCTCTTCATCAAAGCAAGCAAATGCATTTCTGATCACATCTTCAGGGTCTGTGCCATTGAGCTTCTCTCCAAACATGGTGAGGAACATGGTGAAGTTAATGGGCCCAGGAGCTTCCATCATCATGGCCTCAAGGTACTCATCAGTTGGATTTTTCCCTAAAAAGATACACACTTAAAATTAAAAGTCTGCTGCATAACAACTACAGAAAAGTCAAAACTACAGTGACATTAACAGATGAAAAATCTAAACATCTGCTTGCAGAATTAGTTTTCAAGCAGCAAACATTACAAATACAGACCAAGATCTACAAACTGCAGACCACATACAAAAAATAAAACTGCCTCTGTTATTTGGTTTTCTAGTCTGACATTTCAGCACTCTATGCCTTCACACTTGAGAAGCCATTTGAGCTTGTCCTGAACCAAAGACGCTCCTACTCACCCAGTGATGCGAGCATGTCGTGAAGGTCCTCTTTGTCGACAAATCCATCACGGTTCTGGTCAATCATGTTGAAGGCCTCCTTAAACTCCTGAATCTGAGACTGGTCAAACATGGCGAAGACATTGGAGGTGGCGCGCTGAGGGCGCTTCTTTGTGGTCTTTCCCTTTGCTCTTTTGCTAGACATTTTGACTGTGTTTTGTTCCTGTGGAAGTAAAAACAACACATTTAGATTATACATCCTGCAGCCAGAGACTTCCTCCTTAAAGAAGAAAAACATTGTGAAATGTCAGTAATAGTATTTCACTGCCTTACAACAAGTGTGAATAGTGAAAATACTGAGATGTACAATACTATACAGTTTAATTTTTCTTGTAAGCAATAATTTTGAAGCTATATCACAAAGAAAATCCTGACATAATAGATTTCGGTGCAGAAGATCCCTCAACAGTAGGAAAAATACAGAAGAAAAAGCATTGGTTTGGTAAGAAACAGGAAACAATCTTATCAGATGTAAAGTAGCTCATGCTGTTACTCAAAATAAGATTTCATCATTCGCGCCCATAACTCAGTGGCAGGGCAGTTTAATTCTCTGGCAGTGAATCCCCAGTGTGGTGTCCCTTGCTGAGCTATAAATGGAAATGTTCCTCATCTATCTAGGTTGATCAGTTGACTGCCCTCACTGAAAGCAGGAAAATTACTGATGTGAGGAGAGATTCCCTTTTCAGGCAATGTTTTAAATGTAGACTTATATGCTGTCCCTCATTCACATCTTTGAGTTGATGGACACTTAATATTTTTTCTGTTTGGTGTTTATGGAAGTTGGACAGTGAGTACCATCTAGAGGTGGAACATACTGTATATTGAGACATCGTTCAATATGGAGATATGGTTAGATGTAATCTGGGCCACTGGTTATTATAAAGGGCTCAGTAATGCCATTTTTTGTGATCTGAGCGATATAGGGCTGCTACTCCTAACCATAATTTTAATGATTCATTAAGACTGCTGATTAATTGTGTAGTGTAAAAATTGATTTCTTTCTTGATTTACTAAACGATTGACTGACTAATCATTCAGCTAATGGTGAAGAGTTTAAAGTCCCCCTCCAATCAAAAACGTGTTTTTCTTCCTACAGTTGGATGTTTGAGCTTCACTGTGCAGAATGATGCAGTTTGGCACTGGAGGGCTGTTTTCACATTCGTCTACTGAAACGGGAAAGTTTCTCTGTGCTCATTGAAAAATATAATTTTAGGTTGAGGGCCTACGAGCATGACTTGTGACATATTTTTATTTGTCTTATTACATGTCTGGAGGAGAACTTTAAACATCTTTTTGACTCACTGGTTATTTTAAAAGCTCAATTTCAATTACACAAAGTGTACTGTTCTTAACTTTAATGTTCATTTTAAATGTTTAGTAAATTATTTTTACACAAAAGCAAATATTATAATTGTAAGCACAGATAGTCACTATCAATGTTAAAATGCCGTCAAAATGTGATGAGTGTTGCACACTTTGCAACTGAACTGACTTACTTAAAAACGGATTTATCTCATATTAGTGTATTTTAGGGACTATTTTACCTTACAGGCATCACTTTATATAAACTACGCACAGTATTTCAGTGGTTTGAGGCCTGGTTTGGGCCACATTAACCTAACGCTAAATTAATTGTGTTGAAACAGCTGTTAAATTACTCCACCCAAAACACAGAGCAGCTCCTAAACTTATCTAGCTTCACAGGTAAAATCTATATTTCTGTTACTAAGAATTATACGTTGAAGTTGCTCGCAAGTTTAAATATCGTTACATTACGTTAGCGTCACGGCTAACAGTTAGCCGTGTTTCGATGCTATAAAACAAACAAAAACGGCTCGCTGGCTTGTTACACGCTTTAAATGTTGGCAGTGGCGATGTGGTATTATTATAAATTGTATAATTAACCTTTAATATGACGTTACAGACAAATAGATCAAAAACGTAGTCTTACCTGACGACAACCCGAAACTTGTCAGCTAGCCCGTCGCTGCTCCTTTTCTCAACCACCGCCCTTCACTTCCTGATGATAATGTTGGTTCCGTAGAGAACACACGGGGGGAGGGACGGGGGAGTTGTCAAGCGGGAAACCATTATTACTCGTTCAAAAACAATTCATATGTTTATTTCGGCCTTATCACTTAACAGTTACATATTACTTTGCTATTATCTTCCCAAAAGAGACGCCCAATGTTTTATTACTCTGGTAATAAAATTAATACTGTACTCTCACACCCCCGCAGAAGTAAATGTAATTTTCCCAAAACACTCCCTTGCTTGCGTTGAAAATTCCTGGATATGCCCTTTTAAGGGAAGAAAGGATAGGCTCTCCTTTGCATCGTGCAATAAAGGCAAAATTTAAAGTAGCTGTGGGAATAAATGGTTGTTACATCAATAAAGCAAACACACAAGGAAATTGTTATTAAGAATTACTTTTCCCTTATATGATAAATGATGCATACTGACACTGTTTGTGAGGTATAACTCAAATACCTGTATATGCATCTTAATGTTATTTATGCTTTTTTTTTAGCATGCAACAGTTGTCTTAGCCTGTTTATGTTGTTTGTATTGCTTTTATTCTTGTCACAATGTTTTATGTTGCCTTCTTGGACAGATCTCTCTTGAAAAAAAACACAGTCTGAGGGCTAAAACAACAGTCAGATGCCCAAATGAACATTGAAATAGGGTTTTCTTGCCATAATCATTCCTCCTGTTCACACTGGCCATTAGAAGATCCCTTCATTATGTACTTACAATGTAAGTGATGTAATTAAAAGTTTATTTGAAGCTAATATGAAGCTTCAGCTGTCCAAATTAGTCAAATCAAGTAAATATCTCTCAGCGTTACAGTCTTTTTAGTGCCAAAGTCCCTCTTTTTGTTACTATACTTCCACCACAGCTCAACAGGGAAACACTGTCTGAGAAACACAAAGAGGGAATTTGATGCTAAAAAGACTGTTAATGTGGCAGATATCTGCTTCAGATCAACTTTAAATGTATTTTTGCACAAAATGACTGTGTGGGCACACTGTGGATTTTGGTCCCCATCACTTACATTGAAAGCACATTTGAAGGTGATCTTTTAATAGCCAGTATGAACAGAAGGAATGATTACAGCGAGGAAAACCTCTTTCAGTGTTCATATGGACACCTGACTGTTGTTTTAAGACAGATTTGAAAAACTGTGAACATATCCTTTAATCTCAGTGAGACTTTTACCTGCTTAAAAAGCCAAAGGGATAAAAAGGAGATGACAGCCATACAGTGTAACAAAAAATAAAGTGAAAAATGTTGGTAGGATGGATAATTATAGATACTGACAGACAAGTGTGGGTCAGACAACAGTTGGTACACCAGTCATTGCTGGAAAGGGGGGATTACTGTTGCAGGGATTCAAAAGCAAGTTGTGGAGCTGATGACTCACAAGTTAAAACAAGCAACCTTTGTCTTTTTCCGGGAGTCATATCACTTTCAAAGTTGATAACAAAATGAAATGGTCGTCAATGCCATTTGTAGTAATACTATTTGTTCAACAGGCCACCAGTCTACATTATCCAAAATAAAAATCATATATGGTGTTATAGATGGTTTTAAACATAAGATGACTGATTGAAAGACTAACTGATGGTTGTCTAGTGCCTGTTTCTCAAATGAGCAGACACAAACTGTACAGAGTGTTTGTTTTTAATGGGAATTAGGTAAGTACAGTTGTTGATAGGATGTTGATGAAGTAGAAGTAGTAGTTAAAGATTAGTTGTTTCTAAGGACTCAGTAAGTTTAAACTGTTTACTTATAGTCAGGTACTGTAAACGGAGTGAGGTGTCATTTCATTCTGTTTTCAGGCTGCCTCATATTGGGATTTGACTCTCATTTCAAGCGAAGGCCCTGGGGCCACAGAAGGTGAATCAACAGTGATTGGATGTTTAGTTTAGAGAGATAAAACTGTGTGATTGATGAAACACAGGCTTTAAAACAAAGAAAATTAATCATTCTTTAAACACAAGTATTCGCAAACAAGTAACATTCAGGTCTGAGTCTGATGTATTTAAATTGAAACCTTTCATGGTGAATAAAATTTACTCAGGATTTTCTCATCTTTGCCTTTACTCACACAGGGTCTGCTGAAATCAACACTTAATTACTTACAGGCCCTAATCATCCAAGGCCCACACACTCTGTTTTTTGTCTGGTTAGACCTCTTTCTCAAGATTGCATTGGTATGTACAAACTGTCTGACTGACAGCTCCCTCCCTCTATTGTTGTACAAATGAAACTGGGGCAACGCCTTTAAGTCTGAAGTTTAATTAACCAGAATAACTGAAAACACCTGTGTGGGTGTGCATTTAAACCAATTTTATGATGTATTTTAGTGTCATATTAAACCACTAGAGTGTGCTAGTGTCATTGGAAACATTTAATTTGCCTTGTGATTATTGTATAATACTAATTCTTGAAGTAATTGTCGGTTTGTCTTGTGTGAGCTCAGTGAATTTGTTCATGATTGCAACTGTTAAATGTTCATATAGCATCAGTATGTAGAAGTGACGCAAAACAGGGTATAAAAATAGTCCTAATGGATCCCATAAGACCTGTGTATAGCTGGAATTTCCTGGACAGCTGAACTCATTGAGATAATCACTGTTCATTTCAGCCATAAATGTTGACACAAACTGGAGACAACCCAACCACATGTATGTAAACAGGGTGGAAAGAATATTAAAAACACCTTTCAAATGCAGTCCAGTACATCACTAGTAATGGCCTTCAAAGTACAATAAAGTTGAGCTGACACCTTTCTGACAAAGCGTCAACAAAACTGAACATAACTGCTTCACAACTGCAGTGTGATTGTGTTTTATTGCATTAGATTATACAACAGATGTACTGAGTATATGTCCAACTATTCAAATTATAAGCCTTAAGTGCAAAATTCACTGCTGACAATGGTAAAGCACCACTGCTAAAATAGATTTATGGGGTATATGATACTCTTGAATACCATGGGGTACAATGGGATAAAGTTGTCTGCTATCACGTTCCTGTAGGTATGCACTTGATTTTTTCTAATGAACTGGAAAGTTTCAAGGAAAAGACTGATGAGCTGTGAGTGACAGCTGTTTGTTAATTGGGGTTTATAATCAGATTAGAGTAAAGCCCAGAATGTGTGCGATAAAAGCTATAGAGAGACTGTATGCTATTCTTTGATATTCACTAATCCTGTAGGTTACTGTGCTTTAGGTGTCTGACAGGGTAATGATGGACTTTATGATACAAACACAGTGTCATATTAATATTATTGTTACACAGTATGCTCAGTGGACATTGTGTCACTTGGATGACTTCTCAGGAAGATAAAAAAACATTTAGAAACTATCTTTTTATAGTAGTTAAAGGGTTTAATGCTCAGTTGTGCTCAAATTAAATCAATCAATAACTAAAGAAGATGTTTTTTCTTGGCAGTGATTGACTAAAATATGTTGATTCGCTTTATTGCTGAGAGTAAGATGAGAGGATTGATACCACTTTCATGTCTGTATGATAAACATGAAGCTACAGCCAACAGCCAGTTAGCATAGCTTAGCATAAACACTGGAAACGGGGAAACAGCAAGCCTGGCTCCATCTAAATACATACAAAAGCCATATACCAAAGCCACTAAAGCTCTGGTATAAAGTTTTATCTTGTTTGTTTAATCCATACAAAAATAAAAATGATATGTTGTGGTTTTTTTGGTTATGTGCGGAAACTCCAGAAACTCACTTTGTGCATGTCGCCAAGTTCTTGTAACCTCCCCCCATGAAGCCACAATAAGTCGTTTTTACATCTGAAGTGTTATTTTTTGGACGGATTAAACAAGCAAGATATATTGTGTTGACTAGCGAGCTTCAGTGGTGCTCGAAGGCAAATTTTGTTGCATTAACACAGCCATGCTAGCTGTTTCCCCATTCTTTTTAGTAAAAATACCGTTAAAGTGCACTTGAACTAGGCTACAGAAAGGCGTCAACTGGACACCATATCATTGCTGCTTTTCTGACAATTGGTGTAAATTTCTTGCTTCTCAGTTAGTCGTAACAGTTGAAAGCAGTTGTGTTGGCAAATGATTTAGTGGCTTATGACATTATGTTCCGACTGTAAATTTTACCCCATATTCATTGGACAGCATGTCGACCTTGCTTGATGGTCTGTATTAGTTCCCTGCAATGTTAAATGGTTACCGCCATAACATTTTAGGTATGTTGCTGACCGTTGGACAGTGATGGATGAGGGCCAAAAGGAGGAATGTTCAAAACAAAAGCCTCAGAAGCGTTCCGTGACATGATATTTCTGCCATGGAAACGTACCAGGTGTTTGTGTGCTGTCAATTTCCAGACCAATGTCCAAACATCTGTGGCAGCCAAATGAAATGTGGCGGCCAAATAGCCTCTAACAGGAATGTCCTTTCTATTTATGGTAACTTGCGTAAATTTACCTTTATGTGTCCTGATATCACGTTAGCTGCTATCACTAGCTGAACTACATTGGAAAACGCTAGCTAACGTTAGCCTGCTAGGGTTAGCTAGCTAGAATGAGCTCAGCATCTAACGTTGATGTAAGCTAAGTTAGCTAGCTACGTTAGCTAACCACGTTGTCTTTTATATAATTTCAGATGCACTTTTAAAATATCTGAAATCACCATCTGTCACAACTGGTGAAGGCCTAAGTACGTCCATAAATGTGTCTGTTGAGGTGAGTGAGTGCAACATGTCAATTTAGACATTCCAGATGATTAATAAACTAATGTAAACACTACATGTAATGCTATATACAATCTAATCAATGAACTTGTTCCTGTTTCCTCTGTATATCTATAGAAACACTTAATAAACATCTCAACAGTTGGCTACATCTTTTTCTGATGATGATGAGAGCACAACACTGACCACAGATTTCACCTTGTCACTTTTTTTCAGGTGTGTGAATACATGAATACAAACATATGCACAACTTTAATTGTCATCTTGTTTAATAGCCACCTCGTTGTACAACTGTAATTGTCTACACACTCCATACATTTGTCTCAATCTGTCAAACAATTTCTTATAAAAGATTAGATAATGACCTGTGTTCATGTGTGAAGCTTGCGTGAACATGAGGTGAGAATAAGTGTGATAAGTGTCTTATCTGCCCTGCAGAAGCACCACAAACAGCCTGCTGCTGCTGAGGCAGATGAGTGAGCCTGGGGTGAAGCTCGCCTAGGACACCAAACGTGCTTGGGCCAGCCCTGACTTCCACATATAAGAGTAAGACCAAGAGAGACAGAAAGAGAGAGTGACAATGATGACGGTTGCTGGAATTTGCTACACGTGAAGCAAGTAACAATAGCATAGCTAAAGTTAGCAACAGTCACAGCTGAGACTGCTGCGGTAAAAAGTCAAGATAAGAGCAGCTGGAGGTTAACCAGTGATGGCATACTCTACTGTACAGGCCAACAAGATCTTCACATTTATTTGAAATAGCATTATTATATTGAATTAAATATAAGATTGTAAAACCACCACTTGACAAATCTGGGGAAAAGTTTAACTGTGAGGTGCTTTTGTACTGTGACATTTATTTAAAGTATGTACAGTAGGCTTTGTCATTTTCATAACTAGTCAACTGTGAGTAGGCTGTAACAGAAACACAAATAAAAAGGCAAATGTGTAAATTAATGTATACACGAATGAAGCAGTATGAAAAAACAAATATGGAAAAATATATGTACATTCATTCATAAATTCTCTATAGGTTAAATATTTCATACATGAATAAATTAGATTTAAAAAGCCGATAAGGCGCATTAAAAGAAGAAGATGAAATTAAAAACAAAACACAATCAGTTTAACACTTTTTTACCTGTACCTGCATATCAGTCATCAATGCTCATTGGCGAAGACCTGCATCCATAAATGTGTTGCACTACTGGGAGTTGACTTCCACCCCCAACACTCTGCTCTCAGCTATATTTATCTCCACCCTCACCATACAAGGCTGTGACTGCTGCTTGGACACTCTGGCAAGGGCCAATATTATTTTTGTTGTGTAGACTGCAGCCCTGTAAGCACCTACCTGTAGGTTTGCTGGGATATCAAGCTTTAAGTGTGGAGTTGCACCATCTTTTCCTCTAAAGCTTGGAGTCTGAGGCTTTTTGTTTGGGGTAAGTGGCTAGCTTTTTTGCAGGGATATGATGTGAGACATGTCAGGTTGTTGTCTAAGCATGCTGAGAAAGTGCCTGATTGCCTGAATATTATGCCATGTCTTGCCAGCTGATGTTGCAGGTTTCATGATGGTAAAATTCCCTGTTGTTTTCTTCTTCAATCAAGGAAATATGATGCAGTTTTTGGCTATAATATTTTTAATATTATATGGCATCATGGGGATTACATAATTTCTCTACAATATAATTTTCTTATGAGCACAGTTGATTTTTTCCATCTTGAGAGCTAGATTAACCATCCATGTTCAACTTCAAAGAACATGTTGAAGTAAATGAAAGCATGGCCAGCTTGCCAATGCAGTAAGAGTTTAAAAACTTTTATTCAGTAAAAGGCATAATGAACCTACAGTATATCGTGATAACAGTCAATCTACCTGCTGTTGAACACTAACTTACCAGACAGACAAACAGATAGGCAGGAAGAAACTTGGAAAGGGTTCGTACCGGGAGCGGCCTGCAGCATGTCTGGATCTATACCGTTCTACCAGAAGCACCATCTCCACTATGACCGTGGCTATCGTAGCAAGGAGACAGATGCCACTGTGAGCCAGTACCAGGCCAGCAGCAGATACACTGCTGGCAGAAGCACCTCCACCACCAGCAGGAGCAGGGGGTAAGGGGGAGGAGGATGGAGGAGCATACCTTAATGAATCCACCTCTTTGTCACAGGAAAGCCCTGCTGTCCCCTTAACACTATCTCCTACCCCCCACCCAACCCCAACTGATCAAGTTCACCCTTGTGGGATCACTTCCCTATCGCAGCTTTGGGATCACTTTTCCTGCTCTGCTGCCTTATTGACAGTCCTCACCAAGTAACCATCCTCTCCCCCCTAAGTTGTCTTTTACTTTTATCAACCCTCACACACACCTGAGGATTATCACTCTTTATACTGGTTGAAAACAGCTTTAAATCCTGCATGGTGTTTCAATAAACTGTGTGTATGTAGGCTAAAGAATGCCCTGCATGCATATATACAAACTCCTAACTTTAACGCAACTATGCCTAAATAATTCAAGCGTTAATGGTGAACACTCTTTTTTTTTTTTTGCTCCTTTCATATGTTAGAAAGCTCCGCTGTTACGTAATGGCAGAGTTATGGCACATAGACTGAAATAGAATCTTGACCTGTGCATACCATGTTGGAGGGAAAGACGTGACAGAGACGTTTTTCTGTCTCATCGACTTGAAAACTGAACCCCTGTGTTGTGGATTTAATATGCTTAAAACCCGATACCTTTTACATTGATTATTGCATTTTGGAAACTCGATTGCTTCTCATTATTTCCAATAAACGTGAGGAAAGTTGTTGTTTATTAGTGGTCAGTTATGTTGCCCAGATTTGTTGAAGGCATTGGTCAGCTGTCTCGTGTTTCCAATAGAGACTATACATGAATCAAACGGGATTAAGAGAGTTTTCACAGTGTATGTGTTTAAATGTTAGAGTGATAAGTTAATAGAAACTACAAAGACAACCATAGTTTTGCACATAAAAATGGTGTCAGTTAATTTGGTTGTATAGTTGATTTCTCAGACTCTGTGACGATGTGGATGATTGGACAGTGTCGTAGCCTTCTACATGGTTTGTCATCGATTTAGTTTCCCTGATATTTACAGGAATGAATCTATTGAGCTTTTAGATCCCAGAAATAAAAAAACACCCACTTTCCAACGATCCTATCTTTTACAGTACCAGTCAAATCTTTAAATACACTGGCCTGGTGAGTGTGAACAGGTCAGAGAGCTTAGGTTTTACTAACACCATCTGATCTTTGCCTTTATACTCTGTGGCTGGTGCTTGGCCCGGCAACCCACAAGCCACAGATTCTGTGCACAGGCGAGGAAAGGATGATTATGATGTGATGATGATTTAACAGTCAGGGTGGTCACAATAATACAATAATTATTTAAAACATACGGCTGCATTTATGTTTTATGTGTGATACGGGATAAACTTTACTGGAAGTCTCTCATATTATAAATAATCTTAATACAAGTTTTTGCAACCCCCGATCCTGCAAAGTGAAGAGGATATTAATGGTCAGAGATAAGAGACAGTGGCCCAGATAGATAGAGGAAAAATGAGGGCAGTTGCCCTGTCACCTCTCTTGCCCCTGCCTCATTATCAGGTCCTTGTAAACCCCCACCCCCGACCCTTCAGTGCTGCAGATAGCATTGCCACAGACAAACTGTGTGGCATCTGGTTGCACTGTTTGTTAAGAACACATTGTCTCTTTTTTACAGAAAGTCCATACAAGAGATAGATGTAGTATGACTTAGGATCGTTGTATGTGGTGTATTATGATTTGTAAGGGGTATGTGAGGTATTGTTTGGGCTGTCATTTTGGGTGTACTCTCATATTTGTGACTCTGGTGTGTGCTACCAGTGTTATCATCATATTGCATTGCAGCAAAAGTGTTGTTTGGGTCTCTTAATGATTGAATAGTTATTATTTTCAGCGGCCCTCAGTGGTGTTCATATCGTCTTTGGCCTTCTGTTGAAAACAGAATTCTTGTAGAGGGGTAAAAATGCTTACGACAAAACTAAACCATCTGCACTACTTTCCCACTGAACCCTAATCTACAGCTCCTCTCCCCCTGACCTCGGCTTTATCCCCACATCATGATGTTATGTTATTAGTTGCACTGTCTGGCTGGGTGCCAGGCTGATGGTATTCTGTATGTCTCAGACTTAAAGTGTCTTCACACTCTGGGCTGGACGAGAGCAGACTGAGCCCTGTACCCAAGAGAGCCAAGCCAACTTACTTGGCTGTGGATAAAGAGAACCAAATCATCGGCTATGTAGTGCCTATCTTCAGGGGCAGGTAATAAAATTTTCACCGTTTAAATCTAGAACTCCAAGAATGTTTTGCTTCATCTTGAAGTTATTTCAGTTTTAATGTTATGCCTTACTCCCCACATCCATCCCCGGCTCCGCTCCGCTGACTCCTAGTCAAGAGTTTGCTACAGGATTATCGGATACAGAGGAGAAAAGGGTGAGGGACACTACTGCATACATGGCCCGCAGGCATCTGTTCACCAGTGGTCTGGAGATGGAGAGGTCAGAGCAGATCTCCAGGAAGGAGACCATGCGCGAGTCGGCCGAACGCATCTCTCTAAACAAAAGGGTCAGTGGGGCAACGCTAGCTGCTTTAAGATCATAGAGGAAGGCACAGTCTTCCACGTGGATAACTATTATTTTTGCATCACTAAATATCAATGACTGCTGGTTAGTGACACTGCAACGTCAGTGTCTAGTTAGTGTTTGTTATGGCTTCATGATATCACAGTTTGGCATAACATCACTGTAGCCCGCCTTCGTAACATCAAATTTTTCTTAGTAGTGACATCATAGTAGACATTGTCCCTCATGACATCACATATTGACTTTTTGTGACATTACGGAAAAACAATCGCATGGCATCACAGATCGGCTTTTCCTGTTTGTAAACATCACAATAGACCATTAATGACGTTACTGTGCTTTTCTTACGGTTACATCACAGGGGACCACTCTGCTTGATGACATCATAGATTGTTGTTATTTTTTTACTCTTGTTGACATTCTCCTTCAGTATATAAAAAAATGACTTTTTTCACACAGTGAAAAACCTCTGTATTTTAAACTTAATACTAGGCTACTAAACACAAATATGTTATTTGCACTCTGGCGTGACAGAGCATTATTATTTGGAGCAGTGCTTCTGAATGCTAAGTGGTTGTGGCTAAGTGGTTGTTATTACTAACCCCTTACACAAGGGAGTTATTTATGTCCCTGGGTGATTATGTGAAGTAATACCCGGTCATTCACTGAGCATTATAAGAGCCACAAGTGACCCCCCCCCCCACTGTATTTATCTGTCTTCACTCTGCCAGATAGCCATACTACTGGGTGATAAATTCCTCAGGAGATCGTGTTTCTTGAGACACAGGGAGGCAGTGTCCCATGTGTGTTGTCATATTATGTGTTGAGTGGCTGAATGCACAACTAGAAGGGACCTCAATGCTCCTAGCTATTCATAGGACATAATGAACAACACAGACTCACACTGATAACACGTGGCACACCGAAAAGTGCACACAGCTCGCATGTGTGAAACAAACAAAGAGTATTTAGGGAATTTGCTCAACTTGTGTATGTTAAAGCTCTGTTTTTGCTTCAAGCATGCATTGTGGATTTATGGGGAATGTTTTGCATTGTTTTTTGTCAAGGGTTAAACAGTTTATGGTTGGCAGGTATACAGGTATCCCAGCTAAATTACTGCTCTGTCTTTAGATCCATGAACACGAGGAACATTTCAAGCGCATGAACGAAGACCACCTAATGCACGCCCCAGAGTTTGTGATTAAACCTCGCTCCCACACCGTGTGGGAGAAGCAGTGTGTGCGGCTGCATTGCACTGTCAGCGGCTGGCCCGACCCACGGGTCGTCTGGTAGGTCGCAGACGCACTTCACCCATAACATAAACTCAAGTCTGTCCTTTCTGTCCTCTCAACATCCTGCTAAATTCCTTTGAACTCCATCTAGCTTCCATTGCTTTATTTTTTCCCCTCTTGATTCTGTTTTCATCCTTGTCAAGTTCTTTCTGTTACCTTTTCGTCTGTCTTCTTTCATGTTCTCTGCCTCCCACCACAAGGTACAAAAACAATGTGGCAATTGACCCCCTTTGCCAGCCTGGCAAGTTTAAACTTGAGAGCAGATACAACGTGCACTCACTGGAGATTAACAGGTAGGTGTAGCTTCTCCCATCCACAGTACTCTTCATTGTCTTTTAGTAGAACTGTAGAACCATTTGCACACAATTTAGCTTGCGTAGATCTCTTTAACTTATTGTTACTCCTCTGTTAGTCCTTTCCAACCAGCTTTAGCCTGAAAAATTGCAGTTAGGCTCTGTCACTTGAGTTGGCAGTAAGATTATTTACATCAAGAAGAACAGCATGGACAATGCAGTGTCCATAATGCCTCCCATAAGTTTCTGTAGGGACAATTTGAAGGTTAGATTTGGATTTAGTGCTCTGTGTCATCTCTGACAGTAACTGGAGCCAAAATGATTAAACTTTGGGAGAGAGAAGGAAGCCTTGTAGGAGCTGAGGTGGGATGAGTATGCAGCAACCACCACAGCTGACTCTGATAGGCTGAGACAACTGTCAGCTAAGCAAATACACCCTATAAAACATACTTCTCTTTAAGGTACTGTCACATTACATTACATTACACACTCACACATTCACACTCAGCCCCGAAAAAAGGTGCAAAGTCTCATTTCTGATGCTGGAAATAAAATAATGATCCGAGCAATCACAAACTGAGTCTATGCCACTGTTTGTGGTCTGGTAGTGTGATAATGTACTAAAATGGTGATGTAACATACTAGCATAAGAACATTGCCATTTCCAGGCGCAGTACAGCAGTGTTTCTATTAGCTGACGGAGCACATCCGCTCTGTCAAAGTTTAAAAAAAAGGTGAACTCTGACCTGGAAATCTGCCAAAGCCAGCTGGAGATGGCGCTGAAACAGGAAACGCATGCTTGAATCTGTCTCTCCTCCAGGCTTTAATAGAAGTAATGTGACAATAATGTAATGTGACAATTCCTTTATGCCTTGGTCCTTAGTGAGGCAATAATTCTCAAAGTGAATTAGGTATCGGGACACTAACATGGGAAAAAAAGAGACAGCATCTACTCTAATTAGCATCAGCTTTCAGCCATGATTGCAACCAAGTCGAGAACATATGTTTGTTGAACCAAAACTTCAGTCTTTATGTGTGATTTGTTGAACTCTGCCTTTGTCCCTGCCTGACTTGCTCAAACAGACTGACACTCGAAGCCTCTGAGCCGGACAAGACCCAAATCATTTCCCAGGCTGCCACACATAACAAAACGCACGTGTACAGATAGTTTAGATCACATTTGATCATTTCAACATTACAGCACAATACGCCTGGCGACTGTTGGTTTCCATAATGCACTTCTCACAACAGATGCTTTTATGTACAGAGGCCCACAGCACCTGGTTCAAATGACATCACTAGTGGTGTCTATTTATTGCCAGAGTATTCCTGGCCAGGAGTTAAGGAACGCTTTACAGTTCAGGCTCACATAGTTGGTATTATTTACATGGTTGAGAGGGCTGAGGTTGAGGTGGGGGAAGGGCACTGTACATGTGAATCCTTAAGCGATAGAATATGCGTATCATGGATATTAATCACCTGATGTTCTCCTCTTTCAGATGTGATTTTGATGACACGGCGCAGTATCGTGTCTCTGCTATGAACTCCAATGGAGAGCTGTCTGCATTTGCCTCCGTCGTTGTCAAGAGTAGGTTTCACCATGTCTCAGCGCCACCACAACCCAATGCTGACATACAAATTCCTGACAGTATCAAGCTCTCCCAACGGTTTCCTCATGTTTATTTAAAATCACAAAACAAAGCACATGTTGAGAAACTAAGCGTAGACTGATTATGATGAGTGATTATCTTCTCCAGCTCACCAGTGTGTGAAGTTTCCAAATGTAATTTTAAAGGTTTCAGAGACAGATACAGTTATTAGTGGCTATTTTATGGCATAATGTCACTGTCTTATGTTTATGTGAAATGTAGCTCCAGTAAAGTTGTATGGTGATGTCTAAAATTACTTTTATATTTTGTCAGTATAATGCTGCACAGGTTTGTCATTGTTCTGTTATATATAATAGTATATACTGTATTAATATGTATTTATAGCAAATGCTGCTATTCTTCACAGGGTTCAAAGGGGAAGTTGATGAGTCCCTGCCAGCCCCCCGACGTAAGTATGAATTTATTATATGCTTGCATTTATTTTTCATTATATACTGCATTGTGTATTTAAAGCTGCATTAATTAGATGGCTGACAAACACCCTACCTATCTTATAATCAGTATGGCTAACTTGTTAGCAAACAGTTGCTGGCATATCCAGCAGACACAGCACATCATTTAATTTGGAGTTGTTTTTCTGGTCATCTGATAAATGTTCAACATTTCTTCTTTTTTTCTGTTTTTTTACTATGGTTTGGTCTCCACCAAACCGCTAACTTTGCCGCTAACTAGCTAACTGCTAACTTTGTCTGCTGGCTAGGTACTGTACCATTATCTGAGCTTGTTTGCTACTGTATCTGCTTCTGCTGGAAATTGGGTGACTGAACTAATAACATTACATGCACCATAAAGCTAAAACAATTAGCTAAAAGATGCTTAAAAGAATAGAGCTGCAGAGTTTTAATATAATAATATTTCTCTGTGGGTTTGTCATCACAAGTGACCACATAGACATTACATGCAGTCATCTGAATCAATGGCAAAATAAAAATACTCATTAATGCAGCTTTAATTTTATCATTATGTATGTATTTATTAGTAAAAATTAATTCTACATTATTAACATTACCTATGCTGTGTTGTGAATTGACCTGGGGTCGGGTGGCGGGCTGGAAAGACAATGGGTGCTTCTGCGCTGACAACTTTTTTGTTTCCTTGATGCTGCGGCGGCAATGCAGGGGCCATTACTGAAGGTAACAGGGTCACGGAGATCTGGTTTGAGAGAGTTTTGGTGTATCCACCGACTATGTGTCCGTGCATGACCACTCATGTCTGTTTAGAAATGTAGAGTTCACAGTTTTCTCCTGGTTACTCTGGAAAAATCTCTAGATTTTTCAGCATTGTCATTGTTGAATAGCAGCACCCTGTGTGCATAAACAATGTTGTATTAGTATATGACCTTGTAAAGGTATGTTGTCATGTAGTTTAGGTAATTTACAAGGACATTTTTGAAATGAAAATGTTCTTAAAATGCATTTGCATTAAATGAGAATACATACTTGATAGTGTCTAACATAATTGATAGAGCCTTGGAAGTAGAATGTATTTGTAAAAGTTTATTTGAGAGATTATTATATAATCCCGGCTATATGTTGATATTTCAAATGTGTAAATGACTAACAACAATAATAATAAAGATCGTTATCACACTTTCACATTAATTTTAAACTAATTAATCAGTTGAAATCAATGAATTTTGTTTTGTTTATCTTACTTCAACTGAGTTTTCATGTGTCTGTTGTGCTTCACTGTTTGGTGCATGACATCAAGTTGTCAGAATTACTCTTGTTCTTTTTGTGAACACTGTGAAGTAGTCTCAGCGTCACTCTTTTGGTCTGTTTCTGTGTTCATCTTCACACATGTGATACATCTGATCCACCTCCTCTGTCTGGCTGCACAGTTTTGATCTATCTACTACTGTTCATGTTTCTTTTCTGGGTTTTTCTGTGCATATGAGCATTGAATGTGATCATTCTATGTCTCCATTTTTTCCAGTCCAGTGTGTTTTTTCTCACTCGATTTGTAGTCGTCTCACTTGTCCGAATTTGCAAAATGTACTGCTGTGCGATTGGAGACTGTATCCATGATGCCACCAGTCAAAACACTGACTTTGCTGTCTCATGTTTTGTGTGTAGACGGCCCAGTGTCTGAGTATGGCATCACCTTCAAGACTCACATTGTTGATACGTTCGGCGTATCATTTGGAAGAGAGGGTGAGACCATGAGTCTTGGGTGTACGGTCATCATCTACCCTCACCTGCAACGCTACCAGCCAGAGGTCCAGTGGTACAGAGACCGTAAGTAGACAGTTTGTCTCTTGACTCCAACAGGACGATCAGTGTGGGGTCTTGCTTTTGGACTTAATTCACTTGAAAGGCCCTCCAAGCTGTTTTTGTCTATCTCTGCTGCACTGTACTGTATATTTAACTGGGACGTTGGGATGTCAAATCTATCATTTAACCAATCTGTACAGTACATATATAATATTGTTTGGGATTATTTCAGCTCTATTTTCATTAAATCTGTGCAGTTATTATGTCTAAATTAGTTTTATGGTTGCATGTCTCCCTGGTATTTTCTTTTTATATAAAGGGATTATACCAATGATTAATACTACTGACCTACCTTCTTTCTTTTTTTCAGATGTTCTGCTGACTGATTCTAAATGGACCCACATGCACTGGAGTGGAGACCGAGCCACACTGACGCTCACACACCTGAACAAGGAGGACGAGGGGCTCTACACCCTGCGTGTCACCACCAAGTCTGGATATGAAACCTACTCCGCCTATGTCTTTGTCAGAGGTGGGTTCACCTTCCCTAAAAGTCTCCTTTGACATTACAAAGTGCTGCAATATCTAATTTCTAATCTAATTTATGGTTACAGTTTTAACGTTTTATTCTGTACCGATAGTCTCCGTCCCTCTAGCACATACATACTGTACATACACACACACCTCCAATCCAGAAACCTCCTACCACAAAATTTAATTCAGATTTCTTTCTTTTTTTGTGTGCATAATTTAGCTTTCAGAAATTAGGAGCAACTCAATTCAACAGCTATTTTTCTAAATAGATTTTGATCCAGATTTTGCTACAATGTTCCCCTTCAAAATTGAGACTCTTTCAGAGTCAATGCATATTTATGTTTAGAAATGGTCGTCAAGCCTTTCATTGTTTAGAAATGTAACATATATAAGATGACTACTTGCGGACGTTTTCACCACAACTCTAGTCAACACAAGCTAATTTGGTCCCGATTCCTCCAGCTTTGTTTTTGTCAAGTATGCCATCAGATCAAGGTCAAACACACAACAGCACGTCCTCTGGCACCTGATGACAATGCCACATTTAATAGCCAAGTGTTTAGTTGTCAAAGTGTTGGAATATGAGTGATAGGTTTTAAATAGGGTACCTCTAATAGAGACACCACCGAGTGACAACTCCCTGGCATCTGTTTGAATACCATGGAAATAATGGTCAGTGAAGCTTATCTTTGCTGCCTTCAGAGGCAATCTGACCTTTACAGCCTCAGCTTCTCCAGAGGAACCATGCTGAGTATGAACATGCTAGAAAATAGACCCTGTTGTTCCCTTGCTACAACTCAGGGACACCCAGTAAAGAAGACGCCAGGTATAGTCAGCGTCTCCATAACAAAACGCTATATGAGCCTGGCTGCAGCTGCGCTATTCTCAGAGAGCTCAGCTATGGAATGAGTGTGGCTGTGAATGCAGATAGATATATCTGCTTCAAGGAGAAACAAAAGGCTGCCCAGTGTCCCTCCTGATCTTTGTAGCTGTCTTTGTGAGCCGACAAACTCGGTATAAATTACTTGATAAGTTTGAAGCTAAATAAGATACTGCCTTTATTGTTGTAAATATGGTTGTAAATACAGGCTTTATATATATACTTCCTGTTTACCAATTCCTTTGGTGGAGCCTTTGCTAGGTGCCTTCACTTTACCCACAGACTGAGCTATGTTTCTTTAAGAGTCACCTCTCTTATCCCCTTTCACTCCGGGGAGGGCTACTGCTAATTCTGTCCTCCCGCCACTGATTGCTGCGGGCTTGTGTTTGACTTGAGGTACCAGCGACATTCCTGGCATCGAGCCCTGCAGCTACACAGTTCACCAAGGGGCACAGCTCATTTTAAAACAACCAGCTAGAATCAAACTGTTTTAGGTATAACTTTGGGTCAGTAAATAAATATGAAAAAACAAACAAACAATGGAACAAGGTTTATCTGTGTGTAAGACAGACAGAACAGAGTAAACATATTGACCAAACTGATGGTTTCTTTACTGCATGTGTTAGATGCTGATGCTGACGTGGAAGGAGCTCCAGGTGCCCCTCTGGACGTGTGCTGTCTGGATGCCAACAAGGATTACATTATTGTCAGCTGGAAGCAGCCAGCTGTGGATGGCGGAGACTCCATCCTGGGTTACTTTGTGGACAGGTCAGTCATCGTGTTACTGCCTGTTACTCCTGCTTCTAACACTGATATAAACGTTTGCCATATGTATCTCAGCAGAGGTCATCCAATAAAAACGTAACTATATTGTAATATGTGTACAGATGTGAGGTTGGAACCAACCACTGGATCCAGTGCAATGACACTCCAATCAAGTTTGCCCGTTTCCCTGTCACTGGCTTGGTTGAGGGTCGTTCTTATGTCTTCCGTGTGCGTGCGGTCAACAAGAGCGGCATGAGCCGTCCGTCCCGGGTGTCTGAGCCAGTGGCTGCCATGGACCCAGCCGACCGCGCCCGCATGAGAGGTACCACATCCTGGTCTTCTGACTTTACCATATGCCTCATCACAAACACCCTACCAGACTCCTATCCATATTTATAAAACTCAATGAAAGTAGTAAAGTAATAGTACAGTAGTATAAGTAGTAAATTGGATTAACACGAGGGTTAAGGCACTGTGCTTGTTGGTGGGTCAGTTTTATTATGTATTACAGGCTTTTCCACACTATCAAAAATAAAACTCCAGTCTGAAACACTGTTTTTGACATTAAAATGGACCAATTAGAAACAGTGAATATTGGAGCAAAATATAGAAATGTTAATACCTGCAGATAATAAAAAGAATACACAAAAACATATTTATAACCTTTTACTTGATCATCATCTTCTTGCTGCCAGGTACCTCTGCTCCCTGGACCGGACAAATCATTGTCACAGAAGAGGAACCAGCAGGTAGGAACTCCCAGAAACCCATTTTTCTGCTGCTCAGCTGCTGTGTTAAGGGACTTAATCTTTAATCTTTTGACCATCAGAGGGCATTGTTCCCGGCAGACCTCGTGAGCTGCAGGTTACAGAGGCAACCAAGAACTATGTGGTGCTGAGCTGGAAACCACCTGGAGAGAAAGGCCTTGAGGGTGTCATGTACTACGTGGAGAAGGTAAACTACACCTCTTTCACATCATATTTTTACATGTTACCTATTAAAGAAAAACCCCAGTTGCTGCAGTTGAATTTGTTACATGTCATTGTGTTTTAGATGACTATTTGACCCTTTTTTTCTTTGTTTTTGTCAGTGTGTGTCTGGCACAGACAGCTGGCAGAGGGTGAACACAGAGATCCCAGTCAGATCTCCTCGCTTTGCACTGTTTGACCTCGCCGAGGGAAAATCCTACTCCTTCCGTGTCCGCTGCTGCAACTCTGCTGGCGTCGGCGAGCCCTCTGACCCAACTGAGGCCACCACAGTTGGCGACAAGCTTGGTCAGTAAACACACACGCACACAATCACACACATACTGTGCAGCAATATTACAGTTAATGACCCACATTATGTAAAATGTTCTGGTCCACAGATACCCCATCTGCCCCAAGCAAAGTTGTTCCAACTAGAAACACAGACACATCAGTCGTTGTGTCTTGGGAAGCATCCCAAAATGCCAAAGAGTTGGTGGGATACTACATTGAGGCCAGTATTACGGGCAGCAATGTCTGGGAGCCGTGCAACAACAAACCTGTAAATGCTACCAGGTAGAATCACCCTTCATTTTATTTACTGAGAATTATATAGGCCCAAATACTGTCATATGTTAAAATTCTGCCCCCTTCTTGTAGGTTCATCTGCCACGGTCTGATGACAGGAGAGACGTACGTGTTGAGGGTGAGGGCCGTGAACGCCGCAGGGCTCAGCCAGTTCTCTGCGGAGTCTGAGCCTGTGAAGGTGAAGGCTGCAATTGGTGAGTAAAATGGAGGGTTCATATCCGAAAAAGCTTATGTAGAAGTTAGAGGATGCTTAGGATCATAGTTCATCTTGTTGTTTTTATATTCAGATTTATAGCTTAAAGTTAAAAATCGCCATGGAGAAATCCCTTTATAATGTCATATAAGAATTGCCTTTTTTCCTGCTATTTAAACATTATGTTGTGGGTTATCTGTTCTCTTGAGACATGTCTTCAGCTCTTTATATCACCAGCATCTGCACTCCCACACTTTCTCCACCATGGTTCCACTCCGTCACCCTGTCACGTTATTCTGCACTGTTGTGTGCTCCACCTACCCACCACCCTGCCCAGCCACATCTGCCCCCCCCCACCCCCTCCTCCTCCCTGCACAGCCTGAGGCGGGGTCAGGGTCAGGACTTGTAGACTTCCTCTAATTTGGGTCAGTGCGATCCAATTCAGCGGTTGTTACAAACCAGCCCAGTATCACACACCACCACCACCACCACCACCACCCCCCATTTCCCTCACCTATCCTGGGCACGAGACATGTCGGCAACCCCACATGGTGCTAAAGGTACCAACACAGAGACCTCTCCCACCCCACCGGTACCCCTAAACTGCACTGAGTCTCTCAACTTCTCTCTTGGCAACTAACCTCGCAGTGGTATTGTTCTGTTTGACATGTTACAACATTTTAATGACTACACTGTCCAAGGAGGGTTACACTTTTGTCCTTTAATCATTTTTTAAATCTGAGTTACACATAGACTAGGACGCATAATGCACACACTAGGGCTGAAATCCATATCATGATATTGATTAGAGTATTTCATTCAATACTGATTTATATCATTATATAGGCAAAAATGTCAAAGTGACATTTAAAGGAACAGTATGACAATTTGAGAAATATGCTCATTTGCTTTCTTGCCCAGAGTTAGATAAGAAGATTAAATGAAGCTACAGCTAGCGGCTGGTTAGCTTAGCTTAGCATAAATACTGCAAACAGGTTAAAAAAAATCTATCTACCAGCGCCTCTAAACTCACAGTTATATCTGTTTTGTTTAATTCGTACAAAAACTTAAACTGTGGTTAATCGGAGAGTTATGTGTGGGTCTACAGGCGCAGTAACTTCTGCAGGCTTGTTATCACTGTTAGATTGCGAGGCTTCCAGTCTCTTTGCTATGCTATGCTAAGCTATGATAACATATCCTAGCTGTATGCTTTATATTTAACGAACAGATATAAGAAAGTGCATTCCCCAAAATGTCAAACTACTCCAGTGAATTGTGGTTTACTGTTATCATTACATTAGAAAACACTTTTCAAACATGTAAAGAAAGGAGCAACTAATTTAGTTAGTTTAACTCAGTTTTGTTATTTTAAAATTTGCTCCGAATCCCTAATTTGAAACAGACTAACATGTGCTGTACAAAACAGACCAATACTGCTGCTATCATTTGTCAGAAATGCTCATAATGATGCTCGGCATTATAACTAACACACAGCTTTCAGCCTTTCACTGGCCAGCTTTGTGCTGAGCAGCATGCTCTGTTTTCCCTTATGAAACACACTTAGTAAAAATGCCAATGTATTTCTTTGCAATCTTATATTAGTAAGAAACACATTAACTTCTACTGTGTTGAATTACATAGAACAATGTTTTAATAAAGGTCTCCATGCTGAGAAAATCTCTACATTATTGTTACACTGCTACTTATTTACAATGAACGTTATTTATTTCACATACCACCTTTTGTACAGCAGATAAAGCTCAAATTGCTTTATATTAAGACAAAACAGAAAAAACTGAACACAAAAACTTAATTTTAAATCATATGAATTAGATCGAAAGGTAATGATCTTAACACACCAATTATTTCATCTTTTGAGTGGAAATCTTAGAGCTAATGAAATCCGTTGGCATCATTACTAAAGCACGGTGTTTTTTTTCATAAAGGTTTGGCGCAAAGCCTGCACACACTCACTCACTGGCTGTTCTCTATCACACGCCTGCATGCTTTCATAATCTCAAATGATGCCTGCTCGCCTCCTCACATGGATGTCACTTGTTGGTCATCTTGTCTTCATTTTTCACACCCAGTCAGATGAAGACATTTTACTGAATCTTAAAGGCTGATGTCCTGAATATTGGTTTCTGTCTTTCTGTTTCTGCTTGTCCTCTCTTGTCTCAGAGCTGTGACATGTGAATGTATGTTTTGCCTGTTTTAAAAAGCCTCTTTTGCTTTTCTCTGCTAACTCCTGTAGGGGGCGGCATCTCTCATGGTGTGTTGCCGGAGATGGGGCCGGGGGGTAACGTGGGCCGACTAACTGAGCACAGGCCACGCTGGACGGGCACGCATGAAACTGTCCAGTCCCCCCCTGACACAATGCAAAAGTGCAAAGCTCAGGCTGACACTGAAGCCAGGGAGGGGGCCAGGGCTGCTAGCTCGGGCCTCGCAGACCCTGCGGAGAGTAAAAACAAGGGGGGGAAGAGAGGCAGTGTGTCCTGGGCCCCTGACCTGGCAAAAGACCTGGTCTCAGAGTCTGTGTCAGGCTCAGTTTCTGACTCACTTACTGACATAGTCACAGCTGCACACTTAGACCCGGTCAGTGCTGAGGTTCAGGATCAGGCTGTAGAGACAGCCGGTGAGCCTGAGGCGGGGCAGGCACGTAAGTTCTCAGTAGATGCTTCTGCTAATCGGGAGACAGCGAGGCCCAGGAGAGAGTCGGCAGGTGAGCACCGGTGTGAGATGGAAACGTTTTTGTCAAGTCCAAAAAAAAAAAAAAAAAAACCCCACAAAATAAAACACACTATTTCCACCACTTAGGATCCATGAAGAGAAAGTATTGGTAACACTTTATTTTACAGGTTCTTTAATTTAATGCTAATTTCAGAAAAAAAGAGTAATTTACAGGTATTTAACAGTTAATTTTGCATTTTGCAGAAAGGATGATGCAGTTTGGTACAAATTATAAGAACAGAACTGAAAAAAGTGTTAAGTGGGTTTAGTTGGTAAGTGCCCACTCATTATATTTGGGTTCATATGTAGTATGAACATATAAATTTGATTCTTAACAGTTCTTTAACAGACAGAAAATACTTACTTTTCAGTGTGTAGTTTTGTGTATCAAACAATATATTGTTAATTCTTATGACATTTCTTTGAAAGGGTTATGTAATGTGGTCGTATATGAGAAATGCACTCATTATATCATTTTTAAGAAATAATCAAATATGCTAATATCATTTGAAATTTATTTTCTGTCACTTAAAGAATTGTTGGGATGATCAATTATTGTTATTATCTAATTTATTAATTTATTAACTACTTATGAACTCAAATATAATGACCGGGTACTTACCAACTAAACCAACACTTTTTTCCATTTTTCTTATAATTTGTACCAAATAGCACAACGCTTTCTGTAAAATGAACCATTACATACCTGCAAATTACATTTAAAAAAATTCAGGAAATTAGTATAAAATGAAGGAGCTGCAAAATAACGTGTTAACAAAGTATTCTGCCCTGACTTTATCATGTAATAAAAGAAGGATTTCTTTTGTTATATCAGTTCTGCAAGGTTCAACTTTCACATTAACAGACTTTTGACTTAAAATATTCAATAAACAGTAGGTGAATTACTCTACTGGCATTTTTCTCGTAAAGGTAAGTCCCTGTAAAACACCTCCTAACTTAGGTTTAACTCAACACAGCCACGCTTAGATGTTTCGCTGGCCACCACTTTCACACAACCTCCTCACTCGAGGCCTGGAGTCAGTCACCTGGCACCTCAGGACCTGCCATCACTCTGAGTACCCACAGCAGCACTTTAACACACAAACACAGAAGTATGTCATGGCAGGAGCCAGCCAATCACACGCTGTGCTTGAGAAGTGGGTCATCCAACCAACACAAGAGCAGGACACTTTGTGACCTGAGACCTTTTTAGTAGCAGACTGTGTGCTTCTCCTGATGTTGCCCTCTCAGACACTTTGACCAGCTCCCCACCCCGAAATAGGAGAGGGTATCGAGTTCACGTGACTATTTGTGTATGGCAGCCTAATTTATTATCACCGTGTTACATGATCCTACATGAAAGCCCTTTGCTTCACAGTCACTCTTTAGACCAAAGTCTCAGAAATCACAGTGTCCTTCCTTTGTTATTACCACAAATACAATGTGATGTATAACTGTTTTGCAGCTTTCTTATTAATGATATAAGCGAACAGAATAGACATTTTGGGAGACACATTTGCTCACTTTTTTGATGAGAGTGAGAAGATTGGTACCACTTTGTCCATTGAGTGGTATCAATCTTCTCATCTAAGTCTTGGCAAGAAAGCAAATAAGTGTATTTCCCAAAATCTCTAACTGTTGCTTTAAGCAAAAATATAATACAAAAAACCTAATATGAAAGGTTAAAGGTGCAATTCTGTCACAGCAGGCATTCACCCACTATTGTCTTTACACATATACACAATCCAGTGGTGACGGAGGTTTTCAGTAATGGAGCACTGAAGCTCAACAGCATCTACAAAGCTACAATAAATTTGTGAAATACAGTTTTATTAGAATTAGAATTTCATATAATGAGTATTATGGGAATAATGGAAAGTATCACCTCATTGTAGAGCTTCAGTTTCCCATTACATCAGTTTCCCTGCTGAGGCACTGAGGTGTTAATTTGAGTTTTCTGTCATCTCAGCTTCCCCTACTCCACCCTATGGCATCAGTGTCCTGGAGTGTGTGCGTGACGCCATGGTGCTGGCCTGGAAACAGCCAACCTCCATTGGCGGTGCTGACATCACCGGATACTTCGTGGATTACCGTGAGGTCATCGATGGAGTGCCGGGGAAGTGGCACGAGGCCAACATCAAGTCTGTCAGTGAGAGGGCCTACAGGGTGAGTTGATGTGAAGATACGCTCCTCGACGCAAATCTGTTCGATTGACTGTTTCGTCACCGAGGTTTTGTCTCCAGGTGACTGACCTGAAGGAGAACAAGAAGTATCAGTTCCAGGTGCGAGCAGCCAACATGGCAGGTGTCGGCATCCCGTCACTGCCCAGTGACACCTTCCTGTGTGAGGAGTGGACCATCGCCGTACCAGGTGCAGTTAGACCACCTGTTGAACCTACTGAGAGGTTGTTTTCATGAACAGCGAGCCCCTTTAATTTAATACTGATGTGACTTTGAGTTTCAAGCCCTGATCGCACCTTTTCCTCCTGCTTGCGCAACGTGATTGGCTGCTGTCAGATTTGTTGAAAGTACATCCATCGCTGCACACTTTTATATAACATAAATTTTAATCTTTTGTCTCAGGGAGGATATCACGTTATTCAAAATCAAAAGGCTGAAGTCCAAGTGAAGTCGAGACACTGATATTAAACTCAAATCCCAGTTCCAAGTTTTTTATTGGTTTCCTCACTCACTCAATTTGAAACCTCTGGTTACAATTACATAAAAAAATACTCCATTACAAGTAAAAGTCCTGCATGAAAAATCCTACTTCAGTAAAAGTACACAAGTATTAACAGCAAAATGTAGTTAAAGTATTGCAGTAAAAGTAGTGGTTTGGTCCCTCTGACTGATATATTATTATATATGACATCATTAGATTATTAATACTGAAGCATCAGTGTGTAAGCAGCATGTTACTGTTGTAGCTGCTGGAGGTGGAGCTAGTTTGAACTACTTTATATACAGTTAAATAGTTTAGTCCAGTGGTTTCCAACCTAGGGGTCGGGCCCCTCCCAAAGGGTCAGCAGATAAATTTGAGGGGTCGTGAGATGATTGATGGGAGAGGAAAGAAGAAAAAACAAAGTTCTGATACACAAATCTGTTTTCAGTTTTTGGACTTTTTCTCTAATCTTTGATTTTTGCTGAAATATTGGATCATTTGAACATTTATTGAAATGAAACCATGTGAGAAGCTTAGAGGGAAAAATCACTATTTGGTGGAGCTGTTAACAACTCGTAGACATCTGAAATGTGACCCAGACTACACTACACTAAGTACAGTACATGAGTAAATGTACTTAGTTACTCTCCACCACTGTTTTTAAGAAATGAAGACAATCCTAACTGATTATTATTCCTACAATTTCTAACCAATTCTTGAGACAGTTCATCGCTAATTGTCTATATATACCTCACAACCTCAGCTTTACCTGATGAAGCCCATCTGTGGTGAAACATCATCAGTCATGTCCTTGTGAAGTAAAAGAAGAATTTGGAACAACAAAGTAGTGTTCAGGCATATTTTTAGTGCGTGAGGAGCAACTGTGAGACATTTACTGTCTGGATGTGTGTGTACTCCTTGGACCACAGGACCTCCGTATGATCTCCAGATTAGAGAGGTGCGTAGCGACTCTCTGGTGTTGCTATGGAAAGCACCCGTGTACCAGGGCCGTGATCCGGTCAACGGGTTCTACATTGACATCAAGGAAGCGGACGCGCCAGAGGAGGCGTGGAGAGGCGTCAACACCAAGGCTAACGAGAAGACTTTCATCAAGGTCGCCATCATCCAAACACATTATTGAAATGTGGTGACAACTGGTGTGTAATGTTCATTTTCTTTCATCTTGCAGATTAAGAATCTAAAGGAGGCAGAGACGTATGTGTTCCGTGTGCGTGCTCAGAATAAAGCCGGCGTTGGAAAAACCTCAGACGTCACAGAGCCCGTCCCGGCTCTGACCAAACCCGGTAGGAGAAAGTCTGAAGAGCTGATGGAGATAATGACGATGCAAATAAACACAGTATGACTTCATTTCAAGCTGTAACACCACTTTCTCCTGGTTTCAGGCACCAAAGAGATCGTTGTGGATGTTGATGATGACGGTATAATCTCCCTGAACTTTGAATGCTCTACCACGACCGCCGACTCCAAATTTGTGTGGGCCAAGAATTACGAGGAAATCACAGAATCATCCCGTGTGACAATAGAGGCCAAGGGAAACATGTGAGGTTTTATTTGTTAAATTGAGAATCTCACTGACGCACCATGACATCATTTATTACTCAAATAATGTGTTTTATCTGCAGGTCCAAAACTATTTTCAACTCTCCTGGGGAGGAGGACATTGGCATTTACTCTTGTCTTGTCACCCACACTGATGGTGTTTCATCCAGCTACACTCTCTCTGAGGAAGGTAGGTGATAAAGTCCAGAGAATGAAGAATGAAAAACACATGTTTCCAAAACTAAATACATTTTTTTCTTGTAATGAAATGACTTCAGTTTTTGCTCTTTATCTAAAAATCTGTTTTTACCCTTTCTTTCACAGAGTTGACGAAGCTGCTAAAGATCAGTCATGACCACAAATTCCCCAGTGAGTGTATCTGCAGCGCAAGTCGTCACTGCTGTTTTTAAGTATGTCATGAACTGGACTGTTTTCTGGAGCTGTCTCTCTCTCTCTCTCTCTCTTCAAACTAGTTATTCCCCTGAAGTCAGAGTTGGCTGTGGAGCTGATGGAGAAGGGCAGAGTTCGCTTTTGGCTGCAGGCGGAGAAGATATCAGCTAATGGCAAAGTTGATTACGTGTTCAATGACAATCTTATCTCACAGGGGGAGGTCAGTAAGCAAAAGAGGAAATAAACCCTTTAATTTTCATATAACATATCTAGGATTCCTTTTTTTTTCGGCTCAACCCAGACTGAAAAGATCTCACCTAAGAGTTCAGACGGTGTTGTCCATGTTTTGCAGAAATACAAGATGAACTTTGACAAGAACACCGGCGTGATTGAGATGATGATGGAGTCTCTGAACCCGGAAGATGAGGGCACCTTCACCTTCCAGTTGCAGGATGGGAAAGCTACCAACCAGTCCAGCTTGGTACTGATAGGGGACGGTATGTTCAGTCATACAAAAACATCCTGGAGATGCTCCTAATCCAAAAATCTATCCTCAGTGAGAGTTTAGTTTCAGTGGATTTTTACTCACTTTTTGGCATAGAAATAGAAAATACTGAAAGTGCTGCAATATATCATCTGTTGGCGTTTTCAGTGCAAAAATATTTGTATGATATCATCCTTTCAAGACCTGTTAAGTTCAGTATGTACAATAGTAATGCAGAAATCGGCACCTCTACGTTCTGGACACTGGAGGGCAGTAAAACGCTTAAGAAAGCATTTTGCAACAGGGCATCCAAAACAAAATTCATGTTAGCACATAATCTAATAGCAACCAAAAAGTATAACATGTTCAGGTAACTTAATGTCTAGTTTTTAGCCATAAAAGCTCAACTTTTTGAACTGTGTTTGCAGTGTTCAAGCAGCTGCAGAAGGAATCAGAGTTCCAGAGGAAAGAATGGTTCAGAAAACAAGGTGTGTGACACTCAGTTAATAGACTTACATCTAGCATTATATGTTTTGATTCCTGTCTTTATAACTGCCATGTTTTGTTCCAGGTCCTCACTTTATCGAGTATTTGAGCTACGAGGTGACACCAGAATGCTGTGTTATACTGAAGTGCAAGGTGAGACTGAGCGTTACGGGATATTTTTCACGCAGCTATGTTCCCAAGAAATACTTTTTTGAGTGTCTCAACTCTCAAAAAACATCCCTCTGCTTTGTTGCTTTTCAGGTTGGCAACATGAAGAAGGAGACCAGTGCGCTGTGGTACAAAGACGGCCGCGAGATCAAAGCAGATGAGCACCTGGGCTTCACTGAGGGAGTGCTGAAACTGGAAATAGCTCAGGTGAGGAAATTATGATATATAGAGATATGTATATATATATGTGTGTGTGTATATATATATATATATATTTCTGTACTGTATAACTGTCTGCATTCATTTGCATATATGACTGTAAACAGTGGAATCCTTATACAGCTCTGTTTATGTCTATACTCCAAAAATAAATGGATCCTTCATCCACAAGTTTTTTTCAGTAAGTTGTTGTGAAAAAATAACCAAAAGGAGGTTGTCGAAACATTTACATTTGACTAATTTCACTAGGGACTCCTTAAAGGTTTTGATCTTATTAACCAGCATTCATTTTCTTTAACATACCAGTCTAAAATTTGGACACACTTTCTCAAGGGAAAGTGTGTCCAAACTTTAGACTGGTATTGTAAGTTTAATATATCATACTTTAAGACAACTAACAATATCATATACACATGATTAAATCACTAAATTTTTAGATGCCGTTATCACTTTCTCTCTGTCTCTGTTTCTTTCTTTCTGTCTCTTTGCTGTTTTAATCTGCTCTTTTCCTCTCAGATTTCATATTAACCCTCTCTCCTCATTCTGTATCTCATCACTCATTCTCATCCCACTGTATTGTCCCTAAACGTCTGTCCAAGTGGCATAGAGTGACATGCCATCATCCCGGGTAACATAACATATAAACATGATGTCACATGTGTCCTATTTCAGCGCGGCTCCCCTGCAGACACAGCAGACTATGCCGACGACCTAATCTGGAGAACAGTAAAAGTCGGGATCAGTTATCTGTTGTCATCATAAGTGACCGTTTCTGCCGTTTTGCCTGAGAATGCTCTTTTTAAATAGATGTTTGTTTGTTTGTTTGTCTGTTTGTTTGTTGGCTTTTTTGCTTTTGTGTCATATATGTGTTTTCTGCAGCACCCTTAGCAGAAGAGAGTAGCTTGCCCTTTTCAGATGAATACAAATCATATTCCTTTACAAAATGATGGTGATGCTCTGTGTTGTTTACGGCCGTGAATTTGACGTAACTCCTCTTTACGCCAGATTTCCAAGAAGGACGCTGGCGTGTATGAGGTTGTTCTGAAGGATGACAGAGGAAAGGACACGTCTACGTTGAATTTGACAGATCAAGGTAACCCTGCAGAGTCAACCACTAATAGAGTCTGTTAATGAATGTAGCAAATATTTCACTCAGGATGATCAAATCTGTTTTTCTTCAAGGTTTCAAAGACTTGATGAATGAAGTTTTCACTTATATCGGTAAGAATAAAAACAGTTGAATCATCGTACATGTCTCTCTCACCCAGAATACAGTATCTGAGTCACCTCTGTGTGGTTTTCTCTTTACTTGCAGCCAATTCCTCCACACCACTGAAGATCACAAGCACAGATCAAGGCATACGACTCTACACCTTTGTCAGCTACTATAATGATTTGCTCCAAGTCACATGGCACTACAAGTATGTTTCCTGCATGTGTACATTTGTTAGTGTGTTCGGACATGTTTCTGTGTCTCCGTGTCACATAGCTGTCTGTATTCTCTCTCTGACAGGGACTCAGCCATTGCCTTCACCGACCGTGTAAAGAGTGGTGTGGTGGGAGAGCAGCTGTGGCTGCAGATCACAGAGCCCACAGAGAAAGACATGGGTAAATACGCCATTGAGTTCCACGATGGAAAGGACGGCCTGAAGAGGACTGTTGAGCTGTCTGGTCAAGGTGAGAGCATCAGTATATTTGAAGCTTCTCGCAAAGTGACACTTTGGCTTTACTATTGTTTGGTAAGCAGCCAGGTTCCAGCATATACATAAATCAGAGATCTTTTAAGACACTTGATGACCTTTAATAGACACGTAGTACGCTTTTTTTACACTGCAGATCTTGTTTTGTGGTGTTTTACATTTCGTATCACCTACCTACAGATTCTGTTTCTTACAACCTGTTTTTGTTTTTCAGCATTTGACGATGCTTTTGCAGAATTCCAGAGACTCAAGTGAGTTACAAACTGTTCTTACTATTAACTTTATGTAGCCATAAACACAGCATGCTTTAAAGCATTACTTCTGCATTATATTACTGTTTCAAATAGACTGTTTTTAGATTTATATGTAAAACATTAGAATGCAGATTAAACTTTAACTTTCACCTTTAATCTAATTGTTGTTTCCTCTTTTTTTTGTCTTCAGAGCTGCTGCTATTGCAGAAAGAAGTAAGTGATGAATGTTTTTACAGTGGCTTCAGTTCTCTATTCGTTGACGGTTTTTAGGTCTGGATGACAAAGCTGTAAGATTATAAAGACCTATTTTTTTATACTGTTTATCTTATACTTCAGTTTGGATTTTAACTAAAACTAAAAACACAGTTAATATAACCCTCATTATTTCTAACTAATGTCGACTTCCAGTAGATTTTACAGTTAATTTTAAGATTTTATTGGTTACTTTTAAAACAACAAATGGCCCAAACTGTATATAAGAGCTTTTATCATCTATCATCTTCGATAAAAATCATTAATTTGCAATTTTAATTTCTTTCTTTTTGTCCAGTACAGTTGTTCACTTTGTGTTTGTGTGATTTCTAACTTGTTTGAATCTGCTGAACTTTTTTTGTACTTCTTTTTAACTTTATGTAAAGCCATTTTGTTTTATGAAAGTGCCATCGATACGTAGTTGGTTTATTGCTGTTATTGAAGTTATTGTGTTTTTCAGACCGTGCTCGAGTAGCAGGAGGCCTGCCTGATGTGGTCACCATACAGGAGGGCAAGGTAAACCTTTCCAGCTGATTCTGACATTGTATTAATAACACTTATAGAAAAACAGAACAACATATGTCCGGTTAAACTGTCCTCAGGAAAAACACTAAACTTGTATCTGTCCTCTCATGCTGGCACTTACTGATACATGCTTAAATATTATTGGAGTATTTGTATAATATTGTTGGTGCGTATTGTGTTTTCTCCTCCCCTCAGGCCCTCAACCTCACCTGCAACATTTCAGGCGACCCGGTGCCAGAGGTCACCTGGCTGAAGAACGACAGGGAGATCGCGTCCGACGACCACATCATCCTCAAGTTTGAGTCGGGCAAGTTCGCCAGCTTCACCATCACCGCCGTGAACACGTCAGACTCTGGCAAGTACAGCATCCTGGTGAAGAACAAGTACGGCACGGAGAGCGGGGACTTCACCGTAAGTGTCTTCATCCCTGAAGAGGCGGGCGGCAAGAAAAAATAAAAGCGGTCCAAATCTTGTCGTAAATATGTATAAATGAAAAACACTGGAAACAGTTTTAAAAAAAAAAGGGCTTGAGGATGTGTTGGATGTTTTGTGTAGAAATAAATTAATTCAAGAGGTGCTGAAAAATCTGAAGAAATGTCAAAACGGTTCAGTGGGAAATCCAAACTGTGTTTAGAGTTGTAACTTAAAGATAAATGGAAATCTATACAGTATGTGAACATTTGGTCCAATAATGATGAATCTAATGTCAGCTGAACATAATAAGACATTCAAAATTGTTACTGGTGCAAATTTAGTTTGTGTTTGTGTAAAGCTATGGCATGCAAAGAGGCAAACGTTGGCATACGTTTCAATGTTTGCTCCAGAAAAAGAAATGAAACATTACTTTAAAAAAAAAAGGCAAAAGTAATAAAGTTATGTTGTGTTGATAGGATACAACTCTCATTCAAAGAAAAGAAAGATGTCTGTTAAAAGCCATATGGATGTTTTTGCATGTTGCATCTCAATTTCTACAAATTACGTGGACTTCACTGCTAACCATTTTCAAAAGCACTCAATAGCTTTAGATTGATAAATGTGTTTTTTTTTCTGCGTTTTCAGCAGCAGTTGGTTTCATTTCATGTCATTAAAATATAGAAAACATTTTGGAGAGACTCAAAACATTCTTGAGACACAGTAGGTCATCATTAACAGTGATTAGTCGTCTTAATCCCTTCGGTTAAGTCGGCATTGTTGCATGTAAATCCTCAGGATGGTGCGTTCAAGTGCTTGTGGGAATCTAGAACATCAGGAGGTTTTTAGATTCTGCAGCTGAAGTTTCACGCAGCAGTAGCTTAAATCAAAAGAAGCAAAGTCTCTCTGGAAGTCACACGATCTGATCTAAAAACCTGTGTTCTGCTTTGGGAAATAAAACAGTAGAAGTGTGCAGAATTTGTAGAAAATGGGGTAAAACATGGTCCCTTAATGCAATGTGCCATTTCATCAGGTTTTACATTGAGTCCTGTTTTACTGTTTGTTCCATTCAATTCACTTTTAATGTCGTGATCTTGACATCACCTCCACTGTCTCCCTGTCTGTAGTGATGATCCCACTGTTTAGTCGTTATTATCAATGTAATTCACCATTGTTATGACCTCCCCTTCACAGTCATTCATTAATGATTATGATGTCCCCTTTATTTGTGATGATGACAATGATGTCACTGCAACGAAGATCAGTTATTGCATCACTTCCTGTTCCCCTGTTTCTTGATGACACTAATAAAAACGCGCATGTACTTCCCCACTTCTTCCTCCTCCTCCTCCTCCTCCTTCTCTTCCTCTTTGAGTTGCCTCACTTTGGTTTGAACCCTGCACCCGTCACCTTTTCACCATTCACTCTCTCGTTTCAGTCGACTCTTCCCCCTTTTCACCCCCAGTCACGATTTCCTGTAGACTTGGAACTTCCCCCGAAGATCAACCACCAGCATGGAGACAAACCCCCTCTGCTGTAATCCAACCCTGATCCACATATTTGTTTTTAGTAGGATTACTTGAGGTGCGCTTGATTTATGGTGCCCCGGGTAAAAAAAAAAAAAAAAAGATGACAATAACTTGTTGTTCAGGATAAGGATAAGTTCACAATTCTTAAAGTCCATCTTAAAACAGTCAGTCACAACAGTCACAACAGTCAGGTGCCCAAATGTACATTGAAACAGGTTTTGCTCGCTGTTATACTGACCAGTAGAAGAGACAATGAGAAGTGAGGGGCGACAAAATCCACAGTCCTCGTTTTGAGCTAAAACGATTTAAAAGTTTATCCGAAGATAATATGAGGCTTAAATTTTTAAATAACTTTTGCACAGGAGGAGGGCTGTGGATTTTGTCCCCTATCACTTACATTGAAAGTGCATTATGAAGGGATCTCTTAAAGTTACTACAAGGAACTTTTAACGTAAAGTGCACACGCTAGCCAAGATCTTTACGACACGAGGCGGTGGTGCTCAACAGAATGAGTCTTCATTCACAACACTACCGCTTTTCTCCACAGGGGTCGCTAAAATCAACACAAAATGAAAGTTCCTTGTAGTAACTTTAATGGCCAGCATGACCAGGAGGAATAATTACAGCAAGAAAAACGTGTCAGTGTTCATTTGGGCACCTGGTTGTTGTTTTAGGACAAACTTACAGAATTGTGAACCCGCCCTTTAAGAGCAACAAAATCAAGCTCCCCTTAATGTAATTAAGAGAAAACTAATGCTGTTTCCTCTTGTTGTGTGGTCACCAGCATCCAGTGGTACAATCATAGAGTAGAAAAATATCAGAATTATCTTCTTTAAATTTCTTATAAATAGTAATTTTGGCTTCTTTTTCTCCTCTCAGGGTTAAGAAAGCCATATAATACTTGATTATGCTTAAAAACCATTTTACACTGTTAGAACATGTGGATTAGCAAGTCCAGGTCTCTATTGAGGTTCACTGACTGGAAAGGTATGAACGACGTGGACCAAGAATGTTTTTATAGTGTCTCTAGAGCACACAAAGAGTTAAAGGGGCACACTGCTGATATTACATGTCAAAGTCAATTTACTAGTCGCGAGGAGTACTGGTCAGCCTGTGGAATCAGTTGCATAATGTCGTCTGTTAGTCATGTGACATCACATCAGTAATCTGAGGCTTAGAGATTACAAACAGCAGGCCTACATTACAAACTGGGGTGTTGAAGCAAGCAGGGTCTCACAAAAGATGCTATCAAGTTGCTTTATGGGAAGTAAAGGATCCATATTGACCCATACTACAGACTTAAAGCTGCTATGATCAATATTTAGACCTATTAACAATGTATGATATTGCACCCAGTGAGGGCGGGAATAGCATCTTTATTAAAGTGAATTAGTGATGAATCATTGTCATGCATGAATCATTATCATCAATAATAGCCTAATTTTACACATGATCCATGATGATGAAGATACAGAAAAATAGAAATGCATGGCAAAAATAGCATACTGTCAATATTTTAGAGACCCCCCCCAAAATTTCACAAATCATGTTCTCAAGGGAGCTCGTGTCTTTCAGCTCCCCAACTTTACTGTTTTAGTTGACTCTCATCAGTGTTGTTTGCAGCCGCAGCAGGCAGCTGTTCTGTTTTTCAGCAAAAAAAAAAAATGTCTGAAAACAAACAGACAATGTTAGCGACAGGCTGGTGAACATAGCGAAGCATTTAGCAGCTAAAGAACCAGATATTTCCCTCAGGAGTTGGTAGAGACTTAAACAGAGCCAAATAATTAGATAATCCAGATTTACAATCAGGATATCTTGGCCTCTGCTGCATCAAAAGTTTTACTGTTTGTTTAAAAAAAACGGACTCTTGTAAGTCCCCCAACTTTAAATGAGCAGAATATACCCATATCACCTCTTCCACCTCTCTACATAAGTGTTAACGTGACAAAGCAGGACTACTGAATGAGTGACAAGTCCTAACGGCTGCTGTGGAGAAAAAGACGGAGCAGTTCAACCATGTAAACAGCAATGCAGCAGGAGAGCTAGGAGCTAGTCACTATGGCTTAGTTTGACACAATTTTAAACAGAATAGATAAAATATCATTGTACTGTATTTTTAGGGACACTTTAAAAATCATTTGTAAATCACATTTTGATATTTTCACTGCCTAATGTCATGAATAAGTGAGTCTGCAGACAAAGGTCACTGACCCACTTAATTTTATAGATGAACACTATACAATATAGACTGTTCTCAGTTAAAATGTATTGAAAAATCTGATTGAAAATGGGAATAATACTTAATAAGCAGCAGTATGGTGTTTGTACTGTAGTCAGGTGGATTACTTTGGCAGTCAGTGGTAGGTCTGACCTCACTGAACTTCCTGGGTAAGTAGTGAGCATCATTACTTGGCCGTCGGTGTGCTGGTTGATTCTGATTTCAGATCTTTAATACGTGGTGAGGTCTAACTCCAACGTGTCTCCTCTCAGCTGGAGATCACAGAGGGAACACCTGACTTGGGGGTGACTTCATATTGGACTGATGCAGACGGAAATGTGGTGTTTGGCCCAAACACCCCAAAGGAAAAGATGAAAAGCACAGTGACTGGAACGAAAACCAAGAAGAGAAAGGGTGAGAAAGCTGAAATGAATGAATGTGTTTGTGTGACGTCTGAGACATTACAGTAATAATACCACTTTCTGTTGCCTTTGCAGAATCTGTAGCTAAAACACCTCCTGTGGAAAAGATGGAAGACAAGAAGGAAAGTAAAAATAAGGAGCAGAAAGAAGAGAAGATTACAGCCGAAGTCGCTGCTCAACCCAAAGGTTCAGATTCAAAGCAAACAGGAGAAGTCGCTAAGCAGCCTGCAGGCACAGTAGACCCTGAACCAGCAGCTGAGACACAGCCAGAAAACACTAAGTAAAACTGTAGAGAAAAATATACTCGTATATTGATGTTTGAAATGTTTGATGTGGACTTTTATATCTAATGTGATAGATGTATTTTCAGTTCTCATAACCTAGATTGTGTATTTTTCTCTAAATGATAACAATATTCCACATTTGTAGTAATGTTCTTATATTGGAATAAGTAGGGGAGAACCGGGTCAAAAGTAACACAGCGATTTTCTCCGAGCCCAGACAAGTCTGATATGTCTAACTGCACGTACAGCACGCAACACTTCACAGAACCACAAAAAATCGTATGGATACGTCTTAACTTCCGCGGAGTTTTACCCGAAAAGCTGTGTTTCGATCACAGTTAGTAAATTCACTCAAGCGGTAAATTTTTTTGAATGACAAGTTGTGTTTATTGTTTCATGTTTCATCATCATGATCATTTGACAGATTATTTAGTACTTTAACACATCCAGAGTTTTTCGGTTTTTCAGTATAGAAGCAAGTCGGGTTCAACTGTCAGGAGTCGTTGTCGGGACGATTGTAACCAGCTGTTTCTTTCGACCCTCTGCAGTAACAACGAGCTTAAAATAAATCATATTTAACTGTAAATCGCACAGTATGATTCACAGCAGGAATTTAAGTATGGGCTGATCTACACAGGTCTGAAAAAAATCCAAATGTGCATCACTGACTGTTAGGTCCTACGTTCTAAAAATGAAATTTAATATTTTTATAAGATAAAGGACATAATGTTTTTGCAATTACATATTAACAAGGACATTGTCGGACATTTTTAATAAAAACAAGAATAATATAAACAATTCAAGTTTATACCATTGCGTTACTTTTGACCCACCCGTGTGTTACTTTCGTCCTGACTGTCGGGGTCAAAAATAACTTTCTGAGTAACATTCAAAGTCAAATTATACCAAAGTCGTTCCACATTTGTACAAAATAACACCTGGTATTGATCTGGTATTGATAGAATACACACACAAGTTGCTGATCTCAACGAAAATGAGTTTCTGTCTGTAACATTATCTTTTAAAATGATGTTTATCTGAAGTGTTACTTTCGTCCCGGTTCTCCCCTATGTCTTAGGAAACTACATTTTGTATTTTAACCAAGTCTATTACAGTTATAACACCACAAATATTAGATTGTTTCTATTCTTTGTTTGTTATTGTTTTGGATATTTTGTTTACTGTGTGTATCTTTTTCATCACATTTGCTTGAATAAAAGAGCTGGTGACATATTCATTGGTTTGATTAAATTGTCACACTAATTAGGGTAAAATGCAGGTGGATTCAGGCTTAAAAGGACGGGGCAGTCACTAGTTGGGGGGCAGAACAAAGCAAACAGGAGAAATTCTTGGGATGAAACAAGGCAGAAATAATTAAATTCAACAAGTGAGAAAGTTGTGAAAGATCAGTAAAGACAATCATGCAGTGAAACGAACTGGTTACAGCTGCTTATATACGTGTAGTTCATTTAGATTTTTGGTATTTTAAAATGTTTTATGTATTCTTTACTGAATTTGAGTTTTTATGGAGTTAAATTAGTTTCATAATAACTGAACAAAATCTCCCAAGAATCAAACAAAATAAATTAAATTGAAAGTGAATAAACAATCAAAGTGACCCGAAAGGCAACACTTGATTACAAAATTCTTCACTTTTCTTTCACTGACCAGAATTTCTCTTTTTTCAGTTTCATGGCTGAATTTTTCAGTTTTGCACCACTTGTTGCTCGTCCAGACCGCTGACCTGTCCCTCCAGTAACTGGCCAATGAGAAATCCTGACCAATGAGAGAAAAGTGGACAGTGTTATAATCAAATGTCTTGTATAGTTTTATTGTCAGTTTTGCCTTTGAGGTCATTTTTTGGTTTCAAAATTGATCTTATTCACTTATTTGTTTGATTCTTGGGAGATTTTGTTGAGTTATTATGTAACAAATCTAATCCCATACATTTTTATTGAGGTAATTCCTGCAAAACATTTCATTGGTAAATAGGCCTAATAAGTAGCCTTTGCAGCAAATACTTGCAGCATACTGAGAAGTGACACATTGAGACACAAAGCATATACAAAAACATGCAAAGTAATAAGTATACAGGCCTTTCAGCATGCAGAAAAAACCCCTCTGTCATAAATTCTACTTCCTCTCCAGAGCCGGAGGACGGTCGACTCGCTTTGTTCTTCCTTACATCCATTTATAGGAAAGCCTGGTAGCGCAGTGTCCTTCAGAGCAGAGCATTCAGGTTCAGTGCAGTGACCGCCCTGCTGAACTGACCTGCAGCAAATTATGAAAATCCTCCACCACCCGCAGGGCTGCTGCTCTATAGCTGACAGTGACCTCTGACCTCCAGAGGAGAATTCATTTCATCACTGGGAGGAATAAAGGACCATATTAACTGGCTGCACTTGATTTCAGGGCATAAACAATGGAAATATTTGATTAATAAGTATGCTCTGATAGATATACTCTTGTGAAATGATGGTATAACAATGTCTTGTGGTAATTTTTAGTTAGGCTTGTAAGTTTCTGGAGAGTAGATTTAGTATCAGAACCAATACCTGCCAGTTAAATACATAAAACATGAGAAAACAAATCTTAGTATCTCATAATTATGGCTTGTGCATAGCATGAGATCTTATCAGGTTTTAAGTCATATTTCTGACTTGAGGGAACACTTCCTAATTTGGCTACAGCACCCAATAACTAAAATTCCTGAATTTCCATTGAGTTCTGTTTTGAGGTTTAGAAACGTCATTACAGTTCATATACATGAGTTTCTAAACATCAGCAGTCAAGCTGGGTAGAGAAGAGACTGTTGAATGCTGTACATCAGAGAGGGCGCTTTTAAAAGACACATTTATGACTCAGTATCTCATAACTTTACTTATAATTAAGCCAAACCCTGTCACACTTTCTAATAAGGCACTTTTTATAAAGGTTTATAAGTTGTAACTAATGTCTTATTATTCACTGATGCTTTATAGGCCAGTCATAAGCTATAAATAAGAACAACTTTTGGGTTGCCAGGTCATAAAACATCCTTTTGGCTGGTGTTTATCTCTTATATTTGGTAAAAATGCTGTTATAAATGTTGGTAATCCATAAATAAAATGTTCATTGGTTTTCACTCAGCTCTGCAGCAAATGTATAAATGCCAGTAAGTCGGTAGTAAAGGGTTTTTACCACAATCAGTCTAGTGTACAGCTGTAAATGTTAAATATGTGTGTTCCTTCCTACATAAGGTGAGTCATCCAACAGCTCAACTCATTTCTCTACCAACAGAGGAGGTTCAGAAACCTGGATCAGGTGTTCTGCTGCCACAGTATCCTGGTTTCTATCAGAGTACCTCAGGTAGCATCCAGGTTTCTAACACCAGCATATGATGTTTACATGCACAACACATAACCAGGGTCCCCCAAAAACCTGATCATAACAACAAGTTACAACTAAACCTTTCATAAACCATGTCTTATTAGTAACTGGAGGCAAAAACTTATATTGTACGAGCAGAGTTTGACACCAGAAGGCTGTCTTCACTTTCATCTGCTGTAAGTGGAAAGTTCCTCTGAGCTCATCATCAGATTTTAAAGGACGGGCCTGCAAGCATGATATGTGACATCACGACTAGTCTGCAAGCCAGTTTTGGTCCAATATTCAGTTTACACAAGTGTGATGTGGAAGCTTGAAGCCTCCAGTGTACAAACACTGAGAATGAACTTTACAGTGAAGTAGGAGACATTGTGTGTCCTGCAGTTAACTTCTGAAATGAAAAATATTTGTCTATTCATAAATTCTGGATATTTTAATGAGGGAGAAGGAGTAGATGCAGGATTTTGACAAGATAATTTAACTTTTTTTGTGTGTGTGAAAAATAAACATTTCAGACACCACATCAGAATATTTTATAAACGTCCTAAAACATGTCTGGAGTGGATCCTTAAACATTTCCACTTAAAAAAGAACCCCTAATAATTAACCTGCATAATTAACGTCGTCATCTGTCCTCCTGTTGTAATCACGCGCAGCCTCGGAGCTGCAGGTCACGTGGTGAGGAGCTGCCTGCACACAGCAGCAGCAGCAGCAGCGGACTGACTGACTGAAGGTGTGACAGCCTGCGGGTGAGACTCTACTCCGGCAGGTAGGGAGATTTAATCAGCTCGTCCGCTCTGTTTCCGCATTTAACGGTTCTCAAAAACACAAAAGACAGAATTTTGTGTGAATGTGTCTTCATGTCGCCTCTCTGTGCTGCGCGGAGTCCTTGAAATGTTTCTGAAGAGTCATTTAGCTGCTTGTGCGGAACTCCTGAGTCCTGAATATCGATTTTGAAGTGCAGTGATAGCGGATATTATCGATAAGCACAACGTGTGCCTTCTCATGTAGATAAACCGGCATTTATTAATGTTATGACGCGTCGTTGCTATTTATAAAATTGTAGTCCTTCTCATCAATGTCTGTTTTGTCAGCAGGGTCCCTAAACGCCTCACAGGTTTATGGGGAAAGAGTTTGTTTTACCTGAAGATTTAATGTCCAAATTTTAGACAGGTGCATATGAACATCTTGGACTACATTTTTTGGCAATATCATGGCTCTTATGACGTAGATAGCCTGTTTATTTACCCATATGCCTCAAGTTTTACCATCTGATTGTATGAAACAGCATTTTCTCAAATAGAGCTGCAACAATAAGTCGATTAATCGATTAGATTGTTTACTATTTTTTTACTATTTACTCACATTTTATAGAGAACATGACTGATTCATTTAATAGAGCAAATATTTGGCAGATTAATTGATAATTAAAATAATCGTTAGTTGCAGCCCTACTCTCAAATAGAGAGAAATTAGATCTGAGCGATATCAATATACTTATTATATCTTGATTATGAGAGCCAATATTCACTGAGATTTAAGCTGTTGTAAAGTAGTGATATACTTGTCTTTTCCTTCGTGAGTCTGTAAAATACACGAGTCAAATAACAAGTGAATTCGGGCTGCAACAAATGATTATTACCATTATCGATTAATCTGCCGATTATTTTCTCAATTGATCGTTTAGTCAATGAAAATTCACAATGTCTAACCTTGGTGATGTCTTCAATTCACTGTCCAACTGTCTAAAACCTGAAGATTCAATTTTGTGTCATATATGACAAAGAAACACATTAAATCGTCACATTTGAGAAGCCAACTAATCGTCGGAGCTCTAAAGTGAATGCTGACACATCCACGTTACTAACGAATGTTTTTCAGAGACCATTTGACCCACACACACCTGTTGTTTGACAGCACGATACTGTTGTGCATGTAGTGATGAAATGAAAAGCTGAAGTTTTAATCGTTAATTGACTATATATATGTCACACTATGCTGATAATTGATCTATCTTTTATCAAGCTAAAATACCAAACATACTCTGGCTCCGGCTTCTAAACTGTTAGGAATTGCTAGATTTCTTTGTTTTATATCATCGTTAAAAGAATATCTTTGTTTTTCTGACTGTTGGTCAGACAAACGAAGCTATTTGAAGACATAATTTTACTCTAGAAATGTGTTTTTCACTGTTTTCTGACATTTTATAGACCAAACGATCAATTATAAATAAATAAAAAAATTAGATAAATTACTCAAATATAAATTATTGTTAGTTTTAGCCTTAGCGGTAGCATCAATACGCAGTTACTGGGTCAAAAACATTGTGGTGTGCGATGTGAATTGTCAGTATTGATCACTTCTGTGGTTGCGGGTGAAATGAAAACCTGCAGCCTCAAAACAACAACCGGCTGATGCAGAATCACGTTGGACACTCGGACGTAGTGAGCAGGAGAAACGTGCCGAGACAGGGAAAGCTAGATTCATCCTAATCTTGTAAACAGGATTAACACCTCTTAAGGTCTCACCCCATACAGAGGGGAGTGTCATGGCTGAACTGGCTGTGGCTGTTTGTATCATCAAGCAAGTATGGAGAATTTCTAATTTAGCCTAAAGAGGACCTAAAGACAAAGCTTAAGGTGTCTAGTCCTCCTTATTGTAATCATGTTATATCCTAGGAAATGACTGGATTATTGTATTATTGTGAGTTTATGTCAGTACATCCTGATTCCTGTCAGTCAGGAAGAAGCACAGTAAACAAGTATTGTTTGGAAATGAAAATGAAAGTATAAAACCTTCTTGTGATAGCGTCCTCCCTTTCTCTTTCTTTCTTTCTTTCTTTGTGTAACATGTTTGAAATGCAGCTCAAAGAAACATACATGTTGAGCTTGACAGTTCAACTCAAGGTCCACTTACTCGCTTTTTGTGAACCGCATCACATGGTCTTCATCAGCAGAGGACATTTGCTCGGTTTTCACAGAACTGTAGATGTGCAAAGTTTCAATTCTTCTGAATATTTTCATAACTTCTCTCATCAAGCGAAGTCTTATTTATAAAGCGCCAGATCACAGCAGAAGTTATTTCAGGGCGCTTTTACTCTTTAATATCCAGAGTCCCAACATGAGCAAGCACTTGGCGACAGCAGCGAGGGAAAACTCCCCTTTTAACAGGAAGAAACCTCAGGCAGAACCAGGCTCTAGGTGGCTTGAGAGAGAAGAAGGGAGGGGGAGAGGGGGAAGAGAGACACAGAGAAGCATAGCAACAATAACAACAATAATAATAGAAATATGACTACCGTAATAATAATAGCGGTAGCAGTGGGCAAAAATGACTAATAAACCGTTTGACCCACGTATTATGTCTTTGTTGATCATTTTTAGGGCTGCAACTAACGATTGTTTTCTCAATTAATCGTTTTTATAATATATAAAACAAAATATATCTATAAAATGTCTGAAAATTGTGAAAAAAAACGTTGTTTCCTGAAGCCAAAGGTGCAGCTCTAGTCATTTAAATGCATTTCAGGCCCTCACACTTTGACTTCCAGTGGGAACAGAACATTATCATACTACTACATCTGTATTCAGACGTGAAGCTTTAGAGCAGAGAGGTCTGGATGAAGTGCTGTGGGAGTTGAAGCTCTTACTAAATTTGGTGTGGTGTGCGTAGATCACGCAGACAGTGTGCAGGCAGCTCGCTAGTGAGATGTGGCTATCACAGCTGATGGCCCTCATCTAGACACTTCTGCTTTGTCCATATAATGAGCATTGCACTTTCACTCTACAATGTACTGTGGTACACAAGGGGAAACATACAGTACAGGAATACAGTGTAAACAATAGAACTATTATCTGGTAGCATAATACACCGGATGCTTGGGGTGACTTTATTTTGTTCATTTGTACTTATAATTTAGTTACAGCTGTGACTTTATTATCACAACACAACCATTTTTAAACACTACTGATGTGTCGGCCTGATATATTTTACTCTGTTGGTCCAGAGGACGACTCCTGCTGACTTTAGTGATCCACTGACTTTATAATGAAGCTCCACCAATTGGTCAGATTTAGGTTCTTGACCTCTAAAACAACTGACCTACTTCCTGTCAGCCTCAGCTCAGATTCATGCTAACACACTGTAGCACGCTTACATGCAAACAGGCTCTACTATCATGCTAAATGTTAACATGTATGTTTGGGTTTTGGCAGCTGTTGATCTGCATAATTTTTCTGATTTTATAGATGAAATAATCTATTATTCAAGTACATAATTATATTAAAGGACAAGTTCTCAATTTCACAAGTTCACTTACAATGTAAGGGACAGGGAACAAAACCCACAGCCCCCCTTCTGTGCAAAAATGTATTTAAAGTATGTATTGATTATTTATCAAAAATCTCATTGTGTAAATATTTTGTGGAAGCACCAATAATTCTCCCTACAATACTGTCCTTTAATATGCTCCCTCATGTTGTCTTTGAGTTCTTTATGGAGACTTTTCCAGCACAGGACGGCGGTGATGGCGGGGCCGGTGCTAAGAGAGGTTATGTAAGCGTTTTAGGGCTCAGTCTTGGGGTAATTTTCCCTCAGAAAGTTTGTGCTCAGTCAGGGGTGAGAAGGTTTGTAGGAGCGGTGGTGCATGGCACATACAGGGAGGAAAGGGGAGGAGAGGAGGCCTTATATCCGCTCAGACCTGGTTCTCCTGTTTTGTCCTGCTGGGGTGACATGGAGCTCTCAGGGAGGGTTCCCGTAGAGCAGCAGGGCCGGCGGCCGCACCTGAAGTCCCCCTGGACTCTGGTGAGTTAGGGTGCTGGTTAGACTTTGAACATGCAGAGTGTATTACCTGGAGATTTTCTTCTTTCTGTTATAACAAAAACAAAATTTATATGACCTAATTGTTGTTGTTTTTTTTTGGAAAGTGTCGTGTTGATCTCTAATGTTTAGGTGACAAATGTGAATCTCGCTACTCCAGTAAACCAAACCCTGACCCCATCCTAACACAGACTCTATTTCTAACCCAAACACTGAACTACAGCTGTAACGATTAGTCAATTAATCAATTAGTCAATCATCAGAAATTAATCAGCAACAATTTTGATAATCAATTAATCATTTAAGGCCAAATATTTGATGGTTCCAGCTTCTCAAATGTGAAGATTTGCTGTTTTTGAATTAAATACACGACAAATGAATCACATAAATGCAACAATCCTGTAAATCCATATTACCATAAAGCTCATTGATGTGCAACATTATCCAAAATGCTCTAATACAATCAGACATGAAAATGAAACCTTAGTAAACTGTACAATAAAAATTCAAATGGTATTGTGTCATGGTATTTACAAGCATATCGCCCAACCCTGCTTTGTGATGTACTATTGTCACATGATTATCAGAGAAATCATCCAGAGTTTGAGGAATATTGTGACGTGTTCCTTTGCAGTACTTTCTTGGTACAATACTGTATGTTCTGTTTACTCACAGTTAACATGTTTTGTTGTTCTCAGTGGAAGATGATTTGCAGCGTTTTTCCCGTCAAGAGTTTTGCTGGCGCGGCAGCTGCCAGTCTTAGAGGCCGAAAGGTTTCAAAGTCCATTCAGCTGGTATGCAGCTCTGATTCAGTCATTGTAAACCATTGTCCTAAATACTGAGACACGAGGCTAAAGTGTCGTTGTTCAGATTGTAAACACACACATTACGTCTTTGTAAGTCAGACATGTTCCAAGGTGCAAACAGAAAAAAATATTGTGAGTGCACATGATTACAGATGCTGTAGGTGAGCACACACAATGACACTCTTATTAGATGGAATAATGGAAACACAGATTTGATCTCAGAAAATGTGGCTTTCGTCTTTTTTTTTTTTTTTGTGTGCGTCCTTGTGTTGTGAAGGTCTCCAGAAAGCCAGGAAGCACTTAACTGCCTCGTGATCATGGCCTGGTTTAGTTAAGAGCGTCCGGTGGAAAAATAAGAAATGCTATGTTGAAGTGTAATGTGATACAGAAGACTATTGAAAATCTGGTCAGATTTGTCTAAACATTCAGCCACTGTTGATTGATTTTTATCAGTGATCTCAATAACAGTGTGTATAAAAATGTTGCGGTGTTCATGTGTGGTTGACACTAGACTCGCAACCTAACCTCTGTTCCTCAATTTTGCATAAATCTTTGTCTTTTTTGAGATTATTTTTGTCACAATTTTATAATGGCTCTTTTGCAGAAGAAAGAGTTTTGTAACGAGTGAGTGACTTTCTAGAAAGGAGAGTGATAATGAGGGAAGGGTATCAGCTCATCATCATGACAGAATGAGGTCTTGCTTTCTATCTTTTCATCTCTTTGTGCAAATTGAATTTGTGAATTTTTTTTGGTGGCTCTTCTCTCATATACATTTTATATCAGTTCATGCACCAGCTGAGAATCTGTGAAATGATTTGAATGGTTACAGTAGTTTTTTTTTAACCTTGCAGCAGTTTCATAGCATGTAATTTGCTAAATTCAAAATGTAAGTAATTCATCAATATGTTTTTCATAGTTGGAGATAAAAATTGGAAGAAAAAGATGTCAAGGCGAACATTTTTTTTTTCTAGATAAATCAGAAGGATTCAGTACAGGGCTGCATGTAAATGGACTGCACTTATATAGCGCCTGTAAAGTCTTCCAACCACTCAAAGCGCTTTTACACTACAAGCCACATTCACCCATTCACACACACACTCACACACTAATGGCGGCAAGCTACCACGCAGGGTGCTGGCGCAGCCATCAGGAGCAATTTGGGGTTCAGTATCTTGCCCAACGACACTTCGACATGTGGACTGGAGGAGCCGGGAATCGAACCGCCAGTCTTCCGATTAGTGGACGACCCGCTCTACCTCCTGAGCCACTGCCGTAAAAATGACTTTTTGTGTCTTGGTTTGTCTTCCTAATCTGCTACGAAAACACATTTGAATATTTTCTGCTGTCACTGAAATCGCTGATGAGTCAGTTCAGATTTATAGAGCGTAGATCAGAGGTAACAAGTTTTAATTGAACCTTTTAACATTTTCTATTTACATACAGTATAAACCATATTTTGCCTGAACGTGTCATCTCTCATGTTTTAGCTGTTTTCTGACTCCTCACACACCTGAAATCGTTCTAAATCATTCTGGTGTCGTTTCTTAACATGAAGTAATAACAAATTCACAGTCACCTAATTTGCAGTTAAGAAAAAAGTATCCTGTCACAACTGAGGCCACCTAAGTTCTTAATCTGCATTATTTGTGCAGTGAAAGCTGTTTATTGTTTTGTAGTACTTTTGATACTTTGAGCCCTATTTAGATTTTGAATAGATTTAGATATTAACTGTGTTCTTGTTCTTTGTCAGAAAACTTAATGTCCGGTTATGGAGCTCAAACTTGTTCATCTGCCCCTATTTTTGTTTATTGTTGGTGGATCATATTGTGTCATATTGTGGAATCACTGTCAGGTTAGACTTCTTTTACTTCAAAATTAAGTGTCTTCCTTTCACATGCTCTCATAAGAATCAAAGAGAGGAGATTAGCACTGCAAGCACATACAGAGAAATCTGGCAGGAAACACACACTGTCCTCTCTGCTCTGGTCTGCTGCAGCCCTGTTGCTGCAATCGAGGGCCTGATTAAGTCTTGATCAGCTCATGACTCTTTTCAGAAAAATGGGACAGAGCCGCTGTGTTTAGGGACCAGCATGCGTTTCCGTTGCAGACTATTCTGAACAACAGGAGCGCTTACGTACTAAAGGGACAGTGGCCCAGTAAAAGCAAAAAAAAAAAAGTAGTGTGCGGTTTTATTCTGCTGTTCTACTTGAAGGTAATGCAGAATTTCTTGTGCATAATGCGGATTGCTGACGTTGCATATGTTATTTTCGCCGGACAGGTGGACACCATGAACTACGTGGGGCAGCTGGCGGGCCAGGTGCTGGTGACAGTGAAGGAGCTGTATAAGGGGATTAATCAGGCCACGCTGTCAGGCTGCATCGACGTGATCGTGGTCCGACAGCCTGATGGGACGTTCCAGTGCTCGCCTTTCCACGTCCGCTTTGGAAAACTGGGGGTTCTTCGCTCCAGGGAGAAAGTGGTCAGTGCATGAGTGCTAAAGCAGCACGTTTGTGTCTGTAATGACAATTTTATAAATAGTGTTTTTTTTTTTTTAAGGTTCAGTTTTCTCGTGTCTTCAACATTTTAAGTGAAGTGTGTGTCCTGAGGGAAATATTGTAGCGGAAAATTATGGTACAGATAATTATGGAAGATTAAATTAACAATTTCTGATTAATTAAGCAACCGTAGTAAACCTAAAAATACAAAGAAAACTCTCTTACTTCATTGAAAAGCATATATTATATATAATTTCTCCTGCAAACATGAACAACATTGCATAAAATTTGGTCGCACTTTCTAACAAGGCATAATCCATTAATACATAAAAAAAAACACTTCTAGGTTGCCAGGTTGTAAAAAAATCCCTCTAGTGCTTCAGTTTATCTGACTGATTTAGCAGGAAAAGGGATTTTCTACAACCTGGCAACCCAAAAGTGTTAATTAATGGCTTATAACTGATCTATAAAGCATTATTAAAGTATATATTAACCATTAATAAAGGCATTAGTTACAGATTGTAACCCTTATTTTGAACGGTGACTTGTTAGGTGGTACCAGGATATTTCATAAAATGTGTCCTCTCTTTTCCTCTGAAACACTATAAACACCACCAACTAATCTACTCTCTGCTTCTCACAAGAGCAGGTTGCCCTTTCTCTCTATTTATAGGCACAGTGTAGTTGTCACCAGAGGAGGACTAAGGTGGGGAAGCTCAGATTTAGCGTCTTATTCCCAACTTGTAAAGATTCATCCCATTCAAAAAAAAAAAAAAAAAGTGTCTTAGAGAAAAGGTTTATCTTTTAGAAGCTTACAGGAAAGCCAGGCAGTGCAGGAAGTCGAGTCTGTGGTTGACAGAAGACAGTTTTAGTGAATCTCTACATCATTTTGTGAATGTTGAGAAACCAAGCAAGGAAAAAAAAGCAAAACCTCAAATGTCAGCATCTTGCAGATACTTTCAGTAGATTTGGTTTTACTTCCTTAACCATTCTGATAATTTAAAGGTGGAAGGAAACTTGCTTTTTGTCTATGATTCCACCCAGTTTTGTGTTAAAGCTGTTTGTTTAATTCAGGGATAAAAGCTGTGGCATATGCTAAAAACAGCAAGCCTTCGCACAAGCTGCTCACTGTTTTTCTGTGGATTAACTCTAATTCTTCAGGTAAATCTGTGACAGTTTTTTAGACTTAAGTAAGGTGCTTTTTGTGGTAAACAAACCCCATTCATGCCTGTTAAAGGTGCAGTGTGTAGAATTTAGTGGCATCTAGCAGAACAGACTTGGCAGAAATGGAATATAATATTCAGAAGTATGTTTCAATTAGTGTATATTCACCCAAAACAAGAATCGTTTTGTGTTTTTGTTACCTTAGAATGAGCCATTTGTATCTACATAAGGAGCAGATCCTCTTCTATGGAGGCCGCCATGTTGCACCGCCATGTTTCTACAGTAGCCCAGGGTGGACAAACCAAACACTGGCTCTAGAGAGGGCCTTTTGTGAGTTTCACAGCCACCGTAGGTTCTCCTACATGCTTGGAAGGGGAGGGGAGGGGTATTCAGTTGGTTGCATTCTGCAACCAATCACCGCTAGATGCAACTAAATTTTACACGCTGCACCTTTAAAACTTGAGGCCACCTGAGGAGAACGTGGTGACCTGGTACACATTAAGTATTGTACAGCGTGTGTATCTCACAGAAATGTGTTGTTTCGATTCTGTAGATTGACATAGAAATCAATGGGGAACCTGTTGAGTTGCACATGAAGCTTGGAGACAACGGAGAGGCCTTTTTTGTCCAGGAGACAGAACAGCACAATGTGAGTTTTGCACTCTCATCACTCTGTGATGGACATGACAAGGAATTTTGCTTTCAACATTTCTTGGACCTTTCTTGCTTAGCTTTCAATGTATTTTTATTTTACACCAACGCAGGAGATCATCCCAGCCCACCTGGTGACCTCGCCCATCCCCACAGAAGAACCTCTGTTCAGGAGCCGAGAGCCCAGAAATGGGGGATTATCGGCGGAGAGCAGTCAGCCTCTCAGTCCAGAAGAACCAGCCTCTGGAAACCTGCAACCCTGCTCCAACACAGCCGGCAAGAAGAAGAAGAGACGCAGGAGGAAGCACAAGGCCGAGCACCGGAAGGAGGAGCAAACCACACCTGCAGGCGGGGAGCTGGAGCTGTGCGAGCTCAGTTCAGACGAGGAGCACAACACGCACAATGGACGGTTAGTGGACATGTTGAGTTTGTTGGATTCTGATGTGTTGTTATTCGATGTAAACCTTAATTTCATCATGTCGTGTCTTTAGGGCATCTTCACTCGCCGCAGTGAAGGACAATACGGACCACAGGCAACATTCCCCCCTCACCGCCCTCGAATGGGACAGCTACCCGTTCTCAGATGGAGACTGGTCGCCCTGCACAGCGTACGGCCCGCTCATCCTGTCCATTCAAATATTTACACAGCTCATACAAGCAGAGAGTTACATAAAGAAATAATTTTCTACTTTGTCAAAACAAACAAAGCGCTCCCACAAGGCCGCTACAGCTGACTCAGTGGAAATGTGGTTTTTGCTTACAGCAGGGAGATGTCTGGGCCCATGTCGCCGAAGAGTGATTCCGAGTTGGTAGTGAATCCTGCAGAGAGCATGCTCAGGGCCGAGTCGCACATGCAGTGGACCTGGGGAGAGTTTCCAGAATCCACCAGGGTACGGCTCATACCTAGCATCGCAGAATCTGGCTTAAATTATGGTCTTTTCTTATTGAAAATCCCCCAAACACAAGCAAAGAATTGCCAGGCCGCAATGAGAAAAGAGAAATTTGTGAGGTGGGATTGAAAGATTGCATCCTCAATGAGGATATGAACTCATCTGACTAATATGCATATGCATGTATTGAAGGATAATGCTGTTTTGTTTTTGTATCTAGGTCAACAAAAAGGACAAGTCGAAGACGTTGACCATCACTCCCTCAGAGAACACACATTTCAGGGTAATCTTGAGCTCAGAAGCCATGGAGGCAGAGTCAACAAAGAGAGAGAGAACCACAAATCCAATCTGCAGCATCGTCAAACCAGAGCCTCGGACCATCAAACCTGATCAGTGCAGCAGCAAACCGAAGCCCCCTGAGGCTTCATCACAGCCCGGTTGTTCTGGGCACGACACAAGCATTACTCAGCACAAGCCAGACCTTTCAAATTTAAGCTTTTCATCTGAGCCATGTCCCAGTAACTCTGACCTCTGCACAAAAAACGTGCGAAAGACCAGGTGGACGTCTTCGCCACCCAGCCGCAGGGACAGCGGCTCTGCTGCAGGCGGAGGCGGTGATGTAGCTAGAGACTCAGCAGCTGTGTGTCCTGGCACAAGAGCCTCCACCAAACCCACCGACTCCCCCATCAAGAGGAGAGGTAACACTACTTCCTTCACACCTCGCTCTGAAAATGTAATTTCTAGTAACTCTGTAGTGACTCGTCTGTTTCATCACAGTTACAAATAACTTAAGAAAAAAAAAAGAAGCTTTGAGATTAATTGGACTTCAAAATAGGTTAAAATGTGACGTGGGAAGGTCTTGAATAGATTACTGTCTGTGATGGTAATCTACACCCAGCTGTGTAAGTGAATGTTAACAGGAAGGATGTGGTTTCTATTTGGGCCTAAGTTCATGCTCTCTGTGTCTGGGGCTGTTCTGTGTTCACACGTAGAAGTTGAAAGAACAGGAAGTGGCAAAAAAAAAAAAAGTCAGTTATTTCTGAGTTAAGTTCTCATTTTCTTTCTAATAAGGTGTGAGGAAGAGGAGCCAACATCAGGGACCTGAAGATATTTATCTGGATGATCTGAATGCACTCGAGCCTGATGTTGTTGCTCGGTACTTCCCAAAAAGGTGTGATGCCTTACAGAGTGAAGTCATATTATACCTTTTCAAACCCCTTATCTCAATTATGTACAGTCTCTAATAATTTAACCCCGCCCTAGCTGTAAGCAGAAGCACAAAATTGGCAATAATGTGCATTTTTGGAATAAATAAAAGTGGCTGCATATGTTTATACACCTTCTGCTGTGTGAAATGGACTACTGTACCTTCCTGTCTGTGTTTCAGTGAGTCCGAGCAGGTTCCTAAGCACTGGGTCGAGTCGGGGAGGCGCTCTGGATCCCAGTCGCCTCAGTCAGTGGGGAGCGCAGCGGCAGACAGCGGCACCGAGTGTCTGTCCGACTCTGCCGGTGACCTGCCTGATGTCACCCTGTCACTCTGCGGTGGAGTTAGTGAGAATTCAGAGATCTCTAAAGGTAGCTGTTAATCTCTGTTCGCAACACTGATGAAACTTATGCAAGTGTTTTCTTCTAAAAACAAAATACGCAATGGAAAGTGCATTTTGAAAGCTCGTACAGGATGTTAACGGTTGTTTTGTATTATGGGGGATGTTGTCCATTTTAACAAAAAGAGGACATCATGTTCAATTTGTTCCAGAAAAATTCATGGAGCACATCATCACCTACAACGAATTTGCAGAGAATCCAGCAATTATCGACAATCCCAATTTGGTGGTTAGAATTGCAAACAGGTAAGTCTTCACACTCACATATACATATACTGTGCAAAAGTTTTAGGCACTAAAAGTAAAGTGAGGACGCTTCCAAAAATAATAAACCCAGACTGACTCCATGATGCTGAGATCAGGGCTCTGTGGGGGCTGTGCCATCTGCTGCAGGACTCCTTGTTCTTCTTGTTGCTGAAGGTAGTTCTTTATGACTCTGGCTGGATGTTTGGGGTCGTTGTCGTGCTGCAGAATAAATTTGGGACCGATCAGATGCCTCCCTGATGGTATTTCGTGATGGATAAGAATCTAAACGTCTAAAGAGCCTAAAACTTTTGCACAGTCCTGTATATGATAAAAAACTCCCATCATAGTTTTACAGTTGATTCATTAATATGCCACCTTTGCAATATAATCACATTATATTCAAAACAACCTTATTTTCCAGATATTACAACTGGACACTGGCAGCACCGTTGATCCTTTGTATGCAGGCTTTTCAGAAGAACCTGCCAAAGGTATCTGCTGATCTATTGTGTTTATAGTGCACTGTGTAATCCTGTACTGTATGTGCACATTGTGTCTATTCACATGTGGATTGTTTATCTGAATGGCAGGCTACAGAAGAGGCCTGGGTGAAGGACAAAATGCCGAAGAAGTCTGGGCGCTGGTGGTTCTGGAGGAAGAGCAGCGTGAAGCAGGTACTGAAACTGTGTGACTCAGCCAAACAGTCTTTAAGTACATCTGTGTTTTTACAGTGCGGCAGAGATCAGTGGGAATGTTTGACTGTTTGAGTAACTACAAAACATCCCTGTGTTGCATTATCAGACTTTTTAGTTACAACCTTCACATCATACCTTTTTAGTGTCGATTGCTTTTTAATCTTAAGAGATTTATGTCAAGTCATAGATGGCTAATATGTCATGTGCTTCCTCCTCTCCTCAGTCATCGTCAGAGACCAAGTTAGAGAGACAGGAGTCCCTGACCAGAGAGAGCCCTGCCCTCCACCAGGCCCCAGAAACACAGTGAGTCAGCAACAATGCTCTGGCTTCCTCACAACACTACAGTCACGCACCAAACACAAGCAGTGTTGGGTAAACATGTCCCACAGAGGCTGAATTAACATGTTAGTCAGCGAGCAGCGCTGTCATTTCACGTCTCATAGACTCATCATTAAGAATCCAGGACAAAGACTTTAAATATTGTGTGAGCCAGCTCGGGAGATTCTGGATTAACTTCTGTGTCATACACTGTTGAGGATGCTTTCACTTTAGCCTAAAAGAAGTCTAAAACATTAAGCATATTTACTGCTGCCCTCTTGTGGCTGTGAATAATTTTGCACGGGGGTTTTGTCCTACAGTTGACACATATTGTAATCTAATAACAACCTTTATCAATAATCAACCTTTTCCTGTCCATGTGTGCAAGTGTGCAGTTTGATCCCGGTCTTCCTTCAGACTGTATTTTCTCCTGCAGGCAGAAAACAGCTGAGTGGTCCAGCGACGACGAGACTAAAGAGCTGAACGCTGAGGCACCCGCTCTGACGCCTACTGAGCGTGTGCAGAAAGAAGGCCCGGCACCGGCACCGGCACCGTGCCCCTCCTACAAGAAGTCCCTGCGCCTGTCATCTGACCAGATAGTAAGACCACTGAGCACTCATACTGGTAGTGTGATTAAAATTAACTAATGGCAGAAATGGTCTCATCGGTCAGCTATTTTGCAATGATGTCACGTTACACTGAAACCCAGTGAAAAGTTTGGCCTAAGGAGAAAAAGGAAACAGCATTTTTCTTATTTATTTTGTATATTTTTTGTGTGCAAACAATCAGTAGTGAGATCATATCACTGACTCCCTGCCACTTTAAAAAATTTTATTATTTCTTAGTGCTCTTTAATGCTGATAGTAGTGAAATCTTATCCAGATGAATTACAGGAAGATAGGACACAGAAATACATGACAAATGGCAAATAGAGTAGCACACAATTGTACATTATTTTTATTTTTTCACCTGCATTGTTTGTCAGCAATTCTGTCTGTCCAGCTAACACTTTGGTCTGTAATAAGATATCTTGAAAAATTAATTAATGGCCAGATTTCTATGAAACTTGCAGTCTCCACAGTATGAACTCCAGTGTCTTTGGTGAGAAATATTCAAATCCAATGGGCACATTGCCATGAAAATGACAGGGCACATTAATATTGTCTAGAAGAGGAACCCTTTACATCTCGGACAAATCGATGAGCTTTCCTTTTCCTTCCTTCTGTCCTCTGGTCTCACCCCCTGGACAAAAAAAATCTTTTCATCATCATCAATCATTTTCTATCTCTCTCAGGCCAGCCTGAAGCTGAGGGAGGGGCCCAACGATGTCACCTTCAGCATAACCACTCAGTACCAGGGGACATGTCGGTGCGAGGGCACCATCTACCTGTGGAACTGGGACGACAAGGTCATAATCTCTGACATCGACGGCACCATCACCAAGTACGGAAAATATTTCCACCTCGTCAGCATATTGCGTTTATTCTCAGGCAGCTACTGCACTGTCCTCTTCTCAGGCTTGTCAGTTGCTGGTAGACTAATCAATAATATCACAGCAAGCGCTCATAAGAAATCATGTTTTACTTTCTAACGAGGTTGAAAATTCTCTTCCCGCAGATCAGATGTGTTTGGTCAGATTCTGCCTCAGCTTGGGAAAGACTGGACTCATCGAGGAATCGCAAAGCTTTACCACTCAGTACACGAGTAAGTCTCCATGATCTCGGCTCTGTTGGCATAAAACACGACAAACATTGAGGAGCCTCAAGTGAAGTGAAAGATTTAATCTGTTTAATTGAATATCTGATCAACACAGGAACGGGTACAAGTTCTTGTACTGCTCGGCCCGAGCAATCGGCATGGCTGACATGACCCGAGGATATTTGCACTGGGTGAACGACCGGGGGACTCTTCTGCCTCAAGGACCCCTCATGCTCTCCCCGAGCAGCCTCTTCTCTGCCTTCCACAGGTACAGTTGGAAATCTTTTCCCTAAGTAGATACTGTATGCTGTTTGAAGCTCTGCTTTTTTTTGTATCATTATTTGGATGTTGACAGGTCTCTGGCTCAAATGGCATTTTTAGTTACTTGGGATTAAGCAGAAATGTCTAGAGGTAATTCATCATAATGCAAATTACTGTAATCCATCTTTTGCTTGTCTGGCTTGTCACATCATCCACTGATGAGCAGCTGAAAACTACAGTGGTTTTTTTTGCTCTAGAGCAGTTTTGAAGCCAAAAATCTCAGCACACCGGGTGCATCATCTGAGTCACTGATGCTGACAAATAACCCATCAGAGACCTGCAGTTTTTATGGTCACTTTGTGTTAAGGCAACTCTAGCACCAGCAGAAGGTCAGGGGTTAAGTCTGTAATCCTTTGTTTGTAATTCTCTTGTTAGAGAGGTCATAGAAAAAAAGCCTGAGAAGTTCAAGATCGAATGCCTTACAGACATCAAGAACCTGTTCTTCCCAAACAAACATCCCTTCTACGCAGCCTTTGGAAACAGAGAGAGTGTAAGTGTAACTGTTTTGCTTATTTGTTGCTGTTTTCAGTTTGCTTTTCTGTTTTTAAAAAAGGATTTACTGACTGCAACAAGTTAAATGTACTTTTTTTTCTGTGTTTAAGGACGTGTTTGCCTATAAGCAAGTGGGTGTGCCTGTGTGCCGGATATTCACAGTGAACCCTAAGGGCGAGTTAATCCTCGAGCAAGCCAAAGGCAATAAAACATCGTAAGTATTAAAGCGTCAGTGGAGTCTTTGTGTTCGTCTGTCCGCTGTTTCTCTCAGACAAATGTTTATTGTTCCCGTCGCCGGTTTTGATTTTGCAGATACAGCCGGCTGAGTGAGCTGGTGGAGCACGTTTTTCCTTTACGAAGTTCACAACACAACGCCACCTTCAGCTGCCCAGAGTTCAGCTCCTTCTGTTACTGGAGACAACCTATCGCTGAGGTGTGCTTCGAGGAGCTGCTTTAACTGAAAAAAAGTAATTACTTGAAATCATTATAATCCAGACCAATAGATTTTTTTTGCATAAATGACTGTATGCACCGACTTAATACTGATGATAATAATTCATTGTCAGTTTTGTAGGCTGCTGATGTAGTTTGATATTGCTTTAGACACATTCCACTTTAGTGAAATGTTTTGGGATAATATTGTATTCCATATATTTTCCTCCTGTACAGGATAGACTTTTTTTTTTGGACAATTAAGTGCATCATCTTCTCATTTATGGATTCATGCACTTGGAAAGTATCCTCGCTGCTTGAGCTACATAAGAGGTGTACGTGAAGGCCGTATGAGCACTTTAAAGGTGTTTGATGCATAAATTGGCCACAATTTGGTGTGAAAAAAAATACTGACTTGAGAGCTATCATCATCATCATCATCATCATCAAACAAACAGTACAAAGTAATATTTAGTGCAGCTATGTAGTCGTCTCTTTAAGGCCTTATTCATTTATTTATGGTCTTATTTAATGTATGGAACGCTTACATCTTTGCTCCAAAGCGTAAGGATTTTGCACTATTTTGCTCTGGAAATGTGAAATGATTCGGCTCAATAATGACATCACTGCTATTTGAAAATGTAAAAAAAAAAAAAAAAAAAAAAAAAAGCACTTTCTGAACTGTAGATACCGCTGCTATTTATACCTGCACCGAACATTAAGTATTTTTTCCAAAAACAAGATTTAGTTTGATTTAGAAAACTATTTTTGATGTGTTTTGAAATTTATCTTTGCAGATGTTTTTTGCCAATCGTGAGAACTACAGTATCTTAATCCGTTTTGCCTCGTCTTGCTTTTTTTCGGCTAGTAAAAAAAAAAAAAAGTATGCATTCTTTCTATGAAAGTGATATACTGTGTGAACAGATCACACATCCAAATCTAGTATTTTGCAGTATCTTCCTAGCTTTGCATAGTTAAATTTCATTTTTCAATGAAGAACCTTTGCTGCTGATTCACTTGTTTTCTGCAGATTGTTGTAAATACAGTTTATATAAACAGTATAAGCACAAATATGTTTCAGACGACTGTTTTCATAAACGTGTGAGCAGTGAGCTCAAAACGACTTATTTATCAGTTTATAGTGTTCGAAAATTGTAGATCTACTATAAATGAACTGTATACATAGTATATTTACAATATGTATTGTATTAATAAAGTGTCCAATCAAATGTCTTTTGTTGGATGATGCTTTAATAAAAGCATTAAACTCTATTTCAAAGTACAATTAAAGATTGTTTTGCATATTATTGATAATTGTAGCCCCAACAAGAAGAGGTGTGTGTGTGTGTGTGTGTGTGTGTGTGTGTGTGTGTGTGTGTGTGTGTGTGTGTGTGTGTGTGTGTGTGTGTGTGTGTGTGTGTGTGTGTGTGTGTGTGTGTGTGTGTGTGTGTGTGTGTGTGTGTGTGTGTGTGTGTGTGTGGTAGGGGGATCAGAAGGAGTCAGCAAAATATGGATTTGTAAGATCTAGGTCATAAACAAGACTTTACAGTAAAAAATATACAATAAATGTAATGTAAACACACTATTAGTACTGATGATAGAAATAATCTCACTTATTGTTTGGAGATGGTGTTTTTTTTTTCTTTTTTTTTTCCTCTTCTCTGATAATATAACTTTTTACCTTAGCAAAGGCCTGATGAGGTACACTATACTCCACTTATGGATTTCTGTGAGATCTCAGCTGTCTTTGAAAGGAGCTGGGCTACCGCTTTGACGGGCTGGAGTAAAGAAGGACAGCACTGAAAGACGACAGGATCTCAGAGGAGGCGGAGATGGCGAGCTGTCCGGCGGTCATGACCAGTCCTGCTCGGTCTCCTCGCTTCAGTGAGAGAACCAGACTGAGCGAGGCTGAACTGCTGCAGTTACATTGTTCGTGCGACATCGGTGCTCCAGACAGGAAACCTGTTGAATCCAACCTCTGGATGTTGCGGTTTGACACCGAGAGGACCGCCCCGACCTTCTCACCTCGCTGCGCTGCGAGCACTGCGGTCACCAGGTAGCGGCCATCAGTGGGAGCTGTGAAGATGCCTGAAACCACAGAGAGACAAATTTCTGAGTGATTTGATTATTGTTGGATTGCGCTACTTGGGTGAGATAACAGCCTCCATATGGTGGAAATACTATATAAATACCTTCAGATTGGCCCTTTGTATTTTATTAGAGAGATTTCTGGGCATCTGTTCCTTTCATTCCATTTAAGTGACATTTAAAGAGCACATGGTGAAAATGTTTCTTACTATGACACTACAGCCATGGGTCAGTTGTGCTGTTAGCTTGTTTTTTATTTCAGTGTATTGGCTAAAATACTGTGCAGATCCTTAAAGAATAGAGTCACAATTTTTGACGTTAGTCTTAAAACAACAGTCAGGTGCCCATATGAACATCGAAACAGGTTTTTCTTGCTGTAATCATTCTTCCTGTTCATACTGACTATTAGATCCCCTCCAAACGTGCTTACAATGTAAGTGATGAGGGACAAAAACTACAGTCATTTTGAGCAAAAATGTATTTAAAGGTTTATCTGAAGATAATATGAGACTTCAGCTGTCTGTGTTAGTCAAATAAAGTAGATATCTTCCATAGTCTTTTTAATAAAAATCCCTATTTGTGTCTTGATGGACAGTGTTTTTCTTTTCAGCTGCAGTGGAATTACAAAAAGAGGGAATTTGAAACTAAAAAGATTAAAAGATATCGACTTGATTTGAACATTGGACGGCTGAAGCTTCAGATAAACTTCTAAATATATTTTTGCACAGAAGGACGCTTGTGGATTTTGTGCCCCATTACTTTGATCTTCTAATGGTCAGTATGAACAGGAGGAATGATTGTAGCAAGAGTAACGTGTAAATGGTAATTTGGGCATCTGACTGTTGTTTAAGGACAGACTTGAAAAACTGCGAACCTGTCCTTTAAGACTGAAAAGGATATGACTTCAGATTTTAATTACACAGTAAATGCACTTAAGTGCAACTTAAAACTGACTCATGTTCATAGTGAAACAGTTAAGAGGACACTTAACCCTGAGGTGAGACTGAAAACTAGCCTGGAGGGATGGGGTTTCCATGGTAACTTATTTAAGGACTTATTTAAACCTACTTTATGAAACAGAACCTGAAAAAAAGCCTGACTTACTGAAATAAGGCTGGTTTAACTGGAAGTCTGTCTATATAAGAGAATAACTGGCCAATCAGGTATGAGTATTCAGTATTATTTTAGATGGCACAAATTGTGTTAAGACTTTTAGTTACCTGTGGTAGGATCATAGTGTCCTCCATCATTGATCAGCACCTTGTTGAATCGAATTATTCCAATCTCTCCATGAAAAGGCAGAAGAGTCAGACCAGCTGAGAACGACACTTTCTCCCCTAAACACAGGAAATACAACAATAAACACTGGCAAACATTACGGTGACAGAAAGAGCAGCTTGAAAAATGAATAAACTCTGACCCGAAGCCGTGTCGGGTTTCTGTGGTGATGGTCTCTGGGGCATGTTCACATCTGCTGAGCAAAAGAAAATTGTTTCATCCGCTCTTGAAAGGCTCGGTTGCAATATGGCATTAAAAAAAAAAGAAGCATTTACCTGGCTTGAGAGGCATTCTGGTTTTCAGAGATTCAGTGGGTTTTAGTGGGGAAGCTATGAAATACAGCAAAAAGATGAGAAGTTTGAAACCTCCCTTGAGGACATGCAAAACAGTGTGTCTAACATGTCGACGTGTCTCACCTGGAGCTCCAGCAAAGCCTTTAACGGGCATCATGCTGCCGTCCATCCCTTTGGGCAACTTGGACGAGGTCATCTTGCCGGGGGGTCCCGCCTCTCCGGTCTCCATCACAGGCAGCTGTGGGAGGGAGGCGTCCCCGGGACCAGCCGGCGCTGCGAGGCCCTTACTTGAACCCTGGGGATGTCCCGCGTCCTCCACACCAACCTGAACACCTGAAAAAGGCCGACAAGGAGTGAGCGATTGGGGTGAGGCTGCAGGTCAGAGAGAGGCAGATGCAGGGGCAGATGTTTTGAGGTCAGATGTGTTAACAAACCAGCTGGTTACACAGAGACTCTTAAACTTCACCCCTATCAATCTGTGAAAATATCTCCCACATAAACCCAGTCAAAAACCTTTAAAGTATGAGTAGAAGAGTCCTCACATGCAGGTCAAATATCATTCACAGTGGCTGCATATTATTAAGGTGTGTCAGTACGAGGGTCCTAGTATTGTACATACTGGCTCACATGAATGATTTACTGGTGTGTCTAAATGTAACTGAGCCATTATTGAGGAAAATGAGGATCTATAAGTCGATCAAAAGACAATTTGGCAACTATTTTGATAATCCATCAATTGTTTCAGTTATTTTTCAAGTAAAAATAGTGTAAAAGTCAAAATGTAACACATTTTCATGCTCTACAGTGTGAGGATTTGCTGCTTTTCTCTGTTTTATATTATTTTAAGCTGAATATATTTGGGTTCTGGACTATCGGTTGGATAAAACAAGACATTTGAAGACGTCAGCTTTGGCTCTGCGGGGTTATGTTTGACATTTTTTCACTATGTTTGACATTTAATAAACTAAACAATCAAACAATCATCAACTTAACCGATAATGAAAACACTTGTTGACTAGCAAATGAAAGATTGAAAAGCTGGAACCAGAGACAAAAAAACAACAACAATAAATCTTAAAACAGAAACAGAAACTTAAAACCAACCTTCACAGTAGCAGAATTTACTGGAGGGCATTTCTTTTTAAATTATACTACCAGGTGCCGCTGGTTTTGTTTTCCACCTCCTGTATTTCTCATGAAGCAGCTCCACACTGTAATTTTTTGACATCCCAAATTGAAGTCTTCAACATCAACATGTTTCAAAGTCTAAAACTGACTTGTTAGCACCAACAAATATTGACAAACCTCAACGGAATAACATGGAATTATATTCTACTGTATGTTGTACTTTCACTTTAAAATGACCAATCAAGAAACATGCAATTGAGTTTATGTTTATTGGAAGAAAAGGGAGAAAATGACAGGCTGCTGCCCCCTCACCCATCATATGTTAACCAGCTCTGAACTACATGTGCTGCTGCATTCCTGAGAACTGCAGCTGAGACGAACCCTGCAGTTTATCAGCAGATCAACCCTCCTGGCTGGGGGCACATAGCCGGCGTTACTCTCCGGTCTGCAGTGAGACAACAGGCCCCGACTCTGCTGCTCCAAAAGGGAAACCAGCAACATTTACAGGCATACCAGCATACCAGCGGCCACATGTTCAATCACCAGACAGCTTGTCCCCTCACCCCGGGGAAAAGGGTCATTTACTACTGAAGCCAGAGAAAACATGTGGCGGGGGGGGGGATCGGTGCGTAACCGTAAAACAACGCAGGGGGTATTTCTGCATATGTGTGCACATGTGCTGGTGTTTTACTGGTCTGCGTTTGTTAGTCGTGTTGCTCCTCATATAAAGCGAGGTATGTGCTGCAGTGAGCAGGGCTTTGATGAGCAAAACTGATTTCCGACCGAGTGCCACAAGCAGAAAAGAGGCAAACGCAGGGTGGACGTATGCATGCGAGAGTGTGTAAACAAATGCAGCTGGATCCGCTGTCGCCCCACAAATTTACATTGTTCCACCAAAGGCAGCATGGGAAACCCTCACTTTGTTGTGAGTCACTGACGCCCCCACTGTTCCAGGACACCACACTCCCTTGTGTCACTTTCAACATTACAAACCACATTATGTTGACTACACAGCAATTTGGTGCGTGTTGACTTTATGAGTCACAGTTAGCCCCAAAACACACTGGGCTCCTTAAAACTTTGTTTTAGGAATCAATAAATCCAGTCTCAGAATTCAGTGCTCATGAGAGAAAATAGATTTCAAACATGTCAAAGATCATGTAACACCTACTCCGTCAGGACAGCGGGGTATAAAATGAGCAGCCGCAGTTACAGGATCAGAGAAACGCCACCGGCTTCATTGTTCTCGAGGGCTTTCTGTCGGGTCCCGTCTTGTTTTTGGTTCACGGGGGTTATCATGTCTGACCACTGAGCAGCGAGTGTCACCCTACAAGTGGCCTTATCTCTCACAGGTCATTGACCCACCAGCTTACCCACTGAGCAATGTCAGAAGCAGGAAAGCTTTCTTATCTCACAACGTTCCCATAATAGAGCTCTACGATGCTGTTTGAAGTCAGAGTAGTCGTGTACACATCCAGAAAACCTTAGTAGGAGAGGCGCTGGATACAAAAATCAATTAAATTGGGATACAAGCAGCACCCGCATACTAAGTCAAACCTCCCTTCAATTTTATTAGCAACATTTCGACCAACCACAGGTCTTCCTCAGGCAAAATTTGATGATTTCTAAAAAATATTTTTACTTGCCCGAGAAAGACTTCGTCGTTAATAAAAATTAGCTTTGATTTAGTGTGCGGGTAATCCTCGTATCGCAGTTTAAGTAAGTTGATGCCATCTTGTCAAACACAAAGAGAAGGATGTGCTTTAACGTAAAGAGATTAGGAAACATATACATTTTACATTTGCACTCTAACAAACTGACTATGTACTATCAATATACATCAACTGAAAACAGACCAACTCTATCTGGACACAAACAACAGCTTATAATTATCACTTAAAGGAGCCCTATGGGGTTATGTTTACACTCAGTGTTTCTCACAGTAACGTATTGTGTGTATCCTTGAGGTCTAACCAATGTGCTGAATGTATTTCCTTCCTCATAAAAAATGAGCAAATCTGATCTTTTGTATATTTTAGATAGCGCATTGTTTACATCCATGCTTGCTAGCTTGCAGTCTTCTTCTTCACTGCCTTTGCTGGAACACTGCTATTTGCAACTGGCGATCAGTGGAGTATTGTGAAACCGGCGGCAAGAATTTATATCACGTCATTTCTTGCCCTTGCACGTACGTATGAGTCTTCATTTTGCATGCACAATACAAACAAAACAGAGAACTACTGGTAAAAACATTGTTCCATAGTGCTACTAGTGATCAAATAAATCCTCAGGGTACCTTCAATTGTTTGGGAAATTGCTTCATTTAGAGTAAAAACAAATGTTTTTAGCCAAGCTTGACAAAAGAAATTTCGAAACATCTAGCTTTTTCTGGAGCTTTCAACAGCATCTCACGGTCTTCATCAGCTCAGTTTGTTCAGTTTCATGGATGGTTGAAGGTTCTGATATAAAGCTAGTAAATGGACCTCCTGCTAAGAGTTTCTCATTGCCAAGCTGCTATTCCCAAAGTCAAGACATAACTTTCATGCTCAGCTGTTTCTCAGCTGTTATGTACATCTGCACAGTGGCGTATGTACTTTTTTTTCATGGCCTGTCAACAAGCTATAATATATTGAAAGATCATGCCAGAATGTCATTGTTAGTATGCACAAAATCCTCTAGTGAATGACAAATCACATCCATCTCCATCCCTTTCCTGACCCACTCATTTAAGGTTAACAACTGGGATGACATCATGGCAAACACATTGACAAATGGCCTTTGGACCCTCTGAGCGTTCACACTGTTTATTTCAAGAGAAGAGGAGTTCAGCCGTGGAAGCTCAAACATGTGAGAAAAACCATGATTGGTTTGGAGAGGAGAGCGTGAAATGATACTGAAGAGGTTGAGAGGAAAAGGAGAGATATAAATATAAATGTCGATCCAGTAGCACGTAATATGAACACACTGGAGGTCTTGGCTCTGAAATAAAGACACCCATGAGTGCTCCCATGTGATCATTGATAAGCTTGTGAGCGGATCTCTCTGTAACGGACTCCTGTGAGCAGCATTTTCCAGTCTCTTCAGATAAGCATGGAGGGAGACAATAGGATGAGGCAGCTGGCAGCGTACAGACAAACATGGAGCCAAGTGCGAAGCAAGTGGTCAACTTGGCTCCTGGTAACATCACTGAGTGTGAGTGGAAATCATGAGTAACTGTGCTCCCACTTGCAAAACCTCCCAATGACAGAATGATGAATTAAATGCCATATTACGACAACAACCATGGGGTTGGGTGGCACCATTTTCTAATCATCGCAGACATATGTATTTGGCAAAAATGAGAAAACCGACATCTCGGAACAACACATATGAATCATAGAACATAGAAACACATCTTGATGCAAAGTCTCTGGTGTGACCCTGAGAGCCACGGCTATTTTATTCCAAGCTGGACTGGATCATATGCTGCATCACCTGCCCCATAAACCAGCAACTAAAAAACTAGCTGGCCCCAGAGGAAGAGACCCAGAAGAAGGCTTGTAAACATTATGGGTGTGCTTCTAGTTCATTTACAACTGTGGGACTCGGTGAAGTCCAGCTGGGTCTCATAGGCGTCATTAAGGAGGAGGCTCATATGGGAAGTATGCAATGATATGAAAATCCATACTCTCAAATATGCTTCCAGCAAAATGCTACAATAACATGTAGCATCGATGGTAAACAGCAACAGATCCACATCAGGTGGATAAAAACACTTTGTTCAGCCAAAGAAACCATACATACACTTGTGTGTATATGGACAAACAGACACGCACATAAATGCACACTTGGATGCACAAAAAAAGCCTGATGAGCAATATTTCTTAAAGCTAGGGCGTTTCTCAACACAAATGGGGTCTATTAAATCAAGCATGTGTCTTCAATTAACCCTGCCTCCTTTAATTGAGTACAAGGTTAAATGATAATCCAACTTCCTCTAACTCTCACACTGAAACACAATCCAACATTGACATTTCTCTTGCACTGCCAGACTTTGAGAAACAATCGGGATCCAGTCCAGATGATGATCTAAAAGGGAAATATTACAGTTATTGCATTGCTGTCTCAAGCTTCTACTATTGAAACTCGTGTGGATAATAAATCAAGTTTAACCTGATATAAACCTGGGAAAAATGGTTTAAATCATTGCGTCATGGGATCAATAAATCACTCACATCTTAAAGAAAGGGTCAGTTTATGTTGACATTAACTGTCCTACAGATTACCTGTCTTCCCAGGAGAGCTATCCGTTAACACCTGGAGGTCTCTGGCGACATCAGAGACATGGCTCTGGAGCTTCTGACAAGTTCCCCTCAGTCCGCCAATATCTCGCGCATGAGCTCTCACTGTGCTGTTCAGCTGGCTGACGCAAGTCCACAACCCAGTCACATGTTTATTCAGACCTTCTTTGATCCTCTGGAGGCTACCTGAGATGGGATCCAGCTTGCCGCACAAACTTTCGACGCTAACAATGCGGCTGTCGATGTGGGCAATCTCCTTCTCGACATCTTCCGTTTTCTGCCTGCAGTGGTCGGCTTCTGCTCTCACCTCCCGCCCCAGTTCGTCCAGCCGCTGTCTCAGCTCTTGATGCTGAGTCCTGTGAAGCTCCAAAAGGTCCTTGGCCTCCTGCTCGGCTCCTGTGTTGACTTGAGCCCGGGTGGAGTTGAGGCTCTGGTGGACTACGTCTGATAGCGAGTCCTCCAACCTGCCAACACGCCCTCTCAAGGAGCTCAGCTCACCGTGTACGTTCTCAATGCTGGTGCTATAGTTGAGGAGTCGACCCTCCATGGCTCCAAGGCCACTTAACTGGGCTTTTAGACCAGTCTCCATAGCATCTACAGCAGTTTTGCAGCTCTGGAAGTCTTGTTGAAGGTTTTCTACAACAGTCAAATTAGCCTTACACTCCTTTGAGCACAGCTGATCCAAGACTTTGAATCTATCTTCCAGAGTTTGAAAAGAGCCCTTAAGAGAGGTTACTTCCCCCTGCAGAGCTTTTTGGCTGTCAGATGAGGAGTTGGTGCTTGTATCTGCCAACAAAGTGGTGAGTCTGTCTTCCATTGAGGCCAGCTTGTCCTCCAGAGTCTCCCTCAGGTTTTTGATGGCCTCTGCCCGTTCTCTCTTCAGCTTTTCCTCCACTGAGAGGCACTGCACCGACACTGTCACCTCAGATAAGTTCATACGGCTCTCTAAGTTCTCCACACGAGCCAGAACAGACTCAGACACCTGGGTGTTTTCCGGTAGAGCTTTGTTTTCCTTTCCTGGATCAACCAGCTTGGTCTTGAGGTCCTGGATCTCGTTGCGGAGTTCAGTTTCTTTGGAGTCGATGAGCTCGGCCAGGCTGAGGTAGTTGGTTTCTTGTCCCTCACACTGCTCCTGAACAGACAGGATTTTATAATCGCACGAGTTCTTCAGATCTGCCAGTTTGATTTCCATGCCCTCCATCAACTCTTCCCTCAAAGCGCGCATCTTCTCGTCAAGGTAGGCACGTAGGTCGGCATCACTGGCCGGGGGAGCAAGGGGTGGCGTGGCTATCGGGGTCTGAGCAGCCTCCATTAACAGATGAATTTGTCCATCATGACTGTTGACACGACCCAGCAGGTCATTCAGGGTGTTACCCTTGGACTCCAGTTCGTCTGTGACCTGGCTGATCTTGTTCATGACCTCATCTATCTGCGTTCTCTCATGCGCCAGAGAGAAGTCCTGCAGCTCAATGGTTTGGGTCTCTGCGCCCCGAGCGCTGGCCGGCTGTATGGCGTTATTCAGAAGTGTAACCAGCATTTTACTGGCATCCTCCTGGAAATCCAGTCTCAGATTTGAAGACATGTCTGTCATTCTTGCCTGCATGTCAAGGACCATCTGGGACAGTCGCTGCACCTCCTCCTCCAGGTGTTGTGCACTTTGAGATCCTCCGTGACCCCACTTTGGCCTGTGACCTCCAAACTGCCCTTCTCCTCCCCATGGATGGTTTGTCCGGCTGTCTGTCCGCTCCTCTGGACCTACAGCAAAGAATACCAGAGAGACAGGAATATAAATGTCTTTTTGAATGACATTGTTTAATTAAACATATTTTTGTGCAAGATTTCAACAGTTATAATCATCTCTTTCACCTTGTTGGACTGGAATATGCCCAGAAGCAGGAAAAGGTGCTTGGGGCAAACGCTCCACTTGGAGTAGTTTAATGTCTTTCACCTCCCTGCAGTCGTGGCCCTGGTACCCCGGGCAGCACCTCCACTCCAGCTCCGTCACAGTCTTGTAGGCAATCTTGTACATTGGCCTAAAGTGTGTGCGGTATCTGGAAACATGTAACACATGAATAAATTCAGATTTCTCTCATTCACAGCACAATGAAATGGTTTATAGTGGAATAATATAATACAAATGTTAATTCTGTTCATTAGATGTTTGATAAAAGATGATCAGGATTGCAATCAACTCATATTTTCAAGCAAATATTAAATTTTAACCTTTCAATGCTCCCTCTCAGGAATACAATGTGAACTTTGACTCACAGCACAATAAAATCTGTTTGTTGACAGTCTAGATAAAAATCAGTCACATTTGCAATGAATTAATCATGCAGTTGGCAGGAAGCAGCTCCAGGTTTTCCACCGCTTCCATTCATGAGGACACAGTTGGTCCACAGGTCCCCTGCCACACGATGATTAACTACATGTCACAAGTGTGTTTGTTGCTCAACGAATACTGAAGTAAAACAAAGACAGTTAATGTCAGTCCATGTTTGCTGTTCATAAAAATTCAACACAGATGGCTGAATAATCATGGTGTCTATAATTCATGCTTTAAAGATTTTTCAAGTTTTATTTGTCTCTATTAAGAGCCATTCAGTACAAAAACACTGGAAAGAAAGGCAAATAACCGCCTTGTAATAATGCACATTCACTAATGGCATACACAATGATGTGTTGAGAGTTTTAACCCTAAAAATTGAGGTTTTTTTGGTGTAAGAGAAAAAAAAGGATCTTTCTGTTCAATGTATAGTATAGTAGACTATACTATTTCATAACAAAACTGTAAAGAACTTCTACTTGTTCTACTAGAACACAGAGGAATGTTTTATGTATTTGATAGTAGACTAAATCCTACATGGGACTCAAACCTTTCCCAGACCAACAAAGATTATATATCACAACTGTACCAATTCAAGCTGTTGATTCACATAGTTAAAAATACTGTAAAAAGCAAATAATATTCGTCCTCCACCCAGTTTCCTGGACTTCTGGGAACTTACATCACTTGTTGCGCACAGTTTGGCAGCTCCGGTGGACACGGTATAGCCTCCGGTTGCACGAAACTATCAGTGCCTCCCACGACGGCACAGCTCACGTTCTTGTGCACAACGTAGGCGCACCAGTTCCTGCAGAAAACCACAGGTTAGTCACTCCTGATGAGAAAAAAAATTGTGCGTGCGTATAGCCTACATATCATGGATGAATTTATTCAGAAACTATTCAATTTACGCACAGGAAATGAGAATACATGAGTTTACTCACTTATTTCTTTGTCGTGTTTCGGTGCCAGAATATGCGTTGCCCTGAAACATACTATACTGGAAGGGTGATCCACTGATGAGAGGAAAAGTTATTAAAAAAATAAGAAATGGCAATCCGCAGAGTACGCTCTCCATGGTTAAAATAATAATTAAAAAAAATCCTGCAGTGCTTTTTAAGATTGTAATAAGTGGTAAAGTTCTGTGGTCCAGTGATCAGTGAAGGCACCGCCGGTTGTTCTCTCTCTGTGGTGCGCAGACCTTAACAAGCTCCTTCCAGCGTCCTTGGATGTGACGTTTCGGGACCCCCTCCAATACTGACATATGCTTTCCCCCCCCCCCCCCCCCCCGCCCCCCGCCCCCCGCTTTCTCAGATCTTACACACTAAAGCCTTAATCCAGCTCATTTCCAGGCAGCATACAAAAACACAACTTCGTTGTCCTACATAATTTCCGGACGCCCACATATGGATAATGATTGTTTCGAAAAGGCACCATAATTATCCCGTGTGCGTAAAATGTGCGCGCCTGCCAGCTTCTGTGTGTTTAAAGTTTTTTTTTTTCATGTTTGTACTTTACTGAAGTCATCATGAAGTGGAAATAAGGACAGTCAAAGAGATAACTTGGCAAATATGTATTTTTTTGTACAGAAAGAATACATACATTGTTTGAGATATACCATGCTATTACAAACGTGTTAATACACAAGATAATTCTGTACATATAAAATGAATTACAACAACAAAATTAACTCTGAAGTAAAAAAAATTAAAATAAGAGACTTGTGCTTAAACAATCAGGCTCAATTAATCTATCTGGGGCTCTGCCTTGCTCTCTTTGTATGGATGCCAGATGGTTCACCAGTATTCTCAGGACCCCTTTTCACTGGTCTCAATGACATTGACACTGCAAGGAGAATACAGACCAATAAGAAATCAACAATACTAAAAAATAAAAATAAAAAACTCAGAAATGTATTCTTTGCCCTTAGTCCTGGGTCAACAAACATACCAAGTTGTCTCTCAATCTCCTCTAGCTGCTTCTGTTTCTCCTCCATTTCTTGTTGATTTTTCAGCGTATTAGGAGCTTTCAGCTTTTCCATGTGATTCTCACGATCATTTCGTGCATCCTCCTTCTTCTTCAGAGCGGACTTGTAATTGTTGAGCAGGACTGATAAACAACCCAAAAAAAAAAAGAAAGAAATTAACGCACAAACTCACTCAATGGGACCACAAAAATGAACTTTAAAATATGACTCTGAGAGATGTCACCTATTTGTTCATTCAGGGTCTGGTAATCCTGTGGGAGAGGAGCCGCAAACACTTTTAATGTTTGAATTGGCGGGGCTTTGTTCTGTGCGCCTCCGAACTTGCCCTTGCTGCTTATCCTGTTCCCCTGTCTGGTCAGGATGGTGGGACACCATATCTTCTTCTGTGTCACCTGTAAGCAACAGCACATTTAGAGTAGAAACAACAGCAGGCCGGTTGATTTACCGCACGGCTCCAGCAGTGAGCGTCACTCACCGTCTTTCTGTAGTCGTTTGCAGAGTCCAGGTCATCAATCAGGATAGTATCTCCCAGGATATTTCTAAACACTGCAAAGGAAGCGTAAACAGGAAACTTTAAGACTGTTGTAATAAATCGAACTATTTACTAATTACCATTGTAGCCATTGATATATTTTATAAATTCATGTTTCACGGTAAAAGAGATGGACAAAGGAAGACAATGTAAATTTGATACTTGAAACCGTTGTATTTTTTTTTTTATTGTCAACCAACAATGAATTGATCTACTTACAAGTATTGTGTGTATCCAGAGCTTGATATATTGTATTCCTCTGTGCCGTAAAGCTCCAAAAACTATTAAAAACACGTCAGTGAGCCACACTGTTACACCTGAAGTGTTTTTATGGGCACGTTAGTTTAGAAACAGCTGTGTTCCCATGCATGCGCAGTGATCTCCTGTTTTACACGTACTCTCTTCTGAGCCGTTTTTAAACAAACTAACTCTTCGTGGTGAAGGAACATGTCACCCAGTGCAGCGGTGCGGCTCACTGACATAGTTTTTGATCAACAACGGAGGTCTAAAGGCACAGAGGAATAAGTACTTGTAAGTTAGGATACACTCATTGTCGGTTTGGTTCTGCACATGAGATTTGTTGACAATAAGAAAAATATAGAAAATCACCAGCCTTATCCTTTAATATGGTGAAAGAGGTCTAATTTCTGCTCCAGTGGCAGGGCCCCCGGAGAGGAAACCCTCAACCACTGTGAGGTTAGATCCCAGGTGGAACCATTTACCCAAAACCCGACAGGAGCGGCGGGGGCATGAAGGAAAGACCCCAACAACAGTAAACACAAAGAGCTGGGAAGCCTCCGGAAAAACCACACAAGTCTTGGACTTCTACAATAAATCTGCAATAAATCATCAAGTAGACAATGTTATGCTGAGAACAGGAAAACCACTGAAGGAAGCTCACCGATGTCACAGCTTTCCTTGTCGTGGGGGTAAATCAGGAGCTCTCTGGCGTACACTGGGTTCCCAGGGGGATTAAAGACCATGTGGCCATTTCTTATGTGTGGCAGCGGCCTGCAAGCAATTCAAATCTTAGCATTATCAACGTATCAATTAAAAAAATCCTCACTGACACAGAAGACGTAGTTACCTGTTGCCCGGTTGCACATACACACTGTCGAGTGCCATGACCTGCTGCCTGCCCTGCGTATCGTCATAGATCCTCCGTGCTGCTGCCGTCGTTCTGGTAATGACACAATCCATGTCACTGCTGATATGCCAGGAAATAACCCGAGCAGCATCGTCATCCTCCACAAAGGCCAGGTGGCCAACCTGCGTTCAAAAAGTCAAACACACGGCAGTCTCCTCTTAAACTGTTTAAATTGCAATTTGCAAGGATACTTTTGTTTCTTCAGTCCTTTCCCCATTTAAATCTATCACACACACACATTAGCCCAAAACATTGATGGGACACATCATTACACACTGGAGTTTAAAGGCACTAAACCACCAGAAAAGTCTTTCTTTCTTATGACGTTACCATTCCTAATACATCCTGCTGGCCCCTGAACTGATCGCGAATGGTGCAGACTCTTCTGGACGTACTCAGAATCCTTTTGGTTTCAGCATTCTTCTCTGTTAGGAGTTTGTCAATACTTGGGATCTACAAAGAATTATAAATATGAAAATGTCATCTCCCAATAAATATATATAGATTAGATTGTAATTTCTATTTATAGCAGCGGATATATTTAATAACTTACAGATGCAGGTTGTGCTATGTTCATGTTCCTCTTGATCAGCTCCTTTCTAAGGTCAGCCTCTTTTTCACTTGCATCCAGGTGTTGAGCTGATAGAGAGGAATAAGTTCCAATCAGAGATCATTTCAATACTCAATACTTTTTTTTTTTTTTTTTTTATATCAGCAAAAATGTGTCAAGCAGACATCGAATGTCTGGTCAAATCTGTAGTCTTGTTTTTAGTCTTTTTTAAACTTCCTAATTTAGAATCAAACATTTGCCAGTTTAAGATTATTTTATGCAGGTGAAGTTCTTGTATGGCTGCTTCTGTAGAGACATTAAACATTTAAGAACTTTAGCTTCTTCTGTTAAAAGAAAAATGCATAAAATATTAGCTTTTTTTCTTTTTTTTAAAAAGGAGATGAAATCCTACAGGTCAGCACGGTGAGGAGTTCAGTAAATGTAGTGAAGAACTTTTTAAGGGCAGCACATTCTTCGTTGAGCCTATGTTTCTTCTTGGACAGCTCAGATATTGTCTGCTGGTTTGCTACGTCTAAAAAAAAGGAAGAGAATAAATAATAAACAGTTACCAAACAGAAGTTTAAAGGGTTGCGTCACACAAATCTCTAGTCACATCTACCGTATCTGAGCAAACAGTTACGGTTTTAGTTGCTCAGGTTGTGAGATATACATGTCTGAAATTTCTGCCACCAACCCGAATACAGTGGAGGTGAACTGTATGATCACATGTGAAATACAGACACATTCATGCACTAATTTTAGCAGCTGTGTGAATGAAAAAATATTATACCGTTGTAAAAATGGAAGGGGAGCTCAAAAGAAGTCAGGGGCGTTTGAACCATTGAGACTTCAGGTTTAAAGAGCAGGATGTATGAACTGCCATTCTCGCCGGGGCTGTTCTCCATGATGGCCAGCCTCTGTGGACAATAAATATACAATCATCATGTGTACGGTGCCTAAACAGAGTGTGTGATGTGTCGTAGATGTAATGGTTTCTCACAGGGATGTGGATCTTTCCTTGCATCAAGCTAAATCGAAACCTATTGGTTTTGCCTTCAAACAGAGGGAGACTTTTGTTGCTGTTGTCATCAGAGTTCTTTATAGAAATCACCACCCTCCCGTCCAGGTTCTGCCCCGCTGGGTTACCATATGAATCCTGGAATCAATCAAGGCAACTCAGTCAGTCAGGCTATAGATCAGCCGGTAAACAGCCACACTTCAAATTTAAAATGAACTTTTTGCTGTTTTTGCTCTTTCTCATTTAAGTAAACATTCATGATGAAAGACTGACAAGCTCCCGGTCAGCTCACCGTTATCCTCAGAGTCATATTCTCCACCAAGGTACGGTTGGCAATGTCCTTGGTGTAGGAAACGGCTGGGGTTGGAGGCTGAGAGTCAGGCCCCAGTTTGACAGGTTGATTGGCCACCACGTTTATAGTGATCTAGGCGACAGGAAACAGAACTGCGGTTGGTTATTTCTCTCGGTGAGTCAGGATTATGACCCACAGCTCTGCAACAACTCAATGAAAAATTACTTTCTACTAAAACAGAAATGAAGGACAACAACGTGGAGACCATCTGCATATTATTTTTTAAATTTTTATCCATGCTAGCAGCATGGCAATGTCGGTTGGTCCACCACTTTGGTCCAGACTGAAACATCTATTGGATTAGTTTTGAAAGTGGGTGTCTGGAGGTCAAGTAACTCGCTGTGATGTTTCTAGATTTTAGGGGCAACCAACCTGATCACTGAACAGGACTTTTGCATTGTCTATACGCAGAGAAAACTGGATGACGTGCTTCCCAACTTGTTCTGGGATCTCTTTATCTCTGCAAAGTAACACATAAAAACAATATTAACAATTTTTTTAAATCATGCAGCGACGCAGACAGAACAGAAACAAATAGTTGTTTTTTTTTTTTACCTGAAGTGAAAACGGTCATTCTTCTCATCCATCCTGGGTTTACTACATTTCAGTTCAGTGGCCTAGACAAGAGAAAAGTAGAAAATTAACATTAACTACACAAAAAAAAAAAAAAAAACCAAAAAAACACATGAAATTCTCTCTATTAGCTAGAAACTCACCGTTTGTGGAGGCGTATTTCCTGATGGCGTTCCCTTCCACAGAAACATGGACGCGGCAGCAGGGTTAAAAGTCGTAATCGGGCTGCCTTCATCAGACACCACAGTCACAGAGAACACTGCACAGGCAGAAAGACATAATAGATAACCTCCGTTTGCCGAGACACAGAGACAAAACTGGTCGCATACAGTGAAAGAAGAGCCCCACAAATGGAGAAGAAACAGAGATACAAACCAGGTAAGATGTCCCCAGCAGGAAACTTGGCCTTGGTGTCATACTCCACTGACAGGCTGACAGGTTTGTTGGGATTAGGGATGACAGTGAGAGTCACTGAGGGGCCACTGATGGGTTTATTGTTGAAGGAACCTTTAAAATCCAGCTGATAGTACCCCCTAGTGGAACAACAGAGTATCAACATCCCCACTGATAAATGGTGGGCCACTGGCTGAGCCCTAAATCATGGATCAACTCACTCATTTGGGATACAGCTATTCCTGTATTTGCGATATTATGAAATATATTATTTAAAAAAAAAAAAAAGGTGATACTCACTTTGGTCCACTCACACTTTTAACAGTAAAAGCAGCTTTTCCCTCTGCGTTCACAGGCTGTGAAGTAACAGATGTCATCACCTAAAACAACAAGATTTCATTACATTTCTCCAACAACAAGAGTTTCTGACCATTTCAGACTTTAAAAAAAAAAAGCATAAATGGACGGGGTCTGTTTCTAGTCCTTCTAGTCCAGGCTAACCTTCAGTGACGGGGGCGAAGACCTTAACTCTACCACAACCCTCTGGTCTGAGGAGGGGTTTCCCCACTCGTCACACAGCTGGACGAGGAACGCTGTGGGGATGCCTTGGTCATTTAACACCTGCAAAGGCTTATACATAAAAACAAAAACATGAGCTTTAACAGTTAGTCTGGCCTTGTGAACAGTAAAAATGTAACAATTAAAGCATCTTAAGTCTGCGTTTATGTAATTATTTTGATAGTGTGTAGTAGAGAGGAGAAGAGAGGTGAGGGGAGAGAGAGGAGGAATCATCTGCAACAAAGGTCCACAGTCAGATTCAATCCACGGAGGTTGTGATTACACGGTAAAAACTCTTTCTTACCTGCTCTGGTCCACTGACGAGTTTAAGCTGTGCAGGAAGTCCGGCAGTGACTTCAACGATGACGCGCTCCACATAACTCCTGTAGGTGAAGCACATCTCTCTGGAGCCAGGGGTCCCAGACTGGAAGCGCATCCCCGTCACTACGACAGAACTGCTGCTCTCCTGATTTCAACGCACAGAGTAAGGATGTTCTATCAACTACCAGTGTGTTTACATACACTCAAGATAAGAAAGAATTAGAAAAAGAAACCAGATTACACAGGTAATCAGACTGTAGTAACCTGGTTACTGTAAATCTATATATACATACAGCAGTTCCCTGACAGCTGACCTGATTTTGCGTTATTAGCGTTTCTTATTTTAACTGTATTATTAATAGAAGACACTGCTTCCTGACTTTTTCGGAGGGGGTTGTGTGTGTTGTAGCAGGCTTGACGGCACAGTGAGAGGACAGGCAGACAGACAAAGCACAGCTTGTGTGTCTGAATGACACAAATGTTCAGTGGTGGAAACAGACTTATTTAGATTTTATAGATTTTTGTGTCAGTTTCAGTTTTGCCAGACTTTGGATGGAATCATTTAAATACGAGGATGCATATAAACTCCTTTCATCCTGTTGCTCAGCCAGCACAGCAAGACCTTCTTTTTTCTGAAGTTCTCATGCACATTGTGACTGGAATTAACCGTATACATAGGCAAGAAATCAGCTTTCTCCTGGAGAAATCTACCTGTGGAAATCAGGTTTCTCTTAATCCCCTAAGCCGACTGTATGATGTGACTCAAAGGAAAATTTTACTGAAAAATCTTTTTCAGTTCACCACAAACAGAAATCTCAGTTACAGCTTCTAAGCAAATACATAACATGTTCATCAAATTTCTCTAAATTGCTTGATCAGCAGAATCATAATAAATGCTGCAACAGTAAAGAGGAAAACACTAAATGCTAAAGAGTGCGCTCATCACTCTCAACTGCTGGCATCCTACAACAAAACACCTGCAGAGCCGGTAAATTTATGAAGGGATGAAAATTTCCAGGCAATGAATCAAAGCGCTTCCAGTCCTTAACACCACAGTGACCTCTGACCACAAAAACAAAGACACCCTTGTCCAGGAATGCTTCTGATGCCGCCCCAGCAGAGAAGAAATGTTAACTTTCTATTCAAAAGGAAGTGCTTTTAAATCCCAGTAAGTGTTCCTTATCAGTGTATCAATGTCATGTGATGTCATGAAGGTGGAAAAAGGAGAGATGAAGGTGAGGTGTCATATACAGTAATATGCAGGAGAAAGCAGAACTAATAAGTCTCATGACACACATTGTTATATAGGAAAATATATGAGATAGTGATTAAATATTGAACATTTGGACCCATAACTGGCTACTAAACATTCTGAATACTATTCATGAGCTATTAAGTAGACATAATTGTCTTTTTTTAAGCTAAATGTGACTGAAGGGCTGAATTTAACTGAAATTCTTTCAATCTCTAAATTTCAAGACAGGTTTCCATTTAAGTTTGTGTATCTTCGTTCTCACCTGCCATGTGAAGGCGAGGGCCGATTTGTCCAGACCTTCAGCTTCCACGGTGATGTGGTTCACGCAGGTGGGGGTTAGCGTCTTCGTTACATTATCATACTGGTCCACAAGCTCCAAGTCTGTATAATGGAAACATTGTGTGTAATCTTTTACGTGCAGCCATATCTTCAAGAGTGAGATTTTTGGGAGATTAGGTTCACACTCACTGATGTTTCCGGGAAGGGTTTCCCCCAGCTTCACCGTGCTTTGGGGCAGTGTTGCTTTTAGCCGTGTTGCTTCATCTGGGCGAGGCCTACAGGCAAAACAAGGATATACAAAGAAAAAATCTGGTATTTTGGAAAATGTTGATTGACACCACTCTCATTTCTGTATAGTAAATCCAAATCTACATCCTGCAGCGGATTGGCTTAGTCTAGTTTAGCATAAAGATTGGAAACAGGGTGAAACCGCAAGCATGGCTGCGTTCCTACCAGCATCATTAACACGTTGTATCTCGTTCATTTAATTTGCACAAACACCACAGTAAAAATGTTAGGTTGTGGGTTAATTATGTAACTCTGCAATAAAAGGAATAGGCGTATTTTCCAAAGTGTTGAGCTTTGAGCTTTGAGCTGGTTAGGTGACTTACGTTATAGTAAAGGAGACAGACACACTCTGGTCTTTGTAGGACACCTGGTAGAAGCGCTGTTCATGCACCTGAGTAGGCACCTGTACATCAGGCAGCTTCCCCAGGACCAGATCTTCAAGATTTACATCTCCTGTCCAGTTAACCTTAAACACAGTTAAAGGGGACAATGAAAATAGTGCTCAAATACAATAACACCTCAACAAACAAACATCTACATAATAGTGAGGATACAGTAAACGTGGAAAGACAATGCATGATATATGACAGACACACCTTGATCGTGTTGGCTATTTCAGCAGTGAGAGGTACCTCTCTGCCAGCCTCATCATACAGCTTATAGAACAGATTCTCCAGCAAGCCCCCGGCCAGCCATTCGATCTTTTCGTTGTTCCTCAGGACCAGATTCTCGTCGTCCTGGCTGCAGAGCTCCATCCGGGATACTCTTGTGCTGGGCAGCACATTCAGCTCTCTCACGACCGGCGATATGTTCTTCCAAGTCTTGCGGGAAAATTCAGAAAAGATGAAGCCATTGCGACCATCGTAGGGAGAAACTTAAAAGCAGTTGGTCATTCTTTACTTACTGGCATGTCAAATTGAACTTTGAGTTGTTGTGGTTCTCCCTTGATTATTTTCAGGTTTATGGGCTTTGTTACAACCTGTCCAGCTCCAGTGCTGCTGCAGTCAGTCACCACTGGTGGAAGCGACTGCACCTGGATAAATCAACCAGTACAGACAATAAAGACAATAAAAAAAAAAGAGAGGAGTCTGGAGGTTTGTGCATAAATGACATCAGTTCCTAACATTTTTCACCTCATTAAAGCCAAATGTGTCTTACAAAAACAAGGCGCAGCAAAGTGTCTTCTGTTACGGATTATTACTTTCAGTTGTGAGATTTAAACTTCAATGGCAGCAATTCTGACCACATGTGTGTTTTGTCTCTGGAGGTGAAAGGCCCTCTTGTTTGCCCTTTCTGCTACTAAGATGATGCCTAACAAGGCAATGCCTGTCACTGAGATTTTTAATGGTTCCCGCTGGGAAATTTTCTTGCTGGTAAACATACAGGATAATCTGTGGCTACCACTAATACTCTCAGGAGACACACGCTCTTGCTCAACTAGACGGCTTGAAATACTGCTGTAAAAACACATTTTCCTGTGTCAAGCATGTCTGCTCAGGCAGAATTCAGGCTTCTTGTGAGAAAGTGGACAGATGTGTTAGTGAGTCCTACCTGGCAGCGAACAATCTGTTTGGGGCAAGCAGTGATGTTTCCAGCCTCATCGTGAATTTCAACATTGAAACTGACAGGGTTTCCGTTCTCCACTGTGATTAGGTTGTCTTTCGGCGTTACGTGGATGTATTGTGGTTTACCTGAAAAACATTATCATGCAGTTGAGAAAATAGATGCTAAAGAAGCGCTTTGGGGGGGGGGGGGTCTTCTTCATCTGGCTGCTTCACTCTGTGCTCCTCAGACAATGGACTCCTTGTCATGCCTCACACCAGGCTGCGCTCTGTGGGGGACCGAGCCTTCAGTGCTGCAACAACTCCTGGCTACTCCTACTCCTACTGGAACACCCCCCCCCCCCCCCGATCCGCAATGCCGAGTCCATATTTTTAATTCTAGACGTGAGAACAGTATGTTGAGAGCTGTATGTAAAGTGTCCTTGGGTTACAAGAAAGGTGCTTAAAACTGAATGTATTATTATCATTATTATTATTATTAAGTATCTCTGACATGCCATGGCCTTTCCTTGAACTCCCAGTAAAAGCCCCCCCCCCACATGACATCAATCATGTTGATCCTCCGCATGGTACTATGTGCGGTTTTCCCCTTGCTGCAGCATAATAAACACGACTCTCCTGCCAAAGAAGAGATCTGTCTCAGACACTAATTGATGTTTCTACAACAGCTACTGAGTCACTATGTGACTGACAATTCACTGGAGGCTCCTTCCTCTGCCCTTACATCCACACAAAAGGCTGTTTGTTTTCAAAACCGACCCCAGCCACAACAATCAGTGAGGAATACGTTGTGTTTTAACCAAAATAGCATCAATGACCAAAATTCAGAAAAAGTCAGATAATTGAGAAAAATGGTTCACTCACACAGGTTAATGAATAAACGTTTCATATCTCACTTATTGCTCTGAATAAATAAAAGTCTTACCGGGCAGGAGGCTGATCTTTAAAGTCTGTGAGTCTTTTTTCAGGCCAGGTAAGGTCACCTTCAGGTCATATGTCTGCAAAATAAAATATAGGACAGAAAAAAGAAAAAAAATCCATAACATGTTCTAACAAGTGATATTTCTTTTTTGCTAATTCACATATACAGTTGTGATTTTAGTGAAATTTAGGTTCTCGTGCAAAACCAAGCTGGAAAATAATTTGTGTAAACACACTATTAATACCATTATTACACATTTTCCATCATTCTTTCTAGTAAACAGGCAAACTTATGGGAGAGAGAGAGAGAGCGTATGTTCTCTGACCTTGGATTGTTGGTAATTCTGAACTTTTCCTCTTGCTTTGACATTTCTGACAGTGAATGTGGTGCCACTGCAGTCTGTTGCCTCGTAACTCAGATTCAGGCCACTAAACAACAATAATAATAATAATAATAAAAGATGACAATGATAATAATGATAATGGAGCCAGAGCCGTTACACAATACTGCTGTTGTTGGATAAACATCAAAAACACATGAAAAGAAGCTCGTCTTCCTAAAGAGTTTTCTTCCTAACACAAGTAACGTTTTTACCCACCAGCAGATGTTTTTTGCTGATAGAGTTAATACGTAAATATTGCAACACAAGTAAGCGCAGAAGTGACCCACCTGCATTTGAGTTCAGGTTTGAGATCGGGAGGAGGCACTGTTGAGTGGTTATAACCATCTTTTATCTGCAGAGGAATGTCGAACGGCACTCCCACAAGAAGAGTGGTGCTCATTGCACCCACAGTGAAACTCTCAGCATTACCCTCTGAAACAAAAGTAGAGTGTTTGATTAATGCAAGAAAAAGGGTTCATGAAAGAGTGAGATACTTTATTGCTGTGGTTCTTCTTACCTTTAATGGTGAAATTGAGTTTGTAGCTTGGGAGCTTTGTAGCTCTGTAGCTTTGTAGCTTGGGTTTGTAGGAGTCTCCAGAGACTGTAGTCTTACTCTCATTTACTATAGTGTTCAGAAACAGGGTATACCTCCCCAGGCTGGTCAGATTCTCTGCCAAGGATGACATATTTTCAAAATTGACAAATGATCTTTCAGTGGACCAAAAATCAGATCATCCAAACAAATAACAGATAAAGAAACAGATATGTACCAATTTTTTTGAACCAGAAGCCCCACTTTGCTGAATGTTGTGGATTGTCACATGTGAATGTCACTTCATCTCCTTTAGGACCTGCGTACGAAGAGCAAATACAGTTTATTACAACATACAGAAGACAAAGACACTATTACAAACTGTACACCAAGGAGCTGACTAAAAGGCAATAAGAAGCTGAAGAGAACAATTAAATATGTAACAAATTGTGTTGGCAGTACAATGTTATCATCATCATCCTCTGTTCTCTTGAAACTACACTGTATTTCCTACATTTAATTTCAAGAACAGAAAGAATTATGGTGAATTTCCATGTTGGTAAAAGTAAATGATTTTCTAGTTAGTTGACTGGTGACATTTATCTTTAAAAAAAGTAAAATAACACAGCGTCTCACGTTTATAAATCAAACCTTATGATTTCAAGCTAAATAAAGAAGTTTATGAAGGTTATTTTGTGACAGATGATCTTACCTTGCCGGATTACTTTGAGCTCGACACTCAGTTTTCTCACTATTCCCTGGCCCACTGATGGCATCCTGGATATCGACTCGCCCTTCTTGTTTAGGACTTCAACTTTGATCGGCCCTGAAATGACATGAAGGTGAAAACACAAAACAAGCGGTAAAAACATTTAGACATTCTTCATCATCATCGCATTTCAATACACACCGATTACTGGAATGTGTGAACTCGTGTGGTGTGAAAACGATGCAAAATTTTACCTAATGGAGTCCCAGCTGGACGCACAGCATTCTGTGGCCAAGGCAAACGTTCAGGCCAGTCCAATTTCAGCTTGTCTGGAAGCCTGAAACAAAGAAAATAGAATTTGCTTGACCTGATAAAGTCTCATAGGGCTTAAAGGGGACGTATCATGCACATTTGCAGATTTATCTTTATATTCTGGGGCTCCACTGGAATATCTTTGCATGATTAACAGTTTTTAAAAAAAGTCTTTATTTATCTTATACTGGCCCCTTATGCAGCCCCTCAGTTCAGCCTCCGTCTGAAACAGGCTGTTTTAGCTCCCGTCTCTTTAAGGCCCCCCCTTCCTGATGAGCCCACTCAAATGGAAATGGATTTTACATACGTTAACCTCAAGTTTTGGACCTTTGACCATGTTTAACATAGACATCCAACATTATAACAGCATAAAAATGACAAATCAAAAAAGCATGATATGTCCCCTTTAAACACGGCGTAGTCAGGACAAAGACATGAGGTAGAGGAAAATAACCTTTTACATTGTCTTGTACATCAGAGTCAGATTAGGTGCTACTGGTCACATACATTTGTTATTAGCTTCAGACCATTCCTGATAATAACTGCTCACTCACTTGGCGAGGTCATTCTCGATGTTTTTCTCGATGGCCTCATTGGTGGCGTTCCTGTCAATCTTGGATATGGGTATGATCTTGGTTGTGCTGTAAAGTGCTTTGGGTTCCTAGGAAACATTTGTTTATCAATCTCATGCTCCATTCATGTAAATTCAAAGACAACTGTTAAAAAAAGTCTGCAATAGTCTTCCCTATGTCAGTGTGTCATTTCTGCAATCTGACAGCCTTCAACTTGTTATATAGTACTGTTAAAATTTTCTTGTATTAGACTTCATTTCAATTTAATTTATTTTTGCTATTATTAATCTACATTGACACACAAAATGCTGTTAATGAAGTGAAGTGTTTTAATAAATTAAATTATAATTTTCACATATATTAAAAACTAACAAATGTAACATCTTATTTATATAGTTTTTATAGAAGCACTATGAGCAGTGACTACAGCTTCCAGTCTTCATGGAAAAGCCTCTACTCTGATCTGTACATCTGGACCCCCTTTATTTTATTTTACTCTAATGTTGTGTGCTGGACGGTGCTGTTGTGACATTTAAATGCAGCTTCCCGATGCCACAATGAAGTAAAAGGTTTCTGGGTAATAAAAGTCCTAATTGAAACAGTTACGTTCAGTTTTAGGTTTTTATTCTGAAGATGATTGTTTTGCAGTTTTGCCTTTATTGAACTAAATTTGGCATTAACTACAGACACTGACAGGGGAGGGATGACAAGCAACACAGACTCACACTTTCATCACTTTTTCAAATACAAACTCCATAAATACTTCCTTACCAGATCCACTTCAACCAGTCCTCCTGTGGCAAAGACATCTTTGTCATGACTTCCATACAGCAAAAACTGAATCACCCTTCCATATATGATGGGCAGCGTTTTCTGAGACTTCACCTGTATGAGCAAGTGCAGAGTATGTAGGTATATGTAGGTCAATATACAGTACCAGTCACTCCTCCCCATTCACTTGAATGAGAAAGTGTGTCCAAGCTTTTGACTGGTACTGTAGTTCAGACTGTACACTCAAACAAAACACAACAAATACATGCTTACAAGTTCATCGGTTTTGTATTTTTTGCCGTCCCATACGATGGAGGAGAAAGTCGCCCAGGGATGCTGCATTTTCTTAGTGGGCACATCTTCTCGTGTTATGGTGCCCTTATAGTGCACAAACTTGACTTGCTTGTCGAACTTCTCGTGACAGTTTTGTAGCCACTTGGTAAACTCCGCCTGAATGTTAACTCTTTCTTTCTGTGGACAGCGGAAGAAACAAGTTCAGCAACACTTTGACCACTAGGAGGCAGAAAGCCTACAAAACTGGCATCTGACTGACTATTACCAGCTTATCAAATGTCATGGCTAATTTCAGATAAGTCAAGTATCCACTGGCCTTTTAGCTCTATTTCAGCCTCTACAACTCCTGAGAAAAAATATCCGGCAGGGTTTTCACCTTGCTCAACCAAGCAGTCTATGAGCGAGCCGCAGAGTTGTGTGTTAAATCTCTGTAGGTTCCACATGACCCCTTTCACTTTACGCCAATTAATTTGATTAAATGTAAATACTGAAAATATCACTTAATGCAGTTTTTATTAATTCACAATCTTTCAACATATGTTGCTGAATTTTTTTCACTCAACTTGTTTAAGCACCTTGTTTGGGGACAGATGCAGTGGCAGACCTGCTGTCTTTGACTGATCTTTTCTCCCTGTCACACTCTTGCTCACTATGGAAAATTGACATATAAAGAACATCACTGACAGGCTCACTTACAGTATGGACTCTATACTCTACCACGAAAACTTGCTGAACATTTTCTGTATCCTGGTTTTTGCTATAGTTAGGCACCTTGAACAGGGGGGGAGTGCCTTGCAGAACTGTTCTTTCCCTGTGAACGCTTCCAATAATAAATATCAACAACAGCAGTAAAAGAATCATCATGAAACTTTTAACGCATTATCAGTCTTAAATTGATTCAAATATACTGTATATCCACATCTATGAGGGGCATCATTTGGTGTAGTAATCAGAGAGCTTAGGAAGAAAAAGTGTATGACCACCTGTCCATTCCCAACAAGTGTGAAGATGGTGTCCTTGTTCCTCAGTTTCAGCTCCAGCTCCACGAAGGTGAGCTTGTTCGTGCTGACCGTAAATATGTCATTAGTGAAAAGCACCCCTGAAAACCGACCGTAGCACTCCAGAGGCAGCTTTGGTTTCACTTTGGGCCGAGTGCACCAGTCAAACCTGTAACAAATGGTTAGAAAAATCGTCAACAAATAAACCAAGAAACTGCAAATAGTGGTTTTATGGAGATTTAGGTGCCAACTATTCTTTGGCCCAGCCGGTGCCTTCCTGCGGTCTCAACCTTACAGTTAACCGCCTGCTGGTTCTAGCTTCATGTTTACCACAGAGACATGTGGCAAGACGAGAGCTATTAATCTTTTCATCTACAGTAACTCCTGTCAAGCAAGCTAATAAGCATATTTTTAAAAGTAGCCAAAACCTTCAAAGTTTTACAACAAAGAAATTAAGTTACCTCTATCGTTTAAAGTTTAATTAGTACAAGAGATGTAAGAAGTATTACTCTGAAACTGTGGTGTAAGGTATAAGTCGTCCATTCCAGAAACATTCAAATATGGGCCTCTTCCCTCTTGCTAGATGCAGGTCTTCAGACTCGTTATCGCCCTCCTCGTCCTCAACAGGCGCTGATAAAGAAAGAACCATAATAAAATCCACAGTTGTAATCCAAAGAATATGTGTATATTTCAATAAGTTATAATACCCTGCATAGTGTGTGGCTCTTCAGGGTAAGTCTCCTTGTCATAGAGGAAGGGATGATACCGAAGGACTCCCTCCACTAAGCCTCTGCCGGCGTCGGTGGAGGCCTTAAACTCAAACGTGTCTGCAGTAGCGTTTATGTACAGAGTCTGCATGTCGTCCTCAACTTCGCTGAGATTCATCACACGAGGACATCTGGGAGGCTTCTCCCGCAGAGTGACCTGATTAGAGAGATTACAATCAGCTGTCAAACGCTTGTATTATAAACTGCATTAAACCATGAGCAACATGCAGAGAAGTAGAACTGTGATCACCAATTAAACCCTTTAAGACCAGCAGTCTCACCTGAATGTCAATTTTAGGGTGATCCGAGTTTGTAGAGCCATTTCTCATGTCATTTCCATTCAGTCCATGAATGTAATAGTGATATGTGTGACTGAAATATGGACAAAACAAGGTACTTTAATTTGGGACCTGTTGAGAGTTTGGATTACATGCGCGATGGTGCGGGGGAATGAACTCACGCAAGCTGTCGGGTCCACACGTCAAAATCCTGTTTCAGAAAAGTGATATGGTCAGGCAGGAGTCCTGTGATGACCACGGCTGTGAAGCTTTCCTTCCCAGATTCCTCAGCAATGAGGGAATGGAGGAAGCGCTCATCATCTTTATTCACGTGTGAAGAGTCACCGGGCTGGCAGAAGCACAATAAACCATCGCACAGAGGAGAGACAGCAGAGATGTTAAAATCAGGAAACCCCCAAATTACAAATTACAAATTACGAAGTTACAAAAGGTGCATTTACTTAAGCTTAACAGTCTTTTAAAATAAAGCATTTACCTTTCTGTTTTTGATATTCGTGCTGTAAATCTCCTCTTTATTCCTCTCTTTTTCCTCAAAGTCCTCTCTTGACAGAACCAGCTCATGAACATCTGGGCAGCCTACTGGCTTGCTGATCATCTAAATAAAAAAAACACATATTTGGTTATATTTAGGGCTATAGCTAACGATAATTTTCATTATCAACTAATCATTTTGTAGATAAATTTTCAACAACAACAAAAAAAAAAAACAGAACTGAGGGAAACTGCTGAAGAGTCTGTTCGGGTTCGTCACTATGAGCGACACCTTTTACTACCGCGCAAGTGGTCACGTGATTCATAGTTTACATTAAAATACTGATAATAAACACTATTTTCTCTGAAGACTTACCCTGGTTGAGTCTCCGATGTAGAAAATAGCCTGTTTTCCTCCAACTCCAAAGTAGGATATATCGCTGTTGAGACTACGAGGGACAGGATCAGGCTGATGATACTCCTCTTCCTTCCTGTAGTGAAGAAAAACAAAACAAAACAGACAGACAACACTGCTAATCACATTTTGGGCATTTTAAACTAAAATATCAATGTAAAGCACACCAACCTGTCAAATTTAGAGAGTCTGTACACTGCCCAGTTTTTGAGCTGCTTGGAGGTCATCCCGCACCCATTATCTAAGACAATTATTGCAGGTTTTCCAAGAGTTTTATCGAACAGCTGGGCAATAAAAGAGAGAGAAATATCATTAAGTTACAATTACAGACACTAAAACTAATTCACAGACCATTTGAACTCTCACTGATGACATGATATTAATGATAAATCAATATGCAAAAGTGCAAAAAGATTTGGTTAATAATTGATATGCAACTGCAGGACCAACCATTCGGATCTCTATTGTCCTGACACCCGTGTTTTTAGCTGTGGCTGAAAGAGCATTGTCAATCAACTCAGCGAGCGCATAGGCTGGAAAAAACAAAAACATTTGGAAGTTAATGATTTAAAGTGATTACAACGTAACATGTACTGTTTTGACTAGTCAGTGACTCATGTTCAAATCATGTAAGCACTTACGTAATGGTTTCTGGCCCTTGCTAGCGTAGTATTCATACAAGCCACTCCTAATCAACGTATTATAATGAGGCTGAAACATGATGCGCTCCTCCATTGCCGCTGGCAGAGCTTGGTCCTCCTGTTGCAACAAGTAGAGGGTGCTGCCATCCTGAAGCTTCCCTGCAATAAAAAAAAAGATGTCTCATCTCTCGTCTACGCGGGCATAAACAAGATCCAACAGTCAAGGATCAACATTTAAAACAGACGCAACCACAGCAAATCCAAATCAGAAAAATACTTTGTTTGATTCTTTTTCTCATCTATAATTCATGGCAGCACTTTTGCACCAACAAGGATGGCGTCGCTCACCAAATTTGTCAAAATCCAGGACTGTCCTATCTGTTGTGGCCAACACAAATGTTTCATGTGAACGGATGGCAAATATCTGTAAGACAAAAACAACCAGAGTGAGTGTTCAGTCCTTCACCAGTGAGTTATATGATCAAATTTTAACGATAAGATAACGCACAAGCTGCAGCAAAAGAGCACAACAGACTCTCTTTCCTGACTTTTTTTCCAGACAAAACAACTAATCAATTAAGTGAGAAAATAATCGGCAGGTTTATTGATAAATGACGTAACCATTACAGGTATCATTCTATTTTCCTGCATCACACCATGCAAAGATTCCTGTTAATCAGAACTGAAGTCGTGACAGTTTAGAGATGTCCTGACGTGTGTACATATGCTTGTCTGTAACAAACAAATTTGCTGCATGTCAGTATCAGTTTATAAAGATAGAGAGAGATACAGGGCGCATTACACTGAGACATTAAGGTTGATGGTTGAATGCAATGTGCCCTAACTGGCTCCTTTCATCTTGCCAGTTTCATTTCCTTTAGGCAATTACAAGAAGCCTATATTATATTCTCTCAGGTGCCAGTTAAGTAGACAGGCCTCGCTAAAACTAAAAGGGAGTTTTTTACAACAGACCTGTTGTTTCATTTTAGATGAATAAGGAGAGACTAAATATTACAGACACCAGTTTCAACAAAAACTGAATCATTTTAACCTTTGTGAGTCTAAATCTTGCAGGGATCTTGCATCATATTGCTTTAGTTTTATTAGATGTGCCGAAACAGAAAACCTTTTTGTATTACAAAACGTGTCTTTAATTTCTTAATATTTTCAACGACAAACAACCAAACTTACTGCCTCCAGAATGGTAATAAAGCTGAGTCACACCCATCGAAAACAAGGTTTTTTTCACACATCAGTTATTTTAGGGCTGCAAGTGATGATTATTTTCATTATCGATTTTCTCACTTAATTGATTAGTTGTTTGGTCTATAAAAGATCAGAAAATGGTGAAAAATGTGGGTCACTGTTTCCCAAAAGCCCAAGATGATGCCCTCAAATGTTTTGTGTCGACCAACAGCCACAACTAAGAATTAAAGACACTTTTTTTTTTTTTTTTTTTTTTAAACAAATGATGCAGGAAGTGTTAGTAACATCATTAACAGGGACAGTATTTTCCCACATAGCGTTACTGTACTTATATTGTTGTTCTACTGCACAAACTAGCTAAAATAATGACACTTTATTTATTTATTTATTTTTGAATTTGGGAAAATGTGTTACTTTTTGAGCACTGTGCAGCTTAAAATAAATAAATGGATAAATAAAACGTTATGATATGTCATTTTTGAAATTTAAACCTCATAAATGCAAATTTAATCTTTTAAAGTCTGATATATTGAATTTAGGACACTCTAAAATCTGTCATCTCACAATTTGCCCCACCCCCCTCCTTCCCAAATCAAAGTATAGATAGTTAACATTGCCTTGTGTAGCGCTAGAAGAAAGTCATTGAAGTCCAAACCACTTGTTTCGAACAATTCATCCTTAGGTTGAGTATTTTCGGAGCGACAGTCGAAAACTTTGATCCACTTGAGGTGTCTTCCTTCCTGCAGGAGAGATGCGGAGAGACCCTGGACGCTCGAGCTCAACATCTTCTTCACGTCAGGGCGTAAATTTAAGCTACACTACAAGTTTACAGTCGTCTTTAACGTAAAACACTACTTCTCACAAATCCAGACGTTTATCAGGCTGTGTTAAATGTGTTGTCCGTGTAGTCTCCGTTGCTAATTGTAAGTTTGGTGCACTTCATCTCGTCCGCTCATGCTCCTCACTCAGGTCTGACTGTGCAGTTTGGTTGGTCGAGTCTGGGTGGTTTCCCTAGATTTCCGGAACTCTCGCGAGATATGTACGTGTTGTTTCTTCATTGTGCGCGTTGTATAAAATACTTATGTTTTATGGTGTGACATTGCTGTGGTTAGGTTAGGTTAAGCTGGGTTTAGGCACAAAAAACACGTGGTTTGGTTTAGGAAAAGATCATAGTTTGGGTTAAAATGATCACTCTCGCGAGAGCTTTCGTTGGGTTACCAGGCTGCAGCCCTCTACAGAAGCGCACTACGGACAAACATTTTATTTCCGCGAAACGAAACACATCCAACACGACGCTGAAGTCAGCTTCTTATTCGTGGTTAAGGGAAAGGTAAAGGGAAACATAAATAATGATATGATGATGATGTTTAAACACACTTTCAGGGCGATTTCACTGCTTTTTTTCTCTTTCTTCTTTCTCTTCCCTTTTGCTTTTCTTTTAATTTCTCTTTTCATATTTTCACAGAATCACCATCTTTGCTTCTTGTGAATTTAATGAACTTGTGTAGTGTCTGAAATTCTATATGTTATATATTATTATTATTATTATTATTATTATTATTAAGAATTGACAAGTCTAAGTATTTTTATTGAAATTTACAGGAAAGATTTGGTTATAATTGTTATGCAACACACAATGCTGAAGTTAGCTTCCGATTATGGGTTAAGGGAAAAGTTAAGGGAAACATAAATAATGATATTTAGCAGCTGATTATCTGTTTTTTCACCACTTACTTGTGAAAAAGTGTTGGACATCATAGCAAAAAGCCTTAATGCTGTTTAAACCCACTTTCAGATTTGTAAAACCTTTATTTTTGCTTATGAAAACAGAAAAAAGGGAGATTTTGCTGCTTTTTTCCGATCCAGAACACATAACACCAGCTCCAGATGAAAAACCACTATAGACCTGTCAAATCTGGACTAGATTATTATTATTATTAAGATTTGACATGTCTAAGTATAGTGTTTTTTGATCTGGACGTGGTCTAATGTGGTCTGGATGGGAAAAAGCAGTGAAATTGCCCTTTTTTCTGTTTTCATAAGCAAAATAAAAGTTTCACAAATCTGAAACTGTGATTAAACTGTGTTTCTAAGATCTCTAACACTTTTTCACAAGTGTAAGTGGTAAAAAAACAGAGAATCGGCCGCTCAATATAATTATTTATGTTTCCCTTTACTTTTCCCTTAACCACCAGTGGGAAGCTAACTTCGGCGTTGTGTTTGTAAACGCTCTTTACTTTCGGTATCCTTTTCCAGAGAACACGGTTGTTTAGAAACTTTGCTGCTGTTGGGCGGGACATGGTTGCTTCATTCAAAACAGTTTCCAGCGAATTAATATCTGCTATGACAACACAGAGTCTCACATGATGTCAATGGTGGTTCAGAGCACGCGAGGATGTGTTTTGGATACACGCGCACTCATTGATCAGGGATATTCGCGATGCACGCGATGGAAAGGAGAGAAAAACACACGTGTCGCGTGTTGTTTCAAAAGGCAGTGTTTTCAGATTTCAAGGAGCCATTTCAGTGTGAATCCCAGTGCTGCTGTCGATGCAGGAAACACGGATATGTTGCAGAAAGCAGACAAAACCTCAAAGGTAAATCTGCTCCAGTAAAGGATCTGAGTACTTCTTCCACTGATGCTGTCTAATGCCATTAACACCAGCAAACATCTATTATTTATAAACAGTTTAAAATAAAAGATTTTCTATGGGGTGGCTGATTATGTTTTCCACACTGGTTGTTTGACTCATTTTGAAATACAGAAAAGCCTTTACTTTACCACACAAGTCAGCTAAAGTACAGAAAAACATTTATGAAGCACTATGTGAATGAAATAGCAAGATGAGCATGTACATGCATGTCTGTGAGTATGCATGTTTTATCTTAGCCTGCTATTGATCCATGTTATGTTATCCACATTGAAAAACGTTACTGAACTGTTGTGGTCAACAATAACGTCTGTACAGGTTAAACCAAAATATGGTTCAAATACATTTAGTCAGTACTGGCAACATCTTCCAGGGATGTTTTTTGCAGCCCTGCAGTACCAATACAAACCTTTTTTGAAAATAGTTTCTCTTTATTTGTGCTCATCTCACAACAGTATTCGATTTCAATTTGACTTTCAGAAAAGGAAACGAAAACACAGCGAACTCAACCAGGGAGAAATCGATTCACAGGCCTTTCATGAGAAGGTAGGTGAAGGTATGTCAGAGTCATAAAATTCAGTGTTTGCATTATCACTTACGTTCATTCAGTCATGGCAAGGCGTCGACTTAATGCTTAGTGTCACAGTGATAAATATGATTATTATGGTTATAATTACAATGATTTTCATACAGCGAGGTAACATTTCGGAAAACGGAAACACTGATACTGGAACACTAGATCAGTGTTTGGTAACAACAGGTACCTTGAGTTAAGGCGCTGTATCATGAGAGAAAAACTTGAATTGGTGCAACGATTAGTCGATTAATCAATCAACAGAAAATTAAACGCCAACCATTTTGATAATCTATTAATCATTTTGAGTCATTTTTTTTTAAGAAACACTGTTAAATTCTCTTGTTCCAGCTTCTTAAATGTGAATATTTTCTGGTTTCTTTAGTTTTCTGTGATAGTTAACTGAATGTCTTTGGGTAGTGGAGTGTTGTTCGGGACAAAAACATTTTAGGGTGCATCTTGGCCTTTGGGAAACAGTGATCAACATTTTTTAACATTTTCTGATATTTTATAGACCAACCGACTAATCAATTATTCGAGAAAATAATTGAAGGATTAATAGATGATGAAAATAATCATTAGTTGTAGCCCTAATCCCTACCTCAAGTCTCTGTTGCACATTATATTGACTTTGGAAAGAGAATCATGCCAGCAGAGAATATAAAGAAACAGTGAATTCAGTATGTGACAGACAGCACAACCTGATCAGGGAAAATCAAACTTAACACTTCAATTACAATTTACAGTCTAATCCCAGAATTATCACAATCAATTTCCTGCCTTCATATTTTATGCAAAGCTCATTTTTTTCTCTAAGAAACTTTCACATTTTCAGTTTAGAGCACACATACGATAAAATCATCTCTGCAATGTGTGCTGACGCAGATCCGATCTGTCGTTCTGGAGGGAACAAAGTCCTTGGTGGATTCTGCCAGATCATTGGGATATCTGAAGGGAGCCACAGTCACAGTGGAAGACCCCCTTCCCTCCCAGGAGTGCAGCCTCGCCGCTCTTTGTGAAATGGCTAAAGAGCTTCCTCTAGTGGACGATGAGGAGCAGGAGGACTGTGTTCAGTTACTTGTGGCTGAGGACGGCTGCACGTCACATCTCGACTTGTTCTCACGGGTAACAGAGAACACGGCAGACTGGGCCACGGTGGTCACGCTGATGGGAGAGGAATATGTAATCCCACCGCACACGGCATTCCTGCTTTCTGATTTCACAAGAATACAACCACTGGTCCGCTGTGAGTACAGTGTTGTGAAAAGTGCATCTGAATCAGAAAGTAGCATGAACTGAAAAAAAAAAGCTGTAAAATTGTTGAAAAATGTCCATTGTTGCATAAACATGACCCCCCCCTCCCCTGAATTAACCACTGTAAATAATTCTAGTATGACTTGTCATCTTAAGTGAGACCATAGTAGTTGTTTTCCAGCCTGACATTGTTTGCTAAAGCTGCTTGTTTTTCACCCAGATGGAAGGAGGTTTGAGCTAATAGTTATGGATCCGCCGTGGGAAAACAAGTCCGTTAAGAGGAGTCGCAGGTAATTTGGCATGCAGGCCTTTAGGAGGTATAAAAACAAGAGACAAGATAAGACTTAATTGATCTCCAGAGAAATTCACGTTATAACAGCACAAATGAGGCGGTAAAAAGATCAAAGATCAAACTGTTTGAAATAAGAAATGAAATTCAAAAGCTACATATCAGTGGTGGAAAGTAACTAAGTACATTTACTTAAGTACAGTTCTGAGGTTCTTGTACTTAATTTGAGTAACTCCATTTTTGTACTTCTGCTCGACTACATTTCTGAGGGAAACATTGTACTTTTTACTCCACTGTATTTATCTAACTGCTGGAAAGGTTCCCAACTTTTATGGTTTGTGACCCCTTACAAAAAAAGCAGTGTCGGGATGGGGCCCCTTCAGGTGTCTTTGCGTTGTTGGCAGTTTCACCAAAGAGTGAATCAATATGAAGCAGTTGTATTGAAAATGGTTCGAAGCATTTGATACGGTTAAAATAGTGAACTATTGGTTTTGCATTTATATGGATTGATTACATCCGAGACCGAGATTAAACAGTTAGTCAGAATATAAGTGGTCTTACTACTTTATTTTGTTCAATAAGGTCTATACTATTAAAACTGATCACTTTTAAACAGTCTAGTTGATGCACTAGTAAAAAACCTAATAAAGTCATGTATAATAACATATCGCTCACACAGGGACATTATTTTCTGCAGTACCAGTACTGCTACTGTTACTTCAGCAAAGGATCTGATTACTTCTTCCACCACTGTACACTATATGCAATACATTAAAACCGATGGTTCCCAACCTTTAAAGTAAAGCAGCGTCCACTTGAGACCCCTCATCACAGGTTACAGCCTTAGTGTGATCATGAAGCACAGAGATATTTTCATCTCACTTTCTAATTTAAAGACTTTTAGATGCATGTGGAGGCGAAACTATTCACTACTTTAAAAGAAAAAAGTGAAATTTAGAAAAGTTTTAAAATTTGGGACAAAATGTTTCTTTCTTATCCTTTAATCACCTGGTTACCTCTCTGATTTATCACAAGACCCTTTGGAAACCACTCCCATAAACCACACACATTAACTTTACAGTCAATAGTACCTCAATAAGGCTGTATTGTAACCTTTTAAAGAGTTATACTGCTGACACGTAATGTATTTTCTCTACAAAGATACAGTTCTCTGCCTTCATCCCAGCTGAAACGGCTCCCCATTCCCCTCCTGGCGTCCCCGAACAGTTTAGTGGTCACCTGGGTTACAAACCGGCCCAGCCATCTGCGTTTCGTCTGTGACGAGCTGTATCCACACTGGGGGGTCGAAGTCGTGGCTGAATGGTACTGGGTTAAGGTATAATAACTTTGAACTGATAAGGCGGTTTAAGCATGGAAATCTCAACTCTTGCTGCCATTCCAGATGTTTTAAGGGTTTGCTTTTTCCCCTTCAGGTTACCACATCTGGACAGTTTGTGTTTCCACTGGATTCGCAGCACAAGAAGCCGTATGAAGTGCTGGTCCTCGGCCGATATCGTTCCTCTGCGAGTAACTCCTCAAGGTGTAAAACGCTTGACTTCTCTGTTTCAGTTCACATAAAGCTTATATTCTGTAACCCATAAAGAGAATATATCCAAATTATATTAACTTTCTGACTTGTTAAACCACTTTTAAGCTTTTCAGAGACGTCTGTGGAGGATCAGCGTTTGATTGTCAGTGTCCCATCAGCTCTCCACTCCCAGAAGCCCTCACTCTCAGGTGACTATTTTCAACGTTTTTCTGAATTGCAAACCATAGCCTGGCATTCCCACTGAGTGAAGTTATTGCTCTTAAAAAAAAAAATGTTTTACTGCACCACCAGAGGGCAATGCAGCAACATCAATGATTGTTATCCTGCTATGCAGCTTCAGCGATGTGCTGCAAGTCCTACAACTACAGCCTGCTATCACAGACACAATGGTGAAGACTGTAAGTGTGACTCATTCAGTTATGGTTTGCATGGCGGAAATTTAAAATGCACCTTTTTGGTTTTCTTACATGTCAGAAGACGACAACAGCTGCTACATGCAAAACAATATCTACTTATGTATGAGAAATAAACACACTCAAGTAGTAGATTATTGATTTTGTACAGGTTGTAAGTAGTAAAAATATGCTTTTATGTGTTACTTGTTCTTCCACTGCAGAAAGCTGACATTTTCTTTTTGAAAGTGGTTATCAATGGTTGCAGACAGCCATGTTGGATGAGAGGGAACTGCACAAACATTACTTTCATGGCCTCTATTGTAGTTATATAAATGGAGTGCTTGAATCCTCAACTCATGACAGGTTTGATTTGTCACAGTGCGCAACTTCTGCTACTTAGATGCATCTTTTTCTTTCCTATCTGCACTGATTGCTTGACTTCAACATGGACTCTGATACTTAGAATCAATGTAAGACCTTGACAATGAATATGCAGAGGCTATGAATAAGAGAGGCTTGACGTCATTTCCCTCGGTCTCCGGGGAATGCGATTTATTGTGCAGTATGGAGAACGAAACACAGCCAGTGTTCGCCGGTGCCCTTTCAGCGGCACAGAAAAGCTGGATATTGTTAAAATACATTGATTTAAATCATAATGATTCCAATTGTTAGAGCTGTGATACCATAGAGATTAAGTAGATTAGGATACGGATTGTGTTCAATCTCCATGTGTGATTCTTTTGTTCATGGCAAAGCCTCATGGCATTTTTAATCAGAACTGGTTTATTTATTACTTTTTTTTTTTTTGGCTCCTGTGGAGTTTTTTTTTTCATAGCTTATAACGCACACATCTTTTATAACATCTTTATTTAGATGCACTTGGCAAGACTCAGTTCCGGTATTGACCAAAAAAAAAAAAAATCATAGAAAAATGGCACTTTTTCATTTTATTTTTTAATGATATGAATAGCATTAAACAGCCAGAGAGAGCAGCATTCATAGCTGTGATGTACCTCAGGTGCGTCTGTGTTTCAGCTCTAGTTACTATGCCCCTTTTGTTATTCTACAAGAGGTGAGAAAGCTCGGTTGGCAGTGGGTGTGGCTCAAATCTATGGGTGTCATAGTTGTAAATTGCAGTGTGTCATGACATCTAAGAAAGGTTTCACTCAACTCTTTGCAGAGATGCCAACAAAAGCAGAACGGTTTATTTATTTAGCAGTCTGAGAATTGAGAGAACTTAACACCTCGGGGTAAATTTCTCCTTCTTTTGTTCACACCATCAATAGATTTTGCAACTGCTGGAAATTTCAAATATGTCCCCAGACCTTTTTAAGCAACCTGAGGCTTTCTTACTCTCATCCCTGTAAGTCTGCTGCACTTTGTGTTCATGTTGAGCATGTCAAGTCTGCTGGAGCCAGTGGGCAGCCTCGATGGTGTGAAGCCACAACCCTTGAGCCCGCAGCGTTGAGAAACCCTGACCCATTTCTCCTCCTCTCTCAGATGGGGCTCCTGCCACTGACATTCTTGGTTGCTATGGAGAGATAAGGGACACCATTACTCCATTACAGATACAACACATCCTTGCCAGATGGTCAAGCTGCAGGGAAAAAAAAGAAGCGTTTGCGCTTCTCTGAATACGAATGACAAGACGTGTGTGGGGTTTTTTTTTTGTTTTTTTTTTAATTAGGACCCCCCTACAACTTTCAAAATGTTGAAAAATGCAATCCCTTTCCAACTTAGTATTATAATTAGTGGCTGTTCCTAATACCCATCTCATTCAGAGGAACACTGCCAGTTATGTGGGTTGCATTACTGGTGGTTGGGGAATAGATCTGTGACAGTGATCTCTGCACCAATATGTTTCTTTGGCAATTATAATATTAAGCTTTCTTTATCAACTTTGATCATTGTTTTAAAAAAAAAAGTCTTTGCAGTCTTTTTGAAGAATGAAACATTATTTAGATTTATCGAGCTATTCAGGATGGTTGTCTTGAAGCCCTGATACCAAAGATCTGATTGCTTTTTGCTTTTAGCTCTGCTGTTACACTGAATGTGTGAATGGTGTTTCAAATGACTTTGGTCCGGTTGGGTGTAAGAAGCAGCATTTCCTCTAGGGGCTGCTTGTAGAGCATTTGAATTCTCAATCATATTGATCACCATATCGGGATCCTCTGAGGTTAAAAGGAAGATATAATTAGTGCCAGTCCCCCCTGTGTCCCTAAATGTATCTGTTAAATCTATGAAGAAACTGAAAAATTCTGCTGAATATTCTCAAACAGCTATTGGGATGGCATGCTTGTATATTTTTGTTCCAGAAATAACCTGATCTCCTGCGTTTTTTGAAACCTGCAGTAATTGATTTTTTTTTTTTTTTTTTGGCCACTTGCAGGCAGTGCAACAAGCTTTAAACACAACATTGGCATCTCACCTTATACAGTTGATTTGGCAAACGTGTTTGCAAACAGTTGGATTTTTACACATCCTGCAGAAACGGCAACAGAAACATTCACTTGGAGCCATGTTTCTGTCCACCTAGCTTCAACCTTTTATTACAATATTCACTCTCCTTTGAGCTTTGTTCATTTTGAAATTTTTTGGCTCTTTAGCTGCTAAATGCTCCACTGTGTTCACCAACTTTGTCTCCTTTTTGATGCTGGTCAGGGACTGTACAGTGGGTTGAAAACAGCTACCCGCTGTGGCTGGAAATAACACTGACAATGAAATAAAACTGTAAAGTTTTGGGCTGTAATTATACACATTATACACACATATAGAAGAAGAATAACAGTACCCTAGCCTGACAATCTTGCTACTGATGGTTTCTGCAGACTCACTACATCACAGTTTGATGTGGTAAGAAGTGTAACTGACTTGAGTTGCTCTTTCTTAAAGTGAGTCGGAGATGAGAAGGATTTTTGACATCAGTGACTTCTATCTAAAGAATAAAAACTCAAGTAACTTGAAGAATATTCTTCAGTTTAAAGAAACAAGCTCTCTTAACCTTTTTAATTTTCTTACTGGCTTTATATAGAGTAGTATTTAATAATAATATTTATATACAGTAAATATTGTGCCTATGTAATTGGAAATTAGTGTAATGGAGTTTAGTATGCTAGTAAACATTTAACATCAGTGAAGCAGTTTCTTACAGGGAAAGAGGATGACAGTTAATGTAATCTAGTGTTGACAGCATATACAAGTGTTACATTAGCATAATATCTTGGTTGATACTATGTCCATAAAGTAAAGTATGGAGATTTAGATGAGGCCCAAACCCAGACCAGGTGGGACTCCACATGTGTGCTGAGAATGAAAATCAATTGCCTGTATTGACTGAGATCTAAAAGAATTAAAAATCATGGTGTCTTCAACTACAAAAGGCCAAAATCAAAGCTTGTAATAACAATTAACACTATGTAGATATTTAATCCAAAATTAATATAACTAAAGGTGCAGAAATTAGATGAGAAGTCAATCAAGGAAAACATAGTAAAAATTCAAAGATGAGTTATTTTGATTGAACTAATGGAGCAATCCTGTACAACATAATTAGTTTGCTCTTTACTTGGCTAAACCTGGATGAACCCTATGAGGAGACTGTGAAGCAGCACTATCTGAGACTGAATATGTTACTTGTCGAGAGAGTAGTTAAGTAACACCTTTCTTTCCCTCAGGCTTTCCTTGGCAGAAGTTTCATACATTGTCCCATCTCAGAGTTAAAAGGATAATTAGACCTTTTATTCTCTGTTCAACTTTGAGAGCTGAGTCACCGGTCGGGGCTGAATTAGTCGGAGAGGTGCATGTTTGGCCTTTCCACTCTGTGACTCCGTCTCTCTGACGTGCATAGGAAGAGAAAACTGGAGGCAGGACACCACATTGTGCAGGTTGGATCGGTTTGGGGATCAGGCTTTTGAGCTCATTAACTCCCTGAGTTATGGCTGAGGCGAGTGTCGGGGTAGTTTGAGCATGCACAGGAGCAGCAAGAGGAAGCGCAGGGGCAGAGGAAGTGAAACGTATCTGTCAGGTGTGCTGCTCCTGGAATATCATCACTTATAGACTCAAGGTCACTGTCAGTCTCCACGTAGAAAAATCTGTGCGGTGGTGAGAAGGAGCTGGGCAGTTGCCAGCATTGTCCTCTGCTTATGACAGAGTAACAAGCAAAGTGACCCCATCAGAAATGGATGTAGTGCGATAATCTTACAACCTGACTTTTAAGTATCAAAACATCTAATTTTCTTGTGACCAACTTAGTAGTGTTTTACACTGTTCACACAGAGCATGCATATATTTATACAAATGACTGACATGTAAAAGCAAGATGATATAATAAGAAAAAAAAGGAGTTGATACGTCTGTTAAAATGTCCAATTAAATTTGTCATTTAAGGGCAACTGTCTCAGGCGTGTGGCCCTGGATAACCACAATATTCACTCCTTGTCAATGTTCATTTATTTGTAGCAAATTAATTAATTGTTTTTTTTCCCAATGTTGGTATATGTACCACTAAAGGACCATATTAACTGAAATGTGAAGTTCCTTAGAGTGCTGCTATAAGCATTCACATGATGGTTTCCTATCCTGCTTTCCTTCAGCGCATCGGTTGTGTGTCCTCAGAAACGTTTTGTAAGATGCAATTAAGCACAAATTAGTGTACAGGAGCAGCGTACTGTAAACACAGAACAGTGGCACATATTTGAGTGACAGAGAAATAGGGATTTTTCTGCTGGGATTTTAACTATATAGTATATTTATGCAAGTTCTATGCAAAATCTATTTTTTGTAACTTTCATTTTTAAGTTTATACGGTGCTGACATGGTGCATATTCTTAATTAAAATTGTACTTTTTCTTTAAAGAAGCAACCTAACAGCGTTTTGGCTGACCTCCTGTGGTTTAGTCATGCCTTCAGCCAGAGAGGGCAGTAAAACACTGCTTTTTAACTTATTAAGTTACCCAAAACTAATTGAAACAGCAGTCCTATGGCAGGCAGTACTGATTGTGATGGCATGTGTAGTGTGCAGTTTGCACTACATGAAAAGTTTAAGATGACACTACATACACAAACCACTGAGAAAAAGACGAAGAGGGGGGGTTAATAGGAGCCCAACAGTTTATAACTCTTAGCAGGTTAATCTGGCCGTGCTCATTCCTCTTCCTCATTTTTTTCCTTTTCATAGAGGTGTTGAAGCCGTACGTAGGAGCCGAAGCCAAGTGCTTGGAGTTGTTCGCCCGAAGTCTGCAACCTGGATGGACCAGCTGGGGCAATGAGGTGCTCAAATTTCAGCAAACGAGCTATTTCACTTTGACACCTGCAGATGATCGAGCAGCCGTTCCTAAAGATGAGCCCACGGGCACACCAGCATCCAGCTCACCTGGGAAACCCTCTCCTCCTCACCACTGTCCCACCACTGTGGACTAATAACTGGCCTTCAGCACTCGCCACATTAGTATTTTAGTTCGTTTTTAATAAAGATTCAACATCAAAATATTTCCAAACCCGTCTTTTGATCCATACTTCTAATGCATGTGGGACCTTTTGATTTCTTTTTTGGGTCTGGGTACATTTTTAAGGTAGTGAATCACAGGCCTGATGATGCAGTTGGAGAGATGAAAGTGCATTTCAGTGGAGCTATATCTGCAATCAGATAAACAACACTCAAGGTTTTTTTTTTGCCTTTTGAGTAATCTTTGGCACAATATGTGCCTTGATGATGATCAAAGTATTGCTATTTTTACTCCTTTTTTTGCTGTTTTGAACTGAATTTCACAATGTTTCACAAAGTAATGAAAACCGGTTTCATATTGAATGCATATTGGTTTGTTTTTATATATAATAGAAATATTTTGCTTAAAGGTTTTTAGCTTGAACAACACACTGCTGTATCCTACTCAGCCTTGTTACTGTCAAGGACACCCAGTTCTATCCACAGGTAATTTGTTAGTGAATTTTCCTTGTTTCCATTGAAAGACGAACTCTTCCCTGTGTTAACCATCAGCATAGCCCTATAACCTGCCTTTTTCCTATTGGGCGAGGCCTCTCTAATGAGTCTGTGGTCTCCAGAGAGGGAGGGGACAGGTGGTGTGGTGTTGTGGGGATGAGCAGGGCTGTCTTAAGGCAGATGAGGATGAGATACGGCCACTGCAGCAGAGCTAATGAAGCCAGAGTGCGACTCCAGCAGGATCATTTACACATTACCTTGTCATGCTCTCTCTCACACACACACACACACACACACACACAGTCGTGTTTCCATCACTTCAGAGGACGTTACATTGACTTACATTCAATTCCTGGCAACTTATCCTAACCTTAACATAACCCTAAACTAACCTTAACTTTAAACCAAGTCTTCACCCTAAAATTAATGATTTACGTTAAGAGGACATGCTTTTTGGACCCATAAAAGAGGCGAGTCCCCACAACATGACTGTGTAAACAGATTTACGTCCCCACAACATGAGGAATACCTGGACCACAAACACACACACACACACACCAGTCTATTTACCTCCTTATCTGGCCTGGTGAAGGTTAGGGTGAGAAGCAGAGAAATATAGCGGAGGATGAACACGTCTGCATGACATTCAAAGAGAAATCTAAGTTAAAAATAGATGTGAAACAAGTAAATCAAACCCCCCCCAAAAAAAGAGGGAAGACTTTAGGCTCTCCAAAATCTTGAGCGTCAGTTAATTATAGATACCCTATAGGTTTTTCATTGTAAGCAAACATGGTTAAGGGAGTCTGCAACCTCGCCGCTAGATGCCACTAAATCTTACACACTGGTTCTTTAAGGACTAACATGTTGAATGGATTTCCTGTCTCATAGAACATTTGTAAAACCTGTTATGAATGTTTTGAAACCTGCGTTTTTATAATTTTAATGACACAATGCTACCTGTTACTGCACATTACTGCAATTCAACAGGTGGCAGTAAAGCGTAGTCAGCCTCTCCCCCGTGCTCATGCTCTGTATGGTCATCCTTGTGCATGTACTAGTGGAGCATTGGATACAAAAAATGCTATACTCTACAGCACCACTAGTGGTCAAAAACTCCACCTGGTGTCTTTAATGATAATGTTGTGGATAAGGTAAAGAACGGAGGTCTTACAAAAGTGTTACGATGACGTCCTTACAGAAAGACTTCACAGTCCTCTTTTAAAGCCCTATGAGGCAAATTTCTGATTCCAGTTAAATTTTAAACTATCAAACTTTAAACAGATCAAGTTGCATAAAATACATAACCATACATGGTGACACGTTTGCAGTTTTGCAAGGTGGAGGTGGGGAGGTACTCGACACTGCCAATCAGGTCACCAAGGATTTGTCGTTATTGTCTGTGTTCCCATGGAAACGAAAGGCAAATCAAAGAAACATTCATCACTCATCCTTGAATTTCTCAGAAACCCTCCCTTTATGAAATACACCGTGAATTAATACATTCAGGCATATGACACATACAAAGGTGTGCGCATTATGCATTTAGTTTCCATTGTCGTTGACTTTTCTTTGACGTTTTCTAGCCTTCCGCTCTTTCAAATCTTCAAATTTATCATCCATTAAGTGGTCAAGACTCACAAGCTTTGGAGACATTTCACCTGCAGAGATTGTTTAAGTGTTTTTATGTAATTTCTGTTTTGCCAACTTAATTCTGACAGTTACAGTATGTTTTGTTAAAGTCTGGACAGGTGCTACATGGCTCTTATCACACTGTCCCAACTATCTGTTGGTCATTTTCCTCCTCCTTTGTTCTCCTTTCTCTTCACAGGCTTTTTTGCTCAGTAGTCATCATCTCTGACTACGCAACCACCCTCTAAAAGCCTACAATGCACTGCAGAATGATGTCACCACAGTCATCAAGGCCTTTCTTCTAGGCGCCAGGAGATGAAGCGTGTCCTGTCAAACTCAAGATGAAGCACCAGAGTGAAGACCTGATCACCTTTATTCTTCCAACTCTCGCCTCTCTACTCTGTTAAAACTGGAGTGTGTAAGTTGTCTTGTTTCTGTGTTTGAATTCATCAAAAAGAATCCCCATCTTAAATAAGCATACAGATGTATTGACGGCTGATTAGCTGCATTGTCAATACTGAGGCACACGCCAGCAACAGGACAGCTTCACCTCAAACTGCCAATTGTCAATCAGCTGAGTGCTGATTGATGTTGGATTTGAGTGTCGCGGTTGGAGGACATGGTGAACTAAGAGCATTCATACATGTGGTTTCCATCAAATGTGCTTACCACAGTTTCACCTAATGCACTGTATGAATTATCTGAACCTCCATCATGAACCACAGAACATCAGCAGTGCTCTGGCTGACGGCCTGTAATTGACACAACTAATGAAATCAATTATCATAATTGACACTTAAGTTGACTAATGAGTGCAGAGCTCCAACAGCATCTTTGAGTGCCTTGAAAAGTGCTCTATAAATAAAATGTATTATTATTATCAACAGAAACATCTAGTAAGGAGGTGACATATAATGCAAAAAAAGAGGTATAATTCTGCTTTATAATTTCCTTTTTGGTTAACAATGAGCTGAGAGGAATTTGAGGTATTTGTGGGGATCTATTAGGCATTTTAACAATAACAGGGAGTGTCACTTTAAAGCTCCCCCTTCTGGCAGTGAGAGTAATTACAAAAACACTGTCGACATGCGCTTATGTCATAGGCTCCACCGTAGCCTACTCCGTCGCTGCTGTTGCAGCTGTAAAATGGTGGATAAATTGTTTTTGAGCATCACATAACCCCCACGAAATGACTCGTTTCACTGTTAGAATTTGATCCATTCGGTCTGATAACATTTGGAAAGTCTAGAAGAGCCGCATGATTAAATTATTTTGTCCCCATTCAAGTTAGCAGAGAGCTAACCGGAAGTTAGCCAGCTCAGCTGGCGGAAGTCTTCAGTGCACATGCTCTGCCCATAGAGCATATGCAGTATGCATTCATCCGGCCAGCACGCGAATGTCAAACCCGACACCAGACTCTAGTATACTGTGAAATACAGAGGTGATGTCAGAGGTGTCGCTTGTAGTGATGAACCTACGGAGAATTATCACCCGACTCTGCAGCTCCCGTCGGCTTTATGGAGCTTTAAAGTGGGTTTCAGCTCATTGTGTAGCTGTCTGGCTGCAACTTTACTGTTTTGGTTCACTCTCAACACTCTCAGCAGGCAGCTGTTTCCAGAGAAAAAGCTCTAAAATCCCACTGTACTCTACCTGTACACAATTAGCTACACAGTTAGCGACTAGCAGGTGAACATAGTGGAGCATTTAGCAGCTGAAGAGCCAGATATTTCCCTCAGGAGTGGGAAGTTGGTGGTTTTCCATTAAAAAAAAGTTCAATTACTTCCTTAAAAATCCTTAAAATTGACGTATCCTCCTTCTCCCTGAATAAGAATCCAGAATCAATGAGTATGCAAATATTTATCATTTCAAAAGTCTAACTGCTGGACACAAGATGTCTCCTACTTCACAGAAAAGTCCATTCTCAGTGTGTGTGAACTGGAGGCTTCACAAATCATGCTTGCGAGTACGCTCCTCAAACTCAGATTTCCGGTGAGCACAGAGAAACTTTCCTCCTTCAGCAGATGAATGTGTAAACACGCTTCAAGTGTCAAACATCCAACTGAAGGAACACAAAGAAAAACACATTTTTGACTGGAGAGGGACTTCAACAATATTTTTGGTTTGTTGTGATGGCGTATGACATCCCACTCTCCTCTTACAATCATAGGCTCACTTATTATGTTTTTCACTCAAGTTTCCATTCGATATGGGATTAAAACCATTTATGCAATGATTGTGTGAATCTGCTCTGGGATATGCATCTCAAATTTTCATAATATTCCTTAATTAAAAGACTTTAGTATTGCACTTTCCTGAAGTTGGGGGACTTGTGGGAGTTTAGAAGTCTGACACCCTTTTGATCAGACACTTTGCTAATTGTAAGTGTGCTAATAGATGATTTTTTTGCTCCAGTGTGTAAGCTATCACAAGAGAATATCCCATATTGCCAAGGATGAACTGCCAGACTCAATTCCCATGTTATCCTGAGTATGTGAGAGTTGGAGAAAATGTTGCTGTAAATAGTCAGAAGCTTTGTCAACAACTCTGCTCACAGAGGGGAAAAACAAAGCCTTTGGTTTTTAGAGACAGCCGCCGCGCAGCAAACTGGCAGTCATCACAGCTCGATCTCCCACAGGAGGCCGCGGGGGGATGAGACAGATAATTATTTCCTAAGAGGTGCTGCTTTTCCTCGTCTGTCTCAATCCCAAGGCCCCGTCCGCTGTGCTGTCTCTGCTAGACACTCTTAGCTCAAACTTCTAAAAAGTAGAAACTACAATGAACGATCAGTAACACTTAGTCGTTTCGTCAGCCGTCTCAGTCAGCATCATCAGAGAGAATATAAAATCTAAAGTGCAGTTTGCAGACGTAGAAACCACTATAATTCTTATTTTTCTATGAGAGGGTTTTATGTTTAAAAGAAATACCACCAGTACAGCAAAACATGCAGCATTTCACACCTTCATGTTATTTACTCCATCGCGGACACTTACTACACACTTTGTTCTGTATGAATCAGCAAAAAAATCCTGATATTCAGCTACGCAACTCTTTTTTTTTTTACATGCAGTTCTTGTTCAATGTGGTGTACTTTGATTTCCTTTCTGATACACATTCAAATGATAATTTCGTCTCCTCGAGGGATTCATTTACCTCTAAATTTGAGACGAGAGGAATCAAAGCAAATGCTTCCCTGAATATCTTAAATGTATTTATGAGGATGTAGACTCTGGTAATATAATCTGATTTAACGTGGTGCCATACACTTTATGAAATGTTTCAAAGTCACCCAAGGGACAAGATATATCTGGCTGTCATTAAATATACATATGAAGAGAGGGAGAGAAGGAGAGATGAGCGTGTTTCAGGGCTAAATTGAGCCACGCTGAAGAGCTCGTAAAATTTTCCAAGAACACACTGTAGCTCACAGATCTTTCAACCTGAAGACAGCAAATTTTTGGGGACTTATATGCAATAGATACACAATGAGGACTTCAGCAGTGGTACTACTAAATTTGACAAAATGTTTTCCATACTTTATGCTTACTATCAGATTCTTTTAAATGTAGGTGGGTAAAGAGTAAATGGTAAATGTAAGGACCTCTGCAAGCTTTTTCCTCCAAACCTTCAGTACATGACCCAGCACATGCCTCTCCAAATTAGAAACCTTAGATATGTGAAGCCTGTATTTTAAAATAAAGACACCATAGTTGGATCAGATTTCTTTATTTAAACAGCCCCAAATGAACAAGATTATAAAAAAAAGGAATATGCAGGTTCACCTGGTTTGATCTTGACCTTCGACCTTTCTGGTGGCTCTCTGGTTCACAGCACAAACCACAGTGTCGAACTGCAAAGGCAAGTCTTGTAAGGACAGTGTGCTGTAGTCTGTACACATCATTTTTAGATGAGAGATGAGAGAGGAGATGGTGCGCGGGGAGGCACAGGAGGCTTGTTGGATCCTTAAAGTTGCAGTAATTCACATTTTTATATTAATAATGACTCAAATGACTTTGCGTAATGTGAGAGGAGTTGCTCGTATTGATGAACCTTCAGAGAATTATCATCCGACTCTGCTGTTCTCCTCAGCTGTCCCTCTTTACTGTTTTGATTCAGTCTCACCGCCCTTATCAGCCCTGTTCCCAGCAGCAGCAGGCAGCTGTTTTCTGCAGGAAATGTTCTGACAAACCCAGTGTACACTACATGCCTATCACCACACCACAAACTGACAGTTAACACCTGGTTGGTGACCATGGTGGAGAATTTATTATTTAAAAAGCCAGACAATTCCCTCAAGAGTTGGTGGAGACCAAAACAGTTAGCTAAAATTGTTATAAGTAACAGGATGCTAATATGTCAATGGTGTGTTTAAAGCTTCTTCTGCTGCCCCCAAATGGCCAAAAAATCCATTAATATTGCTTTAAAGGACGGGTTCACATTTTAAAAAGTCTTTTCTTAAAACAACATTGCACACAAGTGCATTATAAAGGGATCTTCTAATGGCCAGTATGAACAGGAGGAATGATTACAGCAAGAGAAGCATGTGTCAAAGTTTTTGAACCTATTTTTTAAGGCGGTAGCTACTGCAACAAGCCAACACATGGCGAATACTAAGAAATGAACAAGCTGAGAAACTCACAAACACTGTGTGCCAACACATCACAACATTATACTGAATCCTGCTCGGTGCTTTGATATTCTGTCATTGTAGTCCTTCCTTTCTTCCCTCCAGAAGAAAATACGCTATGTTGCAATGATTTATTTACATCTTAAGTCGTCAGTTTTAATTTGATTTGCATTAATTAGTCCTCCTTGTCACTGTGTGGGTTTTGCTTCATGCTGTTCCCCGCTCGCCACACAGCCAAAGACATTCATGTCAGGTGGAAAGGAGACTCCTAATTGCCCACTGGTCTGAATGTGAGCATTTACACATCTTGTCTTCTAACTGGCAACTTGCTACCCAGGGTGGTTTTCCTGCCCTCTGCCCAGTGCATGCTGGGATGTGCTTACTTCTGTATCTCTGCGTTCAATTTGTCCCCCCTTCTCAGCACACACAAACCTCTTCCTCGTCCATTTTAAAAGTCACTCTCCTCGTATTGACAGAAAGCTCAAAGCTAATACTTCAAACGTCACACGTTTGCACTCAGTATTAATGTGACTGAAACTATTCCTTCAGGCCGGCTGCTTTTCCCCTGGGCTCCCTGGAAAATATTAGAGCCCCATTCACATCATCCTCATTTTCAGATTCTTTTCAGCCTCTCGCTGAGCTCTGTCAGCATTCAGTGTCAGTGAAGCCCAATGGCAGATGGACAGATGGACGGCTCCATCCATATTCATTCGCAGGATACCTCATGTCTCTCATGTAAAGATCTGTCTGTCAGCAAGCAGCATGAGTCAGTGAGTCAATGAAAAGGTGTCAGAGAGAAGAAGGGAAAAAAAAAGGACTGTTTGAACATCCGAACATGAGCAGCCAGTCCAAAATAGTCACTGAAGGAGATAAACTGAGGGAAATTGAGGGATATTAGCAGCTTAGGTGTCAAAATGGCTGACAGGTGGATGGCAGCAGGCAGGAAATCACTCTGTGCTAGATTTACAAATCTTTTGGCTTTGTTAAACAAAGATTCATGACAGCTCAACTCTCTTTGTCTGTTCTAACTCTGCTTGCTGTTCTTGTCTGTTTCATGCATTTATAAACCTACAACACAGTACAGTAGCAGATTAGCAGTAGCACATAGTAGTAAAGTACATTTTGTGAATGGGCAACTTTTAACAGGAGAGGCAGCTATTTATGACTCCTCATAACATTCCTTTCTGTGCTTGCTTTGCATAGGAGACAGCTCGTTATTTTTCTCGGGGAGCTCCTCTTAAAATATTACTTCTGTGTCAGCGATGGGTCGTGTTGCATCGCAGCGCTGCAGGGTATTCCACTGTGAGAGGTGTAAACAAAATCGTGGACGTTTTTAATTCTGTGGGAGGAAATTTAATCTATGCAAATTAATAAAATGCCAAAGGCTGCTGTAATAATACAGATCGCCTTCAAGGATCCCTTTGTGAAATGACATTTGCGTGGTTAAAATGATAAAATAATTGCATTCATGTTTGACTGTCAATCTGAAATTGTTCCCATGGAGTCTGTCAGCAATAATATCATAATGTTGTTAAACATGAGTTGGTTAAAATACATTTTTAAGACTTACGTGGTTTAATCCACTGATCTACAGTGGCAGTTGTTTTCATGGTTTTGGTTTTTTACATCTCAGTTCCAGCGAAGGGAAAACTAGTGAATATGATGACATTTTAGACAATATCCCTTTCCTGTTTCAACAATGCCCTTGTGCACAAAGCCAGGTCCATAAATAAAAGGTTTTGGTGTGAAAGAACTTGCCCTGACCTCAACCCCATCGAACACCTTTGGGATGAACTGGAAAGCCAACGAGCCCGGCATTACCGCCCAACATCAGTAGCCGACCTTATGGGATTAAATCCCTGCAGCCAGGTTCCAAAATCTCCTGGAAAACCTTCCAAGAAGAGTGGAGGCTGTTATAGCAACATTTTAATACCACAGACTGTATATAAAGATGGACGCATGAGTGGCAGGCATCAAAGCCAACTCTTCAAATCTTATTAACAGAGCAATCATTTCTAAAATGACCACCAGCACACTTATTAGAGGGCCTAAGTTTAGCGATTGAGACCATGATGAGTTGTTGAAAAAAATTATTGACTTTATAGAGAGAAGTTCATGCTTTTTGAATGGGAGTCTATTGGAGCCAGGGAATTTTTGGAGCCAGCATGTGGCCGTCGGTGGCGTTGCACTTTAATGTACTCCTGCATTGGCTTCAGCCTCAAGCCGTGGTAGTTTGCTGCTTGATTAATGCTCATGGTTTTGGAAGAAGAATCAATCACATTATGTTACAATCACATATGAGTGTAACATTCGGGCGCCCACATACTTTTGGCCATGTAGTGCAGGAACAAGTTCTCATATTGACCTAAAATTGTGTCATTTCTATAGTAACTGTGTGTGTGTGTGACTGTGAAAACAGGCATTTCTTAACTAGCAGTAGCACCCTGGTCAACGGAGCATGTGTATTTATTCTTGAGGAAGATTCGTCATTGTCTAAAACAAAAGGTTGTTGCAAAACTATTGCTTGTTATTTCCTGACAGTATCTGTGTTTTTTTTTATTTCTCCATATCATGTAGTACCACTGAACTACCTTCATTCATTGCATGCTTTTCCTCACCTCATTAGGTTTATTGTATTTACCAGACCTCAGCTGTATCATTACACAAGAAATATAGTCACACTGAATTGTCCGCCCTTTTCTTTGTACACACAATCGGTTTTGCTAAATTGGCTCCTGAAAATGTAGAAGGCACACTGGTCTCACTCAGTGACGGGCCAGAATTTGTGGAGCTAGAGCTCCATGCCTGCTCGGGTTGTGAATCATCATTGGTTCCTGGAACAAGAGCAGCACGTTGTCAGGTTCAGCCCCCATGTCCACTGAGCAAAGGTCAGTGGTGTTCCAAACAAAGCTCGGTATGACACTCGTAATAATATGACAGTGGGTCATTCTCCTCTCAACTTTGTAATAGCCTCCTACTTTTGGTGGCGTTTCTATAAAATGTTTTAATCGGGAAGCCAAAAGATGACCCGAAACAAACTGGTGGATCAGTCAAACTTTACTCAAATCAACAACAAAAAACAAATAAAACTTTATTTTACATTCTAGTGAAGATACCAAACTTTCCAAAAATACCAAATATGTCAGGCTGAATTTTGGGGAAAAATTGTATTATGCATAATGTATCATGCATAAGACATCTAGAATATTCTCCATTTTGAGAACTGGTGGAGCCATAAAACGGAGGTTTTGAATATGTCACTCTGTGTAAACATCATTAAAGCTCCGATGATGAGCTGGAACAAGCTGACTTTTCCAACCTTAGCTTCATAAGGAGGAAAAATCGTATAAAGGGCTAAAAAAAAACACACAATACGAGTCGCAATAATTCATTATTTATACCTCTGCAGAAGCAAAGTTAAAAACAGATCAGGTCCCTAAATGGACACTTCCACAAACTGTTACACCTTCTTACAAACAAATATGGTCACAGGATGATCCCACAGAGACTTAATGGTCACTTCAAACAAGGACATCCTTCAAATTTAGCTCGTCTAGGTACCTCATGATCCACACAGTTTCTAAGACAATAGACTTAAGGCAAAGATATCTCTAGCTAACCCCAGAGGTCAGCAAACAACCCTCAGATAGAAACAAGTTCAAGAGTTAAACTAGCTGAGTAGGATTTCTTATACCACAGTGTCACAGTGACATTACTATCACATTGAATTGAGACCAAACATTGACCCCAATATTTGTAACATATATAATATATCAAATAATAACCACTATTTAAATCTCTCTCACAAACAGGAACATTGCTCAACAGCCCATCTTCAACTCTAAGTGCCAGTGAATCACACTGCAACAACCAGATGCCTGTGCATGCAGCGGAGACAGACCTGGATTATTTCTCTATGAGGGTTCAAATTAAATTGGAAGTAGATTTAGCTGTTAGTGCCGTGAAGTATTAACAGGATATCAGAAGCGTCGAGCGTGGCTGTCACTGTGGCACTGGGAGTATGTGAAAGAGAGTAGATCCGTGAGTGTAGGATGTGGGTTTGTGTTGATGAGGCTGCAGCGCTGGCAGATTGCTGCCGGTAAGAGCCAGCTACCCAGTCATTCAAAGGGGTCTCCATCAATCACAGTCCCAGTGGTGTGTCCACGCCTGCCTAAACTCCCACCTCTGCTGTACAGCAACAACAACCTCTGTTTTTTCTTACCGTGACCTTTAAGGAATACGTGGACACAGGGGAAGCAGGTGTAAGATAAAATACATATATGCTTTATATTAAAGTGGTGTCCAATTTGTAGTCTCAATCAAATATAATAATATATTTTCACAAACTCTACAAATATAAAACAAGCATATTTTTTAGTACCTCTAAAAATAGCCTCAATTCAATAAATGCAGGTGTAAACAAAGCCAGCAGTAGGGCGACTGTTTAAACAGGCTGCCCATACAGCAGTATGGATCGGAGCTTTATGGAAAGAATCCAATGGATAACCTTTGTTGAGTATTGACTCAGACTCTCTGCGTTAGTATTCTGATATTGAGCCGATGGCCGGAGTAGTGATACGTGGGAAGTAATGTGGAGCTCTGAATTTTATTTGTTCAAAGGGAATTTAAAAGTAAATTGTACAAAAATCTGTTGTATTAACAATAAACAAACCATTGACGTCTTTTTAAGGAAGTCCATTTCTGGTCATTTAAGGCAAAGATCACAAATATTGTACCTGTGTGCTTTGTGCATTTTTTTTGGACTTTAAATGATATTACAGTACTAGTATTAAGGTATTATTTGTAGTATTACTAATAGTATTACAGTATATGTTTTCGCATAATTTGCTTTTACCTTTTTTAAAAAGAAATTGCAGTAATTATGTGTTTGTGGCAATAAAAATGAAGAGAAAAGCTTAGTTTAGTTTTGAGCGCCTGCAATCCAATTCAATATCACTACAACATATATTACCCTTGTAAACCTTGTGGTGTCCAATTTTATGCAATATATAGTAAAATGGTCATGTTATTCTGTTAAATTATTGAAAAAACTGCACAGCCCTTGATATTGAACTCATATTAAAGTATAAGTAAGTATACTGTATATAATAAGTATATTTAGCCACAGAACAAAACCCAATCAGAGGCCTAATTCCCTCCCAGCACCACAGGGTAAACCCAATAATGTTACAGATGAGTATGTTATATTATTATTAAGGTAAAATGTTTGCTTTTGTCTAGATGCTAGGTATTTAAGTCAATTTTTATTTATATAGCACAATCACAAATTAGCCTAAAGGGCTTTACGATCTGTACAACATACAACATCCTCAATCTTTAGACTCTTTATTCAAATAAGGAAAAACTCCTTTAATCCCTTTTACAGGGTTCTCATTTTAATAGGAGTCTGCTAAAATGATTTCAGTCAGTCAGACCCTGTAAACCAACTACTTATGGAACTAACATTAACTTAATTAGCAAGATAGCTAGCAACAGTTTTCATTTAAATTTTTTTTTTAAAAAACTGGCAAAAAAATTGTCGGCATGAAAACATCTGATGATAAACCACAAAAAACTGTCTTCTATATCAGTCTCATTTTAATTGAATCAGACGTCTTTGAGCCTTTCTACATGTAACATTGCTGGAATGTTTTTCTGTTTTCTGAACAGGTTCAGGTCTACGTCTATGGCCTCGTCTAGTCATCAGTCCTGCCCAAGACCCCTCTCCAACAAGGTGGGAAGGTTCTCACTAAAGATTAATGAGTTTCACCTTTACTGCTGAGTGGTTGTGATGGAAAGTGAGCCACCTACTGTATAATGAATTTCAGGTCAGATGAAGGAAGCCCGCAGTAGACTGAAGGGTTTCCCACAAGCATCTTTTATAAATGTTCATTCGTTACAGGGGTTTAATTGATCACAAGTCAATCTCCAACTCTAGGACTTCTACCTAGAAACACAAGGAAAAGTATAGTTTCACTGTTGCACTTACAAAACCAGATAAAGGTCTTAAAGTTTGATTATTTATATAAAGGACTTGATTTCACTCCCTATTTCTTCAGACAAGCCTTGAGGGATGCTCTATAAAATATTATCTCTCCGTATTTTGAAAATTTCCATCGTTATAGATCAGCAACAAAAGAAATACAGCCACCCACACCCTCACTTGCAGCGTTTTTATTAACCCACAGTTTACAATTTCAAATATTTGGCTTCGTATTGGAGACCGAGTGCCCCGCAGCAACTGCCACGCCACATAACGCTTTTCTTTGTTCAGTTTAAGTTGCATTTCTGCACTATATCACTTCTCTCCTTATTTTCCTGACAGCTTGCAAATCTGGCACTAACTAGATCTCCTTTTAGTGACATAACAGCTGTTTCCGGCTGTTTAGGGAAATCCATTTCTCAGACATCTGTAATTACCCTTCCCTCTGGCACAGGGGAAGACTGAAGCTGTAAACCATAATAACCAGCAGTCAAAACCATTCATGCCTGCCAGTGAGACTAGCATGAAAACTACATTATGTTTTTACAGTGTATTTGGTCTTTTTTTTACGGTTTATGTTGAAAGGACGCTGCAGAGTGACACAAGGAGGAAGACAGGCATGTTAGAAGTGCTTCCTCCTGTGAAAGTTTTCATCGGGTGAGGTGCAGTGGGGATTTTCGAAGCTGGTGTTAACGACGCAGAGGTGGTGAGGCGTCGTGCTGCCAACCGGCCCGACAGGAGAGAGCGACAGGCCAGTGACAGGCCGGGGCACACAGGCCTCAGTGAGTCACTGATATGGGACAGCGCTGACATGCCGTCACTTCAGTATCCGCTCTCCAGGGCTCTGGAGCTCTATTTTAGAGAGGAAAGACTTACGTGGAAACTGGCTGTAATAGCAAGGCTATGTGTGTGATAGAGAGAGGGCAAAAGGATATAGAAGGATATACAAACCGCCTTTTCCTCTCTTCAAACAGTGAGCTGTAGAAAGAAAGATGACAACTGAAAATGACGCCAATGATACTGCATCATTGCTGACACCCAGTTTCTATATACTACTAATATACAGTGTACTGTGGAAAACAGAAATGCTCCTCAGATAATCTTTAGTAAAGGAAGTGCTACTTTTTTGTACCGCACTTGTGCAGGACTTTGATACTGGACATCCTAAATCCTGTGTGTGGTTACGTTTAGGCAACAAAAGAACTTCGGTTAAGCCTGCAGTTACTGATTTTTTGGCCACTTGGGGGCAGCAGAAACAAGTTGTGAACACAACGCTGACAAAAGCAGCTTGTTAGCAAACAGTTACTTATTTACACGTCCAGCAGTTACGGAGCAACATTATCCTTCATTTGGAGTCGTGTTTCTGTCCACCTGGTCAATGTTAGTCCAATATTAATAATATATATAATATATAGGTTCATCATGACAAGCGATATTACACATTTGATTCATTGTTATTAAAATATAGTCAGTTATATCCACTTTAATGTGAGGGAAAGATTGTGTTTTCTGTTAAATGTAAAAAAGTAAACAGGCCCTGTCTCATGCTTCAAACCACTTAATCAAGACTACGATCTTTACCCAGCCTTAAGTGCTGAGAGCCTATACATATACATATACATACATAAAACCAAGTCCAAATTAAATGATTGATCTATTTACTCCAGAGATTTACACAGAAATGTTTTCGGATGTGACGCCACTATCAGCAGTAATCGTCATGATGACATAATTTTTCTGTCCAGTGTCACTTTGTTTTTCTATTAATGATTATTCAGTTATCAGGTCATTCCTGATTAGTTCCTCACTCTTTCCTCAGTAACTAATCACAATTTTGTGAAGTGTTACCAAAATGTTTCCTCATAATGTTGATAAGTAACATCATTCAGGTATACGGTTCTCTTTTAAACACACATTATGTAATTTTATGCTGCTAGGGGTCTCTCATTCAAAACAATAACAAAAGACAGAGTTTGATGACGTCGTAGTGTGGGATCATGAGAGTTCCTGTCTTCGTTGTTAAACAACCACCATTGCCGTCATTGCAGTCAGCTTCTCCCGGTTAGGATTACTTCAGTGCTCATCATTCAGGATGTTTTTACCGGGAGCCGAATCATCCGTAGAGGTCTCCTCCTCCAAACAAACCTGGTGATTAAAAATAAATAAATTTCTTTTACTGAAAATTCACTTTTGTAAATTAGTGGTAAGAAAATGTAATCATCTTGGCCAAACAGTGGCACCAAAGAATGTGCCGAATGAAATAAAGTTAATATAAACCACAATCTCTGTCTTATTTAGTAATGGAGAATTTAAAAAATTGTACTGATAATACATATTAGAAAAACACTTCCAGGTTTACTGACTCAAATGGACTTTGTGGATTTTTGTCTTGATTGAAATAACTGTCCTGTAAATATAAAAACATTCATTCCTGCAGTAAATCAAGTACAGAAGATAGATGGTACTGTAGAAGTAATCTGGACTGACTTTTTTTGGCTTCTTCACATCTCTACATCATTTTTATTAGTTTATAAATTGCCAACTGTGATTAATATTACAACGGTAATCTCATGAAACCAGATGGTTGTCATTCTTGTACAGACAACTTTAGTTATTTACATAAAACAAATCTCTCATCAAGTTATGAAAAATCAAAGCTGATGGCGACTGGCTTTAATGAATGACTGGCTTTGTGCTAAATAGTTTACAGAAATGATTAGATGAGTCAGACAGCAGTTGGCCCAGAGCCAGGCTTGCATGAATAAGCAGGAACTGAATTTGCACAGTAGCAGAACTCCTCATTACACCAGAACATGTTTGATATCACCTGATCGAGTTCATTTGAACTTTTAGAGGCTAACAAATTCTGTCTGGACCACAAAAAGGCTCTTTTTTTGTTTCGCTTTATGGCAATGTGTACTACAACCTACGTATGGGTTTGGGTAGTTAAACAATTGCACACATGTACAGACACACACACACACACACACACTCCAATCCACTAAGGCCAGCTTGACCTCGCATGGTTTTAAAAACAGGTAACGGGTTCAGCCTCTCAGTTCAAACTCTTTTGATTTGGTATTCAGCTCCTATTTTCTGATCTGACATTCCACAGAGGATTAATTGCTTGCCATCATTTTTGGAGAGCTTATTATACTTCCTTTGATGTGGTGATTCACGTAGCCAGTGGTGAATACAGAGGTGGGAGTCAAGGTTGGGGGCCAGATCTATTGCATGAAACTACATCATACAGACAAATTTGAGGGTTTCATCAGTTTACTGAAGGTTAGAGTCTAAATCTAGTCCTGAAAAACTTGGAAACATAAAAACTAAAGAAAACACCTTTTGTAGTGTTAGAAACATCCTCATGTATGTCGTTTCTATCAACTTTTCCTCTCTTGAACAAACAACAAATATCCTTGAAATGTTTTAAAGGGGGTGTATGATGCACATTTCCAGGTCTATATTAATATTGTGGGGCTCTACTGGAATATCTTTGAATGATTTATAGTTAAAAAAAAGACCTTATTTAAGTTATAAATACTATAAATACTATACTGGCCCTTTATGCAGCCCCTCATTTGAGCCTTTGTCTGAAACAGGTTGTTTTACTCTGTTCTGATTGGTTAGTTTCGCCGCACATAAACATACAGTAGTAGTATGATTTCACTTCTTTTTCTTGTTCTTTACTCGAAATGGAAACTTCTCAAATACATCCGAACATGTTCGATGCCTGAATCTGATACAAAATATACACATAGACAACGCAAACAACCCGTGGTGCACCGTTAGCAACAAAGGCTACAGAACGGACAGGGTTTTGTGGGCATGTGCAAAAAATCTGGCGTCATCACGAGGAGGAAGTAGAGGTAACTTGGCAAATGAAGCGTTGAGAGCAGGCTGAAGCCCTGGCTTTGACTTTCAGGGAGTGTTTTTACATACAGTATACAAATAACAGAAAATCACAAAAAGCATTATGTGTCCCCTTTAAAATGTAAAAACACATGCAGGTACCATGATGCTTATATGTAAAGTGAATTGAGTCTGTAGAGAAATAAATGAGAAATAAATGAGTGACTGGCACATGCTAATTAGCTGCAAGTCCTCATCCATGAAAGCTAGAGGGAGACAGATAGGCATGACATATTTCAGACATCACTCATTCAGCTGGATAAAACACGAGATTCAGGTGGAGACTAAAAGCATGTCTGGTGTAACAAACATTGTCAGTTTCCTCCCAGGCTCTGAGCCTTTTTTGATGTCATTGGTTCAGTTTGATGTGGAGAGGATAGTGACAGGTACAGCATCACGTAGAAAGCCTTTAATAGCACAGACACTTCGGACAGCTTGTTATAAAGTGAAGACAGAGCCCAAAACTTCTGGTATTCCGCTCACATGCTGGAGCCTCCCGTCTTTGGACAAACTCAGTCAATACATGATTGATGTTCATGCGAACATCGCGGAGGATTTCCTCAAGGACTCATCCATAACATTTCGTTAATGATTACAGGCCTGCTCCCTCGCCAAAGGAGGAGATGAAGTGAAAGGCGAAGATATAATGGTTTGACCACTAAGCTCTCTTCACAGCCAGCGAACGGCTTAATTAGGCACCTTTTGGGCCACTTTGGCATTTACTCTCGCCTTAAATAACCACTGCCCCCCGAACCCAACACACACATAGACACACACCTTCAACAACTGTCTCCTTTTTATCCTCCAGACAATCAGGTCTAGACCCACTTTGCCCCGATTATGCAAGCTGATGGGATGGAGCGCTCTTTCCCCCTCAGACCAGTTAGGGATCTGGGTGTAGTGTCCCTGCATTAATGCTTAACTAATTCCTCCATCCGTCAGTGACTTTTTGCTGGTTGCCTGTGACCCTGAGCTAGTTATTATTACTGCCACGGCCATGGTAGTGACTTCACTAATGACCTTTTTTTTTTTTTTTTTTTAACTATTTTGTGAATAATATATTTTAATCTACAAACATATTACTGAAATTTGTTCTGTTCTGGGTTTCCATGGCACCTCCAGGATGAGTTTATTTTTCTCAGCAGGAATCTAATCTAATGAATGCATGTTTGTAGCTTACATGTAGCAGGAAGTGGTGGAGAATAAGTACGTTTGCTCATGAAATGAATCAATCTGTGTACAAGATCTTGTAACCTAGGTTGGCTCACGTTAATCAACTGAAATGCCAGCGAAGATCTGAATCGTCACACTGATTATCTTTTGAACAGTACCTCATTATGAGACAAAAATTAATGGAGCTAATAAAGTATATGCTCCTAGTCATAGATAATCTAGAAAATTTCAAAATTTAAATGACAGAAACACAAGCATAATACAGCAGTTTATGCAATAGTTTTCATCCAATGGACGTCTAAACAAGACAAGAGCTTCCTGCATTAAACGATTAGATGATTAGCCAAGAGGAAACACTACAGCTCTGCGTGGGATTTCATAATATATTAAATTACCACAAATCAAAAATGTGGCATTCAATAAGCAAACATGCCAGAGTCGATCTGGGCAAGAAAGAAATAACAAGCAGTTTTGCAGACAAACCCAAAGTCCTCCATGATCTTCCGTGTACAAAAATGAGACTCTACCAGGGGAAAAGTGGCCGTGACAACATGACTTATCGGCCTTTAAAGAAAAGTCTTCAAACAGATGTATCTGGTAATGTGAGTTAGCAGCGGGCTTGGACCTGCAGAGAGCCGCGTCCCGTGCCCTACTTAACCTGTCAAGGCCAGTCTGAGAACTACTCAATCAAGTCTTTATGGGTGAAAAAAAAAAAAAAAAAAAAGGACAGAGCGCAGAGGTGAATGAAACATTGAGGGGATCAAGGGGCTTGTGTGTATTTTTATCCTGAGGCATTTACCAGTCTTGCTCGGGAACACGTAACTCATAGTATGCATCTGGGTATAAAAGGGCTTCATGTTGACTGTTTCCTCAGAGCTTCAGAGAAATAAGTTACCTGGAATAAATCTGATACTGGACTCACCACTGTTGCGGCTGGTGAGAAGACAGAAAGACAGAAAGGAAGGCTTCTCAGAATAGCTCTACCGCTGGGAAAGCTTGTGGGCGATGTTTGTGCCTCGCTGCTCCCTTGTTATTCTGGGAAACCTTTTGGTAATGTTTCGAGGGTATTTCTTTGATTACAAGAATCCCATTAAACAGCAACACCGACCTGCAAACTGCAACCTGCAACTCCAATAACCTAGTGACATTTTATTGAGTGAAAACAGCTCCTTTCTTGTTACTTCTTCTCATGTGAAGTTAGAAAAGTGTGAGGAAGGAAATTAACAACAGAATAAGCATTACACAGTACAGCTATTATTCCAGCAATTTGGTATTTTACTGAGATTAAAACAAGAATGTTCAAAAAAATGCAGCAGAGGAGCAGATATCTTGGCTTTTCGTCAAAAACACTTGATCCTAAAGTTCCCTTACTGAAACTCAATAGCGTCTATGTCTTTTCAAACTCCTCTCCTCCCTGTTTGTAACGCAGGCTTTCTGTTATTAGTTTTAAATCCCCAAGTCCAAACAGAAATAACCCTGATGACATCATTGGGGGACTTGTCTAAGCTACTCCGGAGCCACAGAGGACATAATACAACTGCTGAAGTCCCCCTCCACTCAAAAATGTGTTTTGCTTATTGTTACATCAGTTGGATGTTTGAGCTTCACTGAGCAGAATGACGTATGTGCAGAGTTTGTTTTTTACATTCATCTGCTGAAGGGGGGAACGTTTTTCTGTTCTTATTGAACATTTTTTGACATCACAACTAGTTTGGAGCCAATTGTAGTCCAGTGTGCAATTTACACACGTGTGATGTGGAAACTTGAAGCCTTGAAGACTTTTCAGTGAAGTAGGAGACATGTAGTGTCCCACAGTTAAACTTTTGAAATGAAAAATATTTACATATTCATAGATTCTGGATTTTTTTAATGAGGGAGGAGTAGATGCCATTCTAAGGATTTTAACAAGGTTAAATTGGGCTGATTTTTGTGGGTAAACCATATCAGACATATGTTATCATTTCAAGGAAAGTATTTTTATATATCTTAAAACATGTCTGGAGGGGATCTTATGAGTGCTGGAGAGATCTTGATGTGCAAAAGTTCCCTTAATCTGAATAATTGTTAGAGGAAAGGAGCATCAAAAATTAAATGTTTCAAAAGTAAAAAGAAATGTTTAGATAAAAGCCCACAAAAAAAATACAATTTTGTGTAGCAGACCTTTGATTTTTTCCATCAGTCATCTTGTGACCACTCAGATTTATCTTATGACCCATTGGAGCCAGTTTCAAAACCTCTGCTCTCTATTGCTGTGTTTTACACATGACAAACTACAGTATAACACCATCATTTCTTCCAAGAAAGTGAAGAGAGGGTGGTGGTGTATGTGTAATATGTGTGTGTGTGTGTGTGTGTGTGTGTTCCGGGGGTGAAGCCAGGTTTAGTGTTATGTAATATTCACCTACCAATTAAATCATAAGACATCTGTTGCCTACTAATTTGCAATCAGGGTGATGATGAGCAGTTATCGCTCTAGACGAAGACGGCAACTGAACATTTCTTCCACTTTTGTCAGGCCTATTTGTGCTTTTAATGCTCAAATACGCATCATTAACACACATCTTACCAGTGTAGATTATTCGGCTGAGTTTTTTGTTCCACTACTCTCAAAACTGACAGAAAACCCTGTTTGCATCATGATAACCTGTTTAACCGTTATATAACAATTCTTTGAAGGGGCTAGAGAGTAACCTATGGGCATCACAGTGGGCAGCGACACAAGAATGACACTCAAATGCTTCAATGTCTGGTGGTGTAACCCAACACAGGGCTGGCATCACTCTGTGGGGGGTTCTGGATGACATTTGACTACAGCTCCAGGAGGCCCAGATGTGCCGCTTTGATGGAAAAGAGACGTGTCAGCTCAGAATACCAGCGTGACAGAGACGGCACATACAGTACGAGGGAAGACCAGTCCCAGCGTTGGGATGCCGCTGTCCTTTTCCAAAACCTGGTGGGGAGTTTAAATAAGAGCGCTTGCTGAAAAATTCTCGATACAATTTCAGGAGGGCTTGAGGGACACAGCCTTAATACTCTGATCAATCTGCACTGGAGAATCCTCGACTGTAGGAGACAAAATAAAATAGGGGAAATAAATAAAGCTGAGTTTATCGCTTGTCTGCTGTCAATTAAAGCGAGGTCTTATCAAAGCCCTTCAGCTTTATTAAAATGCAGTGCGCTGACAGGCCAATAACCTCTGACAAATTAATTGAATTTTGACAGACGGCTCATAGCAAGAAGAGAGCTGTGGAGATCATTAAACAGACCTCAGTGGAGATCATCAAACAGACATCGATAAGCTTGGCCTGTTTGATGGCAATAAAGCACAATATATGAATTTATTATACAGCAAATATGTTTACTCGCATATTATGTTCATTATAAAGTCATCCAACAACAGACTTAAATATGTTTTGGAGTCATGATTTAAGGTTTTTCTTACAGCAGGAGAAGAGAAAACAAAGCTTATCCCATAGTCATTATTGTTAGTTTCTTTAAGAGGTGGTCAGTTCATTTTTAGGTGAACTAAAGATGCACTCAAACCTTAAAGTCAACTGAAATTAAATTGCTATTCCTTGTCATCTACATACATAAAATCAGAAAGTCTTTAATTTTATGATGTTGCCCCTCGATTTTGCTTTATTTGCTTACGTAGCTGGAGCCCTTTGATAGAGAAAATCAAATCTTGAATAAAGCAATAATGTAGCGTTCGATCTTAGGCAGAGCAGTTGGTCACACTGAGCCTGATAGCATCCTGCTACACAAGAGCCACAAACTCTGAATAACAACCCACATTAGCTTTCCTGCTAAAGTCTCCTTCTTATATAACTTGCAAAGATTAACACACCTCTTGTTCTGCAAGTTAGCTTGTGAAACGCTAGCTGTTAGCTTAGTTAGCGGTGCATTTAAAGTCTATGGTTAACTGTGATAATGCCAATGCTAATTTTGGCTAGCAAAAAACAGGCTTAAAACAAAATGTGCTTACTGGAAAAACTGAACATGTGACTCCTTAGAGGGTCTTTTAGTACAACTAAACGCTGAATAAGACCAAAATGTTCCAATTAACTTTCATTAACTGAAAACACACTAAAGTAGCAACAGCTACGTCTTTACTCCTATTCTAATCTGGGGTTATGATAAGTAACATACGTCACCAACGGTGTTGCCGTGGTAGCAACATGTCAATCACACAGTAGCCACGCCGTAAAGCATACCCTGCTTTATCATCTCTTTTACTATAAATGAACATCATGCTGTATGGAACAAGACTTGAAAGTAGTGATTGAGACCATAAAAATCAAAAAATGTTTAATAAGGTAATGAGGTAATAAATCAAGTGAGAAGTAGTGTAATTTTCTCATAGACTTCTATACAATCGGATTTCTTTTTGGAGCCATTGGAGTCGCCCCCTGCTGGCCATTAGAAAGAATGCAGGTTTAAGGCACTTCTGCATTGGCTTCACTTTTCAGACCTGGAGCTTGCTGCTTGGTTGGTTGAGCCATCAAACAAACATTAATTGGGGAAAAGTGCACCGCAAACGTCATTTAGCAGGCTAGATAGCCAATTAGCTGCTCAACTGCAGCACATTAAACAACCTGTAAACATACCTGAAAATATCTATGTAGCTACAGCAGTTTGTTTACTTTGTCTCTATTCTGTACATATTTCCCCAAAGTCCCATTGTTCTTTATTTAATATTACAAAATTATTACCAATATAATTAAAACATGTTGGAATTATTTTTTGACTGCAAAGAGGGATGATTAAATGTGATTTCAGTTGGACTTTTTTTTCCTTTCTTACTTATTAAATTATCAGAAAAGATATGCTAGTTGTTCTCTTCACATGGATGAGGATCAGGATCAATACATATGACCACCATCATAGCACCATATCTATATTCCAGAACTCGCCCTGTGAGCGCAGACAGATTAAAATTGTTCGAGGTGTCTCATTTTCTCTGGCTCTTATCGCCTCTGCCCCTCTCTATCGTGAGAGGGCTCTGTGAATTAAACCTCTCATGCCATTTCCTAGGGGAGAGCCGCCGTATCGATAGCCTCGACCACACCAGGCTCATCTCATCTGCGTTAGCGTCACCCAGCTGCCCCTTCTGTCCGCAGATCATTTTACCACCTTGCTCTCAATCTCCATGCTTTCACACTCCCCTCTCAGAGACCCCGGGGATTAAAACGTGATAGTTCATCATTAAAAACACATTCTCACCTTTTTTTAATTTCCTTTACCAGCGATCCGACCTCCATATTTAATGTTTCATAATCTACCTTATTATTGAGTTTTTATGTAAATTAGGGTTTGTATCAAGGCTTTTTTCAATCGAGCATGTTTCATCTTGTAGAAGTGTAATTGTCGAGATATTGCTTTACATATATCGTGTTAACTGTTTGACCTTTTATCCAAAACTTAGCAACCGTAGGAGTCATAAAACCTTTAAATCTTTATGTGGTGTTTGTTCAAGATATGCTGTAGTAAGATGTGCAGGCATCCCTATCTCTGAGATAACATTTTGCACAAATGGCCTTAAATGAAGAATAGCCACATGTCTCTGAAAATGTGGTTTTTACAAGTTTTCTTAGTGGCTTGTTTCCTACCACACACTGGCCATATTACCTACAATGGTATTACTAGACGTTGTTGTATTATCATACCCACACTTCACCATAAAACACTGTGTAAACTCTGAAAAGAGATTTCTCTTTTTTGCAATTTCATTTAATAAACTCGACATAGCATTCTCATATCCTGAGCTGAGTTTAATTCAAAACTCTCTTCACATACAGAGTCATATTGTTCTCTGGATTGTTGCGGGTGTCAAAGTGCTTAACTTAGATTTCTTTTGTCATAAAAGAGGGCAAAAGTAAAAGACACTTTAACTCATTTATTTAACAATAGAACCCTAAGTTCAAAAGTGGATTAAAAGCATGAGCAGCTTCTTAATCGGTACAACAATTCTGCTATTAACTCTGATTATGAGGACATTTATCTTCACACCGAATGACAATAGGGTGGAATTGTAAAAGATTACAGTGTATCAGAGGAGAAGATAGAGACAAAGTGAGTTGATTTTAGGGAAGAAAAATACTAGTAGTTCACATGGGCAAAAAACAAAAGAGTGGCTGAAATTTTCAACATTGTAAACAGATTCCTACTTTAAATATGCCTTTGGACATCACATCAGGGCATCAGCCAAATACGGATTTATCAACTTTGCTTTTTCCTAAGAAGGACTGAATGCTGGTTGGCTGCATAATGCAGGCAGGCTGTCAGACTGCGATGCTTTAAGTGCTCCTTTGTTTGCCCCAGCGCTCACCTGTTTACCTCAACTTTGCATGATAAGGTGAGGAGTTCAGCAGTTTAAAAGGACCTTAATGTCGAAGCATCTGTTTGGGTTTCCGGTGTCCCTCCTGTGGAGGCATTCCAGTCGTGACAAATGGTGACATGACTTTAAAATGGTCCCAGGACACACCACATTATCTTCCAGCTGTCCTGGAGGCTCCCCGAAATCCCCAACAAGAGCTGGAGAGAGTTGCAGAGGAAAAGAGCGTTCAGCTGCCAGGTCGGTCCTATTTCCACTGAAACTCTGACCCGGATAAGTGGCTAAAAGATGCCAGGAGGCCATGGACACAATGGACATGCTCATTATCCTCCCCAAACTTACTCCACTCAAAATGTGTTTTTTTTCTTGTTTTTTCAGTTGGATGTTTGAGCTTCACTGTGCAGAATGATGTATGTGCAGAATTTGACACTAGAAGGCTGTTTTCACACTGAAAGTGGAAATTTTCTCTGCACTCACCTTAAATCTGAGTTTAAGGTGTGTACCTAGTAGTTGTTGCATATGAATGTTATTGATTAGAGAAGAGGTAGCATGAATGTTGCAGGAATGTACAACTGTTAAATGATAAATGCTAAAAAATGTCTTTAAAAAACACCCTAAAACCACCATTGTTGCATGCTTTCAGGTGGGATTTATTTATTTTGGAGAATCTGCAGTTTGTGACAGCTTGATTTTTGAAAACAAATCATTTTGCAGTGCTTTCCTTCTCTCTAAGTGCTGCCTTTCTCTCTCTCTCTCTGCTGAATTATAGAGGAGCTTCCTGTCGCCTTTAAAGGAACTTGATCTACAGGCACTTCAGTACTGCCTTCAACACTCAGCCGCTTGGCTTCAAGCCTGCAGCATCCAGCTCCATATGAAGGCGTGGACTCGAAATATGCACTGCGAGGAAAGTGGGCGGAGTGTTGCTGCAGCCATGTTTGTTTGGGAAGGTACAAACAATCGTGAGTTACCTGCCCTGCGAGCTGTGATGTTACCTGGATTGACCTTTTCCCCTACAGGTGACAGGATGCAGATCAGCAGGAGAGCGCGGCGGTCGGTCCATGATTAGACCAGATCAGAACTGCAGGGTGTGGTGTTCTCGGTACCGCTGTCACACACATCAAACAGTCAGGTGTCCCCATCAGGTACGAAGGAGCAGCGGGACGCAGCGAGACTGGAGGTGGAGAGTGAGTCAAAGCTTCACTCCTCCATTTCTCCTGCGTCTCCACTGCCCCTCTGACCTCTGGGCTTGTTTACATCCTATACTGTGTGTGTGTAGGTGAGTAGGCGTGTAGACTGATGCAGGTGTGTGTGACAACCAGGTGGGAGGTGGTGGTGAAAAATGAATGAGTGTAAATGAGTTAACCCTGAGCAGCACTCACACTCGCAGAAAAAACAAATTTACACCTCTTTCACGCTGACCTGGTTGCATAATTCATGAACTTCTCACGTAAAGGAAAAAGGCACAAGGATAGTGAACGTGAAGAATTTTCAACACTGCTTTTAATGCTGCAATTTACATAACTCCAGACACTTTCTACAGAAGGTAATATTAATATTACAGGCAAGATTCATGAAGCGTAATTAAAATGTGAGCGGCAGGCTTTTACATGTCTCATTAGATACTGTAAAGGACAGATTTTGCTGTTACACAATGAAGAAAATCCCATTTAAAAATGGCAGCACACCACTTAATTCTGAGGTTTCAGCCAATACAAAGTCATTAGAGCATGTAGGGGAAATTTATAATGTACTGTGGAAAGACAGTAGTATACAGTATGTACTGTGGGAAGGGTGTTGCAATGTTTTATTTTACTTTTTTCAGTGCCCTATAGACTAATCTGGTGGCTTATTTATGTGTTTATGTGTGACAGTGAAAGCAGAGATGTTTGGGTTAATCATGATCAGCAGTCGACCCGCCAACAGATGAAGTTAGTCTGTGTGAATGTGGAAGTTATTCAGTCTCTAAACACTAGTCTGAGATTAATTATGACACAGGCTACGTTAAAAAATAACATTAATGTACATCTTCTGTCTGACGTCCAGAAGTCTGGGTGTTAAAGTGCTGTGTGGAGCAGCTAAGTTAACCCAGCAGGAATTAATTTAAATCATCAAACTCCACAATTTCTTGCATTTTAATGAGAAGAAAAGCTTAATTTCAGCTAATAAAAAATCAGAAACACATAATACGGTAAAAGCGGCCACGAGCAGGCAGATCGCTCGGTCTTTAGTGGTATCTGGTCGGTCAGAATGTGATGGAAACTTGAGGATTTAATGGAGTAAAAATAAGTAAAATAAATTGACTTCATGGAGCAGAGGCTTGTGACTTTTACTTTTACTTACCTATATATATATATAATATATGACTTGAGCACACAAACTCTGAAAAAACACCTTGTCTTGCATAACAGATTATGTATATTTTTCTCCAATTTGTAGTGAGAGAAAATGACGCAGAGGCAGGCCAGGTAAGGTAAAAAGCAGTTTACTTGTTTTTTGTTCAACAAAGCAACAAAATCAAGAAAGGGAACAGGCAAGAAAATGACAAAAAAAGAGTAGATTATATGCATGCAGGCAGAACAGGCAGGTGACATAATACGAGCAATGCATTTCTCCTCAGCAGCTTTCTACATGGAGCTCTTGCTACTTGCTTTTCTTTTTAATCAGTTTTGTTGTATTGATGCACAGAAGGAGAAAAGTGAAAAGAAGGGAAAAAAAGACAAACACAAAACTGCTGAAGCTGACGTTGTGACTCTTTATATGCCCCTCTCTCTTTTTCCTTGCTTGTGTACGGTATGATGACACATTTTTGAGCCAATCCGGTGGCTGTGATGACAGAACACTCACACATACAGTTTTCTCAGTGAAATAATATCCTGCAAAGAGTCCCAGTGCCAGGCTGACCTGAGTCTATTTTCCAACTGAATCAATATTATAATAATAGTCTGACAAGCATCCCAAAAGGGCCGTGTTCACCCAGCACTCTAATTTCAGTCTGCCCTCAAGGAACAAGCCGGGGTGGTTTCCTGGCTTTTTTGGCTTTTGTTTAATGTGATTACGGGAGGGCAAGCAATCAACCAAACACATGCAAACATGAATGTGGAATGTGGAGCAGAACAGAATGAGATATTAAAAATGACATTTTATGTAACACTAATGAATGAAATGAATGAAATCTCGTCAAGAATACACTATTATTGAGTATTCAGCAGGCATACAAGAGGAACACACTTTCATTCACACATGCAGATCTCAGCACATTGTGTTCTGCAGGCGGAGTGAAGGGAATTTCATTTTCAGACAGTGAGAGCCCATCAGGAGTTTTCCTCGTGCTTGTGTGCATGTGTGGGTGTGTCCCCGAGTGTGTCTCAGCACACTGGCCAGCAGAGAGTGTGATGCCAGAGCTCGTCTGTTACACTGCGAATGTGAGACGGTCACTGGAACATCTGGTCACACTGTTAAGTCGTGAAATGTGAAGCCTCTGGTCTCTGGCTCGATCACGGCAGCCGTGCCAGACAACGAGAGGTGTCGCGAGGTGTTTGTTTTAACAGGCTGAAATAAATGACTTAATGCTCAGTCTAACTCCAAATAAAGAATCGACATTTGTCAGAGCTCCACAGGCCGAGAGGTGCGGGGAGGTAATGAAACACGTCATCTGGGAGGGGCAAAACACAAATCCTGGTGGCTTCTTAGTCACAGCTCAGTGTTTACAGAAAGGTTTGTCCAAGCTCCTCTCAGGGGAAAAACAACTGACTGATGCATTTTACAGAGAAAAATGAAAACACTTACAGAGAAGTGAATGTGACACCTCACTCTGATTCATTGGCTCCGAGTGAGTGGATGAAAATAATTTTTAAAAAAAAACTAAATTCAAGAGCTGCATCCTCTGCAAGGTTTAATTAAATATTTCAATTAGACATTTCAAGCTGTGGCTCTGGCCTCTCTGCATTTGTATCAGTGAATCATTAAAAGTGAAAGAAAAAACATACAGTACTGTAAGTGAGCTACAAGATATGCCAAGTGTTTATTCTGGCTATCAAACTATAATTAGCATTGTCACTATGTTTATTAAACCTTTAAAGGTTCAAACAGAAGATTTGTTTTAGGATTTGAAAGGTAAGCAGACAGATGGAGAATGAATAATCCTTTATGCCTCTTTGTTGTCAAATTAAAGGGTAACTTCACCAAAACTACAAAAAGATAAAACATAGAAAACATATTTTCTCACTTGCCCTTAGTGGTAACTGGCCCCATTTGGGACCCTCTCGCCCCCAGTGTTTCTCATTTAACAGCTTATTGGAGATGAGGACATTAATTAGACTTTTGCCAAAACAACTGGTTAGTCCTCACCTCTCAAGCCATTTCTCATGCAAAATAAAACATACTGCTTCTGATAAAGCATAAATCTCACATTTAAGTGAGTACAGTGCAATATAGTGTTTTTTTTTTCTACCAAAATGATCTTGCTGTACAATATCCGCTAGTAAAAACTACAGCATCATTAAACTTTTAATGGCTATGTTTAGACACTGGCAGCACTTGGTTAAGGTTAGGGAAAGATTGTGCTTTAATATGGAAAAAGACTGCAATGACTTGAAGCAAAACATGTTCATTAACATTTAAGCAAAATGATGATTCACCAACTTTAACCAAAGTGCTTTTGTTGCCTGCAATTTTTGTTGATGTGATCTCTGGAGTCCTGCTTCATTCAAAAAAAACATTGCCTGTGAACATAATCCAGGCAGTGATTTTGTTTGTCAATGCCACGTAAAAGGGAAAATAAATTTTGTTTTATGTAAGCGTAATTTCTAGGAGACAGGGTTGCCATTATGGCTTGGCACACCAGAATGAGGCGAAGAAGACGCTGCAATCAAACCCTTCTTGGACAAGCAACACAGAAGTGAAATTTGTGCACTACTGGAAGTGTTTTCAAGCAGCATTTTCCCCGTTTTACATGGGAAAAGACTTCTGGTTAACAGGGCTGTCTCCCACGCAGTGGATCACACAGTCTTAAATCTGCCATGCGGGTACAGTAGTGTTGTTTTTATGTGCAGATATCCGTCTCTGCTCCAGCTCCATTGCAATGGAGGTGAACATTTATGGTGCCCTCAACGTTGAAAAACGCAACAAGTCATCCAACCAACAAAAGATTCAGAATTTTTTGTCACTGCTTTCCAAAATAACCCATATGAGTGTGTTCTGATCTGTTGCTCCTGTATCAGCAGGATGAGATTGTCAGGGGCCGACTATTTAAATGCACTGTGATTGAAGAACAAGCATTTTGGCAGTCATCACAGTCCCTGTGACATATGTCAAACAGCTCATCTTGCATTTAAAGAATGCCTCCTGGTTGCTCTGATCACATGCGACCACTTGAGGCCCCGAGTCTATATGACAGAGGCGAGTAGACGAGACCTGACGAGGCGGGAGCTCAGACACGCATGCTGCCCGGTGATGTCCGGTGCACCCTCTCCCTGTTCTCATTATCCTCTCTCTGGGTGTTAAGGAGGAGTGGAGAAGGGAGAGAGGGAGGGTGGTGCTGGTGGTGGTGGAGGCTAGCTGGCTAACCCAACATCCCCCGTGGACAGGGAACAGATGGGACCCGACTCTCTCCACACAAATCACTGCCAAGGAGGTTTCGGCCCGCTCACGTGACCGTTTCGAAATGAGAACTACTGTTTACTCAAACAAGAGGAGAGTCCAGGGATGACAGAGTGAAGGGAATATGGTGAGATCGCAATCCAGAAGTGAGGAAATACATTCAAGGTTTACATTAGCTAAGCAATATTTAACTAAAGTCTAACTGACATTTTAATTCTCTCTCTTTCTTTTTGTGTAGGAAAATATAAACTATAATGATACTGCAGCTATTGTGCACATTTTTCCATCTTTCCAAAAGAAAATAAAACATTTTTTGAACACATTTGTATCAAGTGTATTTAAGCTCCGGGCCTGTGGGTGGCCATCTCCCATGGCAGAGGTTGACTGACATTTGCTCGGAGGTGCGTTGTCAACTTCTGTGCTACACTACTGATGGGAGCATGTCATTGCCCTGCAGCCTACAAACACTGATACAAGACATTTTTACCTTTTTCAGTCTATCAACTGTTAGCAATTTAACCCGTCTGTCCCTTTTCAACATTCAACATTTGGGGGGACACATCGTGCTTTTTAAGCTTGTATTTGAAAGTGGAAACTAGTTAGCTTAGCTTGCTAACATTAGCATTGATTTTCACCAGAGCTTACTGTTTATTTATGCTAGTTCAACACCTGCTGAATAGCTCTCACAGCTCTGTGTCTGAAATCACTCACTTCATTCACTATCCCCTATATATTAGATACTAAAAATCATTATCATTTGACTGTCAGCAACTGTGGTAATTGCGCATGCATTGCCTTGTGGGATTGTTAGCAGAAAGTAGTGTACATGCCGTAGCCACTACTTCTTTTGTTTCATTGTCAACATTTTTGAGGGCACTTTAGTGGATACATTTACACACTTTTCAGACACTCAAATAAAATGGCAAGAGGGTAAATACTATTAAATAGAGAGTGAATACAGACACAGCATCAGTGCTGTTTTGTCCCACATTATACAGTATGAAAGAAATGCTTTAGCTATTGTTAGCGGGCCCATACAGTTATTGCACAAATCAAATCACCAGTACAGACATTATCAATTCGTTCATTTCAGCAAGATGGCCCCAGGGGAACAGTAAAGTAGGGAGGGGTATAATGGCAGAAAAATTAATAAAGTTTTAGCCTTTTAGTACAAATCACATTGCTTGAACGCCTTCCTACGGAGGCCGTGCTTGTTAAATTATTTTTTTAATGCCATTATCTCGAGATCACCAGTTAATTTTACCTCGTTTTCTCGAGAAAAGAAAAGGCCAATTTCTCAAGATAATTTATAACCAGATTACCACGGGTGGAGCTCATTCTCATTTGTTCAGTCCTGTCTTCTCCTCTCTGTGTCTCTCTCACATGGATAGCTCAGCTATTGAGATCAAGCACAAGAAGCCTTCAGGTGGCTCTTAAGGACATGGGTTCAAATCATATGTCATCATATCTTGGTTCTTATTCCTTCTCTCCGCCCCACTTTCTCTCATTAAGTCTAATAAAATGAAAATGCTTAAAAGGTATTGTTTGGTACTTCTCCTACATGAAACATCCCATCATACTATGACCAGGAGTTAATCAACCTGCCGTTTAGCTGTGACACATGTCAATAATAAAGGTGCTGTTAATAATAATGGGTACTCCATTTCATCTTAAATCAGCTACAGTTGTCAAGACGCCATCTCTGCATGCTGGCACAGCACTCCTGATCTCTGATTAACTTTGTAAGTAATAAGAGGAAAAACCTTTTGTTTTCTTCTGATTATCTCGTTATCTCGAGATAAGAAAACTTGTTTTATTGAGATAAAATAATTAACTCGTGACCTCATGATAACAGCATTAAAAAAAAAAAAAAAAAGCACGGCTGTTCTCAGCTTCCATACCTTCCAACTAATTTCACTGGCAGAGAAAACAAAAGTGCATCATCAAGATAAAACCGCAATAAAAAGAGCTGCTGTAATTAACGATGGCCCAACAGTGGCACACTCCCTTCCCTAATGCAATAACTGAGGAAATGATTCATTAGGATTGTCATTCATCCCAGTGATGGTCCATCTCCAATCCACCCACCTGTCAGAGGCCTGGGGTACCTGGGTAATGTAGTCATCCACTGGGGACATAATTAGAGAGCTGCCACCTGTACTTCCTCTCCTCTCTCCTCCTCCAGAGCTCGACAGGCCTCATTAGAGAGACCAGAGATTGTCTGTGTGTGGGAAAAAAAAGAGTACATTAATCTACAGTGGAAATCTGACACTAATTAGTATTTCTGGCCAAAACGCTTTAAAGGTCCGCAGAGACAATAGCGTTGAATCACTGAATACATTTTAATTGTGCTCGTTAGATGCAGAAAACAAAAAAAACACATCAAAACATAGCAATCGGATTTTAATGAACATCTATTAACAGGACAAAACTGTCAGAACAGTGAAACACCCCAGTCTCTCGGGGATTCAGTGGAAGATGAGGGGATGAGTGAAAATAGATCTGCTCAGTCCATAAATAACACCTTACCAATAAGTGTGTGGAGACTGGAGGGGGACGGATGTTTGTCTGACCTGGCTGACAATAAAAGTCCTTTGAGACTTTTGTTTCAAAACATCTCAAATTGATACCGACATCATACCACTGTACAAAAAGGTTGACTAAAACATACCATCCAATGAGGCCGATATCTTAATACCTTACAGTACTGAGGTTCAATGTGACCTAATTAAGCCCACATTTAATTGATATGGTGTTACAATGTCAATGCAATTGATGACGTGAACACTTGCAAGTTAATAACATGGGAATCTTTCCATCTCTACATTCATCCTATATGACATGAACGCAGCATCAGCTCGACACCAAGCGGCGACGTCCGGGGCTGAAAAATGAAGCCAATGTGAAAGTGCCAAAAACTGCAGTTTTTCTGTACCGTCTAAACTAAAGTTCATCTCAGTTTCTTACAACTAAATTTAAACTTTTTTTCCTATTCCAATTATTATTCTGTGAGTTCTGTGATAAAACACCTGCAGCAGCTTTTAATAAGAGTGAAAACATTTAACTTTAAATGTTACATTATATAAAATCTAAAACTTTAACTTTTGACTTTTTAATATAAGTATATTGTAACTGTGGTCTGCCTAATTATACGGCTGACACAGAAGATCGGTAGCTTATATGTAAAAAAAATTGGGCTACTTTTATGATGATATTTTAGGCTTTGATTAGGCTACTTTTCATCACTCTGCTTTTGTTTTTGTTTTTTTGCCAAATTCTGATTTTTATATGCTCTTCAAAAATGTACCGTATGATAAAAAGACATGCACGTTTGTTAGAAAAATGCACATTTTACAAAGTAAATGCACAAGTTGATGCATCAAGTTAAGAAATGTAAATGTCACTTTTCCCAAAATCCATTATACAAACAGCAGTGTGATGCTGTATCGACTTGGTTATGAACCAAAAATTAGCCTTCAAAGATGAGATAAACTGTGTAAATCATCTAATCTAACATAATGTTTCTAATTCATATAAGGCACAGTCTGTTCTTTGTCAGCATTGCAACTACCTCACTAATAGTTGTAGACGTGGATTTTCCTTGTTATTAAAGTATTTTACATCACACAATCTGCCTCTTTCACTTTAGCACAAGAAATATAAAACCCTGCAGGCCACATGTGTAAGTAAAAGTCATGAGTAGAATACAATAACAATAAACTACATGATATCATACTGTACACAACCATAACTGTCAGTGGCATCATTTCCCATCTCTAAATTTAGCTCCAGTAACTTCTGGAAAACAACATATCGCTTCCTACGCTGTCAAATCATCTTCAGAGTGCAAAATGTTTAACTCCTTTGAAAAACAATGTCTGGTTTCATGTGGTTAACTTACAGTACAGGAGATATACAGAGGTGTAAAGGACGTGGGGTTGGATGAGTGATCCCCAGAACACTGTTGACAGATGATAAGAAGCGCCTCTGGGGTTGCCAGATTTGTCATTGATATTACACAGCCGAGACAAATCTGGTGACTGTTTATTCATCAACCAATAAACCAGCAGAGATGGAACAGATGCTGCTAACATTCACACGGAGACGGGAGACAGACATTGCTCTATCTGCTCGGTGTCTCCTGGGAGGAAAAAGAGATCAAGTAGTGACAAAGCACATCTTGCAATCATAAGAGCAGAAATGGAGAGGGAAAGAGTTAACTGAAAAACTATTAAACTGCCAGCAAACTGCATATGGCAAGGGTGTGACAGCATAAATCTAATAGTAACGGAGTAGATGCACTGCTCATCATATATAACACATCTTAACTGTGTCCAGTGGTCAAACTGCAGCAGCACAAAACCTGAAATTTCCACTTTGCTCCTCGAGTAAATGGGCAGTATTGTGCTGTTGCATGAAAGGAAAACAAAGACGCAAAACTTCTACTGCGGCTACACAAAATACACTACTTAGGAACACAATTTTAAGATGCAGAATCTCATGAAATGAATGGTGAGATTTATGTACATCCACCTGCTGTATGGCATTTCATGTCTGTAGCTTCAAATGTTTCATAAATCAAATCACATGATGCTCTTAAACCCGGTAGCAACAAGCTGTGAACACAGCACTGACATTGTTTAGTTAGTCCAGGCTTTGATGGGATATGAGATACAGACAGAATGTCAGCAGATGGCTGGGACACAATGTTGCTAAGCAACAATTAATGAAAACACCCACATGCTAAGGTGGAAGCCTTAAACTGGGATTTTCATTGACCACAAAGAAACTTTATCTCTTCAGTAGATGAATGTTAAAACAAAATCTGCACAGGTATCATTCTGCACAGTGAAGCTCAAACATCCAACAGACGGAACAAGAAGAAAAACATACTTCTGAGTGGAGGGAGTCATTAATAATATTAGAGTTCAGTTCTTTAATTAATGAAAATGAGTAGGAGTCTTAAATTCAATCAGTAATAGTTATTGTTGCTCTCATTATGCACATTAGACTTTATGACAGATCTATTTTAAATTTGATGGATCTGTGTTACCTCACAGACGTGCAAATATTTTCATGTATAGGATCGCTGGCAGAGCACGAGGGACAAATCAAACTGCAAAAACAACCAGAGCAGGAGTGAGAGCTCGATTAATTAACGCTCTAAATTTAGCTTCAGCTCACACAATGCAGATGTCACCGACATTAGGAATGCTCAAATGTGATGTGATGTGATGTGAATGAACCATAAAACTCAATGGAGGAGTAAGCAGAAAGAAAGTGTGCCTGAAAAACGAACGCTACACTGCTACTTCGAACAAAATGACCACGAGTGTTGATTCGCAGCACATTCAGCTGGTTTTAATTACTTGTACACGCAAGAACAGCTGTCTCTGTCTTGTTGTGGCATCTGGAGGTTTATCAAGCCATCGAGAGAGGAGGGATACGGCAGGCTGAAGATGTAGGAGGAGAGTAAGGTGTTTAAAAGAGGTGGTAAGATGTTCATGTTTGCCCTGACAGCATGTCTAAAGAGAATCATGGTCAGTCTACCAAGAGAGACAGTAGGTGTGAGCAGATCTAAGACAATGTCCACACTAAGGCAGCTAAATCTGAAAATGTCATTTTACCAAAAGGAAAAGCCAGATTTCTTCTCTCTTATTTTTACTAACAGCAAAATTGTGCATCAAACTGCAATTCCACCGACGGCCACTAGATGCTGGCTCCAACTGACTCCCATTCAAAAAGCGTCAACTACTCTGAGCTGCATATCGGCTTCAGTGCAAACCAACGGGTGACGTCACACCTCGCTACGTCCATCTTTTATAACAGTCTATGATCACAAGCAACATCTGGTAAGGGTTGGGATAGACACAGCCAGTTGTTGTCCGCTCCTGCTTTCATTTGCATATTTTTCAGTTTCTGTTGTCAGACACGTGAAGTCAAGTCACTACTTTATTTAATGTTCAGCTTCATGACAACAGCAGTATTATGTTATCGGCTACTCACGTTTAAAATGAGTGTTTACAGAGTGTGTTGTGGTCAAAAGAAAGTTGTCTTACTAAGTTTACTGCTTTACAGCTTCCAACCAAGTTTATGTCATCAAAATCTCTTTTTTCCTCATCCATGCTAAAACATGAGGCCTGTGTTTTTTAGAGTTATCCACTCTGGAATTAAAAAAGTATGAGTATGCTTGTCAGATGTGTGTGTACAGCGTCTGAAACACTCACAACTTTCCAACATCGGAACATTTCATTGACTTTTTAGAACTGATAATCATGCCCACTTCATGCAGTGACTGGCCAGGTGTGCAGGCGTGAGAGAAAGTTGTGAGGGAGGATTTGAACTTCTCTCTCAAAATACCTCTTTTTCTTTCTTTTTTCTTTCATCACTGAAAAAACTGGGTGCAACACTACAGGTATGAATGCCTTTGAGGAAAGATTGTCTGAAAGTGTTCTGTGTTATCCCTCTTTGAACAATTATCGTACCTCATTTCAAGCATTCTGATTGTGGTTGTCGTCTAATGGGAATGTATGAGTATGAATAGCTAGGTTTACGTACAAATGTAGCGCACATTTTAACCGAATTTCCAGAAAATCAGCAAAAGAAACTTCAACTGCCTCTTCCACTGCCATTATGTGTTTTATACGTTCAGTCTGTTTCCATTGCACTTGTTGCCGATACACCAACTTTTCCACCTCAGCCAAGAGTAAAAACGTTTCAGGATTTTTTTCAAATTTTCAGCTTTTTCACTTTTTTCATTGTTTGTGACAATATGAATAAAGGTGGATGGAAACACACCTAATCTGAAAATTAGAGAAAAAAGAGGAAAAAGAGGAAATTTAATGCGAACCTCAAGTGTTTTTGACAAAGTCTGTTTTCTGCTCTGGCAGCCCTGCTTTCACCTACAAGTGTGGGGCTTCCTTTCTCATTTCACATGTTCTGGATCTCTAGCTTGAGGTCAACACCAGCCCTGAAGCCTTATTACTCCCATCTCCTCTCTGCTCCCCCAGGTGCATCCCTGTGCCTGTGTGTGTTAACAGCCCAAGACCGGAAAACCAGAGAAGAAATTGGCAGGTGAAAGGTGCTTTAGAGGTGTGTGGGGCAGCACAAAGTACGTCATTCTGGGGTTTTTTCAATCACAGCCGGAGACAAAGAGCACCGTGACATTAGTGTATGGTCAAAGTTATGCCTATTTTTGATCTGAGTCTTTGTAGAAATAAAGAAATGGTACGGCTTTTTGTTCTTGTTGTATTCAGTCGGTGTTGTATCACAGCATATGTATAAGCCTCTCTCTGTGTGTATAGTGCTATCTGAGCTGCACCATATCGTCAGTGACATTTGCGTTTTCCACCTACTCACCACCACATGGAGAGAAAGCAAACAAATGCACGCAGGAGTGTGAATGTGATATCAGTAATTAAACACATGTCAAGCTAACAAGGCAGAGAAACAAAGTGTTGACCAGCTTCACGGCATCAAAAAGGATAAGTGGGATACAAAGTGTATGTGCTCTCTCTCTCTCTGAGGAGGGGCAATTAAAGATGAAGTGTGGTTGTTTAAACAAGATTAAAAGGAAAGTTACTATTTGAGGAAGTAATGATTATATATTTCAACTTTTATGGTAGTGAAATAATGAAATCTGGAACTAAATAAACAAAAATCTTTCCAAGCGCGATTCACAATGACAGAATTTAATTTAAAATTCTAGTTAACAACAGGGTTTTCAGATATATCAGCTACATTTCATTAAAAATGTGTATTAAATGATTACTGAGACATCTACACATTTTCATTTGATGCTTCAGCCATAAAAATGGCATCTTTGGGTGTGAATATGAGTGTGACATAACTTGAATGAAGCTTTAGAAGCAGCAAATACGCCTCTTATTCAGCTCTTTTGTGTTGGTCCATGAGGTGATTTTAGAACATTTTTCACCTTTCACCGCTAAATAAGTTTTGGAAAATGTCTCGGAAAATCCAGTGAAAGTAAAAGTAATAGAGCCGCACAGCCCAGACTCATTTACTGTCAGTCTCACTGGACGCAATCAGGACTCGCTCAGGTCGCTCTACATGAACTCTTCGCCGTGTTCACGGCAGACTGGAACACAACAAAGACAACAAACAAGTCGTTATCCACTGCTAAACCTGGATGGTAGAATCTGAGTCCCTGTATGTATGAAACACTGATTACAAAATGGTGCATGATCGAACTAATAGTTACATTTTGCAGCATTTTCATAATATTTATCATATATTAAATCTAAATAGTTTGTTTGAATGAAAATGTTAACAACCAGTACGAGCATTTTCTGATCTGCTGCCTCTATTGGCACAACGACACTCTTTGTCACTACCTTTCAAAATCGTTTCATATAACTGTTACAAGAATTACGATAAACTTCAGTTTTAGATGTTATTGTTTTTGGTTTTTTCCTTTTTTCGTCAGATGTCTTCATAAGCCCTTTTTTATATATGACCAGTACAATCCTGCTGATCTGCTACCACTATGATTAAGTTACAGTAAGGTAAGTAAAGATATTTGGTTAAAGAGTAACTTAAAGGACCAGTGTGTAAGATTTAGGGGCCTGACACACTGGTCCTTTAAAGCCATGTTGGATAGTAGTTAGTTGTTTGTGGTCAGAAGTGTGCTCTGTCGCTCCTATAATGACCACCAACAGTGATGTCACGATGTACTGACGCACCGTCAAGTACACGTCTACATCACCGCAGCAAAAGGAGAAGTTAAACCACTGGAAGTCAGTAAAAACAAGACTTTCAGCTGCTGTTAAGCTGCTCTTAAATCTATAATTGTAGGTGCTGAGTTTGAAAAGTTTAATATTTACAATGATATATTTTATATAATATTCATATTTATACTGCCAGTTGTTGGAAGAACAAAACTTTCTTATACTGTAGTAATGAGATAATGGTCTAACTCTGTATGTCTGTGCTTGACTTCTCTATTCTATGTTTCTAAAACGTTAAAGTCAAGTAACAATTGTAAGGCCATCTTTCATCTTTAAGGGTGCTACTATAATTGTCATAACAAAATAAAGAATTGCACAATACATCTTTAAGTCAATCAAGTATATTCTGTCAATGACCTTTCTTGCTCTGTTACATACATTTTGCTTTTTCTCTCCTTTCTCTCTTTTGGTTTTGTATATCTTTGAATCTTGTTAGTGAAGCCTTTAGCATCTTTGGGTCAACACTGCAGCAAATTATGGATTTCAGCTTCATTTAATTCTGCTCTGTAAATCCACCAGACTATCAAATACATGTATACAAACTTTGGTTTTGCATGTTACCTGTCAAAAGCGCAGCCTACAGTATTTCAAAATGCGATGAAACTCTCAGGCAACATGATGATCTACAGTTTTTATACTCGATGACACTCTTTCATGAATCATAATTCCACCCCTTCTAATCACATTTTTTTTTCATTTCTCAACACACTTCATTTATCATGTTCCAGAGTATCAAAAACCCAAATTGCTTTTTTCTTTGAGAGACTCGTGAACAATCAACGAGATCTGGCGAGCGCTGGCTCTCTGGTGCTTGGTCTGAGGCATGCTCATACATGCAAACAGTGGGATTATGAAATTTGAGATGGTTTGTCTTTGGAGAGCACACTGGAGAGGTTCCACATGTGGCAGCTTCTGCATGTGTATGAGGGAAAATGAATGCACAGGCTGCAAGATACAGTAGCAACAAGAAAGTAGTAACGCTATAACTTGTCTCACCTCGCGCTCCCATGGCTACGGTGTCTTAAAATGCATCGCTATTGTCCCAAGTCTGAGGGATAACTAGGCCATTTAGCATGTGTTTTTATTCATGAGGCTGAGAAGAGTACCCCAGGTTTTATTTTAAACCACACGAAAAGCATTAGCATATCTTTGAATCCAGCACCTCTGCTAAAAGATGAAGCAGCACAATGAGCTTCACGGTAAAGTAATTAAAGCTTAACCAAGGTGGTGAGTGCAATTAAAAACAACCAGGCTGAGTCGCATCCCTGGGTGGTTCCTGACATGAAAAACAAACTCAAATAAACTCCCCCAGCCTCCCAGCTACTATCAAGATCGTGAACAAAGGCGCTGCAGAGGCTGCTTCACTTTCTCTGCAGGTTTCCCTACTATAAGGTCAGCTCTGTTCACTGACAGCCTGTGCTCAGACTATAGCTCAGCTTCTTATACTTTGGCCTGAGTCTGTCCCCTGCTTCCACAACGCGTCAGCAATCAATGACAGACCGGATACTCTGCACACACACACACTCACTATGGCTGCGGCATGCCAGGAGAAGGAGGAAATCTTTCTCCCTCGTTACAGAACACCACTGGCAATATTTGAAATATCAATGAAATGATTATGATGTGTTTAGTTGAAAATGTGATAAGTGATGCTGCAGGAGTGTTACTGATCTAATAAAAAACATGTTGGATCTTGCGTGAAGCTGAAGAGAAGGAGAGTGCTCTTGTGTTAAAATCTACAAATAGAAAGCTAATGATAGTAATAAAAGACTTTTTCTGTTTTATTTAAGTCAAAATATATGTACAGGAATAGTTCAGGGGGAAACAGCCGGACAAAGTCCAGACATGAGAGTGATACATTTTTGTCAGTAATTTTTGAAATTATTAAACTCCTCCAAATGAATCTGCAAAGAGGACTGCTACAGTAAACTCCAAGAAACTTAAAATTGCACTTTTAGTAGACACTGTAAGTTAATGCCCACTCTCAGTGGCAAATTTGGAAATTATTATACACTATAAAATCAAATCGATATCTATTGAGTCCCCAGTTTCTTTTTGCGAGAGGTGTTGGATAAAACAATTAATGTTTTGACAGTGTCTGAACATCACTCAGCCTACAAGACCATTAGGAATCAATACTGTGACGCTAATGTTTCATGACCTATGCTAAATAAGTCCCTCACCCCACTTATTAAGTATTTATAAAGCTTTCACTAAGAGACCGCACACCATTATATTGAGCTGAGCTCAGTTGATAACGATCCTCACTGACAGATATTAAATTCTCTATTGAGCAGGCGTCTAAAACGTCCATTTTTCCATTTTTTTTGAGTGAGTCGATGACTAGAATCTGTCATGATCAGCTCATGGCAACATAATGTTGGACAAGTTCATGAGGATCATTGTCAACAGGGAATAAACCAAACTCAAAGAGGATGTATTCGTGCACATTTCCAGGTCTATATTTATATTCTGGGGCTCTACAGAAATATCTTTGCATAATTTACAGTTCAGAAAATTACTAATTTATCTTATATTGACCCTTTATGCAGCCCCTCAGTTCAGCTTCTGTCTGAAACAGGCAGTTTTAGCACCTGTCTCTTTAAGGCCCCCCTCCCGATGAGCCCACTCTGTTCTGATTGGTTAACTCCCGCTGGCTCCAGAAGCTATGTAAACAAACAATAGTAGTTGGATTTTGCTTCTTCTTCTCGTTTTTACTTGAAATATAAACTTCTCAAATACAACCATACATGTTCCGATCCGAAATATGCAAGTGGACAATGTGAACAACCTTAGTCAGAGCAGGCTGAAGCTCTGGCTTTTTTGTAAGTTTTGTAACTTTGACCATGTTTAACATAGACATCCGACATCATAACAGTATATACATGACAGAAAATCACAAAAAGCGTGTTATGACCCCTTGACACCAAAACTATGTTACATAATGACAATAAACACGGTAAAAGACATCTTAAGCACCTAATTCTGCTCCAAACACAATTAAAAAATGAAAAATGTTTCAAACATCCTAAAGAGTTAAAAAGACGGCGTGATCCCTAATGCATTACATTTAATATAAAATCTGTTTCATTGCCCCAACTTACAAATTTTACAGGTTGTCACATGTTGGAGGTGAAGTGGCAACAACAGGTTTTATATCATATCATCACAATAAAATCAAACTGCATATCAATCGCACAGAAACAACCCAAGGATGAGCCTTTTCCCTGTTTCCCCTGTATTGTTTTCTCTGGTTTCCAAACCCACCCAATCCTGAGCAGCAAAACTACAACGGCTTTTGATATGGAAATCAAACTGCTAATTTGGTCATACATTTTACTCTGGAGAGATTACACCCGCTACATGACTATTCGGTGGTCACGTCAAAAAGATGAGATATTTAGTAAACATTGACATTTCTGCCACGCAGCTCTTTCATCTCTTTTGAAATGCCAGAGGCAACACTGACAGGATACTCTTTTTTTTATTACTGAGTATTTGTGTAAACTATATTTGGATGTGAATGACGCACAAAGCGTTTGGACTTGTCTTGCACTCGTGGATCAGGAAAAGTATCTGAATTCAGAAAGAACAGATGTGAGACTGAGAGGGATTGATGTCCAATCAGAAATAAGTTTCAAACAAAGCCCTGCAATACAAATGTCACCTGTAACCTTCAGCCTACCACAACTGTACACCCTGTTAGTGGAAACATGCCATGTATTTATATTTCACTGTGACACTAATAGCAGCAAATACATTTATATTACAGCTGTTAGCCTCACAATGTTTGCCTAATTTAGGCCAACAGAATATTAAGGGAACATGAGAGCACTTTCAAATTTCCTGTTTGTAATAAATGTACAGTGTGCACCATGTGTGACTTATTTGAGAACCATTGAAAACTCAATAAACGTTGATGATATGTTTGCTTATTTGATTGTCTGAATGAGCATACAACGTTATCAGTGTACTGTGCTTAAATACAGATTTTAAGGCACCTTTTATGCTACTTTTAAGCTGCTCAATCGAATATTTTTATATTTCCAGAAGCTCAAATGACTAGTGATTGTGACAAACTTAAAATTATCACCTGATGTTGCAGTTCCCCTCAGCTCTGTGGAGTATTTTATTGTCTGTTCAGCTCGTTTTGCTTTTACAGCCTGTTTTTCACTGTTTTACTTCATTCTCGTCAAGTTTATTCAGCGTACACTACCTGCTCAGCACCAAAACAGCAGACTGACAAAGTTTGCAACTAGCTGGTGAACACAGAGGATCATTTAGCAGCTAAAGAGCCAGATACTTCTCTCAGGAGCTGTTGGAGACCAAAACAGAGCTAAAAGTGAATTTTGGACTTTCTACAAAGGAAATGTACAGTAAATTAGCATAAAATTAAGGGTTACACTTAACTTGACATAAAAATGCTGCTTACCAGAAATCAATTATAATCATCTACTATAATAATAGTACTTTTACGTTGATACTTTAGTATATTTTGTTGATAATACGGATGTATTATCACTAACATGAAACTTTAAATGCAGAATTTTACTCATAAAGTATTTTGACATTGTGGTATTGCTACTACTTCATCTTATCCGACTGCATCAATAATACAGTGACTGAAAACTACAGTAAATATGACAAATTACAGAGAACAGGTTTCACTCACTTGACCGATTTAGTTTGAAAAGAATCAATGAAATGTTCCTCTGTAGCGTTTCCTCCTCTAACCACCGTGGTCGGACTGTGACCACTGCACCAAGCTGCTGATGGACTTGTGAATGTCATTAGCTGTGTGAGTGCTCCCTCACTGCAGAGAGTGCCTCAGTTGTAAGCCAATCCTTAACCTTTTGGGGGTCATTATAGGCAAATAGAAACTCATTTTGCTCTTATAACTAATGTCTGATATGAAATATTCAAGGCGCAGAGCCGTTGCCAATTAGCCAAGCTGTAGGCGGTCGATGCTGCTGCTATGACTGCTTTCACTGTTGAATATGGGGCCGCCATGCTGTCGTGGTCGACTGCGAGGCTGTGTCAGTGTCTCTGTCAGGGTGGGAAGGAGCTTGATATGATAGATACTGTATGATTATTAGATATTATTAATAAATATGAAAGGCCAGAGTGACAGGCAACCAATGCAACAACTTCTAATGGTTGAGCAGGTGTCTTTTAAATGTTTAAATTTCCAGTGGGAGTACTTTGCATGTAGTTTTTTCTTCTGTACATACTGTTTATACCATTTAATCTATCCCTATTATCCCTATAGGTGTTTTAGTGGGCAAGTGTTTTATGGCAATATTGGATTGTAGTAAATTATAGTAAACTAGCTGAACTTTCCCAGAATGAAAAGGTGCCACCTATTGTGTGCTTAATTAAAATAGACTCTTAAGTGTGAAAAGTAAGAAGTAAACAACATCCTTCCTCATTTTATACCAATCTGAAGTTGCTTTGCTTAAGAAAACTGTCACCGTACCCCTGAACTCACCTCAGCCGACAGATGGCTGAGCAGGTAATTCAGTGTGACAGCTGAAGCAGCGGGAATAGTGACGGTGACTTTGACGTGGGAAAATATCGTGCCACCGCTGAGATTAAACAGTGGCTGAATCAATGGGGAGCATGCCTCATGAATAATGTATGAGGGGCGTTCTTCCCCAACAACTTCCTTCAAAGCTCTGGAAGAGGAAGCACAGACAAGTATAAAATATTCAGGTGGAGGTCAGATTATTGGCCTTTTGGTGACGTGTATGAAGAGGGAATCAGAATAGGGATTGGTACAAGAACATCATTGCAAGGCAAAGTCAATTTTGTCATTAACATTTGAGAAAGTTTTCCTTTTTTAATTGTATGAACTTGCATAATCAAAATTTAATCAGCATGGCCGTCTCGGGATGACAGGTGGGAAATAAACAGGAACACAGAGAGCACCAAAGAGTTTACAACAAGCACCTCAGAAATGACAGCATATATGGAGATAACGCTTCTTTTTTTCCAGCAATTATGCTGCTGTGTAAAAGGTGAGGAGAGAAAGCAACATGGTTCACGGCAGAGTCGAGGTATTGCACAAGCATTTCTACAACTGCAACGGTTAACGTCATCTACAACGGATCTGAATCTCCTGCTTTATGACTGAATGTAGGCATTACTGACTCCGCTGAGGCATTTACCGAGGCTGGAGATGAGTGTGAGGACACCTGTGAAGATAATGAGACCTATACGTGTTTGATCCCCACTAGAAGTACAGACATATACTGCCTGAGCTGTTAGGACCTTCAATAAGAACTTCCACTTCTTTTCTCTCCCTCGCTCACTGATATAGGTGATATACTACACATTCACAACATTTAATGTGCCATTTACAGAGTCATTGAGCTGCAAATATGTCAGTACGTCCAAAATGAGACAAAAATTATGGCTGAAAATGTTGTGGGACATACTCAACATTGTTCCCATCCTCTTTAAATCAGCCTGAGCAAAAAAGACAAGACAAAGACAGAGAACACTTCTGTTTTCAAGGACACTTGCAAACACATATACAACTTTATATTCAGACCATTAAAGCTACTACTTACAGAATTTGAACATTTCTGACACATAGACTACACCAATTTAGACCACGACAGGCCTTTTTTACAGCAGACATCATCATATAGCAAGAAAAGCACTAATAACATTAACAACAGCTCTGTTATATTCAAGTGTACCAGTAAGTTATGATACGTGTGACCTGTGCTTTTGTTTCTGTTACATGTCAAAAACACGTCTAAACAACAAATCGTAGGCTATCAGAATAATTTGAAAGTTGGTAAAATCAAAAAAAATCCTACACATAGTAGCTTTAAATGACATTTCACTAGCAAGGACCACACCATCAACAGAATGCGTCTAAATTATTTATTAAGAAAAACAATCATTGTGCGTAGATCTGCTTGCTGACTGCGTTGTGGGGAAGCTCATAGGGAATCCGCCGTAGCACCCGGGGAACGACAGACCCCCAAAAACCTCCAGTTACTTAAGATTGTGCAGATCTAGGAATTTTGAGATCTGAATTGGCGTAGCGATAATGGGTTGGGGAGGAACGAGAGTTGTATGAAGTGCTTTGGGATGCCATTACAGGAGGCTGAAATGGCGGCTCCGATTCTGAAGGAGCGTCCGGAGTAATGAACGAAAGAAATGCCAGACAAGTAGAGTACGTGGCGGAAGTACTGGTGGAACCAGAATGAGTAGCCAATTGTCCGTATTCAGAGATGGAGAGAGGATCTGTCAATGATAAGCTCTGGGATTTCTGGAATTGCAAGTGTTTGCAATGGTCTCGGAAGGATTCAGCAGAGATTGAACTTTGAAGTAAAACGGGTTGACTGGATCGATCGTTTTGGTTTGTTTTGGTAGTCAAGTCAATTTATTTATAGCGTCAAATTAACTAAAGTTATATCTTGACACTTTTCGTATAGAGCAGGTAAAAGACCATGCTCTTAATTTACGGAGACCCAACGTTCCCCCTGAGCAAGCACTTGGCGACGGCGGCAAGGAAAAACTCCCCTTTAACGGGAAGAAACCTTGGACAGAACCTGGCTCTAGGTGGGCGGCCATCTGCCTTGACTGGTTGAGTTGAGACAGGGGGTGACGATGTCGTCGGAGAATTAAGATAAGTCTGAAAATCAGGCGTAGCAGCTGATGTTGGAGTGAAGAGTTGGGGCAGTGAATTTGGAGCATAAGAGAATACTGAAGAAGGCAAGCGAGAACGTGGTTCTAAATTTCGAGCAACTTGAGGAATGCTGAAGCAGATGGTGTGGATGCTGACTGATGGCAAGTTGGCAGTAAGAGGAAGGTAGCAAGGATTTTTGCTCTTAGCTTAGAATTCCTCTGAGGAGTGAATTAAATGAGAATGGCTGGAGACCAGACCCGGCTGCGGATTAGGAATTTAGAGAAGAAGCAGATACCACTAAGGTAAACATGGATGGTATGTGTCATGGTGATGTGTCATGGCAACGATGGTTAGATTGTGTTGTACTTGTTGTAAAGCAGTGACGACTGGGTACATCTCATGAACAGCTGGAGATGTGTGAAGAATATTTTCTACGAGCAAGAACTGCGTGATCTTGGTTGGCTATTTGGTGGGGAACCATCATCCACCATGGAAACCCCCAAAAACTGGCATGTATGTAGAGCTGATGTTGTCGGGGTCTGTGTCTGGTGCTGTTGCTGGGAGTGGGCAGCAGGGGGCACTGGCATCCTGGTGCCGGTGGCCCCGGGTGAAATGAACTGCAAGGAATGGTGAAGCTAGGAGATAAGGGATCCTGGCATCCCGGTGCCAGGAGCCCAAGCTAGGGCAAGCTTCTGTGGCTGCTGGATGTGGGCAGCGGGGGTTGTTGGCATCCTGGTGCCGAATGCCCTGCAAGAGCAAGCTGCTGTGGCTGCTGGATGTGGCAGCAGGGGGCGTTGGCATCCCAGTGCCAAGTGCCCTGCTAGAACAAGCTGCTGTGGCTGCTGGAAGTGGGCAGCAGGGGGCGCTGGCATCCTGGTGCCAGGTTCCCCTGTTAAGGCTGGCTTTTGTGATTGCTGGAGCTGGATGGTGGGGGCACTGGCGTCCCGGTGCCGGAAACCCCCGCTACGGACGTCTGCTGCGGTTGAAGGAAGGAGGCAGCAGGGGGCGCCGGCATCCCGGTGCCGGAAGCCCCCGCCACGACCATCTGCTGCGGTTGGAGGAAGGGGGCAGCAGGGGGCACCGGCATCCCGGTGCCAGAAGCCCCCGCTACGGCCATTGGTGCTAGGTTCCCCTGCTAAGGCTGGCTGTTGAGATTGCTGCAGCTGGATGACGGGGGGCACTGACATCCTGGTGCCGTTTGCCCTAGATGATGTAGGCTGCTGGTGCTGGTGTTGAAGAACTTGCCACCTGGGGTTTGTAACGGCAGACGATGCTAAAGTGACGTTAGATCAGTTGTATTAGTAACTTGCAACCCGGTGCCCGTAACGGCAGACATTACTGAAGTGCACATAGCGATAGAGGTTACAAGTGACGTTAGATTAGTTCTATTACTAACTTGCCACGCGGTGCATCTAACGGCGGACTTTACTGGAGTGACATTTGATTAGTTGTACTATTGACCTGCAACCCGGTGCATGTACGATGTACGTTACTGATGTGATGTTGGATTAGTTGTAGAAGTAGTATTTGCAACCCGGCGCATGTAATGGCAGACATTACTAAGGTGACGATAGATCAGTTTTAACCCGGTGCGTGTATCGATAGAATTTACCGACGGTACGTTGGATAAGTTCGATTAGTAACTTGCAACCCGGTGCATGTAGTGGCAGACGTTGCTGAAATGACGTTTGATTAGTTGTATTCTTAACTTGTAACCTGGTGAACATAACGATAGAAGTTGGCAAGAAACTGGCAACCCGGTGCCAGTAACTATAGATTACTAAGTGACATTAGATTGGTTGTATACGTAACTTGCAACCCGGTGCAGTGATGGTAGGCGTTACTGAAGTGACTTTAGATTAGTTGTACTAGTACCTGGCAACCCAGTGCCAGTAACTATAGATTTACTGAAGAGGCATTGAATACTGAGGCATTACTGAGGTGATGTTAGTAGGATATCCAAGTGGGTAACTGGCAACCTGGTGTCTATAGTTGAAATGGCAGGATGTTTCTGAAGTGTAGCAAGAATAGCTGACTTTTCTCCTCTAAAATAATGATAAACGATAATAGAATAGAATACGAAATTAGCGACCCGGTGCCACTCACGGAAACCAGAGATAAATGGGGGATGGAATAATTAGTGCCTGGTATCCCGCTGCCAGTAATGACTTTAACTGATCTGGTAAGAAAAGAGGTTGTTGAGGTGAACGAGGGATGATGCAAACCTGGCATCCCGGTGCCAGTGATGTCTGCTGCGCGGTGGGAAATACAACCTGGCCCCCACCAGGGGGTGCTGGTGATGCAGGCTGTGGCTGTGGAGGCAGCGGAGGTTCTGTGACGTCACGCTTGCCGGCTCTGGCTGTGATTGGTTCTGGCGAGGAATCCGGAAGCGCGGGAGGTTCGGTGATTGTTGTTGCCGCTGAGTAGAGATGTAACAGTCTGGCTTTATTGTCACTGTGGTTGAAGGGAATGCCTTCCCTTACAGCAATTATTGGAGGCGGGCAACGGTTCAGTCTCAGATGTCGGGCTCCGATTGTGGATTTAAAGACAGCCGGATCGAGAGGAGGGCGCACCGTGGGTTCACCGTGGTGGATAGTAACCCGGACTGTAGTGAGGCAGCCGATGAGAGAATTGAAGCCGCCTTCACTCGCGGCTATGCCATGGTTTTCGGCCCTCGCTGAAGGAGGAGAGGAGGCCTGTGAACTTCCGGGAGTCGGAGAGTCACCTTAGGGGAGCCTGAGTGGAGGTGCCCACGAGGCCGGTACGTGCACCGCTGAACGCAGCGGCCCCGCCGGGACGCTTGCCTTTGGCCTGACTGCTGTGTCATGGCTGGAGGAAAACCAGTTTCACACAAATCTTCATCTGAATCAGACGGGCTCATCAGCAGTTCGTGATCCATGGTGAGTTGCCTTTTTTTTTAAAGATCGAAATTCCGGCGTTTGTCCAGTTTTTTATAATGCAATCATGTGATTAGGCGTAAAGTACGTTTTGTCTGTCCAGAAATCTGAGACAAAAACGGCTAACGGCTGTTTCTGACAAGCTAGACTGAGACTACATGCACGTGAAGCGCGGAAGAGGAGGAGACGGTTAGGTCGTATTTATAGGAATGCAGGAGGGGCGCAGTTAAGGTGTGGTTCTGCTCCTGAAACTTCGCTAAATAAGCTTTAATTTGTTAAGCAAAACATTATAAGAATGAGAAATAATCATATTTTAAATATCCTATTATCTCTGTACAGTAGTGTTGGACTTTTTGCCTATTTTTCTTTAATTTCATCGTATAAAAATGAGGAAGTGAGTGAATCCCGGAGACATGGGGTGGGTGCCTCCCCCAAGAGATGAACTGACCCCTTTTCACCTTACCCAAGTGGGGGTCTGACAGCATGACACTGACCACAGAGCTGACCTTTGGTGTCACTGGAACCAAACGACTCCACACACATTTGGAGCAGAAAAGTCCCTTTTGGTTTCCCTTATCTCCACAGACCACCGCCATAAATTCCAGGTCACATTCCTGAGTGATATCTCACTGCTTTTCTTTGTATTTCAGCCAATAAACCAGCTTTAATAACTGTGAAATGAACTGTATGACCAGTATATGAAGCATACCATGTTGTTTCTTGTAAAATCGTAAAAAGAATGATATAATTTTGATAGCCGTACGATGATTTAGTGATGAAATAATAGAATTCAGTTTTATTACATTTATCACCATGTGACAACATTGCCCCCTGATGACATATAGTGCATGAAAAGACTGCATTCATTTTTACTTGCTGTTTAACCTGTTGCATTTGAAACAAGTATTAATTATTAGTATAAATTAGACAAGAAGTCATATTGAATGAATATAGGAACGTTAGAGATAACGGGTGAAGAATTCAAGGTTGAATGTTTTCTTTTATGATGAAATAATAATCATATTGAGTTTATATTTGAAATTATGTTTCTAAAAAGTTTAATCTAGTCACATAATTGTTGCTTTAACTTTTATTTCACTATGGGAGTAGACGTCTAGATTGTTTGAGTTAAATCTTTCTTGTTTTCTCTTATTGCCTGAAATAAGTTCAACAGCATCTTATTGTAATTATCTTAAATGATTGACTTGAAAAATTGTGAACCTGTCTTAAAACAACAGTCAGGTGTCCATATGAAGTCTTATAAAGTCTTATAATTTTGAACAGCGTGTGAAGTGTCCACTTTGACAGCTCACAGTTGAAACACTATTACCTACATGGGAGAAAATTACCTGATAAATCTCTGCCTTGATGATGTAACAGCAGTGATTACGCTGACCAAAATGTCTACATTTGCACGGTATGGAGTTCTTGAGCCTTTGTGAGCGTTACCACCGTTTGTGTTAAACCTACAAGGACACATTAGTGTTGTGTGTCTGTTCTCAGAAATGTTTTTATGTTAGTGGAAAGTAGCTCAGGGTTTCTATGGAAACACGTCAATACTTGCAGAGGACGCTGAGTTTAGAGACATTCCTCTGAGTATACAACAGGTTCATGGTGTCATTGTGATACGCACTAACAAGCAGCTTGTTCATTAACACCTAATTCCAATTAAAGACTTCTGATACGAAATGAGGAATCCTCTTTAAAAAAAACAAACAAAAAAAAATGAAAATGTCACATTTTTCCCCCTGAACACTGGAAACATTGATTTTTCCGTTAACCTGCCAATAATTTACTTGGTTTTCTGTTTTTAATGATGCCACATGTTTCTTTACTGGATTAACAGCCAAAAAAGCAGCTGCTTTAAGGTCACCTAACCTTAAAGCAGCTATGACTGATATCTTTCAAAATAAAAATGGATCAAATAACAATGTGTAATGTCAGAGGCTTCACTCGTAGTAATGAACCTACAGAGAATTATCAGCGACTCTGCAGCTCCTCTCGGCTTCAGGAGCTTCATAGCGAGTTTCACCTCATTGTTTATCTGTCCAGTTGCAACTTGGTTCACTCTCGCCGCTCTCATGCATCGTTTTCTGTCACAGCAGGCAGCTGTTTTTAGAGAAAAAGCTCTAAAAACCTGCTGTACACTACCTGCCCAACACCAAACGGCAAACAGGTAACTAGCTGTTGAACATAGTGGAGCATTTAGCCGCTAAAGAGTCAGATATTTCCCTTATATTCACCAGGTGGACTGAAACACAACTCCAAATGAATGATAATGTTGCTCTGTAAGTGCCGGATGTGTAAATAAGCAATAAAAAGGCGATGATATGTCAGTGTTGTGTTCAACTTGTTTCTGCTGCTCCTCAGTGGCCAAAAACAATCTGTCAATGCAGCTTTAACGAAGTAGAAATTTTAACCCTAACCCACAATGTTTCCCTAAACCTAACCAAGCCGATAGTGGTGTCAGATCAGAAAACGCTTATGTGTGTCATTCTGGAGGACATGGACAAACGCATTTTGTCATTTTATTTGGAGGATCTGTTATAAACAGAAATAAAACTGTAGCTATTCTGAATCTTTTTGATTGTATCACATGATCTTCCGCAGCAGATGGGATTTGCCCGTGTTGACATTGAATTATAAATTTCCTTTTTTTGTCTGTCTTTTCTTTCTTTTTTGAGCATTTCAAAGACTTCTTATCTTTGTTGGCTTAAAATAAAATTTTTAAAAAAATTTTTAGATTGAAAGTTCATTCTTTACCTGGAAACAGTACAGTAGTGGAAAAAACAATCTCACCACAAAGTCCACTTAATAACTGTTCTGGAGCTTTCAGTTTTATTACTCTGCATTTGTATCGTGCAAACATTTTGTCTTCCTTAGTATCTTTTGAAGGTTAGTCTACTTCTTGTTTGTTCTAATAAGAGCAAGATAAATACAGCTAAATAATAACTAAACTTTAAGCTCATAACCTCCCAAATGAGAGGTTATGTGTATATTATATACTGTATATCCTCTTGTTATCAAATCTGAAAGTATTAAATTAGATTTTCTTTAAATGAAGTGATAATGTTTCGTCTTTTCAGTAAACCATCTTCCATTTCTACATCTGTGTCCCTGAATTTTTAAAATAAATCTGCCAGTTTTTTTCTCTCAAAGTCCACGTGTAGATTTTTTTATATTTATTCTCTGCGAGGACACACCACTCACAAACATCATGCATCCTGTTCATGTTGCATTATTTCCACAGCCTTTGATCTCATGCACTGATTTTGTCACTAAAATCCAGAGATGTCAGCGGTGGCGCAGGAAGCATCAAAGGCCCCTCGGTGCAACCGTACTTTAGAGAGTGGAGGGTCACCTGTGCAGTGCAGAGGTCGTATCCTCCTGTCGCTCATACTGCAGTAACACCTGGAGCGTCATCGAGCTCAGTCAGACCTGGACGTCTGTCACTGTGTGATGTAATTCATTGATCCAATCAAATCTTGTTTCTGAATACCACCGTATATGCACATTGACGTTTCTCATTCAAAACAATACCCAACAAAAGCTGACCTTGAGCCTGTATTGATTCGGGCTGAATCACATTTAGCCAGCTTTATATGATTTCCATTCAGTTCTGCTTGGTGCCGACTGTTGGTATTCAAACCCATCGTTTCAGGATCAGTGTTTTATTATCAGGAGGATTAATATTAGTAGCCATAGAAACCAAAAGTTCAGACTTTTCCAAAGAAGTGTGGTGCCTGAATTTTACATGCTTGTGTAGCCAGGTAGTCTGAGCAGTCATTACAAACACAAAGTCATCAGACAGGTGTGACAATATTACAATAACGACTCCTTCAGTTATTATGGAGCTCCCTGATGGTGTAATTGAGAGAGGGAAGTGAGAATGTATTTGACAAGTTTTTTCTCTCCAGTGTTGCCAGATGTACAATAATTATAGTATTTGTATGATCATTTTGCCCTCTGTACGATCAATAATGCCAAAAGTCCCTTAATGTACAATAATTTGATCATTTTGTGACTTTTAGTATTAGTATTTGTAATCATCTCATTTTAATACATTTCCCGACATGATCAGGATAGTAAAATATAGATCTTACGTCTGTGGTTACACATCTCTTCTCTACATCGATGCATCATACAACTACATCAGCAATTTTTTTAATGATAATTTTCTTCAAAATACGATAATTTTAAGCCTCTGGCACGATACTTTAACATTTCCCATCTGGCAATGCCGTTTCTCACTTCTTATCTACAGAGAGACAGACAAAAGCATAATGGTAGCGCCAGCAGGTAGCTCTTGTGCAGAAAGTTGGAATAGTGTAACTACTTTGATTAAAGCAGAAAACTAGCGATAAATGAGGAGAGATGATTGAAAGCTGAAAGAGAAGTACAACAGCCACGAAGCTGCCGACCAAATGGCATATTAAATTGAATATTCTGGTGAGTTAGCTGCTAGCTGAACAGTGAATTAGCATTCTGGTTATTGCTAACTTTGAGAATTTGTTGCTTTATTATATGTTAAAAAAACAGTCAGGATGCTAATAACCCGATGAAGCTACCAATGTATTGTTTCACTTGAAATTGTTGAATACTGTCCATTTAGAAACAATGTTAAAGGTGCAGCCTTTAACCTTGAACCTAAGGTTCAACCTTCTTCATCTTCTCCATCCTCTTGGGAGCCAGGATGGACAGTTTTCCTTGCTAAGGGTGGTGTTAGGAACTCAAGCGTGCTCACAAAAACTCATGAAACAGGGTTGAAGAAACATAAAGAGTTTATATTCCCTTCGTTATTTCTATGAAAGGTACAGACTGTTTCATTCCAAGATCTTTGTGTGAGTTATTAAGGGAAGGATTAAGCAATGTCATTGTGTACTTCACTACTTCATTGCACGCCAGTCTCCTCTTTGAACCTAGACTCTTAGATACACCTGTGTAACTTGCACACACACCAAGCGGGTTACACTTGTAAACTCTCCTTCGGCAACATCAGGCGTTATTAACCTGACAGCTAGGTGCACTCGTGTTGTCGATCATTTTCCAACACCGTCAAGGATAAGACAGCATGGGAATTCACTGCAGCTCTGGCCTCGATCAGGGAGCTCAGCTGTTGCTTTTTAACAACCTCCGAACACACCTGAGCTCCATCTCGATCATCGCCCAACTTAATTTGAAGACTCTAGACGCCACCACTTTATTTGTAATCCTGTCCGCTCTGCTCACATTAATTACTTCATTCTCCAAAGGCTCTTCACATTATTTTTTTTTAAATTATTTTATTTTATCATTAATTACTGGTTTAAATGATGGCATGAAGGATAAATCATTTTTATAGATATTTTTCTTTGCACAGAGGAGTCTGTACCGTCTTTCCTGAAGGCGGGAGCTGAAAGTGATGATTCAGGGGATGGCATGAATCCTCTAAGATTTTGTTTGTCATTCGTTCAACTGCTTTGTCATAGTGATAAGCTAACAAGTGTTGTTTACAGCCTGATATTACGCTGCCAAGTTTAACTATTCTGGAGAGTTTGGCCTTGTTGCCATTTTAGGGTGATTATTTTATCCCCAAAAACAAACAACAACAACAAAAAAACATTGCTATAGAATATAAATGATATATAAAATTGCAGATATGGCACTCTGCCTTGAGATAATCTTCAAGGAATGCAAAAATTTCCAGTATCTACCAACAAAGTGTCCTTTCAGCGATCTTGTCCATTTGAACTAGTTTGTTTGGGAAAATAAAATGTAGTCCGTAGTTCAGAGGGATAACAGTATCTCCATTTTGCCAGATGTGTCTTACTGGTAATAATATGGCATAAAAGTTTTATATGGAACACAGATGCCAGAAAGTCAGATTACAGCCTTAATTTTCACCAAATATTTTCTGCTTTGTAGGGTTATCTTAATACAACTTAAAACAATTCCCATATGTACTTCAACCCATCCACTTATGCACACATACACAGACAGATATATAGACCCCAGCATCACCTCCTACACATTCCTATTCTCTTTATTTTCCCAGAATTTGTTGCTGCAATACATCCATTCAGCTGAGATAAATAAGAGTGAAAGTGCAGTCCTATAATGCACAATATTCTTCAGCGGTCGGATCAATAGAGAGCGGTAGGCCTTGACTGAATGGATGAGCATGTGTGGGTTTATTGGGATGATGCTGTCATTACATCAGTAAATGCATGTTAATTGACTTTGCTGCGTCTTCTTTTCTTATAAAGCTCTCTCAGCCCAGCCTTGATGGAAATCATTGCCATCTACTTTCTTTACTAATTGGTTGCTTGTAATGTGTTGTTGAGAGACGTAAAACGTTGAATCTCATGGCCGTGCCTGACACCCAGTAAAACGTTGGCGAGCTTGGAAGACAGCAGGAATAGTATAGCTGTTAAAGTGTACGCAAATGTTAATATTAATCTCTTAAATTTACTTGAGTTCTAACAGCATTCGTTGTCTTATAGGTATTTGTGGTTTCCTACAGTCTTTATTTACCTTACAGGTTTAAAATGGAAGGGATGTACCTATATGCTAATTGGTATTCATCCGTAAGCAACAACACCTCGTTTGCAGAGCTGAACTGGTCACCTATTCTCCCATGAGGCCATTGTGCTATGCTTACTGCAAGCTTAAGTAGCAGGTTGCAGTAGCAAGCTGCTAATGAGCTGGAAAATGTGGCAGGTGGACACGGCTTAATGAAACAAAATACTTGACCAAGGAAGGCATTAATGATCACAAGCCAAATGTTTTGATACATTTTAATGTGATTGCTAATGATTATGAGAGAGTGTTTCTCTCTTTTTCAGTTTATATAAAAGTGTTACAATATGACCTCTGGCTTTGTCTTTATTGACAGTTAAGCCAATCTGAAATTTTACATTTAGAGAGAATTTAAGAAAAAAAAAAGGCTAATTAAAGTTACTTTAAAAAAAAAAAAGTTCACTCATTATAATGTAGAAAATGGATTATTTGGCTTTTCAGAGAACCATTAGAAAAGGAATATGAAAAATATATATTACAAGGAAAGAAACTTAATTAATAACACAAGGTTGCACAATTTATTTTATAATCTATAACTGTCTGACCATTAATGTGACACTGATCCAAAGTAGACCAGTGTTGGCAGCTAAAAATGTCATATCCCTTTTTCTGTCATTTATCTGTTTCTAGTAGACTGTTTTACGAACAATTTTTTTGATGATGGTAAATGGTAAATGCATTTATGTAGTGCCTTCCTAGTCTTTTGACCACTCAAAGCACTTTACATTATATTCCAACATTCACCCATTCACACACACATTCATACACTGATGGCAGAGGCTGCCATGCAAGGTGCCAACCTGCTCATCAGGAAGAGTTTCTAATCATTCACACACACACCGATGGCACAGCTTTCGGGAGCAATTTGGTGTTCAGTATCTTGCCCAAGGACACTTCAGCATGCCGACTGGAGGAGCCGGGGATTGAATTGCCAATCTTCTGATTAGTGGACGACCCGCTCTACCTCCTGACCCACAGCCACATGTGATGCGATGCAAAGCCATTTTTGTAGAGGAGCATTTATATCTCCTGGCCTTGGCGCTATATAATCCAAACAACATAATCCATTAATTAAGGATAGCAACGTTTGAACTTTTGTCTCTGAGAGAACAGGCTGACATCCAACTTTTCACACATAATGAGATGCTATGCATCTTCCAGCACAGCCTTATTAAAACCCAGCGAAACTATTTGTAACTCAAGAAAAGTTCTCTTTCATCATCATGGATCATACAGTAAGGGTTTTCTGTATAGAAAACCATTATGATTTGTGATAAATGCCTTTTTTAATGAAAATAAAAAGATTTGCAGCCTATCTTCAATATCTTCCAACGCTACCTGCATAAGAAATCCTTGAATCTTTGTCAGTGATTGCATCCTTGCAAGAAAAGGCTGGGGACAAAATGCAGAAAAAGAAAATAACTTCTTGGTGTCCATCATGTCATCTCTGGAAAGTTGGACCTCATTCTAAACTTGCAATCTTGTTTTTTGTCATTTGGAGTAAATAATGAAAAGAGAGGTTTTAAGAGTACACAGCTCTAACATTAATTGGCAGTTTCTGTGATGAAATACAGCAACAATAGATGAAATAGTGGCTGAAGGCTGTTGAGGATTGGAGCAGAATATAATCAGATTTTAAGATTCAAGAGTCAATACTCCTTTGCACATTTATTGGAGCAAAATAAAACCTTGCATATTCTGTCGTAGTAAAATATAAAAATGTATAAAGCTTATTCCCACTCTCTCTATACAATATAACAATGCATACATGGTGTATGACGTGAGAATATCACATCCATGGCCGTGTGTCTACAGTGTGAGGAATTGTGCACAGCATGAGAATAACACGTGTAGAATGCATAATATTATTCTAATACCAATTTTTCAAACCCAGTTTTGTTTAACATATCATGTATTTATTATATCCAGTGTGTATCGCTGCACAGAACTCTCTGGAGGCTTGAGGTTACACACCAGCCAAGGCTTCCTTTCCTCTCTTATCATTTTACATGTATAGTATCATTATATACACATAACTTTCAATTTGTTACCTGATCTTTGGTAGTGTAGTAAGTATTTAATTATCCCAGTCACAGTTGTATTGATAGGTGTTTACATATGTGTTACCTGTAGGTGGCAGTATAACATCTGAATATAGCATGTTGACACAGGAAGAGCTGCACGATTAAATAGTTTTATCCCCATTCAAGTTAGCTGGAGGGAAGTAGCCGGCTCAGCCAATAGAAGTCACTAGTGTGCTTGCTCTATGGGCCCCACAGATGCGGAAGTTATGTGGAAGAAGTTAGACTTTTTTTGGCTTCATGCGCCGCTAAGCAACTTTCATAGGAATGAACAGGGCCCCGCCTCCAACGCTTCATCCAGTTCTCTTTATACATCCATGGTGTACGCAAGCGGCAAGCTCCAGGTCTGAAAAGTGAAGCCAATGCAGACGTGCCTTAAACCTGCATTCTCTGTAATGGCCAGCAGAGGGCGACTCCACTGGTTGCAAAAAGAAGTCTGATTGTATAGAAGTCTTTGAGAAAATGACCCTACTTCTCACTTGATTTATTACCTCAGTAAACATTTTCCCAACGAGTTTATGGTCTCAATCGCTAGTTTGAAGTCTTCTTCAATACGATCAATGATAAAGCAGGGTATGCTTTAGGGCGTGGCTACCTTGTGATTGAGAAGTCGTTACCACGTTCTGGCTCCAAAAATCCAAGATGGCGACGGTCAAAATGCCAAACTTGGCTTCAAAACAGGAGTCCACAAACCATTGGGTGATGTCACAGTGGCTACATCCATTATTTTTTTTACAGTCTATGGGTTTACAATAAAGTAGCTAGCCTAGATAGCATGAAGTTCCAAACTTTATATGTTTTTAATCCTTTGAAACATTACATGGTACCAGGACGGGGTTAACTTTGTCAAGAAAGAGAAACGACACAAGAAAATCGATGCATTAAAGCCACCAAATCAATTGAAACCGACTGGAAATGTGGATGAAAACTGGAAGACTTCCAAACAGCAACATCTGCTGTATGTTGTGGCTGTCGGAGTTGATAGGCAGGCAGATGAGGAAAAAAATAGATGAAAATAGAAAAATAGCCATCCTGCTCACTGTCGCCATCACAGAAGCAAAAGAAGTCTTCAACACTTTTGTGTTTGCTCAACCAGATGACAAAGACAAGTTTGATGAGGTCTTAAATAAAGTTTGACAAACACTGTCTAATGAGGAAAATGAACCATATGAAAGGTACATCTTTCGCTCACATATGCAGCACCAGGGAGAGTCATTTGATAACTTTCTCACAGGCCTCAAGCTAAAAGCACAGTCTTGTAATTTCAGTGATATCAGAGACTCTATACTTCAGGATCAGACTGTAAGTACTGTGAGAAGTGACAGTGACTGTTGGTCAATGCGACAATTGTACCATTTAAGATTGATACAGGGGCTAAAGCTTAATTAATGAGAATGATATCAAGGGATTCACAGAAAAAAATGCACCACTGAAGGCATACAACAGACAGTCAGTTGAAACAAAAGGAGGATGCAGACTTAAGGTGACAGTGAAAGTCAAGCAGTACAACCTGTTGTTTATCATTTGCCTAATGGACATGAATCACTCCTAGGAGACAAAGCTTCTGAGGACCTAGGATTGGTTAAGAGGATCTATAAGATAAACAGTGAGAACATAACAATGGGCAAACAAAGCCAAGAACTAAACCACCCACAGTGTGAGGAAACAACAGACATTGTAAAAAATTCCTCTGTTTTCAAAGGACACGGGACATTACCATACACTTACAGAATCCAGCTCAAGAGTGATGCCAAGCCTGTAGTGCATGCCCCACGGATAGTGCCAGCACCACTCTGAGCTGGCTTGAAAAAAGAGCTGGACAGGATGACACAACTGGGTGTCATTGAGCGAGTGGAAGACCCTACTGGGTGAATTCCATCACATCTATCAAGAAAACAAGATCCCAAATCCCAAATCCCAAAAATGAGAAGAGATAACCAGAGAAATGGTGCAAAATATTTCAGCAAATTGGATGCTTCGCTGGGGTTTTGGTGGCTGAAGCTGTGAATTCAGCGCGTGATGATGAAGCAACAGCAATATGATTTTGAGTTAATCTACATACCAGGAAAATACATAGTGCTGGCGGATGCTTTGTCTAGTGCACCAGCACCGAGCAGTAACATGCTAGCCAGCTCTACAACCGATGATGTTGAAACACACGTCGACATGGTGGTCACTTCGCTCCCTGCGTCTGATGTCATGTTACAGCAAATTGTGCAGGAAACTAAAAAAGACTCTATGCCGCAGAAAGCGGCACAATGGCTGGTCAAAAGGAAGCTACCCACAATTCTATTCTGTACGAGCAGATCTGAGTGTGGCTAATGGCCTCGTGCTGAAACAAAACAAGATTGTTATCCCTCAATCCATGTGCCAGGACATGCTTCATCATATCCATGAGGGACATCTTGGCATAGAAAAATGTAATAGGAGAGCCAGAAGAGCAGTTTATTGGCCGGTTACGGGTATCAACATGGATATTGAGAAATTGATAGGGAAATGTGACACATGTCTCAGACACCACTATAAACATACAGAAGAGCCAAGGCTGATGGCAGCCCTAACAACTGCAGCATGGCAAAAGGTGGGCACTGATCTATTCCCTCTGAATCTTTTGGTAATAGATTATTATTCAAACTACACTGAGGTAGCTCAGCTCCCCAGTACATCAGCAGAGTCTGTCATCACAGATATGAAAGGCTTTTTCACCAGATGTGGAATCAGTGACAATGGTCCCCAATACAATTGTGTGGAATTCAGGGAGTTTGCTAAGCAGTATGGTTTTCAACACATTACCTCTAGCCCACTGTATCCACAGGCTGAAAAAGGGGTCCACATTGTAAAAAGACTGTTGAAAAAGGCAAGTGACAGTAAAACTGACCCTTATCAGGCTTTGCTAAGCTACAGGGCGGCATCTCTGGAGTGTGGAGCATCCCCTGCTGAGCTCCTCATGTGGTTGCAAGCTGCGCACCACACTATCGCACATTTCAAAAGAACACAGCAACAACAACAACAACAAAGAACTGACTAATGAGAGGATGAAATTCAAGCTGAAACAGAAAATGAACTATGACAAAGCAGCAGGGAGACTGGAACCTCTTCAGGAAATGGATGTCGTGAGAATCGAGGATCCTGATTCCTGGACCAGGAAGCTGACCGTCCTCAGCGGAGTAGCTCCCGGGTCATTCACTGTGAAGACAGAGAACGGACAAACGCTCAGGAGAAACAGGAAGAGTCTGTTGAAGACTCAGGAGGACATTGAGGAACATGCCCAGGAGACTGAGTGAAAAAAGTGAGTTGGTGTGACACCAGACTCGCACTACGCTGAGCCTCCTTCACGTTCCCCATTAACTGAGACACCAGCTTTGAGAAGTCCACCAGACCTAGGAAACCACCTGAGACTTATAGAACAAGAGTGAACTGTTGAGCTGTAGTTAGAAGTAACAGATTTGTTGACATTTATGTCATGTTATATGTTATGTGTTATAAATTGGTTAGGTCATGAGTACTCAGTGCTTAGAGCAGAGAAAGAGAATGTTGATGCAGGAAGTACGAGGAGGCTCAGAGAATGTGGTACCATCGGGTGTACGATAAAGTAGCTAGCCTCGCTAGCATGAAGTTCCAAACTTTATATATTTTTATGCCTTTGAAATAAGACACATTACAATAGTGATCTGATTGAGGATGAAAGGGGTTTGCGGCTCTGTGGAAACTGGTGACAGTGAGGGGAAACTACAGTCCACATACACACACACACACACACACATGACTCAGTGAGAACCTTGTTGCCCAGCAGGGAGGCTGCAGAGAGAGTTGATCTGTTCTGCTCTGCCTCCAGAAATGCCAGCAGGTCAAAGCTGAACAGCTCTGAAATCCCATGTGTAGTATGGGCATTGTGAAAGAATGTAATGTATATACGGGCTGTGTGTGTGTGTGTGTGTGTGTGTATAGACTAATAATATATGTATGTAGACCAAAGACTAATAACAGCAATCCTGCATGTGCATGCGCATGCGTAGTGGCTTCTGCCTTACACAGAACTACTCTCCTGAGACTGAAAACATGATCTGTTGTTAGTCTTTGGGGCCGTTTCTAAAAAAAAAACTAATGTGGCTATCTATTTGGACAACAACACAGGTCTATGGCTGAGGAGTGAGATATATCAGGCTTTGGACACACACACACACACACACACAATACTTGTAAGTAGATAAATTCATTGTTGGTTTGGCTCTGCAGATGAGATTTGTTGACAATAGGAAAAATATTGAAAATCACCAGCCATATACTTCACTTTATAACCATATCCTTTACAGACTTTATCTTCTCATCTATTAAATGTCAGAAGATAGTGAAAAATGCCCATTAACCATTGCAGTTTCCCAGAGCATAAATAACTTGTTTTGTCTGACTAACAGTCCAAAAACCAAAGATATAAAATGTGCAATGTTATAAATCAGAGAGAACCTGAGGCCAGAGAATTTTTGGTGGTTTGTATTGATAAATGACTGAATCAATGAATCAATTGTTAAAATAGTTGCTGATTAATTATCACTAATCAATTGACTGTCTACTCATTTCAGGTCTAGTTTATTGAGGAAAGAAACATAAAAAATACTCTTTTTCCTTGGAGGTCTTTGTTGTTTACAGATCACTATATTTGCACTCTTAATATAAAGATGTAAAAAAAGACCAAATTCTCAAATTTAAAAAAATCGAATCATGTAACTTTCATGGAAATCAATTTTTTAGGGCCTACGGTTGTTCAAACAAACTAACAAATTGTTGGAGATAATCCCCTGGCAATGACAACCAAGGCACATTAATAAGATAAAAAATATATTGTATGCACATGTCTGCTAATTGCACTAATTGGGATGTATGGAAACATCGCTTCTTCTCATGCTGTTCTCTGCTCTTTCATGCAAACCTGGAAGTCAAAGCACATGGAGAAATGTGTCCGTTCACCACAACTGACAATGTGCTAAATGCCAAAGACCAATTAGCCTCCTGTGGCCGTCACTGCTGGGTCTTCCCCCAACTGCGCCTTAATTCCAATCAAGCGCTCCCCTCCTCAACCTGACATCCAGCCCAGCTTCAAGGCCGTCATACCTGCAGACATGCATCTACTGCACAAATTCCTGTTTGTAAAACATTACTCCTACTCTTAGATTACCTCGCAGCTTGGCAATAATAGCAAAATGTTTACATCCTTGAAGAGTGTAACTTAAATTTTGATATCACTACCCTGCGGAAGAGGGTTCAGTTCAAATGGACAGACAGCACTCTGTTAACGCAACAAAAAGTTGTCCCTCATCTCTCCTGGCTTTACAGACTGATTGTGTTTGAGGTCGCAGTGTAACTTCTAATTAGTTTCTGTCTGACACTGAGCAGAACTGAGAAGTCTTTCATAGTCTATAAATATCCATCAAACAGGAGGAGGACAAAAAAATGAGACTGAGACTGTGTCACAGAGGTGTTGATTCACTGCAGTGCTAATTTTTGAGGTGGCAGTTTGTGGTGTTTAGTGCCTTTTGACAACTACTATAACCACTTTAAAATATAGTCTTGCACCATTTACTTTTCTTTGTCCTTTTAAATTTACAATGAAATAGTATTTTGAGAGCATCATGCTTCCTTTATTAGGTGGATTTCCTGTTGAAACAGTATGGATGAGAATATGGGAAGAAAGTCCATCATGTTTGACGTTCTGGGGCAAGAATGATAAACCGTCATAGAAGGTTTATTTGACTGGAAGTGGAGTCAACCAATTAAACCACACAAACCACACGTCATAAAACATATAGATTTTTCAACAGTGAATTGTAACGGCTTTTGTATTGCACAGACAAATGAGGCCGCCCTGCCGTTAATGCTTTTCAGTTTGCTTTTTATAACTTATAACGTGCATGAAGGGGAAATACAGATAAAGATGGATTTTTACCAGTGTTACAAATAAGCATTCATTACTTTGATGTTTTGTTTAAAAAGAAACTCATATCATCTAACATAAATGTGGAGTGTACAAACATTTTGTTATTAAATTGGTTTCTTATCTTGCGTCACCTTCAGTTATCGAGTTAAAGCCTGAGCGTAGGATGGTGATTCAACAGAGAAATTAAATAGAGATGAGCCCTGAATACGTCATCTGCAATGCAGCATGCAGTCCACGGTGCATCTCTGCATATTTTGATATGCAGCGTAATGAAAGCGTGAACTAGAATCCGATTGGAGGAGGGAGCGTAATGGACTGTCCCATCATTGCAGTGATTGACAGAATGAATCAGACAGGGAGCATGTGTCTGCCCCTCAAACTTTAATGAAGGTAATGAATGGACATGAGCAAATTACACTGCCCCTCTCACTGTCATGCATGGCCCTCCTCACATGCCACTCTCCCTCCCTCCAGCTCCATCAGGGAAATTTACCGTGGCTCGCCCAGCTCCGCAAACACCTGATCCAGAAGTGGTATTAAAGCATCGCCAGCGGCCACCGTGAACACATCAAGCGTGTGAACAGATATGTTGCTCATAAACGTGTCAAAGTGTCACAGAGATTAACGGACGTGGTGAGACGGATAGCTCTGCCACTCTGGACTTGCATTTTTCAACAGGCAATAAGTAACATAATTCTTGCATTGTTGTATTTCATAATGATACTCATTTAATAATCTGAAAAATATTATAGATAGAAAGCGTAACCTGTTACTCTGTTCAAGGTTAGAAGATTTATTCAACATTAATAAGGGCAGATCTTTGCCCAAGTAGCTGTATCTGTAATTGAATCTCTTGAAAATCAGAGGAAGACTCATATTAACATAATTTAGGTTAATTACCCCCGAGGAACAAAACTGCAGCATAATTTTTCCACATTTAGACAATTAGCAAATCTGCTTTTTGCAAATTCTTTGACATCCTCAGATTCAAAGATTTGAAGTGAGAGTTTTCCAACATTTACCAATGAGACCCAGACAGATGAGTAACTGTTTTCTCTTGACGCTGAATGCCACGTCTCAAGCAGGTGTCTGCTGCCCGTGGTTAGCGCTGCAAAAATAACTTTTTCAACACTAAGGTGCCTGCCAAAACTGTCAATCACAGCTCAGAAATGAGCTCTCGCCATGCAAACAGTTTGTGGCCTTCACATTTAACCTTCGGATTGTAGAAAGTTCATCTGTAGCCAATTGGGAGACTCTAAAATAACACACATGCTTGTAGTTTATTCTCATTGCAAGTAGCAGGATCTGTCAGCAGAACCCATCACTAATATTTCTGTAGTTAGTTCCCCTTGTCAAGTTATCATTGCAGTCATCTGCTCTCTTATTTGTTGTTAAATTTATGTGTTTTTGAAATATAAATTCCCAGAGATTACGCCTTCAAGTTGCTGCTCCAGGTGAATGTTTCACTGTACTGTGTCTGAGATGCAGCAAGGTCATAACAGAGGTAAACCTCATTGTGGAAAGCCTAATTATTTCACACAGAGAAGGGCGCGCGTCATAACGACAGGAACATTTTTATCGCTAAATCATTTATGACATTTTTATTTAAATCTTACCCCTAAGCTAAAAATTTGTGAGGCATGTATAACCAGGACACCGCTAGCAGACAGTGAAGGACTCTCAATCTGAGCCAAGGCCATCAATATACCATGAGGGCCTGTTTCTTCTGTGGCCCGGAGCCAGGTGAGGTGGAGATCTCTGTCCTTCTGTGTAGAAACTCATGTTACATTCAAAACAGAATATAACAAGTCAGTCATATAAGGCTGAATACTTGGAAGGTTGCCATGTTTGGACTGTTTTTATAATGTTACTTTTTCAGGCGAGAGCAGTGGCACCAACTTACTTTGGGAATGCAGGTCTTATTTCTCTTTCAATTGATCTGAAATGTAGTTTATTTCAGGTGAAGAGATGATCCAGTGAAGACTTTTAAAGCTTTTTCTCAACTGTGACTACAAGTGGCAGTTACAGGATAGTGGTAAATGCTAAAACTTAGTGTAACAGTAGTCAGAAAGTCAGAAAACTGACATGGTAATGTCATTTACTCAGTAATGTCTCTCTACAGTGTGCTAACATTAGCCACCACAGGCCTATAGTCATACCAGACAAAGTAAAGAACAGAACTGTGACACATCATTACCTTTGTTGAGTTGATATGTTGAACTTGTTAGCAAACAGTTGCATATTTACACATCCAGCAGTTATGAAGCAACATTATAATTCATAGGGGGTCGTGTTTCAGTCCGCCGATGAATATAAGTCCAATATTCACTCTCTTTTAGCTCTTTTTTTGCTCTCTAACATATCATGAGGGAAGTATCTGGCTCTTTAGCTGCTAAATGCTCTACTATGTTCGCAAGCTAATTGCTAATTGTGTCTGTTTGTTGCTTAGCAGTCAGTCTTTAGCAGCTGCCTGCTGTGGCTGAAAACAATGCTATGAGAGCGGTGAGAGTGAACCAAAACAGTCAGATGATAATTCTCTGTAGGTTCATCACTAGAAGCAGCGCCTGACATTACACCTTGCCATTATAAAAAATATTGATTTTAGCTGCTTTAAGTATAAGGAGATAGTTTGCCAAAGGTGCTTGGAAAGCCTGTATCTTAACAAATTTAACCATAATCTCCTGGCTGCCAAAGTCTGACAGGCCTTCAAAACTGTCTAAAGAACAAGCAATTTACAGAAAACTAGCAAAGGTTTCAGCAAAGAAAAACAGAGTGTGATCACACCCTAAGTTGCCTTTTTTTTTTGAGTGAAATGCCCATCTGGACAGAACTGTCTATTGTTTCATCTCAGTTTTTCCACAGCTGTTTGAGGCTGCACCTCTGCTATAAACAGAGGAGAATCAAAGCCCCAGAATCACAAGAAAAGATTTTATAGTCGACAATATTGCATGTTCTGTAGTCAAAGAGGCTTTTTCCATATTATTTATCAACACGGTGCTCCGCGATCTTCCAGTGCAATAAAGCCTGCCACCTGAAGGGAGCAACCCGCTGATGAAATGTTGGCCACTATTAATTCAAATTTATATGCTGCCTCTAATATTAACTGATGACATAAAATAGTGTAGTATAGTGAATTACATCTCATTTTTGTAGGTATTTCGGCAGTTTTTCTCCTTAAGTGTACAGTAATAACTGCATCTGGTCTGTCTTATATTAAGCCTCTTCAGCATGCTTGTGTGCAAATAATTTATCCTGTTTTTTAAAGCTTTTTGGGCTGCATCTGTGCATAAAAGTGGCTGTACAAATAAAGTTATTATTATTAATATTATTGCAGTGGATCAACTGAACATTAGGTCAGATTACAGATTACATGCAATTAGACACAGAAACACTGAGGGACATTAAGCTTTTTGATCGTTTCTGTAGATGTTTCAGATTTTCCATCTCTTTTATTTTTCAACTTTCATATGAATGAGTCTCACATCAGCTCATCAGTATACAGTGAGGTTATTTAAGTAGGTGCTCCGGGAGAAAAAAAGCACCACATCGCTGGATTATTAAAATGCCTGTGCGCCCGCATTATCCTTAGTGCTGTGAGCTTGTCCTATGAACACACTTATGGCCATTAAATGAGATTATGGAATCATTCACCTTCAATGTTTATCACCAAGAGGCCGTGATGTGGTTTAAGGGAGCTGGCCTCATAAGCACAAATTTGCCAGGAGAGAACTTTTAAATTCAAGTTTTATGGGGAGATAATAACCTGGCACAAGACATTAGAAAGAAACATAAATCCTTTCATCACTTCATCAAATATTTACTCGTTTTCTCACATTCTTCTCATATATTTGAAAGCATCCCTACCAGCTTTAACAACTAGAAGATATTTTGCTCCAAACAAGACATCACCACAGATTAGAGCAGATGAGCCCTGTGGATTGTGGATCATTGTCTCTTCAGCTGCAGGGGCTCCACACTCATGTCGCCCATAACAGTAGTGAGCCAGACAGGAGCAATTATTCACCATAAAGCAATGTAGCGCTGGCTGAGAGTAAATTACAGAGAGAGCCTTGACCAATTACTTCTTGTAATGGTGAGACAAATCTCATTTGACACTATAACACCCTTGCATTGAATGGACCAATAATGAGCAAGTTCTCATCCCTGCAAAACAGAGAGGAGAGAAGAGGAAAACACTCATCTTGGTGATGAGTGTTTTGTCTCAATTAAACATTGCATGAAGAGAGGTTTTTGACATAATTAGACCGAACTCACTGAGACTTTCATTACAGCCTTTTAATGGCATTTTTCCATTATTCCTTTTGCAACCATTATGATGCAGTGTAATTTACACTACAGGTCAAAATGACAGCTGGTGGTAAAAAGCTGGCTGGGGGGGTCTTTTCTCCTCGGGGTAGATTTTTGTTTTGACTACATACCCTTGGGGTATATGAGCTGATGAAGTTCAGGGTGAGTTGAGGGCGGCGTCACTGTGCTCAAATGAAAAAGTCTCCCCAAGAAAACACAGGCCATAATGAGCGCTATTAATAACACATCCACCTTTCAGATCATGGGATATCACCTTTGGGTCACATTCTGGTATGAACTGTATTGTTACTTGGGGGCAGAGCAGGTGAACCCAAGTGCAGACAGGGACACGTTAGAATAAGGTATTTATTAAAGCAGGCCAGGGGAAACTAGTACTGGTAGCTGGGAAACTGTGTATGTAACTATTGTGTATGTTGTTGTGTTAGCCACGTTAGCAGCATGGCTGTAGGGATGGTAATGTCGGTCGAGACTGAAATATCTGAACAGCTTCCGCATGGATTGCCATGTCATTTTGTGCAAACATTAATGGTCACCAGAGGATGAATCCCTCTGACTTTGATGATCCTCTGACTGTTCGTGTAGCACCAACAGCAGGTCATACTTTATACTTATTCATGCAATCTTAATATTTACCATATTGTTAAAAAATATGATATAAATATTCATAGTTCCCAGATGATGTATCCTAATGACTTTAGTGACCTGCAGACTTTTTCTGAAGTGCCACCAGTAGGTTGACATTTTAGGTTGTTATTAAAACTTCTTGTCAGAGTGCCCTGTTAGCTGAATAGCTACTGTGCATGCCACATAACTGCAACATCCCTGGTTCCACTCCAGCAAGGGACCTTTATTGCATGTCATACCTCTGCCTCTCCACTGCCCACCATCCAATAAAACATCTTTAAAAAACATACATATCTTGTCAACTATTAAATGGATTGCAGTTAAATTTGGTTTATAGATTCATGGTCCCGTAAGGATGATTTATATCAACTTTGATCCTCTGACTTGTGATTTAGCACCATTATCAGTCAAAATTTCATTTCATTCAATCCATTAATTCATTTAGCAGTAATTTGGTTCATGACCAATAACCATAATATATGTCACAGTTGTTATAGAATAGTACAATGCTTTGACCTCAGAGGCTGCAGGGGTCTTCAGCTTGGCCTCCTGCATTCTAGCAATAAACCATTCTTTGCAAATACAGTTTAAATAATGTTAGTAAATTTAAGGGGAATACATAAGGAAATGATAATCTGCAATGAGGCTGTCAACTAAATGTAAGTATGCGTGTTGCAGCTGCGACACCTGCTTGTAATATTAATTTCTGCAGTGGTGAAAGGTTTAAAGAGGAGTCATCACTTCAATGTATTAGTCTCAGAGAATATGATATTCTAATTTCTCCAATATTTAAGAAAATTCTCCGCATGTGTGAATAAAAGATCATGAAAATCAAAAGAATCAAATTATCCTTGGAGAGACACATGTAAACTATACAGTAAGTGACCAGTTTTAATTAACAGACACTTTAAACTGAGATATATCTTTTGCACAAATTTACTTTAATGGTCAGGAATTTTAAAAAGGCAGTTGGGGTTCATTAATGTAGAATCAAACAATATATCTGTCATTTTCATGTCTTCTACAATTTGATCATTTATCTATAAAACTGCTCTTTTGTGAGTCCCTCCAAGTCACTGTGGCACTTGATGATGTCGTCGGACAAATATATGACATCATTAGATTGGTTCAAATGGAGCACCAGGACATAAAGAAGAACAGAAAGTACATAGGATGACACCCAAGAGTGTTGTCCCTCCAAACGCTATAGAAAAGGGCTTTAGTGAATGATTCAGGGCAGTCAGCAGATATGATGTGCTCAGTCTTTTTTAATAAGCTCAGAGCTTAACAGTATGGCTCGCTGTTAGATAGTTTCTGACATAAAGGGTTGTTTGTTGCTCAGCAGTGATTTTTCAGTGTGTGCAGAGGACAAATAAATGAGCATCATGCATTTTTCAAGACTTTTCGCTTCAAGAAAACCATACATTTCATGAAAGGAATACAACTCTCCTCGCACATCTTTAAAATCCTCAGCTGCTGGCTTACTGAGTTGCTCATATTTCTCTGTGTTGTTATCACATCTGTGATATTTTACTTTTGCATTATTTATCAGCTACAAAATGATGATGTCAATGCTTTTCAGTCGTTGACAGTGTTCTGGTTTCTTATTCATTTGTTCCCTGCTGCTTCATCAACACTTCCACCCAGCAGCATTACCTCAGGAGGAATCTGAGAAGACAAGAGACTTTATTTCAGGAGCAGTCACTGTCTGCTAAGATGAACTGTGAACAGCTAAAGATAGAGGCTCTATTTTGGTAACTGAAGATATTAAAGATACATATGAAACAGCCAGAGTAGAAGATGAATGATAGCACACTCATTCAGATAGTGGCTGCCTATGAAGCGGCTTTTATGAAACATCCAAAGGTTATCTTCAGCCAGTGACCACCAGTGTAGTTCTGGGTGTTTCACTGACAAACATTTGTTGGTTTGTGTTTAGAGGTCAAGCTGCAAATTAGTAACAGTAACAGTAACCCACTGATTCATTACATAAAGCCATTAAAAGTGCATGTTGAACAAAAACGAAAAAGAAAATGTGCATCCTATCCTCATAGGGACTCTAAAACCCCCACCATGCAGAAAATGTGGACCAAAGATCAGAAAAAACTCTCAGTGGGGCCTTGTTAAATATTCGGCTACATTGCAAAGGGATGATAATGTTATGTAGACTTCAAAGAGGGATGAATGACTCATTTGCTTAACCATGAACAGGATAATATTCAGAACAAGCTGTCTAATCATGTCTGACAGGAAATTAATTTATTCCAGAAAGCAGATTGTAATGGTCATGCAGCTATTGATTAGCTAATTTAGGAATATGTTTCTGCTTGAATCATATCTAATTACCTTTCTTATTCATCACCTGTTTATTTATGTGTCATTATGAAGGTGGACGCATAAAAGGGTTAAAAAGAAATTCTTTTAGGCTGACACTCACTTTGGACACCAGGAAGTCTGACTGAGGAAAATTCCAATGAAGATGAATGACAGTATCTTTTCTTAAAATGCCACCCTGAAGGATAGGGCAAGCAAATACCTTTATATGTCATCTGGCAGAGGCAGAGCTTAAAGCATCTATCTGAAACATAAGATGTTCAGCAGTCGTTTCACAAAAAATATCTTGACTCAAAATACACTTTGTAACTTTTTCCAGAGCTTTCAACCATATCTTAAGGTCTTATTATAATCTTATTGATTAAGACTATAAGATGCATTTGAAAGCTTCTTTTGTCAGTCGATGATTTTGGTCCTGTTGGCTAACATGTTTCTTTACTTTGCACACCTTTGACGAGCCAATTTCAAGTGAACAACAGGTATAAAGTGGGTCAGAGGCTGATCATTGGGAATTTTTCATATTGTTATTGTTAAGTTAATACTTAAATCACCTATTTTTCTGTTAATAACACGTAATAGCTAAAAAATTAACATTAGTCTTGCTAAAAGATTTTTCCGCAAAAACAAGATTTGAGACTTTCTTATATCCTTTCCTATTACATATTTCAGCTGAAATATAAATTATTTTGTTGCTTAGGTAAAGTTATGTTCTCAATAGACTGCAAAGGTGCAACAGACTAAGGCAAGAAAAGTGTTTGAACATAAGTGTTTGATCCACTTTTTTAAAAGATGAGTGAATGCTCTATTCTGGTACCATATGATTTATCTCTGCTTGCGGTGTACCTGCTGCAACAACAAAAGACAGGTATATCCGCGTCAGCACAAGTGAGATAAATTAACTCTACCTCTATCTTTAGCAGGATTTAGAGCAAGCACTTGAACTGATTTATTACCGCCATCTCATTGGTGTCAGATGAATGATGGACGTCTAGGTATCAAAACCACAACAAGACACTTTATAGCCTTGTTTTTTTTTTTGTATGACCTCTCTGCACACTGGGCAAGAGCATACTGTAATGTGCAGAGAAGTGTGTGATTTAATTGCGTACATATGAACTGCCAAAATGTCTGTGACCTTCTTCATCTTGTACATTTGCAAAGTTACAGCCACTGCCCACTTGTAGTGATGATTTCATGAGGCAATACAGGGTGCTAATAGACAGATCGATAGTGTGACGTCAGTAGATGCATATTAATGGCGCTGTGGGCTGCGTGTGTATGTGTGTGTGTGTGCCCAGTTTAGCCTTGAGACCTACAGTATCTCTAATGATGTGAGGAAAAGGACATCAGGGGTCAGCAGAAGCCCAATAATGAGTACAGTGTTCAGTCCAAATCCAAGAACATGCTCCCCTACCTCTGACCTCTGAACCCAGACTGTCATGGTGTCTGAACCAGGAGAATGCTAATTGGGTCCCCATGTACTCTATGGTGTCAAGGAGAAACATGAGAAATAGGATGGTTGTGAGTTGTAGATGTACAGGTGAAGGAAAATATGGAAATAAAAATTGTTTATTCATGATTTAGTTTCAGATCTTTGTCCTTCTCATAGAAGACTTAAAGGATGGGTTTGCAATTTTTCAAGTCTGTCTTAAAACAACAGTCACTTTCCCAAATGAACACTGAAATAGTTCTTTTGTGCCGTAATCATTCCTCCTGTTCATACTGACCATTATAAGATCCCTTCATAAGGGATGTAAGTGATGGGGTCCAAAATCCACAAGAAAAAAAAATGTATTTAAAAGCTAATATTAAACTTCAGCCATCCATATAAGCTCTAGATAAACTTTTAAATGTATTTTTGCAGATTACAGCAGCTATTCATATGGACACCTGACTGTTGTTTTAAGACGCATTTGAAAAATTGTGAACTGACCCTTTAAAGGTATACTATGCAGGATTTGCTAGTTGGTGTTTGTAAACACAGCATTCAAAGTTGGCCCCTCCTGACCAGAGCGAGCTGAGAGCAGAGAGAGAGATTAAAAACCAAGTTATTCAACATTAACGTTACAATTAGAATCTGGACAAAAATATTATATTTGATAATGTCATTTTACAAATAGCTTTATATGGAAGTGTCTGGGGCCCGCTCAGTAGATTCAAGCACGGCTCATTGGGACAAACACCCAATAGAAGCCCTCCACACTGAACTCTAAACATTCAAAGGAAAACACCAAATAACACCTGCTGAGCATAACTGGGACGTTCCCCATTACTGTAAAACATACAGAAATGGGCAATAACATTTTGGACACATCTAAATCTAAGTCCAAAAGACACACTTCCATTCAAAGCACTAAAAACCCAAGAGCTGAACCCTGAAAACAGACCCCTCAGTCAGCTGATGGTGAAGCTAACCAACCAGGCTCCCATCAGCACTGACTCAAAACAACACAACAGAATAAAACTAATTATGAATCAGTCAAAAGATCTACATTTAGAACATTGGAGAAATAAAACAAAAACCCGAAGTAGACTAAATTGTTATTTGACCCTAAACAGAGTATATAAATTGGCTGAGTATGTCTACTCTGTCAGAGATACGAAGCAGAGACTGATCTTGACCAAGTACAGGCTCAGTGACCACAAACTGGCAGTAGAAACACAGACATGGCTGCCCAGAGAGGAGCGTATATGTGGTCACTGCTCGACAGGGGAGGTAGAGACAGATATGCTCTTCCCCCTCCACTGTGAGAAGTTAACCCCAGAGGAGAAACTGGCAGTTCTCCTGGGTGAAGGGACAGCAGCCTGAGGGACTCACAATCACTGTAAGATCCCCAAAATTAGGGATTTGTATGGAATTAAGTAGGAGGAGCATAAGCCTACTTTCTGCTAGCTAGCTGCTTTTAATGTAAGTTAAGATAAAAACCATGGCGGAACAAAACAGCCACAAAAGGATGTCGTGAGGAGCAGGAGGAAGAGAATTCAGCTCAAGTTCAGCCATCATTCTCAACCCAGACACCCACTCCTGTGCCAGTTTCTCCTCAATAAGTGCCAAGTAGTAACGACACGTACGTGGCTGCTAGTTCAGCCCTTTCCCCGTCAGCAGCAGCAAAGAGCTGTACTGTTGAAAGACTCTTTTCAACTGTCAGTCAGATAAAAACTGGCATCAGGGCATTAATGATGACATACAGACTGATCCCTTTGTCCCTGCTCTCCTTTGAAAGAGAACTGACTGAAGCATTGGACTATAATAAAATAATTTCAATGTTAAACACCAAGCCCCATTGTTTCCTGCTGTAATCATCAAAAGTAAGCTAATTTACAATTTCGGACTGTAGTAGCCTACTGCCTATTCCAATATTATTGTTCATTGGGTATAGTTTTTGTTGGGTAACCTTACCTCTAAGCAGTGGTGAATTCAGGTAAGAATAGTTAGAACATATTGGAAGTATAATTGGTCTTGGATGGGCTAGGCCCACCTGATCTTCTCTGTGCCCACCCACACTTTGCTGCTTTCTGATTTGGTGTGAATGCAGAGTTTCATCCTGTGGCCTCTCTGCTCTGCGTGTGTGTAGCTCAGCCCCACCCTCGGTCAAGCAGACACACAGACCTGCAACTCTTTATAAATCCATGACACAGAGACAGAGAGCAGAGCGGAGCAGAGGAAAGAGACGGAGACAGCGGTGTAACCTGGTCACTACACTACGGGTCCTGAACTCACACCCTGCACGCTGTTATTGGCTGGAGCTAAACACCCACTGCCCAAAGGTTGACGCCCAGAAACATCCCGAACACAGCAACGTAATAAGAAAATAAGAAAATACGGGCAGAGGGCAGAGTCTCTGTAGATACAGACTCCGCCACACACTTCTAGTGGGTCATAACGTGATGATTGAGAGGGATTATTTTTGTATGAATCTATACATTGTTTTTTAGGAAAATCCTGCATAGTATACCTTTAAGAGTCTACAGCACAGTGCTTTGAGCTAAATACTAACATCAGCACACTACAATGATAACATGCTGTAAGTTAGCCTAGTTAGCCTAGTTGAAATGTAAGTGTTTAGCCTACTAAGTGGAGATTTACACATCACTAAACTAAAACCGCTTGCACAACACAAACTAGTTCGTACAGACTGCCTGAATACTACTTATTCACTAACACACATAGGTAATGGTATTTCCTATTTCCACATTCACAAAGGATTGATAGTTAAGTTTATTTTATCTTTTGGTCCCTAAAACAGCTATTTTTGGAAGTTATGTGACAGCTTGTGATCCTACACAGACTTCATATTTATCATTTGATAATACTTTGTGTCAGAGGATCACCAAAGTCAGTAGGATTAATCCTCTGGGGTCCATGGATATCTGTACAAAACTGCATGGCAATCCATCCAGTAGTTGTTAAGATATTTATGTCTGGACCAAAGTGGTGGACCAACAGATCAACAGGCATCCCTAGAGCCATGTCACTATCTTGGCTAAAAACTATACCTGAGGCTTCAGTACTTAATGTCTCACTTAGAAAGGTGGGATAAAAAGCAGACATCCTTACCACTTAACAAGGTATGCTGTGAACCGATATCAGCTCTTTTTTATTCCCTAAGGGAGCAAAAACTGAGGGAGAAATAGAGACAAAACATGTATGCACTTTGTAACTGAGACTCCTGTAGATAAATCACCAGCTGCTTGGCCTGTATCAAACGTCAGATATTCACCAGTCATGTGCTCCACTACCAATATAATACATAATATAAATTTAATTGTTCAATAATGTGTTAATGCAGGAAGTGCCCTTTAAGCTTGTAGGGAACAGATATCAGCAAACTCAGTAATGTCAGTTACACAGCAATATCTATTGGTCTACCAGCCCAAGGCTGTAGCTCTTGGTGTATTAAAATGAGCGTGTTGAGTGTGTTTTATGTTGTGTTTTATTGCCATATAATTGAAACTTGCCATTTTCTAAGGGGAAGGATTATTTCTTCTTTTAAAAGTTACATAGTCTTAAAGAGTTGCTAAAATGATCCAAAGCAGAAATGTATTCATGTTCCCTCACTGTCTAAGAGCTTGTCTTTCACCATGATATGAATCAGAGTCTTGTAATTTCTGGCATGAATATGCATAAATTTAGAGAGACTGAATATTGGCACAAAATGCTGGTGATTCACAGCCTTGTACAAAAATATGAGCAACGTAATTGGCCTTAAAAATCCATATGGGTCCAATCCAGGGCTGTCCTGGACAGTCATTCAGTTGGACAGCACTGCTCAAAACTTCCCACTAGACACATCCGATTCTGTTCATACTGTTCATTCTGCTTCCTCCCTCCTGTTTGGCAAGAGGTCTCTTAGAGGTCTGATATTAAAAAATTACAAGTTTTCACGGTTGTAAATACAGCAATAGCTTTGTATAACTGCTGAACTTTTGCACTTTTTCTGCAGTCAGTCAAGCAGGGCCCAGGGGGCTGCACTGATGAAAGGGCTTCATGTGGATTCCCCCTCCAGAAAGCTGTCACTCACACGGCCCCCAGAGAAGCAGAGGGGATCCTGGGTTGACACTGGGAGTTTGGGTTGTGGAGTAGGAGTTGAACATGTAGGGGAGACAGTCTGAGTATTTAAAGCAGCAGTTTGACAACAGCAAAATTGGATATGACCGAAATAGAATCTTATCTTATCTTATCTTATCTTGAGGTTTTTCACCTTGAATTCAGGGTTAAATACTACATCCTTCTAAGATGTTTGGAAGGAAATGCTAAAATATAAAGACATTGAACTTTGGTGTTGGCACTGAGGAAAAAAAAACCTGGGTTGAATTGCATTTTTGTTACTCCCACAATCTTTCCCACAATATCTTAGTCACAGATTTTTGTTAATGAATTTTCGATGTACTATTCACATTTTCTCTACAATACTCTTTTTTTCATGCATTTTTGGCTGTTGCAAATGTGTCTTGTCTCTGTGATTTATCTGTACATTAGTTACAGTGTGTGTGTGTGTGTGGTTGTCTGTGTCTTTCTTTATGTCTGTGTACTTTTATGAATCACTGCACATTACTCAACCTCTGCTTTCCTCTCCGGTAGCTTATTTATCAGCCCCTCCCTGAAACTTGCCATCGCAGCCAGTAGAAAACAACGTAGCTGAGACTGAAGCCATTTGAGTGAAATATATCCGGCGTGATCTTTGGGTGCCCGGGAAGGCCCCGCCCATTCGCAGCGCATCCTCCCGGGACTGGTTGCCTGGCAACACTGGCTGATTGGGTTAGCAGGGTTAAGAAAGGGTCTGGCACGGGCCGGAGGAATCAGATCACTCCCATTGATCATCTTCACTGTGCGCTCCTCTGAGAGCTGAGGCCACGGCCACAAAATCAAAGCCCTGCCATCATGTCTGAGAGGGGGTTATTACGCACACAAGGGAGCAGAGAGAGACATGGCAGGCTTTGTGTGGTTGCTCGGTCTGACATCCCATACCGCACATCACAGTATGATGCTGCAACTACTCACAGTTGCAAGTGATGTGATTGTAATTGAAGCCCTGTAAAGAGATTTCAGGGACTAGAGAGGGCAGGTCTGGAGAGCGGGGGTGTGCAGACAAGCCTTCAATGAAAAGGTCCTGCTCTGTGGTGGCTTATTATCAGATATTATGAGATATGGGGGATCTATTTAAGGTCATTAGCTGTAATTTGGATTGACACACAAGTATAAAAAGGTGCCACTTGTGGGGAAAGAGAACAGGGTGGAGGGCTATAGGGTGGGTGGTGGTATTCCAAATGCCACCCGCTGCACCCACAGTGTGGGGTCTCAACAGGAGGCAGACTCATCGGACTGATGGGGACTCACATCACCAGTAAGATGGTGTGTTTACAACACTTTCTTTTCATTTTATTATAGTGTTTATAGCATTAGTCCACTTTTGATAATAACATATAATTTATATTTTTAACATCCTGCTCCTGCTCTTGGATGAAAACCAATTAGCTTTAGTGGGCTCTGAAGCTAATGCTTTTTAACCTAATAATCAGACTTCATTGCCATTTGGTAGCCATGCAATTATTCAGTCCAATATCGTCAGATTGTTCTTTTCATTCGACACTGAGGCACAGTTAGCAAGTTATAAAGAACAGCAACGTTGTTTTTATAAAGACAATACCCTTTTGAACAGCAGAAACTTTAACTTGTCATAGCAGGAAAAGCACTGACTGCTCAGTTTCATTAAAGGACCAGTGTGCAGGATTTAGTGGCGTCTAGCGGTGAGGTTGCAGATTGCAACCAACTGAATACCCCTCCTCCTCCCCTTCCAAGCAGAACCTACGGTGGCTGTGAAACTTGCGAAAAACACGAAAGGCCCTCTCTAGAGTCAGTGTTTGGTTTGTCCATTCTGGGCTACTGTAGCAACATGGCAGGCTCCGTGGAAGAGGACCCACTCCTTATGTAGATATATAGGGCTCATTCTAAGCTAACAAAAACACAACGATTCTTATTTTCAGGTGATTATACACTAATTAAAACAATAAAACAGTTCCTTTTCCTGTATGAGGACACCAGATAGAAAGTTAGCAGCTAAAGCCTTTCTGAACAGGTTACTATGGATAACAAAGAAATTTTAAAAAGCTGTGTCTTGTTGAGTCACTACAAAATGAAGTCAAGTATTGAAGACTGTCTGCTGGACCCAGCTGATGAGTTATCTTTTTAGCAGTCAAAGCTAAATTAGTGTAGCTACCGTTAAGCTGGCTTTCATCTTGGCTATCATTTGTTGTGATAACGTGAGGACTAATAGATACAAAAACATTGGCAAGATTCTAAAGGGTACCTAAAATGTTAGCTAACATATCTAGATATCAGATGTTAGTGAGCAAGCGAAGCCAGGCTGTCTTCCAAAACCTGTACGTGTGAATGCTATAGCTTCATATGCTGTTAAAGCCTTAATTCCTGCTGCTAAAAGGATCACTTGTTTTAGCATCATTTGTATCTGCGCATCTCACTAGTTGTTCTTCTGGACCACAAGAGTTACAAAGGAGCTCCTACCTGCAGCTACCTACGGACACACCTAGACCTGCCCACTGGTATAGGCTACTGGTAAGGTGCAGGATGACAGATGAGATGTGTCTCCTACTGTTGCAGTTTTTCTTTTTTGTATGTAAATAATGTATGACTGCAACTATTTTTTTCATTATTGATTAATTGGTGGAATTTTTTTTTTTGATTACTCGGTTAATTGTTTGGTCCATAAAATGCCAGAAAATTGTGAAAGAAAATGCTCCAGTTGACATATTTGTTGGACAAAACAAGAAATTTGAACCTAAATCCAAATTAGTTTAATACCACAGACTACAAAGAGTAGCAAATATTCACATTTGACAAGTGGGAACTAGTGATTTTTTATATTTTTGCCTAAAATTGATGATACTTAATTATCAAAATAGTTGCTGCTTAATTTTCTATTGATCATAACTGATTAATTGATTTATCACTGCAGCTTTAAAATAAATATATATGGGCCTTTTCCACCGGCAGAAATCTGAATATTGCAGGAGTGAGGCTTCTGCTTTTGAACCATAAAAAAATCCAAAATGATTCATTGTCTCTAAACTTTATATTCATCAATAAATTATACCAAGAAAAAGATGAACATTAAAAAAATGTGCTTAGTGACAGAATTAAATTGCATTCAGCCTGTTTTGTGATGGGGGTTATGTGGGCTCTGAGGGCTTTTGTACCAGTAGTACCACCTGAGTAGATTATTTTATGTAAGAATAGACATCTTAATACGTGTGGACACATTTATCCATTCCCTCATCTCTGAGCCTGCTTATTTAAAACCGGTCCACTTCAACTCATTTGCTTCACGCGTTGACATTGTTTTTTTTGGCATGCTACGAAATGTACCAGTGTCGAGACCGGCCAACTGTTCCACCAGTACTGCAGGCCTTTGGTGGTGACTGCTGAAGTCCCGGAGAGGTGTAAAGTGCAGCGAGGCATCGTGTGGTGGCGGCTGGGTGATCCCTCCCACGCCTCTTTACTCATGCTGTCCCAAGGGGAGGCAGACACCCGGCCAACTGGTGTCACTCTTCCTTCGCCAAAGCCACTGAGTCACCATGAAAATAGGGGCAGAGATTTCTTTTGGTCTCCTTTTCACCAGCTTATCCTTTGTTTCTGTGGTTTGCTGATTAATTTTGCAATTATTTTTTTCGCTATTGACCATCCACGCAACGGCAACCCATAACACACACACTGATTGAGAGAAAAAACTAATTGGATACTTATTTTTGTTACTTCAACACACTTTGAGTGACTCCTTCTGGCTGCTGCAGTACATACTGTATGTCCATGTATGTCTGTGCTTTAAAACTGATTTGCAGTTGTCTTATCTAATTATATGTGGCCCGTTTGACGTTTCATGCTGCTAATATTTCCCTCTCTGATGACCACAAGCTGATTTTTCTCTTCATTCCTTTCATCTCCCTCATCTTATGTAACACCCTTGTTAAAACTGCGGAAGGGAATGTAATGATTTAGGTTTTCCTTTTTTAGTTTTCATCCTCTTAAATGTGTCTTCACCTAAAGACTTATGGTGATACTGGTTTCAAAGATTAGACGAAATTTTTGTTGTTTACAAAAATTTATTCATACAAATCTTACAACACTTTTTTTTTTTAAACATTTATTGACTTGACCCTTGCAGATCGCCATTTGAAGTAGTAATCTAATATTCACTTTCTACACAGTAAATATATATATCTTTGAAGATTATTTCATTTTAGTAAGGCTATTGGCGCTTTCATTATCATACATATAATGTTTCATGGAGAGCGGGAAACTGATCCTTTTCTCTATTTTCACAACAAGTCTACGTCAAGTGCTCTAAAAACAAAGTGCAAAAAGAAAGCAGTGCAAGTAAGAGTGCTTGACATCTAAGCTGGATGGCACTAAAGATCCTACCAAACGTCTGTGCAACACAAAAACAACAACAAAAGGGTGAAATGTAAGCTGATGATGTGCAGCATTGTAGGGCCACTAAATAGCCATCTGTGATTCATGGCGATTTTAAAGTCGATGCAAGGCACCACAGCCGCAAACTGCTTCCTGCGTCACAAAGCCTAGAGGAGAATGCAAAATTAAAGAAAGATTTATACAGTAAACACGACTTATCAGCCAGGCACAGATCGAAGAACTGTTGGAAAACTAATGCTTAACTTTTTTGTTTTTTGTTTTTTTGTTTTTTTGCAAAATTGGAACTCCTTCCTTCTTCAGGAATTGGGAGGAAATGTGCAGACAGGGGAACCAAAACATCAACTACTTTTAAATGTGGTTTGTTTACATTGAGTTGTGGGTTTTACAGAGTTAGCCTGATCCCTCAACATTTAAAAATATATCTTCTTAGTCAATCGTCCCACCCTTTCTACCCTCATTTGCTTTCTCTTGAAGTGTCTCTAACTTCCTCATATGTACCTCTGCATCTCATCCCTCTCCCTCTTTAAATTTAATTGTGTCACTTAAATCATGTCAATCATGGCAGCTTTTGTGCCAAACTGCAAATAAAGATAATAGAAAATGACCACTTGAATTGTCCAATCACAGCTTTTTTTTCATCATATACAATTTAACAATAGGTTACAAAACAGAGCCTAAAAGATAAAGCATGACATTAGACTGAGAGGTTCGTTGCCAGCAGTAAAGTACATTCAGAGAATTCTTCAATGGAGGACAAGGTTCAACATACAGCTTCGTGTAGAAATGTCAGCGAGGAGAACAGAACACAAAACAACATCCAGAAATGACAGGTATGTATGTTTGCAGTAGTCAGAAAGCAAGCAAAACCATCCGGTTGGAGTCGTCTGCACAGATGCGGTGGCTAGTGCAATTACTTTAATCATGCAGTCTACTTGTAGTTTTACATTGGTTCACATGACAGAAAAGGGAAGCACAATAGACCCAGAAGGTTCAAACACAAAAGTTCAAACTGCCTCATATGTCTCTCACAAAGCACAAGTCGGATGGATAAGTAACCATGTAACAAGTATCATTTCTTTTGTTGTTTTTTTTTTTTGTTTGTTTTTTTTATAATTTGCCTGATGGTGCTTTAAATGTTGGTGATACTTATTATATGGGCAGAGAGACACGAGAAAACCTTCAGCAGAGTAAGAGGTTTCCTATGACTTTTCCAAACACATAGAAACCAGTTGATAGAAACACAAGATTGGCACTTTTACATGAGTCAAAGGTGTAAGCTCACTCTGTAAACACTGCGGAAGAAAAGGACTGGAAAAACCTCAAAAGTACTCTGGTCCTCATCTCAGATTTGGGTGATTTTTCTTTTCTAAATTTAAAAGAATGGATAACTGACATGTTGAGTGTTTTTAAAGCCAACTGGGCTCATATCTGGTCTAACCCAGATCTACTGGAATCATTTTTATCACCCTCGCATCCATGAACAGGACGCTGATGATTCTGTACCTTTTGTGTGTCAATCAGAAATGATATGTATAACATATCGTTCAGCCTGTATGCACTTGGCTGCACAGGTGGGATTAAAAGGTACAAATCTGTGAGACTCTTGAGGGACAGGAGCACAAATGAGGTGGAAGAAGATCGGGTTTGCGTGTTTGGAGCAAGATCACAAGGTTCAGAGTTAAAAGGTGAGAGGAAAAGGGAGGGACATGAGAGGCCCCCCAAAAGGACACGGCCTCAGGAAAGAGTCTGAAACTCACCAGAAATTCGGGAGAGAACTGTTTCAGCCAATCTCCCAAAAAAGCCTCAAACTCATCCCCGTCCGGGAGGGCATCAAAGTCTATGTCTTGTAGGATATGGTGAAAACCTATGTCTTCAAGGCTGTTGTGGATAAAGACAACTAAACTCTTAATGTCGCTTTACAAAAAGCAGCATTCAATACATTGATTGTCTTTTAAACTATTTATTTTCCTCACAAACATATCTCATCACTAAATGTTTAAAAGACAGGGCTGTTGGAGCATATCGTCATGTTAACAATTGTCTCCCCTCAATAAATAGGTCTAAAAAAAATAAATCAATGAATACATAAATAGAGGCTATTTTTTTTTTCATAATGAACAAAAATTGGTCCACAAAGTAGATATTGTGTGTCCTCAAGTGCTTTAAGTACAAAATAATAAACAATATTATTATCAAAATATTCATTTTAATGGCTTACTTCATACATAAATACATGTTTAAGAACACAAAAAGCGATCCACTGATTGTTCAGATCTCAAAATGACTTCATCTGGGGCTGCACACACTTAAGTTTTTTTTTTTTTTTTTTGTTTTTCAGGAGGGGAGGGAGGATGCTACAAATATGCCAGCCGGCGTCCTTTGTTTCTAATTCTCTGTCTATACCTTTTCCCAAGGACTGCTGCCAGGTATTTCTTGACTGCCATTTGCTTTCGGTAGCGGCTGTAGCTGTCTGTGAAGATCCCATCTGAGTGTCGCTTGGACAGAGGCTCTGAGCTGTCATCCAACGTTTTCCCCCCGCTGCGAGAGAGGGAACAAAGGGCAGGTTTCACTACCATTAACATTAAAACGCTTATATTTACCTCTGCGTGTACAGCCTGGGTGTGGTGCTGTGGTGAAGAGTTGGGGCTGGGAGTTGGTGTGGCACCATCTTATAGAGGGGAAATAATTAGATAATATGATTCCCCATTTTGTTCAGAACAATGCAGCCTTGAGTGCTGTCCAGAGACCCAATCTGTGTCCTTCATTCAGAGCATTTTAGGCACAATAATCAGATTTCACCCTTGAGTTTATTCCGGGAACAAGCCTGTCATTTTGCAGAAACATTTTTTTGCAAAATGATCCTACAAATAGCTTAATTTTGGAGACACTCTCTTTTAGCCCATCCCAGGAGAAACTGGCATATATATGTCTAACCTGCAATGAGATGTGATTGGCCTGCTCATAAGTCTGGAGTAATTGCATGCTTGTCTTCCAGCAGGAACCACTGGGACTCAATCCTATAAATTATTCATATGGGAATAAATTTAAGCCTGCTCGGATTAATTCTTCCCTCTGCGCCTTAACGACACAGCAGAGGGCTCGGAAAATGGCACTTCCCAAATCAATCAAGTGCCCGTTTGTGCCCTGACGATTTTATAGGATAAAGGCTGAATCACAGGGCGAGGGTGCCAGATTTAACTGCATGCTGGGAGATAATGGGACCACAGACATATACAGTACGTATAACAGCGTGAGTTATGAGCATTGAAAGGATCAGTAAAAAAAAAAAAGGAAAAGAAACAAAAACGCACATAGGACAGAAAACATTAGATATAAAAGAAGAGATGACAACCAAGAAGATGTTCTTACCCTACACGTTTTGCCATCAGAGAATGCAGATATTTCCTTGCTGATAACTGACCCAGCGCTTTCCTGTAGGCTTTATTAAACATGCCGTCTGCATGCCTTTCCGTTCTGGGATGATAGATAGCCACACAGTAAAATCACCACACACCCAGCGCAAGAGGCAACAGTTTCAAGTAGCTACACTGCAACAAATGCCAAATCTCAGCAAATCAATTATGATCTAATATTGGGCCTGTAGCTCAATTTGTTCTCGAAGAAAAGTGAAACATCTCCAAGTTTGGAGATTATTTCACTTGTATCGAATTTGTTTGAGGTGTTTTCCTGGATTAATTTGCACTGGATATTCTGTTTGTTTCAGTCAGAATAGTTTTGCTTATTTAAGAAAAAAGAAACACTGTGATAAAGACTGAAGTGCGCGTCGTTACGCAGCAGGATTTCTGTTGCAATTTAGAGATGTTTTTTTTTAAAGGAAGCTGAACTTGAACCGACTAAGTTCAAACAGAGACTATTTGGTGAAAGAAGCTGTAAATAAAAAAATAAACATCGTGTTTCATCGTGTTGGAAGTTACTCACACAATTTCGACGATACATTACATTGATTAAGACAAAACGCACAACATATGGACAGAAATAGGACTACAGCAATGAGATGTTCAACATGGAAGTCTCCAACGTTGAGAAGAAGAAAAAAAAAAGTTTGGGTAAAATGGTGATGATAGTCACCTTTTCTCCGGTGGATAGTACAAAGTGTAGACGTCGTCAGCGACAGAATCAGGGCTTCTCACATCCACTTGGTCTCTGTCATAATCCAGGGATGGTAAGGAGTTCCCATCCTCATCATAAACCTCACTCTCAAGTCTGGAAGAATTAGACACAATCTGTTTTCCAATCTGCAACCTCTGCGACTCACCAGTGAAATATCATTCAGAATGAAACCAGTTAATGATGATCACACAGAGCGTTTTCACATCAACCAACATGTTTCATGAACTCGTTTAAAGACTTGTATAAAATCTAAGAATCATCACTCAATATGTAATCATGTTACTTTCTGCCACAATTTAAGATTTTCATAATATTTCTTTAATTTTCCTTGAACAAAAACGCAATTTCCTCTCCAAATCTGACTTTTTATGCCTTATTTATCGACAAAGAATGTTTTCAATTAATTATCTAATCACAGAAATTGGTCGGTTGATGGCTGCAGGGATTGAGACACTACTTCACTGCCTCTCTAGCCTAAATTACATTACCTCCGCTCCCTGGTGAATGTTTCTCCGCAATTATTTCTGTGTAAGCAGCCCTATGGATCTGCTGTCAGATGATGTTATCCAGTAATCCAATAGGCTATTATAGCCACAGACATAACTAACTGTGGAGCAGATATGGTCTTTAGCCTTTGTCCTGCTGCTGCTGCTGCTGCTGCTGCTGCTGCTACTGAGTGCAATAAAGCCAAGATCTGCCTTCATCGCATGCCAAAAACATAAAGAGAAATTAACATCTAAAAAAGTGACACTTAAAGGATAAATAAGAGTGTACATACCTAACACTGGGAAAGCTAAGCCCCACAGGTGAGCAGTTGACGCTGTAATGCATTATGATTCCATAGATGAGTAAGGCTAAAGTCGCTTTACTAGACATTGTCCTGCTGTAAAAGAAAAAAAAAACGCCATTAAGTTGGTGCACAGGTGTTAAATTAAATGCCAAATCACTCACACCACTCATTCTTTGATGCATTATTGGGGTAGATTACATTGTTTCCTGTGATATCCAGTTACTTTCACATCACACCTGTGAGTTTCTAAAAAGAAAAAAGCAGCCACACCTGACTTTACCCAAACGCACCCCACTTTTACGCTGCGTAAAACCCCGGGAAAGTGCCTCCTCTTACCAGTTGCGAGACGCTGGACGCGATCCACTGAAGACCTCAACTGGGAGAGTGAGATAGGAAGTCTATCTCAGCCTCTCTCTCTCTCTCTCTCTCTCGCTCTCTTTCTTTCCCTTCCTCTCCTCTTCCTCTATTCCCTCCGTGAAGCGCCTCTTCGGTCTCCTTGTGCTTTCTTCTGAGTGTGCAGCTCCTTCCGTGCGCCCGCAGCTCAGTTCTCGGGGATTTCTACGTGTACTCGGTCATGGGCGGAATGAAGAGCGCCAAACATTTGTCTGCGGAGAACTTTCCTGCGTCCTATGAACTTAAATCCCCTTGGTTTTTTATTCATGAATCCGAAAGGCATGCCTTTTTCACTTGTCACAAGGGGGGGTGGAGAGGCTGAGGTGGGTGGCTGCGTCATCGCCCCTCGTCCCATTGGAGTGCATCCTTCTTCCGCGTCAATGAAAGACCCCGAGCCAAGTCATAAAAAAAAAAAGAATGGATCTTGAGTTCAAACATTATCATTAATTAAACCGCGAATTAATGTCAACACTTGACGTCACGCCATAAATAGGATCACGTGGCAGGGCCTTTGAAGCCTTGTGGGATAGAGAGGGAGCTGTCCAGTGCTGAAATGTGACAGACAGCCTCACTTCTAGAAATAGTTCCTCTAACTAAGGCACCAAAGAGATATCTGTGATGCAGCTGACTTACTTTATCAGTATGTTTTGTTATTTTACCTTCCCACCTTTATTTAGGTCAGAAGTCAGACTGAGTTATAAAACCAGATACTTCTGGTTGAAGGACAACGTCTCTTTAAACACTTGACTCTCCTTACTGTCCCTGTTTCAGTGGGTTAAAGTTCTGTCTTACACATCTAATTCAGCTCATGAATGAATCTGATCAGTATCAATACAATACATGATTGTTCAGTCAATGTTAGTCATAATCTTATACAGTTTAAAACGTTACACAGACTCATTCTCTGGTCGTGCAGTAAACTGTACATATGCTGGAAAAGCATCTTTCATTGTTTCTCCGAGGCTTTTGGGAAGCATTGGGAACTCGATCCCTGATATGAAAACATGTCTGTTTTGTTTGAAACGGTAATTGCAAAAACGTTCTCGTCAGTGTGGAAATGGATTCTGTACCTACTTATGATTTGTGGTTGAGAGAAATAGCAAACAGATTACACTTGGAGAGAGTCAGATTTTATAATGACGACAAAGGAGGTGGTTTCAGTAAGATCTGAACCCTGTACTGAAATTACTTTCAGGATAAGGACTGATGTAAAGCACCTTGCTGTGTGTACTTCTTTTTAGTCTATGTACATTCTTTCATTTTGTACTTTTTAAAGAAAAAACTGCTTTGTATTTCATTTCATTTACAACTATGTTACAACTGCAGTTACTGTTGTTATTATTTTAGATGTGTGTTGTGCTTTTTATTGATTTTTTTATTGATACAGCAATCTATAAATAGTCTATTACAAGTAGAAGTCCTGCATTCTAGCTCGTATCAAAAGTAAAAGTACTCGTTCTGCAGAAGAAAAAGGTCCCGTCAGTGATATTTATACTGATGTATTGATTAGTAAGTAGGATTTCACTGTCGCAGCCGGTCGAAGTGGAGCTAGTTTTAACTACTTTATATAGAGTTTGATAGTTTAGTGCTGTGCAGGGTTTGGCTCCATCTAAAGGGTCACAACTTAAATCCAAATGGTCGTGAGATGATTAATGAGGAAGGAAAGAAATAAAAAAGTTCTGCCACACGATCTTGTATTAATTCTTCATACTTTTCTCTAATCTTTGCTTTTCTGTGAAGTTTTGGATGATTTTACCTATTTGGGCATCAAACAATTAAATGAAACCATCTGAATAGTTTGGAGGGGGTCACAAGTCAAAAAGGTTGGCTGTTTTTTTAACTTTGCCTTGTATTTTATAGGCCTATCATGTGTTTTTTTAATGTAAAATCTTAATCTGATCTAATAATGAATGTAAGGGAGTAAATAGTACAATATTTCCCTCTGAAATGTAGTGAAGTTAAAGTACAAAGTAGCATAAAATGGAAATACTCAAGTAAAATACAAGTGCTTCAAAATTTTACTTAATTACAGTACTTTATTAAATGTATTTATTTACTTGCCATATACCTAAATCTAAAAAAAAAAACTATTATTAACTTCTTCTACATCACTACTTCTCCTCTGCAGGCTCTTGTGACGGTGGACGCTGTCCATTAACAGTCAGCAAACACAGGTTTAAGGACCATGTGTTGAATCTTTAGTGGGTGATTCAGAGCGGTCGATCCACTTCTGGCTCTGACGTCATGTGACGGTTTTCTTTGGCGCAAAGGAACACTTTACTTTGAATTCTTAAGATGGTGAGGAGAATAAATCTCTGAAAATGCCGGCTCAAGTGTCGTCCCGTTTTTGCTCTGAGAGAGCACTGCACCCAAGTGGCTATAAGAAGAAAGTGCTATGTAGTAAGGCAGGAATCCCAAGGTTTTTAATAGGATAAAATCTTATAAAAGCTGTCAAAGAAAAAAATATTGTGTGTTTAGACATCACCGTATACAGAATTATCTGACTGAACTCAGAATAGAATAGAAAATGGAGCTTTTATAGGCTTTAATTGTGTTTCTTTATCAGTAAAGTGGGATGAAATTAGGTTATACCTCATTTTGTTCCTCTTATAGATGATTTTCAAATTGGGTCAATAATCTCTAAATGACAATATTTTCATTTTTGTAACTATGATGTGTCTGTGTGCTACACTTTTTCTAAAGTGGAAAATAATTGTGATTAACCCTTTGCCTCATCTTCAAAATGAAAGATGCTTACTCATTCATCTCTTAATAATGTTAAAAGAATATTTGCGCTGATGTTACCAGGATGTCAGTTTTTCTAAATCTAATTACATGTACAACATGAAATAGATAAGAATACTTTTTCCAGTAATCCCCTGATGCTTGATCCACCACACCAAAGAAGTGCCACCCTGTAATAATCATAGTGGAATATTAATAAACTTGCTGACCGGAGCAACAATTTAATCATTTATAGTCGTATTTTAACCTCTTATTGAAAGTTGCTTGAAATGCTTGTTGCTTTTCTGGCTATGAACACTCATTATATTGAATTTTTTTAATATAAAATGATTAAAGTGATTTCCTCACATAAAATCCATGTATTGCATATTTTAAAACAGGCTCCTTACAGGAACTCATCAATATGATGGCACTGTATGCAGAGTAAAATAAAAAATTGTTTGCACAGATGGGTCTGCAAACAGCAGCGGCCTTAAATTCATACTGTTTATTATCTTATACCAGGAAAGATGGCTGTGAGTCGCTGTATGTCTGAGCTTTATCACATCAAACAGGACAGAAGAACATATGACTCATTTCTAAATTTAGGACTGCTAGTTTTTTATAGCACCCGCCGGTGTTGACATGAATGGTTTTATTGAAGTTACAGTTTCATGACTCAAGTATCTTAATACTCAGCTTTTACAGCGACAAGTGTTGACAGAACATGGCTTTTTAAATTGTGTCAGGTGTGTGTGTGTATATACTTGTATGTCTATCTATGTGAGGACCACTTTTTTTTTACCTGAGAAGTGAGGACATTTTGGTCGGTCCTGTGTGAGGTTTCAGATGTGGTTTTAGGGTTAAAATTGGGCTTATGTTCAGTTTAGGGTAAGGATAGGCATTTAGTTGTGATGGTTACAGTTAGGGTAGGTGTGTGTGTGTGTGTGTGTGTGTGTGTGTGTGTGTGTGTGTAGTGTCTGTACGTTGTCTTTTCATACACTATTCCCAATTAATTTGGTACACTCTAGCTAAAACTAAAGCAGTATAATACAGTACAGCAGCTCTGCAATACATCCAAAGGGTTCAGTTTAGGTTTAAATTGTTCAAGAGATGTGTTGATTCAACTTTATGGTCATTTTGGAGGCTGTAGTTTGAGGTGCTTTTGAATTGTGTTGCATAAATTGAGAGATGTTTCTAATATTTTGTCCATGTAGATTAAATTATGCCCTTTAAATAAACTCAATTTACATACAGTTCATATTGGTTGAGATATAATCTGGTACAATCTCAGCTTTAGTTTTTCTTTTATACTGTTTTAACTTAACTTTAAGGGGAATTGAGCTGAATGGGAATTAGATTAGTAGTACTGAAAACTGAGTTTACCATATAAAGACTAAAAACTTCAGTACAAATCATGACTGAAAAATGCACACCAGCAACCAGAAAATCTTAATACTAATAGCAGAGTTAATGCAGAGTATGTATAATATGAAAATAGATAACACTTAGCCAATATGGAGGAGAGGAGGTGAAGTGACAGCCATGTTATAATCAGTCACATAGAGTAGCTGTCAGTAAAAAAAAAAGGGGAGGAGAACTGTTATATTGTAATTACAGTGTTCACACTGAGGAGGATATAATCACTAGTGTCATACACAAGCCTTTCAGCTTCAGAGCAGATCACAGACACACAGACACAGAGCTCCAGCATTCTGTATTTTTGTCCATCTAGTTAATTATTTATTATTTAGGTTATGTGTGTACTTTTTTACTTATCTATAGTAACTTTACAGGAGACCTGTAGTTGGTCTAAGCGTGACAAATAAAAGTAAAGGGAGCTTTGATTTAGTGTGCAGGTTACTCATTGTATCCCAGTTTAATTGTTGTCCTTCTGTATCTTTCTGAAGATTTTTGTGTGTAAGTACATTGAGAGCCACTAGAAACCAGAGTCAAATTCCTTGTATGCGTTAACATACTTGTTTTTTGTGTCCGGCGCCTGTCCTTACTCAGTCTGATGCCACTGTGACCCGGTCCTGGTTTTGCTTGTTTGTTAGTTTTTTGTGGAAAAAAAAAAAAGTGGTCACAGACTGGATTTTCATTTAATACAAATACAAAAGCAGTTCAGAGGGCTTTACATAATAATAAAATAATAAAACAAAAACAGCAAATATGTACTTCTACACATATAAACATCCATACAAGCATAAAGAAATGTACCTTCATACACATATGTACATATATACATACAGTACATATATATTCCTATGAAGAATATAACATAATAGGATTTGTGTGTGTTGGATGTCCAACAGGCCAGAAGTACTGCTATAGAAGATCGATATCCACAGAAAATTAAATTATAGATTAATGTAGTCATAGTCCTACAGCATGTTTTCCACCAAATTCCAAAGAAATGCATTATGCACAGAACATCTACAAAGTTTTATCTGATTATATGATGCATCCATCAGAAACATGGCATCTTGTACTGGAATATTTTACTGAATATAAGAATTATGTTACTTCAAGTTAAGTGGTGGCAAGTTAAGGGACTTCAGGGGGAATTTAGGGATCAATCAATGAATCATTAAAATTAATTACTGTAATAATATCCAACAATATACACATGACTGCAGTACTTGTGTTATCTTTGTTATGGTCTTATGTTTTCATTGTTAATTAATTTAATATTCCTGTTATTACATGAATTGCTAATCATTATTATTTAAATTACATTAAAATGATGTTATATAAATAAAAGTGATAATATAAAATAATAACATTGTATATTCTTATTTTTTTCAACAGTCTATTTATTTATTTTCATAATCACAAATTTCACAAAAATTAGCAGTACAAGTGTAACCTTTAGGGGAAAAATTGTATTAAAAAATTAATATAATTTAAACATTCATTGTTTTTATTTTCTGCGTCATGCCAAACCTCTAAAGGCCATCCCACATTAGATTACAAGACACCTCTATTTTACAAAACATGCATTTTCCAGTAATACTTATATAAAAACGTGGAAAAGAAAAGGTTCACAGAAAATTACACATATTTAATAAACTAGAGCAACATTATTATTGTTTATTTAATTTATTCATTATGTATGCATGTTTCACCTCTGCAACTGTATTTTGGTGTCTTATAAGTCCATGTGTGCTGGGCACAGTGGTGGAAAGTAACCAAGAACATTTACTCAAGTACTGTATTTAGTACAGTTTTGAGGTACTTGTACTTTACTTGAGTATTTACATTTGATGCTACTTTACACTTCCTCTCCACTACATTTCAGAGGGAAATGGATAATGGACAATGGATGATATAAGAAGCTTTTAAAATACAACACATTGTTAAAGATGAAACCAGTGGTTTCCAACATTTTTGGCGTCTTACAAAAAGCAGTGTGTAGTCTGGGTCACATTTCAGATGTCTATGATTTATTAACAGCTCCACCAAATAGTGATTTTCCCTCTAAACTTCTCACATGGTTTCATTTCAATAAATGTTCAAATGATCCAATATTTCAGCAAAAATCAAAGATTAGAAAATCATCTTAAGACCCCTCAGATTTATCTGATGACCCTTTGGAGGGGCTTCAGTATTAATAATCTAATGATGTCAAATATAATAATATATCAGTCAGAGGGACCAAACTACTACTTTTACTGCAATACTTTAACTACATTTTGCTGCTAATACTTATGTACTTTTACTGAAGTGGGATGTTTCATGCAGGACTAATTGAGTAATTGAGTATTCTTACATTACTGTATTGGTACTTTTACTTAAGAAAAGGATCTGAATATTTAACTAACTAACTAACTAACTAACTAACTAACTAACTATTTATTTACTGCAGTGCATCCAGTCAAAATGACACTACTTTACCTGTCCTAACCATAGACTGTATATACATTTATTTTTATTATTACTTATATTTTACATACAGATGGTCCTAACAGGCACCACGTTAAAGGAAACTTCCCTGAGCTGCAGATGTGCTCTGACAGCTGCAGATGTGCGCGTGCGCAGAGCAGCCACCAGAGGGCGCTGCAGGTCTGTATGTGTCATTGAAGATGGTTTAAAAAATGAGGACGCTTTCCAGTCCTCTTTTTTTTTTTTACACATGAAACCAGGTCTGCTCCTCTCTTCTCCTCTCACACTATCACCTCTTTATTATCCCTATAGTCAGCCGGTTCTCCTCCTGTCAACATCTCGTCTTCTTGCCGCTCTCGGTTCGGCTCGTACCGGCCGGATCCGTGTCTCTTTCCAGCTGTGTGTCTCTCCAGTCCCGCAGGCAGGGTCGGCCATGTTGTTGTGTGGGGGTTGATGTAAGTTTAGTAGTAGGAAGTAGCTCCTACAAAGAGCTGGGACACTTTAGGCTCTCACTTTTTCTTTCTTTTTTTCTGCCGCTGTCATGCTGTATTGCTGCTGGATTCCTCCTCTCTGACCTCACAGCGATGACTGTCTCCTCCGCCGCCGCCATCCGTTACGACCGTTACGACCGTTACACCTTTTCTGCTTTGATTTAACTTCAGTCGCTCCGCCGGATGGATGAACTGAGGATGAAGACGCTGGAATAAAACTCACATTTATTTCTTTTTAAACATCCCAGAGCCGATCCAGGGGGGGAGGAAAACGAGAGAAAACACTCCCCAGAAAGGACGCTGATTTGTGAAGGTAAGAGCCCAGAATGTAACCGGTCTTTTGTCTGGAGCAGATGGGCCGAAACGTTGCAGCTCGTCTTGTCTGACCTGTCAGCAACAAAGGAAACCAAGCTGTCTTATATTAACACAGAAACACGCTGACATGTCTCATACAGCTCGTATTGTGTTTCTCCCAGCAAGAAAAACTATGCAGTTATCCCGTAATAATGTTTAATAAGATCAAAGATACATCAGTGAATAGACAGCATGTGCTTAAAGTCCCCGGAGGAATATGTTGTGAGCAGATAAATACTTTAAAGTAGGTCACAGATACACTACAGTAATAACATTACAGCGATTTGAATATGTTCATTAGTTCCCTAGAGATGGTTTGATCGTGATAAATAAAGATTAAACTTGTAAAGGAAAATGTCAAAAGTGAAAACTCATATTAATACACAGATTTTGACATTATTTTTCTGTTTAACTGCAGTTTTTTTTTTTTAAATCTGTTTTGACCTCTGTGGAGAAAATAGTGCCCACTTCAAGTCAAGATACAGCAAAGGGCAAAAGTGCCACCTCATCATTTCTAATATCTAAGCCAATCTTTGACTCATGCTGATTCATATTTTTGTGAGATCAGCATCAGGAGGATGAGGAGGAGGAGGAGGAGGAGGAGGAGGAGGAGGTTCAGGCCCTTTTGGTGATGCTTAAAGTTTGTACAGTCTGAAGAAAAACTCACTGAGTCACACTGTGGTGGTCTGCACTTCCACTCTGAGTGCAGCGACTGGGAAATTGTCTTTTTTATTTCCAAATTAAAAAAGTAAACCAACAGTGACTGGAGAACATGTCATGATATACTGCAGCTTATCCTGAACAGCTCTGCACAACTGTGACTCAATCACTGCTGCTTTGAATCCATATAAGGGCCGCTGAACATGGAGTGAAGGAAGTTAAAGGAGAATACCGCCACTTCTAAGACATATGTTAATAAAATGTGGCTTTGCTCCATAGAGATGGAGATGGAGCTCTATGTTCATATCTGTTACCAGTACAAGGTTATAAATCAGGATATTGTGGGTCAATAAAAAAGCACAGATACAACTTTTTCTCTCCCACATGGATCCTGATGCCTCAGCTCAGGATATCTGCTGACATCAAACACCAACTCGACACCAGTGCTCTTTAATTAAATCACTGTGTGAAACTCATTGAAATAATTTTTACATTACGTAATTAGAGCTGCATTAGTCAATTAGTTGATAACATTTATAATAGATTAGGGCTGTAACTAATGATTATTTTCATTATTGATTAATCTGATGATTATTTTCTTGATTAATCGATTAGTTGTTTGGTCCATAAAATGTCCCATATTCCCCATATTCATTTTTCTGTCATAGAGGACTAAATAAACCAGAAAATATTCACATTGAAGAAGTTGAATCAGAGAATTTGGATATTTTTTTCTTAAAAAAAATGACTCGAAACGATTCATCGATTATCAAAATAGCTGGTGATTAATTTAACAGTTGGCAACTAATCGATTAACCGATTAATCAACTAATCGCTGCAGCTCTATAACAGATTTATCATTTAAGTCATTTTTAAGCAAAGATTCTTGATTTGCTGTTTGTTAATTTGCTTTACATTATAGTAAATCTAATATTTTGAGATTGTGGACTGCTGGCATTGTTCAGTGTTTCCTGATGTTTTATTCACGGGATGACAAATCGATTAAAAGAGAAAATTATCGGCAGATTAATCGCTAATGAAAATAATAGTTGCAGCCCTAAATGTAACATGAGGAGAGGAATTGCTGAATGAATCTAAGTGAGAGCAGAAATACTGGACCGGATCTGGTATGTTAAACCAGTGCTGAAGCAGTTGATTTTACATCCCAGTTGCGTCACATAATCAGGTTTTTCGGTCTTGTTACTAGCTTCAGGAACCAGTGGAGAAAGTTATCATATCTGGCTGAACTTGGATTAATACATGTAAATGATTAAAAGTGAGAAACGCTCTCATCCTCCTCACAAACTGCTCTCGAGGTAGTGAACCCTCACCTGCTCTGCCAGCTCTCTAAACACTGATTTTTCCTGTGAGTTTGTCAGGTTTAAATGGACATTTAAACAGCTGTTTAATCCACCCTGCTCTTCAGCTGATCCATTTATGCACCGTGGACATTTTTCACTGTAATTGATTACATCTGAAAACCACAGTTTCATGAAGCAAATACCTCAGGACTTTCTTTCCGGTATTCAGTAAGTTGGAAACCTCAGTGTGCTCATAGTGCAGGACAGACAGGACAACGTTCAACACAGAATACTAATATGAATGAATGTCTCCACTTCAGCTGTTACTCCCAGTCATGAAAGTACTGAAATTCAGGCTCAGAATGTTTAGAGAATCACATTTTGCCAGAGAAAACAGCCTAAAACAGCCTTTTACTGTCGCTCTGTTAGCTGTTGACACTTCAAACACTCCGCCCTGTGATGTGCTGACAAATGGATGATTGTGGACACACTGAGATTCCCAAAATAGCACCCGCTAGCCCAAGACTCAGGTGCCATAATTCAGGTATTCCCGTAAGACCTGTTATTCTACAAACAGTGTGATGTCGGCCCTCTGGCAGCCCAATAACCGACACGAGCTCAACCAAAAGCTCCTCAATGAGGGCTTGTGTAGTGGATTTTTTTACACACAGTCACGTCAAGTTAAGTAAAATCCATTGACTCAAATGTCTAAGACAGCTTTTTCCTCAGGACTGAAGTATTGATGCTAAAGAGAGCTGAGGAATTATAGTGCTATAAGATGTTAATGTTTCTGAAATCTAAAGGCTTTAAAAGCCTTTTTTTGCGCTCACACTGTTGTACGCCTCAGGATCAGTTTACTTTAAGGGTTCTTGCAACAGAACGCTACACCCAGCACACTGTAAATCTCAATATGAACCATTTATTGATGTTTCTCTCTCGACGCTCTGAGGCTTCACATCCGTAAACGTCACGTGACATTTCTCCAGACCCAGTTTTAACCCTTTTTGGCATCAGAGGAATGTGGTGGAAGGTGGAAAGCAGCATCTGTTGCAGATCTGAAGCCAAGTAAAGCTCCCGAGACCCTCCCAGTCTGCAGCCGCAGTGTCAGCCGCTGACAGCTGTCCAACGAAACGCTGGGCAGGGTTTCAATCAGACCGTTTGGCTGATGGATGGAGGAACTCCACCATCATAACCCTTCAGCTCAGGCTGCCTGCCTGTCATCCAGCCAAATGTCAACTTCATTAAAGTCTAGCAAAACAACCCCAAAGAAAAAAAGGTCCAAAATATATTGTAGTACCCTGGTTTAGTTTATTTATAATGCATGATATACATTATTTAAAGTATGGCTTACAGTAACTTAAAAAGAAAGATTTAAAATGAATCTGTTCAGTCAGATTTTAAATTCTGGATGAGATTATATATAGTCTACATTTAATTTAATTTTTGGCAACTAATTGATTAATCGACTAATTGTTGCAGCTCCAAACCAAAGTCACTCCTCATGTCTCTGTGTAGTCATTGTGATAAAACCTTAAACATGGTTAATGTAGCTAATGGAGGGTTTCACCCAATTATACATTTCCTTATAGATTAATTTGTTGATTATTAACTGTTGATTAACCCTTCAAAATTAGTTCTTTTCTCCATAAATCAGTCCAAAAGCCAAAACTATTCAATTTAAGATCATATAAAAGAGAGAAATCCAGCAAATCCTTACATCTGAGAAGCTGTAATTATAGTGAATTTTTGTTTTTTTATTTCTTGATCAACCAATCAGTTAATTAACTAACTAATCCTTCATTCTTTGCAGGTGAGCTTTAGAAAAAGTAGCCTGTGGTAAAACTGTTTATCTCTTTATTTCTCACCAGCAGAACTGTACAGTAAGCACGGATAACATCGCCTTTAAATAATCCTGCACTGTCAGCTCAGTCAACTAAACTTTGTCTCTGCAGCCTTCTTTAACATTCTGAACCATGACCAACGCCAGCGCACACACTTCTCCACTGTTGTAGCTATCAGGGAGTGTTAGAAAGAGCAGAAACTCCTCTGACTTATCAGCATTTTGTGAAGCCTGTGTGGAATTCTCACACTGTGGTCAGACTGGGGGGGGAGGGAAGCTGTAGGCAGGTCGTTGATAAGAAAACTGCGGGTTAGAAATATGACTGTAACGCAAGAATATGTTAAGTTTTTATATGATTTTCTTTTTGCTTTCGAGCAGCTTTATCGCATGTTTTTCTCCCCACAGCTGACGGTCTGTTTCTGGTTTTGCACACCTCTCTCCAAGCCTGTTAAAAAAAACGTCACAGAAATACGCACACATCCACCAAAAATCTGGAGTATATGAGCAGCGCGCCGCACATAAATAAAGTTGACAAATGAAAATGAAATCTTGTATAAATTAGAGCATGAGAGCGCGCCTCAAAGTAGGCCTTCCAAATGCATACGTGTATGTTCTAACATGCAGGGGCAAGAGGTCAAGGGTCACGAGGAAACTCAGACGTTGATGGAGCCTTTTGTCCCTCAAGGGAACATCTGGAGCTTGCTCAGACATCAATAAAAAAAGTACAGTTTATTATGTATTTCCTGTAATACTTTTTGTTGCTAGGCCTCTTGTAAGAAATGTGTTTTGGCTATTTTGGATCCTTTCATAATGCATAACAGCACGCAAGTGGTAAAAAAAAAGAAACTGGAGTCCAAATGCTTTCAAACACTCACATAAAAGCATGAAATTCCCTGTTCTAGTTTGCTTTGTGAGGACCAAATCCTGCCGATTCGAAACTCAGCGCAGACAACAAATGATCGTCCTTTTCAAAAGTGTCCCTGAGCTGTTCTGTGTTGCTGCCAGATGCTGCAGTTATCGTGTTTCAACCAGGTGTCAGCAAGTATCTGCCCCCGCTGAAGTGTCCTTGGGCAAGACACCGAATTCCTACCAGCTCCACAGTAGCTTACGGCACACTCTGACCGGCCTGGAAGAGGGACATTAAACAAAGATAACCAAAAGTGTAGAGAGAGAGAGGTTGTAATTATCAGAAGAGGAACACCTCACACAGTGGGAATATAAACAGTGACCGGAAAGTTATTCAAAGTTTTTGTGCTGTTATACATTCAACTTAATTTAGCAAAAAAAAATACACATTTCTTTTAATACAGCATTTGACAGTGAGGTCATTGTAGACAGACAATAGACAATCAGAAAAAGGAAGGAGCCGCAGCATATATACACGTGTGTTTTCATTCTGTGCGTGTGTAAACTTCCTTGTTTAAACTCCTCACCTTCCCCATGTCATTGTTTCTTCACGGTGTGTTCAACAACTGGGACTCCGCTCATGTTTGCGTGCGATGTGCCGTTGTAGGTCATGTTATCTTCCTGGGGCCAGTGGGATGCTGTCAGCAATTAGAATAAGTTGCTATAATTAGCAGCGGGGCAGATTTTCCTTGTGGTTTCATGGCTCTGCTGTTGAGGAATTATCTTAACTGAACAGACTTGGAAGTAAAAGTTAGAAAGAACACAGTCATGTGTGGCCTCACAAGTTTGGACTAAAAGGTCTTTTTTTTTTATAAGGATCTTACTTTACATTGTGGTTTTGGAGACATATTGACTGTAGCGTAGACAAAGCCATTATGTGATGGCTGTCTGCTTTAACCGATACGACACACTGAGGAGGAGGAGGGTTAGCTGAGCTGATTCAGAGGCTCCAGGCAAAGCCAGTCTGCATCGTATCATCACAGCCAAGAGTCCTCCGACAGAGATCCCTCTCAGCTATGAAACCCGCCTCGCTGTTTGTGCTTTTCAGACATGTGCACGACAAATATTAAAGGTCACTTCGTGCCAAAATGACCATGTGCAAGTGGAGTCAGGGGTCGATACGTGATCGCTTCAAGCCCTGGTGGTCACTCCTTTTTTTTTTTTTTTTTGTTTTCTGTTATTATTATCCTCTTAAGGTAAATCCCCCATCCTCATAATCCTCCTAGTAGTTCAAGCTGGTCGAGCTGGCACTGTCTGCCATGATCCCCCCACCCTCCCCCACCCACCCTCACTCAACCAACCTGCTGTCTCCTCTCTGTTTCTCCCTCCCTCTATACAGTAGATCATTTTCTTTATGCCCACACAACCACTAAAGGGAATTTTACCTGATCTATTGTTTTGCTCTGCAGCGCTCTACTCATCACAAAAAGCAGTTTGCTACTAACAATAATCATTTATTCATTAATTACTTGTTCATCAACTATCTTTAAACCGGTTCCTCACGCTGACCAGAAGCCACAAAACCACAAAACATATTTATATGTGAAGACAGGCAAGCAGGTTAAGCAGGTTTCTTGTACAGTATAAGGTTGGACAGTATTTATGATAATTTTGGAAGCGTGATGTCACTTCTGAAATGGTCTCTGATGTGTGTCTGACTTTTGGAAGAGAAAAACATCTTCACTTTAAAGTGCAAATATTCCCGGGACAGCGGCCAGTGTTTTATAGTGCGGTAAGCTCGCTGCTGACCCAACGAGCCAGGCTCTTCTCTGTCTGATGATGAAATACAAGCCCACCATAGTTGAGCCACTGAATGAAGCCCTCTGCTTTCCATGACACTGCTGTCTCGAGGTTAAAGGCTTGGAAACAGAGTGTTTTTTCCATGCCAACATTCTCAACATATTGGCAGTAGATCTAGCATCTGAGATTAAATTTATTGCCATATCCCTTTGAAGAGATTTTTTTTTTTATAAATCTCCTTCATTTTGGCACGACTCCAGCTACTGACCACTCATAAAATGGTTTTGTAAAGCAGGACAGGCGTTCAGCACGAGCCGTACCCTGCAATTTAACCGGTTGTACGGTTTTATTCGAGCAAAGTGTTCTGAATCTTTGGAAGGTTTCTGCGGTTTGTCCCCATTTTGTTGATTTCCTTGGCAGTTCAGCTGGAGAACTTGATGAACCCTCGATTACGCCCCTCCCTCTCCGATGAGGAAGAAAAAAAAAAAACCCTCCCACCTCCCAACATCAAGGCCGCTGTTATAAAATCAGTTAAAGATGTATTACTGCACCAGGGGATCCTCTTCTCTTTAGCCATTCATGATTGCGACCCTGTAATTCAGTCAAATGCTGCCCTTGTCATTCCTGTCATCAACTGTGCCACAGTGCTGCTCAGTAGCCCTGTTTGTTTAGTCTCCTTTCATACTCCACATCTCCTCCGCTCCGAATAAAAGCTCCTTATTCCAGTTTGATCCTGGATTGTTTTAGTATCTTGTAACGTGTCAGCACCAATTAACCCAAGTCCAGCTCCTTGTGCAGCCGGTTTTTCTTGGCGATTGAAACCGTTCTGATCTCCCCGAGCTCAGACTTCTTTTTACGAGCGTGTCTGATTGTCTCCACATTTTCCGGGCCTTCACCTCACAAAAGAATGCCGCAGTGTGAGTCCGGCCAAATTATGTTAGAATGAGGAATGACAACCATGCAGATGGAGACACACCGATGTTTTAGATCTTCTAGCGTGGTGAGGCGGAGGGCTCCAGAGAGGGCCGATTGAACCACAACAAGGTAGAAATGTAGAGCAGACAGCACTGATACTGGAAATACTCATTGCAATAGTCATTTGAAGGCAGCAAGGCTTTAAAGTGTCACAACAAGGACATGTAATAGATCACATATTAAACAATAATCACGTATTTATCCCTCCATTTTGCACTTGTTCTCAAAACATGTATGCACAATTGAATCTACATAGCCATGTTTGAGTTGTGTGTGATTTAAAGCGGATTTAGCATTTACCCATATGTCCCAGTTACCACATGGCTTATAGTCTTAGCGGCTGCAACAACAAAATGATTCACATGATAATATCAAGTCATTAAATTTTGATTTCATAACACATGTTCCAGCGCCTACAGGCCTTATGTTGCCATCGTTAATCCCCCGCCTCCCTCGGCCCTTCACTTTATTTCTGTATCATCAAAGCGAGTGACGAGTTGGACGCTGCGTTCTTCAATCTCCTGGCATTAAATTGTCGGCTTTGTGTTGTGTCTGTCTCGCAAGCAGGGCGAGACGATGGGCTGCATTAAGAGCAAAGAGGACAAAGGCCCTACGATGAAGTATCGGCCAGAGAATTCCCAGATGTCGGACCCCAACGCCGCCGCCGCCGCCATGCCTCACGTAGGCCACTACGGGCCGGATCCCACCCAGCTGCAGCAGAATCAACCTCCCTCGTCCACGTCTGGCTCCGGGGCTGCAAACTTCAACCACACCCTCACGCCGTTTGGCGGATCCTCCTCTGCCATGACTCCCTTTGGAGGGGCGTCGTCCTCCTTCTCTGGCCCTGTGTCCAACTCCTTCTCTGGTGCTGTCTCAAGTAAGAAGCGTGTTATTGTAACATATAATTACACTACTGCTGATGGTCTAATATCATGCTTAAAGATCCCCACCAGACATGTATTAAAGCATAAAAATACTCTGCTTGGAACAATATTGTGTGTCTGATTTAGTTTTTCCACCAAAAAAAGTATAATTATCTTGTTAAAATCCTTAAAATGGCATCTACTCCTTCTCCCTAATTAAATATTCCACAATCTATGAATATGCAAATATATTTCATTTCAAAAGTTTAACTGCTGGACACAACATGTCTCCCACTTCACTGTAAAGTCCATTTTCAGTGTTTGTGCACTGGAGGCTTCAAATTTACACATCACACTTGTGTAAGTTGCATACTGGATCATGATTGGCTTCCAAAACTAGTTGTGATGTCACAAATCCCGCCAATAGTCCCGCCCCTTAAAATTCAGATTTTCACTGAGCACAGAGAAACTTTCCCTCTTCTGCAGCTGAATGTGAAAACAGCTTTCTACTGTCAAACATCCAACTGTAGGAACAAAAAGACAAACTTATATTTTTGAGTGAGGGGGGACTTTAAAGGACCATACCAGCTGACTGCATTTTCCAATACCATAAGGTTTTAACTTTTTTAAATGTACAATTACAATTTACTTTATTTCGCAAGAATAACACACTCAGTAAGACAATTAAAACATATCAAACAGTCTGTCAATGAAGTATACTAGCGTCCAGATTTCAGTTTCCATTTGAAAGCCTGAGTTTGTTTCTGTTCAGCTGATTCCTGAAAGTAGCATCAGACTACTACAGGCTGCTTGTTGAACGCAGCAGTTTTCAGCTGCAGGGATTTCCAGGAGATTTGGGTCCCACCTCTCCAAAGCCTTCGCTGCTGACCTTGAGGCCGGCAGTAAAGCCCACTAAAAACAGTTCAGTCAGGTGTAGCGTCAGGCAATGCGGTGCACAGAATTAACGATCACAGTCAGAGCAGTTACTTTAAGTCTGTCCACTGTGCGGTCAATAAAAGCCATTTGTGGAAGTTTGTCAATCTTTATTTGAGACTTCAGAGTCTGGCCTGTCATGAGACGTGCAGCTCTGTTGATCACTCAATGAATCCGGTCTAAATCTGTTCTGTTGCTCTGAGCCAGGCCGTTTTCACAGTGATCTATGTGAGTAAAGATAAATGCATTGTACATAGTACTCACTCTACTTATTGTTTTTATTATCTTCCATTAAGCCATTCCTCTCCATTTATTTGCATAGAGTATGAAAATCAAGCTGTAGAGACTCGACTTAACTGCAGACAAGTCATTTATCACAGTAAACATAATTCCGTATGCATTTTTTAATAACTTTACGTAACTTCGTCAAAAAGTGTCATCATCTTTGTTGTGTGGTGCCGAATCAACAATCTAATAAAATGTATGTTTTTTTTTTTCTTTTTATGCTGTAGAAAATTAAAGATAAACAGTAGCAGTAACAGTATTTAAGTCTAAAACGTTATAGTTTGCTCAACTATGGTCAGCAGTAATGTAAAGTATTAATGATTTATTCTACAGTATGCAGTTAATGGGCTAAAAACTGCCAATATACTTACCACTGATCTTAATTTGGTCAATATGCTGATCTGACATGTCAGTGTCACAGGTAATGCCCCTGTCATTGTCATTTTAACGAGCTTTCCCTTGTTATCGCAGGTTAACACAGGTCCTACTATCAACTGTGATCGCTCTTAATGTGTCTGAGCTGCTTACAGCGATCCTGACAGCAAAGAGATGAGATTGAACCCTCCTGTTTAGGTGGGATTAAGGTTGTAATCCTCGTCCATGTTGGATTATCTTCTCTCAGAGGGGGGGGGGGGGGGCAAGGTGGCACTGCCATGGTATTTGCTTTCTGCGGGAGATAATGGGATTACTGTTGACAGCATTGTTGTCAGCGGTGGGTATATGAATGTCATCTGTGTGAGAGCGCGGCTGCACAGTAGGCAGGACGTCTACATGAGACGGAAAGATGAGTTGACTTACTTCATAATTTACTGAATTATGTGTCATAATGTTTCATTTGAGCTCATGTTTGCATGCTGTGCCAAATCACTTGTTTAATAGTTAAGTCTGCCTGGTGAGATCTAGATTATGTTGACTTTCCTTTTGTCTGTCTTTGAAGAGTCAGGCCACAGTCATATTGCCATGCAGAGGAAGTACTCATACAATAGAATTACAAGCCGAAGAAAATCAATACAGTACGAGCTCTCAGACCTTGGCGAGACAGATTTATCTACTTAAATTGGCCTTTAAAGTCACACACACACACATAAAAAAACCTGTAGCTTCCTGATATGCACCTTTCATAGCATCATAAAGTCCTCTACCTGCAGCTTTGTCCTCTATTATGTGTTCGCAGTTCACTTTCACGAGCTCTTCCAGGTATTTGTTTATTTACTTGTTTGTCGTGTGTGTGTGTGCTGATATGTTTTTTTTGTGTGTTACAGGTGGTGTTACCTTCTTTGTGGCCTTGTATGACTATGAAGCCAGAACATCAGATGATCTTTCTTTTAAAAAAGGCGACCGCTTCCAGATCATCAACAATACGTAAGTGTCTCTCTGTCAGTTTATGGGTATAGTAGCAGTAATCCTCACCTGTACCTGTGATCTGCCTTCATGAATGAGTTAGATTACCACTTGTTTCCTGATGCGGGCTTCCTGCACAGCACCGCTGATTTTTTTTTTGTTTCATTCTGTTGCATGAGGTTATAGCACTGTAATGTAAAGTAGATTAGTCTTATTCAATCACATTGTAACAACCCCATTGAGTCCAACCTCACGTTTTAACGACAGGTTTAAATTCTTTTTATCTGATCTGGAGGTTTAACGATACGCAGAACAAATGAAACAAAAGGGACTTTCAACCTAACAGATGAACAGCTTCAAACCATTTCTTTAAGCTGCCATGTTGGACACAGTGGGAATAATTTTATACCAGGTTGACCTGTAAATTAATAACCATTAAGCACTGTTAACTGATATGAGTACCACGCCTTGGTTGACGTATGTCTCATCTCTCCTGTGTCGTCCTACAGAGAAGGAGACTGGTGGGAGGCTCGCTCCATCAACACGGGGAAGAAAGGTTACATCCCGAGCAATTATGTGGCCCCTGCGGATTCCATCCAGGCTGAAGAGTAAGGCCTCGCCGCTGCTATTCGTAACATCATTACTCCATCTACGGCCACTCCAGCAGGAGACTAATGACACAAGCATGATCTCATCTCATGTGGCTTTCATCAAAGCAAACGGTCTTAATAGTAACGGCCTGAGACAAACCTCACGACCTGCGAGAAGCTTTATAATGTGATTTTGATTTTCAGCGCTACTAACAGAACTTTGGAGTTTGACGGGGGGTTTTTTTGCCGTCTTTTCATAGGTGGTACTTTGGTAAAATGGGACGTAAAGACGCTGAGAGGTTGCTGCTGAATCCAGGGAATCATCGAGGAACTTTCCTGGTGCGAGAAAGTGAAACTACTAAAGGTGATGATCGCGTCTTTGTAAATACAGTAGAGTCGCAGAGTGGGAAGAGTTATTTTAGGTGTTCAGAAGTAAAATCCTCGTCATTTTCTTTATGATTTTTGCATCAATGTAATGAAGCACAATGATTTGTCAGGTATTTAATTAGCTGGATTGTCAAAAATAGTAGATATCACTGTCAGGTTAAACACTGTTTCTCAAACTGATTTTACAGAAAATGTATTATATCACAATATACAACATATCAATATCATATCACCCACTCATAGTGTGCATAAAAACTACAACTCCCAAGAAGCATTTTGGTTAGAAACATCCAGTAACTCAAAATGATGTTGCTTGTGCTGCTAACAGCAAACTAAAGCATTTTCATGACCAATTATGTATAAAAAAACATACATACCAGGGAATTATGTACAAGAAAGCATGTACACAGAGACGCATTTATTTTCCAACAAGCTAAACAAGCTTTACAGTAGATTATGCTTGAAAGGGACCAGATCAAATATTAAGCAACTTCAGTCAGTTCACTTTTGGACTCTGGGCTAATTTTAGATGAATTCAGCAACTATAGACAGTGTTTAGATTCCAATGCTCAACTCTATACTCCCATCTTTTAAACGCATCATTGACACTTGGGTTCAGATGGATGAACATTTCTTGTCCCCCCCAGGTGCTTACTCTCTCTCCATACGCGACTGGGACGAAGCTAAAGGAGACAATGTGAAACACTACAAGATCCGCAAACTTGACAACGGGGGATACTACATCACCACACGAGCGCAATTTGACACGTTACAGAAGCTTGTCAAACACTACACAGGTATTCAAAGTGCAAAGCTCACTCTCGTTTTTTCCCGTTTTCTCTCTTTTCTTTATTCATCACAGTCTTTTCATCACACCTCAAGGAATTATCCTGAAAATTACTCTTAGTCACACCCGCTGCTCTGTGCCACTGTGCAGTTTGCCACGCTACCTGCGTTAGGCCCCAGAGTGTCACCAAGGGAGATGAACATCCATTCATTTAAATAACAATTGATGGTGCAGCTATGATTTTGAGCCTCCCACCTCGTCTTTGGCCTGAGGACGGTTGGGGTTAAATCTCTGTGATCCCACTTCATTTCAAGCTGACTCTAGAGAGGGTTTTGGTGTGCTAAAAAGCCACTTCATCTCATTAATATTTCATCACAGTTCGTATAAGAGCGTGAAAATTCATCCACATCAAATAGAATGAATTGATGCATGAAACAGCTTTAAAACGCCGTATCCCGCTGGTTCAGAGACTCGTGTGGGTGTCTGTGGTACTGCTGAGTGTAATGTGGCGTTTTGATCTCCTGTCTCTCTCTATATCACAGAGCACGCAGACGGGCTTTGCCACAGGCTGACCACAGTTTGCCCCACAGTCAAGCCTCAGACCCAGGGGCTCGCTAAAGATGCCTGGGAGATTCCCCGGGAGTCCCTGCGACTGGAGCTCAAGCTGGGCCAGGGCTGCTTCGGAGAAGTCTGGATGGGTAAGAGTAACACAGACAAGACAAGCAGGAACACGGCAAGAAAAATGCCTTCTGGCGTCAAAGTTTAGTATTTGGGTGTAATTATATAGATGGGAAATTTCACAATCAACCCAGATACATGGAGGAAGTGCAGACAGCATGCGCATAAATCAAACACACATAAACAGTCCGAATCCTTTATTTATTGTGTCTATTTTTGTCCAAACTGGGGAATTATCCACTTCCTGCAGTTGCTTCCTCTGTTTGTTGTATTCTCTTTATCTCCAGAGATCGTCTCACTCAGGAGAACAGCTCCAGCCAAATTTATTTATTCCCTTTTTATGAACTCCGAGCTCGTATCCAGCTCATCCCGGTCCCTACGATATGCCAGACAGGGATATTTTTGCGAGGAATGCAGTGCACGCATGACAGCACATGTCTGAGCAATTACAAGACCTAATTAATGATATTGTCTTGCTCCCATCCCATTAACAACACTGATTACCCCTGTGGCCTGTGGGCTTTTCTCTCCCTCTCTTTCTCTCGGCAGGCACGTGGAACGGCACCACTAAGGTGGCCATAAAGACGCTGAAACCGGGAACCATGTCACCAGAAGCTTTCCTCCAAGAAGCTCAGATTATGAAGAAGCTCAGACACGACAAACTGGTGCCTCTTTATGCAGTGGTGTCTGAGGAACCCATCTATATCGTCACAGAGTACATGGCTAAAGGTACACACAGATTCCTGAAACACACCTGAAGCCCTATTAGCTGTAGGCATGCATATTTGATTAGTAATTAAACTGATTCCCTGAGATCCATCAGCTCTGGAGGATAACAAGACTCAGATGCTTCCTGTTACATGATGAGGTCTATTTTTAAAGAAAGAAAAGCAAAACAACATCAAGCCCGAGCCTGTAGACAAAGTTTTCAAGCACCACATTGATCCGGCGGTCTTGTGTTTTTCAGCGCATGATGATTTCCTTTAAGGAAGAAATGTAGATTTTATGAACATTTTAATTAATATGCAGTACAGATTGAAAGTCCTTGAAAGTCCCTTGTGGTTCCTGGAGGCCTGAAACTGGGATGTGTAATTGAAAACTGCAGTAGTTTTGTGGGAGGCTTTCATAGTTTCAGCTGCAATGCGTATTTTTTTTCAGGGTTTTATGAGTAATTAGATTTATGTGTGTGTAAATGTTAACTCTATGACATATGCCTCCATATCTAACTGCCTACAGTTTGTTGATCTACTGCTGTAGAAGCATTTTACACAGTTCCTCTTCTCTTTATGCAGAAAAATACTTTGTCTGATAGACACTTAATGAGAAATACTGATTAAATGTCACTATAACTCACATACCAATTCACAGTCCAGCTTAATTTAATATTCAGCATAATTTTATAACCAGGAGTAGTCAGGAGTAAGGGCTTAATTGAAATATTTAACATTCCATATAGCAGTTTATTGGTATGCAGCTGGTACCGCTGTCCTTTCACTGCACCTACAGTATATCACGGCTGTTCTGCATTTATGACTTCTCACTGATACTTGCTGTTTTATAGGGAGCTTGCTCGACTTCCTCAAAGAGGGTGACGGCAAATTCCTGAAACTCCCCTTGCTTGTGGACATGGCTGCACAGGTGAGATAAATCACAAGTATCTGCTTTGTTTGCCAAGTGAGTGCTTTCAGTATTTGTGTCAGTAAATCATGCTAAGTTTAGAGTCCTATTTTAAGCTTTTTTTTTTTTTTTTTAAAGAATGACAGCCTCTGGTAAACATATCTTCCTCTCCTGGATTCGGCACCCTTTGTTCTTTCATTATTCATCTCCTCGTAATACCTGACACAGGGCTTGATGTTCTGAGTGTGAGGAGCTAAAAATGATTTATTGAAGAGGCATGAGACGTTGTCAAATGTTTGTTTTTAGATCGCTGACGGCATGGCTTTCATCGAGAGAATGAACTACATCCACAGGGACCTGCGCGCTGCTAACATCCTCGTGGGCGACAACCTGGTGTGCAAAATTGCAGACTTCGGTCTGGCCCGGTTGATAGAGGACAATGAGTACACAGCGAGGCAAGGTGGGTACACACACACACACACACAAACGTATGCAGGCTGCCTGCCACAGGTGAATGAGGTGTCAGGGTGGAAATAGATGGAGCAGTGACCTCACAGCTCGGACGACTCCCTGTTGTCTCCTATCACGGTGAATTAGGCTAATAGTGGAAACCAGGTGCTTCTGTTCCCTCTGATTAGTTGCGCTTTTCACACTCTGCGGGGAATTCATGTCTGTACTGGCCGCTCCTTAAAGGGTCCGTTCACCCAAATTATAAAAAGATTTCTCACTAGCCTCTCGTGGTAACTCACCATGTTTAAATTGTTTGTACCCAGGTGTTGAGATATCTGTCTCTGAGATTTCTGCCTCTAACCCAATACAACGCTTCTGCCACCACTATGCGTGTAGCTGTAGAGTGAGCTAAACAAAACGTCCAATAAAGGTTGAAGATGATAACTTTTTACTGGAAGCAATTGTGAAACTGTGCAAACTGAAGTCATGACGTCACGTCCAGTTAGCCTCCGTTCCACTAGCTTCTGTAACTCAATGCAACTCGACTCCACTACAGCAGTTACTACCAGAAATTTAAACCTTTGTTAAGCAACGTTTTTGTTAAACGTCATTTTCATTGTAACCTTCTGTCCTGCTGTTATTACAGACATTTCTGAACTAGCTGTAAACCCCTCCACTCACTCATGGACTCAACAAATGATGTTAGTTAAAGGTTGCTATCAAAGAGAAAACAACACAGAGCAGCTATAGTCCTTCAGTACTGTAGACCGTCAGTAACCTGACGCACCAGATGGTTTGTTACACAGAACCACCTGAGAAGTCGTCCTTGGAAACTGTTTGGAAAAGGGCAGGCACTTTCAAAAAATACTTGGCAGGTGATTGGATGAACCATCTGTCTATCACCGTCTTATTTTGCGAGGCAGCCGGATTCACAAGATCACGAGAGAATCCTCATAGGACGCTGATTGGTCCGAACCACCGGGTGGTTTGGACACGAGCGCCCTAACTTGAAGCCTGACAAGATGGATTCTCGCGTGATCTTGTGAGGTCATGATCTTACGACTCCAGCTGCCTCGCAAGGTAAGACCGTCAGCCCCCCCACCCGCTTTTAACCTGATGGTATGATCTCTGTCTGTCATCACACGTGATTGGTCGCACGCGCATACACATCAACGCAACATTCAGTCAGTGCAAAAAAAAAGGAAAGAAATCGGCTCTCAGACGGGAGCCAGCTCCCATCGTTCACTTAAAGGAGCCGGAAAAAACATTCAAGAACCTTTAAGAGAAACAAGGAATTTCTGCCATATTTAATTTCTTTCTTGTGTCATATGTCTGTAACCTTCTGGTTAACATCATTTCATGGGACGCTGATTTAGTTAAATTAATCCATTCAATGAAAGTGGGAGCTTTAGGGCTTTTCCAGGACTCAGAATAAGTCTCAATGTTGTGATTATACCCAAACTTAACACTTGAAACTGGCTTTTATTAATTCCTTTAAATTTAGTTTTATCGTTTAGGAGACAAAGTTTGGGTGTCCCAGGAATAGGAAAGCCCAGACCCTCTTCTATAGTCTTTAAGAGTTCTATCCACAGTGAATAGACAACAGTAGTTCCACAGAGTATGTATTAAAGTCCCTTTCTTTTCATTACATTTCCAACATAAATAGATAGAATCTATGTACAGCCTTAGACAATAATATCCCTTTAGATTTAGCTTCTCTTATGTCCTTTGCAGTATTTGAAATTATATTAGACCAGGGCTTTATTTATCTCAGTGTCCAAATCTTTTTGCCAATGTGGTTTTCTGAAGACAAAGCCAGTAATGACACATACGCCCCCTACTGGACTAACCTCGCCTCTCTTCTCCATTACAATCAGGAGCCAAATTCCCTATTAAATGGACGGCCCCAGAGGCAGCTCTGTACGGCCGATTCACCATCAAGTCAGACGTCTGGTCTTTTGGCATCTTACTCACGGAGCTTGTCACCAAAGGCAGAGTGCCCTACCCAGGTGAGTGACACACACTCACACACACACACACACACACACACACTCATGCGGCGTCAGAGGGCGGTGATTCACGGCCGGAGATATCAGCTTTCAGTCTGTCAGTAGACGTCAAGCTGGCGTGCTTGTTAATGTCGGAAGATGAAGTGAAGCTGTCTGACATTGTCTGCGCTGGTTGTTTATGCCTCTGCAGGGACACACACACACACACACTGATAGCCATACACACACACACACACACACACACACACACACACACACACACACACACATTTGAGATTAGATGAGACCATCTGGTGGGGGACGATCAGGAGATTGAACACCACTCTTGTTTATAACCATCTGTCAGGCTGACACTGCCCTGGGGAGCAGCGCCTGCAGTGTTCTGCAGCACCTTCACACAGCTCCACTTCGTCTCTGATGTAGTGCAGAAACTGTTCATAGATTAGTCCACTGACAGAAAATTAATTAACAACTATTTTGATGATTAATTAAAGGAATAGTTTGAGGAAATACGCTTATTCGCTTTCTCGCCAAGAGTTCAGTTAGAAGATCAATACCACTTTCATATCTGTATGCTAAATATGAAGCTGCAGCAAGCACCTGCTTAGCTTAGCTTAGCTTAGCGTAAAGTGAGTCCCTGCTGGTTGCCAGGCAACCTCACACCACGACAAGACTCTACACAGTTTTTGTGCAGATTAAACAAACAAGAAATGTAGATTAGTGAGCTTCAGTGGTGCTGGTAGGTGGATTTTGTCTCCTTTAGCCAAAACCATGCTAGCTGTTTCACAAGTATAAAATAAGCAAACAAGCTTATTTCGCAAAATGTTCGTCTGTCCCATCTTTTCCTCAGGCATGGTGAACCGGGAGGTGCTGGAACAGGTGGAGCGAGGCTACCGCATGCCCTGCCCCCAGGGGTGCCCCGAGTCCCTGCACGAGATGATGAAGCTCTGCTGGAAGAAGGAGCCGGACGAGAGGCCCACCTTCGAGTACATCCAGTCCTTCCTGGAGGACTATTTCACCTCCACGGAGCCACAGTACCAGCCTGGAGAGAACCTATAGCCTGGCTGGAGTCTGACGGCTATCTCCTGAGAGAAGACTTGTTTAAAGGCAGACAGAGGACAAGAGCGCTGAACTATTCGACTCTATAAAAAGTCGACTGGAAACCACATAAACCACTACCTTGTTCTACCTGTTCTTCAGTGTTTGGTTCTACTTTAATTCATGGTACTACACAAGTCTTAACTGTGTGAATTTTTGATTTTTCCTGTGGATTTTTTACCTGGCGCACCAGATGGTTTGTTACACAGAACCATCTGAGAAGTCGTCCGTGGAAACTGTTTGGAAAAAGGGGCAGGCACTTTCAAAAAAAAAAAAAATACTTGGCAGGTGATTGGACGAAGCATCTGTCTATCACCGTCTCACCTTGCGAGGAAGCTGGATGGCGAGATCACGCGAGAATCCTTACAGGACGCTGATCGGTCTCGCGAATCCAGCTGCCTCGCAAAGTGGATTTTAATCATCGTGTACAAAAATAGCAGACTTTAGTTGTGGACACACGCGGAAGAACTTTTCAATTATGTTTTAAATATGCTACATGTGGGTTTGTGGGTTGCTGTGAAGTAAGCTGTGACAATGCAACAGAACAACAGAAAAACACGGTGTCGCGGATGGCAATCCAACTGTCGGGCTTTTATGTGGCTTATGTGAAGATCTCTCACTCAGCTTGCCTCCAGATTGTATTATTTAGAGCTAGATTGGTAAATTATGCATCAAAGCAATTAATTATTGACAAAGATAATATATAAAAGTAACAGGGAGAGGCTCTCAGGGGACTGATGGTCATTATCACAGTCCATTTGACAGTGATTATTTAAAAGCAAATCCCACGCAGCTTAACTTTAATTTTTTATTTGTTGCGAGTGGCTACAGAGTCTCTTATGCCTTTCTAGTCTTTTACAGTGCATTCTGTTTCTATGTTCCTTTGTTATCTTAACAATTTATTCATATCACGTGGATGTGGTTTTACGGCTTCATTTTGAAGACTTTCCTTACTATCAATCATCCCATGTGAAAAGACTTTCTTTTTTTTTTATAACAATGCCATAATTCTCTTGCTGCCCGGGTTATATAATCTCACTGTGATCACTACAGAGAAATGCTTACATAAAAGCGGTTAAACAGTGATGAAACTCGTGGACTTGCCGACAAGTGGAAATCATCGGACGCAGGATGATTTTTCTGGTTGTAAAATTATTGCAAAGCCACCAAATAAGTTGCAAACAACCAGTTTATCTTCTAAAAAAAAAAAAAAAAAAAAAGTGAACTGAACCCTGGGACTCTTTCATGTACGTGCATCTGAAGTGGCTCCGCAAACACTATTTGTATGGCAATATGACAGTTTTTTTACAGCGATTTCCTCTTTGCATTTTCCTCCTGTATGGACTCATCAGGACAGTATTATAATGGGAATGACACTAGTTGACGACTGCGCTTGTAAAGAAGGGCTTTGTACATTATGAAATCCTCATTTTATAAGATTATTAATAAAATGGACAAGATTGCAAAATATATTTGGGAGGAGGGAGGTAGTGGGTGGCATCTGGGGGGTGGGGGGGGGGGGGGGGTTTGTACAATAAAGACTTTGAGTTTACATGGTCCGGTATTATTTTTTTTAGGTTTGTTTGATTTGTCACTTTAAGTGCTCCGAGTGGGTCATGTCTAAACCAATGAGCGGCCGGAGTGGGTGGGACCAAGTTGAACAGGTGACACTTCAGAGGAAACTGACACACAAGATAAATGCAATCAGAGTGAAAAAATGCTGCACAAAATTATTAATTTGACAGTGAAGGATGTGAGATTCCCAACATCTTTAGAGCAACATGGTTCAGACGCGATGGTAAGGATGTTCCTGTACCGTGTGTCCGAGGCTCTGCGTACAGTTATTATGCTCACTTGTTATATTTATGAGTCAAAAGTTTTGAGCCAGTTCTTTCCACCCTGCAGCACACAGACCCGGATTATTCAGCCGCGTATGTGCTGCTCGACACGGACTGCGGCCTGAAAGGCTTCGGCCTCACGTTCACGTTGGGAAAAGGCACCGAGATTGGTAAGATTTATAAACTGTAGTCAACGCACTGTGGGAACAAAACAATATGTGGCTTTACGACCGTGTCAGTCACACCAGACTCTGGTCTCAATGTTGCTGCTGCTGCTGCCTTCAGGTGCTCCTCTAAAACTCAGATTTTAGAGCTCTCATGGTGTAAATACAACTTCATGTGAATTACAAAGATTTTATTTGTAAATTAGACCAAAACCAGTTGTTTTAATGACATATAGTATATATGTAATTACTTGTTATGCCAAAAAAATCCTTTAATTATATATACATTGTATTAAACACAAATAATTCATAGCTGGCACACTCAAAACAAAACACACTAAAAAAGGATTCAATGTCAAAATACTGCTTAACAATGATGTTACATTCAGGTGTCAGAGTAGTTCTCATGTTTCCCATGTCACTTGAAGTTATCATTTCTTTACTCGTTTTCTATTGTGCAAAGTTGAGCCTTATACTGCCATCTTGTGGTAATGCTGGTTAAACACAGCAATACATTTCTGCTGCCTCTGTTCAAAGACAACCACAGTAAATATCTGATGTAGAGCTGCGACGATTAATGAGAAAATTAACAACAACAATAATAAAAAATAATAACACCAATAATCAATCAAGTCATTTTTAAAGCAAGAAACACCAAACATTTGATGAATCCAGGTTCTTATAATTGAGAAAACTGAGAATGTGCTGCTTTTCTTGGTCTTACATCATTGTAAATTAAATATGTTTGGGGTTTTTGGACAGTTAGATAAAATGAGACATTGGAATAATGTGGTCAAAGATATTGTGATTGTCGTTTTTTGATGTTTTTTTAGATCAAAAGATTAATCAACAAAAAATAACTGGCAGATTCATCCACAGTTGCAGTTGCAACCCTAATATGGTACATATTCTAAGTAGGGTTTGACCTCCATCATCTTAGAGGCTGATTTTTGCTGTCTGTAATCCTGCAGTGGTGTGTGCTGTGGAGGCCCTGGCAGGACTGCTCATAGGAAAAACCTTGGAGGAGATTGTGAGCGACTTTCGTGGATTTTACCGCCTCCTGACCAGTGATGGCCAGATGAGATGGGTGAGAGCAAAAACACCACCGGTGGTACACATCATGTAAAGTAGGTAACACTGAATCATTCAGCCTAACGTCATATTGACAGAATTTTTCTTTGTCCTCCTCCTTTATCCTCCTTTTTTGTACTTTTCAAACATGATTAGATCGTTTTCTCTCAAGTACTTTTTTTAAGACAAAGCACGTACTGTGAGACCAAAGGGAAATGGCTGACCCAGATTTAGACTCAGACTGGTTACAAAATTTACCTAAAATCTTTCTCTTTGGTCACAAATTCAATTTTAACACACTAATCACTTTTACTGTGGCTCTTTCATCTCTTATTTCTGTTATTTCATTTCTTTACCAACATCTTGACATCCATTAAATACTTCATTTTTCTGTTGGTTTTCCACTTTCTGCCTCTTTTGTGTGATTTCCCCCCCCCCCCTGGTTTCAGTGCTATTGACATTAAATTTGTGCTCTTGTCTGAGACAGCTCGGCCCGGAGAAAGGAGTGATCCACCTGGCCACCGCTGCAGTCCTGAACGCTGTGTGGGATCTGTGGGCGAGGGCGGAGGGCAAGGTGTGGCCGTCCGATGAGGCATTACAAGCAAACCACCATTTCCTTTACAAGCATGACCATGTATGACTCACAGCCTGTTGTCATCATTATTATTATTTTTTTTCTGCAGCCGCTGTGGAAGCTGCTCGCTGACATGGTGAGTCACAGGAAATTTAGATGAGTGTGAATTAGTGTCCTGGATGCGATCGCAGGGGAAATATCGTGTCGTGTGTGTGTTTATTTCAGGATCCAAAGCAGATCGTTTCATGCATTGACTTCAGATACATCACTGATGTGCTAACAGAGGAGGAAGCTCTAGGTGAGGCTGGTTTTATAGCATATAATGTGTGTACAGTGCAGTTAGGAAAAAGTTATTCCTGCCTCCTGAGTGCAGCTTTCGAAGCAACGTGCTCTTTTTGCTTCTCTTTTCTCATTCAGACATACTCGTGAAAGCACAGAAGGGCAAGCAGCAGAGAGGTGAGGGCACTAAAAAGAGTCATTAATTACATGGCTGAATGGGATTTTGTGGTACGAAATTGCCTCTTTAGAAACTAACAGGAGTGCTTTTGGCTTGCATAATAGGCCCCTACCCCTCCATGATTTCTCTTTTAAAGCGCACTTGTCAAGTGTTTATTATCTGTGTTATCTTCCAGAGGACCAGATGCTGAAAGAGGGTTACCCTGCTTACACCACCTCCTGCGCTTGGCTCGGATACTCAGACCAGCAGCTCAAACAGGTCTCCGGTGCTATAAAACGCATGTCATTCCTCAGTCTGGAAACATCTTTTTTTTTTTTTTTAAATAATAGTGACAGCTGTGTGTTTCTGAAGCTCTGCACAGATGCACTTAAAAGCGGTTGGACCAGGTTTAAAGTGAAGGTCGGCGCTGATCTAGAGGACGACATACGCAGGTGTCGTCTCATAAGGCAAATGATTGGACCCAGTAACACTCTGGTGAGGTTGTTTTTTTTTTTGGCTGAACTATTGTTATTTACATCAGAGAACAGCTGACTGAAGTGTTTTTGTGTCAGATGATTGATGCCAACCAGCGATGGGATGTAGCCGAGGCTATCAGCTGGGTGACCAGCCTGGCTGAGTTCAAACCTCTTTGGATTGAGGAGCCCACGTCTCCAGATGACATCCTGGGTCACGCGGCTATTTCCAAGGTTTTTTATCGTCCCATTTCTTTTGCTCGTGTGTCTGCCTCAGTGTAAAGGCTGTTAAAAAGATGTTTGGCTTTGACGTTGCAGGCTTTGGCTCCACTCGGGATTGGGGTGGCAACAGGGGAGCAGGTCAGAGCTCGTGTTTACTCTGCCAAACATATAACCGGCTGATGAAATAATAATTTCTAGTTAAGTGACTGTTTCCTCTCCAGTGTCACAACAGGGTGATGTTTAAGCAGTTCCTCCAGGCCTCGGCCCTGCAGTTTGTCCAAATAGACAGCTGCCGGCTGGGCAGCGTCAACGAGAACCTGGCTGTGCTGCTGATGGCCCACAAGTTTCAGGGTAAAAGTTAAGGCATGACATCAGTCACACAAAGGTAACATATGGAAAACGACAACATAAAGGTTTATTCTTATATGGAGCCCCGAAAGCAACAATAGAAAGATTTACATCTATATGGAGCCTCAAAAGTGACAAAATATGGTTTATTCTTGTATGGAGCCTCAAAGGCAACAAAAGGCAGTAAAAAGTCAGACAACTCAAAAATATAACTGAATGTTAATAATATTATTACTTAAATAGATCAAATTGAATTTATATTTCTGTTTTTCTATCATGAGTCAACTCCTCAGTTTTTTTTTCTGGTTTTAGCACAAGTTTAATCTATTTTCATGCAACATTTCTCATTTTGGACCAAACCCAGCTCTGGGTATACATGAAATAGATAAATTAGCAATAGATGAAAAATTGAACTTGTGCAAATACCAAAAGTAGGAAAACTAAATTTTAAAAAAGCAAGTAAAAGATAAAAACAAGAGTAAAATAGGAGGTGAAAGGAAAGTGTAAAGCTTTACATGTATTTTTACACTCCACTTTAACTATTAGTATTTATTCACTTATATTTTTGACACGTGATGACTTTTTACTGTTTTTTTGTCAGTTTTGTGCCTCCATAGTATTAACATCCCCAAATGATTAAAACATGGTAACGACACACACTGCGCTCTTTGTTTCTCTGTAGTTCCTGTTTGTCCTCACGCTGGAGGAGTCGGTCTCTGTGAGCTCGTCCAGCATCTGATTCTGTTTGACTACATCTGTGTGTCTGCAGATCTCAGTAACCGGTAACAGCAGGGTTTGTTTTTGTTACCACATTGAGCTCTTGACTGTAGCTGATTAGAATATTATAATACGGCATTTTGTTTTTTCCAGAATGTGTGAATACGTGGACCACCTCCATGAACACTTCACTTGTCCTGTGGTGATTCGGGACGCCCACTACATGCCCCCAAAGGTACGACCGAGCACAGGTGCACTGCCAAGTTCATCACTGCATTACTCTAAAAATCAAACCTTTATACTGTATACTCGTTTTCAGGATCCAGGATATTCTTGTGAGATGCTGGAGTCGTCAGTGCAGACACATCGGTACCCTGAAGGAGACGTATGGAAGCTGCTGCACAGGAAGGAATGAGGACTTTATACAGTCGTTCATCCAAAGGTATTTTGGATGTTCGATTAGACGGCGTTAAATTCAGTTAAAATCCCATCATCACACTAATAAATTAAGGCGTAATTGCATCAGGAAAATTGCATTTTAAACCGTTGGCTGTTTCAATTTCAGATTTTGGAATTGATCCGCTCAGGAGGAGGTTTCCTGACATGTCAATAACATTTTTGTACAAATCAAAGTGACAAAGTTTCTTTATTTACAGTTTGATATTAATTACATTAAAAATACAAAATTTTAAACTGTCTTCCGACATCTTCATCCACAACTACAAAAAAAATCCAACTCAAATATAGATAGTTTTTACACTCCCAAGTAGATTTTTTTTTTTTTTTTTTGAATGAACTGATCTTCTGAAAATATACACGGCTTTGTTAAAAATGCAAGTGAAGTGATTGTTGGGATTTCACACAGCCATCTGCATCTTGATGGTGGGATGTGGGTTGTAGTCACAGATTTCAAAGTCCTCTCCACGAAAGTCATCGATACTCTCCACTTTTCTCAGGATCTTCAGCTTGGGGAAGGGTCGGATCTCTCTCTGGAGCTGCACATTTAGAAAAAGAAATGCTTGTGTAAGTTTAAAAACAAGCAGAAACAAGGAGGTTAAAAACTTTTTTTTTTTTTTTAAAAACTAGCCTACCTGTACTTTAAGAGGTTCAATGTGGTTGGTGTAGATGTGAGCGTCTCCCAGGGTGTGAACAAAGTCGCCAGGCTGAAGAGACGGAACAAAAAAACAAAACCCGACAGATTGAGTACACAGCTGCTGTACAAATTAGAAAAGAGTTTTAACAAGAGCACAGAGCTCTCACCTTCAGTCCTGTGATGTGTGCGATCATGTAGGTGAGCAGTGCATAGCTGGCAATGTTGAACGGCACTCCCAGGCCCATATCGCCTGAGCGCTGGTACAGCTGACACGACAGCTCGCCATCGCACACGTAGAACTGGCAGAGGGCGTGGCACGGAGGCAGAGCCATGAAGGGCAGGTCTGCGACAACACGTGAGCAGGCAAAAATGTTAAATTTCACTAATAATACGTCATTAAACCTAAAAGAGGGCTCTTGAGAAGTTTTAAATGGTTCAACTCAAGTTTAATTTTGCCATCTGCTGCACCTTTGGGGTTCCAGGCGCACATGATGATCCGTCTGTCCTCTGGGTTGTTCTTGATGGTGTCGATGACTTTCTGCAGCTGGTCAACACCTTGTCCTGTGTAATCTGTTGAAGGGAGTGAAGAAAAGGATCATTTAAGTTCTGTGTGTGTAGCTGCATACCAAATATGATCCCGTTTAGGGGGTTGCAACATAAGGCATTGTAGCGGTTTCATTGTTTTTTTTGTGCATCTCATTATCCGAAATAGTTTTAGTCTTAAAAAGTGGAGTTTTCCCATGTCTTTACAAAAGGCATCCACTTAAAATGCCCTCTAATACTTAGTGCGGTTATGTGAGTGCATTCTGCAGCAGCATGTTTCAAATGAGCACATTAAGTTTCTCAAAATACAGCTAAAATCTTTCCGTCAGGCCACAAATTGTATTATAACACACTGGCCACTTTTACTGTGGCTATCGTGGTGTTCTCTGTCTTCTTTCTGTTATTTGTTTCTTTAACTACATCTTAATTTTGCTGTCAGTTTTAAGTTCTATTTAAACTACTGGAGCCTTGCAGAAAATTACAATTGTGCTGATGTCAAAAATAACATTATGTGCGAAAAATAGAAAAGTGTGGAAACCTTCAAAAAGGGGAATGTGTGATTGTAAATGATGTGTAGCGCCCAAAACACAAAAAGGACTGGATGTGGTTGTGATATAAATACCTGCATGCATGTTTGTGTACTCGGCGCCAAAGTGCCTCCACTGGAAGCCGTACACAGGTCCGAGGTCGCCCTCCTCTCTGTCTTTGAACCCGCTCTTGTCCAGGAAGTCCCGGGAGCCGTTGGCATCCCAGATCTTCACCCCTTTGTCTGAGAGCTCCTTGGCATTTGTTGAGCCCTGAGACGAACCATTTGAAAGTATAAAGTGTTCAAATGAAAACTGATAACCAGAGAAAACCTCGGCCATAAAACAGAAACGACGTGTATGACTGGACGGCACAAGAGGAAAGTCAGAACATGACCCTTAAATAAAAAACAAAGTAAGTCTTTTGTCATCGGCCTCACCTTGATGAACCAAAGCAACTCTTCAAGGATTCCTCTCCAGAACACTCTCTTGGTTGTCAGCAAAGGAAACTGATCTACAAATAAACAAGAACAGGTTATCCCAACATGTTTGCAGGCGACAAAAGACGCAGTGCTACAGCTGCTTCACACTTCCTTAAAAGTCCAGCGTGGAGGATTTAGTGGCATCTAGCGGTGAGGTTGCAGATTGCAACCAACTGAATACCCCTCCCCTCACCCTGCCCTGCAAAAGGCCCTCTCTAGAGCCAGTGTTTGGTTTGTCCGTTCTGGGCTACTGTAGACACCTGACAGGCACCGTGGAAGGAGACCTGCTATGTAGATATAAATGGCTCATTGTAAGGTAACAAAAACAATGATTTTTATTTTCAGGTGATTATACACTAATCAAAACTTATGAATATTATATTCTACTTCTGCCAAGTCTGTTCACTAGATGCCACTAAATTCTACACACTGCACCTTTAAAACAACAGTCAGGTGCACATATGAACAGTGAAAGAGGTTTTCCTCGCTGTAATCATTCCTCCTGTTCATACCGGCTGTTAAATGATTCCCTTCAAATCTGCCTTCAATGTAAGTGATGGGAGCCAAAATCAACAGTGTGTCCACACAGTCATTTTGTGCTGATCTGAAGCTCATATGAGGCTTCACAAGTGGATATCTGACACATTTAAAGTCTCTTTAGCATCAAATTCCCTCTTTGTGTTTCCCTGTTGAGCTGCGGTGGAAGTATAGTAACAAAAAGAGGAACTTTGGCACTAAAAAGACTGTAACATTGAAAGATATCTAGTTGATTTGACTCATTTGGAGCTTCATATTAGCTTCAGACAAACTTTTAAATGGATTTTTGCACAGAAGGAAGCGTGTCGGTGCTCATTTAGGCACCTGACTGTTGTTTTAACATATTTGAAACTCTGTGAACCTGTCCTTTAAGAACAACTATGAAAGCACAACTTTTACTTTAACTTTTTACACGGTGGTTTTGCTACTTTTACTTCAGTAAAGCACCTGAATACTAACCTCGGAGGCTGTATCTGGCCTGAGCACCGAACACAGACAGGACTCCGGTCCCGGTGCGGTCTCCCTTCCTGCGGCCGTGCTGCAGGATGAACTCGATCTGATCCAGATACCCGCGTTCATCACAGAAGAGACCAAACGCGCTCTTCTTCTTCTTCTCCTCCTCCGCCGCCACCTGCGTCTCTTTCTGCTCCTCGGAGTGTATTTCTGAAGTGGCGGGCATTTTTTTATGGATGAAAGTGTAGCAGTTTTTAAAACTGGCCTGCCCAGAGAAGTGTGTTGTTGTGGCGGGTCTAGTAGTGAATATTTCCCGGGTGAACGGGTCGCGTCGACATGCCTCACAGAGCGTCTGCAGCCAATAGCAAGCCGAGGACGCTCTTCCTGTTCTCGCGCGAAGTCTGAAAAAGGCGCGCCCCTTTTTCAAAACCTTTATACAAAATCTCAGAATACTGAGCATATTAGGTTTTTACAGTATAACTGAGTAACATGCCTGCTAAAAGGAGAGAGGATCATCTCAATATAATTAACTTAAACATATAAATAAAGTAAAGCCTACATAGTAAATTTAAAGGATATGTTCACAAGTTTAAAGTCTAAAACAACAGTCAGGTTCCCAAATGAACATTGAACATGTTTTTCTTGCTGTAATCATTCCTCCTGTTCATAATGACCATTAGGATATTTATTCATAATGTATTTACAATGTAAGTGACAGGGGACAAAATCCACAAGCCTCATTCTGTGCAAAAATGTATTTGAAAGTTTATCTGAAGCTAATATGAAGATATTCAACCTTTGTCTTCTGCATAAAGATTGTAAAGAAAATATTTCTATATTAGAAAGTTGAGGTTTTGTTTTGCACAACAATAAATAGACAGTTTCAAAAACCTGAAGAAACATCTGCGCAGCTATTACATTCAGTAATTGCTTCCAATTAAAGTCATTACATTGGACACATCATGCATTGTTATGATGACTTGTAACAAAAATGTGACAAACAACAAATGAATGTCGAGAGCAAAGTGTACACTTTTATTTATAAACTCTAAATATTAACAGATATGAACAAAAAGCTCTGAGCACGTGAAGGTTTAGACGTCTATAAAGTGCATTTTCAAGTTTTACAAAGATGAATTTAAGTATTTCTGTAACAAAACTGATACTGGAAGAGAGTCTTATTCGGTGTCTGAAGGTGAAGGTGCTGAAATATTCAAGTTACTGCATTTCTGTGCAGAGAAAAAACATAAAATAGTTTTTAAGACAAATTAATTTACCACAATTTAAAGTGATAAAGGTGTACAAATAGTTGACTTGGTTCAAGCCAGTAAACTTAAACATTCCCAAATGCTACATTGCATATGGATCAATTTAATCTTTTAATGCAAAGTTACAGAAAATAGGGGTTTATACAGTTTCTCAGTTACCTCATCATCTTAGATTATAACATATTATTCCATTTGCATAGTGATTCTAATATCAAATTAATAATAATCTGAAGAAATGCTCAGGGGTTTGTTGTGGTGTAAACTACAACCAATTAATGCACTAAACCATAGTATTGCCTAAATCAGTACGTCTTATCTGCTGTTTATGGAGCATCAGAGCCTCCTGAGCTACATATTGCATGAAAATGGGATCATCCACCTCCAGATCTGCCGGGACCAAGACAGTTATTGGGGCAGAGTCTAGTATGGTTACAACCACACTGCTCTCAGGTTTAGGTGTGCTACTCTTCGTCTGCTGTGGATTCACCTGGAAAATGAGAAACTGCATCAGCACATAATAAAAATGTAGATGACAATATGATGAAAAATGACGATAAAAAGAAAAACTAAGGGATCAAGATTCAATTAGGATTACTTTGAATGCACTTTGGTGAAGATTTATTACTTTATGAAGCTAAGAAATTCAAATGTTGTTGCAGGTAGGATGCAAAATAATCCTTTATTTAAATGTATTTAGCAACTCTGATAACAACTCCCCAAATTAAATATATTAAAATAAAGTCTGAAATCACTACAGTAATACCGCGATCACGCTGAAGATGCTGTGTGGGCCGCCTGTGCTGCTGAACAGCTGGCTGACCCAGCCGTACTTGTCATCCACATTGCTGAGCCACCTCTGTGTGTCCGCCGTGTGTCTCTGGACCAGCTGCAGCCTGTCGTCGTACTGCTGACGGGAGGCGTTTAGCAGCATGTACATCTCCTCCATCTCTGAGTGCAACTGCTGGACACTTGGACACTCTGTAAGTGGTACACATAAGATCACGCGCAGGGAAATGTGCGTAAATCCAGGCGTGCACGGTGAAGTCAGGGAGTGAAAAACTGAGCAACAACTTAAGTTTTTCCTCAGTGATTTACCTTTTAGCAGATAATCCTCACATGTCTGGCACAGACTTTGGAGCTGCCAGCACTCGGATGCTTGCCTGCGGAGTCGTTTGCACAGATGTCTGCTGTGGGACTGTCCGAAAGCAGAAAGTGATCCTGTATCTTTGTAGATGAACACATAATAACAGATGAGAGAAAATGAAGTGAACAAACGTAGATATTTAATGTCATAGTGCATCAGATACCTCTACCTGATTGCTGAAAATACTCCTCAGCCTCTTCTATCTCCTCAAACACATCCGCTACTGTGGAGCTGAATTCCTCCAGCACATTCTTCCCAAAGTCGTACACTGAATCGAGGATGTGATCCAGACCGACGGTCCCGAAAAAGCCCGCACTCGGGCCGCTCTGCGTGGCCGACAGCGACCCGGGCTGCAGTTCTGTCGTGAAGGCCGCCAGGAAGGAATGCCCGAACTCCTCTTGCATCTTCTTGACCAGATGGACGCTCTGGTTATGCAGGAGGCTGATGTTCGACAGCAGCTGGCTGAACGAGGTGTCGGCCTGCAGCAGCTCCAGGTCAGCTTTGTCCTCTGCAACCTCGACCTGAGCTGAGCTGTTTCCACCTGCATCCTCCTTGTTTTGATTATAAACATGATCTGTTGCTTCCAGCTGGGATGCCATTTTCCTGAAAAACTCCTCCACCTGGAGAGATTCATAGGACCAACGTGTTCGGAGCTTGTTACAGACCAGTCTCTTACATTTCCGAAGATATTTTTAGAGGAATATTCTTAAGACAAACCTTGAATGAAAAAGAGGCGAAGCCACGTCGACACACTGAGGTGAAGAAGGTCTTACAAGTGTCTTCAAGACAAGGGCGACACTCCTCGAAGGTGGATTTGGTTAAATCTTGACACTGCCATTCAGCCTCCTTGAGTTTCTGCTCTGTTTCACTGGCCAGCTGCATTGCCCCCTGAAGGAACCCCAAAACAGAAAAAGCTCAATTCTGTCACACAAACATTGCCTCTTAATAGGCCAGAGAGGACAAAGATGTGGTTCGGGGCCCTGGCACACAGCCCCATGTTTTAGTCTGAAATGACAGAAAACAGATGAATCTATAGACAGTTCATTTATCCTGACTGTAGTAAAACAACACCCACAACTCCCCAAACCAGCCCCACTCCCACATTCATTATTCACTGTCTGCTTTGAGGTTTCTCTCTGAGACTTTGTGCGGCTTCGCTGTTATGAAGCAGGAAATATGTGGTGAAGATGTAACTGCCCAACCACAACAGTCACGTTGTGTGACAAGTTATTCTACCAAAACACATTATGACTTCATGGTGTTTTCATTGTGGGTTTCTTACATCAGGAATGATTACTGCAAGTCTAAGTTTGCACCTTCGTCTTGTCGCTGCTGTGTCTCAGGGCGTCCATGAGATGTCTGTGCTTCTCTTCTTTTTTCTCCATCGTTTCCCTCACCTGCTTCACCCCGAGTAAAGCTCTCTTTATTTCCTCATTGATGTACTGCTCCCCTGCATCAGACAGCTCTGCACACAAGTGAAACATGTTCTGTAACACTTGTTGTTAGGTTGTTAGTAATATTAGTAAGTGTTGTTTTTAGATTTACTTTTCAGCGTGTCCTCGCTCAGTGGAGGAGAGGCTGCGGCGCAGAGCAGGACTTCAGTGATGCAGAGGATTTGGACAAGCAGCCGCGTCATCCTGTCTTGAGCTCTGTGAAGAAACTTACATGTTCTGCAAGTTGGCAAGTTTCTAACACAACAGAAAGACGTGCGCTTGCTGCTAAACTTGCCACAAGGTGTCGCCATTTCTCCAGCATTTCAAGCCAGACACTACTTAAAAGTGAGGGCAGCAGTAAGGGCAACTAATGTGACCCGTGGACAAACATGTTAATTCAAGTCAAGAGTCAAGCCAAATAACATGATTACCAACAGGAATCTACGTTAAGTAAAGCTGCTGCAGTGAACTAGTCGTCCTGGGGATCAGGCATCGCATTACATAACAAGGACAAATTACTAAAATACAGTGCAATTGAATTATTAATTAGGAATTAACAAAAATGCAAAAACTGCTATCTTATCTAGCTAATCTTTTCTGAGTAAATGTCGTTCTTGTTCATTGTTGACAGAGAGAAAAAAACTGGAACAGAGCTTACTGTTGTTGCACAAAAAAATTAAACAAGTCATAAAGTCTTTAGAAAGCTGAACACACACAAACCTTTATCTATCCCAGCTACCATTTATCCCAAAATCCATCTTACTGGAAAGTCAAAGCTGTATTTGAACAAACAGCTGTTACAAAGTGAATTGTGAAGGCAAAAACAGAAAAGATATTTACCTTGAGAACTATGAAACCATCAGCATCCAGGACAAGAGCAGCAGCTTCTGAGAGTGAGCGAAAGAGAGAGCGTCCGCTTCCTCAAAGGATTGTTCTATTTTTATGGATCTACTCAGCAACGCAGATCCTATTAGTGTGTTTGCATTACTGGATATTAAGCCTTACGCGCACAACATAACTACTAATCATCTTAAGACTGGCTTTAATGCACAGTAAACATAACATGCTCAATTATTGGCAAGTCTATCTCACTTAATTGTCTCTAACATACTCCGGAGCCCTCCTCAGGTGAAACTTTATGCTTTAATCTCCATCAGACTGACATTAAGCCGAAGCTTCCTGCAGAGACCTGGCACACACTGGCATGGTCTAAGCTCTGCACTGAAGGCCACAACAGGAGCAGGAGGACGGCATGAACATATGCAAGTGCGCATGCTGTGCAAACACAGAACAGCAATTACAGAGAAAACTAGTGTTCGCAAGCTTGAGCTTTTACTACAAATCATGTTTACTGTGCCATTTTTTATGTGTTCTGCACAGTTTTAGATATTTGGATGCATTTTATTTTACTATTTCAGACCTCCGTTGGGTTGCAGTCATGTCCGTATGGTATGAAACACTTTTAAAACATGCTTGAGCTGTGTAGTCCATTACAAGAAACATCAAATCTAAATACATTTTTGGCAATGTTACATTATTGCTGTGTGATAATGCAGCTTAATGGAAGATTAATTTGAAACTGCATTACCTCAAAAAACCAGAATGTTACAAAATACATTCAAATTACTTACAAATGCCCAGAGCTACATTTTTTGTTAAATGGTTGGCTATGATTTATGATATAATTTGCAGCAGATGGGCTAAAAAAATGCTTTTAGGCTCTAGCTATTTTTTTTTCTTCTTTTTCTGAAGCCATGGCTGGACTTGTGAGTGCATTTTGCAGCCTGTTTATGAGATTGTAAATGTTGCAGGTGTGTTAATGTAGAGATGGGTGACAAATTAAAGAAAAAATAACGACTTAAAGTGTCTCTGCAAGGCGTTGGGCCTCCATGAGCTGCTCCAGTGCTCCTTGACATACTGTAGATTTTACATGAACACCATTCTTCCTAAAGATATTTCCTCATTCAGTGTTTAGATGATGGTGGTATCAAACAGTCTTAACCCGTTGCTCTAAAATCTCCCACAGCTGTTCAACCGGATTGAGATCTGGGGACTGTGAAGGTCATTTCATATGATTCACATCATTTTTATACTCTTATATTTGATAAATATGTCAAGAAACATGGTAAGAAACAGCCGGAAGTTGATGCATCAATGCTGAAAGTGAGTTTTTTTTAATACTCTGCATCACAAGCATGCCTGAAAGTACAAAAACTAGCAAATGAATTGATCTTAAAACTTGCTTTTTTTATAAAATCATTAATAAACCCTCTTCTAAATGATTTTTTTCAAGATTAAAGTATTATGAGATACAGTAAGGTAGCTCAATGACCTATGTAAGAGGTGAGAAATCAGCAGAAATCCAGAAAAGATTTCTCTAATATTATTAATATATTAAGATAACAAACCTCAAGAAGCATTGCAGCGTTTCCTGCAAGCTTTTAGCTGACATACTCTAAAACATCCTTCATACTGTATCAGCACTTCTGGCCTCTCCCACCAGCTTCCCTCTCCGGCTGCGTACAGAATGATCTGAGTTGCCGTTGTTCTTATAACGATATCTAAACATGGCGGCGGCGGCGTGGTAAATGTGGAATTCCTGTGTGCTCTCTCAGCCCTCTGATCTGAGCCCACTGCTGAAAGCCTTGACCCAGCAAATGAGGTCCCCAACCTCGGAATGAGGATCAGCAGGAGTCCGGCTGTAAGATACCTGACCCTCAGCTGCTTTTTATCAGCTCGCCATGATCTCTTTATCTGAGCCCTAATACCAGCCTGCTGCTCCAATTATAGCCAACAGTAAAATAACAGTTTTGAAGCCTTTAGGAAAACAAGTAATTAGTCACTTTATCATGTGAGGCCGGTCTGGAACCTAATATGTGGTGAAATGGGTCAAACTCGAGCTATTAACGCTGAGCCTGGGTTTGAGAAGAAAAACAGATCTGTGTAGCTTTTTTTTTTTTTCAAAGCTCAGAGGACTTGAGAGCTCAGACAGTCGCTGTTATCTGCATCTTTTCCTGGAAATCAACCGTTTTGAACTGAGCGAGTGTAAAAAGATTAACATCAGGGCCAGTGACACTAACCTGTACTGTTAAGATGAGAGGGGGGGTCTGTCTAATTTCTTTGATGTTTCTCGTTAGTCTGGAAGGATGCAGCTGTTTTCTGCCTTTGATCAGTGATCTGCATCTGCAGGCCCGAGAGATTACGGACGCAGGATCTGCTGGCATGATCACTGCACCTGGAAGAGTTAAGCGGAAATGGCCATTGAGAATAGTTTAACAAACAGAAATGATTGTTGAGAGTGAGAGTAAACAAATAAGATCTATATCATCCTGTCGTCTCGGGGTGAAGAGGGACACTATAAAACTACCACAAAGAAAATGGTCAATTTATTAAACCTGACACAGCAAAATGTGCCAGTCAAGTAAAATAATCTCAATCTATTTCCCGAACCAACTTGCTCCAAGGGTCAGGTGTCATTTTTCTTGATTTTAGTGAAGCTATTGTCTTGTTTCAAGATTCAGGGACTAATCTTTAGTAAATTCATATTCTTATTGTCCTTCTAAACTAATCGTTTGCTTTAGAAATGCACAGTTTTTCTCTTGTTTTATTGAAATAAAGCTGTAACAGCTTAATTATATAAAAAATGACTTGAAAAGTTGAGGCATTTTTACAGGAATCCTTGTGATCAGTCAGATGATAAAATACTTCAAACCACCATAATTAACCTGCCACAGAGAGGCCAAAGGACCTTAAATGAATATAACATAAATATGAAAGTGATTTTTCCTGCTTAAAGGAAATGAGATGTGAATATGTAAAAACACAGGAACTACACTGAAGAGTGTCGCCGTCCACCTCCCCAAAACCTTTGAAATTATCTTTAATGGGTACCAGATTTTCACCCGGGGACGCGATTGCCATCAACCCCCAGTAACTTAATCTCATCTCCGGCTGGATTACTGCGGGGATGAAAGCAGCCCGCACCTCCTCTCTGCAGCAGGAGAGGACAGGACCCGCCACTGCACACACTGGGACAGCTGTGTGGTGTGGCCAGAGGTAACTGGTGACGGTGTCAAGCTCAACAGAGGAAACCAAAGAGAAAGTTGGGAAAATACCGGAAATATGACCCTGTAGCCTTCAACATAAAAGTTTATTTTTATTTGACCTTATTGGCTGGATTGAACATCTGTGCATCAAGCAGCAATACAGTGAAATGCAAAGTGGAATATTGCATAGATTACAATATAACGGCTATTAATCTGCAGTGGTGAAAATTAAAGGACTAGTCTGTAGGATTTAGTGGCATCTAGCAGTGAGGCTGCAGACTGCAACAAACTGAATAACCCTCCACTCCTCTTTCAAGCATGTAGGAGAACCTACGGTGGCTGAAAAACCTGCGAAAAATGTAAAAGGTCCTCTCCGGAGTCAGTGTTTGGTTTGTCCGTTCTGGGCTACTGTAGCGGTACAACATGTCGGGCTCCGTGGAAGAGGACCTGCTCCTTATGTAGATATAAAAGGCTCATTCTAAGGTGACGAAAACACAACAATTCTTATTTTCACTAATTAAAACATACTTACGCATATTATATTCCACTTCTGCCAAGTCCGTTCCGCTAGATGCCACTAAATTCTACGCACTGCACCTTTAAGTGCAGTACTTGAATAAATTCACTTTGTAGTTTGTAGTTAAAGTTACTTCATCAGACCACCGGATAACAAGCAGCAGCTGATCTGTGTGGCACTCTGCTCTCATATCTGTCACATGAGGCTACAGCTGATTAGCTTAGCTTAGCACAAAGACTGAAAACAGGGGGAAACAGCTAGCCTGGCTCCACCTACCAGCTTCTCTTAAACTCACTAATGAAGATAACATGTTATATTTCATTTGTTTAATCCATGCAAAAACCAAAATGTAAAAATTACAAATTGCAGCATTATGGTTAGGTGGGTGACTTCCTGGATTCTTAATATCTACAAAGACAAAACATTCAGAGGGTAAAAAAGTAGCTGCATTTTCATACAGAAGCGATTTTTCTTGAAATGTATTGAATTTGTATTATTGTAACCTTTAATTGCATTAATTTGTGCATTAAGCATCACATCTGTTGTATTCATTCTGTCTATCTATCTATCTATCTATCTATCTATCTATCTATCTATCTATCTATCTATCTATCTATCTATCTATCTAGTATTATGCAACAATGTGGCTGTATTTTGAGAGCAGCAGCGGAAGTGTGATGTGTCTCTGTGTAACTTGACAGAGGTTAACAGACAGCTCAGCTCGGCTCGGCTCAGCTCAGCGCAGCAGGACGACACTCATCACATCACTCCTGCAGAAAACTTCACTGAGCCAATGGGATTTTAAACTGATCACTCAACATGAAGACTCACTTATAGGCCTTTTATTGCTGACATCAGTGTGCGTCGTTCACCGTGGAGCAAGTTTTCACCGTCGCACTGGATGCTGAGATGCGCAGAAAGTGACAGGGGTCCTCATCTCTTCTACAGTCCTCAACGAGCTATTAAACGCCATGAAAGGTACGCAGCGCACGTGCAGACGATACTTTTAGTGCATGTTGTTTTGCCTTTTTTAAAATCTAAATTTACAGATTACAGTCTTGTTTGCAAACTTTATTCAGTCTGTGCGTATTTCTTTGTGTTCCGTGAGTCACATCTGGATGACATTAAGGTACTGCGGTGCAGAAGTTGTGAAATGCTTATAGTTGAATCCCATTGAAGGAAATAAAAAGAGAGAATTATGTTTGCACAATTAGTCTGTGTATCCGGCACCAAACTTTAAGGGTTCTTAAAGGTTCACAGTTTTCAAATCTGTCTTAAAACAATAGTCAGGTGCCCAAATGGGCACTGGAATAGTTTTTTCTTGCTGTAATCATTCCTCCTGTTCATACTGACCATTAGAAGATCCTTTCATAATGCACTAACAATGTAAGTGATGGGTACCAAAATCAAAATGTGCAAAAATGCATTTAAAAGTTTATCTGAGGCTAATATGAAGCTTCAGCCGTCCAAATGAGTCAAATCAAGTAGATATGTTTTAACGTTACAGTCTTTTTAGTGCCAAAGTCCCTCTTTTTGTTTCTATACTTCCACCGCAGCTCAACAGGGAAACACAAAGAGGGAATTTGATGCTAAAAAGAAAATGTGTCAGATATCCACTTGATATGACGAAGTCAGTCTGCTGAAGCCTCATATAATAATAATAATAATAATAATAATAATTGATTACATTTATATAGTGCTTTATGTTGATGCCCAAAGTGTTTCACAGTGAAGGGGACAAACTCACCTCAACCACCACTAATGTGTAGCACCCACCTGGTTGATGCATGGCAGCCATTTTTGTGCCAAAATGCTCACCACACATCACTGAGGTGGAGAGGGAGGGAATCATTGAGCCAATTACACTGGGGGATGATTAGGTAGCCAAAATGAGAGAACCAGGTTGGGAATTTTTGCCAGGACACCGGGGAACCCCCTACTCTTTGCAATCAGTGCCATGGGATGTTTAATGACCACTGTGAGTCAGGACCTCGGTTTAACATCTCATCCGAAGGACGGCATCTCCTACAGCACAGTATCCCCATCACTGCACTGGGATTTTTATTAGGACCAGAGGGAAGACTGCCCCCTCCTGGCCCACCAACACCTATCCCAGCAGCAACTTAGTTTTTCCTGGGAGGTCTCCCATCCAAGTACTAACCAAGCCCACGCCTGCTTAGCTTCAGTCATTCAGCAGAAACACGGTACATTGTTGCTGACAACATCTAAGCTTCAGATAAACTTTTAAATGCATTTTTGCACAAACTGACTGTGTGGACACACTGTGGATTTTGGCCCCCATCACTTACAACTGAAAGCACATTTGAAGGGGATCTTTTAACAGCCAGTATGAAGAGGAGGAATGATTACAGCGAGGAAAACCTCTTTCACTGTTCATATGGGCACCTGACTGTGAACCTATCTTTAATGAATTTGTGATATCTGAGAAACAACAAAGATGCTGCTTCCAAAAAAAACTCTCTAGAAGAACTAATCCAGTTGACACAACCCTGCCATCCCCCCTCTGACCCCCCCCCACTCCCACCCCTGCACCAACAAACACACATTTAGCTCATCCCTCCCTGTCTCCCCTCACCCATGTCGCCCCCCTCAGCTCCATCTGTTTACCATTACCACTGATGTTTTCTGTGCTCTGCTGCAGTGTAGTGTGGCAGAGTGTAATTAGGGTTTACTGTCAACAACCCAGAGAAACCGCAGCCTGTGGCTTTTACAGTTCTCTGGACCTACTATCACACACACACACACACACACACACACACACACACACTTATTACTAGAGATCATACTCTACTATCTCCATAAGCCTCGTTGGCTGCCTCCACTCTGTTTCCAAGGATAACGTTATGAATTCTTGGCTCTGTGCAGCTGCCCTGTAGTGTTTTCCTCTGTTTTATTTTGTTTGTGGAGTCCTACCAACTGCTTTAAACACAATGCACCCCCAGTAAGCGTGCATACAGTATGACCTATTTATGTCATATGTTTCTGATTATGTCACACAGACGACTTTGCAGACGAGGAGGAAGTACAGTCTTTTGGATACAAGAGGTTCGGTGAGTGAAATGTGACCTTTTTTTTTCTAAAAGGAGAGAAAAGCTGGCACACTTGGAGCTCTAATCATAAAACTTTTATTGTTTTAAGAATGAAATGTTGTAAATTAAAGGAGCTAAGTGTGTGGGCTTGACTCTTTATTGTTGTTCCTAGAATCACCTTGATATTCATGGACGTATTCGTCTAATTGATTCATCTAGTTAACACACAATGCACATTTGTCACGTGAGGACAGACAGCCGGCTGCCTGAGCCTCGTCTGTCCTGATATGTGGCTCGGTCAGTTATGATTTTGCCTCTGAGGTCAGGGTTTTGGGTTGAGCTTAAATGTGGCTGACAGTCTGTGAGGTCCGGCTCACCGCAGGACCAACAACTGCTGACAAGAGTTTGCCAGATCAAGAGGTTTCAGAAACTCTCCTCGCTCTCTTTTGTCTACTTAAATTGAGTCACTTAGACACGTTGACTCACTTAAACATGGTGCGTGGACCTCAAAAATGTGGAGTCACTCGATCTGAAAGTGTAGTCCACATACATCTGTCTGTTGTGGTGCGACACATGCAGGCAAGTTCACATGCATGCGGTTTGTACAAGTGTACTCACAGACATGCAGCATGTTTAGATTAATGCTTGAAGCCTCTCTCTGATTGGCTCGTAGGTCAAGTGAAGTATCAGGGCTTTTTCAAAGGTTTCCCAGCAGATTTGTCCACAGGTGGTGACCGATATTTCACCTAAATGACTAAAAAACACACATTTTGTCACTTACCTCTAGTTTTTGTTGTATTGCCCAAGTTTTTAGATATCCATCTTGGACATTTCTGCCTCTAGCCCAATACAACAAAAGTGATTAGACTTTTGTTTGTTATACAAACAGCAACATGTGTCCCCAGTACTCTGGATAATCCACAGATCTCTTTATTGGATCTACTTTCTACTGAGCACACAGTCCTTATGACTCATACTTCCTATGAAGAGGGGAAAAAATATGTCTTTTAGAAATGTGGGTGTACTGACCCTTTGAAATTAGCATCTTTGGCCCCATCTTTTCTTTCCTGGCAACTCTAATATAATCCATTTTGTCGTTCCCCATGCCTTTTCTCATGAGATAATCACATATTTGTTTTCATACATGCTTTTTTTTATGATGCACGACGTCTCCATCACAGATACTTCTTTCGCAGTAAACATTTGCAGTCGTTGTCATTACTTTCTTCAATTAAATATACAACCCATGTTGACGTCTTCAGATATCTTTTTTTGTCTGATCAACGGTCCAAAACCCAAAAATATTCAGTTTACTATCATGTATGGCAAAGAAAGGCATGAAATTCTCACATCTGTGAAGCTGCAAACAGCTAATATTTGGTATCTTTGGTTTTACAAAAGACTAAAATGAAAATATTGCAACTCTAGTCATTTTTTTTCAGTTTCTCTATTCTGCCAATCGCTGCTCGTTGGTTTTGTCAGAAAGCATGTTTGCCATCAAGTGCATGAACTCATCGTTTCTGGATATTAAAAAAAAAAAAAAAGTGGCAGTAAAGATCATATGCTGTGTCACACACACACTCAAACACATCATTATTATTGTCCTTGGAGACCGAGCGTGTGCTCCATCATTGTTCTGTTGATTCAACATTGATTTACGATCCGGAGCCTCGGTGTCTCTGTGTTCAGGGTGTTGTTGCAGTATGACTCATTCACACACAGTTCGCCCGAGGTCCATGAGAGCAAGAGGGGAAGTAGTGCACTACAGCACCAGCAGAGACGAATTCAAACTGTGTTCAAACACCATCTCTTTCATCCCGGTCACCCGAGTAGGGGCATCCTGTTTGTCTTACTCTGCGAGCGCGTGCGAGTCCTGCTCATGGATTAGATTAGAGAGCTGTGAGGAGGGGAGCCAAATCCAGCTCACTTTTAACTTTATTCAAATGAACTCTTGACATTCGGAGGAGAGCGCTGCTGAACTCTGAGCTGAGTGCTGTTGCTCCTCTCAGGGACATGGCAGCTGTTTGGAGGGGTCCGCCTCAACACTCCAGAGGCTTCATTGTGCAAGAGAGCAGCATTCATGCAAACCATCACAAATCCTCATTCTTCCATTATTAGCACTATAATCTCAGCACTCGAGGGGAAACAAACAATTATTTCCTCTCTGCGTGTTTTGCTTTAATTTGTTGCGTTCTCCCAGGAGACTGATTTGTTGTGACATGTCAAAGCTGTGTCGAGTTTATAAAGTCGAAACTGAGCACAGAAGAGAAGCGAATTGACACAGAAACAGAGGACACTTAATGCTCGTTTTACACAGTGAACATGGGTAAGAAACTGTTTGCTTTTTGTTTTTCTTACCGATGTTTGTACAAATCACATACTTCCACTTTCATCACTGCTGACCATAAAGTGATTCGGAAGTTTTTCCAATCCAGTTCTTCTTTTCACTCCAGTACACAATAAAAATCATCTTGTAGAGGCTTGAAACGTGACCAAATGATGAGTCATTGTGAACATTTAGTCACATTTAAGCTATAGTCAGAGTTGCATTATTATTGTGCAGTAATGCAAAAAGAGACAGAGGCTGTTTTTAAAACTATTTTAATGCTTTCACGGCACATTTGACATCCAAGACTGGAGTCAGCTGTTGAACCTCATCACATTTTTCAGCTGTGCTTTCAACAGATAAATGTGGCAAACAGTCAATAAACTGGAACACTTGAACACACCACAAATTGTTTTGCAAATGGACAACCACAGAAAGATGTAACAACAAAACCAGTATGTGTGTCAATGTAACTGCTGCTACAAGCCACGCCAACAAACCAACCAATCAGAATACAATATGAAATACAAGCTATACTGGCAGGCTAGCATAATGCTACCGCTACCGCAAAATCTGTTTTTCAATGAATAGAAGTTCCAGCACTTTAGCCAAAGCTCATTTATTATTTTGCTAATGAGAGCATTGCAGATGAACGATGACATGTCACTGCTAGCATCTGTTTTATTTTTTTCTGTTTACATCATAGTGTTACAATCCATGACATTTATGATAGACTCACATGAAAAATGGACTCCAGGCATACAAAAACACTGTGGTCCTTTCAGTGATACGTGTCAGAGTCGTTGTCTGATTGTTGGGTTCATCTTCCAAGAATCAAGTTGTTTACGAGGGTCTCCTCCAATTCCTTGAATTCCTTTGAATTTGAAGCGATTATCTCAGCTGTGTAATAAAATGTAGGACAATCTGTAAATCACAGACCAGCTTTTATTTAGTTTCTTTACTGCTTAAAGCTGTAATTCATCCACATCAGAAAAAGATCGCCTCAGGACTTTCTGTAGAAACGTCTGGAAGGTTTCTGTTAAATGTACAATCTGTTATATTAACGCATGTGGACTTTGTGACCATGTGTCGATCTATCTTTAAAAGTACCTTTGAGGGTGTTTGTGCATTTGCTGACGTGCTAAGTAACGTGTCAGCTCTCTGAAGGTCAGAATGGGAACACACACACACACACACACATTTTAAACAGAGAACTGTTTCTGATTGTCTATGTCACACAAACGTCATCCAGAAGGCACGCATACATGATGTATATTTAGACAAATACACACATCGACACATATTTTTCCACTTGCTTGTATACAAGTGGAAGTGCACGCCACACACACACACACACACACACACACCACTACCTGCACTGAGTGAATTCATATGGTAAAACCATCTCTCTGCCTGCCAAGTTGAAGCCGGTCCGGAATTGCTTCCACAGTGCTCAAGGTTTAAACAAATTTATTTTTCTGTGGGGGGTTGACATAAGAAAGCCATCGGAATAAAAAAGAAATCTACCTGAGCTTTGGCTGAACCCTTACAGCCCTTTTAGAGCTGATATAATCATCGAACACTGGCAGTCAGCAGTTGCCCTTGGACCGACTCAAACCAGGAACCCTGAAACCATGAAAAACACCTTAAAAAACTTTTACAACAGCTACTGGTGATGCTATCCTCATTTTTGGGTCCAGTGACTCTGACAATAGAAATCGAGCGTACAAAAGGGAGGGGTCTCTGCCAATAACAGCTAATAGACTAGAGTGAAACGCAGCCCCATGACGTGCTGTGTTGACAGTAAAAGATTTGAGTTTTAACAGTTAGTCTTGCTCTTGAATGCATTAAAATTTCAGACACACGCACCATGGAAAAATTACAGCATTGACACTTTAAATGACCTACATTTCACACCTACATTTAATTTTCCTGCTAAGCGGCCTCGGCTGACTCACCTTTTAGTGTCTAACTTTTTAGCCATGACCAACATCTTTCCCTTTTCTTAACCACATCATTTTTGGCCTAAACCTAAACCAAACTTAACCATTGAGGTACCAGATCAGAAAAAGATCAAATGAAGTATTTTTGGAACAGCTATTTGCAACACTTTTAGGAGACAATGATGAACTTATATAAACAAAACTACAAAGGACATTTAATTTTTTCTGAAATATAACAGACGTTTGTCTTGAGCGTTGATTTAAGCTAGGTTAGCGGGTTAGCAAGCAACTTACATCACGAAAGCAGGCCTACATTATACAGTATCTTAGCTTAGCTTATGCTGTACGAGCTGCAGATAAAAAAAACAATGTGAGCACAAGGCAAGACTTAAATTATTTTAGGTTATATTGTGGTCCTTTGTTGTAAAGTTGTGTTTTATCAAACTGCACGCAGAAAACTGAGGGCAAAGTAGCATTAATCCATCAAAGGAGCACTATAAGGCTACGACCAGTTATTTTCATTATTAATAGGTCTGACAGTTATTTTCTTTAATAACTGATTGATTGTTCATCGATAAAATATCAGAAAATTGTGGAAAATGCTGATCATTATCTCTTGAAGCCCAACTTAACATATTCAGATGACTTGCTTGTCTTCAAATATCAAGAATATTCACTTTACTATCATATGTGGCACAGAAAAGCTTCAAATCTGAGAAGCTGAAACCAACAAATATTTGGCATTTTTGCCAAAATGACAAAAATGATTATGAAAATAGTTGACGATAAAATTTCCTGTCACTCGACTAATGGATTAACTGACTAATTGTTGCAGCACTAATCATATCTTATATATAAATTCACCGCTCTAACGTCTGGGTGGTATTACTGTATGTTGGCGTCTTGAGGACTTCAGGTAGGAGTTGGAGAAGGCCTGATTGCTCCGTGGAGCAGGTCCTTGATGGGATCTGGATCCGATGGTCTGGATGGGGGTCTTCTTACTCCCTCCGCTGCTGCGCCTCCTGTTCCCACGCATGTGGGTTTGGAGAGGCTAGGCTCAGGAGGTTTGCGGCCGGTGTGGAACCCAGAGTGCACTAATCTATTTCCTGCACTTGTTATGGTTTCTCCAGCAAGGCCTGGAACATTCCTGGAGCCGAGCTCGGTGTCGGGGTGTCTGTGCCTGGAACCAGCTGTGTCAGCACAGCCGAGGCTCGGTTCGGTCCGGTGGGTTTCTCTGGCAAAGAACAACAACCACCTTCAGCTGTAGTCATAATGACACCTCACCCAGCTCCTCATCCATCCTGGTTAACATGGAATCAGACGTGGTTATGTTAACATTACATGCCAGCGTTTGACACACACTGACACATTTAATACATACTGTCATGTGATACTTTGCAGTGAATGTCTGATGGGAATTTTTATGCACTTTGCTGTGGTTTCTTGGACTTTTTTAGTGTTGTGTTGTGTTGTGGTTTTTTTCTAATTCTGCCTCTTGGTTCTCTCTTAAAGTGGTATACCACTGTCAAGTTTTTCTTTTGGCCTTAAGACTTTACAGTCAGTATGCCTTCTTTATTCTCTGTGCTGATTCTCAAATTTTTACCATTTCACACTTACTATTTCCAGACACATGAATTAGATGTTGTTTAGTGCTTTATATTGACCTTCTCTGTTGAAATGAGCCCTTGCAGAAGCACCAGACTCAAACTTTGTGTAAACCTGACCTGAGCATGCTTTAGGTCAAACACCTGTGCATCCTCCCACTGAGCTGTAAAAAGCAGAAAGAGATGGTAAAACACTTAACTGAATTCACCTGCTGAAATGGACCAGCAGTAAAATACAAGGCTAAACTCAGATCTGGCTTTTTAAGTCATCACAGAGGTCTGATGTTTTTTACTCATGATCGTTGTGGTGAAATCATTCATTTTAACACAAATAGCCATTATAAGGTTTCTCCCCACATCAAATAAGATCTAAAATGGAGCCATGATGATGGCCACTACAGTATTTTAATGAAAACACAAATGAATTTCAAGACCTTGAATATATTTTTAAGCACATAGCGATTTTCTTTCCTCATATCAAAAGGTCATAACACCTGTTCTTGATTAGTTCTGATGTTCTGCTGTACACCTGGTGCTTGTTGACCAATTACAGCATGTTTATTCAGTATAAAGAGATGTGAGTGTGTGTTGTTGCCTAGTTTGACACTTACGATGACACAGGGGAGTCGAAATCTGTGCAGTCAGAAATAACATCAACATGTTTTTTTTTTTTTTAAATGTATTGTTAATACTCTTTGGCCCTTGGAAAAATATCAGAAATGCTCCTTTTTCTCTCAGCTGGCTGGGGCAGGCGTGCAGAAGCTTGTTTGATTGACATTAGCTGGCACCATACTGAAGAAAGACAAAGTAAAGAAACTGCTGTAGCTACAAGTCGTGGACAGGCAGCGTGTCGCTAACTGGGATTTTGAGGACCAAACCAGCATCTAACAGGTCTGCTCCTTGAATGTTTGGGTGGTGGCTCGTTCAACAAGCTAAGCTGCAAGACGAGATGTGTGTTCATGTTTGTAAGTTAGATAAGAAGGAGACTTTAGCAGGAAAGCTAATGTGGGTTGTTGTTCAGAGTTGGTGGCTCTTGTGTTGTGTAGCAGGATGCTATCAGGCTCAGTGTGACCGTCTGCTCTGCTCTATGATCAAATGCCACATTATCATTATCCCACATTATCGTTATCCTACGTTATCGTTATCCTACGTTATCGTTATCCTACGTTATCGAATTTAAAATACACGTTTCCTTCTTTCGGACCCCAGGAAGTTTAATTTCAGTTGCACTTTTTGAGCAAACTAATTTTTTAATCTTTTTTTTTAGCTTTTTGATATCTACACTTTATGCTGTTTACCTGCACCTATTATTTTAAATCAAATATCTCGGGCAGATTCATTTTTAATTGTTCTGTTTCAAAAATGTTCAAGGCCTTATTTTACTTCGCTCATACCCACAAGTATTTAAAAAAAAACAACCCGGGAAGCACGGAAAACGTCCATAAGCACGTTAGAGAAATGGAAGAAATTAATGTGGTGACAAGAGGAAAATGAGGGAAATTAAATGTGCGTGTATGAGAGGGAGAAAAATGTAGGCAGGCACACACGTTAGGAGACACCCAGAAACAATTAAGTATAATGTGATTGAAAAAATATAATCAGATGTCAGCCAGCGGTTTAAAGAGACCAGCTTCACATCTTAAGTTTCACATGTCAGGCTTATTTTCTCTGTGCAAGGAGAGGAGAGTTCACCCAGAGATGTTGGAGCGGGCTGTTAAAAGCGAGGCCTCGGGGTGTAAACAAAAGGATGATGTGCAGACCAGGGATTTCCTTGTATCTGGTTTTTGGAGAATCTAACACCACAGGACAGACGGGAGGAGAGATAACACCGAGATGCTGAATGAGCAGTGAGAGCAGGGGGCGCTGGGCGAGAGGGTTTATCATCCCAGGAGATGGGAAGGGAGTGAAAAGGAAGTGGGAGAAAGTGGAGGAGACACAGCCGGTTAAAAGGGAAGAGCAGGAAGTGGATGGATGTGTTTGGAGGAGAATGAGAGGAGCTCTTTGTGAGGAGATAAGGCTTTGAGATCCTGGTGTGTGTGTGAGTGTATGTAGATAAAGCAGAAGATAAAGAAAAGGGAGTTGTAACAGTAAAAGATCCAGCTGGATCTGTTTATCTGAAGCGCAAACTATGCACCTTTATGACATAAGATAACATGCACCCACGTATACAATCAAAAAGTCATTAATTTAGTGCTGCAGTTTTTCACAGACCTTCATTCCTCTCGCTCTCAAACAACCAGAAACTGGCTTATCTCTATTATAATTCAAACCTTTCAACCTGGAATCCCACAGAACTGTCTGAAAGAGAAGAAGCCAAAAAGGGAAAATGGCAGCCGATCACAAGGGACTTTTATGAAAACATCATTTTTCTTTTTTCTTTTTTTTGGATTTTCAGCAGGCCTGTAGCGTGACAACAGCAGTGAAGTAACTCAGTACATTTACACAACTGACGATTTACACATATGCTCGTCTCAGTAGTTATCAGTAATAATCTTGTATTTTTGATATTTAAGTATATTTTGCTGGTAATACATCTGCTAATACTTTACGTAAAGCTGCTTTAATCGATATTTTTATAATAACAATTTATGAAATGAGTATGTTTAATGTGATGTTGACAGTGATGATCTGACAGAGAATTATCACCTGGCTGTTTAGTTCCCCTCAGCTTTATCGGCCATTTTAGCGTCTTTCAGCTCATTGTTTTGGTTCAGTCTCACAGCACAGATAAAGTACGCTACCTTTATATCTACATAGGGGGCAGGTCCTCTTCCACAGAGCCTGCCATGTTTCTACAGTAGAGTTTTCAGCCACCATAAGTTTAAATCACGCTTGGAAGGGGAGAGGGAGGGGTATTCGGTTGGTTGTAATCTGCATCCTCACTGCTAGATGCCACTAACTCCTACACACTGGACCTTTAAGGGAACTTCAGCGATTCAGTATCACACTTCCATTAATTTGAGGGCTTGTGAGAGACGGGTAAAACAAAATATGATCATCAATGGTCAATCGAAGCAGGTGTAGCTGAGAAATCCTGATTTTTAGTTCCTAATATGGCTCAAGATTCAAATACATTCAATCCTACACTTCCCATAGTGCAACTTGATACTTACTTATTGCCTGTTTATGGCGAAAAATCAAATCCCAAACTGAGATACCATGAATGATGTCACTTGAGTAGTTTTTCTCACAGTTGAAGGTCCTCCAGGGCCACAGAAGATAACTGTTTTCACAGGCTGAGTACTCTTCATGGTTAGTTATTGGCTTTGACATGTACGATTGTGTAAAGCTGACACGTTAAGTAAAAATCTGAATTCATCTTTCTCCACAGGACAGCAAAACTGCACCACAATAGATGGTTTTAACATCACAGTCGGCTCAGAGAGATCCTGTAAACTTTTTTTTTTTTGCAAACTTTCCACCCCCTCCTTCTCCTTCTCTCTCTGTTACGCCTTCATTAGGCTGAATAAAACAGCAGTAACATGACTCCAGGCGCTAGATGCAAAGAGCAGGCTACTATGTGTGTGTGTGTGTGTATATATATATGTATATATATAACTACATATATATATATAGCTTATGTTTTTGCCAGAACAACACATGTGCTGGTGGTTAGCTGCTATTTTCAATCTAGCCTGTGTCAGTGACTTTTCTGACTCACCTCTGAGAGTGAGTAAAAGCAGAAAACCCCATCGTGTTCCCCCTCCGGCTCTCACACGCCGTAATAACCCCGGTGTCCTTGACATGACCCACATGCAGATGTCAGAGGAGGGTTTCAGGAGTTCAGTGTGGCCTCCATTTTAAGTGCCTTTTAGGGATGTTCAAACAGGGGGTCTGAGTCATCGATTTAGTAATTAAATAAAAGTATAGCAGAGCAGAGAGAAGGCAATCTGAGACACCTGCGTTCCTTTATTGCCTCCCGTGAAAAAGGCTTATGTTCCCTTTGGCGAGCTGCAGCTCTTTGTTCTGCAGGGAACATGCGTGCACATTAGATCTTACATTTGCATTCCCTCCCGTGTGTGTTTGAGCACATTCAGCCCAAGAATAACACACAACATCTCACTTTTGTAGTACAAACCAATACTTTTATGTATGTGAGTCTCTTGCGTCCATGAGCACTAACATTTCCCCAACACCTCCGGCAGCATAAACACACAGGCGCACTTTAACAATGAATTTGGGGATTCTAATTTCTCCTCTTTTAGTGTAAGTAATAAAACACCCTAAATCTGTTTTTCACAGTCCAAAATGTTAATGAACAGGGGGGAAAAAACGACTGAGGCTTGCCAAGATCAACCTACAGCTTCCTGGTTTGCAAAAGGGAGTTGAAGCAGAGAGGAACAGTGTTCGGCTCCAAAACTCTGTCAGAAGCATAATGACTATCACATTTTCCATGTGTGGCTAAGACTGCAGACAGAGGGAATTCACTAAATTCATTTTCTGGCACCTTTCAGAGCTCTGCACAATGCTTGTCATGCGTATGGTTCATTAGAAAATTTAAAAAGGAATAAACTACAGTGCATTTCTGTTGTTCTTCCAAAGATCACATACCTGATTGAATTTGGGTGCTCCAGTTTGATTTGGAGCATGCAAACTTTAACTTTCACATTAGTCTGTTTTCACTGACTCCATATGTACAACTTCCCTCATATGGAAGTTTCAGGATCGGAGTAATTTGCCAAAACAGTAAGAGAGTTATGATGTAGATATGATGGTTATAAATGTGGCAACACATTCATACCAAACTTGTGCAGATACACAGTAGCAGGACCTCATAGACAGAGAAAAGGGACTGTGTCAGATATACAATAGACAAGAAACTGTACACATCACTGTGCAAATACACTTTGTTCTTTATGTTTTATAATTCCTGATATCAGGAAAGTAATCCATAGTGTTATTCAGGTAGTTTTGGTCTATTCTGCCATACATACATGTCAAGTAGGAAATGTTTTAGGTGATTGAAGAAGAATTGGTTGAACAAGTCTTAATGAAAACAAGTTGAAAATCCCAAATATAAAATTTATCAGTATTGTAATACACGTCTTTCACTGATCTCGTAAAGTTTTCTTTTATTCATGGTAACAGCATGGCGATGTTGGTGTGTCGGTGGGTCCACCACTTTGGTCTAGACATTCCTCGTGGTCCCCAGAGGATGAGTTTGGATGTCTCCTGACTTTTCCTGCACCGCCACCATGAGGTTGTGGTTTTGAGTGAAATGTCTATCAGATGAATTGCCATAAAATTTGGTACAGACATTCATGCGCCTCTCAGGAAGAATTGGTGATCCACTGACTTTTCATTTAGTGCCATCAAAAGGTCTGAATACTTTGGTTAATAACTAAATACCTGCAAAACTAATGACATCCATCAGCCTCAGCTGTACTTTGTGTTTAGTGCTGATTAGCAAACTATGGTTGTCAACATGGTGAAAATTATACCTGTTTAACATCAGGATGCAGCATTGTCATTGTGAGCATGTTAACATGCTGACGTTAGCATTTAGCTTGAAGTACAACCGCACAGAGCAGCTAGCATGTCTGTAGCTTCTTAGTCTTGTTCTTACAAGTTGCACATTGGCAACATGCTTTGTGTTTTTAACTTTATAACGGTTTATGTGGCATTACTGAAGTATACCTACAATTACGGTATTTACATTTACTTTTTATAGATCAGCTATGTTTATGTGTTGGATACGTATTTGTTTTCTGGTATGAAGTGAATTGCTGTACTCTTGAAAGTTCCAGCCAAGATTTCTCTACAGAGACTAAAACATTTATCTCATCCATCATTCTGGTTTGTATGGGAACCAACATTCTTTCTCTAAAGATGTAAACTCCTGCTACTGTTGAAAGGGCTCCTGAGTTTCGCATTTTCACTGTCAAATTGTCCCATGAAGTAAATCCTGTTATTTTCTCACAAATATTACATTGCACACGTTTATTGAGCTGTAGGAAAAGATTCTGAAGTCGCTGTACTTTGATTACAAATTGTTCTTGGCAATCAGATCTTGCAGTTTGGAGTAATAATGTAATCACTTTAGTCCCTGATGATGCCTTTGCAGCACAGATTCACTTCTTCCACACTTCAGAAAGGAGTACTTCATCTAAATTACTCTAAACAAACAGTTGTGTAGAGTCATTTGAAGCCATTGTCTGGTGTTGGTTACTGCTTTCAGCAAGTGGCGTGCTCTGTGTGATTCACTGTCCAGATGTCAGACAACTCCTCCATGATGCTTCATCTCACTGACTGCAGGCGGCTCCGAGGTAGGAGAGTGTGCCACCCTCACGTCTGGAGTTTGTCCGTCTGAACAGGATTTGGCAGAAAAACACAGTTCTTCTTCCTGACCAGCGGTGGCAGATGATGGCTGGTTGTCATTCAGACTGACAGGCCACACCCCCACATCCGACCGCAGATGGATCAGGCCACCCAGGAGGAACTCCAACACCCATGATGCAGCATGACTACATTTCATTGGCATTTCCATTGTTACCCACCTCAGAGAACAGCCCATCAGCATTTAAACCTGCTCCTCTTTGTATTTCGTCTTGTTGATTTTGGAAGTTTCAAAGCATTTGGAGGAAAAGTGAATAATTTTGTAACTGAACGTTCTACATGTGGTTTGCTCTCCCTCTTATATGTGAAGTATGGTGCTGAGCAGTTCACACGTGGGATCATAACTTCTTTGTTTCCATTCAGAAGTTTTCCACTTTCCGAGCAATGCATACTGTGTTCAAAATGTCCTTCTCTACTAACATGGTATTGAAGGCGAAATGACATAATGCTGGTCAGAGGTCCAAAACTTGAGGTGAACATATGTAAAAATGCCACCTTCAAGTCAAAAGCCAGGGTATCAGCCAGCTCTGAACGCTTTGTTTGCAAAGTTACCGCTACTTACCATCCAGCTGACACCAGATCATTTGCCCACAAATGACCATCCGTTCCGTAGTCTTTGTTGCTAAGATTGTTGCTAAGGTTGATCCACAGGTTGTTCACGTTGTCCTCTCGCATATTTTGGATCAGAATCAGGTTCAAACATGTACGGATGTATTTCAGAGGTTTCCATTTTGAGTAAAGAATGAGAAAAGAAGTGAAATCCTACTACTGCTGTTTGTTTACGTAGCCTGACCAATCAGAACAGAGTGGGCTCATCGGGAGGGGGGCCTTAAAGAGACAGGAGCTAAAATGTCTGTTTCAGACAGAGGCTGAACTGAGGCGCTGCATAAAGAGCCACTGTAATATAAATAAAGAGTTTTTTGAGCTGTAAATCATGCAAAGATATTCCAGTAGAGCCCCAGAATATAAATATAGACCTGGAAATGTGTATGAGATGTCCTCTACACAAGCTCAGTGTGTGTAATTGTGCATTAAATGAAAAAAAGACTTATAGATAAAAATAATAAAGATTATATACTGTAACCACAAACTACACATCACATCCACGTTTTCTCAATTACCTACATCTAACTGAATTAAAACTAAGCTCCTTTAAGAGCGTCTGACCACCTGACAACACACAGACCGCAGTCATATTCATATTTCACTGCCCTCCATGTTCTCTCAAAGCCGCTGTTAAATGATAGAGCTTCTTATTACAAGCAATCCTAAAATCACAGAGCGGCTTACTCCACGATGACCATAATGTTAGACAGACGTTACCCACAAGCGACACAAGCGGTAGAGAGCAGAAACCATCAGGTCGGGTAGAAAATGTCAGTCCACAGCAGATCTGTCGGAGAGGAAACAAGTTCCTTCGCTCAAAGAACACAAGATGTATTGGTGAAGTCCGTCAGAGACGAATGTGGCCAACGTGGTGATGAGTTTGGCTGATGTGGGAATGATCTGTAAAGGAGATTTTCCCAGCAAGCTTCCTGTCAAGTATCCCAAACATCTGCGTGGCTCTTTTATGGCTTCCTGGTTTAATCTGGCAGCACCTCAGTAGAGCCAGGGTCTGTAGTCCAGTACATTTACATTTCAGACATTCTTGTAGAGGCGCATGAAGTGTAACAGTGGACTGAGCCTAGAAATCAATCCAACATCACTGTAGACCAGCTGAGAAATAGATTAGAATTGACCTTTTCTCCTGCTGAATATTGTTAGTTTCTGATAACAAAAATGCCAAAAGAGAAACGGACAAAATTGGACAACAAACCATCACACTTTCCTTTGTGTCTGGGGATTTGTAGTGCAGTGCACTGTAAGGATTTAACTGGATCTTTATGGTTCCTGTGAAGCTCATTGCAGGCGCATGGAGCTGTTTTATGCATTTTTTGCTCACTATACTGCTCTGTTCTTTTTGTTTGTTCATTCATCTGTCCAACACAAGTCATCCCAGACACTGCTAATTAGATTTTAAAGGACACAGAAGTCCAGAGTGACACTGTAGTATTTTGCGGGGAGTTGTGTCCTTTCTAGTTTGCCAAATTTGTTTTTGTGTCAACTTGGTTGTTACAAGATGCTGAAAATTAGTGTTGGGTAGTGCTGAGGTGGGATCAACCAAGATGACGAGCAAACGCATCAAAACACACTTGTCTTTAAAGACCCTTTCCAGACATGTTTTAAGATGTATATAAAAAACACTCTACTTTGTTAATATGGTTTTCCCACAAAAAAACACTCCTTCCTCCCCATTACAACTCCACACAAGTACAAAAATGTCTGTTTACTGTATATTCCTGAAGAGATGTGGAGTTTTTCCTGGTCTTTTCAGTACAGTCTGAGTTGTCTTGGAGTCAGCATCTAGTGACCATTAGAGGAACTGCATCAATAAGCAGTTCTACATTAGCTTCACTTCTCAGCTGTGGTGGTTTCAGCTCGATTTTATAGCAGAAACCTTCTGCAGTCCAACTGAAAGGCTTCCATCCCCTCTTTATGAGTAATGACCTTAACGTTAAAATGTAACTGTTAATTTCAGAGAAGTATATAATATAAAATCATCTTTACAACCACCAGGATGCTGTTTATGGTGTATTAGCAGGTATAAAAACATTTGGACATGAGGTGAATCATACTGTAGCTGCAAACAGAACTCCCAAATACCTCGATTTAATGGTCCGAGACGACAAAAACAGTAAATAAATAGTGGAAACGGACAGAAAGAGGTAGATTTTAAAAATGTATTAGAGGAATTAATGTGCAGTGTGCTTCATGTTGCTCTCATTTCCCCCCAAAATTTCCAGCAGCACCAATAAACAGAGCCAGTCAGAAAAGGGCATACCTCAAATACCATTTTGTGGTTTATTATCCCAGCTGCTCATCAGAGGGAAAATGTCACGTTATTTATTTTATTTCTGGTTTTCTCCGACTAGTGACATTTAACTGTTTGTTTATCTTTGAAGTACTTGCTCCGTCGACACTGGGGGTCTTTGTAGTGGTTTTCACATTTTGACTGGCACCTGAAGCAGCCAGCGGGAGGTCTGGCTCCAGAGGGTTGATATCGATCAGATGAGTTTTAGAGGAAGAGCCTCCGTGTCAGGTTCTTGCAGCTGAGAGTCTTCTAGATCTTTCCTGCAGAGGCGACTTTAATCTTAAAAATGCTGACTGAAGGAACGACAGATTCTCAGTTTTTCTTGTGTTGTGTTTTCTTTTGATGGAGAATATGATTCTGATTCAAATACTGTATGTCCATACTGTGAAGTGCTGCACTTTGTGATCATTTCTCACAGTACAAACAGGACAAACAGCCTTTGAATCTTGTTTTTTTATTGGATAAAGTGTTTCTTCTGTTTTTCTTGTCCTGCTTTCCTGCATTCTCACTTTGAACTCTCTTCATCTTTTTGCTGATGGTGTTGTATTTCCTTCAAAGTTGAGCGTAGGCAGGCTATCGAATTCTGGATGCTAATGTGATGGTCGTTAACCGGTGGGCCACACACACACACACACTCAAGAGACAAAAAGAAACACACACACTTACTAGAGAGCAGCAATGTTTGGGGTGCTTAAGCTCCAATGTTTTGCTTTGTAACTAAAACCCGAGTCACTCAGTGGGCCCCAAATCCCTTCGCTGAGTAAGTCCATTCCCGCTCCGCGCTCCATTGTTGATGTAGTTTTCTGGAAAGACGACCTGTTTGTGTAACTGCAGCGAGCACTGAGTCTGTGCAGAGCCAAGCGGGGGCCCCCGGGCTCGTGGGAGGGGGCGGGGCCGCGGATGCTGCCGCAGCCTGCGTGCCTGTCTGACCGCAGCTCATCTGAAAACCATTTTGGAAGTGTTTCTTTCTCTACCTTTACTATCAGTTGGTGAGACGTCATTATGCTGGGATGAGGAGTGGGCAGTTTTGGCCAGCTCTCTTTCTCTTACCAGAGCTTTTTTTGCAAGCTGAAGGACAACTCAAGGTTCTTTCTGTTTATGAAAATGAACAAAGAAAAGTACACAGAATCGAAACCCCAGCTATCTTTTTCTGATGTAGTTATCGTTATTTTACACAGCAACAGTCGGCTAGAAATTAGTTTCCTTTTCCTTTTTGCAAATAAAAAAGAGTCAGGAGAGATAAATGAATGAACAAATCTCTTATCTGGATATTTTGCTGGTCCCTAAACATGCTTTCCTGTAGTTTTCCAGCTCAAACAAATGCTGATACATCTCAGCACTGTTTGAGATGACCGAACCAAAGCCGACAAGTTAAACTCAGACTGTTCAGAGAAAGTTACGGCTTTTCATGGAGAGGGGAAGCCGGCTGTCCGACACTGGGATGCTTCATCTGCAGGTAGAAGCTAGCAAATGCTGTTGGCTAGGTATTTTGAAACAAAACACACTTCCTTAGCCAAAAAAGAAGCTCCATTAAAATTTGTTCAAATACATACAGTATATTGATGTTATTACAAGTTACATGACTGTCATTTGTTTTAGTAGTTCAGTCAAATAAAGTCTTATAGCAGATATAGGGCTGTGACGGTATGGATTTTTTATTACTGTGGTGAAAAAGCAGCGTATCCCCCCTGCATTCATACACACAGGCCACAGCCTCGGCTCTTATCTGACAAACAAGCAATCCTGTCCAACCGGAGAGCGGTTAACCCGGCTAGCTGTATAGAGGAGTCTGGGATATTGTTGTGCAGCCACATCTCGGTGAAGATGAGGGCACAGCAGTCTTGGGTAGTCTAGTTTATTGTCAATGGAGCGGACTGGAGTTAGTCTTTAGCCTAGCTTTCGGCGTCCCACTGGGCAGTCGTTCTCGTGGGGTGATACCGAGGTCTTGTGGCCTGGTGCCCGGAGCAAGCCGAGGCAACAAAGAATCTCCAACGTATCACGTAGCCTCTTACGTCTTTCACTCTATTACCATATATCACACAGTATATACACAAGCACATTAGATCGTATATGACAGTTGTGATGACGGTAATGAGCTCATCCCCGCGGTAGGCATCACATTACTGCGGTAATGCAGTAATGCGGTTGTTGTCACAGCACATTTCATTCAGTGACGTCGAGGCAGAAATGTTGCTTTTGTCAGCATCAAATTTTATTGCAGTGATTGCAGCCATTTTGCATCTTTCACAGTTTTGATGATGAATGATGTCAGTATTTATGCGCTCTATCAGCTAAAATAAGATGAGTCGCAATTGTGAATAAAAAATGTCCTCTCCTTTACTATATGTCTAAAACCAATCACTGGATCAAAGAAGATCTGACAAATGAATTAGACCTTTATGTGGAAAAAAAAAAAAAAAAAAGTCCTGCCTTGCTCCCCCACAGCGAGGCGGCAGACAGTTGGAGCCTGGGAGAGCTGCTGGATGCTGTAATCATGGTTGCCTCATAATTTTACAATGCCTTTTGTTAGATGTGAACACAGAGCACAGTCAGAGATACCCTGTCAGAGGCACCAACTTTTTTCTCCCATTTTTTTCCCCCCATTTCTTTACATGGACGATGTGGTCCGTGTCACAGTCCCAGAGAGATTCTTGGCTTGCTGTGGACTTGAACGTGATAGGGGGTTACTGACTTTTACAATTCATCCGTCACTGCTTTCTCTCCACCTCTCAGATCTTTAAATCAACTCGCTTCTCCGCTCTCTCTCTCTCTCTCGTCTTCTCTGAACATTGGCCTGTCTTCACTTCTCCTCTTACTCTTCCCTCATTTACTCATAACCACGAGCATCGCCTGTCTCCTGTGATGGAGCCGTTTGGTTTCCATCACATGTAATAAAAAAGATGGAGCCTGAAATAAGGCCACACATGGAGCCAGGATGGTTTCGGTTTCCTGGGGCCCCAGAGCCATCCCATGAACTCAGAACCCTTTGGCCCTAATTCTGCACTTCCTCAGATTGCGTCATTGGCAGGTACAGCCTCACAGTTAGCGCAGTGGGCATACTGCAGGACAGAACGTATTCTCAAGGCTGTTAAACAGTCAGTTATTAGGCACAAAGCAACAAAGCAGACAGGACCTCCGCTGCGAGAGAGCTTTGTGCAGTGGCTGTGGATCATCTAAGCTGAACTTTTTCAGATGCATTTGCAGGTGCTTTTAGAGGAAAATCCATCACAGAACACTGTTGTTGTTAGAGATGTAAATTTCATTTCTGCTTCAGAGTTTTCTATAAAGAGATCAAACTCAGCCGGAAAATCTCTTGAACTCCTTGATCTCCATCTCTTTGGCTTCTAAGAAAACCTTCAGTAGGAAATCGCCAACTGAACTCGATGTCACTAAGGCAGGTTGAGGGAAAGTCGGCACACAAAGGAGGTACATAAAAATACCACAAAACCGCTCCTGGAGTGCATCAAACGTCACAGATTGATTGTATTTTAAATGTCAGCAGGTTTTTTTTTTTCTTTTAGCTGCAGGTAGAAGTCGCTGAGAGTCACTGATTTATGTCCACAAACACTGAAAGTCATGGACCAGTGCACTCGCTCGCACATGATTCAGTGCAGGCCACCTCATCGTGCCATTGAGAAAGCCGAGCTGTGCATGAGTCATTCCCCGAGCCATCATCTCCCTCCTGACTGTAAAACATCCTGGCTTAGATTACAGTGTATTAGAGATGTTGTAAAACTTCTTGTTTCTGTTTGGGTAATGAAGGGCAGATGGCATGAATGATGGGATATTTAAAGGTGCAGTGTGTAGAATTTAGTGGCTTCTAGCGGAACGGACTTGGCAGAAATGGAATATAATATTCATAAGTATGTTTTAATTAGTGTATAATCACCCGAAAATAAGAATCTCTGTGTTTTCGTTACCTAAGAATGAGCCCTTTATATCAACAAAGGGAGCAGGTCCTCTTCCATGGAGCCCGCCATGTTACACCGCCATGTTTCTACAGTAGCCCAGAACGGACAAACCAAACACTGGCTCTAGAGAGGGTCTTTCACGTTGTTCACGAGTGTCCTATATGCTTGGAAGGGGAGGGGGAGGAGGAGCTGTAATCTGTAACCTCACCGCTAGATGCCACTAAATCCTGCACACTGGTCCTTTAAGAAACAAATCGGAAACAAACAACTATTTGGCCGGCGGTGAAAAAAGAACAACTTATTTACTACTTACAGTATTTCATTATAAGCAGGATACGTCTGGCAGAGCTGGTGTGAAGGTGCATTTACTCAAATACTGGACTTAAGTACATTTTAGGGATTTAAAGCCATTATATTTATGATGTTTATGTCATTATAACATCTTTCAAATTATTTTGACGGTTTAAGTTTTTGTTTGCATGAAAGTGGTGAGAACTGGAGCAGTCTATGTGTTGATTTCAGCCCATTTTATCTCAGTGTACCCAGGTTGGATCTGTTTATGCTCAGTGCACCATTGTTGTTGTTACCACTGGGGGCGCTAAAGTCAGACAATATTTAAAGCCACTACACATAGTGGCTTTAAATATTTCCATTTTCAGAGGAAAGTGTTGCATTTTTAGTACTTGATTGTCTCAAAATGTCAGTTTGGGAACTGAAAAACTACGTTGTGAGTGACACATTAACTTTTTCTACATTCTTTCTTTCCTTCTGTCTCTTTTACTTCCTGTTTTCCTTCTTTCTGTCCCCCTTTCACACCCTCTTTTTATCCGTCTTTTTCTTACTTCCCTTTTCATTTCTTTCTTTCTTCAACCAATCTTAAATTTTTCTTTACAATGTTTTTACCTTTTGATATTCATAACTATTACTTGTAACAGACTACTGTCCCATTGTAACATTTCTCCTTTGACTTCAGTCAAAGCTTTGAGGACTTCTTCCTCTGCTGCAGTTTGTCTTGAACTCGTCACTTTGTCTTTGGTGCCAGGTATAATTCACTGATTGCCCTCATGGAGTAGATGTGCGCTCTGGTTCCTGGAAAGGGGTTGAGTGTGTGTTACGCGAGGCAGGGATCCAAATCATAGTTTGTGTGACCTCAGCTCACAGCTTTGTGTTCTCATCCATTACTATAGCATCCCGACTGCTATTTACAGTAAATAAACATTGTCTTTTAATGAGCAAGGCCATGTATCGGCCACGCTTTGCTGTGGCCTTGTGGACATTATTGTGGCATTTCAGGGGCAAACTAATGGCCATGTTGCAATGAAAAAGATGATGTTTGGGTAATCCTTTGTTTCAGGAAATGAAGCAGATGAAAGACACAAGCTTGGAGACACTTTATTATCACCAAAGTAGACACTGTCCGGATATCATTTAAACATAGAGGTTTTACAGGAACAATGGGTGACTTTGTCCTGCCAAGGCACACAATGACAAGGGAATCCATTCACATTTGAAAACCCTGGGTGTGTTGTTCTTGTTTTGGAAAGACTCTTTGTGTTCGGAGCATCGTTTTTGTTTCGTTATAAGCAGTAAAAGTGTTGTTGTCAGCTTGTGGTCGGTGCATCCTGGACGATTGGTTGTGTTTGTGGTTGCGGTCGGGGAGATCCGACTGCGTCTGACTGTGCAGGCGAAGGGGAAAGATGACGAATCAGTGTCCGATTTAATGACAAGCAGCCAAACTAAAGGAAACTGAGTCTCAGATGTTAAACTGCGAACAAGGAGGTCGGTGTTCAGTCATGTTTTTCCAGAGTCTGCTTTAAGTTCTCGTCTTCCTATTTTGAATATTTATTAAGGATTTTCTTGACTTTATCAGCAGACCTCAGCCTACTACACATAACTCCACATGAAGCCAAATTTCATGTGCTACAAACCTCAAGATATTTTATCCATGTGTTAGGATTTGTGCACCTGGGCTCCGTTAGTGTGACAGATATTTGAGAATGTGTGAAAGACGTTTGTCCTGACTGTCTCAAATCCATCTGGCCATTTGTCATGTAAACAGCTCGTCAGGAATGTGGAGCGATGTCATGTCCCAGGTTTCCATGTGTTACTTTAAGTTTTTTTGGCAGGTGATGACGATGAGGTTTTGTTTTCCATTGTCATTCGACTCGGGGTCTTAACCTATTAGATTCTTTGCCTTCATTCATTATTTTGGTATTTATTTGTTCATCAGTCATGAAATGCAAACTGTGAAATGAAACAAAAACTGCCCAAATAAAAAGACATAAAAGTGACAATGTAGTTTACAAAGCCACATTCAAGTAAATATGGTTTTGGTAATTTGCAGGTTAAAGGACATCTTGGCGTCTTAGTTCAAACTGGGCTAAATTTGCTTGAAAAGTGAGTTTTTTATACAACTAGGTTACCAAAGATAACCTTTGTTTCAACTGGATTTCAGTTATTACATTGGAACATGTAATTCACATTGAAATATAGTCATTTAAATGCTGTTGAAACAACAGTTATATGTAACCTAGACAGTCACTTTTCAACCAAATTTAGCTCAGTTTAAATTTAAACAACCGAATATCTACTTTTTTGGCAAATGTGGTCAACTCTAAAGTACCAAAAGCTGGTATCAAATGGTTGGTCAGATTTTACTCTTCTTGTTATTTTTATACTAAGGTGAGTGTATGTAAAAATACAGGTTTCAGGTTTGCTCTGAACGCTGTGAACGAAGATATTCATGTAGAGCCCCAGAATAGACCTGGAAATGACACGTCCCCTTTAGTCATCATTTCACCAATTTTAGATTGATTTTATTCAGGCAAAGTTCTTGTATTTCATTCATTAAATATTAAAAAAGCGCATCTCAAAGTGAGGTACAGAAAAAGTCTTGTTTTGATATCAGTATTGAAACTTTGTTAATTCAAACAATAAAGCAAAGGTGGCTTAATGATCTCTGTATAAAAGAGTCCATAGACGACTGGCCCAAATCTAGAAAGACACCAATGTTGTCCTGAAGCTGCACTTAGCAGTCCAGTTCAGCATCTGTCTCTCTTCTTTTCGTGTGCTCTTCATCCAGGAAGTGACCCACTGGGAAATGAACAGCAAGCAGGTCACGACCCCTGATAGAGACAGTCTAGTGGCGTGTCGACACTCGGGGGGTTGAAAAGATAACAGCTGCTCCATCTGATGTCTATTCTCTGTTTGCTGGTGGACTTCGAGCTGCAGGAGCGCTGAATCTGTGAAACGCTGATCTCTCCTTTGTTGTTGTGTTGTCAGCCATGTGTTTTGTGCTATGCCAGGTGTCCTCCGTATTTGACAGCCAAGTGAAAAGTCTCCATTTTTTCACCGAGCATCTGAAGATCATCACTCAAGTGTGCACTGAAATGGAAAGGTCCTTTCCCTGTGTAATAGTTTATACCCTTACAAAGTGTTTTGGTATCATTTCAGTGCAGCAGATTTGTAAACACTGTCAGCATGTTTGGATTAGAACAGAAAATTTGGGCAGCGACGCTTTGATTACTGTGAACTGATGAACTGATATGCTTGCTTTATTGTGGAAGCATGCATGAGCTGACACTTCAAACATGTCAGCAGTTATGAATGATTCAGAAATGCAATCATTTATCATGGCTGTATTCCCAGAGTGCACTTCTTTGCTTACAGTTAAACCAGTGGCGAGGGAATACTTTGGTAACTCATACACAGCTGTGTATAAGCACTTTGTGTTTAGTAACTCACTCCACACCCAGACCTGGAGCTTTTAAAAGACTAATGTCTTTCAAGCATAAATACTTGTTAAAACAGGGAGGTAATATGGGCCCATTTCGTGATTTGGACATGAGCATCAGCCATGTTTTAGGGCTCTAAGAGGTGAGGTCACTGTCAGGTGTGTGGTCAGTGATGCAAGCAGAGAACAAATGTGGCAACACTAACATTTCCAGTTTTCTCTCCTCTCTTTATGTGCGTTTCCATCCACCTGTTTTTATTTAGATTTTCAATTTGCGCAAAAAACCTGAGCGGCAAACGCCAAAAATTTGAAAAAAAAACATCGCAAATACATTTTTATGCTTGGCTGAGGTGGCAAAGTTAGCGTAGCGATAAAAGCATAATGACAAAGTGCCATAAAAAACATATTTAGCAATTAAATCATGACGAAAACATCAGATGTGTGTGGACCAATGAGGAGACTGTAATACATGAAACAGACAGAAATGTCATATTTCCATCCAGTTTGATGTTTGACTGGCGCTGTTTTTCATCTCATTGCGTCCGCTTCTTCTGAATTTATTTTATGAACCAACTCCAAATATTCACAAAACAGCTGTGGATGGAAACACAGAATAATTTGCATTGTCTTTTGCTGATATTGTGGAAATTCTGTTAAATTTTCTGACTGTCGTCATACCCCTCAACTCCCTCCGTCTCTACTTCTATGCAAACTTTTTTTCCCACATAATTTCTCTAAAGATGTGATGTGACTTGGCAAGAAATCGACAGAAAGTTTCACAAATAGCTGATTTATCTCATGATGTCATGCCTTGAAACAGTTTGATGAAATTTATGGAGCTCTACATTGTCATACTTGGGGAACACAGGGAGTTGAGCTTCAGGCAGATGAATTAAAGTAAGTCTGTTATTTGGCCTGTACGGCTGTGGTGTTAGCTGAGTTGGCAAAGAATCAAAATGAGGGAAGTATTACATTTAAAACCCCTTTTTTTGCCCGTGCTCTTTACGGTAAATCTCATGTTCTCTCAGGTTGGCTGGGTCCTGAGGAGACCTCTCTGTCCAGCTGGACTTGAGGTCTTACACTCAGTGGTCATTAACGATCCCTTCACACCCATAAGAATGAGTCAACTTATTAACTTTGGCATCTAAACTCCCAGTGTGCCCGTGACGAGCCAATCAGCGCTGCATTTTTAATTCACTGAAGTATTACCTCATCGTTTAAAGGCACTTGAACTAGATGTGTGGTGAAATCTTTGGCACTAAATGGCTCCTGCACTTTACAGGATGATGTATAATAGACAAACTTGGATATGTGATAGTCATGTATTGCACCCTTAGTGCTGCCACGTTGAATAAGAGCTATTCCTTTATATTTCGGCATGTGAAGCGAGTTTCATTCCAGGTGCATGAAAACCAGACCCCCCACCCCCCCCTCCCACCCCCCCGGCTCATGCTCCGCACCCTCACCCTTTCCACACACACTTCCTGAATTGAAAATGAAACGCAGCTGTGTTCCAGTCAGTGCTGAAGATCTCGCCACTCATCTGTCATGAAAGATATGCTTGGAAAAGAAATGTTCCACAAGTGTCCCCCCCGCCCACCCCCCCCCCCCCCCCCCGCCCCCGCGCTTCACTCTGACCTTTTTCAGCCTGTAGTCGGACTCCGCTGTCCTGACGCACTGCAAGAAGAGAATGACAAGGTGACAGCATTTTATGTACATTACACATGATTTACCCTCAGTGCTTCTTGTATGACGCTCGTGACGTCTGTTTGTGCTTCACTGGGAAGGAATCTTTGTGAGAGACAGCGACTGAAAGAGAGACAGTTGGAAAATAAGCATGTCACTGAGTGTAAACAAGTCCGTGGGGGGGGGGGGGGGGGGGGGGGGGGATTGTTTTTGTGTCCCCTGCCCCTTCACCACCCGGGCCCTGAGGGAACTGCTGGACTCTTTAATGTAGTCTCCAGGCCTGTTTGTCCAGATGTGGGACTCTACATGGAGAGTCCCTAGCTAACACCAAACTTTACCCACATATCCTTTTTAGACCTTTCTGCTTCAGTTGACAGAAAATGCTGTGTTCTTTGTGCCGAATAAATTAAATGTTTGCTTGCTATTCACACAGGGATCCAGGAGGGCACCCAGTGCACAAAGTGTAAGAATGAATGGGCACTAAAGACCTCCATAGCTCTCCTCTACGTGCTGTGTACTCTCCTCACCATCGCTGTTGCTGTACTCGGATATAAAGGTAAGACGAGGTTACAGTGAGCTACACTCCGTGACGCGGGGTGCAATTAGATAACAAACATTTCCAAGCATCACTTCAATGTTGCAGTTTCCTTTTTTTTTTAAAAATGCTGAAATGATTCACTTACAGTGTGTTGACAGAGAGCGGCCGTCCAAACATTTCGTTTGGTTTCGCTTCGTGCTGCCAAGAAATCGGAGCATTGCTGTTTCATCAGTGTATGAGTACACTGTGGCTACACTTGTGTGAGAATTCCTTGTCCCTTGAGTGGCCACCCACGTGCCCAACCATGACATGAATATTCTCTGATGATGTATCTTATTTAAAGGCAATACATCAATAATAGAAAATGTGAGCAGAGGAGTACCACACCTACAACAAACATCAGCAGTTTTTCACTTAGAAGTCACTGATAGATGCACATAAAGGGTCAGATCACCCAGAAACACATTTTCTCTTCCTTAAAGGAGTAGTCTGACATTTTGGGAAACACACGTATTCTTGCAGAGATTTAGATGAGAAAATTGAAATAACTCTCATGTCTGTATAGTAAATATGAAGCTGGAGTCAGCAGACGGTTAGCTTAGCTTAGCACAAAGACTGGAAGCAGGGGGAAACAGCTAATAAGTGTGTTTCCCAAAATGATGAGCTATTCCTTTAACACAAGTGGTATGTAGCCATGCAGATATGATCATTTTGATTTGTCCAGATTTTCAGATACCTGTCTCTGAGATTTCTGCCTCTGCCTCAATATTTTTTTTCAAATTTTGTTTGGGATTGTGTTTGCTGCGCCCGTAGCATTGAAAAAAATCACATTTAAAGAATTCATCAGCAGCATCTCTTTCCACAAACAAAGTCCTGATTACTCTCCACAGACCTCATTGTCAGCCACAACAGTTTTTACTGTGTATGGACTGTTTCTTTGGTAGATAGTAGATGCAGTGCAAACTGTTCACAGTAACTGGGACACTGATTATGGAAACATCAGAAGTTAATTAAAAGTATGTTGATCAGAAAAAAATAATCGGCACATATTTTGATAATCGAATAATCGTTTCAGTCATTTTTTAAGCCAATTTCTCTGTTTCAAAATCATTGTAAATTGAATATCCTTGTTTTTTGGATTGTCAAATTTGCACAGATCAACAATTAATAAATTAATCAAGAACATAATTGGCACTGAAAGTGATTGTTAGTTGCAGCCCTATTCCATTCACCGCCATTGTATAAGGGTGCAGGCCGAGATCACAGATATCTCACAACCTCAGCACATAAAACCAAAACTACCTGCATGACTGCATACAACCAGAGGCAAGTGAGAAAATATGTCTCTTTGTCATTTCAGTGAACTGACCCTTCTCTCTGTCTCTTGTCTCCACCCCCGAACCTTCTCTCAGTTTATTTTACCAACACCCCCAAAGCTCACACCTCCGGGGAAGGTCTTCAGGCTTTGTGGAGCTGAACTTCCTGGTTGGCTATTTCACATTTTTTCCAGGTCGGGAAACGGTCCCGCCGTCTTTCAGAGGACTGAACTCTGAATGTTCCTGCCATAATTGTGCTAAACATTCCCATATGCGACGACGTTAGGTCCCCCTCCTTATTTTCAATTTGTGAAAATGGCATGAAGTTAACATGTTCAAGGGGTTATCTGTGTGTCTCGAACACATGATGTCTCCTCACTCTCTGAGCTCAGGCGGTCCTCCTTGTTCCATGCTGCATGTTTTCATGAGGGCCTAATTGATCCCAGATGAGCAGTGAGTGAACTCGGTGCAACTCCAGCAGAACCCACTGAAATTGGGTTTTTACTGGCACTGAAGCGCCGCTCTGTCAAGGGAACCACAGCTCAGCCTAAACACACTCCCAGCTCCAGATGGTTATGTAGTGAGACCCAGAGTGCTCTATGCACTTAACATGTGTGCTTCTCTCTGTCCTTCATCACTGACCCACAAAAACGTCCTCTATGTGGCCCTTTTGTTTTGATGCAGTTTAACCCGGAAGTATGGCAGGGATTCAGTGACCTTTGTCTTCTCCCCTACAGCCTACTGTCTTGATTGACACAGCCAAAGGCAATATGAGGTCACTCTCTGGGCTCTTGAGGATTAGAGTCCCATTCATTTTCCTTGAAGCCTGTCACAAAAGTGCATTTTACCTCACTTCCTTTGTGAGTGTCACCAACTGGTTTTAAATCCTGCACAGTTTAGCTGTGTTTCAAAGAGAAGAGTGAATATCCTGGTTCAGAGTCTTTGTAAATATTTTCATGCCTCATAAAGGCAGCTAAAGAGAGAGCTATGTCTGGATCTAGGAGGAGATTTGCATGTAAAAACCCTTAAATTGAAATATTTCGGTTCAATTCAGTCTAAATTACATTCAGTTTGATACAGAGCCATCAGCAGTGAGTCAGTGTCGACTGTTCTTGTTAAAGAGAGATTATGTCACTTTTGAAAGAAGAAATATCAAAGTCTTCCACTCACAAATGAAAAGATGAATTCATGAGCAATAAAAACACCCTTTCTAAGTTCAGTTCACTGAAGGGTTTTGCTGCTACAGCCGTACTTGGTCTGGTATGACCAGTAGTTTATTGTGGCTTATGTTAGTAAATGTTAGTGAATGTTATAAAGCTTAAGATAGATATTGCTTACATTAGAGAGTCACTTTGCTGACTTAACGACTCTCTCCTACTTGTGCTGCTGTTACACTGGGCGTCGTGTCACTGGTTCAGCAAAAAAAAATATAAAACAAGGCTTAAACACACTGTCTCTGTCTAACTTCGCCTTGTGATGATGTTTGACTGAAGAGGCTGATCCAACGGGTCATTATCCTGTATTAGAGAGCTGAAGTACTGACGTCACCTCCAGGTTAGCTGCCGTTCTACTAGCTTCTGCGACTCAGTGCAATCTCTCATCGAGCAAATGTATCCCTGAGGTTTATCCACATTTTAAGATAAACAAGTATGTACTACAGCACCTGCTATAATACGGTGGCACCTAAGGACAAAGCACATACCACATGCAACAAGAATAATGCTAGAAAGCTTATCGCTACACCATAAGACCATAGCTGAAACCTTAATGATTTTAACAAAGTTAAACTAAAGTTCATTTGTTAGCATAAAAAAAAAACGTACCAGTGTGGCAGCGCCCATAATTGCATCACGATAACTTGCCAAGCAGGCATCTAACCCGTGATGGGAACTGTCTACTGATGCTCTGTTTGACACCTTAAGTGCTGCTCAGTAAAAGGTTACAACTAACTACAGTGTTGTACTGATGGCTGCTGATTGGCTAAGAAACAAGGGAGTACTGCTTCGCTCGAGGGCAATTAGTTGTTGAGAAAATAGTTACTCCTTCACTTTAATATCTTTCCCACCAAAGAGACGTTCAGCACAACACTTAGCAAATTAATCATGGTTTTAGAGTAATAACACTACAAAAACATTACTTGAAAGCATGTTAGCTATAAATTTGCCCTCATTTTTTTTATACTACTTCATCTGACAGATGTATTTGAGCTGTACATTCAGTTTTTTTTAGATGCTTGCCCTAGCTGTGGCTCTTAAAAATGAAAAAATCCCCAAAGCATGCAGTTAACAATGTCAGTTCATAACTATTTCTGACTTTATATGTATAAGGAATTTAGATTTTACGAGACAGCTCAGATAAAGAGTTCAAACTTGGAACAAAACAGTTCATTCCTGCAACATGTTGAACTATAAGGTTTCTGCCAAAGTAATGCTTTCCTCTGCAGACTCTTTGCATGTGTGTTTTATGGTTAATTTTGCCACAGTGTGATGCAATGGGATTCTCTGGAGGCCAGTACATGGACAGAACATGTGGAAAAGGCACAGAAATGTCTGGATGTGGGAGTCTGTTTGTCTTTCAGTATCTAGGCTTCTGCATGTGTAAGTGTGAGTGAAAGAAACAATGTGCCAGAGGTGTAGCTTAGGGGTTGGCATGTAGACTTGAAGTCAAAGTGTCTTTGTGCTCTCCAGTGCTGGACTGTACACTCTGTGTCTGGAAATGTGTCCCATTTAGTTTGGAACATTTCCTGTCCAACTGACCATTTTCTCTCATTACCAAATAATGTGGTAATCCGAGGATATTTTTATAGCTTCATATGGTTTTAAATCTGTTTATTTGTTCCATGAGACAACTCTAGGTGGGGTTCTAGCACGTCTAAAAGGGCTAAGGAAGGAAACAAAAAACAGCTTTCACCATTTTCCAATTTGAACATCTCAGTGTAAATTACTCAGGATTAAATTTTTTTCACAACAACAAAAGATCTTTTCTATTTGCAATTTTAAGACCAATGAAAGATTTTCTTTTGCTTTGAATTCTTACATTTAAAGGAATAGTTCAACATTTTGGGAAAATACACTTATTGGCTTTCTTGCCAAGATTTACATAAGAAGATTCGAGGTGGCTGCATACCCCTTCAGACATGCTTGTCGGATCCCCCTCCTCTCTCTGTGACAGTCGACTTTTCACTCCACCTTTGAGTGAAACTGTTCAGAACAACTACAAATACATTTGATTTCCGATGTGGTCGGACAATCCGTCGTAAGAGCCAGTTGTGATCGACCATAAATCGAGCTTAATGCCACTCTCATATCTATACAGAATGGCAGCTGGTTAGCTTAGCTTAGCATACAGACTAGAAAGAGGGGGAAACAGCTAGCCTGGCTCTGTCTAAAGATAACATAATCTGCCTTCCAGCACCTCTGAGGCTCATTCATTAACACATTATCCTCAGTTGTTTATTCTGTACAAAAACAACAAAAAACGGCTGGTGGCTGTAGCTTCATAGTTTGCGTACAGATATGAGAGTGGTATAACTCTGGGCAAGAAAGTGAATAAGAGCATTTCATAAGTGCTGGAGGGGATATAAACTGGTAGTAAACATATTATAAAACTTGGGCTGTCAAGTGATTAAAAAATTTAATTGTGATTAATCGCATGACTTTGTGTAGTTAATCATGATTAATCGCGAATTAATCACACATTTTCTTATCTGTTCAAACTTTACCATAAAGGGACATTTTTTCAAGTGTTAAATACTCTTATCAACATGGACAGTGGCCAGGATATGCTTGCTTTATGCAAATGTTTGCATGTATTGTTGGAAATCAATTAACAACACAAAACATAGACAATGATTGTCAGAAATCCTCACAGGTACAGCATTTAGCTTTTTAGAAATACGCTCAAATCATAACTTATGGCAAACTCAAGCTCAATAGGTAACAGATGGACACATTGGCCAGCTAAATTTTCCATAACTTCAGTACTGATTAAAGATCATTCAGTGGATTCCTCACTTCAAAAGCAAATCACACAATGTAATTTGTGTCCAACTTCACATGGGAAAAATAAAGGCTCACAAAAACATCCCCTTGTGCAATGGGATAAAAACGGGATAATACAAAATAAACAATAAACAAAGTGAGCAGGGAACAGTGGAAAGGGAGTAAAAGAAAGAAAATTACTTTCACTTTCTGGTCATCAAACAGGTTGTGTATCTTCGATAAGGTGGTACAAATAACTTTGGTCTTGTCGACAGACCCATCTGACAGGGCTTTGAAGCTGAACTTGCCATTTAAAATAACTTTTTAATTCTAGAGAGCTAAACTACAGGTGAGACAAGAACAAAACCTTCATCTTCTTCTTCTTGTTTTATAGCGGTTGACATCCAGCTTATTGGTGCATTACCTCCACCTTCTGTGTGTTGATTGTGGATCAGACAATAGACTTACAATCTAAATCCCCATAACAGATGGCGTTAAAATGAATTTGCGTTAACACATTGAACACTTTGAAAGCCCTCTATAAAACTAACAAAGATGCATTTAAGGCCAACATTTGTGCAAATGGGGCCAGAAAAAAAGCCTTTACCTGCGCCCTTATTTGAAGGGATGGGCAGATTTAAAATAGATCATCTTGTCTTTCTGGTGATTTGACCTCTGAAGGTGAAAGGCTTGGGACTGAACTGTTGTCTTAACTGTTAGAGCAAACAGCTTCCCAGCAGAGAAGCCCATGCAGTCTCCAGTTAGAGGATGTGTCCCCCTGGTGAGGCTGGTGGTAGCAGTGGGCCGATTCACTGAAATCCCAGACACATTCCAGAGGAAATGAACGCTGGTGTCGCCTGTGGGGGCGTGAAGAGCCTCCCTGCCACAGCGTCTGCCTCCTCTGGGCTGTCTTTGATCCGCCTGTTTACTGAAGACCCCCCCTAGGTCACTTCCTGTTCCCTAGGGCCCTCACCAGTGTCTCCCCATGCACCTCCAACCTCAGTCTCTGTCATTGACCACCCACTCCATCTTTGCTGAATCAATGTTTCTCCCTCCCTCCTTCCGTCTCTTTCTCAATCCCTTCCTTTTCCTGTGTCTCGCCCTAAACTCAGTTGCACTCCAATTTTAGTACTTTCTATTTACCTCTGTCATACACTAAATCTGACCTAATGCAAGAGATTACGTTAATCGAGTCCACCCTTATTACATGCCTACAAGATATGTAGACACGTCTCTTATAGTATCTGTCAGTGCATTTCATTGGTTTCCTCTTTGATCCCTTTTATATATGATGTCTGTGGTTGCAGGCAATTCTAGTCTGTTAATAAAGGACAGAGCCTGTGTGAGACAATGACACTAACCTTTGTCCTACCTGCTTTTGTTACAGTGGTGCAAAAAGTTGACAGTGTGTCTGAAGGTATCACAAACTATGGAGGAAAGATAATTGCTGTTGAGGCTGATTTGAAAAAGCTAGGTAAGTTTCATGCATCTGTGAATGAAAGTAAATGTTACAGTGAGAAGCTGAATTGTTTTTATGATTGATGGTACAAATCTCTCTCCTCAGATGATCAAACTGGGGAGAAATCGGAGAATACCACCACAGAGATCCAGGGTTTTAAGAACAACATCTGGGCTCTTCAGAGGCAGCTGTCTGCGGTGGAGGAACGCATCCACAGTGATCAAGTTAAGCTGAGTCAGCTGCAGAACGTTGGCTCAGACATCCAGAGCAGCCAGGACTCCATTCAGGGAGTGCTGGATAGCAACACAGCCACCTTGCGCCTTGTAAATGGCACCTTGCAGTCTTACGACAGCATCATTGGGGGTCTGCAGGACGACACCGCCAGGCTGCAGAGAGAACTCCAGCAGCAGGTGAAACTTCAGAACCAGGCGCTGCTCAGCATCACCAGCCTAAACCTCACCCAGGCCCAACAGAGAGGCCTCATCGCCGCTCTGCAGCGCTCACTGGATGACACCAGTCAGGCCATTCAGAAAATGCGCAATGACTTTCAGAGCCTCGAGCAGACGACCCGACAGACACGCTCTGATAGTGATTGGCTTCGAAGTAAAGTGGAAAACCTGCAGGTTATGGCCAGTAATGCCTCAGCTCTAGCGAAGGCCAACAGCGACAACCTGGAGGAGGTAGGATCGCAGCTTACTTTGATGTCCAACCAGCTCCAGAACACCAGCAGCCTGGCTGACACTCACGACCAGACCCTGAGGGAGATTATGGACCAGCAGAGGGACTTTGGCAACCTCACGTCCGCTAAGTTTGACCGTCTAGAGGTGCGGCTGGATGAGTCAGAGCAGAGTATGGACCGTGTGACCGGCAACATCAGCTTCACCACGCAGCTCCTGGGTGCCATCAACCTTAACCTGAACGATTTGCGCACTTGTTCCGAGACAGTCGGCCGTCACTCAGAGTTCTTGCTGAACCTTAACAACAGTGTGACAGATGTGACGATAGATGCAGCCAGTCTGAGGTCCCAGCAGGAAGAGCTGGCAGCACGTGTGGACAAGGAGGTCACCAACCTCTCTTTTGTCATGGAGGAGATGAAGCTGGTGGACACCAAGCACTCACAACTAATAACCAACTTCACTATTTTACAGGGTGAGGGATAAACGTCTCCAGTCTACATTTGTACTAATGAAATGTTTGTTTCATCTTGGGAAATACGCTCATTCACATTCTTGCTGGGAGTTACTACTAAAGAGTCCATTAAAAATGAAGCTGGAACCAGGGGACAGTTAGCTTAGCTTAGCATAATAATGATAACGTCAGGGGCCAGTGCAGTAGATGAGATTCTTCTGTGTTTTACCTTTTATTTTGAGGATCTCAGAATTTTGAGTTTTTAATCAATATTTAGTTTTTATCCTGAGTAATTTGTTGTACTTTTATCACAGTATTTATGAGATGTATGATGTCTAGTGATGCTGAATTATTTGTATTGTGCAGCTGCAGCATTGTCTGTCCAAGGCCAATTTCTCTCTGGGATGATGAATTCTTACCTTATCTGGGCGCAGGTGGAAACAGCTATCCTGGTTCTGTCCAAAGGCAAAAATATCCACCTAACACACCTCTAAAACTCACTATTTAATGTGTTATATCTTGTTTGTTTAATCCAAACAAAGAAAAGTGTAAAAACGACAAGTTGGAGTTTTACTGGGGAGGGTTATGAGTCAGTATTTCTTGGTCTGGCACATTACCTTCGGACAAAGCCAGTCTTTATGGTAAGCTAAGCTAAGAGTCTGCTGGCTCCAGCTCCATATTTAAGGGACAGATATGAAAGTGGTATCGACCTTCTCATCTAAGCAAAGAAGGGTATTTCTCCAAAGGTCAAACTACTCCTTTAAAGTTTGTTTCACTAGTTAACAGCATGTTTTATGTTCCAGGTCCTCCTGGTCCCAGAGGCCCAAGAGGGGACAAAGGACCTCAGGGACCATCTGGTCAGTCTGGCCAGAAGGGAGAGAAAGGGGAAAAGGGTGCTTCGGGGATACGAGGACCCAGAGGAGAGCAGGGTATTCCAGGACCACCAGGTCTACCAGGGTTAAAAGGTCTGCCAGGCGTCCCCGGCAGCCCCGGGACCAAGGGCTCCCGAGGGTCAGGAGGCAGGGCCGGGCCTCCTGGTACTAAAGGAGAGCCAGGCACTGCTGGTCTGCCTGGGAGAGATGGACAGCCTGGTCCTCAGGGGGCACAGGGCCCACCGGGTATCAGAGGCCCAATGGGGCCAGCTGGAGAGCAGGGTCCAAGGGGACTGCCGGGACCATTGGGGCCTCCGGGACCAGCAGGACCACCGGGACAACCAGGATTCCCTGTCCGGGTTCCAGTGATTCCTTTGGGCTCCGTGTCTCTGCAGGACGACAGGGCAGTAGCTCCTACACTGTTGGCCCCAGGTAAGTTTAGTTGAATACTTAGTTTTAACATTTGTGGTCAGATGGAAAGAGAAAATAATTAAATTTGTTTCTGTTGCAGTTTCATGTTTTAACTAGAGCTGCAACGATTAGTCAATTAATCGATATATTTTCTGGTTTCTTTAGTCCTCTATGACAGTAAACATGATGTCTTTGGGTTGTGGACTGTTGGTCGGGACAAAACAAGACTCTTTAGGTTGCACCTTGGGCTTTTGGGAACAGTGATCGACATTTTCCACCATTTTCTGACATTTTATAGACCAAACAACTAATCGATTCATCAAGAAAATAATCGAAAGATTAATCAATAATGAAAGTAATCGTTAGTTGCAGCCCAAGTTTCCACAATTAAAGGTAGAGTCAGTCATTCTGGAGAAAGACTGTTGATATTTGAACTAAACACCCAAACAAATACAGCCCGCCCTTCATGCTCCTTCAGAAGCTCCGCCCTCCAAATTCATGGACACGCATTGCCATGGTAACGACAAAAAGAGAAATATGGCAGAATCCAGAGCGATGCGTCAACTGCAGAGTCACTTCTGTACCTCTCACACATCACGAGCGGAAAAAAAAAATTCTTCTCATGTGAGCACACCAGTCCATCCACACTCTCCGCCTCCCTGCAGCCTCCCCACTTCTCACATGACCTGCGTTCAGCGTCTCTGTCCACAGAAGCAGCCGTCTGTCAGCTGCAGCTCCTGGGGAGCTGAGAGGACAGCGGCCATACAAACTGCCTTCACCAGGCTGACTGACGGACTGAAATTTACTGAACCAAAATGGTTTGCATGTCGTCTCCACAGGAAGAAATCGACAGTGTTTGTATTTATTGATTCGTTAATACGGTTAATAAGTTCAAAACACATATACAGCAGGATATTTGTGTGATTTAAATAGCTGCCTGCTCAGATTACACTTCACTAAATGCGACAGAAACAGACTCGGAGCGCAAAGAGACGTGGGGGATCTCTATGAGACTGTCTCGGATTCAGTGTGGATTGATACATTTAATAAAAATGAAAGCGTATCTGTTCCCTGAGAAAACGCTTTCTATGTGAATTGGCCACGGCCTCTCTCTCTCCAGTTCGCCACTATTCGATGGGTGCTGGAGACAGGAGACTGTCATGTCCTCACACAGACAGCTGCTCTGATGACTTCTCCCTGTCCTGTGCACGAGCACGAATACCCCCTGCTGCTGATTGGCCACAGTAGTGTTGTGTGGCTCGCTCTGAGCCACTGTGTTTACATGAACATTTACAGAGCCAGTGCTGTGTATGAACACCAGATTTTTTTCAGCGCACACACAGAACGGACAGCTAGCAGACCACGAGGAGATATTTGCTGAATTTGACAAAAAGTGCATTGGATTAGAATCGCTGACTTTACCTTTAACTAGAATCAACTGATAAGATCCTGAAATAATGCATTGAATCAGCAAGCATAAATTTACATTATTTTATAAAAAAAATCTTATTGGTTGGTACAAGTTTACTAGAATATCTCAATGACGGCATTTATTCTGTATCACTCAGATTAAATACAATACACTTATTCACCATCTTGCCGAGCGTTAGATGAGAAGATCGATACCACTCTCAAGAGGTATCGATCTTCTCATCTAACGCTCGGCAAGAAAACAAATAAGCCTATTTCCCAAAGATGAATACTTTACCAGTTTGATAATCTAGCACCATTGATGATAATATTGTCACTTATTAAATGAAATCACCCAATGTTTTGCAGGCTGCCCTTTTGAGTGGGCAAACTACAGAGACAAGTGCTACTTTTTCTCCAAAGACATGAAAAGTTTTGATGAAGCAAAGACAACCTGTGAATTAAACTCTGCTTCATTGGTGATCATCAATGATATAGAGGAACAGGTGAATATTATTTTATTAATATTGTATTTAGTGTCTCCTAACAAAGAATTAAACCCTATAATTGTAACGATTATAGGGTTTAACTAAAGTGTGTCGTTGCTCTGTAATGTGTGACTCTTTTTCTCCTTTTTTTGCCCTCATCTCATCTCAGAAATGGCTGAAAAAGCAGACCTTTGGAAAGGGTTACTTCTGGATAGGTCTGACCGACAGGGCGGAGCAGAATGTGTGGCGATGGCTGGATGGGACTGAACCTACTTTCACGTCAGTACAAACTCGAAAAATATTCCTATCACAGGGAACATTTTCTTCTCTATAAAAGTAGGTGCTGTTCCCAGGATGGATATTTTGTTACAGAGCTGTGCAAAGTATTGCTTTCCAAGAATAATAGCAGATTTAAAAAGCATAGAGTGCCATTAACTGATAAAGCGGTAGGTAAAACAACACCAAATAAACACTAAAATTCCTGTTCTGATTGTGTTGACTAGCACGTAAAATCCTCTATTTCTGATGCCCATTCAAACAAAACATACTTTCAAATTCATCAAATCTTAAATATACAGAATAGTCCAATAAGAGAAGTTCACCTGTGTACACATACACAAAAGCAAAGATCCTACATCCAACAAACTTACAAAACTGCAAATAAAGGATAAGGATAAAAAATGAAAGGGTACAAAACTGCATCAAACCAGCATTAAATAAAATTTAATGAAATATGGGATAAAGGCCTAGTTAACCTAACAGAACCAAAGCGTTGCAAATACAGGAATGGTGATCAGTAAAAAGTATAAAATCTGCCAAAAAAATAGGGTGATCTTTGTCCAATACCTGCTGCAGTTTTTTTATTCTCTCCCCTCTACCAGATTCTTAGATGAAACGCTGTAAATCTAATGTGTGATCGCCCCCTGTTGTTTGCCTGCAGGAAGTGGAAGCCTGGTCAGCCTGACAACTGGAGCCATGGGCATGAAATGGGAGAGGACTGTGGGGGTCTTGCCCACGAAGGGTTATGGAATGATTTCTTCTGTGAAGATTACATAAGCTACATCTGTGAGAAGGAAATGGAGACCTGTACGTGCTTGATACTACTTTCCAAACTTCCTGCATATAATATTTCTTTCTGGCTCTGTCTGTTCTTCTTCTTCCTGCTCAACAAGTTATTTTAAAGCTGTTTTCCTCAGAGTTTTGCTAATGTCACTCTGCACGTCTTTCCACAGCAAGATCCCCCACATCGTAGCAATGTCTTGAAAGGGAGCTTGCAGTGAGCAGCTAGACTTCACCCACGTGGCACTGGTCCACTGACGCAGCACATGGACAGTCCGTACGGAGAGAGCAAAGGGACAATTTTGAAATGAGCCCCGGGGCTGCAGCAGCAAGTGTCTCTCTGATGCTGATGAGAAGCCTTTCTCCTCCAAAATGAACCCAGTCCAAATTTACCAGCAAGTGCAATACAGCAGGGCAACCAAAGAAGGAGAATCTGTTTTCTATTTTTTTAAAATTACCAAATCACCTATTGAGTTTTATATATATATATATATATAAATATTTTTTATGGTTATTTGAAATACATTTTATAAAACTGTATTCCATGTGCATCTGAATATCTGAATGTATATTTCATTATGCAAGTTTTGTAGGAAATTATAAATTCTATGAATCCAAATGGATTTACCGTAGTGCTTTTCATAATATGTAATTTGTCATAAAATGAAAATAAAAGGTGCAAAATGATGCGCAAAAAAAATGACGCTGACATGCTATCTTCAAGGAAACTGTTATCTAACCTCATGAATGTCTATATAGAATTTACATTTTTATGCTAAGGAACAAATGAAATATTTACACATAAATACAGAAAAATCAGCTTGAGTTTTGGTTCAAGACTGCAAGTTTACAAGTTTAATACTTTATGTACGGTATGTTGTGATTACGGGATTTATTTTTTAACTATTACAAACATATGTATGTTTATGAGTAAGAATCATGTGGATCCTACCTACAAATATAAAAAAATGTGCCATTTTCTGCACTCAGGTAAATACTGTTTCCTGTTGAGTATAAAATTAAACAACACTACAAAAGATGAAGGAAAAACAAATAAATCTGTAAAACCCATTAAGGTATTTGTATTTGTTGGCTTATTTCTAGATTTACATGCAGATCTGGACAAACAGATCTTGTCCTTCTGCATGAGTCAGTGTGAAGTTCATCACAAAACTCTCCAGAGTATTGTAGAATTTAGTTTATTGATTTTGCACAAAAGGCATTTTCACATTTCTATTGTTTTATTATTGAAAAATAACTTTCCCAGTGATTTTTGACATTGGCTTTTATTGCGTTTTTTGTCCTCTGTAACCCAGATTATGAGCAAAAATGTTGATTTTCATAGATAACCATGAGCTATGCAGTTCATTGATTAACATTTCCCCTCAATCATTTCACATTCTGTTTTCCTACTTTGGATCAACTCCGATCACAGTCACTCCTTCAGCTGCACAGAAGATTGAAATGATCTTACAATAGCACCTTTAGTAGGAGGGAATCTAACTACCTATCCTTCTACCTTCTATCAACACGGACATCAGATTCTTTGTTAAAAAACAAACAAAACAGCTACTGAAGACTGCGAGTGCTCACATAAATTTGAATTGTAGTCTTACCTACAGCGGTCTACAGAAAAAGACACCACCTTTTGAAGACTCAAATTTGTTTAAGATGCACTCTTGCAAATTAATTTGACATAGTAAACATCAAAGCAACATAAAAGAATGCAGGAGCTGAGCCAAGCGGACAAAATGTTAAGTTTGAGCTGTGCTTGCTCTAAGTGATACAGTATGTGAATTATCTTTAAGAAACAGATTGTGCTCACTATTAACCGCTCATTTCACATTGCATCATTTACACATTAAGGTAAAACAAACATACACAAAAGAAGCAGCATATTGTCTAAATGTAGATTTATTGTTGAGGTATGATAAACCTATGAATATTTTCTCTTTTGGAACCTTGTTTTGTACAGCCACACTATTAGATTTGTATAAAATTGCTGTGATGGAAAACGCACACATACAAAAAATATACATATTATTGCCAATTGGGGTGGGGACAAGTCAAGAGACAACTTACAATCTTCCTCCAAATGTTTCAATTCACATTTCCCTGGAAGCCTTTCATTTGCTGTTTTCTCGCTCAGACGGTGGGTGCAGTGTTGTTACAGCTGTGGCTCGTGTTATTTCGCGGTCAGTGCGCGTTTCTCGCGGTGCAACAACGCGTGATAAGGCTGGCGGGTGAATAAAGGACTCAGCGTTGAGACGGTGCACATCAGGCTTCTCTCTCACGCTCCAGCAATACTGGGACAGTAAACGCGTTTCCAATATTACCGTTCAGATAGGAATTAATCCTGTAAAGAAATACTCAGGATCAGCTATTATCAGTACTGATGAACTCCAATGGTTTAGTTTTCTTCCTGATTATTATTGGTTGTAGCTCTCGTCAGAGAGGTCGTCAGCTTCCGGTCCCGTGCGATGTAGAATGTAGAACGGCTGATGGTGCTAAAGATGAGATGGTGATGAAGCGGGGGGAGGTGAGGGTGACTTGGAGGCGGGCTGGCTCAAACGAAGGCATGAGGTGGTGCTTGTCTAGTCGTCCTTCTCCACTATGACCTCCCCGTGAAGCACCCTTCTCCTCTGCCGCAGCATGTGGAAGTAGAGCTGAGGAAACACTGGGAAGAAGGAAAAGAAAGATGGCTGCAGGTCTCCAACATTTAAAGGAATAGTTCTACACTTTTGGGAAACACGCTCATTTACTTGATCAGATTCTTAATATATCCATCTATAATTTTGTCATCCTGTTTTTCCATGCAATTTGTACACACAACAGCTATTGCATGTCTGTCCGTCCTGGAAGAGGGGTCCCTACTCTGATGCTCTTCCTGAGGTTTCTTCCATTTGTCCTCAGGGAGTTTTTCTTATACAAATTGAGGATCTAAGGATAGAGGCAAATTTGTGATTTGTTGTATTGGGCTATACAAATAAAATGGACTTGACTTTCTTGCCAAAAGCTGATTGATTAGGTCTGTACGCTAAATACGAAGCTAGAGCTAGAAAGCTGTTAGCTTAGCAATGACTTCTTGGAGTCGTCACTGTAAGGTTGCCAGGCAAACAGCACAGAAATAGTCCAGCATGTAACTCCCCATAAAACCACAACTTTAGAAATAACTCGATTTTTTAAACCTGCTTCCAGTCTTTATGCTAAGCTAAGCTAACCATCTCAAGACTGTATCCTCGTATTTAGTGTCGAGACATGAAAGTGGTTCTCATCTGACTCTCTCTGGCAGGAATGCAAATAAGCATATTTCCCAAGATGTGAATCTATTCCTTTAGCAACACAGGCAGCAAAGTCTGTCTCTTGCAGCATAACAAAACACAGGTCTAGACATGTGGGATGCTTCCTAAAGCTCTGAAAAGCTTTCAATCTATTATATCAAGGTATAAAGGTTAATTTGAGAATAATGTAGCACTTTACAAGCTAAGTGAACTGCTTTTTGGTGGGGTGATCCTGCTCTACGTGCTTTACAAAGTGCACGGTGTGTGACTTCAAATCCTCCTTACGTGGGATGTAGGACAGCATGATGATGATGAGGCAGTAGTAGTAGTCGAATGACACGTTATACTTGTTGGGGAGCCTCATGGAGTACATTCCAGATCTGCGTACGAACGGCAGAGCAGCGTAAATGGTTAGCAGCTCTCCAACGACTCCCAGAGGGTACAGGATGATGAAGAGGTTGTATCTGGAACAAAAAAAAAAAGTATGTTTTTGCATTCAGCAGTGTGCTCACAGATTTACATGGCTGCACACCTGCAAATAAGACAGTCCTGCAGTTACAGTTTGTGGATGTTAAGACACTCGTGCACGGGCATTCAACAGAAAAAAAAAAACTTCTACTATCCTTGTGAGATGAGGGGATTGCAAACTGCTAACACACACTGCAACAAAGTCAAAGGCACAGTGCCCTGATGTAACCACATAAGATAAATCCTTAAACATAAATCACATATTACAGCTGAAAAAAATTGGAAACTCATAAACATTTACAGCACATTTTGTTTTTTCAAAATTCATGCAGTGAACTGATGGCAAGATCTGACATCTGAGACTTCAACATTGGTGACTGATATTAGTCAGGAAGAAAATGTCACAAAAATATCACTATCCTTTGCACGACATCCCCGTTTGCTTATTGTTTGTTTTTTTAGGTTTGAATTTCCAACATTTGTCATGAAAACTATTCTGTTTAGCAGCTCAAATATTCGTTTAGTTTCCCAACAACAATAGTCATTAACAACATAGGAAAAACTATTTAAAAATCTAAGAAATTGATTTTTGAAAATGTTTGACAGTAATGTGTAATTTAGTAAATGGGCTAAAAGAAGTATTATTTGCTTAAGGCGATAAGAGATATGGGAGTGAAACAACTTGGCTGGTGGGAGTAAGATACAATAAATGAGAAAAATGAGTTCTTGTAGACTTTTTTGGTTATATGAGATGATAAAGAGATAACTCATTGGTACTGACTGGAAGACTTGGAACAGAGAGCTGGGGATTTGATTTGGCAGGTGTTGTAGTGGGCAGGTTGTGACTGCAATTCGGGCCTCAGACAGCTATCAGCGACTGAATCACTGCACTAAACGGTTAATTATTAGAGTGACAATGGATGTTTTTTGGTTATTTCATTAGAAGGCTTACAAACGTTGATAGGTAGGCCTTTTTCAGCAGAAAGCAAGTTGTTTACTGTCCAGGTTTGCTTTACTTTCATGACGTGGGAAACTAATCTGGGAATGCTACATCAAAATTGGTCCCAAATTTATCATAAAAAATCATCTAAAATTCAGAATGGAGCCATTAGAGTCGAAAGAGAATCTCTCTTTGTTCAACTGTGAGATACTGTACATAAAAATAATTCAAAAACTATCTATATGTTCTTGCCTGTCACTGCACATACAGCAGGTGTGAGATGGCATGACTCCCTTCATGACAACACACGGACTCTCTAGTACTGTATACGCCATGACTCAGGGCTACAGGGGTCCTGTATTTAGTCAAGACCACAGCGAAGGCTCGGGGGAGCGTCTCAGCGGATGTGAGAGAAATGTTGGGTGAACATTCCATGACCAAAACAGATGGTCTTAAAAACAGGAGCAGCTGAACATGAGCCCCTCGCTGGGGGCCTGGCGTCTCCTCCATGCTTTAAGGAAGGCGCGAAGGGCGGGGGTGGGGGGGGCAGGGAGGAGAGTGGCATTTAATGCACGAGAACCAAGACCCCAAAACAAAATAAGATAACAGACACGAAACTACACTGTCTCCTGACGATCACATGACGGAGTAAAACGGCAGAAAATGGAATATTTTGCAGGTGGCGGTGTCAGCGGCAACACTGGGACAGAACAATGTCTCACCTAGTTAATGGAGCTGGTGTAATATTTAAACTCACTATTCTGAAGCGAGATAGTTCTCACTCTCTCTCGGGGCCGTAAGATGCCAAGCCTGTGTGTTGGACAGCTATCAATGTGTACAGCTGACGTTCCTCCCAACGACTCCAATTTCAGCTGAGCTACTGTAGCAGGGACACATGCAAGGCCAGACTGCCACGTCATGAGTACTCTTCATACAGTAGTAGACCAGCATTATGTCACTCTACAGCTGAGGATTTTGTTGTTCGTCACATTTAACCGATAAACATGAGAATTTTCTCAATTCTATGTTTTTGTGCTCAAAAATCAATACTTTTTGATTGCTAAACTTCTCAAAAATGTTTTTTTTTTAATGTTTGTTAAAGCAGGTTACAAGTAGACCAATAATGCAAATGTTATACACAACTCCTCATGTAATTTAATTTGACTGTCATTGCACTTTTAATCGTTAATTTAGTGTCATCATTTTAATATTTTTTATATGCACTTCCATATATTTTGCACTTATCTGTTTTATATTCACAGTTTGTTCTTTTACTGGCATTTTATCTGCTTTACATGAGCTTATTTCTTTCATTTGCACATTATTTGTTTATATATGAACTTATTTCTTTTAATTTGCACTTACTTTTCTATGGGCTCAGTGCTAATTGATATATGTGCTCTAATGTTTCTATTTCTTGTATGTGGCTTACATGGGATTTTTTTAATCTATACATTTTTTAATCTGGAAAAGCAGTTGCTTATGCTTGAAGAGTGCCATATAAATAAAATTATTATTATTATAAAATACATCATTACCACCACATTTCACTCAAAATATATAGATATAAAAATATCTAAATAAACCCTAAAATGATTAAATGCCAGCCTGTCTTCTGTGGCTTCTTCTGTAACATCAGTATTGTCAGAGCACAACGTTAGCGGTTAGTCCACCCACCACTGACAGAGAATGGCTAACAAAGTGCTAATCAATAAACACACACATGCTTCTTCTCTCTGCGTGAGACAGGCGATACTTAATACACACGCAGCTGATCTACTTCCTGATGTAAAGCCAGTCTAGGCCGGGGAGGGAAGCATGCCAGAGGTGAAATCACCAGATCAGGCTGACATGCTCAGACACAATGTCAGACACACTAATGACAATTCAAGCTCATCCCAGCCACGTGTGCTGGCGTCTCCACCTGGCCCATTTGACGAAGTACGGCAGGTGGTTGAGCAGTTTGAATGTGTAGTAGGAATATCTGGTAACCTCTGTCACCGTCCACACAACCAGGAATAGGATTACGCTTTCTTCATTCTGGATCTTCGGTTATGTCAAAAGCAAATATACAGAGGAAGAAAAGATAAAATGTTTAACATCAATCAAATCTGGCTTCAGACAAGTTTTGTTACTTGTGTGTGTGAATGTGTGGGACCAAAGATGTGATCATACAAAACTATGATAACCCTGAAATACTTGAACTTACTCATTATTCATTTTGTCCATCAGATAGTAAAGAAACTGAAGCTTTCTCATCTGCTTGTGCAACTTAATAACAACCTACAGTAGCAGAGTTGGTGTTTAACACAATAGTCACCTGTCTGATGCTGTTGGTGATGAACCAAACCATGAAAATCCGTGAACACACTTGAACCCCGGTTACAATCACAGAAGTCCTCACGATTCCTGCAGCAGATCAGGTAAAAAAAAAAAAAAAAAAATCATGTTTTACAGCCACACAGGTTAATAAAAACTGTCTTAAAAAATGTTAACATTAATCTGAAACATAACGAAAGCATCATCACATACCAATGGCACAATGTCCCACCTGTAAGACAAGAAACATAATAATTTGTTAGTTCATCCTCTATTTCCTTTTCTTGCCGCTTCTACAATGATTGTCAGCCTTTCTCACATCTGTAGTAGAATGAAAGACGATTATAATCGGCCGGTCTTCTTTTCTGACAGCTCCTTTTAGCACCGCCTTTTTTAAAGTCACTCTCTGTGAGACAGCATCTTATCAGGTAGCTCTACAGTATGACTGTGTGCAGCCATGCAGGTGACAGCAAATGTCTTTCTAATCAAAGTCTTACCTCAATTAACGCAAAGGTCTGGAAAAACTTGAGTGTCCTTGCTATACTTCTGTACAGGCCCTTGTGTGTGCCTTTCTGGATGTAGAAGCGCATCATTGCTATCGCCAAAACCAGCCACCTGCAGGGAAAAACAGGGCAATATTAAATAATGGCAAGTGTGAACAGTTCATTTCTCTGGATGCTTGAAAAGACAACAGATTGTATGGGATAGATTTGTCCAGACCAAGCGGCAACCTCCAGGGCTGAAAAAAATGCGGAAATGCCAAAAACTGCAGTTCCTCTAATGGCCACTTGAGGCTGGCTCCAAAAGTGAGTAAATCCCCATAGACCCCCATTAAAAATGCTCAACTTTACAGCAGAAATAAACATGTTTACAACCTGGTTTTGGTCTCTATAGCTAATTTCCCCATTCATTATAACTGTACAGGGGGTGAATTTTCTTTATAACTCCCCCGTTTAAATTTCATTAAGTCGTAAAGTTATGTATAATTAAGGACGTTGACACTGAGTGACAGGTCGCTAGCCGCTAGGTGGCTTGTTTCAGCAACCAGGCTTCATTCGGCCCGCTTCAGCTCCACCTCTTTGCCCATTTTGGATAGCTGGGAGTTAGACGGAGCCGTCCACTCCAGTTTCAAAACCGCTCTTCAGAAACCAATGGGTGACATCACGGTCAATGTCCATACAGTCTATGGTCCAGACACTATACCATATCTCAGCACCGATGCAGTAGAGGTTGGAAAAAAACTTGAAATGAAAGTTAAAATGAAACTCATCTTATTCAGGTCTGTATGGACTACAGCAAAATGACAAACATTTCCCAGTTTCTGCTCTCTAGTTGTGAGGAATTGCTGCTTTTCTTTGTCTTATTGATAGTAAACTGAATAACTTTTGGTTTTAGGCAATCTGATGATGTCCACTTAAACTTTATGCAAATTAGGATGATCATTTTTCACTATTTTGTGACATTTAATGGACTTTTACAACAATTAATCTGGAAATTAAGCGACAACCCAATCAATAACTCATAAACTGAGTTATATTTCAGTGGCTTAAGTGATATGAGTAATGCTCATTTACTTGAAACTTGAAACTCTAAATCTATCTTGTCTCTGCTCTGCTTGCAATTTTCTCTCCATTTTGGTGTATACAGCCAATATCAACAGAGCACAAATTGAAAACTCATAAAACATTTTCATTTTTTGGAAGTCCTGGACATTTAGGACATTTAAATGTTGGTGTACATTTCCATAATGTAATGAAAACATGCCATTTTAAGTGCAGTCACAGTGGCACTGAACTGAAGATTTACTGATGACCACTAAAAGATGATTGAGTCGACAGGACACGATGAGAGGGATGACTCTGCATCTTAAAGTAAAAGTTTAGCTGGCAAGAAGCCCAGACCAGACATTTCATTTTCACCTCTTTCATCAAGAGAGACAACTGACACAAACCTCCTTACACTGCATAAGTTATGTCTCATCTAGTAACAACATGACCATGACCCCGAAGCTTTATAGACTCCCCCTACGAATTTGAAATTTCAATCTTGACATCTTGTCTGCTTTAAAATAATAACTCACTTGCACATCTTCACTTTTTAACCAAATATTTACAACAACTCTACAACATTTTAAGGTAATTGCAGACTTGCAGGTTTAAACATTTGTTCTTCACTGTTCTTTATCTCCTTCACTTAATCTACAGTAGAGCTGCAACTAACGATTGTTTTCATTATCGATTCATCTGTGGAATATTTTTTCTATTAATCTATGAATTATTTAGTCTACGAAATGTCATAAAATTGTGAAAAACACCCAAAAAATTTCTGACGTCATGAAATTGCTTGTTTTTGTCTGACCGACAGCCCAAACCCAAAGATATTATTTGAGAAGATGGAACCAGCAAATATTTTAAATGTTTCCTTTAAAAATAATACTTACTTAATACTTATTACAACTGTCGATCACAGCTCTCTGACAAATGTTGATAAAATGGGTGATTACAAAGCCTTCGTAGTTTTCACCTGGTCAATCTACAATATATCATAAACAGATTTAAATATGTATCCTGTTTTATGACCTAAACTTTATATATATATATATATATATATATATAAATATATATATTATAAAGCCGCTCCCTATTATAATACATAACGATATCCAGATGACCTTCCAATTACAATATGCTAGAGCTGCAACCAACCATTCTGATATTCAAAGTCAATTTTCAAGAAAAAATGCCAAACATCCACTAGTTCCAGTTCCACATGTGACAATTTGCTGTTTTTCTTTGTCTTACATTACAGTAAAGTGAATATCTTCGGATTTTGTTGATCGGACTAAATAAAACATTTGATGACATCGTCTTGGGCTCTAGGAAACTGTGATGGACATTTTCCATTATTTCCTGATGTTTTGTAGACTAAATGATTAAATTGATAATGAAAATAATAGCTGGTTGCAGCCCTACAGTATACTGTATCTGTGTTATTAGTCAGTTGATTTGATGTTTGTCATATTAGACACAGCAATTGGAAGTCCAACTGTGAATGTCTTTTTCTTTTGATATTCTAAATGTTTGAAATCAGACTTATATATATTATATATAGAAATATATTTTCTATTAATTTATACAGCAAATGTGTACTTTAATTCAAAGTGTTACTCCCATTAATCCAATTATAAGAAGCAATAAATATTGTCCTTTTGTAGCTGTATTGGTTTAAGTTTGTGTGAAGGTATTGATCACTGGATGTTGTGTTGATATACTAACTAAAAAATATAAAGTGGGCCCTGAAGCAGTACAAGAATATAGGGCTGCAACTATCGATTATTTTCTCAATTAATTGATTAGCTACTAAGATTGAAAATAGTGAAAAATGTTGATCACCGTTTCCCATAGCAACCTAAAATGTCTTTTTTTTGTCCCGACTAGCAGTCCACAACCCAAAGATATTCAGTTTACTGTCACAGAGGACTAAATAAACCAGAAAATATTCACATTTGAGAAGCTGGAATCAAATAATTTAAACAATAAAATGGCTCAAAACGGTTAATCGATTAGCAAAATAGTTAGTTGCGATTAATTTTCTCGATCGACTAAACGATTAATCGACTAATCGTTGCAGCTCTACAAGAATAAATCTCAGTGACTGTGAAGCTTTGTTGACTGAGCGGACAGCGACATCAGTATCATAATATACTGCAAAAACATCTTCACAGAGCTCAGAGATAGAGCTGTAAATAAAGATGTAATCAATGCCTGAGGCACTGTGCCAAACTGGAGGCTGTTTAGTCATCATGATCCTATGAGTGCCACTTGCTGATCTGACAGCTCGCTTCCAGTATTTTCATGGCTGAAGTGACATGAGCAGACAAGTATTGATTCTCTTCTGTTTGCCACTTTTATCACACCAGGAAGATACAAAAATGGACTGGGAATGGCGCGCTCCCTTTGCAATTCACAGATGTGTGTTGTTATTAAAAAATCTGCCCATTGAGCATTTCACTGCCCCAGACCTGAGCTCCAGTGTCAGTGCGCTCCGGCTATACTTATCACTGCAACTGTCGGACGCACTGTGGGCCTTGACGCTGACACCATGCAGTCAGCCCTATTTGGACACGGCTGCAGCGCCAGCCTGTTACTTTCACCAAACGCCATTCATTCATTTTCAACAACGCAGATAAACACCACTCGCATTTTTATATATCGTTTTTACTATCAACTACTTCACTCAAGTTTCTTCCAACTCCGCTAAAGCCGCTAAATTCAGCGAGCTGAACAGGCACTTTCGGCTTGACACAGAGACACACAGTCCTATAAACAGCAACACACGCTTACAGTTTTTTAGGGAGCGGCTAACTTATAGGGTTTTCTTATTAATAGGCGACAGGGGCGCAATTACGCACGTACCCGGCGGTCATGGCGATGTTGTAGAAAGTGAGCCATGCGGTAGCGACGGCGTTTTTCGTTCTCTTCTTGTTGTTGTTTTCCTTCTCCTCAACCGTGCCGTCCTCCTCGCTGGACGCCATGGTACCGGGGGCAGGGTGGGTGAGTCAGGAAGGGAGCTGACAGCTGGGGCTGGTTGGGAGGGGAGCAGCAAGGGTCATCCATCCATCTATCCGCCCACGGCTCCACTCTCTCGCGGGACTAGTGCTGCAACAAGTGCGTGGCTTGCCGGTGGGCCAGGGACTGTTATTATAAAGTCTCTGTGCCGAGAAGCAGTGTTGTTACAGTACAGGGGCTGTGCTATAGAACCCTCTACTCTGGGGGTCTAAACCATAATGGTCCATAATGGACTTGGGTCCCCTCACTCAGTAGCCCATTCATGTTTTCAAAAAGATATGAAATAGTTTTTTATGAAAATTGAGCCTCCTTCAAATCACATTTATATAACTATAAATAGTTATATAACAGTTTATGTTTTGAGAAAAAAATATCAGTTACAATAATGTAGAAAAATGTAGAGCTGCAATGATTAATTGACCAACAAAAAATTGACCACCAACTATTTAGCTTATTGATTAAAAGTTTTTTTTTTCTTTAGTTTTCACTGAATATATTTGGATTGTTGATTGTTGCCCAAAACAGTTGAGGACGTCACCTTGGGTTTTGGTGATTGACACTTTTCACAATTTTCCGACATTTTATAGACGACTAACAACTCATCGATTAATCGAGGAAATAATCAACAGATTAATCGATAATGAAAATAATTGTTAGTTGCAGCCAATAGCACTAATAGCAAACATTTGAACTTTGAGGGAAATGGAGGGCTGGAGAGTCCAAAATTGAGGAAGCTGTTTATCTAACCTCCTCTGTCAGGGTATGAGCTGCTCCACAAAAGAGGAATGGTAATTTTGAGACAAGATGGTACGAATGCCAGTAGCGACCAAGCTAACGAACCCAGCAAGCAATTAGCAAGCTTGATTGCGTGAGAGCAGTTTTTCCACTTCAGTAAAACTCTTTATTGAATGAAATGATGTGCAATCTTGAGAACAAAATGACTAGGTGCATGTAAACGGCACAGTACAGAGAAAATAGCCTGTTTCCAGGTAGCTAGTTCACCAACCAGCACTACCCTGCGAGTAGTCGCTGTGTCACCAAGTGTTGACATTTTAATCAAACACACATAGCAACTAGAGGACAGAAAACAACACAGCCGTAAAACTTATTTCTTGCCGGTTGCAGAAATTGCAAAATCTAATAGTTCTGTTGCTTGTAGATGGCAAAATTGTTGCTGCTGTTACTTCTCTTGTCAATCAACGGTGTGACAGAAGTTAACCGCCTGTCTGAACCTGCTACTGCTGCAACTCTGAAATGGGATAATATTGCCTTCATCCATACGTGTCGCTGGTAAACAATATACAGTAATTAAGGTCAAGGTTTCTACTATAGGCCTATTTGTTTTAAGTGTGCAAAAAACAGACTGGTTGGGTTGTTAGCATCTTAACCTGTTCATAACGTACACTGGAAACAGCCACAAAGGCAACTAAATATGATTTTGTTTATTTTAAACTGCAGATGACTTTGCCAAAACCTGTCTGAAAAGGTCTGACTGCTTCACAGCTTTGAGCCGTGTCTTGGCAAGGAAATTATAATTAAATTGGTGGAGTAGAGGCCTGTGGTATTATTGATGGGCTTTGGTTTTAGAGTCTTTCTGTTCAGGGTTTGTCAGTCATGTACTCGAGCTGACCCGAGCTCCTCAATTGTAGGAAGAATCGCCAACTCCATTATGCAGTCCAGCGATTTCCAATCAATCAATTCCATCACTGCTCTGGCCATAATTTTTCCTTTTTTTTCTTCTGCACAGGTATTAATCTGTACCAGTGTGAGATCTGTCCTCATGGAGGCACTGCCTGACAAACTGCATCAATGCAGAATCTAAAATTAGCTCTTCTAATGATGCCCTGTAGAAATGTGTGTAAACTAAACACAGCACCAAATATAGTGCAGACCACCTAATCCTGATACCCGATCGAGTGTTCAGGTGCGAGGTCAAAAACAGCAGCACAAAGTCCAGCTGTTCCAGGTTTTCGGATCCCGACTGCAAGACAACAGCATTTTCGCTTCATTATTGGCTTGAATTTACATGAACACGCAGGGTCCTGGCTGGTATTTTAACTAAAGAGACCACTGATAAAAGCACTTCATCCATCATGTCAGCTTCTGGTTGGCAAGACAGAGGGCCTGTACCTGGCTTTTTTCCAGTCCACATCACTGTCATTATCATCCACAACCAACAAGTCCTAATTGATTTATCTGAATTTGAGAAAAATGAGTGTTGAATTAGAAGAAAAGAAAACTGTGATTGCACTACTGATATATTTCTAATATTTTTACATCATTTTGCAGCTTCTGACATTTTACAGTTTTCACATTTTGCCACTAGATGGCAACGTAGAAATATGAGAAGAGCCACAAGTGCCATTAGGTTTTCTGTGTTGAAGGTTTACAGCCGCTGGTCCTTGGCCGTTGCTTTTACTGTGGGTGTTATCATGTCCACGTATGTTTCCTGGATTTGGAGAATGGTCAGGCAGAATATAAGGCATAACTGTGTTTTAGTTGCTCATAATAATACAGGTGGTCTATAATGTCTAGCGTATTGATAAGATGGGATTTTAGCTTCAAAAACATTGATTGAAATGCCATTTTCAAGACTTTACCATCCCACTGAGATGTCTGTAGTATATACATATCCTTCGGGGTGCAGAGTTAGACAATCTATGTTTGTATCCTGTATATAAAGAGAGTAAAGGGCCAGTCACATCACTGTCACACCAAGTTACACAATGCCTACTGCAGTGTAAGCAGTTGGGTGAGCAGAGAGCCAGGGCTGTGGTGTGTGGAAAATGCTAGTGGAGGCAGACAATGCACTGGTCCGAGGCCTGACCAGCCCTCAGAGGGACAGGGGTCGCCTCACTGCGACAACAGCCCCTGTCTCCCTCCCTTCTTTTTCTTTTTTTGAACTGCCACAGCATGGGCTCGGGGAGGACGCTGAAGTTCGCCCTGTGCGAGGTGCTGCAGTTTGCAGGCCTGTGCGTGCCACTCTTCATCGTCATGCAGAGGTTCGCCGTCATCGTAGCAAAGGTCAAAACCTCGGCGCAACCCCCTGGTGACGGCAGCACGGCCTACTGGTTGATCGTGGCCTCCTCCATTGCCTATGTCACCTCCACCGCCCTGCTGGTCTGGGTACCCCTGAAGTATATGGTCTTTGTGAAAAAGAAGTTTCTCATTGGGAGGAAGAAGTGGTGAGTTTCTCCTGCCTTTGTCCTAATGTCAGGGCCCTGGGGAGTTAGCATGGGAGGTCTTAGCTGTGTTTGGTCAGCAGCTGGGATCCCAGTGAAGCACTGACCGAGACCTGACCAGCTGGTTTGAGTCTGAGCAGGCCTGTAGCTGGTTTGGACTGCACTTGGCTGGTGAATTTCATGAGTTAGCAAATCCTGCAACTGCTTTTGTCTTCCTTCCTTACTTTTTTGTCTTTCCTTTCCTTTGTCTTTGTATCAGGAGGCCTGTGGCCCTCGTATATGTGATCCTGTCCACATTACCCTGCTTTGCCTTTCTCATCGCCAGCTCCGAGGTACAACATGTTGCGGATTGTTTGTCATTAGTTTTAGTACATCAGTTTATCTGTACTCTGATCATGAACTTTGACCATTATATTGCTATATTTGTAACAAGAGTGAGTCTGTTATTGTAGGCCCTTTGTAGTTATTTTTGGATGACTGTGTTTATCATCCAAAGAAGTTGCTTGGAACAACTTTACATTTGGGACCAAAATGACATAACATTTTGTAGATTCACAGTGTGAGGCCTATGTGAGTAGAATAAAGGTGATGATTTGTGAGGAACCTTTTGGTTCTCAGGGGAGGAATATCCAGCCTTATGGATTAGGAGCTACTGATAAGCAGCTTGGTTCCTCTTCCTGTCCAAGCTGCCCCTGTCAAATCATCTGTGCATGAGGCACATTTTCACTTCCTCACTGGCTGCAGCCCAGGTCCCATTTGCAGTTTTATGTGGCACTTTCTGAAGTCCAAGCTGACCCTTGGGTCTTTGCTTATCTGGTGTCTTTTACATAAGAGTCATAAATTCTGCTAAGATGGCCAACTTGTCTGCTTTGTTCTGTCTTGTTGGTATGAAGTCCTGACTCAGGCAAATATCAGAGCTGCAAGTGATTTAGCCCACAAATCCAAAACTGAAGCAGGTCAGAAACTTTGACGTAAATTTGATGTAAATGCTTGGTACAAAGGTCCCTTGTCCTATATTGATTGGAAGTAAGTAAATACATTAAATGTTCTGGTCAAAATGTTCATGATTTTCTGGTTATTTACTCAGGTTCAGATAAATAACAACATGAAACATGATACGTTCACCGAGCTCCCTGTATCACTAGTCCTCTTCTCTCTGATCTGTATTGACGTTGTGGAAAGGATACGCCACTGCAGACTGACCGGCCAGGGTGAGCGCAGCTCTATGAACACATTACACAAATCACTCACTGAGAACTATAGATCCTGAACTTTCCTCTGCCAATTTCTATAGTGATACCAGCCTGGCTTTACATTACAGGTGTGCGGAGGCAACAAATACAGCAACAGTTCTTTACATAATTTATCCAGAATGATTTAGAGAACCAATTTGAACTTCTTACTCTTTGGCTCTGTGCCCACAGTTGAAAAATGATTCAACTGTGAAAAATGAGAAGTCATTGGACTAGCTTACTTCTCGTAACACAGTGCTGAATGGACAAAACTGCAGTAATGTTTTTCTAAAGAAAAGCATTGACATGGTCTGAGTAAACTGCGGTATTTGTGGTTTTGGGAATTCCTCCTAAACTCATTCCTCATCAACTAAACAGCAGATTCATTTGGTGGTGACTTGTATCTCTACTGATTTCTCACTTTGTCTTTTCCCACAACTTTGGTCAAACTGAGTTCTCTTTATAATCTGATTTAACTGGACTGCTGTCATGAAAATCTTTCCTTTTCTCTCTCCAGGTAATGACATAGAGAGAGACGCTGACATCCCTTCCGCTATCCTCACACACGTGGAACAGGTAACACCAGTAACACCTGTCACACCAGCTGTGCCAGGGCCAGCTGTGCCGGGGCCAGTTGTGCCGGGGCCAGTTGCGCCGGGGCCAGCTGTGCCGGGGCCAGCTGTGCCCGGGCAGGCCCAGCCCACTCCTATGCCACCCGGAGCAACCCAACTCAGTGACAGAAACCAGAATGGAGCTGGGGCTCGACCAGAGACCAATGGAACAGTTCCAGGTGTACCAGGTAATACGGGGAGACCATTTAGTATCTCTGGATTGAGTTCACGTTCAGCGAGCACCACAGCGTACCGCATATCTCCATACGCCTACGCAGGGCCACTGCGGTTCCTATGTGCCAGCGATGCCCGAGCTGACGTGTTTGTGGACAGCTTTATGTTCTGGATGGATACAGTGGAGATGGTGAGGGTGGCAGGACATCCCCTGGTCTACTACTCAGGCTGGGTGTTCCCCATCTATATCTTCAGCTACCTGTCTTGCCTGCGTGTGGTGGTCATGCCCCACAGCCCCCTGCTTTCCTCACTGGGAGTGGCCCTGCAGGATTTGCCCTTCTTCTTTGTGCGTATTGGCCTCATTGCCTTCTTTGGCTTTGTCACACCCCTACTCTATCTGATGAAGAACCTGTTGGTCTGCCTGGCCTTCATCTATTTCAACTTCATGACCAAGCTGAGGGTCTTCAACACAGAGAGGATGTTCTTTTGAGACCAACACTTCAAGGAAAGACAGTGCAACATTTAAAGATGTGGTAGGAACAATAGGTTGGCACAATCGGGAAATGTAGGATGCTAGGATTCAGGAGGCGGTAGCACCAGCTCTCTATAATTTCAACTTAGCCTATAACGTAAGCTTTAAATTGATTTTTAAGCATCACTAAATGAAAATGGGTCACGCCAAATAAACATGTTCTTACACAGAGATTTGTTACTAAATATTTACACCCAGTAACTGCCAGGTGTAACTGTTGCGTAGCTAACTGAACTATCTAACTGAAAAAATTAACATTAGCTTTCCAATATCGGTTTAGACTAAAGAGTGAAAGAATGAAAATGAAAATTTATCGACATATCTGAAACTTGATCAAAATGTTTTTTAAAAAATGATTGTCTGGGAAGATTTTTTTTTTTTTTTTTTAAAGAACAATATACCTCAAATTACAAAATGTTACGCTAACAGTTGACTAAGCTATAGTGCAACTTACGTTAGCACAGGCAAGGCAAGTTTATTTGTATAGCACATTTCTGCAACAATGCAATTCAAAGTTCTTTACATAAAAAATTTAAAGCATTGTACATTTGAATACATTAAAAAAACAGTCATGAAAGAGCTGAGAGAATAGAAAACAAAAATAGGCTAAAATAGAATAAGACAGGCATAAAATACAAGAATAAAAGTTACAGTGCAGTGTAAGAAATTAATAATTATTTGATTTAACCAAAGGCAGAAAACAGAAAAGTCTTCAGCCTTGATTTAAAAGTTTTCTGGGGGGTTTGTTCCAGATATGTGGTGCATAAAAACTGAAAGCTGCCTCTCCATGTTTAGTTTTGAGTCTTGGGACAGAAGTCTGTCCCAGACGATGTGAGAGGTCTGGATGGTTCATAACGTAGCAGAAGATCAGAAATGTATTTTGGCCCTAAACCATTCAGTGCTTTATAAACCAACAGTAGTATTTTGAGATCAATTCTTTGACGGACAGGGAGCCAGTGTAAAGATCTGAGAACTGGAGTGATGTGATCCACTTTCTTGGTCTTAGTGAGGACTCGAACAGCAGCGTTCTGAAGCCGCAGCTGTCTGATCGAGTTCTTAGGGAGACCTGTAAAGATACTGTTACAGTAGTTGAGTCTACTGAAGATAAATGCATGGACAAGTTTTTCCAAATCCTGCTGAGACAAAAGTCCTTTAATCCTTGATATACACTTAAAGTGATAGTAGGCTGACTTTGTAATTGTCTTAATGTGGCTGTTAAAATTCAGGTCTGAGTCCATGACTACACCAAGATTTCTGGCTTGGTTTGTGATTTTTAACATTACCAATTGAAGCTGAGCACTGACTTTTAATTGTTTTTTCTTGGCTCCAAAGACAATTGCTTCAGTTTTGTCTTTGTTTAATTGAAGAAATAATAGAAAATGGGAAGCATAATCATATACTTCCCATTAATTCTAAACTGCAGAAATACTACTAACTGAAACACATATTTCTTCATGAATGCATGTATAAATAAAACAAAGTCATATCTGCACTTCCAAAAATTGTATGTTTATCCCTCAGCCCCCTATAACTGTTTTATTTGGCAGTTATGTTACAGTTTGTGATGCTAGTTGATTGCTTTTGATAGAAAGGCGCTACAGTTTCCTAGCAACCATTTTACACATTATTAAAGTCTTTACTAGAAGACGTTTCATAAGTTTTAATGATACAACCTAATTTTGTAATTCATTAGTTTTAAAATAGTTAGTAGTTACTAAGAACGTCAGAAGGACTTAACACATAAATTTATGGATTTAGTGTCCTATGGATATAATTTAAGTGTTTACTAAGTGGAGATTTACGTATCTCTTAAGTATGGGTTGCACCACATAAACCAGCTCTTATGTAGCATTAATGATTAGTTGTAGTAGTAACTGCCAAGTTTAACTGTTGCATGGGTAACTGAACTAGCTAACTGACAAAAATAACGTTAGCGTTCCAATATCGGTTTAGACTAAAAAGTGAAAGAATTAAAATGGAAATTTGTCAACATATCTGAAACTTGATCAAAATGCTTTTTAAAAATGAAGTTTTGGAAGATTAAAAATTATATATTTATAAAAAAAGAACACAATATACCTCAAATTACAAAATGTTATGCTAACAATTGACTTAGCTAAATAACCAGATGCTGCAAGTTATGTTAGCATAATCATATACTACTACTACTACAACTGTTTTATTTGGCAGTTACTGTATGTTAGTTTGTGATGCTAGTTGATTGCTTTTGATAGAACAGCGCCACAGTTTCCTAGCAACCATTTTACACATTATTCAAATCCTTGCTAGAAGACATTTCATGGGTTTTAATGATACAACCTAATTTTTGTAATTCACTAGTTTTAAACTAGTTAGTAGTTATTAAGAACCTCAGAAGGACTTAACCGACAAACTTATGGATTTAGTGTCCTATGGATATTATTTAAGTATTTACTAAGTTGAGATTCAACCCAGTCTCATGGCAGTTCATGAAGAAATGTAATCTATAGATTAGTGTACATGGACATGAATTTTTCATTTTTTTCGTGAGACTCAAGTCTCAACACAACTTTCAAACTAATGTATTTCAATTGAAAGTATGTTTTGTGCCTGCACCACGTTTTTTTTTCTTTTTTCTGTCAGTCGAGACTCGGGAGCACAGAAGCTGTATTGTTTTTTTCTCATTTCTTATTCATTTTTAACTATAACCACTACATTACTCAACATTTAATCACAAACTTGTTTTTACTTCTTTATTTTAATTTTATCAGTAGTCTACCGTCAATGGTCTGCATCAGTCCGGTGGGCGGACCAGAAGACCCACTGCCCAGAAGAATCCTATTTTCCTCACCGTGTTAACATCATAATATCTTTATCTTTTTATTTCTCAACACAAAAACATAAAAGTGCCCCGGTAACACAACAATACGATAAGTTAATGTTAAGGCCATCAGTTTTAATTATTTCTCTTTCGATTCTGAGAAATAAAGGTGTTTTTGATAGTGGAGGAGAAGAACATTGTGTCATGGGCGGACTTGGCGCGTTTGACTACTTTTTGGGTTGTCTGCCGTCTGTAGGCTTCATTCGATTTCAAACTTTACATTTCACATCCCTCATTTAATCCCTGCACTTGTCACTTTCACTTTCATTTATTTCATTAAAACTGGACTTTAGATTGTGCATTGCATTTAACGTCCACTGTTACATAATTTAATTATAATGCATGTCACATTTAATTGTTGCTCTTGTCACCTTCATATATTTCATACACTTCATTTCTTTGTCCATAGGACAGTCCATATTTCCTTTGTACAGTCAATATTTCATTTCAATTTTTATATCCCATTTCAAAACTATTACTATTCCATTCTGTAAATAGATTTTAAGATTTCAATTTAATTTTAATATTGCTTTGTTTATTTCATTATTATTACCTTACTTTTGTCTATTTTTATACTTCTGTGTTGTGTTTTTTTGGGAGCAAACGCCAAGCCACATTCTTGCATCGGCAATAATAAAACAGATTCTGATTGAATGGGCTATGTCATGCTGACATAAAATTCCAAAAACCAAGAATTATAAAGATACAAAAAATCTACAGGGTTGTGTAAATAGAAGCCTATGCATGTATCGATATTTGACAACCTGGGAATGAGAACGGGTTAGTCTTTTCAGCCCTAACCCTAATCCTAACCCAAGCACTTCAGGCCTTCCTCCAAGCCTGTAGTAATGCCCTAGATTGTCAGCAGCATTGTAATCTCTGAAGGTGGTTCATTTTGATCACTATTTCAACTAAAAAGAAAAAAAACAAGGCCTGGGATGGCTTGTGTCCATGAAATTAGAAAATTAAAACTTTGTCGTAGAGCTAAATAAAAAGGGGCTACAGACATGGGACCAACTGTTATAGAGAGCTCTTGACCTCAGCTATTACGTGAATATAGTCAACAACTGAGGGCACTTTCAAATATGAGTAAAATATGGTTAAAATTAATTTTCACCCATTTACCAATGAGATGTTTAAAATCTGATTACACAAATGTGTTTACCATCCCCTTAAACTCCTCAGTGTATTCTCAATTCAGTATTTATAACTTCCAATTCTAGGAAAAACACTAATATTTTTTAAAAATTACAATGCCCTAGAGCTGCGAGCTACAAATCTACACCACAGTTGTAGTTCTTCGGGTTTAGGGTTGTAAATAGGGTTGTAAAAATATATATCTTCTGAATATATCAAATTTCAAGTACATTACATACAGTAATCTACATCTACATGACGTGTGTTAAGAAAAAGTAAAAATGTTGGTTTATTTCAGATATTTTAGTCAAAACAGGAGTTGAACGTGCCAATCGCCCACAATACATAGACCTACATGGTGACCATTTTCCTCTGACGTCAGTCAGGGTGGGAACCATACAGCTCCTCCACTCCACCTGCTAACGTTACTTACCCGATTCACTCAACACTCAACAGTACATAAAAACTTCACTGTTAAACTGTCATAGTCAGTGGATCTGTCAGTCAAACTGTCAGATTTTATCATGTTTTATGTGAGCAGCCCACTTTCAGCAAAGGACAGCAATATTAAATCTCAACATTTTTGAATAGAGTTCTGCACACAAGTCAGCGGGTCCTCTGGTCCGCCCACTGGAAAATGAATAACAAATGAGAAAAAACAATATAGCTTCTGTGCTCCCGAGTCCCGACTGACAAAAAAAAAAACGTGTTGCAGGCACAAGCATACTTCCAACTGAAATACATTAGTCTGAAAGTCGTGCTGAGTGTCACGAAAAAAAATGGAAAATTCGTGTCCATGTATACGAGTCTATAGATGAAATTGCGTGACTATTTCATGAACTGCCGTGAGACTGGGTTGAGAGATTTACATCTCTCTAAAGTATGGGTTGCACCACATAAACCAGCTCTTATGTAGCATTAGTGATTGGTTGTAGTAGTTACTGTCAGGTGTAATTGTTGCATAGCTAACTGAACTAGCTAACTGACAAAATTAATGTTAGCTTTCCAATATCGGTTTAAATAAAGAGTGAAAGAATTAAAATGAAAATATATCAACATATCTGAAACTTGATCAAAATGCTTTTTGAAAATGATGCCTGGGAAATAAAAAATTATTTATAAAAAAAAAAAAAACAACACCATATACCTCAAATTACAAAATGTTATGCTAACAGTGGGCAAAGCTAAATAACCAGATACTGCAAGTTACGTTAGCATAATCGCATACCTCCCATTAATTCTAAACTGAAGGAATACTACTAACTGAAACACATATTTCTTCATGAATGCATGTATAAATAAAACAAAGTAATATCTGCACTTCCAAAGATTGTATGTTTATCCCTTGGCCCCTGTATGTTACAGTTTGTGTTGCTAGTTGCTTTTCATAGAACAGCGCTACAGTTTCCTAGCAACCATTTTACACATTATTGATGTCCTTACTAGAAGACATTTCGTAAGTTTTAATGATACAACCTAATTTTGTAATTCACTTGTTTTAAACTAGGTAGTAGTTACTAAGAACTTCAAAACGACTTAAACACAAATTTATGGATTTCCTATGGGTATATTTAAGTGTTTACTAACTGGAGATTCACATATCTCTAAAGTAGGTGTAACTGTTAAGCTAACTGAACCAACTGACAAGCTAACGTTAGTTTGCTGATATATGATCCGATTTGAGTGAGGAGTAAACATCAACAACACAACTTCACATAGCATAGTTGTTTGCTAGCAAATGGTTTACGCGCTAAGACATTTCTTAAATTATGATGGTGTAACCTGATTCAGTAAATCATTAGTTTGAAACTAGTAGTTACTAAGAAGAACTTTGCGCACAAACTTAATGGTGAATAGCTCGTGAAACCCAATCCAGATGAGTACAGATGAAGAAATTTGTGTATGCTGCACAGAAGAGATATTTTGTTAAAATGCATGGTGGTGCTTTTCAAAGGCCAAAAGGGAGATCTTAGGCAATCTTTTCCCATAAAGGACATTAATTGTGAAATGACTATATTTTATGTTGTGTTTATTAATACCTTCATGTTCAAAGTTATTTTTTTTACCACTCAACATCCCTCACCCTCACCAACCATAGCACTTTGAGAATGTACCTGTAATGTCACTTAAGAGTTTATAGCAGATTTTTTTCTACCATCATAAAGTGCAGTGTAACAGATGAATCAATGTTGTTTATATTAGGTTTTTTTTTGCTAAGTTATATCCACTAAAGGAAAACAAAGCGTGAGTTTGTATCATTGATACATATATTTTGGTAAGATTAATAAAGAAAATCATTCAAATATATGTTTCACTTGTGTGATTTATCATGCATGTAGAATGCATCAGTTTTAAATGTACCTACAGTATGTGTGTAAGGTTTTGACCTTTTACACCAAAATTTCATCCCATTTCTTCCACTCATCCCCCAAGATAAAACGTTTCCTGTCATTATTCTGCAAAACATTCACATCACTTCCTTTCCAGCAATCCTACATGGTCCAGAACATAAAATCAACACAGACCGAATATCTTTATACCGGTGCATCTATTGCAATTCAGCACAAAAGCCCTGCAACAACTAACTGTACAACCTTTGTGAAGATGAAGAAAATATGCCATCAAAACAATACCATAAGTAGAAAAAAAGTTTGTTTTTATTGCTGAGCTGTTGTACTGGATTGCATTAAATTGTACATGTGTTCATGATATTATGTCCACTTTTCAGTATATGATCGTTTTCCTTTACTACTTGAAAAGAGCTTTGTTTTTGTGTTCAACATCACAAGATTACAACACAGGAATGCACGTCAATAAACAATGAAATGCACACCATGACTGCAGCATCACCATTCTCATTCTCAAAGACCCGGGATAAGATATATGATCAAAAATGTTAGTTGCAATACATGTTCATTAAAATAAACTGTTATTTCACAGGCACATGGCCAACCCTATTTGTCTGAGCTGCATTAAACGGCATCCCTGCAGTTTGAGGCCAAACAGGTCAGATCTCGACTGACTTCCCCCATTAGGAAGCAGGATTTCCTCCTGTCCTCTCTTTCTACTGACTTGTATCATCACTGCACTCCTCACCCGAAGCCTCTCGGACCTCCTGGGGGCTACTATCTCACAAAACCTGCATATCAGCAAACCTCATTTAAACCTTATTCATTTGGACACAGTCATTATGAAATTGGCACATTCTTCTGATTCCTGAAACATATTCAAAGTCAGACTTGAATTGTCTTGATGATTGGCATCTGCTCTGTGGGTTGGTTATCCAGGTACAGATTTAGCACAGACACAGACTGAAGGGCTATTTATAACAGCAACAAAAATCTCAAATAAAGCCTGCTGATCAAACACTTACATAAACTGTTTCCCAAAATTCATCATCCAGTTCTTTCTTGTCTTTGATTTATTAAAATAATACATAAAATTATATATAGATTTGTTATCATACCAGGAATGCCTTTCTTTAAGAGATTACAGGGCACAGTTATGAGTTTTTTTTCAAGCTGTCATTGATGACTTTCAGATTATTTGCTTCCCACTTCCTGTCTTCCTTTCCTCTTTCACTGAAATTGCTGTCGTTTCACCAACGAACTATGCCATGTGACAGGATATCCATCAGTGTGATTAAAGGAGGAATGCACCATGTCTCTGTGTCATTGTTGCTCCATCTTACACACCTTAGCACACACCAGTCCCGCTCTCTCATGACTGGACAACTCTCTAACAGCCTCATCCTCCGCTGAAAAAACACCAAGGATAATGTTACCCTGTTTAAATTTTGCTGTGATCCTCTGTCTCCTGCAAGTTCTCTGCATTACGGCTGATATAGGTAGGTACTCCTGACAAAGTTTTCTTTTAATCAGCTTGGCTGGGAGTAACAGCTTTCTAAATTTTACCTGGAATTGTGAATTTTAATGTGGTATTGATGAAATTATGGCAATTTTATGGCTGTTCTATTCTGCTCCAGACAGTGGCTCCTTTCTGATCTTCAATGAGAACCACAACAAGTGCGTAAGGGCAGAGAGTGCCACCTCAATAACCGTGGCTTCTTGTGATCCTCACTCCAAACAGCAGCAGTTTCGTTGGGCCTCCCAGTCGCGCCTCCTCAGTCTGTCGCTCAATCTCTGTCTAGGGGCCACAGAGATAAAAGACTGGGTGAAGGTGCTCCTCTTCGACTGTGACGAGAATAGTGAACTCCAGCATTGGCAGTGCAAGAATGAGACTCTCTTTGGCCTAAAAAATCAGGACCTGCACTTCAACTGGGGCAACCGCAATGAGAGGAACATTATGATTTACAAGGGCTCAGGGCTCTGGAGCCGCTGGAGGATATTTGGCACTCTGAACGACATTTGTTCAAAGGGGTATCAAGGTAGGAATTGTATGTGCACAAATATTTTACTTGGACTTGGTAGGAACTCTATTTGACAACTTTTGTGTCTCTATAATAGACTTTTAATTGGTGAAATTGTTCAAAAGTTCATAATTGAGTATTAAAATTCAGCTTCACATTTGTCTTTTAATAGCCTTTATTCTTGATTTTCTTGTTGTAAATAAAAGATTACTCTGTAATCTAATCAGATCTGACCCCAACTCACTAAAAGAGCAGGTTGTGGTCCTGAATTGATAAATTATTAATGCTGATTTAAATAAGTTGTGGTAAACTCTCATGTTTCTAAATTTGGATGGAGCTACTTACCATAAGATATGTTAGAATGAAATAAACTGAAATGAGATATATAGCATTAAAGGAAAACTTTCATTAACACCAAAACATGGCAGCATTTGAACTGAGGAGTTACCTTAGTGCTGAAGGCCCGTTCAACAATGATTCTTTGGAAAGCATAGCCCATTAGCCGAGCATTAATTTTTCTCTTTATACCACACTGGAACACGGGACAGCTAATTACAACATGTTTTATGGGGTTACACATGACTGTTCAAAAAAGGTACTGTATGTTTAGGTTCAGACGATCTCTCTCCATCTATTTGTTCCCACACCCGACACACGAATACGCCTTGCGAGTGAGTCCAAATTTCAATGCATTTACTTACTAAATAAGGAAAAATACAGGTTAAACACTCAGTGGGCACTCTTGTATCGTGTGTTTAAATCTCAAAGTCCAGAGTGATACAATGTTTGATACGAAAAGACTGAGTCCAAACACAGTTGCCTCAGGGTAGCTACAAGGTCCTGCCAAATCTGTAGACTGAAAATTGGAGCTGAACCCATCTGCAACTCGTCTAAAACCAGTGTGTTATGGTAATATATTAATAAAATATGATTTATATTTCAAGACCAGGCTTCAGAAAAAGCTTTGGGTAGATCAAGCCAAGTCGTGAAACTATTCTATTTCGCTGATTAGAAAGTTTGGTGTAGAAGAATTTGACTGGTCTCAACAGAGCCCTGACCTCAATCCTATCCAACACCTTTGGGATGAACTGGAACGCAGATGGCGGCCAGCCACTCTTACTCAACACCAATGGCTGACATCACTAATGCTCTTGTGGCTGAATTGGAGCAAATTCTTGCATCCGTGTTCCAAAAGCTTGAGGAAAGCCTTCCCAGAAGAATGGAGGCAGTTATAGCAGTAGATTAATGCCCATGGTTAACAATCACATATTGGTGTGATGTTCAGGTGTCTGGCCATGTAGTGTATCAACAGGCTGCTTGTAGGTTCAGCAAATTTTTGGTTACCTATAAATGTACAATTTGTGTCTCCTCAGAGATTTTCACAATTGGGGGCAATGCATTTGGAAGCCCATGTCAGTTCCCATTTAAGTTTTTGGAGAAGTGGTACTCTGAGTGCACAACGGACGGTCGCTCAGACAGACAGCTGTGGTGTGCCACGGAGACAGACTACGATAAAGATAAAAAGTGGGGCTTTTGTCCCACCAAAGGTAAGAGTTACAAATAATTTCAACCTCACAAATGTCCTAAAGAGAGTTTGACCTCAAAATTTGTTGACTGACGATTTTACAAAGAAGTCTGAGGCCAGTCCAAGCATATCACAATACCTTGTTCATCAAATCACTCAGAGTTATCTTATTTTTCTGCAATTTCTTTGCTATCACTGAAGAGATCAGTGCTGACTGGTCTGGTTTCTGACCCACCTCAACAGAACAACACTACCACTTCCTCTCATGAGTTGTCAACACAGCACTGTCCTTGTTTTCCTCTTCTCACAGGCCTGTCTTCTCCCTGACACTGCCTCAAAACTGGGGCAGGAAAGGGATGGGAAAAGAAAGCTTTTGCTATAATCTTTTGTGAAACACATGTTGTGACCTACTACATAAGCAAGTAGTAGATGTTGCTCCATCTTCAAAAGGTTTTATAATTTGTAATACCCCATGTGTTTATTACCCTAATCTAGCATCCTCAGGCTGGGACACCGACCCGGTCACAGGGGTTCAGTATCAGAGGAACGCACAGTCAGTGTTAACCTGGCATCAGGCCAGGAAGAGCTGCCAGCAGCAGGGAGCTGACCTCCTCAGCATTGTCGAGCTCCATGAGCAGTCGTACATTTCAGGTACAAAGTCAGCCTTGTATCAGCTACCCATACTACAGATATGTTATATCAGTAAATATTAAATGCATTATAATGCAACACAGGATTGACCAACTCTTTGGGAACATCTCTGTGGACTGGACTAAACAGCCTGGATTTTGAGAGTGGATGGCAGTGGAGCAATGGAAACCCATTCAGATATTTAAACTGGGCTCCAGGTTAGTGAAGACATGTTTACTATGACAAGAGCAGCACATTATTGTACAGTATGTCAGAGTTTTACTTCAAGATAACAACAGAAGGCTTCTTAAATGATCAAAGTTTAACCCACTTATAAATGGATGTCTTAACATTATAAACTGATTTTTCCAACAGGCCATCCCTCGTCAGAGCCCGGGCTTAATTGTGCAACCATAAATGCTGGAAAAGCCTCAAAATGGGAGAGCAGCGCCTGCACCAAGAAACTTGGTTACATATGTCGCAAAGGAAACTCTACCAGTCTGCCCCCCCCACCAAGTAAAAGAATATCATAATTACAAATAATTCATAATCTGGTTTATTATTAGTGTGTATCCTGATAGTACAAAACCAAATATGTTCTCAACTCTGTATCAACAGCCAAAGACCAGCCTAGCTTCTGCCCCAGTCACTGGATTCCTTATGCTGGTCACTGTTACTACTTGGAGAGGAATAAAAAGATCTGGAGTGACGCCTTGACTGCCTGCCACAAAGAAGGAGGAGATTTGGCCAGCATACAAAATATAGAAGAGCAGAGCTTCATCATATCTCAATCTGGATACTGTAAGTGCAAAAAGTTATTTTTTCCAGTGATTCATTGGTTCTTACAACAATAATCTATACTAAAAGTATTCATTTTGTGAACTTTTAATGATAATATTACATTAAAATGGAAAATAGTAGTGTGTAGTAATCTTAAAGAATACCACAACTAAATACAGAAGAAAAGATATATCCACAACCACTTTATAAACGCTTTGTGCGTTTATAAACCTCAGTGCCGACAGATGTGCTCTGGATTGGCTTGAACGATCAGAGGAACCAGATGCTGTTTGAATGGTCTGATCACTCCCACGTTACCTTCACCCAGTGGGAGACTGGTGAGCCATCTCATGCCACTAACCTCCAAGAGGACTGTGTCCTCATCAGAGGAAAGGTAACACCCATCACTTACCAAAAAGCAAATGGGCCAATGAAAACGATGTTGATGAAAGCGAAGATGATGTTAGTGGTTAGTGTTCTTATCTTCTGTATATTACACACAGAATGGGAGGTGGGCAGATAGCATGTGTGAAAAGGCATATGGATACATCTGTAAGAAGAAGGCCTCCACTAAACTAGCTGAAGGCACCCATGAGGAAGTCAACCCTGGATGCAAGCTTGTGAGTGATGTCACTTCCTTTTAATCTAAGTGTAATTATAAAACAAAGCATTTGTCAGATTTAGTCTCACAATGATTTTTTTTTTTTTATAATCTCAGGGCTCAATCAGGTTCGGTTTACATTGTTACAACATTGGAGCTGAGACAAAAACTTTTGATGAGGCAAAGCAGGCATGCTCACAAGCCGGCGCTAACCTGGTGGATGTGGCTGACAGGTATATTTTATTGTTTATGTAATATTCATGTGTAATTTTCCCCCACATTTCAGCCATCAAAATGATCTGAAACACAAGTTATCAAAGCATTACATTCACTATGATTAACTCAAGTCTTCGAACAAGAGTTCAATGCTGTAATAAGTTTGAAGTAGTAATTTTGAATGCATTTTGAAGCTGGGAATTGTTTTTAACATTATTTTATTATTGGGGAGTCATTTTATTGCTCACCTGTCTGCTTTTATATGTTTTTATGCAGATATGAAAATGCTCTCTTGGTCAGTTTGGTGGGTTTGAGACCAGAAAAGTATTTCTGGACAGGTTTGTCCAACACAGAAGATAGACACACTTTCAAGTGGACCAACGGGAGAAAGGTCACATTTACTCATTTCAATGTGGGCATGCCAGGTACAGCACACTTCTTTTTAGCTATAGCTAACACATACAGTAGCTATACAGTATGTACTGTTCTGTCTGTTGATTGGATAGGTAGAGTCATGGTTCATGTATGGTTCATTTGATAGTTTATGGGCTTCATTTTTAGCCGTGGTAGCGGCATGGCTCTATGGATGAAAACGACAGTCTGTCGGTCCACAATTTTGGTCCAGATTGAAACAACTATATGATAGATTACCATGTACAGTACAGACATTCATGGTTCCCATTTCCTTCTATAACTTTCACAGGGTTGACATCCGTGGTTCTGCAAAAAATGCCTCAATAAATATTGGATGTGTTGCCATAAAATTTGGTACAGACATTCATTCCCCTTTAGGATGAATTGTGATAACTTTGGCAATTCCTTAGTTTTTCATCTAGTGTCATGAGGTCAAACTTTTGTCTAGTACTTTGGTTTATGACCAAACACCTGCAAGACTAATGACATTCCCACCTGCCTCAGCTGTGTTTAGTGCTAATTAGGAAAGATATGCTAACACACTAAACTAAGATGGTAAACATGGTAAACATTATACCTGGTAAACATCAGCATGCATTAGCATTGTCATTGTGAGCATGTTAGCATGCTGGCATTGGCATTTTATCTTAAATTACCTCTGGGCTTGAGAGCAGTCTTACACAGCCGTTAGCATGACTGTAGCTTCTAAGTCCTGTTTGTCATTTATTGTTGTATATTCATAACATATTCATTATTTACTAAATCTCCCTTGATGTGTTTAAGCAATGCTTTACATCTTTGAGCTTAGTTTAACCATATTTCTCTCATTTATTTTGGTGTGTTTCATAAAAGACAGACAACAAGGATGTGTTGCCATGACCACAGGGATTTCTGCTGGATTATGGGATGTTGTTAGCTGCAGCAACAAGGAGAAATATTTCTGCAAGAAGCTGGCAGAGGGTGTACAAATGACAACAGTTCCCCCCACCACCCCGGTCCAGAGCTGCGCCTCTGGGTGGACACCTGTTCCCAAAAGGAACGTCTGCTACAAAGTAGGAGGACAAACATAAATAAATAACATAAATAATCTGTGAAATCTGTGCAATTTTAAGTGCATGAAACTGAACGCATCTTCTTTTTTCATTCATTGAAAAGTTTTACAAAAATAAGGACCATAGGAAGACTTGGCATGAAGCAGAGGACTTCTGCAAGGCCATTGGTGGTAACTTGATGAGCATACACAGTTCGCAGGACCTGAGCAGTGCTCTGTATGTTAGCCTCACAGTTGGTATATATCAGAATTTATATTATGCTAATCAAACATTCAAGTAATCAATACAAATGTTTTCTACTGTCATAAAGGTTTCATTCCTCTAATCCAGCCTGGATAGGCCTCAGCTCCCTGGGTACCTCTAAAGGTTTCGTCTGGACTGATGGGTCGCCTGTATGTAGCTCTTGTTTGTTATCACAAAATGATTGTCATTCAATGTCATTCTCAGTGTAATTATGTGTATTTCCAAAAACTGTGACCTAGTACGGCTTTGAGAACTGGGGCTTTGGGGAACCAAACAACTACAATGACAACGAACATTGTGCAGAAGTCCAGTTTTACTATGGACGGCACTGGAACGATCGGCACTGTGAGGTCTATAATGACTGGATCTGCCAGATACGCAAAGGTAACACTGACCAGTCTCATCATGGATCTCCATCCCACATAGAGACATTTGTCCAAAGTAGTTGCATAATGTTAAATCAGAGCTTTTTCCTGCTCTTTTTCAGGTGCGACTCCCAAACCTGAGCCAGTCTTAGTTGCACCAGGCAAGTTTCAACAGCCTCTCTGTTTCGTTTTATTTCCTTGATTTACCGAGTTGCAATCTTTCCCTTTCGCCAATCCCCTTTTTTTTTCATCAATCCCAAAAACTGTATCTGTGGGACACCTTATAACTGTTTGCTCCTTCTACAGTATACAACACCACAGAAGATGGCTGGATAATTTACAATGACACGCAGTATTTCATCAATCTTGACAACCTAGCTATGGAGGCTGCCAGAGCATTCTGCAAAAAAAACTTTGGTGAACTTGCAGTCATCACAGGGGAGAGTGAGAGGAAGTTCCTTTGGAAACAGGCAAGACATTCAGATTTTTTCCTGATCCACTATGGTGGCAAGAGTACTAAAAATCGAATGTGTAACAATTGTTTTTGATGTCTCTCTTGCCAGATATCGAAAGGCTCAGAAGGACAGTATTACATTGGCATGACAGTGAATTTGGATAAGTCATTTAGGTAAATCAAACTGCATTGTTTAGACACAATACTATAAATACTGGCTATTCTCCATTACCCATCCATCAAGTCTAGTCTGACATTTGATACAAAACACAAATACAGATGTTGTGACCATTTTTAGTAACATCTTCATTATCGTCTTTCTATTTTCAGCTGGGTGGATGGCACCCCTGTAACTTACACTGCATGGGAACAGAACGAGCCCAACTTTGCTAACAATGATGAAAACTGTGTGACTATCTACAAGAGCATGGGTGAGCCTAATGCAGAGACACTCCATACTGATTTTTGTATATATTAGCTAACCTTACCTAGTAGTTAATTTTTTCTTTTTCTTTTTTCTGTAAACATATAGGTTACTGGAATGATATTAATTGTGGTATCGAGCTACCATCTATTTGCAAAAGAAGCAGTAGTTTTGTCAACACAACAATGGCCCCCACCACTGTTCCCAAGGGAGGATGTGCCCCAGAATGGTTATCTTTCAATGGGAAGGTAAGAATGTATAACTTTGTACAACAGCGATTACACCAATACAGTGTTGAAACTCTGCATAATATGCAGGTCTTTAGTCAAGACAAAGGTTTCCTCCTAGTCTGTTCTGGTGAAGTGTGTTTCTGTATTTTTGACCAAGCTTGAGTGGACACTGGTTGTCTAGTATCCCTTCGGCTGTTATTCTAACACACACTGCAAATTCATCGTGTTTACACAGTGCTACAAAATCGTCGTGGGGAATGACAAAGAGATTTGGCAGAAAGCCAGGGTGTACTGCAGAAACCAGGGAGGAAATCTGGTTTCTGTCGTCAGCGAGAGCGAGCAAGGTGAGCGATGAGAGCGATGCTGCAACATTTGTGCGTGTCTAAGGTTACATTTTATTAAGTAGCGGTGAAGTCTTGTGTAAATAAACCACAATTAAGGAATTATTGGTTCTTCCTTTCTAGCATTCCTAACAACACAGATGCTGAGATACAATGAGGATTTTTGGATAGGAATGAATGATATCAACTGGGAGATGCACTTTGTGTGGACGGACGGCAAAGGCGTCTCATACACCAACTGGGCCAAAGGGCATCCAATAACAGTGCCTGATGGGCGCTATTCATTTATGAATGAGGTTATTTCTACTTCTATGTCCAAAGCTTTCTCTGTCTTACTCTCTCTCTCTCCTACAGTTTAATTTAAAATAAGCATGACTGGAACCTGAAACAAAAAAACAAGTCACCAGACAGTATACTGAGCATAATAAATAATTTATGCACATATATGTATGTAAATACAGTGTACAAAGGCTTCCCCATAAAGGTTAATGATTTGAATCGTCAGTCAGGGAGCAGCTGGATTATAATCACGTCAGTTGAAGCGACAGATTCTCTTCTGCTTTGTAATTATCTACAGAACAGCACAGGGTGATGGAAAATTTTTTAGAAGGGAAGCCACATATTCAAAAGATGGGCCCTATTTGCCATAACAAATTTGAATTAATCGTAAAGTGATTTAACTTTCTGCTTAAAGGCATACACAGAATAGAAATGTGCCAGTATACTGTTTCTACTATATACGGCAGTAAAACATCTGACGGTATCATTGCCGCCAACCATTCCCATTACTGTGATTATAGTCGTTTTCAGAAGACACCTTGAACACAGAGCAGTGCTCCTGCCTTAATTAACAGTTTGATTTTGTTTGGTCACTAGAGGCCTGTAAGAGCCCAGTATAACCGTTATTATGATCTGTGTGCATTTACAAATTTCTCTGCCTTTCCAAGGCGATCCAAGGCGATCATGGTGTGAAGTAATTACCTACGATAATCATAGCGGGTAAATTTGATACCAGCACATCTGTAATACAGAATCTGTATATGTGTCCCTGTAAAAAAGCAGGAATGCCTGCACTTTTGTGCAAAATTGAATCAGATAGAACAACGTTTCAATTCCACTTGGATCTTCATCAGGTCAAAAAGGGTCATATTCTGTGTTAGTTATGTTAGTAATCTGAGCATTTTTCAAACTATCTCAGATTTGGATGAACAAAACTCTACCTCTAAGATCAATAGTATAAATCAGTAAAAAAAAAAAAAACAATATGCATATTGTTATTGAAAAAGAAAGTAACTAATGTACCTTTTTCTGCATGATAGGTTTTTGACTGTGTGATTATGGTGGGCACCACCTCTAAACTAATAGGATTGTGGAAGGTGGAAGACTGTATGACAAAACATGGCTTCATCTGTAAAAGAAATGTTGGTGAGTAACACACTATCAGTAATTGTACTGACATTTAGGTGCAAAGTTTGTGTTACCAAGCCATAAGGTGGAGGTTTTACAGCCGAATGATTTTTTTCATGACAGTTAATAACAACCGGTGTGTCCTATTCACAAAGATCCCCAGATTGTAGTCCCACCCACCACTGTGTCACCAAAGGCATTCTACAAGCTCGGCAATGACTCCTACAAACTGGTGACCCAGAAGATGAGATGGGATGAGGCAAGGAGGCAGTGCCAGGCAGACGATGCAGATCTGGCCAGTATCCTGAACCCCATCACCCAGGCATACATCACCTTGCAGATTTCCAAGCACAACGAGTCTGTGTGGCTTGGCCTCAACAGTAATGTGGTAAAGGGTCTATTCAAACAGGTTTTCAAATAGAGACAAGGACCATCTAGCTCTGTATAAACATTGCAAGTGATGATTTCTTTTTCACAGACTGGCGGGCGGTACAAGTGGGTCGATAACTGGCGTCTGTCTTACACCAAATGGGGCACAGATGAGCCTAAACACAACTACGGCTGTGTGTATATGGATGTAGACAGAACGTGGAAGACTGCACCGTGTACCAACAGCTACTACTCCCTTTGCAAGAGGTCACCAGGTCAGATAATGCTTGTGCTCCTTCCCTTCCTTCATACATACAGTACGCAAACACTAAGCATTGTTAGCCCACGGTTTTAAGACTGGGATACAATCTGCTGTCTCTTTTTTCAGACATAGCTCCCACTGAGCCCCCACAGCTCCCTGGAAACTGTCCAGAATCAAAGAAGAGAAGAACCTGGATACCCTTCAGAGGCCATTGTTATTCCTTCCTCAGCTCATTGGTGGACACCTGGGCCCATGCCTCAGTTGAATGTCTGAAAATCGGTATGTTATACAGAATTTCCACTAATAACCAGTTATGTGCATAAAATCCTACAGCCTATAGTTGCTACTTATGATTTGTCTGTGTTCGTCAGGTGCGTCTCTGGTGAGTATTGAGGACCCTCAGGAGGGTCTTTTCATACAACAGAACCTGGAACTTCTACAGGACGGCACTAAATCCTTCTGGATTGGCCTGTATAAGACCAATGAAGGTGAGCAGAGCTTACGAAAGTTAAATTCAGCCTCAGTGTCTTGTTATTCCTTTTTCCAACATGTAAATAAATTAAAGGCTGTGTCCAAACTCCACACTACACACTTATCCTGAGCAGATTTCCAGAATGCGGTGACATAAAAGTCGTGTGTTTATTTTTAAACACATTTAACTTATTAATTTAGCAATGAACTGTACCATAGTCCCAATGACTTTTTAACATCTTTTTATGTCATTTTTTTATGTCTGATATACACATTTTTTAACCCTCTATATATGATTGGAACACAGCATAGTAGCCCCAGTATGTATAAGACTCTTATAATCTAATCTGGTTAAAAACTAAATCCAATAAAACAATAAAAACAATTTTTTACAAGTGTCTAAAGTTGTGACTGTATTTCCTAATCCAGATAGCGAGAAAGGACATACGTACACCTAAGAAAAACACAATAGAAAATAACATCAGTATAGACCGATTCATTTAATACATTTTTACTCACGTTCTTCATGTTGAGCAAAGATAAACTGGCTACCATCTTTGTTTGGATAAGAAAAGAGTTGCAGTTAGGGAAAACAGGTTAAAAACCTTTTTTTACCATGCGCACAACATACTGAATATTCTTTATCCAGGTGGTCAGAAGAGCCTTTCAGAATTATGGAACGGAAGCTAAGCTCTGTAACTCAAAAGTACTGACAGTACATGAGAGGCACAGGCTGGAGCTAAAGTTTACAGTGTCTCAGTGTGCTGCTTTGGTCAGTAAAGTAACGAATTTCCGTGTTCCAGGTGAGTGGATGTGGATCGATAACAGTGCTGTGGACTATACCAATTGGAAACCGGGGATGCCCAAGTCAGAATCATGTGTGAAAATCCACTCTGACAGTGGACAATGGAGTACAACCGCCTGCAGCAGATACACATCTTATATCTGCAAAACACCCAAAGGTAGGTTTAATCAGCTGTTATGTCATTTTAGATAAGCCCATCAGTTACTAACACTGAGCAATTCATCTTTTTTTTCCAGTAATTCCACCTACAGAAAAGCCTCAATCTGTTGGTAAGTTATTGAAATTTTATCTAAGATACATCAAATGTGATTTTTCAAACTTGAGTATCATGTCGCTGTTAATACTTCTTCATGTTTTGTCTCCTCAGTGCAAGTTGTTGAAAAGCCTTCACACGGGTCTGCTGGCATCACTGTGGCTATAATACTAATAGTAATTGCTGTAGTGGGACTCGGTGCCTTCCTCCTCTTCCGTAAACGGATACCCAGCCCTGTCTTGGGAGAATGCACCTTCGACAACAAGTTGTACTTCAACAATCCAATCCAAGCTGCTGTAGACACCAAGGGCCTGGTAGCCAACATAGAGCAGAATGAACAAGCATAGAAAGATCAGTGCTATGAAAATGATATGATCAGAGATTTCATCTTGGTTTCTCATCCAAACCCTGTGGTGTTTTTTTTTCCATTTTACAGAGGACTGGATCAAAGATAATGATTCCTAATTATTATATAATAATCCATGCAAGCACTGGCACTACACTAACTGAATAAAGGACAAGATAATATAAGTGTACAATCTATAACAAATTTAATGATGGTGTGATTTGTGAAATGTGTACAGATTTTCTACCAATCAACATAACCAAGAACATTTCTAACATCAGCGCTTTAAGAAACTCGTTTCAGACCCTTTACCAGTTCAAAATCAAGACAAATGAATTAAATTAAGTTAGCCAGATCTTTCTCAATTTTGTTGCTTGTTATTATTCTCCACGGGCTGTTCATCAACTTATTTTGGCACACGACATTGTAAATAGATGCAAAATAAAGAAATGATATAAAGAAAACTAAGTTGTCCTTTGTTTCACATTTTTCCTCTAATAGTCAAACATTTACGGGTGTTTATTTTTTATTGTTGATCCCATTTTGTCTTTGAGCACTATGCAAAAACATTTATTGAAGCAGAAGTCTGAAGTTGAAGTGGGTGTTTGCTGGGCCGCTGGAGGTGGTATGATGCAATCCTCAATCACCCTTGATACTGTCTTTTTTTTACATTTTCTGTAAGAAACAGAAAATAAAAAATGACGGTTTTCTTGTTTGTTTACAAGAAAACTCTCTATTACACACCACACTGTGCCAAGCTGTGGCATTATCCTGCCATCACACCTCCACATTTTAGCCAAATGTTTAACTGTTTTAACAGTTAACAGAACATTTAATCCATCAGATAGATTATATTATTTGGCTGTTTCAACCTGTGGCTGTTTCCCATATTAGCTTTTTACATGTCTAAATGAACCACAGCACAATAGTATGACATTGCGTTGCCACTAAACAAGCTTACTTTATATTATTTCTCTTTTATTCAAATATCTCTACTAACACAAACACAGGAATGTTTCTTTCTCTTACAAATGTTTTCTTGCAACCAATTGTTTTCACTTCCTTAAATCTCCGTTAAAATATTCTGTTTTTTTTTTTTTTCTGTCATATGTCCAGTATATGAATGTCTAATCTTCCTGGGGGCTTAGAGCCCCCCTTGGACCTGGTCACTTTTGTGTGCGGCAGTGTATTTGGCCTCTTTCCACCTCTGTAAGGAGACTTATGCTGCCTTGAAAACTTGAATCGATGATTACCAGACCATACATGGTTATTAGCCCAATATGACTCCCTTGTATAGCGACCTTTGAATCTAAGATTTGTAGTAGTCACCAAAACAGCCCTGTAATATGACAGAGGGGAAAAAAAAACATTTTCAAGTGCTTTAAGGGAAGCATGTCAACTATTTTGTCCAGTGGACTCAGCAGTAATTCTTACATCCACCCAAATGCTGCCTCACAGGTGGCTAGATATGAGAAAGTTCAAAATATTAGTCTGTCAGGCACCAGACTTTCAATCACCTCTACCAGTGGCTGGCCACCCCCATCACCTCATTGTTGAAAGTGAGGCAGCCTTTTCCATGGCAACCACAGCCCTCTCAGGCTGCCGCAGCTAATCCTCAGGAGCTTACTCAATTCTTACTTCTCGTAAGAGGGTTTTACCAACAACACCAATGCCCAGGAATTCTCCCCAAACAACCACTGGATCTTCTGTTTATCCTGCCGGAGGAGGAAAACAAACCTAGTTACAGCAGCTGAGAGGTGAAGAGGGAAGAGAGGTAGGCCCGGTTCATCCGGAGTGCTTTTTCATCCGTTACATCCCAGGTATTAATGTAGTTTTTAGGGTTTTTCAACAACAGTTATGTCCTCTTGTTGCTCAGTCGGTTTGACCTGCAGGGTGTACAGTGTGGGAGGATGTTGGAATGTGTTGCGAGAAAGCTTGGCATATTTTGCTCCGTATGTTTGATCTCTGAGTCATCAGAGATCAAATATACACATACAGAATAAGAAAACCTTCTATTTGAATGTCACAGGTGCTTTGGGGGGCCTGGGAGGCTCATAGTCAACATACCACATGCACTCACTCACATCTTGCTCCAAAACAACTGGTGTTTCTAAATAAGGAAGCCAACTCAATATTCAGACCATTATGAAAACTGACAGTTTTAAAAAGATTCAAGGACATTCTTAAATTGAAACTGAAGAGGTGTTTCAGCTCCCAGTGACCCCTGTGCTACTTGTGCACTTCAGGGGAACTGTTTTGTTTGGGTCTCTCTTTGTCTGAGCCATTAAATAATAGCTTTTCCCTAATTTGCCTTTTTTATCTTGCACCAGCCACCTTTTGCAACTGTAGCATACTGTAGTTTTTCCTCAATACTAATTATTTTCTCTACAATCTCCCCCTTCATGCCCCCTTCTCCCTGCCCCTGTGCTCTCTCACTTGCCTGCACTAATCCTTTTGTTGTGGACTGAGGGGCCCAGGCTTTGGCTGACCGTTCATCACTGTAAGGGCTGGTTCAGCTGGAGGGTGCCCACCGAGCCCTCCTGTCCTCCACCAGATCAGGCATGCCTATTATTAATGCCTCTCTCAGCAAGAACACATCCGCTGCTCTTCTTTAGAAGCTTTCTCTCTCCTCTCTTCGTTCATCATCATTCAAATTTCTCTCAATTTTCCTGTCTGTGTTCTCTCTCCATCACCTTCTTGCTGTCTGTCAAGCCCTTTGCCGGTCCTGGGAGCTTGAGGGAGTCAGACAGCCTCGGTAGGAACATGCACTTCAGGAGCAGAGCTCCCCTTTTGCTGCTGCTGCTTCATTGTCTGCTGGGGAGCGTCGTGGAGGTGAAAGGGCAGGAGTGGGGGCACCTGCAGGAGGCTCAAAGGGCCTTGGACCTGCCCCTGGGTACAGACAACGAGCCTCGTTTCCAGAAGAACCACACAGGTATCCTGATCTCCACGCTGCTCCGGGCGGTGCACTGTGCAGAGCGGACTGGCAACTCTCAGGACGTCTGTGACAAGGTAAGGCCTTCACCTGTCTTTGGACATGATTGACTCACTAAGTGCTCTGTGACATGATAGTACATATAAAAATTAGACTATTTGAAAAGATCCCCCATCAATACAAAAACTACAACTTTTACATCCAGTATGCTAAGTGCTTATTATGTATTCATCCCATTCCTGCCTGCTTATTCCAGGAGACATGCTTATTATGGCTGGAATGTGAGTGATTGTGGAGGCTTAAGTCCTTGACCTCTATGGGGCATTCATGCTGAGTGGCTTTAGACATCCCTCAGTTTGACATAATAAACTCCATAGTGTGGACTTAGAGGTACTTCACATGTTTGTGCAGGTTGGCTGACAATGGGATTATGTGTGTGTGTGTGTGTGTGTGTGTGTGCGTGTCGAGGCTTTGAAAGAAATCCAGAGTGAGATTTAGAAATTAAGAAAGCAAATTAAATGTCTTCTTTGTTTGAATAGTGTGCCCTCTCTAACACACTCTCCCAACTGTCTATATTTTTGTGTGTGGGTCTAGTTGGACTCAACTTGCCAAAACACAAGCAGCAGCACAAAGCTACTCCTTTTCCAAGAAGTACAGTACAGTGTATGTAGGGAGAAAATAGGCCTTTTATCAAGCTGACCTCCTTTTCACAATATGTTGACATGCAAATCTAGGGTCAGTCAGTGCTCACATGACTGAACACCATAATCCAGATTTTGTACCGTTTGTTATCAAAAATGAAAGTTAGTTTGTGGTATTTTTCAGCTTTCTGTCCTTAAATTCTGCCTAAAATTGTTCTGTTTTACCCTTGTGGTTCTCTTCTTGTCACAGTGCCTGACACCAGACGTAGCTCTCTCTGTGCTGGAGGATGATGGGAAGGCTTACCTCACTGAGGAGGACTTCCAGCGAATGTCCACCGTTCTGCTGTACTACATAATTAACTTGCAAGACCTGTGCGTGTCCAACTCTGCCTCTCGTTCCACCCTTTCCTCGTCCTCCTCCTCCTCCTCATCTGGGAACTATCAGTTCTACCTTCTGGCCCTCATCAATCTACACCCAGCTGAGGACAACCACTTCCTATCATCCAGTGAAACAGAAAGTATTTTGCAGCTCATCAACCAATACTACAACCCCTCCAACCAAGATGCCTCTACCTCATCTGATGTAAAAGTAAGACATTTTTATCTGAGAGATGTATCCTTTCTTGACAGGCGCACATCTGGATATCATACTTTCACCTTTGATCCCACAGTGTATTGATGCCGCTCATCTCCTCGAAGACGTTAACAAAAAAGAAAACCCAGGTGTCGACGTGTCTTCGGTGCCCAAACTGGCCGCAGCCATCATCAGCCACATCCTGCAGGGTCACTGTTTCAGCCGGAGGAACCTCCCGTCGCCTGCCTTCTTCACCGACTATATCTTTCACTCCCTAAATCGCACTAGTAACCTGCAGATTATAGGTAAGTTTATATGAATATTCAGCTTGTTATACACTCACACTAAACTGATGTTTGATGATGAAGACAAATGTAAGTCCAATATTCACTCTCTTTTTAGCTCTGTTTTTGGTCTCCACCAACTCCTGAGGGAAATATTTGGCTCTTTAGCGGCTAAATGCTGCACTATGCTCACCAGCTGGTTGCTAACTTTGTCTGGCTGATGTTTAGTGCTGGGCAGGTAGCATACAGTGAGTTTTTAGGGCTTTCTCACTGAAAACAGCTGCCTGCTGCATTCAGAAACAACGCTGATGAGAGCGGTGAGACTCCATCAAAGTTGCAGGCCAGAAAGTCAAACCAATAGGCTGAAACTCGCTATAAAGCTCCATAAAGCTGTGAGGAACTGTAGAGTCGGGTGATAATTCTCTGTGGATTCATCACTACGAGCGACACTTTGACATTACACATAGTCATTTGATCCATTATTATTTTGAAATATTGATTATAGCTGTTTTATCTTCTCTATATTTCCTCTTGCTGCCACTGACTATGAAGAATGAGTCATCGTGCTCGAAAGAGCAAATAACCCTCCTTAGAGGTTTTCATTAGTTCGGGTTTTAAAGGCTTTTTAAATACCATGCTAAAAATAAAATGCATGATCTTTTACGCAAAAAGTGTCAAAATGATTATTGAATATTGGCACAGCATGTTGGTTACCTGCAAGTTCAATCCAAAATCTCAATACAATGTACAGTATTTTGTCCACATTTTTAAAAATAATAATCTGATTTGGAAAACTGACTAATTCAGATTAATATGACCTGTTGCCATTTCTCTGTTAGACTTAGAGGAGTTGCTTCATCAGCTGGGTGTCGGACGGGAAGGAGCTGCACATGATCACCACAGGAAGAGGCGGAGCATCACTGGGAGCTCGGAGGAAGGGGCGGGGCATCCACCGGATGGTTGCAACCAAGACACTAGGGGAGTAAGCAGAGACTGGGCACAGGTGAAGTTTAGATGAGAATATTCTGACTATTATATTGCTGCAGGTACTGATTTGAAGAGCCTCCCACTCATTCCCAAATTTGTCTTTTCCTTTAAATCCAATCAGGTATGTTTTTCAGCCAATCAGTTGGTGGATATTTTTGCTCTGGATCCTCATTTGCCAATTTCGAAGGAGCACTTCAGACAAATTTGTCCAGCCATTATTCAGCAGTTGCTAGGCAATGCCTGTGAGACTGCAGAGCAAAAAACAAGAGGATCTCTGCCCACTGCTCTCGAGAGTAAGACATTTAACTGCATTTTTTTCCATCCACAGCCCACAGTCACTAATAAACACACTAAACTGGATCAAAGATTTTTACATGAAATGTTTTATTTTAGCGCATCAATTAAACTACTGAATAAGAAAAAAGGAAAAAAATTGCTTTAGTAACTGAAAAGCATCATGGGATGTTTGGTTCAGAGCAACATATACAAACATATTAAGATATTCCAGTCTTTGAAAAAGTGAGCTTCAGATTGGAGCTTCATAGAATGTGTTTAATCTATATTTGGACATGAAAAGCTCAAAAGCCTCTCCTTTTCTGCAGAGTATGGCTACAGCACGGCTGCTGTCCTGCTCATCACAGTGGGCTCCATGCTGGGAATCTGCCTGATCTTCTTTAACTCCTGCCAGGAAACCTACACGCTCATCCTGCAGCTGTTTGTGGGCCTGGCAGTCGGAACGCTCTCAGGAGACGCACTCCTGCACCTCATACCACAGGTATACGACACAAAGCTGCACTGCGCTGTCTTCTGTTACTGACATATATTAGATACCACGTCTTCCCTGGTGAGTAAATGACTAAGAGTTTCCTCTTTGTCTCCTTTGGAGATCCTCGGCCTCCACGACGACACGCACAGTCATGATGTTGAGCACTACACAGAAGGAAAGGAGTATCTGTGGAAGATCCTTGGCATGATCGCTGGGATCTATGGCTTTTTCCTCATTGAAAGAATCTTCTCCTTTTTGGTTCCTTTTCATGACCATGTAAGAGTTTTAATTTAATAATGCAAAAATTACACAGATAGCAAAATACTCATAATGTAGTGCATCAAGGGAAAAGGAATGTTTATGTTGGAAAAGGTTGTGGCTGATTTTCTTTATCTAACCAGAATTTTTTCCCATAAACAAGCAAGTTAATGTGCTGAGGCTGAATTCTTGCAGAGCTGATTGTTGAGCAGCAGTGGACTTTCTTTTGTCCGCAGGGTCATTCCAGTGACTTAACCTTAGAGCTGAACTGCAATGGTCAGTCACAGAGGGGCAAATCCATTTCCACTATACAGCTGGTGAGTGTCATCACTATCCACGCTGAACTTTTATGTTCTTATAGTGTTTTTGGCGGGAAATCCTGGTTCCTGTCATCATCTCTATTATTTACTTTGTTATGGAGCAGACTGCAGCGACTGTGACAAGATAGTTCCTGGATATTAAACGGCAAAAATTTAAAGAAAGAAAAGTTAAACTCACTGTAAAACATTGTATGAGAATTTAGTGGAATCAACTAATCTTTTACCATTAACTTAAGTATGTAGTTTTATTATATATAATAAATTATTGTATAATTTTAAGTTAATTCAACAAAACCTTCCAGAGACTCAAGAAGATGCACATGATGGAAACTTGCTGCTTGTCTTTAAAACAATGCAAACCACGATGAAGGTTAAGATTCAAATTCAATCACTATCCCCAAATACAAAGTAATGGTTAAAGTCACTGTTAGCAGCTTTGCATGTTGTCTCTGTACTGAATCTGGTACAACATGGTACTAGAAGTTCTAGATATAAAAGCTACAGCATTAAGACCTTTGTGACAAATGAAAATGTCAACGAAAAGCAATATGACTGAACAGGTGTTGATTCAACTTAATACCTTATATTGATTGAACTCGTTATCTCTAGTTGAGTTAACTTAGTTTTATGTCTTCAAAACTCATCAGACAACTTTGAAAATTTAATGAGTACGTCCGTGTGCAATAATCGTAGTATTTTTAGGGAGAAGTGTAGGGTATTTGATCTTATTCATAATTAAAAACAAACAGGTAAGATAGACTAAATTGAAAAAATACAGGCCTCAAAGTACAACCTCAATGCAACAAAAGTGAGTACACCTGTGACCACTGGCACAAAAGTCAAATCAAGTCAATATTTTTCAAAGTTACTGTCTTTTCCTTCTTTTGTTATGATTCTTCCACTGCAGCTGAACAGGAAAACTGTTGCCTGTAGAGACACAAAGAGGGATTTTCTTTTTCTTTTCTTTTTTTTACTAAAAAGACTGAAACTGTTGAAGATATCCACTTTATTTGACTAACTTAGACTGCTGAAGCTTCATATTACCTTCAGATAAACTTTTAATTTATTATTTTTTTCAATTGATTTAAGAAAGACTTTAAAATATGTGCAATAGAGCTTATTACGCTCTCAAAAACCAAGGTGCAGCTCTGTTAGCAGCGTTGTGGAGTTATTAAAGTCAATATAGTTTCATTCACCCCAATGATGCTCCACTCCCACACTACTCCTACATCTGAACATCAAGAAAGCACTAATGCACTTATAAACAGAATCAAACGGGTAACAACGAGTCAATTACAGCAGGACAAGTTTGGGGACATTACAGCTCATCTATCCCAAAATCTCTGAGCCCACATCAGGAGTAGTATGAATCCATTTAATTCATTTTCAAAAATAGACTAAAAGCAATTTAACTTCAAATTTCACTGAAATCAATTTTCCAGCTATGCTCTTATATAACAGGAAATGAAGAGTGGTGTGGGAGGGAGTAAAGGAACAGGGCACGTAGGATGTTGGAGAATGAGAAGTGTTGGATCATTCAGAAAGCACTTCATGCTTGTGTTGAATCACGTACATACAGTCGAAAACTAGACTATTTCAGAAACATAGGCCCAAAAGAGGCAACAACCTCATGTGGATGCACAACTGTTCTATCCCTACTGTGCTGTAATTTTCATTTAGTCTGGGTACTATTTTAAATTTCTCAATTTTGGATCACAGGTTAAGAGAGTAAGTAATTATCTGTATCATGCAGGGACCAGTGGATGACTTGGAGTGTACAGAAATATCTCCTGAACACACAGACACAACGAGCCCTTCACGTCAGAGTAAGCTAAACTGCTCCTTCAATATGAGCTGCACAGCACTGATGAATGTGATGTACTTTGTAATTAGTCGCCTGGCATGACAGAGCGATTGTCACGGTCTGAGGGTGAGCTTTTGACGGCACAGACTCCCCTTGTGTTCCCAGGACAAGGGGTTCCTCTGCTGGCTGTGATGGTAATTGTGGGAGACAGCCTTCATAACTTCGCCGATGGCCTGGTTGTTGGCGCGGCCTTCTCCTCTTCAGCCGAGACTGGCATGGCGACAACTGTGGCTATCCTGTGCCACGAGATCCCACACGAGATGGGTGAGAGGTCACGGTGATTAGTTTGGGAACGCGTTTGTTGTTTTTCGGCTGAGGCCAGGAAACCCTCTGCTTGACTGACCGACTTATCTGTTCTGCTTTTGTTTTCAAGGGGACTTTGCAGTGTTGCTCAGCTCCGGACTCTCTGTGAAGACTGCTGTGCTAATGAACTTTCTCAGCGCTCTGACAGCCTTCATGGGCCTCTACATCGGACTGTTTGTTTCTGCAGAGATAGAAGTGCAGCAGTGGATCTTCACCGTTACTGCTGGCATTTTCCTCTACTTGTCACTAGTAGAAATGGTAAGGGAGGGAAGACTAACAATGAGCATATCCTAAAAACAAGCCTGATATAGCTTATTCCTCTGTGCCAAAGACCTCCATACTTACAAAAACTATTAACGAGATTAAATGTCTATAGATACACTAGTGTCTGTAGACTCTGTGTCTATACTAATGTCACCATTAAAGGGGGCATATCATGCACATTTCCAGGTCTATATTTTTATTCTTGGGCTCTACTGGAACATCTTTGAATGATTTACAGTTCATAAAACTCCTTATTTATCTCATATTGGCTCTTTATGCAACTCTTTAGTTCAGCCTCTGTCTGAAACAGGCCGTTTTAGCTCCTGTCTCTTTAAGGCCCCTTCCCGATGAGCCCCAATCTGTTCTGATCATTGCCTGTATATAAATATGGACATCATGACAGCTCCCCAAAGTGAAGCCAAAACATCTCAGTTGCCCCCTGGTGGCTGGCTACAGTATAGGTTATAAATCCTGCCCCCTCCATGTTAGCGGATGGGACATGAGCCAAACTAAAAAAATCAAAGTACATGTCAAAAAAATGTTTCCCAAAGATGGTTTCTGTCATTTTAGGTAGTTCTTATATCGCTGATGTTTGTCCAATTATTTATTTTTCTTCTAAGTTTGTTTTTAATTAGTTATTTGACAATTTAAAAAGGGGGTGTGACTTCATGATTGACAGCTGTGACAGGCGGCCAGACGACTGAGGGGGCACTAGAGGAAAAGTCAGGAGATCATCAAAGTCATTAAGATTAATCCACTGGACACGATTAATATCAGTACCAAATTACAAGCAATCAATACACATTGCCACACTGTAGCACTGGGTGACATATTTATATACCCATCTGTGTATCAAAACTACTGATAGTTCGGTTTAACTCTAATTTTCTTTCTTCCATCAGCTTCCAGAGATGAGTCGAGTGAAGACCAACAGACCGTGTCTCATGTTTCTCCTGCAGAACCTCGGTCTCCTGATGGGTTGGGCCTGTCTTTTGCTTCTGGCGCTCTTCGAACATGAACTCAAATTCTAGACCCACAAACGCCTTTTTGTGCATACAAAAACAAGCTGACTTGTGTTTTTTTTTTAAATTGTCATTGACTTGTTTATTATTATCTCCAATTGTGCACTCATGCAAGTGTTAGTGTGTACAAAACAGGATATTTGAACAAGTCATTCTTGGTCAGAGAGTGAGTATTTCATGGTGATGTCGTCTCAACATTGGATAACAAATGCACAGTACGTTAGCTGTATGAATCCTCCCCCTTTTTTTTATACATGATGATTTATTTTTGTATGTTATGTATCATGGGTACCTGTGTCTGGACACTACATGTCTAGTTTACCCTTTTATTACCTTATTTGGCAGCATCAGGTACAATTGTGCATATCTGTTGTTCTGTGAAATATAAATATGTTGTTGCCTCAGACAATCAAATCATTTTATTTTTAAGTAATTTGTCACCTGCAAAATATAAAGTATTGTAAATCTACTTGTTTACTACTTGTATGTCAGTGTCTTTATACTGATAAGGGAATATGTCATTTTAAAGGCATCAAGTTCATGAGGGTTTGCTTGATTTTGTACAGTCTTATTTTATATTTTACAGGGCTGTAATTTCTTAATAATTCCCAAGATGCTTCCTGAGAGAAGTAAGTATTTGTATGTTTTGTAAGTAATTTGGTACTAATTATAGGGAAATTTGTCTGCATACAATTCAACACATATGAAAAATTTCCAATTATAAATAAATAACGAATGAACATTTACTTGGATTTAAATTGAGCTTTTCTTTCAAGGAAATTCCCTTTTTCCCTATAATTTGTACCAAATTACATAGTTTTATTTGAAAAAATATTAATATAACACTCATGAAAAAGAGCATCGCCTTGTTGATGAGAAACTCTAATATTAGGTGCAAAAAGAAAGGACCGATTCCTCTTTGTTAGACAGAAACTGCTCTACAATATGTTGATATTTGAAACCCTGCTTTCTGACAAACATTGCTCTCTTTCAGCATCTCATCTCAGAGGTATTGTTCTTTGTTTTTCGAGGCCTCACTGTGATCCAATATGAGGGCACTTCCACCCACCTGAGCTACTTGTTCTTGTTCATCCACCAACCTGGATGACTAACGCTCGCTGTGCAAGACAGAAAACCGCATGCGGAGCGATCCGGCCCACACAGCGCACATGCTCTTTACCAGCCGGAGTGGGCCTGTAAAAAGGAGGTGGAGGAAGATGAGAATATGATGAATGCATCAGCACAATAACATAAATGAAAACACAACAAATCAACTTATTTGTACATCAAATTGGATTTGTGAGACTGAAAGAAATGGTGGGCTTAAGAGAGATTTTTTTCATCAGCTTGCTGTGATTTAATTCTGGTGCTCACATCATCAACACATTTCTATAAAATTTGAGCAAACAGCTGTCAAGCCCTTTCATTATTTGCGTGGGGGATTAGTTTCATTGCACCATTATGCCAATTATGTTAATTTCCCATTCTAAGCTCACTGTCACAGTGCAATGTCAGTTATACTGGCAGTGTCATGAGATTATTTGGCTATCACTGCAGAAAAAGCTGACACCATTTATTGTAACTTCCCGAGTAATGTTCAAACAATAGGAGGAAGTCCATTGCATTTTTCACTTATTCTAGCAATTCTGCTGTTATTTTGGAAATGCCAACCTCTGGCATTTCCAGGAAAGCTCGGGGCCTACTGGTTTGTGTGTGGATCTGTTCCTATACACCAAAGAGCAATGTTTTGGCATGTGCACGTCTTTTCGAGGCAGCTGCTGCCAGGATGGAGGAAGGAAAGACCTTTTTATCTGGGCCGTGTTGGTGTGAACACCGAGCATCCTCACTTGTTCAGCAGAGACCTGACAGAAGACCAGTCCAGCTCCAGGGTCATCAGGGCAGCAGAGCACACAAACAATGGGAAAAAGAGAGACACAAAACAGGAAATATGTAAGGGTTTTTCCTTTGATTTGAAAAGATCTGACTTAGAATAATCCTTTTCACCTGTTATTGTTATAAACCGCATGGGATTAACTTGTTTTGACACAGATAATGGCAATGTGTAATCTCTCTAGTTTAAAGGTGTACTCCACCAGTTTATTAGTGTAGTTCCATAAAGTTGGTGGACTTGTGAAAGACATATATTTTTTTAAATAAATGGTCACAATTGAAGCTGCAGAGGCAGTGATGTCCTCCAGAAACACTGGATCCTACATTTCCCATAATGCCGCCCTATCCATACCTGATAAATGCCCACACCTTGCAAACTCCACGCATATTTTTAATGCAGGATTTCTGTCATCAAGTCCCAGCTGGGATAACAGAGCCACAGAGGACGTTATTCATCTGTTTTTCACATGCTGAATTGGACTAACTATGTCTAGTAAACTGACTTTGATTGGTGGAGTATCCCTTTAAAATGCATAAGCACATGACACCACTAGAGGGCAGAAATGAATCACAAAACTTCAGAGCTTTTTGTGGCAAAATAAGTCTGAGGAGGGGTTTAGTTTAGCTGCAGCATGTGGTTTGAATGGTCTCATCCCATCCTATCCCATCCTATCATGCTGAACCTTCATCTTCTCCTCTCTGTGCTGCCTGCAGTTCTTGTCTTTTTCTCACCCACATCACTATAGTTTCAGCCATCATCTGACTTCATTTCCTGTTTCTTCCACCTGCTCCTTACTCCCAATCAGCCCCAGTGTAACCAGTATAACCATCTATCTTCTTCTGCCAAAGGTCTGCTTCTCAATGCCAATTTTAAGGAGTTTTAAAGTGTTTTACTGCCCTGTCTGGTTGAGATTTTCCGCCTGTTCTAAAGGTGTGGTCAGAAAATTGTGCTTTTTTTTTTTTTGTACCTGTAACCACACCCAACAGTGATGTCACGGTTTCCTGAAGTACACCTGTACATCACTGCAGCAAGGTGAGAAGTTAAATGATTAAACAAGATTTATTTTCAAGGGGTGTTAAGTTACTTCTCAACAGTGGTGGAAAGTAACCAAGAACATTTACTCAAGTATTGTATTCAATACAGTTTTGAGGTACTTGTACTTTACTAGAGTATTTAAATTTAATGCTACTTTTATACTTCCTCTCCACTACATTTATCTGACAGCTTTAGCTACTTTTCAGATGAAGATTTGACACAGTAGATAATATAACAAGCTTTTAAAATACAACACATTGTTAAAGATGAAACCAGTGGTTTCCAACCTTTTTGGCTTTTGACGTCTTACAAAAAGCAGTGTGTAGTCGGGGTCACATTTCAGATGTCTATGAGTTGTTAAATAGTGATTTTTCCCTCTAAACTTCTCACATGGTTTCAATTAAATAAATGTTCAAATGATCCAATATTTCACCAAAAATCAAAGATTAGAGAAAAACCCCAAAACTGAAAACAGATTTGTGAATCAGAACTTTGTTTTTTCTTCTTTCCTCTCCCATTAATCATCTCACGACCCCTCACATTTATCTGGTGACCCTTTGGGAGGGGCCCGACCCCTAGGTTGAGAACCACTGGACTAAACTATCTAACTGTATATAAAGTAGTTCAAACTAGCTCCACCTCCAGCAGCTACAACAGTAACATGCTGCTTACACACTGATGCTTCAGTATTAATAATCTAATGATGTCATATATAATAATATATCAGTCAGAACCACTACTTTTACTGCAATACTTTAACTACATCAATACTTACTTTTACTTAAATAGGATTTTTCATGCAGTACTTTTACTTGTAATGGAGTATTTTTACATTGCTGTATTGGCACAGACAAAAAATATTACTTTACACTGCAGTTAATCACTTTCTTGAAAAAAAAACACTGTATATCTCATTTTTCAGACAGATTTTCTGCTTAAAAGCTGTTATTGATGTTCTCCTCTTGTGCTGTGAGAAGGCAGATGTGTTGGCGTTGGATGAGGGCGCACAGCTCTCAGCCAGCGTGAGTAGGAGCAGGGCACTGATGAGGAGGCTCTGTGATGCTGAAGGCTATAATATCCGAGAATTCAACTCATCATCATCATCATAATCGTCGTCGTCATCACCATCATCTGAACTGGAGGAAAACTGCCCTCTTCCGCACAGGCTCCTCCTCAACCCTCCTGTCTCAAACTTGAAGATTGGCGGTGCCGGCTGAGCAGCAGCGTCTCTGTCAGCATTCAAACTCGCTGATGAACCGGTGAATGAATAAAAATGCGCTTTAGCTTCTCTCTCGGACACAGCTGGGGCATCTGTCCGAGCAGAGAGGTTTCGTTGAGTGTTCGCTTTTCTGAAACGGTGTAATGGTCCTCAATAATACTCCAAAAACAGCAGCGACAACACCTCTGGATAAACACATGGACTCGCTGGAGCACCCGGCGTTACAAGTAAGTCAGTTCAATTAAAATGTGCGTCAGCCTGTTATCGTGCTGAAAGACTGCAGAAAGATTAGTTTTGTGATATTTCTTTATCAAATATATCCATCGTAGTTATTATCTTTCAGTCAGGTTCTCTCATTTTTTATTATTCTTACTGTCTGTTTTTACTTTCACTTATATATTTTATTTCTACTGTCTTTTTACTTTGAGCTACATCTTTTGTATGAAAAGGGCTTTATAAATAAAGTTTATTATCATTATTATCTGTCAAACACATCGTTTTAACGTTAACAACTGGTTGCTAGTTAAAATTTCTGGACTTTTTAAACATTTTTTACATCTCCAGATAAAACTGTGAACCCAGTTTTAGTCCTGTGGTGGAAGAAGTAGCCTGTTTTCATTAAGTAGTTGAGATACTACAAGTAAAAATCCTCCATCCATAACTTTACTTTAGTACAAGTACAGAAAATGTACTGTAATTCAAGTAAGTAAAGTTCTAATTGTGTAGATTTGCTTTCAGAGTGATATATTATTGAAGTATTTTATTGATGCATTTAGGGCTGCGAGATTATTTTCATTATTGATTAACATGTGGATTATTTTCTCAATTAATTTATTAGTTGTTTGGTTTATAAAATCTAGAAAATGGTGAAAAATGTCGATTATTGTTTCCTAAAGCACAAGATGCAACTTAAAATGTCTTGTTTTGTCTCGACCAACAGTCCACCACACAAATATATTCAGTTTACTATCATAGACTAAAGAAACGAGAAAATATTCACATTTAAGAAGCTGGAACCAGAGAGTTTTAGCATTTTTTCTTTAAAAATGATGAATTGATTATCAAAATAGTTGTCGCTTAATATTTCTGGCGATCGATTAATCAATTGATCATTGCAACTCTAGATGCATTGACATAAGAAGCATTTTAATGTTCTGGCTATGAGATGAAGCTAATTTGAAGTGTTTTATATACTGTTTGGTAGTTTAAATGATAGCAGTGTATCATATTTCAGTAATTATAGCCTACTGTAGTTGTCAGATATGTCCAGTGCAGTTCAAAGTACAATATTTCCCTTTGAAATGTAGTGGAGTATAAGTATGAAGTAGAATAAAATGTAAATAATCAAGTACAAGAACTTTAGTATAAAATCCATTTCCAGCATTGTTTTAGTCTATGAAAATATCTTCTCTGTACAGTAAAGGATGTTAAGAAAGCCTCAGGTAAAATATGACAGGTTGGATTTTAAATTATATGATTTCTCCCTGCAGTAAAGTACATTTGTGCAGTATGTGTTATACTGTTTCTTGTATGTTTGGGCTTACTGAGGTTAAACCTCTCCCTGTTCCTCCAGACTCTCTCTGGGCAACTCAAACTGTCCTGCACGACCGCCTGGCTCCTAAGAAACAGTCAGAATAGCTCTCCTCTTTTTATATGCGTGATTAAAATGTCCGAGGGGAACGGGCTGGAATAAAAGGCAGATTTCAAATGAATTTCTGTTTTTCTGTTGCTACTGGCAACACATGAGCACTTGAGCCGAGTGCATTACTTTTCCAGCCCCTTATCATATCGGCTTGCGTATTAGAGACCACCCACATAATTACTGTCTTTTTCATGACACCTGTCATAATATTACAGTTCAAATAAAACACTGAAAGCTATACTTAACTAATTGAACTAACAGCGAGGCTCCATGTCTACATTTAATGGATGGGTTCACATTTTTTTTTTCAAGTCCATCTTAAAACAATACTCACATGCTTCCTCGACCATAACTCAGCAGGGAAACACAAAGAGGGAAGTTTGTACTAAAAAGAAGTTGGAAGAAGAGTTGAAATGAATCAATTAGTCGTTCACCAATTAGTTTATAGTATTTTTTCAGGTAAAAACTGTAAATATTCTCTAGTTGCAGCTTCTTCAATGTACCCTTTAACCATTTCACTCTTTCTTTTTTTGGCTCCTGAAGTCTCACGGGAAAGGAGCACGAAGAAAAGGTCGATTTAAAGGTTCGGATGGCAGCACCTCCTCTGACACCACAACCAACAGCCTTGTTCGCCAGGTAAGGACGACAGTTCGCTTATAAGTCCGCTCAAAAATATGTTTTGCTTATTGTTACATCACTTGTATGTTTGAGCTCCACTGTGCAGAATGATACATGTGCAGTTTGACACTTTTTTTTATATTCATATGCTGAAGAGAAAGTGTATGACGTGTATGTAAAAGCATAATTTTGTGACATCGTAACAAGTTTGGAGCCAATTTTGGTCCAATATGCAGCTTAGACAAGTGTGAAGTGGAAGCAGGGACATCTTTTTTTAAAGAGGTAGAAGGAGTAGATGTAATATTAAGAATTGTTAACAAGGTAATTGAACTCTTTGTGTAAAAAAAAACATCAGACACTTTATTATTAGAAGCAGAGTGTTTTTTTGTCATCAAACATGTCTGAAGAGGATCTTTAAACTTGCTGTAACACTGCTACAATCTGTGGAGCAGAATAGGAGCAGAGTTTGTGCCTACAGACGAAGTTCTGAAGAACTGATTACGTTTTGCAGCAGAATCTCATGAAGAAGAGTCACATTTCTTGGCTGCAGTTGCTCCACTCAGGAATGTAACACTTGTGCATGCGCCTGTGCGTGTATTTTTTAACCCTGACAGTAAATGCACATGGGCATAAGAGCCCAGCTTCAGTCATCATCATCCATCAGAGGTGAGATGTGCATTGCAGTGAGAGCCGTCTGTAAACACTGCTGGGTACAGTATGTTAACCACTGCACTCTTCTCCGAGCTGCGTCCTCAGCGCTTGAGAGCAGCGACACAGTGGCCTGTTATAAAGCAGACGCTGCGAGGTACACACTCAACGCGTCTGGTCTTTGTTGAGCGGACCTGCATGGGACAGGATGGGCCGGGTTAAGGATGTGCGCCCCTGCCTAAATGTTTCTGCCTTTTTTGGAGGAGGCACAGATCGCCTCGTCTTTGGCACGGCAACGGCAGAGCAAAACGGCACCTCCTAGCCTGCAGTCTGCTTCGTCTCAAGGCCAGCGGAGAACTTTCTGAATGAGCTGCTCTCATCGGTGCAGCTCAACACGAGCCGTTTAGTGAGAAATTGCCTTATTTTACTGCCACCCTTGGGAGCTCGTGTCCATTCCCACAGTCCTGTCCCCTAACTGAGGAGTTTCCCTTTAGTCTGAGTCATCACAGATAAACTCAATTAGGCTGAGAGAGAGCGCCTGTCTTCAACGTAACACCACATCCTACAGAAACAAGGGGCCATTAATGTAAGAGACAGTGGGGGATGAAGAGAGACAGGGGGATGTGGGGAGGGTGGAGTGATGTGTTTCAGGGTCAGTGAGGTCCTCGCATGCCAAGCAGAAATATCCTCTCTTAGATATTTGCCGCAAGAGGGCCCCAGAAATAGCAGACCTTCCAGTAACTCCTCCTCTGTTTGGATAACAATGTAAATACTGTTTTTCAGTTGTATTAACATAACAGCAGATTTAATCTGACCTTATTTCCCTCTCGCTCGTGCTCAATCATATCGCATGTGATTATTTTCACTTTTCACAGAAGAATGAGGGGGTAGTATTTAAATCGCTGAACTAAAACCACCCGGGAAAGTATGAAATGAACCTCTCACTGCTGATTCATCAATCTGTCATTTGGTTTTAATCTTGTTCTCTTTGTTTTATCATTCCTCTCCTCACTGTCTACAGTCAGTATTTTTAAAAGAATGTTTGCATTACTTGTTTTCAGATTTTGAAATGACCCTGTGTATATTTTCTTTTGCTCTCCCTCCTGTCTGACCTGTTGCGTTTGTGCCTCAGACTCTTCACATTCCTGTATGAGTCTTACGAACATCTCAGGCTCGCCAGGGTCACTGTGCGATCGATCCACCGCAGCTCCGAGTATCATAAACAAGATCTGCCAGTAACTGCATATAAACATTCCTGAAAGACAGAATTACTCATGCTGTTGCAGACAGAGGGCAGAGAGTACAGAGAGTAGGTTGAGAGAGAAAGGATGAGAGACGTTCCCTGTAGTCGTGGCCTGATGCCCTGGGGGGAGTATGGAGGAGGCTGGGAAGGGTGGAGGTCGGGGCCAGACCAGACCGCTCAGCCGTGGGAGTAGCGAGGTCAGTGTTGAACTGGAGCTCAGTGCTCCATTGAGAAGGACGAAGGGCAGAACTGATAAAGATTTGTTAGAAAACTTCAGCATCGTCAGGTGGATGGCTGTTTATTTTTATTCATGTGGAGGTGGTGTAGTTCTGCAGTGTAACCAAAGAAATAGTCTCACTGATGGGAGATCTTTTTTTGTGATTTGTGGTGCAGTGTCCCTCAGTTTATGAACATGCTGGGTGGTTGCAAATGCTAAAAAATAGTGTAAACAGAGATTACAATCATACTCTACATCATTGCAGAGTATTTTACAGTCCAGACATTTAACCCAGTTCACATGAGGTAGAAATGAAGGAAAAAAGCTGATCTATTCTATCTATTATCTATCTCATGCTTAGTTAAAGGAATAGTTTGACAGTTTAGGAAACGCTTATTTGCTTTCTTGCTGAGAGTTAGATTAGAAGATTGATACCACTCTCTGTCCAAAGGTAACAAAAGCTCAGTAATTAGCACCTTTTATATCTCGCTGTACAAAAAACAAAATGTAAAAATGCTAGGTTGTGTTTCAGACAGGTGTCTTGTTTCCAGTCTTTGCTAAGCTAAGCTAACTGGCTGTAGTTTCATATTTAGTCAAATTCAAAATTTACTGATTTAATTATTACTATTTCTTGGTCGGGAGCGGTTTCCAGGCAAGTGGTTCCTGCTCCCAGCCAGGAAATAGTGCAGCACAGAAAGTGTAAATTAATGAATTTGTCATTTTTACAAACATTTTTGAAAAGATTAAACAAAGTAGGTATATTGTGTTAATTAGTGAGTTTTAGAAGTGCTCGTAGACTGACTTTGGATGGACTTTTGGACAGAGCCAGACTTCTTGTTTCCAGTTTTTATGCTAAGCTAAGCTAACGGGCTGCTAGTTGTAACTTCATGTTTACGGCACTGACATGAGAATGGTATCGATCTTCTAATCTTAACTATCGGCAAGAAAGTAAATAAACGCATTGCCCACAACTATTCTTTGAAACTTTTTTGTTTTCAAAAGACAATATCGTCTTTTTGTAGCGTGCGCAACTGTTAGCCTTGAGCGCTCTATTTTCTGGTCATATTGGAAACTCAAACATTGCCCGTACTTTAGGTGTAAATATGAGTGATTGTCTGTACAGGCAGTCAATGTGTTTAGAGTGCCTGTCTTCAGCTTAATGCATCCTGGGAAACGATCCAGCTCCCCCATGACCTTGAATAATAATAAACTTTCTTTATATAGGGCTTCTCTAAAAACAGAGTTAACAAAGTGCTTTGCAGAGAGTGAGAAACAAAGAGATTAAACAGAGAGAGTAAGGCAAGTCTGCAAAAGTTTGTCCTCAGTATAGAGAGACGAGCCTCATTTCTTCTGTCAGGCCGTTTCAAATTGTAGTAGTGTCTGTAAAGAAGAACATCTGATCATCTTTCTTTTTCATTCAAGGCTGAGAAGCAGTCTGACAGGCTCTCCCTGAGGATGTCAGGCTGCCTCTCTGGCTCTTGTACAAAATGATTAGGTCCGTAGTTTCAAGTGTTATTTCGAGAAGGCCTTTAAAAGTGCAAAAAACCTTGAAATCTGCTCTGTAATTAACAGGTAACACATAAAGAGAATTATGAATTTAAAGCAGCTATAATCAGTATTTTTGAATCAAATGTGTGTGATGTGCAAAGGGACAACGAACCCCTCAAATACAGCAACCGTCAGCCGGCTCTGGAGTTCTCCTCAGCTCTACATGTGCTTTAGTGTTTTTCAGATCATTGTTTTGGTTTTCTGGCCCGCAACTTTACTGTTTTGGCTCACTCTCACCGCCCCTCAGGACTCAGTGGAGACCAAGGAGAGTGAATATTGGACTCGCATTTGTCAGGTCATTTGCCACGACCCCAAATTAATGCCAATGTTCCTCCACGTCTGCTTGATGTGTAAACAGGTAACTGTATGCGACCAAGTCCGCCATATCAACTTAAAAGGTGGTAATATGTATGTATTGACAGCTTGTTTCTGCTGCCACTAAGTGGTCAAAAAAATCAGTTATTGCAGGTTTATGGCTGAGAAATAGTCTGACGTGCTTCCCCTGAAGATGTCACGCTGCTGTCTCGCTCTTTTGGAAATACTCTATCAGATCTGAAATACAGTCATATGAGCCGTATCGAAGTGGCCTTTCAATCTTGAAATCACCTCTTTAATTGACAGTTAACTTATAAAAAGAAGCAAACCAAGGCTGCAACTAACAATTATTTTCATTATCGTTTAATCTGATTTTGAATAACCGATTAGTTAGTTTGGTCTTTAAAATGTCAGGAAATATTCAGTTAACTATCATAGAAGACTAAAGAAGCACTGGACACAAGTTCTAGTGAAAATGAGGATCTGATGTACAGTAGTTCAAACTGTGATTTACATAACCCACAGAGCATTATGTCATAATTGACATCCTACTGCCTCCCACACTCGTTATGTTTATGTGAATGGCTGCACCAGGCTTCCCTCTGTGTCGCCGGCCTCCTTCTGCCTCTTTCACCTCTGTTTCTATCTAACAGTGACCCTCTGATTTCTCTTCCTGCAGCACATTGTTGCAGTTAGACGCTCTCTGTCTGCGGCGTCTGTACATCTTAGACAGGAACATTTAATTTGCTGATGAAAGGCAGAGTGAGAGGGTGTGGTGAGGACAGGAAACCCCTTTTCGTTCTCTCCCTGATTGCAGGCTTTTTTCCTTCTCTTCTAGATTATTTTTGCTTATACTTAATGGAGAGGAGGTGTTCACTCCCTGATTTTTTTATGTAACAGATACCAGTGACATACTGGAGCAGTATGGAGTAGCTGCCAGTGTTGTTCAGGCCACTGGAAATCTTGGAGAGGTGAAGTGTAACATTAACCCCGCAGAAGTTTTTCTGAACTTTGAGCAACATATGTCATAGTTTCCCAATAGTAGATATTTCTGGTGAGCCATATGTAGTTTCTGGCATCAAACAGCAGTAATGATGCCTGTGATTTAAATACTGAACTTATGTTAAAATGAGGAATCAAGAGAAGCAGCTGTAAACCACCAACTGCTGCTCTATCAGCCATCACACCAGCACTAGACTGCCATCTAGTGGAAAAGTGTTTAACTTTGTGATAATTCACAGTGTCAGAGCCAGAGAGACGAAATAAAGCTGCAAAATCTGTTATTTGGACTCTGAATGTCATCTGATCATAGTGAAGGAGCTGTAACTTTCAAAATGTGTTCATTAGAGCCACTCGGGGAAGTTTCTTTTTTAAACATATTTTATATTAAAAACATTTTATAATTAGCAAGGAAATGTGAAAAAACGAGGAAAAACACACATAGATAAAGGTTTTTGCTAAAAGATATTTAAGTAGAGCACGCCGTGCTTTCACAGTGACCTGAAATCCATCTCTCCCTCTTTAAAGAACAGCCTCCACACACAGCCAACCCTGCTGTGTTACAGCGAAGGCTAGATTAATTTGGCACTTTGTTGATGCACTCCCCCCCTAGTGGACAAGGTCAATGCCTTCTGCTGCTGTTTGGAGTAATTAGATTCTTCCATTTTAATAAAGTCACTATATACTGATATACTATCATAAATGATAGTATATCAGATATTGTATTAAATTCTAAGGATGGATGCAGCATACTGACGCTGCTATTGTCCTTTTTTTTAAACCATATATTTAAAGACAAGTGCTGCTGATCATTCAGACTTTGTTCATTATTAGCGACTATCACTCATATTTTTGTAGTGATTGGAGTCTGTAAGCCGCTGGATGTTTTATCTGTTTCGTCAATTGTTTTGTTCATAAATAGGGCACTAATTATTCTGCCATACCATCTGATATGTTTTTTTATGAATCCATTAATCAATACATCTATAAAATGTCAATAAATGGCGAACATTGTCAAGCAGAATTGTCATTTCCTGAAGTCCAAGGTGTCTTCAAGTAGCTTGTTTTGTCTGACCAACTATCCAAAACCCAAATATAGTCAGTTTACTATCACACAAGACAAAGAAAAGCAGAAAACTTTAAAAAATTACATCAATTGTTTGAATAGTCAGAATAGTCGCCAATAAATTTTCTGTTGATTGACTAACCAACCGTTTCAGCTCTTATTAAGTAGCCCAAGACACCATAAACTGTGTACTGGAAAAGAGACTCACACTTACTTCTGTTTTATATTTTAATCCTAATCCTAATCCTTATCACGCCATGATAGCCTGCTCACGTCTCCCAGTGTCTGCAGCCTCTATGATTGATTGAGGTTGTCTTACGGGTAGTTATGGAGACCAAGGAGGAGAAAAGATGCGTCTTTTTTAGTGTATATTGATACTGTGCACATGCTAACATATGATGGCATGAAGGGATGTAGTTTTTTTGAGTAAACGACCTCAGGTGTAGCTTGGAAGGTGCATCCAGAAAGAGCACAATGAAATGAGACGAAACAGGCAGTATTTGTGTGTCGACATGTTCCACTGCAGCGTTTCCTCATGTTGCCAGCAGCAGCTGAGTGATTATTACTTCTCAAAGAGGGACAGCCTCTGACAGATTTACTGATAGATAGGATTCCTCTGTCACTATAAGGTGCACAGCTCTCTGTTTATAATGATGCCTCTCCATCACACCAGACACACGTCACCCGCTGAAATATTGGCAGCAAACTAAGGAGCTTCAGCGCTGATGAAAGACGGCGCCAGGTTTATGTTGGGCTGAGTGTCTGTCAGACCTGAGCAGGAGATATATAGATCCTGATACTATCACTGATGAGCACAAAGCTTTACAACAACCATCTGCTCGGGCCATAGACCTCTGAATACTGGAGCATGGTGTGATGATGGGAACATATTAGAGTGTTTTGCCTGTAAAGCAGCATAAGGTATCCAGCACTAAATCCACTTTAACAAATTGCCCTTTCATATCCTTCACAAAATGTATTAAAAACTTAAGTAGCAAAAGCGATTTTTATCTTAAATTGACTGTATTGTATCTTATTGAAGATCTAAAACTCAAATTTGAACATTCACAAAGAGTTAAAACAAAAAAGTTGTGACAGATTACATGTTTACCAAAGGAATATCACATGAAAGCACTATCCGATTGGTGAATACACTCAGTATCACTTCTGATTTGAAGCGACAAAAAGAGAAGTTTGTCTTTATCTTGCAGAAATCATGTTGTTACAGTCACTGTGTGGCACTTCAGACAGCACTGGCAAATAGAGACAAGCTGCCCTTTTCCATGAAACAAACAAGTTTCACATCCCTCAGCATCAGCGTCAACTCTGCATAACACGAAGACAGAGCGTACGTTACATTAGGCTGCATTAAGGGAGGGTGACACTGAAGAAAAGGACCACAGCTAAGTGCCTGTACACTGTATGATGACCAAGTATAATTTAATGCTGCATTATTAACATGCCATCTTAGTGCAGTCAGTAACATCATAAATACCATCTGAAGGGCACTTTTAAGTTTTATATAATCTGATAACATCCTCATGGTTAAAAGTAGGGTTGAAAGCAACCGATTATTTTCATTATTGACTAATCTGAAAGTTATTTTGTTAAAAAACTGTGGAAAAAATGGCGTTCACAATTTCTCAGAGGCCACAGTGATGTCTTCAATTCGCTTGTTTTGTTGGAGTACCTGTTCAAAACCTTCAGGTATTCAATTTCACACATATGACAAACAAAAACAGCAAATTGTCACATTTGAGGAGCTGGAACCAGAAAATGTTGGGCACTTTTGCTTGAAAAATGACTGAAATGATTAATCGATTATAAAAAAAATAGCTGCAGATTAATTTTCTAATTGATGAATCGTCATACTTATGCTGAATCTACATATTCAAACACACATAATTATGACCAACTGTTTTACCAAATCGCACCATTCAGTCAAATGATGCAAATGTTACTGAAGATGTTAGATTAAGCTTGATGTTGGAAGCAGCTGAACGGATGAAGCTTGTGTTGATCATAAATCCCTGTGGCTTCTAGGAAAGTTTTAATATTCATCAAATTAGCATTCTGTAATCTTAATATTCCTACATCAGTCCCTTTTTTTGCATGAAGCAGTATAAAATGTCTTACTGTACATTGATGAATTAATTTCTGGAGAGTGTTGCAGGAAAGCTCTTTCAGAGCCGAAGGGCTTTGTTAAATCATTGAAATTCAGTCCAAATCAGTGCTGTGTACTCGTTGCCCTTGTTGCCAGATGACATCCAAGAACAGTCGTGCTGTGTATATGAATATTACCTCTGCGACTCCTCCTCACACGTGTGTGTCATTCACTGAACACTGAGACACAGAGAGAATATGTGCATTTCTGGCTGACGCAGCAGTTAAGACGCAGCGGTGAGGATGCATGTCAGTCTGGACTCAATCACATGAACGCAGCAGGAAGGACAAAACAGAACAGCGGAGGTGTGGGGCGGGAAGGGGGGGGGGGGGGGGAGAAACAATCACGCCAGCTCTGCGTTCACTCTCGGGCACGACCGAACTGTGCGAGCGACTTCCCTCTGCACCACAGGGAGAGTTGTGCTGCTGCTCTGCTCTCTGCACGAGACGCGCACACTCGCTCTGTAACATGAAAGCACAGCGCAGTCTCTCCAGCAACCAGTAGCTGTGTCAGCCTCTGTCCCTAACCACTCACACAGAGAGAAAGTATGAAGGTTAATGCAATGCAAATGAGGACTGAATCACGACACGAAAGGATGAAATTAAGGAAAAGAGCAATAAAAGCTGAGGGGGGGGGGAAAGAGGGGAGACACAAAGTCATGAAGAAATGTGTGAAAGTGTGTGTGTCAAGCTTTTAAAGCACACTTTGATGAAATGGGAGATAGAAGAGGCGGAGAGTAAAGAGGCGGCGCCCTCCATTAGGAAGCAAGGGACAGCGGTCAATAAAGGACACTCAGAACTCCACCTCCTCCCCATGCTGAGAAGGAACTTGTGTGTGATGATGAGTGTGTTTAAATCCACCAGCAGCTGAACCAGTGTACCAGCCTGCAACTGTACCTCTCCGCCACAGTACAGCAGCACTGCAGAGGATTTGGCAGCCCAGAGGATCTGCCGAAGTGGATTTCGGGGTGGGGTAAAGAAGACAGCCAGTTCAGACGTTCACCTCACTGTCAGCTCGTGGACACTCTGCTGCAACAGTGTGAAGACGAGTAGAAGATGAGGAGGAGGAGGGGGTATCAGAATCTGACTTTCTGAATCCGGAGAGTTTCTGAGTCGGGGGGGATTTCGGGGGGTGGGTGGACTGAAGTAGGGGGGCTGGTGTGGACACGTCAGTCCTCTGCTCCCTCTGCTCACTCCTCCATCAAGGATCTCCTCTCTCCTCCTCGTCTCCTCTGCGTCTTTTGGTGGTCCGCGCCCCTGTGGGCCAAGTGTGCGGACATGGACCGAGGTTGAGCGGATGCCGCTGCCTGACAGGGAGTCTGTGAGACGCCCTGGTCCCCTTCATGCCGTGCTGTGGGCTGGGCCATCGTCGGAGAGCACAGCTTCCATATGTGAGTTTGCAGTTCTGATGCTGATTTATCACAAGAGGAGAGAGAGAGTGTGTGTGTGTGTGTGTGAGAGAGAGATTAAGAGGAGCTGATGAAGCTGACAGTTGCTTCATATTTTACGACTATAAGATGGTTCGTGCCTGTTTGCAGCATCCAGGGGTTTTGCACAACTTCACTGAAAATGTCATCGTTGCTTCAAAGCATCAGGCTGAGCATCAGTGGACACCTGCCAGGTTTCTCCCTCAGTGTTCCCCGGTAGATCTCCATCTCTGAACCAATCCTGACTGCTGCAGGATTTAGCTGAAACATTTCAGTTGCACTGGCCTGACGGTTTTCTGCAGAGCTCCGTTTTTCACAATCTGTTTTCACCGCCAGACGCGATAAATCTTTTATTTCATATTTATTCTGGGCTTTGGACTGAGAGCTTAGGTTGTTCTATTTTTACTGTGAGTTCATGCTGCAGGCACATTGACAGTTTGACTTTATTGGGCTTTGCTGGTTTATTTTATGTGCCCTTTTGTGTGCTGGTGTCTGGAAAACCAAAAAAAGCGGTGCATCATTAGAATAAGATGACCGTGGATGTTCAGCTTATGCAGTGAGAGGAAAATGTGGGTGTTTATCTGCTAACAGGTTCAAATTCTTAGATGGAAAAGGCGGAATTTGATGATGGCTGCATTTTTCCCCATAATTCTGTCATTAAGCTGCTGTTGGTTTCTACAGACTCTCTTGTGAATAACTCAGAGAAAGAGATATTTCCTGCTTTCTTCAGTCACTGTTCACCAACAGAGCAATGCAATAAAAGAGTGTTTTTTTCTCTCTCTCATCCAACAAATCCTCCAGTACTGCAGATAAAGATGATCCTCTTTAATTGAGTTGTACCACTAGATGGCCACGTTACACTTTTCCTCTCAGACACACACACACTCGCACATATACACATCATTTCCATGCAGGAAGAAAATGCTTAAACACCCTCAAGGCTCAGAAATAAAGTTTTCATGAGGTATCGTTTTGTTTTTTATTGCTGAAATGAATTATAATGTCACAACCAGATCCCAGACATTGACCAAAACAGTGATGGTCACAGAGAGGTCTGTATGTTTAATAGTGTGAGGACATTCTCATCTCATGTGACATTATTACTGTGTATTAAAGTTCAAATATGTGATAGTTAACCTTCTTTGCAGCCATTGGCAGTCACCGCTGTGCAGAGTTTGTATGTGGTGCAGCTTCGATGTACTTTGTAATATAAGCTGTTAAATCTTCTGAAAGAACCTGAAGGTCAGGCTGAACGTGCACCATCTGCCCTAATTAGATGATCTGGCCTCACTGAGAGCGAAACATGTGTTCAGGGAACATTTCTGGTATCATTTCATGATACCTTCATTTAGCGTAGTTTTGACATTCAGCTAGCAAATGACAAATAATGCGCTAGTAGATTTACCCATAAAACCCATAAAATAGACAACACCCGCGATTAACAACACATTCAGGCTACTCATAAGAACATTACTCACATCCTGCAGCAGCTTTTTCAGCTATATCAGGCTGTGCTTGAAACAATCACACTACATGTCATCTAATCACATCTGAAAGCAAAAGTGTAACTGAATGACCACACGTGCGAAAAGACAGGCGTCATAGAGAGGGGTAAGACACAATAATCATTTAAATAAGGGGTTGATTATTCACATTTTTTGACAGTCTCTCCTGGAAGAAAGTGGCAGAAATAGTTGTGTGAAGGATGAAAAAAAGAAGTTGAGAGAGAGATTCATATTTTCTCACCTGCGCACACCTGGCCAACTAAGCATGAAATGAGTGTGAATGCTGGTTTTGGAAAGTTACAGATGCTGCCCGACGTGGCAAAGTCTGTTGTTGGAAAGGTGTGATGGGGGAGGGGGTTTCAGATATCGTTCAACCAACGTACTGACACCTTTTGTGTATTTTGCCAGTGATCATCATGATCAACTTTACGAGTTAATGAAGAACACCTGAATGCTCTGTTAAACAACTGACGGGTGCACAATGGATTATGTGATACTCAAGGCCGCAAGTGATACACCAGTTGTGTCCTCCAATTTTCAGCCAGAAGCCGTCTGCTTTTCTCAGCCACATTTGCAGGATTTGCCTTTGAAAAGGGACCAAGACTTGTGGCCCATTATGACGTATTCTGTCTGGAAATGTGGACTTTGCAGAGTCCAGCATCTGAACTGGGACACAAACTTTATCCCAGATATTGTAGAAAACCAAAAAAAAAAGGATTGTCACCCCAGTGGTCCTGTTTAATTTGGTTTTTCTACGACACACACTGCAGTAGGCTGGATCAACATTAACTGTACAACTGAGTAAGCTTTAATTTAACTGATGAGTGGATTAGTGTCGGACCAGCTGTTGATACTCCACACCGGACCATCTAAGCCCCATGTGTAAGGTGTTTGCATGAAAACAAACCTTTCACTGTGATGAAGTAACACCGGCAACATGTGTTCGTGTTTAGTTACTGTGCACATCCCAAACATGTTGAAGTTCATATAATGAATGTAGTTAAAAGTTTTTGGCTCACAGATGACAGTCCAGTAACTGCTGACCTTGAGAGGACCCCAGCTGCCGTGACATGCCACTCTTTCTATGACACTCCTCTCACATGTTTCCAATATGGAGCACCAAACCGCCGTTTTACGTCTGAAATGGGGCGAAACATGATTCCGCTCTGGATGGAATGTGGAGCGCGGAGTTCCTGCCGGATGGGACTACGTCTGACAGACTGAGTGGCCAGTCCTAGACACTCCTCACGGAAACTCAGCTAATTGAAGACAGCCCTACTCCATCGACCAACCCCTCCCGCCCCCCCCCCCACCCTTCATTTTAAAGGCTGTCCTGCTTGCCATGATGCAGCAGCGGTAGCCAATGATAGCTGTGAACTCATATCAGTTAAGTCAAGAGTGATCAGTCATGTAGTCATGAGCTGATCTGGTGCTTGTTGTTTTATGAAACTTTTATGGTATGCGTGTTTGTCAGTTTGTGTTTTTTGTTGTAATGTGTGCATAGGTATTGTTGAGTCTTGCGCAGTTTCATATTCGTTTTACTGTTGAGTTTTATTTATTTGAAAAGCCCATCTAGGGACGAGCATTGCACACCAGCTTAGGCTATAAATGCTGTGGTATTTGGCATGAGTTCATGCTTTATACTTATCTCTATACAAATAAACATTAAATTAATAACGCAGCAGAGAGCCAAAGAAATGCACATAAAGTTTATTGTGTATCTACAATACATTATCTATAACCAGTAATATGTTGCAGATGTCTTAAAAATATGTGGTTTTGTAATCAGCTAGTAGTCATTGACATTTAAAGCATTAAAGGATAGATTCACAATTTGTCTTAAAACAACAGTCAGGTGCCCAAATGAACGTTGACACATGTTTTTCTTGCTCGTGTTCATACTGACCATTAGAAGATCCCTTTATAATGTGCTTACAATGTAAGTGATGGGGACAAAATCCACAGTCCTCCTGTGCAAGAATGTATTAAAAACTTTATCTGAAGATAATATGAAGCTTCAGCCGTCTGAGTCAGTCAAATAAAGAGGATATCTTCCACAGAACGGACAGTTTTTTCCTGTTCAGCTGCAGTGGAAGGATATTAACAGAAAGAGTGACTTACAACAGTAACTTTGTATGATATTGACTTGTTTTGGCTAATTTGGACGGCTGAAGCCGGTTCTCTTAATGGCCAGTATGAGCAGGAGGAATGATTACAGCAAAAAAAACATGTCAATATACGTTTGGGCAAGTGACTGTTGTTTTAAGACAGACTTGAAAAATTGTGAACCTATCCTTTAAGCCCTGCATATTTCCTTAACATCAAAGTATATTTCTGGCTGCTGTAAAAACAAGACTAAGAGTCTACAGCTACGCTAGCAGCTCTGTGTCGTAATGCTGTGCTTATAGGTACAGCAGTATGTTGAGCTAAATGCTAACTTTAGCATACTAACATAACACACTGACAATGCTAGCATGCTGAAAATCGTTAAGTTACATTAATGTCTCTACCAAATATCATAACAATACACCCAGCTGTTGTTGAGACATTTTAGTTAGACATTTAGACATTTTTGTTTAGTGCTAGAGGAAAAGTCGAGGATCACTAATATCTGTAGGAGATCTTTTAGGGACTCTGACTGTCTGTACAAAATTTTGTGCCAATCTGTTTAGTAAATGTTGAGATATAAGTTGACTTGCTGGGTCACATCAAGACCTAGAAAAGACAAACATTGGAGTACTACACAGAAGACTGTAATTCTTCCCAGAAAATACTGAGCTTTTGTGTGCTAGTGGTGAGCTAATCTCCCATGGCAAAAGTTTGACCTGGAATTCCCAGTTTTCCAGGCACTGGGATGCACACCCGCGTAGTGTCAGGCCAGCGCAGAGCAGACTGGAGCAGGGCTTCCTTGTCCTTGGCAGCAGTCAAGCGTTCTTTCACTTCTCCAGAGAATGTGGAAATGTCCGGAAACCAAGCGGCTAATTGGCCACAGAGGCCCCTAGGAATGTCTCGGATTTAAGTGGATTTTCACTGTTTTTACATAATCTATCACCTCACTGAGGGACTGGAAAGTGTGATATATATCTGTGAAGGCCTATGTAGGCTATAGCTCCGCTCCAGCCTGGAAACACTGATGTCAGTGAAACTGTGTGCTGAATCTGTGTGCATTGACCCCAGTTCAGTTACAACTGGGCTGCGACGGCCTGAATTTTAAAACCCTCACAGGTCTGGAAACGGTGAAGTCATGGGGGGAAAGATGCAGCTCACTCCCTACAAAATATGCAGTATTATGTGGAAGGTGATTGATGAGGGTATTCCAGTATGTAATATCATTCCACAGTAAATCACTATGCCATACAGATTGGCTTTCTGCCTGTCTGCTTGAAAATGCCTTATAGGGGGCATCCTAGTAACCAAGACCATATAAAAGCAACATACCAGGTACCAGTGTAGCCTTGTTGCATGTCATACCCCCAAACTATCAGCTGTCCAATAAAGGTCAAAATGCCAAAGAAAATTTAGACATAATTACCTCATTGCACTTGCTTAGATTGTCTGTACCAGTTTTTGTTTAATTCTGTAAATGCGTATGTATTTCTTGAAATGTATAGACGACATGTTTAGTTATTATTTTAGTCTAATTGTTTTTTTTAACATCTTCAATTAACAAATCCAGTGTACAACAGTGAGACATCATGGTTTTAAACATGAATACTGTATAAAAGGCAAAAATAAATGTTACAGGGACTTTTAGATCCTGACTAATACATGTAAATATATCATAGATATATCAGTATTGATCAGCCAATAAATAAAGAAGAAAAGAAAATTGTATAGTATATAGTATGGAAATTCCAGATCACCATTTTACAGTTTGTTCACCAAACAAACTGGTACCTTTCTTGGTCGCCGCTGTTAAAGATAAGATATACGAGGGGAAATTTGTCTTGGGCTCCAGTGTTGAATAAAGCTGCATAAAGAAAAATACAATTTACACACAACGTAGGTACATAATGTCCATGTGTACACCACTAGTGTGTACCACTAGTACATAGAATACAAATACATACAGTAGTATACACCTATTCCTAAAGAAACACATTTAAGGGAGGCTTACCAAAAATGAAATATCATCAGCTTGATACATCATTAATGCATTTTTATAACTCAAATTCCAATCAATATCTGCCTCAAAAATCCAGTATCAGTCAGGTTATACTTTGTGAAACATTTGGCAAAATGTTTTCAATGTGTTTCAGACACTTGACCTTTTTTATTGATTTACGTATGTGGAAGTTGTCCAGAAATATAATCAAATTAATCTTTAGGAATGGGAGGATTACAAAGTAAGAAACAACATCATAGGTCCAAGACTGTAACGCTGTGATCACCTAAATATTCCTCTAAGTCTCCAAAATGTCATGAAAAATTCACAATAATAAAATAACTGCATTCTTCTTTCTGACAAGATGAACAGATACTGTATAATCACTGGTAGTCAATATATTTTATGGAGAGTCGGTGGTTTTATAACCTGCTGCATGAGATACATACATATGAAGTAATTTGCTGCCTCTGGTTTCTCTCTCTCTCTCTTTGGCTGCTTCACTGCTATCAGTGGAAAGCAGCTGCTCTGCGGACTGGAGTGTCGTCATCCATTTTTGTGAGGCTTGCAGTTTCTGGCACAATATATTCAGTAATTCCATTTATTAGCATTGTTACGTTATACTACAACACATGGCTTTAGAAGAAAATATGTCTGTAGTAGAGCTTTTGCTGCTGATGGAGCTGTGGTATTTAGTTGAAGGCTGATTTGGGTTCAGTTTGATACCAGAAGTCCCTTTACATACTTTCACTTATTGTCTTTCTCATCCATTTATCTCTTGCCGCTTCTTTAATACACCTTGTATTGAGTGTACTTTGTGTCACTTCCTGCAAAATCTGCAAAAAAGCGGACAATCACGCTGTCATTAGAGATATGAGGGAGCCGCGTGCTCGGCTCACGCCCGCTAAACTGGCACCTCAGACAGCCGGGGCACCCAGGCCAAGCCGAGCACCACTTAAAACAGGAGCAGATGTTCTTTGAGGCCAATTAACAGCAGAGGGATGCAGACAACCTTGTGCGCCAGAGGAGGGCTGCCGGCCCATATGGACAGAAACAATTAATTAGAGCGACATACGTTAAAAATGGATCAGGAGCTATATCACATCTTTCTTTAAAAACCTGAACTCCTGGACTCCCAATATGGGTTTTTTATTATATGTTTGTTGTTCGGTGGCAGACGTTGAAACAGGCTGGTATCATTATGTGATTATGTTATTTACATGTTTGGAAATGATCAGCTTCTCTAAATATTAGCCTAAATGTCGGTCATTTGCAGTAATAATAATACATTTATATAGCGCTTTAATAGTTTACAGCTGCTTTACAAAAACATATGATATAAAACCAAGATACTGCATAGAGTGAAATAAGAATACAATTGTAATAAATGAAGTAAAAAGAATTTTTGAAAAAGCCCATTCTCTAAAAAAACTACAGTGGTTCAGAGAATGTGCAGCTTTTTTATCCCAGTTAAAACACTGGTTGTTCTGGTTGTAGTCTGTCGTCTTTTCTGCCAACTGCTGATCTAAAGATCTGTGGCTGCTCTGTGGCTCAGCTCCACTTAAGTGCAGCCACTCAAATCAGCGAGGAGAGCTTCAAAACTCTCCACTGATCTTTTACAAGTATTCCGCATCGACTTGGGCAAAAAAGACTGCGAGAAATGTGGAGCTGAGGAAGAAGTGGTGTCAGAGAGGAGGGTTAGTTTAAAGATGAGACAAAAGTGAGTTAAGAGGTTAGGAGGGCAGAAGGTCAGAACAATATTTTGAGGCTAAATTGTCGCCGAAGAGAGTAGATTTAATTCTGGGTCAGAGAGCGACGAATGAAAAGAGATGAGAGAGATGAGAGAGATCATCTCCTCACTCTGTCTGTCACGGTACTCGTCTCTTAGCAAAGAGGCGCCATGACAACAGGTACCAGCCGGGCGAGAAGATGTACCCCTGAGAGAGAGATGGAGGGAAGGAAGAGCATGCAGGAAGACTGAGATTGAATTAGGCGGAAAAGAAGCGAGCAGAGATAAAACAGAAAAGAGTGAAGAGAAAAGTAGACAGAGGAGAGACCTACAGCAGATGAAGATGAGGTGAATTAGTTTTTTTGCTGCTTCCTGTTTTGTTTGTAAGTTTCTGATGCCCGGAGGTGTCAGTGACCTGCTGGTTAGTGGAGAGCCTCATCCTCTCCTCCAGAGAATCAGTATGTTCATCCTAATGCTTCTATAAGCTCACCCTCGGGAGCCGGCCACAAAGATCTGCTCCGCTATTGGGCGCGTGCTGTGGCTCAGCAGGGCGGGGTTAAACCTGCTGGGATGTTTCATATTCATACTCGGCGTGAATACATAATCAGTCCACCAGGTCACTGTGTGCTGTCAGGAGGAAGAGACTTTGCTGGATAATTCTTGCTTGACTTTCTGCAACGTGGAGGACAAATCCTCAGGGATCGTCGGGAGCATGGAGCGCAAGTGAAAACTTTGCCACCTTTTTTTCCTCTTGAGCGGAGTGTGGTCTGATCCTCCTGACAGATGCTGGATTCAGTCAGAGCAGGCGATTTGGGCTCGCAGGTTTGGAGGGCAGATGACCTATGGCTGAGTGCGACGTGCCCTCTGGCCGTCACCCCTGATCCCAATCAGACCTGCCCACGCAACAGGCTGTGGGGCTGAAAATCTGCTGAGGAGGGGGCTCCTCTCTGCATGTTACAGGCCTGCTCTCGTTGCCATGATCAAACAAACCAAGAATAAAAATGTCTCATGGGTAAGTGTGCTAAGGGGAAGCTACTCTTGAACTACTTACTCTTGCATATTTGTTTTTTACAATCCATTCTGCGCTCTCTTCAAAACAACTGAAAGCCCTGCAACGTTTTTGCATCGCTATTGATAAGATCTTCTGGTTTAGCAGATTAGGGAAGACTATTAAAGTACATTTCCACTGGTTTTTGATGCTCCTGTGCCCAGTGGCTATTCCAAAGAGAGGCTTAGAGATTTAGGTATTATATAACTACAAGCTACTACATGCCCACTTTATGAAATCTGGTTATCAGTCTGCCAACTCTGCCTGTGTTACAAGGAAGATGACTGATGAGTTGAAATTATACACAAAAGCTGAATCTCCAAGACAATGCACATCTGTTTGATAGTAGTCGTAATAATAACAGTAGATAAACCAGTATTTTCTATCATGATGTCCCAGGTTTTTTTAATGTGTGTGAGTTTGATATCTGATTCTTTGCCAGTGCAGACGGATCAGGGGAGATTAGAGTGAGAGTGGCTTTGCGAGGATGAAATCAGCTACTTGGGGGGGAAAAGAGGGGGGGGTTGAGGCAGGGAGGAGAGGAGAGGATGGAGTTACGGTTTACTACAGACTCTGGTTTCTGTCTGCAGACTTAAAAACATGTTCTCTCTCTCTGTTTCTGGAGTCACATGACGTCCAACCACTCAGCTCAGCCTCGTTTGTTATGCAATTTGTTAACTCCGTTGTTGGAGTTACTGTACGTCAGGTGCAATTGTCACAGTCATGGTGTGATGAACCTGAGGCTAAATTCTCCTGTGTGGACCACCATATGATGTGCTCTCCTCCGCAGGCGCTCGTGTTTGACACGGCGATAACTTTGCATTTCTGTCCAGTATATTGTACATGTGCACGTGTGCATAAATAGAGATGTACTTCTGTGTTCTCCTCCGGAGGGAAACACTGCTCCACTTTTCCTCGACCCACCCATATGGCGCATATGTGATGGCGCAGCTCTGCAGCCCCGCTCTCTGTCCTCACATTGAACCTGATCATTCCTGCACACACAGAGCTGGAAAGTCGAGTGCTTCAAATCACTGTAGTGCTTGTTAAAATAACAATAAACAGTACTGTTTTCAGTCTTAATCGAATGTAGCTTACTAGAATCAGCAGAACATATTTTCTCATGTCATATTCTGCACATATATTAATGCTGTCTAATCCGATGACAATGCTAAGATGTTTTCTGGATTAGAAACTCACTACAGTAGTCTCACAGGCATAGAAAGTACATGCTGGCAGTCTGCTGTCCGTTGTTTACTGTAGTCTTTGTGGCATGTTCAAGGTAAACCAAGCCAGAAAATGTGAGGTGACATGAGGCTACGCGAAACGTTTGATCAGTCTGGATTTGTCAGCGCTGGTTCTCTGAGGTCACTGTGGTGTGTCAGGACTCTCAGTAAACAGCATACTGATGATTCTGATAGATTCAGAATAGAGATTTTCCAGTTGTTGGCCTAAAAATGTAAATATCCTGAAAATAGCACGAGACTTTAATACAAAGTCACGTCTAACTGCGACACCTCATAGCAGGTTACATATGTATGAGTTGAGAAAATGTTGCAGTTTTCTAGACCTGAGGAGGTAAAACTTCAGACTATTTAACAAGAAAAAAATCAAAGATTAGGGAAAAAGAGATTCATCTCAAGAAGGTTTGGTACCACTGCACTAGAGGACAAACAATAAAATTGAAAGGGTTTATGCCCTCAGGACCATTAATGTGTTCATAAAATTTAATGGCAGTTTTCACATGATATTTATTTGTTTTCTCAAATTTATTTAGCCTTTACAGTATGTAACCAGGAAGTCTCTTGAGATACATTATCTCTTTTACAAGCGAGACCCCGAACAAAGTGGCAGCATAAGGTCGATGTCACATACAGTTACAAGCAATCACACATAACACAACCGAACAGAACCCGAGAGACATGAGAAAGATCAAACATGGCTTTCTAAAGCAAATTACATTTCTCATGAAACATTTTCTGAATGTGATATAAAGGCAGTTTTCAGAGGCAAAGTTTTAGACATAAAAGACATAAAATTAATATCAAGATAAATGATCAGATTTACCACCAAACAATACATGTAACAAAAATCATCTGGAGCATTTATTTACTTTCTCATGTTGGTTCACCTCTGATATATTTGTCCTGTATACTTACAGTATGACCAGTTAAAGCTACTGGACTGTTGAACTTGTTGTTAAATGTCAGACGGACTGACAGACCAATGCCCTGCCGCCACGTATTTTCCTGCCTACTTATCAAACCTGTATCTATATTAGTTAATATTGATTTCTTTGTAGAGATTAAAAGTCTGTAGGAAACATTTCTGATGCAGCCACTGCAATGCGCTGATCCCAGGTATCTCCTTGTCTGTCCAATAAGCCTAATGACTTTGAGGGCCACATTCATAATCACAGGGGTGGGCAGTGCCAGGCGGATTAGGGCTCCAGATGGTGCTGTTACTGCCTGACTATCTGTCTGGCCAGGGATGTACAGCTGCAGGAGGTCACATGTTTTACTACGGCGGTCAGCTCTGCCACTGCAGCTCAGCAGCTCCGCATCACAGAGACCCCTCAGTAACACTAAAGCTTTTGCTGCTTATCAGAAGAGAAAATATGTGTTGATAGTGTTCCTGGAGTTGTAAAGTATGTGTGTGTACACTATGCGGAGTGTTTTCCAGTCCTCCTTGTACAGCGTCATACAGTTTAGTTAACCATGCAACAGATGTCACACTATCAAATTAAAGCTTAATGCCCGGGCCAGAAAGAAAAACACTTCAGAGTTAACCATGACACCGCAGAGCTTAAACACTAGACTGTGTGTGTGTGTGTGTGTGTCCGTTCATGCATGCGTGTGCTCGTGCCCATGTCAGTGTGTGAGACTCTTCAGCCGGCTTCACTCCACATGAGGCATGACATTTGCTGTTGGAAGAGCTCTTGAGGATGGCCACATCTCATTTCCTCTCCTCTAGATATTACCCTGGTGACACCGGTTGTATTTAAGAGCAACTTGCCAGCCGGCGCAGCAGTCAGTGTTATCCCTTTTTGACTGAGAGGTTGGCTTTTTTTATGCCAGGCGTCAGCTGCTTGCACCCCTGGGTCATGGTACTCTGAACAAAAACCAGGGGATTTGCATAATTCATTACAGTCGCTGTGGAACGGAGAGGCGACACAGGTGTCCCAGGCTTTGTGGGAGAACGAGCATGTCTAAGAAGCCAAAGGTAAAAAAAAAAAATAACACACAACCTGTCCTTGTGTCTGTGTAAATCAGCGGCTTACTTCTCTATCCAGAGCTTGTACTATTACTTGTACTGCTGGCTTGTTTTTTTTTGAAAGCTTTTGCACTCTTTGTAGATTGCTCGCTGTGTACAGTTTTGCTTGTGATGACAGCAAGTGTGTCACAATCTATATCCTGTTTACGTAGGCCTTTACCCTCTGAATTGCACCTAATATAAGTAGAGCTTAGTTTTTAATCATGGATTCATGCGGGACTGTGTCCGCATTTTAGAAAGGCATTGATGCTCGCGAGGCTTTTCTGTAGGTGAAACAAAATCTGCAGGGTCGTCTTTCTCTTTCACTGTGCTTCTAGTGAAAAGAGTTTGTTTATGCAGCTAAACGCTATCTTTGAAAACTGATGATTAAATCATTTAGGGCAGAATGATTGAATCTTTGTCATGTCCCAATGTTAAAATGAAGCTATGTCAGTTTGTTTCCTTGTTTTATATTCAGTCGCTTTTTAGATCCCTGAACGGTTCATATTATCCAACACCACTACAAGAAAAAAAGGGGAAATTAGAGCAGGGTCGGCACAAATAAAATACCAAAAATATGTATTTTTTTAATCCTCTTAGTCATCATGCGACCCCTTTTTTGGGTCTCAATCCCCAGGTCGGGAACACTGCAGAAGAGCACTCTCTCCCTGTCCATATTGCCTTAGTACGACCGCGTCTTCCAAGGTATAAAGAACAGCTTTTGACAGCTCTTATTTCATGTCAGTCATTTCTTTTACTCTAAATCCTGGATTGGTTGAAGGGCCGAAGCAGATTTAAATCTCTTTACTGAGAGAAGCAATCATTACAAATTGAGTCAGGGGATCAAGTGGACACAAGCAATCGCCCCGGTGGGTGTTATTGTGTGCAGCGTAGATCATTCCCCTCCCTCCTGTAGAGATGTACGGTATACAGAGGAGCATGTGACTACACAGCGGATGATCATCTCACGCAGAACTGCTCAAACAGTTTGACTGTGTTCAAATCAGAAGCCCCTCGGCGATCCGAAGTGTGTCGTAGCAGCACACAGAAGTGGCGGTGTGAGACTGTACTGTATGTTTTCTGTTATGTGACAATTGAATATATCATGTTGTGCTCAGAGGCATGGGTCTGAAAGGAGCACTTTTAATTTATCTGGAAATGTTTTGTCTTTATTTTTAGAATTTAGAAACTGTGATTCTGGTGTACTCTGAGCTTCTTTCCCATGTTTTTTCTCCAACTTTCTTTTACTTAAGCTTTTTCTGAGTTGTCAGTGTTGGTATAGAGCTTCATTTACTGTAAGCTGCTCTGATTAATGTCAAAGGAAGCAGGAAGCACAACAATTTTGGGGCGTGTATGGACATAAAACCTGGGTGGAAACTGGTTTAGACTGAACTACTCCATTTTCAGAAATGTGGGTATTTGTGGTGAAAATAGATCAATACCCAAAACTACGATCTGTAAAGTGTATGTTGAGTGATATTTTATTCTTATTGTCAACAAGTCGAATGAAAAGACCAAAACAGCCAGTGATCACTCTAACAAGTGGTGGTCTGATATATTTTATACCTCTGTGCTATACAGTAGACCTCCATTTCTGTAAAAGAAACTGTTATAAAAACATTTGCACTGCGTGACTTCTTTGTGATGCATATGGGCACTGTAGTTGTTTTTAAGTTGGTCCCACATACAGTACACCGTCGATCTGCTGTAAATACTCACTGGAGCACCAACTGCATATTAATCCGTCGCTGAAAATAATCCCCAAAAAGTGCACTATTTACTTTTGTTGTTTACTTCTGAGTAACGTTTGCTAAAAGCTACAGTGCCCAGCTGTTTTGGGAAATTATTAAGCCTTCTTTAAAAACGAAAGCATACATTTGTGACCTGTTCTTGCAGATTCGCTTCTTCAATAGGAATAAAAGGGAGTTGGGGCCGCAGACAGAACAGGAAGAACAAATTGGTGGATTTGATTACAGCAACAAAAATACAGAACATCACCAGCCTTATCCTTTAATGATGGCCTACCTAACTAATCTGCCAAACTGCTGGTCTCTCTTCCTCCCTCGCTCTGTGTGCACGAGTGTATTAATCATGTTGTGGCGACAAACCAGTTCCCACAGTCGGGAACATTATCGGGACTCGTGACCCATGTAGGGAAAAGCAGGTCGCAATAAGGTAAACAATGAAGTTTTAGGTTTCACTGCAGTTCTAGTTTTAATGTACTGTAAGTCAATACAGTGTCCTCTTAAGTGGCAAAAACAAGCTTGTGTGTGTGCATCAGTAACCCAAACCCTAATCACTAAATTACCAGATATCAGGCCGTACATTTAACTGATTAAAAAAGACCAGGCCCTACAGAGGCATGCTGCCAAAACCACTCATGTGATGTGAGTGAGTGTGTGATCGTCTGCGTCTCCTGGTCTCCTCTTGTCTATCATGTCGTTGTGTCAGCAGAGGGCACGGAGAGCGAGTTTATTCCGGCCGTGTTAAAGTGTGTTTGCATACACAGTGCAAGTGTGTCACCCTCTGCCTGTGTTTGCTCAACCTGTGCGTGACTGTATTGGTCGCAACGGTCCCAATTTGCCGGATGAAGAGTTTTTCCTATGACTCCATGTGGGACAGGCCGATGTGTTGATGTGTTCAGCGAGCGTGAAGTGACTCAGTTAGCACCACACACTGCACTGCAGCCGCCAAACGTTATTCACTGCTGTACATGTCAGCGCTTCAGAAGTCATCAGTCTTAGCTGTCCAACAACTCTGAGCTCATGATCTTCATTCCCCTGGGCATGCTTGACAAGCTGCCTTTGTCTCCGCGGACTAAACACATCACGGGATGGGTAAGCTTTAGTTTACCTTTAACTTGAGTGTTTGGTAATTTGCTAATTCGGCCGAGGAAAGAGCTAAGTGTTGTTTGACTTTTGACTTAATCCTGCAGAATTTGTACAGCTCAGTGCTATTCTCAGGTTTGGCTCACATGCTAACGGGTTGCTCTTTGGTGGAGTGGAGGAAACAGCAGTCGAAACTCTCGAGTCGCTCAAAATTCAGCAGGAAACAGAACAGCTGGGGCTTCTCTCTTCCTCATCCTCTCCCTCCATCTCGTTTTCTTCCCTCCGTCTCTCAGTCTCTCCCCCTCATTTTCCCCTCTCTCCCTTTCTCTCATTGTCTGTAATTAGAGATGGTCCCGGGGCTCAAGTGGCCTGGCATGTGTTGTAGCTAGGTAACCTCAGTCAGATGCTGGCTGCCGGCCCTCGGGGTTTCATTAGATGTGAATCACAGTCACATCGGGCCCAGCGTGGATTCTCCTGTCAGATTCTCCAGTCCTGTTTTAGATTCACACTTTAAATTTATAGTTCAGTAGGGCTGGATATCGCTGGTACTGGTTCTTTTACTCATTTTCTCACATTGAAAAGTATTTTCCCACAAAACCCTTTTTTCTATTTAAAGTGAATGTATCATCAGCAAATTTCCAGGTCTATATTTATATTCTTGGGCTTTACTGGAATATCTTTGCATGATTTACAGATCAGAAAACTCCCTTTTTATCTCATACTGGCTCTTTATGCAGCCCCTCAGTTCAGCCTCTGTCTGAAACAGGCCGTTTTAGCTTAGAGGTGACTTTGCAGAGCAGGCTGAGCTGGGCTTTTGACTTTTCACATTCGCTCACTTCGGAACTTATACCTCCGACATTATGTCCCCTTTAACAAAACAAGCCAAACTTCACTGTTTCATTTTGTCTTAATCCAAAGAAACATTTGAACAGACATTCAGTGCCACATATGGGCACATTTCAGGAATTTAACTTGACATTCAGAGAGATTTACGGTGCATGAGAGCAGATGATCTCCTCTGGTTTTGATGCTAAAATGTCATTTACAACACTGGTTCCCAAACTTTTTGGCTTGTGATCCCTCAAAATGAAGTAATGTCTACTTGTGAGTTGTGAGTAGTTCACCAATTAGGTTTTTTTTTTCTTCTTGGGTTGTTTTTTAAAGATTTTTTTGAGGCCTGAAATGGTGAAAGTCTCAAGTAAAAAAGGAAAACTTGGAGAAAATATAAAGATGGTTTTGTCTTGTCTTGCCTCTTTAATTCTCTTGTTACCCCAAGCTTGATTCAGCCAGATATACTACTGTTCTTCCCAAACTGAAATTTTCACTGCATGTCTTTTTAAAGTTTCTGTAAAAGTAGGGCAACAAAATAAGCCTTTAGACTATAGACTTGTGTGGGGGATTTTTTTTTTTTCTGGGGAAAATGAAAGATTTATCCTCTAGCACTTGAAGTCTTCTTGGAGCGTTTCATTTGTATAATAGCATTCTTGGCAAGGCGAAGCCCCCTTGGAGTTGCCTGTCTGACAGATCTTCAATGATCTAATTGTGGTGTGTTTTAGCCCATTAGTGGTCTTTTCAAGTTTACTAAACGTCTATAACATCATATGTGTGAATCATGGCCTGTTATAATAGCACATTTGACAGAAAACAAAACACTGCTGATGTTGTTGGATGTTGTTTCTGTCATTGGCAAGATGATCCGGGAACAGAGTCAATCAATTATCTTCAGTATCTGTCGTTGTTTTGTCCTCTGTTATGATGTCTTCAGTTTTATGATGTTGTATTGATGTAATGCAGATTAACTCATGATCCCAAGTGCTTTATCAATGAAGAGTGTGTTTGGCAGTGTGGAGAGGCTTGTTTTGGGCTGTTTACTTTAATAGTGAGTGGTAGCCACTGTGGAGTCACATTAGCATGAAATGCCACCTGTGTCCACTCCTGATATGGCAGTAGAACGGCCAGGTGGCTCGAGACTGTCCTGTAACCTGAAGCACACAGGTGTGATCCCTGCAACACTGCTGATATATACAGTACATTGATCCTGCGTTTTGTTTCTGTCTCTTGGGTGGACGGTTGAACTACGTCTCTAATAAGCATCAGCTAAATGTAGAGATACACATTTAATGAATAACTGATAAAAACAGAGTTAAATTAAATTATACTGCACCAATAAAAAGTTGAGCAATGCAAGAAAAACATTACTTAAAGATTTAAAGTGGCCATAATCAATATTTTTATACTAGATATAATCTCAGAGGTGTCGCTCGTAGTGATGAACCTACAGATAATTATCAGTGACTCTGCAGCTCGTCTCGGCTTTACTGAGCTTTATAGCTAGTTTCAGCTCATTGTTTAGCTGTCCGGCTGCAACTTTACTGCTTTTGTGTGTTCTCATATCATTGATTTCGGCCACAGCAGACAGCTGCTTTCAGAGAAAAAGCTCTAAAAACCCTGTTCAGGACCAAACGGAAAACGGACACAGTTAGCGACTAGCAGGTGGACGTAGTGGAGCATTTAGCAGCTAAAGCGATGGATTTTTTCTTTAGGAGTTGATAGAGACCAAAAACAGAGCTAAAAGTGAGTCAATATCGGACTTACATTCATCATGTGGACAGAAACACGACTCCAAATGAAGGATAATGTTGCCGTAACTCTTGTATGTGTAAATAAGCGAACTGTTTGCTAACAAGTTCAACATAAAAGGTGATGATGTGTCAGTGTTGTGTTCAGAACTTGTTTCTGCTGCCCCCAAGTGGCCAAAAAATCAGTTAACGCAGGTTTAAGAACCATTTTTACGTATGTTTTCTATGATTGTCTCCCACATTAACATGCATTAACCCAAAATATGTACGGTGTAGTACAGCATAGAACCGTATTTACTTACATGGCTGTTGAAGTTGTATTTACTTACATGGCTTTAAAAATACAACAACTCTATGGATTCCCGCTTTAAACCAGGAGGTGTGTGGCACAAGGAGTCTTGTTGGTGTGCAGGGAATAATCAGAGACTCTTAGCTCTCAGTTACAACACAGTATTTTAACTTGAGCTCACCAACACACAATGTATTATAGACAGAACAGCCACATATTTAGTTAGACCTAAATAACTGCACTGCAATGTTTGCATTGTTCTGCCTTTTTATCTTGCCTGCTGTGTCGAGCTGCTGGTACCCTGATACAGCTAATTTCACTACTTTAAACAACTTTATTTGGTGGATAGTACTGTAGACACTCAGTTGTCAGTTTGTTAGGAATATCTGGCTAAAACTGATGCCATCTTACAGCAGCTCTGCGATAAACTGTACCTTCATTAAGTTTCGCTGAAACTGTTTTAGAGAGGTTTTGATTTAAACTTGAATCAATTCAACTTGATTCAAGAGGTGTCTTTAATATTTTGTCCACCTATAGACTATAAAAACCTCTAGAAGGTGGGGTGTATTGCAGGGCTGTTGTATTAGGTAAAATGTAAGCTAGAAAATGATCAACAAATAATGAAAATAATCGTTGCTCTAACATCACTCTCTCTTCATACTGTACAAGGTGACTCTTCAGTATCTGTATGATGAAAGAAAATGTTGGCAATGTCATTTTTTTTCCTACGTGAAACACATTCGGATGTTATATTGATTCCTTCTCGTGGTCCAATTACTGTATGCTGGTTTTGTAAGCTATCCTTGTTGGCCTTTGTGTGCTTGTCTGTGTGAATGCCTGCTGACGTCATTGTGTGCATGTACACTGATCGATAAGCCAAAGGCAATGCAGGCACTCATTTCCCAGCGCTGGCAGAACCAGAAGACACTGATTTGTCAAATCTCAGGCTGAGCCCATTCAGAGAGAGCTGATAATTGCTGTCGGCAGCGGAGGACGCTATTATATCATTACATTACAGTAATCACATCTGGGTTATAGCTTTATTTGCTTTGGTTAACTTGACATATTGTATACAGTGTATGCTTATAGAGGCTTTTAGCTAAAACCCATTACACACATTACACACAGTAAACTTTCCTATGGATGGCCTCAGCATAAAATTCCTGGCAGGGACAGCTGGAGCTACAGAGGATCAATAAACATGCAGTGATTGTTACGCATTATTTTAATTAAATGACATCTTAAAATCACAAAATGCTACCCGATTGATCATTACCATAATCTCACTTGATTTTTGTCTTTTTTTTATTGCTTTGATTTTATGTGTTTCAGACGTCACATGCAAAAGTCATTTTTAGTGAGCAATCAGAGACAGCAGCTCACACTTCCTGGTCAACTGTCATCACGCACAGCATGTGGAGTTTGTTGCCTCCAGGGCTGAACTTAATTAGAGCCTGATTTTCACCTTCACTTACCTTGAACTCATGTTGCCACTGTGCAGCCTGGATTTGACCACTAACTAATGTATTTATCAAAATGGGAGAATATGGTTAATATGGTTGAAAGTAATTTTGGGAAATGCGCTTTCTTGCTGAGAGTTAGACAAAAAAAATTTGATACCACTCTCATATCTGTCTGTTCAATATGAAGCGACACCCAGCAACTGATTAGCTTAGCTTAGCATAAAGACTGGAAACAGGGGGAAACAGCTAGCCTGGCTCTGTCCACAGTAAACAAAATCTACTAAGCAACACCTCTAAAGCGCACTAATTAACACTTTATATCTTGTTTGCTTAATCCCGACACAAAATAAAGTAGAAAAATGACATGTTGTGGTTTGAGGTTTGTACCAGACTATTTCTTGGTTTGGGTGCAGTGACTTCCTTGAGTCCCCGCAGGAAGTTACTGCGTCCGGTAAAGAAATAGTCCAACACATAAAACCACAACCTGCTGTGTTTACACTTCAGCTAATGACAGATTAAACAAAAGTGAAATAACGTGCTAATTAGTGAGCTTTAGAGGTGCTGGTAGGCAGATTTTGGACAGAGCCGGGCTAGCTGTTTCCCCCAGTTTCCAGTCTTTGTGCTAAGCTAAGCTAACCGGCTGTAGCTTCATATTTAACAGACAGATATGAGAGTGGTATCAATCTTTTCATTGAACTCTCTGCAAGAAAGCGAGTAAGCTTATTATTAATAATACAACTTAATTTATGTAGCACATTTCATACAAAAAAGCACAATATGTTAATGTTATGTTATGTTGGCAGCTGAATTCTCAAAACAGGAGATTTTTTTCTCCAAACCGCTGCAGCAGGACTTGCAACCATTGTCCTATTGAGATGAGGATAACTATGCTACAGTTTGTCACGTGCCGAGCACACGCTCTGGATGATAATCCTCAGAAAGGGGTTAACCCTGATCAAACACAATATAATCTAGGATTTAGGCTGGGCTGCCCAGAAAACATTTTCTCCCCACTGAAAAAAAATACAAATCTGGGCTTTACCAGGATGTCAAATAAAGCTCAGAGCTTGTAGTTTTATGGTTATATGGTGTTACAGGTTGGATATAAAGTGCGCCCAAGTTTGTTTGTGTGTTTTTCCAGTGACATAGCTGCATTCCTCAGCCGTTGCTCCTGCTTTATTACAGGAACATTTAGATCAGTTATTGTTTTATTTTGTGACCTCATGACTAAGCTGTGGCAGTTTCTCAACTCGTCACGTTTTGACTCACCTTTTTAATAGAATATGTACACATCTCAGCCGACACGGGCTCTGACGTGACAGCAGTGTGATTACAAAGCGCACATCATAGCTTCAGTGTCTCTGATGTCCGATCATGAAGAGATGGATCTACGACGAGTGTCTTTGAAGTGCTCTTTTACAGTAACCACTACAGATATTTAGACAACTCAGTCCAAACGCATACCAGCTGCATTACACTGGAGCTCTGACTGCCAATAGAAATCTGTCACTTGAGTACTTAACCAACTTTTATATGACATTAATTTAATAGATTTATAGATATAGATTGTGTGTATATGGAGAGGCTGTGTGCTGCTACGTCAGCTGTAATCTCTTTAATGCCTAAGACAAATTTCTCCTATCTTATCTTATCTTATCTTATCGATGTAAGTGCTTTGCCAGATAGGAGTTTATAGTGTGTTTTTATCCTACTGAGTCATTTACTTTTGCCTTGTTTTTTAATATGAAGTTAAGTAAGTGAACGAACGGAAAGTTTCGATGCCTTTTGTCTCGTTCATCATGAAAGCTAATATAGCATTTCGTCGATGTAGTGAAGATAATTACTTCCTGACGTTTTGGTCTCAGCAACATGTGTTGAGACTATACAGTGAGTTCAAAACCTTTAGCCTTCCTCTCCTCTTTTAAGGCAAAGCGGAGCACATGTAAACTCCCCAGATCACACACTCGCACACAGACATAAAAAGCTTCTGCAGCTGCTTTTGGTGCTTTCTGGAATTTTCAGGCCGGCCCTGTTGGCCAGAGATCTTACTTCCTAACTAGCTGTGTGTGTGTGTGTGTGTGTGTGTGTGTGAAGCAGAGAGAGTGTATATGTGTGTGTGTGTGGGAGGGGAGAGGGGCAGGGGGCAGGGGGGCTTGTTTTTGGGGCTGGAGGACGGTTGCGGCGTTCTGAAGGAGTGTTCTCCCAGCGTGGGAAAGACACTCGTCTTTTCTCTGCCTCCCAGGAACTAAAGTAGGCCAAAGAAGGGCTGAGAGGAACTAACTTCTCTCCTCCGGCTCCAACTTTCTCTGCTCGGGCTACAGAGGCAAAGGAGCTCTTGTCTGGAGCTGGGACAAGGGGGATTTGTAGGAGCGAAGCAGTCCGGCTAGGCTGGTAGGAGTTCCTGTGCTCGGAGAGGAGATGGGCAGCAGCTGAGGAGATTTTCTCCCAGCCGGGCTGTACAGCACAGAGTCGGGTAGGGCAGAAATGTATCACTCCGGCAGTGAGGAGTCAGATTTGGTGAGTTTGAACGTACTTTCTGCTACTCTAACTGTACCTTTTTCACACTTTTCTGAGCCTAACTCGGCGGCACTTCTCACTCTTCTTCTCTCTATCCACTGAACAAAGAGGAAGGGCTTGGACTCCAGGAGAATGGAGGTTATTAGTGCAGATTTAAAGGGGCGTAATCACACACTTCCTATTTTTCTCCCTTGTCGCTTTTCCTGAAAGTTAGTGAGAGTCTTGCTCAAGATGCACACCGTGTCTGTCTAGCAGTGTGCCGCTTCAAGACGTAAATCCAGCATCTTGTCTTGGATTGGCGAGCACTGCTGCTCGACTACTACTGACTTAAAGTGGGGAACTGAGACAGTGGTTAACAAGCAAAGTGAGGGAATGAAAATAAACAGCCAGGATGAGCTTGGTCCTTTATGTGCAGAGACCGGTAGAGAACTCAAAACTTGGCCCAGGAGCAAATAACCCAAGATCTCCGTCGTTTGTTTATTTTTAAGTTTTGACTTCCTTTTTGTATAACTTTAGTGCAGAATTTAAGCAACATGAGCGTAAATGGACGTTTCTTGTTAGCATTTCAAACATTTCCTGTTCTGCTTGTGTGTGTCTGTGTGTAAACACTATGGTAGTGAAAACCTTTAGTCCAAATATTTTCCAGTGACATTAATCTAATCAGTGATTGTCATGAGCCGCACCCTCGCATTAATGTCTAATCAGCCTTAAAAAGCAAGTTTGGCAACAGTAGTCTACACCCCCCACCGCCCCAGCAAACATTATTCAAACCCCTGCAAATGTATTTTAAATACTAATAGACATGCCAAAGTTTTCCAAAATACCAAATATGTTAGAGTACATTTATGGAAATGTGTATAAAATGATGCACAAGACATGTAGAATATTTTCATTTAGTGAAATAGTGCAGCTTTAAAAAACATGAAATCTGTTTTATATACACAATATACTGTATATTGCATGATACTGTTCAACAGTGAGGAATAAGATGCAACCAAACTGACAGTTTCTGTGCAGCAGATTCTGTTGTCTCTTTTAGTTGTGGGTATATGGAAAAAAATACCCAACAAGCTGCTCTCTTCTCAATCTATAGCTGGTTGCTGTTCATTTAGGTCCTGGAGAAACCAATTACTCTCAGATAATATAAGGATGTTTGATAATAGGAGTCTGTTCAGGAGTTGTAGTTTAAAGTGTCCATGTGACTGAACCCTCTAAACTCCAGAGTCGCATCCACTTGGCTCCGCTCAGCTCGTCGGGCAACACATACCGCATCTCCTCAGTGTGAGCGTTTAAGTGTCACTGTGTGATTATGAAGTGGTGTTTGGAGGACAACACACAAGTCAGACATGATAGCTGGGAGAAAACAACAAAGTACAACACTATGTTTAACATGTCCAGTAAATGTTATCTACCAGCGCTGCAACCACAGATTAATCAGCCAGTTATTTTCTTGATTAATCGATTATTCACTTTGTCTATAAACTGTCACAAAATAGTAAAAATATGACGTCTTCAAATGTCTTATTTTGTCCAACCAACCACTAGATATTCAATTTACAATGTAATAAAACATAGAGAAGCAGCAAAGGTTGACACTGAAGAAACAGCAAACAGAGAATGTTTGACATTTTTGCTTGAAAATCATTTAACGAGGACGTATGATGCACATTTCCAGGTATATATTTATATTCTGGGGCTCTACTGGAACATCTTTGCATGTTTTGCAGTTCAAAAAACTCCTTATTTATCTTCTACTGGCCATTTATGCAGCCCCTCAGTTCAGCCTCTGTCTGAAACAGGCCGTTTTAGCTCCCGTCTCTTTAAGGCCCCCCTCCCAATGAGCCCACTCTGTTGACTTCTGCCAGCTCTGGAGGCTACATAAACAAACAGTAGTAGTAGGATTTCACTTCTTTTTCTCGTTCTTTACTCAAAATGGAAACTTCTCGAATTCAGCTGTACATGTTTGAGCTCAAATCCGATCCGAAATATCCGAGTGGACAATGTGAACAACCTGTGCAACCATGACGTCATCACGAGGAGGAAGTAGAGGTAACATTGCAAACAAACATTCAGAGCAGGCTGCAGCCCTGGGTTTTGACTTGCAGGGAGCATTTTACATATGCTCACCTCAAGTTTTGGACCTTTGACATTATTACAGTATACAAATAACAGAAAATCACAAAAAGCAATCCATTATCAAACCGTTGCTGATTAACTTCCAGACAATCGATTAATCACCTGATTGTTTCAGCTCTAATATGAACTGCAGAATAACTATTGAGCACTGTTCCAGCACACATTTACACACCCCCTGATGTTTTAAATGGAATTTCAGTTTGATGAACACATTTAATGAGAGTATGTAGCCTTAATAAAACCTAACATTGATTCAAGGTTGATGTGGGGTAAATCAGACCTTTATCCTTCCTGTTGCTACATTGGGGTTTGCTGACCTCAAATCCCAGCACAGCAACATCAACCTGAGCAGATGTCTAATCAGCAAAACTGATTGAAAACACCTGTGCAGGGCCTTTTAATAAAGTGATGTTTTGTGATGGTACTGTACGTGAAAAGATGATACAGCCTTGAGATTTAGTAACAAGTACTTACATGACTGCTAGCTGCGACCATCATCGTGAACATTAATTAATCAGTTCACTAATTTTAGCTCAGCTAAAACAAGGACAGCGCTGCTTAAAATAAACGTCTCACATCATCATGTATCATCTTCAATGAGAGCTTAAGCCCTCTTACACTGATATAACAAGTTCAACAAACAACTGAACAGTCTAATGTAAAATAACATGACGGGCCTCGACCATGAAAACAAGAGACTATCACTAACTCCCAACAAGGCCAATAAATGTGAGCACAACAGCCATTTTTTTTTACAAGAACCTGCCAAAAACTACTAATCTGCATCTACAGATGTTTGCCTTTAAGGCAATCAAATGATACTGTGTTTTCCACATTGTATTGAGTTATTTTTATTATGTAACTTTCTTTACCATGATATTTCTTTGATATGGTGAAGAAAACGTAAAGGCTAAGGTCAATTTGCTTGCTTTGGAGCTTTAAAACTAATGTCAGAGTCTTTATTATCATGGCAGACAGAGAACATGTAGCATTGATATATTTTTATGTAGGAGTACAGATTTATACCATAAAGATTAAGCCACATTGTTTTATTTATGACAGAAATCTGCGGAAATTCCACATCATTTTTTGCATAAATTGCAAATTTAGCCAGGAATGGCTCCAGAACAAGTCATTTATCTCTGTATGAGATAAAATAAATGAGGCCAAAATCATTTTACTCAAGCACAGTCCCATTTGCAGGATGGTATGTTTTGCTCCGCTGAGGACGGTTAGCAGCTCGCTTTGCTCTCTTGGCCAGTTCTCATCAATCATCCACAGCCTGCTTCATACACCAGGAAACTGCCAGAATATTGATGACGCAAGCACAAAATAGCAGCGCAGCGCAGCCCCCGGCCTCTCATACTGTATCCCCTTGATCGGCCATCATCCTATTATGGTGCTGTGTTTCCACAGAGGGAACGAGCTGCTAGATAAACTAGATCTCGCTGTGAGGAGATTCACTGTTAATGAGAGCGATGCTGCTCCAGGGACTGCCGCTGCCAGTTGCAGGTAATATTTACTGGTGGCAAAGGATTAGCACATCATTTGCAGTTGTAGAGGTCCCGACATCCTGCATTTGTATTGCCACAGTGTTGCAGGAATTTTATTGAACCACTCCCCTTTATGGTGCAGCAGCATTGGAGCAGAGGTGGAGTGGAGTTCCAAACAGTAAAGCTGCATCTTCATTTGTCAGTCATATATTGGATGGCTACGGCTAAGTGCAGAACAGCATCTGATAAGTTAAATCAATGTGGCTTTTTGAGGGCTCATTTACCAATATCAATAGTTTTAGACTGAAGGCACCAATATTTTGTGACAAAATGCAAGTTTATTGGTTTATTTATGGCTGCAACTAGTGATTATTTTCATTATTTGCTTAATCAATTAGTAATTTTGTCTATGAAATGTCATAAAATAGTGAAAATGCCAGTTTTAATTTCCCAGAGTCAGAAGTTATGTCTTTAAAATGTCTTATTTTGTCCAAAAACCAAAGATTTTCAGTTTACTATCCTATATGACAAAGAAAAGCGTTAAATCATCGCATTTGAGAAACTGAAACCAGCAAATTCTTTGGCTGATTTGCTTAAATATGACTAAAACGATTATTTGATCAAAATAGTTGCCAGTTAATATTCTGCCGATTGGCTAATCTATTAATGAACCAATTGTTATGTATTTAGAGCTACTATAATCAGTATTTTATATTAAGAATGGATCAAATTACACTCTTTCTGGGGAGGTTTTTTCATTCTCAGCACTCTCATACTGTAGCGTTGCATACGGTCACATCAGGCAGCTGTCCTAAGCAAAAAACTCACCGTCCGCTACCTGCTGAACACCAAACAGCACACAGACAAACTGGTGAGCATAGTGGAGCGTTTAGCAGCTGAAGTACCAGATGTTTCCCTCAGAAAAGAGCTGCATGTGACAAACATGAACTCCAAATGAATGCTAATTTTGCTCCGTGTCTGCTGGAGGCAAATGCTCGCTATATCAATTTAAAATGTGATATGTCAGCGTAGCATTTACAGCTCCAATGCTCTCAAGTCTGCAAAAAAAAATCAATTATTGCAGGTTTAATTAAGTAACTGTTGGCTGCTGAGGTTATGATATTGACCTGACCTTTTAAAGTTACCATTGACCTTCCATTTTCTTTTTTTGTTACTTTAATGATTTCATTTCAGTATTGTGATTTCATCTACATTCAGGTCTGTATATGCACAGTAATAAAAGTGCGTGTGCAAAAATCTGAAGACATCATTTCAAGTATTCCTGCCACGTGGTTCATTTCTAAGTTTCTAGCTAGCCACGGTACGCTCTGGGATGCTGTCATGTGATTGACAGCCAGTGAGTCCATCACATCGATGGGATGATGCACTTATCTAATGCACATGGCACATGGAATGCTGGGTAAACACTTTTTTCATAGGCCTGTCAGTGTCACCTTGACGTCCATGCGGCCAATCCCTCTTTTGCCAAGCCAGAGGGATCGTTACTCCACCCCCCTTTTCTATCTCTCTCTCTCGCTCTCTCTCACACACACACACACACACACACACACCTTCTTTTCCTCTATCACAGATGCTCTTACAATCTGTTTCACTTACACTTGCTCACTTAATATCCAGTCTTCTGCTCTGTTCTGCCTTAAATATTAGCAACCATTCCTTGTAGCAGTCTCACATCTCTCAATCTTGGCTGTCACGTTTGCTCCCATTGTCTCTATTTTTTTTTGAAGAAGGAGACGCTGTTTGTGGACCCATGATTTAATTGACTTTGTGTTGCGCTGAGTGAAGTGGCAGTGATGGACAGATGGCTGGGAAAAGAGGCTTTGGTTCCAGCCAAGTGTGAGTCATGCCAAGCCTGAAACTGCTAGCACCCTCGCTCAGCCCATTGTCAGCCCACTGCAGTCAGCTACAGCCCGTCAGCCAGAACAGAACATGACTTGGCACGAGCGGCAATCTTCATTCTTCAATCATGATGCGGGATATTGGGTATACTGTGCAGTATGACCACACTGCCCCATTAATTTCACTACATGCTCGTCTGAATTTTGGGCTGTTTTGCTCATTTTGTTAGACGGCTGAATTTAAAGATGAAATTCGTTGCGTCTTAGTGTTTAGGTCTGCAAACTGCACACTAAACTGTTGGATCATTAATGACATATTTGGGCCTTTGGGTTGTTTTTGCAGATTTGTATTCTCTTTATTTACAGGCTTATGACATAGTCTCTACATGTCTTAGCCTGGTATCACATTATTTTTTTAGGAGGAAAGTTAAGATACTCAGAAATGCCAGCCACTGGTTTGTAAGCTGTACTGCATATGCAAGCATACGCAGCTCGTACTGTATGCTCAGAGGTTTTCAACACAGAGCAAATACAGTATCTGTGTATGAATGAATAAAGATCAGCGTTCCAGGCATGAGAACCATGTAAATGTGACATACTAAACCTTAGCACTGTCAAAAAATGTATTGCCAGTGTAAAAAAATATCAAATTTTTATAAATTTTGTCAGCCCTATTCTTTTCCTTATTTCCACTTCTTTATTATTGTTGAATTATTTTGTGTTTATTTGATAGCTGAAAGTGCAGAGAGACAGGAAACATGCAGGGGTAGAGAGCAACAAAGATCCGAGGCCAAAATGGAACCACGGATGTTGTGTTTATCTGGTATGAAGATGATAAAGATGTTAAGTTTTGGGTTCTACAGTTTTTATTATGCATTGGGTGATAAACAGGAGGTGTAATATGGCCATGCAGTCTGTTTTCCATTAAAGCCCCGTTTTTTCTTCTTTATTTGTTTACCTTTTAGCAAATCTGCATCATGGAAAGTTATGCTACATCAGCTCCTAGCAGTTGCAGTTGGCACTGTAACCTTGGACATACAAACCCGGATTACTTTTAATACTGAAAAAAGTCTAAATTTGATTATTTGGAAGCAAGAATAAGCCAGAAGGTGTACCTTTTTATTATACAATTTGCAGAATAAACAGAGCTATGGACATTATCCACAACAGACATCTAGAGGAAACTACTTTCACTGCAAAGACACACAGTATTTGTGCCTTCCAATATGACTGTACTGACACTTACAATCTTACAATTTCATTTAGCAGACACTTTTATCCAAAGCTACGTACATGTGAGAGTTGATACAACATAAGCAGAGATCTAGTCAGGGGACTGAGGAGAACAGGTGCGATTTTGCAATGCAAAACAAGTAAAACATTAAGTGCTGAGGGTCGATTCCTGGAAAATGCGAGAGATGCACGTAATGATCCTCCCCTTCTTGAGCAAAACCATAGAGGCAAGAAAGCCACGGGAATCCCTTGAGAGATATGAGATGAGAGAAGCAGAGAAGCTGGTCGTGATGGGGTAGCATGAATGGAAAAAGGTGAAAAGAAGTGCAAACGGGAGAAAAGAGAGTTAGAGAACATTTGGGAAGCTGTTTAGAGAGGGACATCAACATGGAGATGAATAAAAATAAAACAGAGAATAATAAACAAGCTGTGAGTGCAGTGTGGCTCAAGTTAATTATTAAGTCACAGGGAAAGAATCGGGAGAGTAGAAAAAAAACTGTCTTGGCAAGGTTTCCTCGACCATGAGAGCACTTTATAGTACACATGCACAGCCTTTATTTTCTGCATGATTAGCTTTCCCCTTTTTATAGTGGACACATTCAGAGAACAACTCCTATAGTGTCTAAAAATGAAAATAGAAGCTTTCAGATCATGAGGAGATTCCCTGGTGTAGCTACTTCATTCACTATAAGTGATTCTGTCAGATATTGAAGGCAGCAGCAACTGACTCGCAGCCTCCTGTTTCAGTGGTAATAGCCACAGTGATTTGTTCACGTAGCGTAATGATCGCTGTGCCACTGCTGCATGTAGAGGTCATTGGTGGTCTTACAGCAAGGACCTCTGTCTAAATGAATCAATAGGAGTGGTATAGAGACCATGGGATCATTGCCCCGGACGTCTCTCTTCCTCTGACCAATGCATAAAGGCCGCCTCTTTTGCTCGATTCTGTGTTTCTTTATTCTGCCTCCAAGTGAAGAAGCAGCAGCTTCCTAGACAGAAGGTTCATATTGCAGAAATCTGCAGAACACGATTTATATCCGATGGCAATTTTGAGCACTAAAGAAGGAAGTAGTGTGCTGTTTATGTGGTGCGAGCAGTCATGGATGTAAAGATGGAGCCAATTAATTCCTATTAAAGTTGCTCAATGGCTCATGAAGCCAAAAAAAAAGTCTGCCATGTTTCCCATTTTCCCATAGAACAAAGAACCAAGACCTCTGCTGGCTCACATGAGTGAGATAAAATAATTTCATCATATGACTCCTCTAGACTTTCCAAATGTTAATGGGCCGAATGGATCAAATTCTGTTCATGACTCTTTATTCACTGTTTTGCAGCCGCCCCCTTTTTGTATGATTGAGTATGTGAAAAAAGCTTTTTGTGGCAGCGTCACGTGACGGACACAGAAGTTGGAATTACCCAGTTCAGCTTTACACAAAATAGCTTCTTGTGAAGGGTGTGGAGGTCAAGGTGGTGGAGTATAATCTGTACACCTCTGACACCAGAGGCAGGGCATCATGTCTCGTGTCACACCAACATTAAGATTTAAGAGATGACAACAATCTTTCCTTAATATTAACCTGGTGTCTTAGTTGCCTAACCTTATTAAGCCTTATTTTATGTAAGAGGACTCACTCTGCAGTTCCGCTCTACGGAGCGTTTTAGCATCTTTCAGCTCATTGTTGTGGTTTCTCGTCAGCCTCATTTCCAGCTGCATCCGTCAGCTGTTTTCAGTGAAAAAGCTCTCATGACCCCACTGTACGCTACCTGCCCAGCACCAAACGACAGACAAAGTTAATGACTAGCTGGTGAACATAATGGAGCATTTTCTCTAACCTTAACCATACTGTAGTCTCCATGTAACCCAGAGTTTTGCAGGATTTATGGCAGGTGGCACAGTAAGGGCAGTAGAACGACAAGAATAAACACGAATAAACCTGTTGAAAGTCTATTTTGAGGTTGTTTTTGAGGATCTTTGCCGACAGTACACTGTGGAGAGAGAAAGGAAACAGGGGGAGAGAAAGAGGGGGGCGTTGGGGTTACATGGTGCGCGTCTTTAAGCAAGAAGTGCTCCGTCTTCATCACCAAATCCCTGCTGTAGTTTAAAAGATTTGTGGCTCTCAGTTTGTGGGGCGAACACAAAAAACAGTCCCTCTCCTCATAGATCAAATCAGTATCATACTGCAGTTAGATTATTATTAGTGGCCTGTGGGTGGGTGACGCAGTGCTGTCAGTGTCAGTGTGGCAGCGGGTCTAGAGGTCGGTCATGTCACGCAGCCGGAGGCTCGCTCTGTCGCTGTGAGTCTTTGTCAGCGTTGCCATCAGAGTGCAGCCTTCACAGCTCCACCAGCCTCCTCTCTGGGCTCCACGGATCCACGTTCGGAGCATCTGTGCCCTGCCCGGAGAGCTCTGTAGGCCAGTGACAGCCCTCGTCAAACCCGCCTTATCGAACCATATGTGACCCTCGCACGATTTCCCATAAACAGATGAAGCAGGAATAAGACAGCACCCAGAAAGTCACATTAGCAAACTACAACTTTTTTGAAATTTCCTCTCGTCCACCGTTCCCATCCATCTCTGCGTCCAAAACATAATCTACCTCAGGTAATTGCCTTCCTCGTTAGACAAATTAGTCTTAATGAGCTAAAATCACATTACTCTCCTCCAGCCTTTCCTTTCATGCAAGATGTGTCATTTTTAAGCATACGTGTCCTGTTGGAAGGACCCTGAACATATGGAGGCGTGTCATTGATTGGTTATGATAAGCACTACTGATTAGCATGTCATCCTGTGATCTACAGTTAGTGCTCCTCGGGGAGCGACTGTTGGTCATAAAACCAGCGAGTGTATTTCAACCGCTGGTCCCACGGGTTGACCCCTGACTCCCCCTGACCTCACACAACCTCATGATCGGTCACACAGAGGAGCATCATGCGTCAGCAGTGTGCAAGAAGAAGAAAAAAAAAAGAACATTTTGAATAATCTGTCAGCAGGGTTTAACTTTGTCTGGTCCTTTTATGAGGATGGGAAAATTTTAATTAACACTGGTAATTATTCTCATTTGTCCTTGTGTGGCTTTGCGATTCTCCACTCATATGTAATGAATCTCCGCTGATCTGACAGGCGAGGATTTAGAGCAGCTTTCACCTCCGAATCCCCACTGCAGAGACCAGAGTCTTGAGGAGATGGTTTGAAACGAGACGCAGTGCATTTAACTCTTATTTCTGTCTTTCTCCGCGTCGCACACAAGCGCACACATAATCCAAATATTTTCTCTTGTTTGTTTCTAGAAACTGTCAGTAAATTGTGAAAAATGTCCATCACAATGTCCCACAGCCCGAAGCGGTGTATTCAAATAGCTCCTGTCTGACTAGTAGTCCAAACCTGAAAGAAAAATGACTCAAACGATCAACTGATTTATTAAATTAGTTGCGGAGTAAATTCCTGTGGGTCAACTAATCGTTTCAGCTCTACTCACTCTCCCAACTTTATTTTCACTTGTGGCTTGTTGGAGTTTTGACTTGCTAAATGTTTGTCATGCGATGACGTTTATATAACCTTTATATAGATTATATAGTCATCATCATCATTTGAGTAATTCATCAAGCAAAATGCCAAACAGGTCACAGGTTCCAGCTTCTCAAATGAAAGGATTTGCTGTTTGCTGTAAATTGATTACTTTTGGGTTTTGGACTGTTGATCAGACAAAACAAGCTATTTGAAGACATCATCATGGGCTCTGGAAACTTGTAAACATTTCTCATGATTTTGTAGCGTTTTTGTAGACAGTTCATACATAAAGCAATAATGACAATTAGGGCTGCAACTAAGTAATACTTTCATTATTGATTAATCTGCTTGAGTCTATAAAATGCCATAAAATAGTGAAAAATGTCTACCAGAGCTAAAGGTGATATCTTTGAATGTCTTGTTCTCTCTGACCAACAGTCCTACATTCCAGATAATCAATGTACAATCAATTAAAACAGAGAAAAGTAGAAAATCCTTAAATTGGAGAACCTGTAACCACAGATCGTTAAGCATTTTTGCTTGACAAATAACTGAAACGATCAATTGATTATTGAAATACTTGCAGATTAATGTACTGCTAATGAGTGGCAAGCTTAATGTGCTAGATTTGGATTCAGATTTTCTACAATACACAAGCTCTTCACCTCTGAGAAAGATTTATGTATGTGTGTTTACATGTAAAAATAACAAAACAGCACGTACAGCAGACACACTGATCACTGCAGACACACAGTGACCAGATGGACTGACTGTGAGGGGTAAAAAAAAAATGAGGGGAGTGACAGAGGAGGAGGAGGAGGAGGGGTGGGTAGAGACAGAGATAGAGAGGCAGAGTCACTCAAGTAGCACAGGGGAGCTTGTGAGAGGCAGTGTGCAGGACATACACTGACAGGCTGAGACACGGACAGCGAGAAAAGGGGGAGCTTTGCATCGGGGTGGCGGCGGCACCTGAGAGGCGGCAGCTTCATTAGCATCAGGAGGAGAGTCGGTCACAGGCAGCCGCGGCAGGTCTCGTGTAGATAAAGTGCTGCTTGTGGAGCAGCGCGGGGAGGCTACAGCGGAGGAGGAGCAGGAGGAGAACGTGTGCGAAGGCTGGAGCTTGAGCAGAGAAGGAGAGGATGAGAAGCATCCCTGCCACCTGACTCATATTGGGAGTCAGCCTCAGCACCTGCATCAGCAGTCTGAGCATCAAGGAGAGCGGGGCAGATGGGGAGCGAGCTGCTGAGATTATGCGCGGGGCAGATAGCTCCTGTGGATTCCCCATCTTTGGCAACAGCAGCAGCAGCAGCAGGAGGAGCACGAGCTGTGGCTCTACAGATAGCAGCAGAGCTAGCTGGAGCTGCAGCAGAATAAGGAGCCCCAGCTCCAAACCTATTTATTTACCCAGAGATGAAGGTAGCATTTACAGCCAAGGTGTAACAAGAATCAGCTGTCGATGTAGCCACAGTGTTGAATGTACCTGTAGCCGGAGCAGCGACGGTAGCTGCAGCGCTGGTGCAAAGGTGACCACAGCAGTGCAGTTAGGTGTAGTTGTAGCAGTCGCAGGGGGGGACAGTGGCTCAGGACACTGAATGACCAGTGTGGCTGATGAAGGCCACCTGGATCCGCTTGCTGAAACGAGCCAAGGGAGGTCGCGTCAAGAGCTCCGACGCCTGTGTAAGCAGATTTTTTTCAGTGTGTTTACGTCGTGAAAGTTGGTGTGGTTTTTTTTTTGTGTGCATGTGCTGTGCAGTAAGTCTCTAGTGCATCCATCATTGCATGAGGGTGGAGTTGTGTGTATTGTCTATGTTATCAGTTATGTCTGTCAGAATCTGGGCAGAGCTCCATATCACCTCCGTCTGACCCACTGGGACGGTGATCACAGACGGTGACATGATGTCATAATCATAGCAGATCAGGTGTGTTCACCTGCGCTGTTCAGGGCCAAATGTAGCTCATAAAACTGAGGGTAATGTGCACTAAGTTGCAGATTTAGGACATTTATATCCTCATGTGGAAGTGCTGCATACTCAAACTGACAGAAACGACACACATTTAGATGCTTGTTGGTGTGTTTGAAGCCACTGGGAGTTGAATATAATCATGAATGATGACAGACAAAAGCAACCCATGGATACTTAATGAGCTTGGTTTCTAATGAGTTATTCATATCAGGTACAAAGTACGGAGGATGAGAGACACAGAGGCGATTGACAAGCGGCAGGGTTGTATGTAAGATGGAGGACATAAATGTGAATAACCTTGTATTATCTATGGAAACAACATTCTGTGTCGTCTCTATACATAAGTCGGGTAATGTAAGTGCAGAGGAGGGAGAGGTATGATCCTACTTTGCATGTATGGCTGGGTAATACTAATCAGGCACAGAGTGAGGGAGGCTATTTTTAAATCAGACAGCAGAGTGTAATGGTGCAGTGAGATGAATGAAAGACCTTGTGTGGGTGTCACAGTCGCGTGCAGGTAAGGATAAAGCTCCCTCCACTTAGTTAAAAATCCCTTCTTTTAATCACAGATCCTGATATGTGCCACAAGTAAAACTGATATCTGGCAAAGGGAAATTATCCTGTAGTGTATCTGCAAATGTTAGTATTCATTACGGCATCCACACATTAAATTATAAAACTTTTTCTCACATTCAGTTTTAAGACTAGATTTTGACTTGTTGATATGTGTTTGAACAAATCATTTTAATTTTATGCCACACAAATGTAAAATGGTGAGATGGCCACAGCTAGCTAAAGCTAGATTTAGTTTTTACTTCCTTTCTGTTTCCTGTAATTGAAATATATCACTGCCGTTAATAACTAACACCTTGGTTATTTATCAGCTTCGTCTTCGTCTAATCATCTCCAATCAGTCAGATTTGCTGAAACTTTGGACTGTTTTAAGCAGCCAGTTTTGTCGCTTGTTTTGGTTCGTTTTAGTTGGGTCTGTTTCTCCTTGTGCTTTGTTTTATATTGTAATTTATTTTACTTTATTTATATTTTTCGTGTGTGTGAGTGAAGCACTTTGTAACTATGCTTTAAAAGGTTCCATATAAATAAAGCTTTACTTTCTTACTTTAGTATTTAGCCTCCTATATCAGCAGAGTAGCAACAAATAATAAAAAATAACGAAATACGCCAATATAAATATTGCAACAGTATTGTAGGGAGGACTATTGGTGCTTTCACAAAATATTTACACAATGATATTTTTGATAAATAATCATCAGTGATGTGGATATAATGACTAAGTGGGTGAAGAAAAATACTAGAACAGCTGGAACAGTCTGATAAGTTGAGAAAATGACATCACTTCACTGTAATGCAGCCTTTAAAACCAGGAAAACACTTATGCCATATCAGGATATTATGATATCTAGTCTCATATCATGATATCAATATAATATCAATATATTGCCCAGCCCTAAATGAAAGGTATGACATCCTATCCAGCTGTTACACAGTTTACAGTCAGCCTCAAAACCTTTTCTTTACTTCAGCTTTTGTAGGGCAGAGTGGTTTAAAAACTTGATGTAAACACTATGATCTATATTGCAATAGTGTGCAAGCTTATCTACTTCAGCAATTATTTATGTAGTATAAGATATGCGATGAAAGTGTGTTCGCGGTGTTGTGTACCACCGCGCTGCACTCAGGAGTGTGTGCGAGTAATCGTGTGCGTACTGGTATTTTTGAGTCTCGTTGTTGAGTAGATCTGTCACAACCACATATCACACAGAGGCACACTGGGACCTGGTGTTCCTCAACATTTCCCCCCAGTGTTTGTCACAGAAGGATCACAACAAATCTGCAGGCGAGCAGCTGAGAGAGAGCTAAGGATAGAAGAAGAGCTGCTGGTTATGAGATTACATGAAAGACAGTTTGTGTCCTGTGGCATCCTTTCTCAGGAAGAGAAGAAGCCACAGATCCAATCAGCTCTTGTGGTTTCCTCAAGTAGTTGCAGTGATTGATAGTAGAATTACATGCCTGAGATGTCCTCGATGATCAGAGCTTAACACTTTAGTCTGTGTGGGTGTGTTTAAACATTTGTAAGTCGAACATTTCTTTGAAGAGTAACGCAAAGAAAATTAGGTTGTCTCTAGTGTCCTCAAGATGCTTCTCAGCTGTTGACGCCTGTCTGTTTTAAAGTGCGACTCCAAATGGGCGTAGTTCATTTTCACTATTGTGTGTCGCTGAGCTGTTGATGTTTGTGTCTCCACAGGGTTCGGCCGACTCCTACACCAGCCGTCCATCAGACTCCGATGTGTCCCTGGAGGAGGATAAGGAGGCAGTGCGCAGAGAGGCAGAGCGACAGGCTCAGGCACAGCTCGACAAGGCCAAGGTACAATATCCTACACCCGATAAGTCTGAGCTCAGTCTGTTCAGTTCCTCCCTTCAGAAACAGGGACTCCATGAGCTCCAGCGGAGGCCAGTATGTTTTGAATGGCAGGCGGTGGTGTCCAAGCTTGCTCTTGTACCTCTAGCTTTGTGAGCACCAGTTTGATTTGTAGACCTTGAGAATGAGAACGTTTTTGGGAAAGACAATTTGTCCACTCCTCACTCTATCAGACGGATGTTTTAGGGTTAAAGGGGAACTCTACTAGTCAAGGGGAGTACTGTCAGCCTGTGTGACCCTGGAGCTTTGTCAAGTCTGAAAAAAATAACCTCTGATCATGTCATCAGGGGTTGTTTTCTTGAGCGTGGGCTCGGAGACCTCAACTTTATAATAGAAAGCCTGCGTTACAAACTGAAGGGCATGAAGGCGCTTTTACCAGACAGGGGGGGTCTGATGAAGACTTTATGGAAGTGCAACTCTAAATTGTTGGAGTACACAAGTACAGAAGTGCAAACCTGATACAGAAACAGGTTTATAATCTTTAGTTAAGTGACAACAGGCATTACAAAAATGATAACTTGATTAACTGCCACTGAAAGCAGATATAGTGGTGCTTCTGCATCATTTTAGGTTCTTTCTCATTGGGCTGCATAAATTAGCTACCAGACGAGAGAAAATGATCTTCAGGTTGGTGTAACTTTTCTTATTTTTGCCTTCCCTAGCTCCTCTCTCCCAGACTAATCATGTTAAATCATATGGTGTTTTATTAATCCTGGGGCCGACAATGCTGCGTTACTAACTAGGCGCCTGTGAGAGAAGCAGGATATTAGAGCTGATTTTTTTTTTTTTTTTTTTTTGCTGGTTTCTCAGAAGAAGAAAAGGGCTGCCAGGGGCCGCTGATGTGAGAGGTTAGGGGCCTCAGAGGACTCAGTGTCACTGTTTATCAGAGCCAAGCTTCGCCTGCTCTGCTCTGTTCTGGGCCACAATTAGCAGCATATAAACAAACACACACACGGCAGAGCAGGCTTGCCTTTGCGCGACAGGAATTGCAATCAGAGCTCCCCTCCACAAAATCACTCCAGTCGCTGGCGCTGTTAAGATTTATGTCTTTGATCTGTGAAATAATTCTGCTATCTTCTGTGCACATTCTGTTCTCGCCCCGCTTTACAGCTCATTGGTTGTTCACGGTGTTCTATTTTTGCATGTTAATTCAAGCAAGTGTCTGAAAAATTGGTTTATTGTCTTTGACAGGGTGTTTAGTGTCTATAACAGCTAGCTCCCTCATTAGCTGTAAGCTGTAAGCTTTTGGCTATCCATCCATTTGGGCAGACATTTTCCTCCTGCGCTGCGTCGCCGTGTAGCTCATAGCTGGCAAAGACAGATCATTCCAGCAGATCTGTGTTGTTATTTTCCAGAGTCACCCTCTCTGGCTCACTAATTAAAAAGATAAGTTGGCTTTACAGATAACCTGGCGTAGATTACCCCCGCTGGCATTTTACATGACAGATGAGTGGTAAAAAATAGCCTCTCAGTGGTCTGGCCACCAGAGAGAGAGCGAGCTGGGGTCAGAGGAAGTGCAGACTCTCTGACTGTGAGCCTTTATGGGCAGTAATTCACTTCCCCAACATAACACTGATATTTGTAAGTAGCGAGGATGGTTGATGTCTGTAATGTACGAGATTACCATTTACCCTCCTGTGCTTTCTTCACACATATTCGCACACATGCTCTACACCCTCTGCTGTCTCTAATTGACCTTAAATGGGCGCTCCAACAATTTCACACAATCAGTTTAGCGTTAATGGGAGTAGCGCTCATCCTGTGAAAACAGATGAATAATGTTTTCTGTGGCTCTGTGGCTTCTGTGGATGATCTCTGTTTTTGGTGACAACAAATTTATTACCAGGACACCAATTTTCAAAGACGGCGAGTTGAGTTTGAAAGATGAAAAGGTGACGTAGAGTTGTATTATTGGAAGATTTGAATCCAGTGTTGTTGGCGTTTGACCTAAAGACTTTCTCCCACCTGTCTCATGTTCCCCAACTTGATGAAAGTGCAGTATTAGCATGTGTGTATGTGCGTAGTCCAAAATTATTTTTGGAATCTGATGAAATTTGTCAATGTCAATATATATTATTTAAAAATGTCATTATATTATCATTGCTGCAACTAATGATTATTGTCATTATCAATTAATCTGTTGATTATTTTCTTGATTAATTGATTAGTTGTTTGGTCTATAAATGGTGAAAAATCACTGTTTCCCAAACCCCAAGATGACCCACAAATGTCTTGTTTTATCCCGACCAACAGTCCACAACTTAAAGATATTCAGTTTACTATCACAGAGGACTGAATATAATATATATATTGAGTCCGCTATATATAATAACTAAAGCTGCAGCCATTAGTCAATAAATCGCCAACTATTTTGACTAACTGATTAATTGAGAAAATAATCAATAGATTAATTGATAATGAAAATAATCATTAATTAATTAAATGAATGTAATTGTAGTGTGAGGAAGAGTGGGACCTTTTCACTGAGATTTTTATACATTTCTTGAATCTGTGTGAACATCCAGTCAGTAACAGTTGCCGTTACAGGTCGCTCTGATACTTGTCGGACGGCAGAGGTCATCTCATCCGACCCCTTTGATTAGTGGCACATCCAGACTGATGTCATGAGACTGTAATCTCTTTCAAAGGCACTGATCAGGTCAGGCCTTTGAGCTTGTCTTTATAAGCATTTATATAACATGACTGAAGGTGTTTCTGGTGTTTTTAGAGTCAGAGTGAATCATTTTAAAGCTGAATTGTGCAACTTTATGTGTGAACATTGCTCTTCTGAATTAAGTAACCCGCAGAAATCAAGCAAGCAGAGAAAAAATAAACTCCTTCTGTGGCTGCTGTGCAATGAGGTGGTGAAGCAGTTCAGCAATCATTGATGAGTCCAGTTTTCTCTGAAGGGAGTTCTCACATTTCACTTTGTCACTTCAGACGCTTTAACTCACCGCGGACAATGGATCCAGTGGATCCGTGGTTTAATTAGCATCCACACGTTACAAGACAAACAATTAACGCAGACAAGACTTAATGTATGATAGGAAACAAAACATCAAGATAAAGAGGAAAAAGTCATTGTTAGCAGTCACAGACATTTACAGCCTTAATTTCTCATTCCTTACTAGGTGTACCTACAGTATGAAACATGTAACCTTCCACAATCTGCTCACACTAAGTTAATGAAGGTTATTTTTTTCCCTGTATACCATATAATATAAAAAAGTACATTTTCCTGGCTCTCAGTACAGCCTGGGGGCCAGAACACGGAGCTGAATTCATTTGAAATCGATCCACAACATTCAAGGTGAAACAATGTGGGACTCTTGATTTATAGTATGAGATGCTGCGTGTGCTGCTAATGGAAAGGTTGTGGCATGTTACACGGAAAATCTGCAGCAGCGGCAAGGGCAGGTGTTCGCTCAGTCAGTGTAAGCACAGAGACGACTGTGAGGGTTTTATACAATGAAATATTCATAGTGTGATGTGATATTGTGACGAGCGGCGTGCGGCGTTAATTGGCTGCGGTCCACAGCACTGCCTCCCAGGGTTCCCAGTTACAGATAGGGCTTCTCTTGAGCTGGTTATCTCTTTCTGTTTCTTTATCTTATCCTCACTCTGCCTCTTATCTCCCTCCATGTGTGTGTCTTCTTCTCTCACTTCCTGTTTTTTTTTTTACACTACATCTTTGCTCATTTGCTCTCCATCCTTCTTTCCATTTCCTTCCCCTCTCTCTTTTCTCTCTCCCGTGCTCCTTACCCGGTCTCTAACCCTCCGCCTCTGTCCTCGCTCACTGCAGTCAATATCGCATCCATAATGAAGGCCTGTTACGTAAGAAGCAACAGAGGAGTATGGGCTCGGACAGGAGATGAAGAGATACTGTACAGCAGTGTAAAGGTGCCATTATGCATAGATCCTGCAGTCACCTGTGATGCAAGGTGGCATGTTGGACCATGTATGTGCACGTGATTGCCTGCAGGCCTGTAAAATGTCATTAAGCCTATAGAAAGCTTGATCTGACAGCCACCCATGATGGATAAAGGCAAGCAGAGCAGCTGGGAGGGAGGAAAGAGGCAGCCGTCCGTGAGACAACCGACACATACGTACAGTACGTGTGCTAATGGACCTCATACCTACATGCAGCCATGTGACCGTAAAGGACACTCTGTCCTCTACGGGTCCCGGCGCTGCACACACTGGATTGAACGATCTCCTCAATGGAGATGTCAAACAAGCCCACACACACATTCGGTTCACAACCATCACTCTGTGGAATATTTACATTGCTGTCCGCGTGAGGAAAATGATTCCAGGAGGATTTCACTAATGTATTATTTCCATAATCCCTTATAGTTCATCATAGTCACTTCACACCTGTTGTATTTCAATGAGACATTAGTGGACATTGAAAGCCATGATGGAGGACAATGTTGTCGTCTTTACAGCTGCTCCTGGGGCCCGCTGATGAATTACCCCCATAGTATCTGAGCTCCACTGAGCAATGCTGTCTGTTCTGAAGACCTGGAGGACTTGTTAGCAAAAGGTTGCTTAATCATGCTCTGTTTTTCTGAATTAATAAGATACCTCAAAATCCTGACTGCAGTAACGCCACCGTCTGAATTTAGTTGCGCTTAAATTAGTGTAATTACGGTAAGGACAGCTCCTGAGCAAGGCGAAGGTCCTGAAAGATACAAGATATGTGTTTTCTGTTATGTTCTTTCTGTGTTCTTCTGTAAACATAATGCTTTGTACTTTTTTCTAATGTTTGATCTGTTGTAAGTTTTATTTTGCCAATGGGTTATCAGATAAACCCTAGAGATTGTTGGTCCAGATGTGCTCTCTAACAGTATTAAAGTCGAGTCATCCCACTGCACCTGTTTGTGCAAATTGCACACTGAAATAACCTCTCAGCTCTGTAGGCAGTCTGGTGTGTTTGTTTCATCTATTTTTGGGCTTTGATGAAACATTGTTGCCTGTCCTGAGGTGCCTGCGCAAAGTTGACAAATTAATAAACACTATCTATATTACGTAAAGACACGAGTATCTCCCAGTGTTTCAAACCAAAACCAAAATAAAACTATGATTAATCTAAACAGGCGGGACATGTTTGCTTCCATGAAATCAAGGAGGAATGGGAGCTTCTCTTGGGATTTTTAGGCATCTCATTAATTCAGAAAAACAAAGCAGATTTTTTTTTTTCCATGAAAACTTTTCTCAGAGTTCTGAGATAATTATCTTGTTAATTCAGAAAAACAGGGCAACATTTTTTTTTTCTCAAGTGAATGCATTACACTTCTGTAGTTTTGGTCTCCTGAGGAAAATATCTGTCTTTTTAGCTGATAAATGCTCCGCTATGTTCCCCAGCTAGTTGCTAACTTTGTCTGTATGCCCATTCAGTGTTGGGCATGTAGTGTACAGTGGGTTTTTAGAGCTTTTTCACTGAAAACAGTCGCCTCTTGCAGCCAAAAATTATGTTACGAGAGCAGTAAGAGTGAAAACAGTAAAACCAAAACAATGAGCTGAAAGTCACTAAATCGCTGCAGAGTTGAGGGGAAAGCTGATGATAATTCTTTGTGGGTTCATGACTACAAGTAACCTCTTTACATAGAGGTAGTCATGTGATTTATTGTCAATAAAAATATTGATTAGAGCAGCTTTAAAGCTCTACTCATCAATATCTATCTTTCTAAATTAACAATGGATTAACTGACTACATGTGATGTGAAAGGGGCTGCTCATAATAATAATGATAAAGTTTATTTACTGTATATAGCAACCAGAAATTACAATGACAAACACAACCAACCCCATAGACAAACTGAGTAAAGGAATAACATAAAAATACATTTTCAGAAGCAATATAAAACCAACTTTATGCCACCTGCCCAGCGCCAAGCAGCAGGCAAAGTTAGCGACTAGCTCATGAACATAGTGGAGCATTTAGCAGCTAAAGCGCCAGTGGTTGTGGAGCTCTTCTGCCCTGAAGTGGCCAGAAAATGTACTAGTGCAGCTTTTTAAAGTACTGGAAGATAATTGTTGGTCCCTTCTAATCCAAATCAGCTTGTGTTTTCTTTAGTCAAGTCTACTATCATACAGATCTGCTTTGTTTCTTTTGTATTCCTCACTTCTACTCTTGAAAATTGAGTTCATGCTTTTCTGAGAATTAGCTCAGACTGTTTATATATATTTTTAGCCTCAAGAAAAATCTGATTAGGACTCGTCTATGATGAAACCAGCTACACCGTGGCAGCACTTTAAAAGAATTTTTTTCAGAGTCTGTGAAATGTCCAACACAGTTAAAGCATCAAAGCTCAGATCTACTGAGGTCAATTTGGCCTCTAGCTGAATATTACACTTCCAACTTTCTCTCTTTCATCTGCAGGTAAATATTAAGCATGCGAGTCTATGCTGGGAGATTACTCTACTCTGAGCTACATTCGTTTTGGCTTGCTTGTCATGCTGTCAAAGGCAAAGCAAATGTAATCTGGTTGAGGGCATGTCAATGTTGCCAACTGTTGCTGCCGTTGCCGCCAGGCTGACTCCAAGATTATATCCAAAAGCATTTTATGTAATTCTTAAAGCGATGTGTGTCTTACGTGAGTATATTCTAGTCTTACAACACTGGTCCAGAGATCTAGATTTAGAGTGTTTGTCTGCCAACATATGGTTCTCCCATTGCATTTTTTCATGATGTGACCTTATTAAATCTTAGTCAAATCCCTTTTTGTCGAAAATGTAATGCGTCACTATGAGCAGAGGAGATTTGCTCTTGCTTTGTGCAAAAATATTTGTGTTTAGAGAGAAAGAAAGTTCATATGTGGACAGTCAGCAGTGTTAGGTGGTTATATCACAGCCTGCGGAGGCACAGGAAACATGTCATTAGCTGTATTCATTAACTCAATGGACTTATTGTTTGTCTCAAAGAGGAAGGTCAGCGGTGAGCCGATAGGAAGAACAGTATTGATTCAGCCTTTGTAAAGATTGGGTTTGATTTATGAACCGTCCACACCAGTGCTGTTTGTGCTACTCGTAAGTGCAAGACGAGAGTCCTGTCTGTCGATTGCTACGGACGCTAACATGTTGCATCACTCTGAATTGTAATGTGTAAGTGTTTTAGCCGTGTAGCAGAGAGACAGTTCGGCAGTGAAATCATTCATGGAGAGATAGCTGAACTAAGTCAGGATGAGTCATAGCCTGCTTGTATCCTTCACCCAGGGTTATTTTTACACCTCACACAGGCAAGAAAACAGCTCAACGTTAGCACACAAAAAGATCCAAATTTAAACTTCGAGGAACTGGTTTTCCCCTCTTGATTTTTCCCAATTTATTTATTCATTTATATCTGGGAAATCTGGGTGTTATCTTTGATAACAAACTTACCTTTGACCGGCAGGTTTCAATTGTGCTTTCTGCAACTTTGCAAATATCTCAAAAATTAGATCTTTTTTACCTGTTAAGAATCTGGAAACTGAATCTCCCTCCTTTGTTCCTCCTGGCAGACTAAACCAGTTGCATTTGCTGTTCGCACAAATGTCAACTACAGCCCGAGTCACGATGATGATGTCCCCGTGCCTGGCATGGCCATCTCCTTTGAGGCTAAAGACTTCCTCCATGTCAAAGAGGTGAGCAGTTACTCTCCAGTGTGAGATGATATTCAAGGTAGTGATGCAGAGGAATATAGGGAGGATGAAGGTGACGTATATCTGTCTTGAATTACTCGCTATATGTAGAAATTCAACAATGACTGGTGGATAGGACGCCTGGTGAAGGAAGGCTGTGAAATCGGTTTCATCCCCAGTCCAGTGAAGATTGAAAACAGTCGAATCCTCCAGGAACAGAGAGCCAAACAGGGCAAGTTCCACTCCAGGTAAAAAGCCTCATCACACCTTCTCTTAGCCGTGAGGTCGTCTAAACATAAGTTCAAGAGTTTCTGTGACAAAGTGTTGTGATCTCCATCTCGTTTCAGTAAATTGGGAGCAAACTCATCCTCTAGTTTAGGTGAAGTGGTTCCTAACTCACGGAAATCTACTCCTCCTTCGTCTGGTAAGTAGCAAAACTTTGTATTTAATACATTCTTTGGTCATTTAAAACAATTTTTAACCACGGAACTCAAGTTGAATGTAAGATTCTCTACTTTCCATAAAAATTTTAATATTTTTTATTTCTACCTGCAGTAAAGTTGACATTTTCTGTCAGTTACATGTTTCAGTTGCCATAACTGTACTTTTAAATGTTTCATTTGCTCTGTCGGTGTAGTATCCTACATTCTGTGCTACTGTCGATGTGAAATGTACCCCGTTACCTGTGACCTCCTGTGTTCACCTCGGTGTGATGGTGCTCTTGTCTGTCTGTGTGCGTAGCCATTGACATAGACGCCACAGGCTTAGACCCCGAGGACAATGAGCTTCCAGTCAACCTGCGCTCCCCTAAAGCCAGTCCAAACACTGTCATGTCACCCCTAGCAAAAGAGAAACGAATGCCCTTCTTTAAGAAGGTAAACCGTGTACCACCCCACCCTCTCCTCTTCTCTGTCCGCCCGCACCGCTCTGACTAAATGCCTGTGGCTGCTTGGCGTCACTTAGCGCCCGTCCTGTTCGTCTACATGTGCCACCACTGTCCTTGTCCTTCGGCGTGCACCTGGCCATTAGCATGCATGCCTGTTCTTAACCTTTCTCTTTCTCCTCTTCCGTCTCACCACAGCTAAGCAGAAGCAGAAGTCGGTAAGTCGTGGTGTGCGGTGCACCGGCACAGCAGGGGCCTCCGTGGTCTGAACTGCACAATGCCTTTGCAGAGTTTCACCTCTGTGCTGACCCTCTCCCCCTACTCACTGCTCTGCAGTCCTCTGTGTTGTGTTTGTGATTGTTTGTGTTTGTAAGTGAACTTATGAACCGGAGTCAGTGAGACCTCAGTTTGAACAGCTTTTTAATTTTTTACATCAGAGCCTGCTCTTCTTTTTAATGTCTTGCTTGTCTTAAAAAAACAGAGACAGATTCATCCTGAGTAATATCTGATATTAGATATAATATTTGGTGTTTGTTGTATTAACATAAATATGAATATACATCTGTTATTCTCATTTTTAGTAGTTACAGCAGCAATAAATGTAGTTTTTTATAGGCCAGGCTACATGTCTTTAAGTACATTTTGCTAATAATCCTTCATACTTTTAAAGTATTTTAGTGACATTTTAAATGCAGGACTTTTACTTGTAATAGAGTACTTTAATATTGCAGTATTACTACATTCCTCCACCACTGATATTTGCAATATGACAAATTTATGCAAAATCACATACAAAATAATTGGTTCATTGCAATGAACTGTGTTCCACTGTTATGTATTAGGACAACGGAAATGTCCTCACACATATAAAACAAAAAAATCCACATCAGTCAGGTCAGCATTCAGTTTGAACAGCTGAAGTTTGTAAAACAATAACACGATATGATGATACTGTCACTATGGCCTCAGCCTCAGTTTCCCAAGACTATACTGACGTTAACCAAGTAATCCAAGCTTGAACTTGGGCTGCAAGAAGTATTTGAGTAGAGCTACGTTGTCCATTAATACACTCATGTTAGTCAGCAGTAGTGTGCATCAGTTCCCACAACGTCCCAGGGGAAGCCCCGTGACGGCAGCAAACGTTAGACAGAAAGAAAATGTTTAGATGTGGAGAGAAGAGGAAGCGCTAGTCGGCAACATGAAAGGCTCATCGTAAAGATAACATAGATAGAGAGTAGCTCGAATGTAAGGAGATTGAGAAAATGACAGTACAAAACAATACTGTGTGGTCGATGCAGTAATCATCGGCGCGTTAAAGTAGCGAGAGGAGGTAAGACACATCTCTCTCTCTCTCTCCTTCCCAGCTGTCAGCTCTCCAGCAGAGCTTCAGCTTAGATCATGCACAGTATTTCACTTTCGTCCAGTGTGCTGGCATATCCACACATACTTCAAACATGCTGCTCTGTAAGACGCCTGGGACACACAGCGGCAGCAGCAGCAGGTTGGCTGCCTCGCCGTCAGATGCAGAACTGCAGGCAGAAATTCGCCTTCAGAGAGAATATACAAGGAGCGCAAAAACTATTTTAAAAGATTAAAGAGATTTCTCTCTGAAGTCGTACAAATAAAAAGGCAATTGCAAGAAAAAGAACAAACAGGGATATGAATTTAATAAAAGAACAAATATTCTGTAGCTGCATCATAAAACTCTTCAGTGCACTTTAGATTTTTATAGTTTTGGGGAAAAGGCTAATGTGCTGTCCTGCAGAGAGTGACATGCACCATCTCTCATTAGCAACTGTCCCAATTTCAACATTTTCCGATTTAATCGTTACAGTTTTAAAATTGCTTCTGCAAAACATTTCAGCCATCTTGTCAGCAGCACCCGTATGATTTTATTTAACACCGATGCTGTTACACAAACTGAGCTCCCACTTTGTCTCAACTGTAATTGCAAGTTTTTCTACCTGTATCCTACATTTTTCAGTTGTAGCTTCAGTCGATCTACTGTGGCTTTTTTACTCCCTGTCTAACTAATCTTTCCTGCTACATAGTTTCCTTTTTATTCAGTGACATTAGAACCATGAAATGAGAGAATTTAGCCAAGTATTGTCATCTTTCCTGGAATATTGTAGTTCACTGTAACATGCTTTGAAATTTCTAACATAATGATGTTAAGATTGCTGCCGCATTCATTATAAATCAGGGCATGCTTGTGTTGTGTTTTGCTAGACGTCTCATTTCATGGTTCACTAAAGTCCCAGTGCTTTTAAATTGACCCTGCAAGTGATTTGTGATGGGGAGTGTTTACTTTGTCTCCATAAATGAGTGCAACTGTTTTTTTCTTCTTCTCCTCCTCTCTAAAAGACGGAACACATTCCTCCGTACGACGTTGTGCCTTCCATGCGGCCCGTGGTTCTGGTTGGACCGTCACTGAAGGGCTACGAGGTGCGTCAAAGCTTTGACATTTCAAACCACAACACTGCCCTTATTGTTCCTCTGGGAAATCATCAGCGAAACGTGTGTGCCTTTAACTGCTTTGTCTTAATAGCTTTCTGGACTCTGTGTCGTCCACAGGTGACAGACATGATGCAAAAAGCACTGTTTGACTTTTTGAAACACAGATTTGAAGGAAGGTAAGTTCCCATTGACCTTTTAAAATCAGCTCTCATCCTGCTTCCTTCCTCATTCCTCTCTCTCCAGCTCCTATAGGCTGGTATTTATCTTTCCCCGGAGGCTAGCTGAGGGAGTGTGTAACAAGTTTGTTTGGCCTAGAGATGTGTGCTGCTGCTTTAAATAGGCCCTCTTCATGTCCTTAATAGGCCATAGTAGACCCTAGAGCAGAGCAGGAGTCTCCTCACTCAACGTTGAGTCCTCTGCTCGGTCGCTCTCCCATCCACCCATCCAGAGCAGAGAGGCCATGAAGTTACACAACACTAACATCCACTCAGACCATCAGCAGCTGCAGAGGAGTCTGTTGATTCTCCTTTTGAGCCGTGTTGTTCAAACACAGTTGAAATAATCCAGGCTAACATGTTGTAATTAAGCTAAAATGATCCCGTTAATAAGTAGCATCCAGCTAATTTAGTTCTTCAAATGCAGTTAGGGGATTGATTTCTTGTATTTTAGATGAAGTGCTCTTAATTAATAAAGTTAACATGATTAGAGAGTGGAAACCACTGCACTGATATGTTTGGTTGAATATTGATCATATGATTGCACTTATATGGGGTAGGTGTTTAGGGAAGCCACACTTATTATTTATTAATTTATGAATGTATTATTAGTTATTACGAGCGAATGCAGTCAGATCGTGTGCACAGTTAGTGAGGTTTTCCCAAATAGGTGGTGGATGCAGTGTTGATTATAAATCTATTGCTACTAGTTAACATTTAGTTTTATTCCTAATTTTTGCGTTCCAATGGTTTAATAAAAATTTGGAACTTTTATATATAACCTATATTAACCTTCATTTCACCAGGTAATCTCACGGAGATGAAGATCTCTCTTTTGCGAGAGAGACCAGAGTACAACAGAGAGAAAGAAAACAAACCTATCCAGGCATAACAAAAGCAAATATAATCAGAGACAATCACAGACATCACTAAATCGAGGTTAAAAGTTTAAAATCGGCCAGTGGGATGAGACATTCAAGTTTTAAAATCCTCTGTAATTCATCCTCTTTATAAGGTGCAAAGTAGTGGAAGATGTTCTTCCCAAGTTCAGTGTTTACCTGAGGAGAGTTAAACAGCCCTGAGATCTGAATGCTGCTTTTGACTTTAAGATTTGAAGTGAAGCAGATTTTGCAGGAGACATTTAGAAATAAAAATGATAGATTGTCGTTCTCTTCTTGTTGCTAGTGAGGACCGGCCTACTTTTTCATATAATACACAGTGTTGTGTATGATATTTATCTCCTTAAATGAAACTGCATCACGCTGTTTTTAAGGTAGAGTGAGCAGCATGAGAATAAAGCATCTTCATCTTCATAGTCAAACACAGACATGATGGCTGACAGTGCAATCGTTTTCCTGTCTACAAGACAGAAACAAGCTTTATTTCAACATGGGAAATGAGTTTAGTCGGTTTGCTCAATAACCTCCATGTTCTTATTTCAAATCTTGGGAAAATGAGTCATTAGTATCTGAAAATGAGTTTATGTGAAGGGTTCCCTCTAATATTGTGATGCTGATTTTGAATAATCCGGCTTTTAGAAATCTGACAACAGCTCTACATCATTTTAAACTAGCTTTAAAGAAGTGAAACATCCCGGCCTTTATCAAATTATCAACAATCAAATCTAGCTAGCTCACTTATCCATGAATGAAGAACAGGGCTCTTGATTTGCTTGTATCACATCTGTTTACATGATTTTTAACAAATCTACATCTGCATTCTGTCTGTTCTCTCTTCTTTCTTTGTTCAGTTCATTATCATTTGTCCTGAATATTTTGGCAGCTGTGTGCGTCTCCAGTATTTTCATTCGGTGTTCTTTTATATACACCAAGAATAAGTGTTTGTCTTTGTGTCTCATATCAAATCAAATTGATACTCTTTGGTTAACCGAGAATTTTTCTTGCCCCTTTTCTCAGAATATCAATCACTCGTGTCACGGCGGACATCTCTCTTGCCAAACGCTCCGTCCTGAACAATCCCAGCAAGCACGCCATCATTGAACGCTCCAACACACGCTCAAACTTGGGTACGTTTGTGCTCGAAATTACCGCAGTGCCTGGGAACATCTGGTGTTTTGATTCATAATGCTTTCAAGGAGACCAGCTTATGTGGAAAAGGAAGGAAACGATTAAAGAAACTCTTGACAACAGTAATGATAACTCCTAAGGGCCCGGAGTGGCCTTGGCTTGGTTTCTTCTGTTCAGAATGAAAGATGGAGCATAAATGCACGATAACAAGTTCAAGAACCGCTCTGATTTGACTGGGGTTGATTGGGGTTTAGATGTGATTAGACTGAAATAGATTTCCAAGTATCACCAGAAGCATCAGTCAGCAGCCGCAGCAGAGGAAGAAGTCTCAGGAAAAGCATATGCTGCAAGCTAAAAGTGCATCACGTTTTAAATTTTTTATGATTACAGGCAGCCAGCTCACTATAAGTTGAGGATTTAACATCAGTTGTTTTCAAAGGTGTGCTGCTGTCCCAGAAAAACTCTTCTTCTTTAATGATACATCAGGACTGAGACACATTCAGAGCTAAAATTTCTTTCACTCCATATTTTACCATTTTTACTTGGAGTCAGTCGCCACTTGGAATTTATATTGTCCTTGAACAGGCGTACTTACGCTTCAAAAAATATTCCTCTAAACAAGTCATTACGTGGCCTTTTTCCCTCCTGAACTTGGTTAAAAACTAAGCAAATCTACAAAAAATCATCAGCGGATATTTTTTTGAACCAAAAGTGACATTTGCATGAAGCCAATCATCTGCCTTAATTCAAGATACAGTAAATGATCCTGCATTGGAAATATTGGTAAAATTATCTCACTCATCTGGCATATTTTAGCAGGAAAATAAGAATCTGTGACTCATCGTGGTCCAAATGAGCTGTTTGGTTGGAATGTTTTCATGTTATCAGTTTACTTCAGACTTTGTCGTGACGGGAAGTCACGAAGGCCGGCCATGAGTCTCTCCGATCGGGAATTGTGCCCTGCTGTGATATTTCTCGGATTGTTTTTGCAGTCACGTCGTCATCTGTTGGAGTGGGGGATGTGTGATGTAACAGTCAGTATTTGTTAGAGGTAACAGAACGCGGCTCGCTGTTCCTCTCAGAGCTATTAGTCTCGAAACCTGGTCCCTAAAGTCATGATGTCTTTTCAATATTTAAGTGTCTATGAAGCAGAAAGAAAAGAACTAGGCAACCAGTGTGTGGATCTCTTCATCCCCCTCACTGTTATACTGCACCTACACAGCTACCTCTCTGCATTTTGGAAGCATCTATAGTAAGTAAGTACATACAGGCAGGATAGCAACAAGAACAACAAACTAGATCAATCAATATCACAACATGAATAAGGATATTTATATATCACAATATGGCAAATGCACCCAAGATGCAGAGGGGCAGTTGTGTCTCATTGCATATTTAGGCCAGGTGGAGGAAATAAAGAGAGTAACCACATACTGGATTATAGCTCCCAATAAGAACAATCACAAAGAAGGCACAATCACATATAACTAGACATAAAAAAATCCAGCTGTTGTTTAATGATATGCTTTTATATCAGACAAAACTCTAAAGACGTCTAAAACAAAAATTAGTTTTGTTCGTTTTTAAATGAAACGTGTCAAAAAAAACCATTAAAGGAAAAAGTTAATTCGCTTCCTTGCCGAGAGTTTGAAGAGAAGATCGACGCCAGTAAATATGAAAGTGCAGCCAGCAGCCAGTTAGCTTAGCTTAGCATAAAGACTGGAAACAGGGGGAAACAGCTAGGTTTTAAAACAAAAAAACGTCAATATCCTTTTTAGACAACAGAATTTTGTATAAAGATATCACAAGATGATCACATTGTCACAGTATATTAATATTTATAAAAAATGTTTTGTTCAGCTGAAGTCCAGAGTGAGATTGAGCGGATTTTCGAACTGGCCCGGACGTTACAGCTGGTGGTTCTGGACGCCGACACCATCAACCACCCGTCGCAGCTGGGAAAGACTTCCCTCGCCCCCATTATCGTCTACGTCAAGATCACCTCTCCCAAGGTGAGCAAAATGACTTGATCCAGACGTACACACAGTCAATTTGAAATTTCACGGCATGCAGTGTGACAGAGAATAAGGACGAACTAGAGCAGCTGAGGTGATGTTCCCTCCACTTTCAACTCTGCTGGTTTATCTCTGGCTCGTTGTGTCTTGTCACTGCTCGTTTTTTTCTGTAACTGTTTTCTGCGATTGTTAAATAAAACATGCCAAGATGTGACTGCTCGTTTGAAAGTGAGCGAACGCACGAGGCGGCTGAATCATGGCTGTGACCTTCAGCATGTGTAAAAAAAAAAAAAGACTCGTGATTCAGTGATCAATAACAAACATGGGCATTTTTGAGAAGAGGCACAGAAGAGGCATGAGAAACAAGCTTTAAATCAAAATGGCATCGGTGTGAATCACACTCAGAGTGGGATAAAATAAACCGCTCTTTACCACCTGTTATCTCCTGTACTGCTAACCTTAAAGGAATAATGACGGTATTTTTTACAAGATGTCCAGATGCTTAGATTCCCTACTTTCAAAAGAAGCGACTCACTTTTATCCAAGATTTTCTTGTACAGTATAAAAACAACTTTTTGCAAAGCCTTAATTTAGTCAGTCAAATAAAACCACCGTGACCTCGTGGCCTTTTGTCCTTGTTTCCCTTCAGGTGCTGCAGAGGCTCATCAAGTCCAGAGGCAAGTCTCAGGCCAAACACCTCAATGTCCAGATGGTGGCAGCGGACAAGCTGGCTCAGTGCCCTCCTGTAAGTCTCCACGCTGGAGTCAGATCATCGCTGACTTGTGTTTAAAATAACCCGGAGTTTGGTTTTAGTTTCATGCATATCTGAAGCTTTATGATTCCTGCCAGTTCTATTTCTGCTCTTCAGTAATCTGCTTAGTTATTATTTTAGAAAATGAAGCAAGCACCCCAGGCTTGTGAAAGTACAGGCTTAATTTAATTCAAATAGCAGTCTAGATCTTTAGGGAATTACTGGTCTCAGAATTAATGCCTAATGCTATTTAGTGGTTAATTTAGGGGGGAGTTTCTAACATAGCTTTGACATGTTTGTATATATAAAGATCAGTTTGCTTTCTTTGCAGCATTTTTATTTATTTATTTTTTTAGATATTTGTAGGTTTCTCAACCTTTCTTTTTGAACAAAGACACTTTTGATTGTTAAATTATGTTCCGTCTTGTTTTCTTTATCTCGTCATGTCTCGTCAACTCTTTGATTGCACCCTTCCCCTCTCTCAGGAGATGTTTGACATCATCCTAGATGAGAACCAGCTGGAGGATGCGTGTGAGCATATGGCCGATTACCTGGAGGCCTACTGGAAAAGCACTCACCCCACCAGCTGCAACCCCCCTAACCCACTGCTAACAAAGCTGCCCACGGCTACCCTGCCCTCCAGCCCGGCCCCGGCCTCCGGCGTGCAGGTACAGAGAGGGTTTGGACACCTGTGGCAGAGCTTTAGAGATAAGCAGGACAGGACAGGATGTGATGACTGCAGTGCTAAAGGTTTGAAAGGGACAGAAGAAGGAAACTTAAGGTATAAAACACTATAATAAAAATGAGGGCGTGATTTAGAAAAGATGCAGATGTAGACAAGAAGTGGAGTGTTATTAGGTTTTAGATTTATAATGCAGACAAAAAGAAAATGTGTCTTTTTAAAGACGGTCATGCAGGATAACTTCTTTTCTTTGGGTGATTTAATATTGACTCTCATCAGTAACATTCAGTTAATGTCACATATCTGTGTGTTTGTGTAAATGCTGCATAATCCCTCACCTCTAACCCTCTCTCCATCCACTGCCATCACAATGGGGAAATGTAAGACTGAAAATGAGGAGAACCCTGATATTGATGAGGAGCAGGAGTGAGCTTGGCGTGTGAGTGCTAGTGTGGTGAGTGTGAAGGTTTTGGAAGACGTGTGGTGCAAGAAATCCATGAGGGGTCTGTCTTGGTTCTGGAGACTGAAAATACAAACAGCTTGAATTTTTCTTTGACGTGTGAATCCTCCAGGACCACAGTCAACCTTCAACCTTCAAAACAGTGTGTGTGTGTGTGTGTGTGTGTGTTCAAGTGTGAGTTCAGATGCTTTTACATTTACATTCCTTCAAGCCTGAAGCCGTTATCAGTCTGCATGAAATGTGTGTGTTTGCAGTGTGTTTTCTTTTGTTTGTGTCATCTTACTGACTGATGTGTGTTGCTAATCTCAGGGCAGCGGTGCAGAGCAGAAAGGAGATAAAGCGCTAGTGGAGAGAAAGGGCTCCAGAGAGGACCACCAGCACCATCACCACCATCACCACCACCACCACCAGAGCCAGGACCAGGCCGATGCCGACGCCGAAGCTGAGGGGGAGGTCAATGAGGAGGAGAGGCCGCTGAGGACAGAGTCGTCCAGGAGAGCCCAGCACATCCACCACCGTTCGTCTTCCACCAGGACTGATCACCACAACCACCATCACCACCACCACCACCACAGCAGCCGAGCCAGGGGCCTCTCCCGGCAGGAGACTTTGGACTCGGAGACCCCCGAGAGCCGAGAGAGCCGAGAGAGCCGAGAGAGCAAGGACTCGGCTTATAACGAGCCGCGCACTCAGCTCCTCCACCAGGAAGAAGAAGAGGAGGAGGAGGAGGAGGAGGAGGACGAGGAAGAGGAGGAGGAGGAGGAGGAGGAGGAGGAGGAGGATCTAGGGGAGGGGCACCCTCAGCAGCAGCAGCGTTACGAGCAGCTGCCCCACCGGGACCACAACCACCACCATCACCACCACCACCATCACCGCGGCGGGGCGGACGAGGCCGGACACAGCACGGGACACCATCGCTCCAAGGAGCGCGAGCAGGACCATAACGAACGGAACAAGCAGCGCTCTCACCACCACCACCGGCCGACGCGTGACCACCACCACCACTACTACGACCGGGACAGAGACAGGGACAGAGAGGGGGAGGTGGCTCCCAAAAAGAGGGGGGATGCAGGGGAATGGGCCAGAGACTCCTACATCCACCAGTGACAGACCAAATCCCTCCTGAAGCTCATTTGGACTCTCCTGTTAAAGACCATTCTGTTCTCCCATCGTGCTGCTATACCCTGAAACCACAGCATCCTATTTATGTACACTTCCTTTGTAAATGCATCTTTTTCAATGGCAGGATTTTGATTACATAGATACAAATATAAATATATATAAATATATATATATATGTATGTGTGTATCTATGCATAGACGTCGTTTATGTGTGGATATGCATGACTATTCTCAAATATGCATATTTTAAACCTGTGTTTGATAAAGCATGACACGAAAGCAGAATTATTTTCTGTACTGAGCTGTGCTTTCTGTGATTAGCATTTTAATTTTTTTGTTATTAATGTTTTTTTTTTTTTTGTTTGTTTGTTTGCTTGCTACCACTTGAATGATTTGATCCTTCAGACTACTGCGAGAGTTGACTGACCGAGTTAGTTTGATGCTGTATTTGCAGAGGTCTCTTTGTTTAAAGGAATAGTTTGGGACAATTTGGGAAATACATTCATCTGCTTTCTTACCAGATGAGAAGATCGATACCACTTAGTGTTATCGATCTTCTCATCTAACTAAAGCCAGTAAGTGTACTTCCTAAAATATCAAACCATTACTTTAATTATGTTCATCATCTATTTCTTAGTTCCTTTTTTTTTTTTTAATTCTGCGTCCATGGTTTTAACATATTTATGCCTCCTTCGAGGTGCACCTTAGTCTTGCCTTACAAGACAAACGAGTTCTACAATAACTTCCTCTCTTACATGCTGTACTGTTCTCTTTGTATGGGTCCAGAAACATTTTATAACATTGATACACCCTTTATTCTGCACTTTTACTGATTCACATTGGTTTCAAGTGAAAGCAGTTTGATATGACATTGCAACTTACTGTAGGTCTCCTACCAAAACTCCCATCAAGGTTAATCTTTTATTAAGTCTGATCCCCCTTTTTCTAATGAATGTTGTTTAACTCCCACTTTAACTTCATAGTACAAAGAATGTTCATTTTAGGAAATCTTCTTTAGTATGTTCCTCACTATGAATTAAAATATGCATTTGCAAAAACTAACTCAATCTAAATGTTTACCAGATGAAGATATTGACATTTTCAGCCTTTTTTTTTTTAACCATTTGTTCACTCCCCTGACTAACACACAGGATCTATTTAATGCAAAGTGATGATGGTTTAAGAGCCTCCAACACAAGAGTCAATTATGTGCAAAAGTTGGATCGACTTTAAACTTGTCATGTATTAATTCATGATACTGAAAATCTGAATTGACCTTAGGTTTGAGTCTGCGCACTCTGCCCCTGTTTACAATACCACAATCTTTACACGTCCCCTTTTCTTTCTTTGGTTTTGCCTGATAATTGTAATTATAAAAAAAAAAACTCCTCCATTTCTATGCTACATTGGTAGCACTACAGATTTTTTAACAGTGTACATGTGTATGTACATAATGCATAAATATAAAGAATAAAGTTGACAACAAAGGACTGACACGGGGAGGAGGGTTTGACGTGTGCTTTTTCAGAAGACCCAGACAGAGGAGGAGGAGGAGGAGGAGGAGGAGGAGGAGGAGAGCAGTGTCTATAAATAGTCATCTGAAACTCTGCTGAAAAATTGAGGTAGACTACCCGGTCTACCTCCTGAGTCGTCATGACAACATCGACATGAATGACAATACTGAGGGGATGAATCTAAAATAGGAAGCTGCTTCTTTTTTCTTTTTTTTTTTTTTTATTTCTCCTCCTGCTTCTCCACACAGATGCTTCCAAAATAGCCAAACAAACCTTCCCAGAGATGCAGCCCCGCTTGAGCCGATTTGATCTCGGGATTTTAATGTTGTTATACAAAGAAAAACAGATTCAAAACCTCCAGTGCTGCTGCAGTGAGTGGAACGGCCATTTTAATCAGCAGCCTGCCCCTACATAAAAATGCACAGATGCAGTCTGCTGGCATTCCAGACAGATGTGTGGATGGACTGATAAGAGTCTAATGGTATTCCCAGGAAGAGGGATTGAGCTGAGGTCATTGTGAAGGTCCTCAAAATGCTGCATGACAGGAGAAAGGGCCGGATGTGCGCGTACTGCAGGCACAAATCTATAAATTACTCTGAGTGCAGATTTAATGGACACACATAATTCAATTTGCACTAAACAAATGAGCGGCGAGCTTTGTGATTTGTGTTTTAACCAACATTTTACAAGAGTAACAAAGTTGCTTAATATATGATACACATTTAGAGCGTAAAAAAAACTTATTTTAAAGGAACTTTGATGATGACAAAATAAATGCATTTTCATAGTGGTGATTCAGACAGAACGAGACACCAGCTTAATTTCGCTCTTTCAAGCAGCAGATGTACTAATTAGAGGTCCCGCTTGTCTCCACTGCTACGAAAAGACACTAAATTGTTAATACCTCTCATGACCTCTTTCTGCACGCTACTTCCTGATCTACACTCTGAGATCCAGCGAATCCGCTGTCACCATGGCAGCTGTGTCGTCACTGTTGTTATGGCGACGCTAGCACTGCTGCATTTGCCAATACTCATTCAGTCTCTCCCCTTCTCCATCCCCACATGCCCCCACCCTCCCCTCCCCTCCCCTCTCTCTCTCTCTTCCTTGCGCACAGCTCTCCTGCCCACAGTGTTTATAAAGCTTATCCCTATATGGCCCGCAGTTTCAGAGAGCAGCTGTTAAGAGGCAGATGCTGTAAACAGCACAGTGAGCGTCTTTGTCAACACTGCCCCGTCAAAGCACACAGAGTGTCGTAATATAAACACTATTGTTCCCATCTGCAGTCTCGTGTGAGGGTTGGCGGTGCCGTCCTGCGTGTTGACGAAAAGAGAAAACATGCCTTCCAGTCAGTTTTTCAGGAACTTGGCTATAAAAAAGCCTATAGTGTCTCTGTCGGCTCTGCGGGGGAGCGGAGTCGTCGGATCAGTCTGGTCCCAGCTCAGCTCAGGACTGAACCTCTGGAGGAGGCGCAGCTGCTCAGGTGACAGGCCGGCTCCCAGCATGCCTTCAGCGCCGATGTGAGGCTCCTGAGAAACGAGAGCTTCGGTGAGCTTTCTTTACATCACCGGGGTGTATCTGTCAGTCAGTCTGAGTGGTTTTTTTTTTTACCTGAGGCTGAAGCGTGAGGCAGGGGAAAGCATCGAGCGCCCAGGCTACCTGCTCCTCATTCTCTGCCAGAGTCACCGTGCAGGTGCTGTACACCAGGACTCCACCTTTCTTCAACAACCGCACCGCCTGCAATCACAAACAAGATCTATAGATTTGCGTGTTCAACTCATAAATACACAAAGACCTTTTATTGACTTGTCACATAACTCCAAGCCTGTCAACATGTGCTGTACATGAGCGCTGACACATATCTTTCAAAAACGGGCAGTCTCTTTCTCCACCCTGCATACTAAATTAACCTTGAGGAAACGCTGGTGGACACTGATGGATCACTGTGTGTCACTGGGATAAATAATGTCCTGTGCATCGGACTCTAATCTCCCTCTAGTAATCCATCTGCTGGCCATATTTAAAGCAAAAAAATCCACCTTAAAACAGAGTCCATGTTTATGTATTTTTGTATTAAGGAATATGAGAGCTGGACAGTCACAACACATGAAAAACTACAGACTATAGACGTTTTTTTTCCCTTTCAGAGCTGCTCGAGTTGTAACTGACACTATTTTTAACACCCAACTGAGTGTAAAATCATAGAAAACTTTGTAGCCTATAAATAAAAATATCAGCAACAGTGGATCAGGTTTTAAAAAGTCACATAATGAGATTAGAGTTATGTTTCTCTCAGCTACTGCTTTAAGCAGACTTCCCTGTTAAAGAATCAAAGGAATAACTCCTGTAAATGTAATTTTGAGGTGGATTTTCCCTTTAGGACATGAATTAAAAGTTCTATAACACAGAGCAGTACAATAACTGCCCCATGCTGCCACCTACTGACCAAAATGACTCACTACTAAGCTGATGGGAGCAAAAAGACACTAAAACGTGCGGTGTGTGGTAAAAACATACAGCGTGGAATAACTTGCGCTGCAGCGGCTGGTAGGAACAGATCTCCTTGAGGCTCCAGGTGCTGGCCATGTTGGGTCTCTGGCCGAGGCCGCTGCAGGGAGCGTCCAGCAGAACCCGGTCAAAACTCTCAGGGGGGAAGGGAGGTCCTGGAATAGAGAAGTGCCATCCATCTACTATGTCCTGGGTGTATTCATGGATAAATATTCATAGAGAGGAGCCGGTGTGGTGCTGTCACTCTGTACCTTCAGCTTCCTGGGCCGGGTCGCTGCTCACAGCCTGAGTGCTGTTGAAGCAGTAAGCTTTGATGCAGCGCAAATGCAACATTTGGGCATTTTGACGAATGCGGTCAATCTTATTTCTGATCCTGTCCAGGGCCACCACCTCACCCTGTGAGACACAGAAAGTCCTCAATAATACAAAAAAAAATCTGTTATACCTGCAGCTTTATAGGATATAATGTGGATTGCCATGGATGAATTTTATACGTAGATTTATCCACCTGATCTCCCATGAGTGCAGCGATGTGGCAGGTCTTCCCTCCAGGTGCAGCGCACATATCCAGGATCCGTTCTCCAGGACGAGGCCCGAGCACGTGTCCCGCGACCACAGAGGGAAGGTTCTGACGTGTGTAGATTACTCAGACATGTTAGTTTATGACTGGTCATTCACAAAGGACTGTTGCATCGCTTAATATAATCCAATAGAGGCCTAATTTATCAGCTCATTCTGACACTAATAGATATAATACCCTAGCATACATTTTTATAGAAGAATTACCTGTAGGAACACCAGGCTGGGTAGAACGCCATCAAATGAGGGACTCTGATAAAGTGGCTCAGTCATACGGACACCTATACCTCTAAAAGAACAGAAAACAGCGACTGAATCATTCTCCTTTTTGAATTCTAGATGTTATTCTTCTCATTTTTCCCTGAAACTACACATTCAGTGTTTGACCTGTTTGCATATTTATACAACAAAAGAGTCAGAATCTACCTGACAGGTTCATCCGTGCAGAAGATGCTGGAGCGGTCCATTTCAGCAACTCCATTTCCCACAAACACTCTCTTCCCCTGGAAGCTCAAAGCCCCACGGGTGCACTTTCCCTCCAGGTCAGAGAGCACCGAGATCACATCTCCAGCCTTCATGTCTGAGAACAAAAATGTGTTACATGTAGATTATATTTTTGATAAATAATAAGTTGACACTTTGACACTTAATTAAGACGGTCAAATTTGTTTTACACACGTACAGCACTGTTCCAAAGATTGGACACACTTTCTCATTCAAGGGAATGGGAAGATGTGTCCAAACTTTAGACTGTATATATTTGACTCTTACATTTGGGGCTGGCAACAATCCCCGGGGCGAACACATGAGCGCCTCTCAGTACAGCAGTCCCACACTGAGCACCGACCACCACCTCTGAGCTCAGCTGCTTCACAGGTCTGGGAACAGGCGAGGAAAAGACAGTCACATGCAAAAATGCTATAAATCTATAGGGTTGCAACTAAGGACTATTTTTTTTTTCATTAACATCTAATTTGACAAATCGATTTAATCGTTTGGTCTATAAAATGTCAGAAAATTGTGAAAAATGTCGATCACTGTTTTCAAAAGCTCAAGATGCAACCTGACATGCAACTAACAGTCCACAAACCTGGTTTGTGGACATTTCAGGTTGCATGTTGGGCTTTGAGAAACAGTGATTGATATTTCTCAAAATTTTCTGACATTTTATGGACCAAACAACTAATTGATTAATGGAGAAAATAATCAACAGATTAACTGATAATGAAAATAATTGTTAGTTGCAGCCCTAAAATAGTTGATTAATTTTCTGACTCGACTCATCTATTAATCAACTAACTGTTGCAGCTCTAATCTTCTGCTCAACTCAAACAGTCCAACACAGAGCAGAACAAGAGATATTTATAGTGCTGGTTCTGTATTTTTGCTGTTTGGGTGAAAAACACTTGAACTCACATCTAAAACTGTGCACATTCCTGGAAATGATAAACCAACTTAGTTCAAAATCATTCCTGCGCACTGAATGAGTCAATGTTTTTTTCTGTAGTCATTCCATGTGGGTTTGGCCTTATGTAACTCCAGCTTAGTGGTTGGACTGACACTGCAATTTTAGGCTATTTATGTGTGTACTTCATATGCACATTCACATTTGTCTGACGTTCCAGCGTTCCTTGCATACCTTGGGCCGTCGACAGGAAGGAGCAGCACATCTGGAATGCGCGGGTGTGGAAGAATCTGAAGGGAGACCTCCTCCTCCTCTGATGATGATGAGCTGCACATCTGCTGCTTCAACAACAACGACGACAACAACAAACCTCTGTATGATTATAGCTGCACCGACCGCAGACGCCACTGTGGGGCACCAGCATGCATAAACAAACAAAATCCTAAAATATATCCATTTCCTCGCTCCCTCTTTTATTCCCGCTACAAGACAAAGGCTCACCTTCTTCAGCTCTTCCCCTAACTTGTGTCGGATCTCTTCCAAGGGAGCGAGATGAGTGCTGGCCCGAACACAAGTGTATGAAGGGGGGTGTGAGAGGCATGTGAGCAACTTCTGGAAACGACACTCTGCCTCCTGATGACCCACTGCAGCCAACAGCTGAACGTGACAAAGAGCAAAATGAAGTGAAAGACCAAAAAAGAAGAAACTGACTGGTTCCAATAATCAGGAAATAGCTTTTTTTGTCAGTTAAATCAAATTATAAAACAGCTTCAGTGTTTCAAATGTAGAAAATACCCTGAAACAGGCAACTAATATTAAATTTATAATACTTCCACCTGTACTAACATCATTAAACAGAACGAATATAAACAGTTTCCAGTGTTCCAGTAAAGTTTTCTGAAAATATAATAAACAGTTAAATTAAAGTATAAAATGTAAGGTAGAAATATTGTTAACATTTTTGATGGAAAGTCAAAAGTTTCTTAGGTTTACAATTTCATACTTTCATCAGAATTTCTAAAATCCCAAATCTTTTAATAAAAGAGATTATAAGTTATCTCTAGAGCTGAAATAATTAGTTGATTAATTAGTTGATCGTCTGAAAACTATTTTTTATAATCGACTAATTATTTAGCAAAAGTTTCACCATTTCCAGCTTCTCAAATGTGACCATTTGTTTGTCATGTATGTCATATATGATAACAAACTGAATATTTTTGTGGTTTTGGATTTTTGGTTGAATAAAACACAACTTCATAAATTTTGATGGGCATTTTTCACTTTTTTCTGAAGTCGATTTTTTGATCAACTAATTGATTTATCAACTACTCATTGCAGCTCTACATCAATTCCTACCTCTGTGTTTAAGAAGACACTCTTAAGGTGATCAATGACATCTGGCCTCAGAGATATTCTTGGGAAAACGGACATTTCTTCTGCTCTTAACAAGACTTCAACCTGCACAATGAAAAGAAAATCCAATCAATAACAGAAAACATCATCTACTAATGACAGTGGTAGAAAGTAACTCAAGTACTGTATTTAAGTACAATTCTAAGGTACTTGTACTTTACTTAAGTATTTCCATTTGATGCTACTTACTATACTTCCACTCCACTACATTTATCTGACAGCTTTAGTTACTTTTCAGATGAAGATTTGACACAATGGATAATATAACAAGCTTTTAAAATACAACACATTGTTAAAGATGAAACCAGTGGTTTCCAACCTTTTTGGCTTATGACGTCTTACAAAAAGCAGTGTGTAGTCAGGGCCACATTTCAGATGTCTATGAGTTGTTAACAGCTCCACCAAATAGTGATTTTTCCCTCTAAACTTCTCACATGGTTTCATTTCAATAAATGTTCAAATGATCCAATATTTCACCAAAAATCAAAGATTAGAGAAAAAGTCCAAAAACTGAAAACAGATTTGTGTATCAGAACTTTGTTTTTTCTTATTTCCTCTCCCATTAATCATCTCATGACCCCTCAGATTTATCTGCTGACCCTTTGGAGGGGCCCGACCCCTAGGTTGGGAACCACTGGACTAAACCAGCTAACTGTATATAAAGTAGTTTAAACTAGCTCCACCTCCAGCAGCTACAACAGTAACATGCAGCTTACATAATCTAATGATGTCATATATAATAATATATCAGTCAGAGGGACCAAACCACTACTTTTACTGCAATACTTTAACTACATTTTTCTGCTAATACTAATGGAGTCTTTTTACATTGCTGTATTGGTACTTTTACTTAAGTAAAGGATCTGAATACTTCTTCCACCACTGAATAATGACAGTCAGCTGCAGTAAATATCTGACAGATGTAGTTTTCTCGTTTGTTGACTGGTTAAAGTTGAAAACTCTTCAGCACTCTGGTAGTTAATGCAGTAAATACTGTGGTTTATTAACGCAGTAATAAAGCAAACACTGCAGTTTTTATCTTAACGTATACTGTTAATTCTTCTCTACATGTCCGTCTCTTATTATCAATATCTGAATTAAACTCAACAAATATAAGATATTTAAATAAGAAGGTCTATTGGTGATAAACACTTGAGGTGGTGGCTGCTCCAAACATTAGATAATATCTTATAACAGACTTATTTTATGTAAATACAGGTCATATGTATAATCTGACAGCTTTATCACTCGTTTCACTTTAACCAGTCAACCTTATTCAACACGCCTGCTTCTAACATCCATATTTAATGACTGGTACATTAAAGTTATAGAATATTATAAGTGAAACGACAGCTTTAAGGCTATTTCAATAGTTTTGAGGTACTCACGTTGTGTGCAGCGGTGTAATTGATGTTTTGGCACGCCCGTGCTACAAGTTCCGCATACGTCACTGCGCATTGGTCACGTGATACAAGTTGGCTCTATGAATTGAAGAAATGCAGCCTGTTGATTTTCCACAGCTGCAGGACATTTGTTTCCCTGCTGTAGTTTCATACTGAGATGGTGTTGTGGGAATATTCCTTGGAAGAAAGTCTGGACTTTAAATATCTTCCTTCAAATATCTTCTTGCTAATAAAAGTGAGATAATTCACTTTCAGACTCCATAAATTCTACCCAACTAAATAATTTAAAGTGATTTACTAAATCATTTAAAAACTAAATCATTTAAAATGTTTTAGTGAGATTTTGGTTTTAGAGGTTCTCAACCGTATTCAAATGTATTTTTTCAATGACTTTTGTTTCTTTTAAAGATATTTTCTTGTTTTTGATTATCAAATGGAAGATGAAGATACTTTTTAAAAATGAATCTTATTTTCTTTTTTGCTAAATTTACATACACAGATGTGAATTCATTAAGTCTCTGCTGCTCCTGTTTGTTTTTTAAATTGAGCTGAAAGAAACTTTTATTAAGTTCTCCAAAAATGTTAAAGCTATGAAAAGTGTTTATAACACTCCTGAAAGATGTGTTGATATATATTTATTTAAAAATAATGTGTATTATTGATCTGTTATTGATTGATGTGTTATTGTTCTGATCCACACACTAATAAAATACAGTAATATGTTTAGAATCAACAACACAGAAATTCATGAATAATAATAAAAAATAAGATAAAAACTTGATTTTTGATTGTTTGACATGGATAAATGAGTTAATCAATTAGCTATTTGTATTTTCTTTTTTTGTTTGTTTTATTTATGTATCTATTTGTTTTGTGTATGTGTATGTACAGATGTGTGTGTTTATGTGTGTGTGTATGCATATATATGTACAGTATATATGTATATGGACCATAATACTGCCTTGTTTTTTCTTTTCTTTCTTTTCCTTTTCTTTTATTTCTTTCACTATAAATTATATAAATATTGTAAGAATGCTATAAGCATGAACACCATCATATGTGAGCAAATGTAAATCCATGTAAAACACTCCTGCAATAAAGTATAAAAAAACGATAATATATTTAATAACTAATAATAAAAGCAAAATACCCCCAAAAAATTAATTCAGCAAGTATAAAAACAGTTTGCACGATGAAAAAATTAAGATACCATTTGGAACCAAATATTATTGAAATGACCCAACATTTCTACTCCACATGACTGCACTATTTACATGTTTATGAGATATATATTTACATGTTCTCCCTTTTCAAAAGCCTTGCCTCGCTCTTTATAACAGTATTTTTCTGTTGTGTTTTTGAAACTTGCAGTTTTTAAAGCTTTATTTAACTAAAATTACAAATATACAAAAACTCAGACATCTCAGCTTGACAATAAATTAAAATAGATAAATACATAAATACAGTAAGAGGAAATTGCATTATCATATCATCACTTTTCCCCACGTGATTCATAAATTGGACATTTTTTTCCAGGTAATTTTTTTCAATGTATCATTCTAATAAGATACTTCAAACAAAAAAAAACTTGAGATTTGGGGTAGATTTGGAAATTTTCAATTTTTGTATGTGAAATTTGCCTAATAATAAAATTAAATTAATCGTCTTTTGTGAAACTTAAACTCCCCCCCACCCCCCAAAAAAATGTTTATTTAAATGTAAATTTATTATTGTTCCTACAGTTCAATGTTTGAGCTTCACTGTGCAAAATGATGTATGTGCAGAGTTTAACACCAGAAAGCAGTTTCTCTGTGCTCATTGAAAATCTGATTTTAAGGGGGTGGTCCTAGGAGTCTGATTAGTGACATGGCAACTAATTTGAAGACAACCCTGGTCTGATATTCAACTTACAAACGTGTGATGGGGAAACTTGAAGCCTCCAGTGCACATACAGTGAGAATGGACTTTACAGTGAAGTAGGAGACATCTTGTGTCCAACAGAAATAAAATATATTTGCATATTTATACATTCTGGGTTTTTTTTAATGAGGGAAAAGGAGGTGATGTCATTTTAAGGATTTTAAAGTGGTAATCATACTTTTTTGTGTGTGTGCAGCAGGAAATCTTTACAAAAACAACAACATATTCACAGATTCTGGATTTTTAATAAGGGAGAAGGAAAAGATGTAATTTTAAGGATTTGAAGGCAATAACTGAATAATAATTTGTATCAGATATGCTTTTTACACGAAACAAGTTTAAAGTAGAGTGTTTTATATAAATCTTAAAACATGTCTGGAGGTCTTTAAACTAAAAAGCTGCTTTCCAAAAAAAAAGCCATCGGACACGCTGTGACGCCACACGTCACCGGAAGATAACAGTTAAGGGGTTGCTTTTTTCACGAGACACCAGCAGCAGCAGCTAACGGGCAGAAGGGGAGAAGCGGAGTCAACACTGCGTTGCCTCTCGTGTTTATACGGTTTGTGGAGGCTTGAACGACCCCCGAGGCACTCGATAAGAAGTCATCACACACATATGTTGCCTCAAACCGTCTTATAACCTCGCGTTAGTCACGTTTTAGATGTTACCGGGTCGCATGGAGTCGGTGTTGAAAAGGTCGGTTAGGTGTTTTGCGGACAACAGATCATCCAGCTAATGTTAGCTAGCCGCAGCAAGCCACGGACTGCACGGTGAGGACCAGAGGGTGCTGCTGCCCACTCTACGGACGGACGGACGGACGGACGGACATCGGTATCAGCCTGAACAATGGGCCTCATATTCGCCAAACTGTGGAGCTTCTTTTGTAATCAAGGTGAGTGTCGGTGAAAATTGTTACCTCCCGCTAGCCGCTTAACCGAGGATAATGTGAACTGTTAGCATAAAGTGAGCAGCAGGACCCATAATAACACATACAGCTAACTGCATGTCTCTGACTCTCACCTGAACCGCCTTTGTCTTAACTTGCAAGCCGAAATAACCACTCAAACTATAAGCTAGTTATCCACCCTTATCGATGGATGGCGAGTTATAACAGTTTCACAATTTTTCAAGTCTGCCTTAAAACAATTGTCAGATGCCCAAATGAACACTGAAACTTGTTTTTCTTGCTGTAATCATTCCTCCTGTTCATACTGACCATCAAAGGATTCCTTCATAATGCACTTATAATGTAAGTGATGAGGGCCAAAATCCACAGTCCTCCTTCTCCTTTAAAAGTTTATCTGAAGCTAATATGAAGCTTCAGCCGCCCAAATGAGTCAAATCAAGAAGATATGTTTCAACGTTACAGTCTTTTTAGTGCCAAAGTCCCTCTTTTTGTTACTATACTTCCACTGCAGCTCGACAGGGAAACACAAAGAGGGAATTTGATGCTAAAACGACTGTAAATGTGGCAGATATCCACTTGATATGACTAACTCAGTCTGCTGAAGCCTCATATAAGCTTCAGATCAACTTTTAAATGCATTTTTGCACAAAATGACCGTGTGGACACACTGTTGATTTTGGCCCCCATCGCATTTGAAGGAGATCTTTTAATAGCCAGTAAGAGGAGGAATGATTACATCGAGGAAAACCTCTTTCACTGTTCATATGAGCACCTGACTGTTGTTTTAAGACAGACTTGAAAGACTGCGAACATATCCTTTCAAACAGCATGATTATCTTAATTATCTTAAGTCACAGTAAGTTAGCGGTTAAGCCTGTATTCATCGAGCTGTCAATCAGTTTTAACTTTCAGGACACCTCACGTTACATAACTTTTCCTTGACTTTCCAGAAAGCTGTTTAATGTAAACACAGACTCTGTCTTTGTGCTACATCAGCAATAACTTCACAGGTTTAAAGGGTGGTTGAGCCACGTTAAGTGTAAAGCAGTATGGGTGTAATTTGCTTTTTAAGCAAAAGGAACGACATTAGGGCTGCAGCTAACGATTACTTTCATTATCGATAAATCTGACAATTAGTTTCTCGATTAATTAAATTGCTTGGTCCCAAAGCCCAAGCTGATGTCCTCAGATGTTTTGTTTTGTCCCGACCAACAGTCCACAACCCAAAAATATTCAGTTTACTGTCACAGAGGACTAAAAAAAAACAGAAAATATTCACATTTAAGTAGCTGGAATCAGACTTTTCTTAAAAAAAGACTCAAAATGATTAATCAACTATCAAAATAGTTAGTGATTAATGTAATAGATGGCAGCTAATCAACTAATCGTTGCAGCTCTAAATGACACATTTACTTGCAGCCTTACTGAGGAACATATTTTTATTTTCTTCACATGCAAATAATGAGTCAGTTTTTGCTCAGTTAAATATTTATAAAGCCACAGGATGTGTTAAAATAAGTATCCACTTGATATTCAGATAGTATGTTAAAAGTGCAGGAATGCTGAGGATAAAAAAAAGGTGACAGACAGCCTAGATGATCCCATTCTGTCACCAGAACCACTACATCTTTCACTCATGTTTCATCATCATACTGTGAAATATTACAAAAAATATTGCCTCCTGATTTCAAGCTGCAAGTAAAGGGGTTGCCAAATTCTCTCAGATACAGAGGGCTTGTTTTTGTAAAGAACATTGAATCTTCTCTAATTTAATGTAAAGTATCCAGCCCCATTTTTAAAATGGGGACGTAGTTTTCTTCAAGTATGTGAGTATTATTTTTTTCCTGCAACAAGGTAAAAGGTAAGAGAGCGTTTGTGCCTGGCCCAGAGGATAACATAACATAGACAAAGTCCTAATTCCATTCCCTAATTCTGGATTACACTGTTCCCAGTGTCAGATTTCACTCACTTAAGGAGATTACCTGCGAGTAAAATCAATGGACACAAGAGCAGCAGCTAATTGTTTGTAATCAACACGGTGTAATTAGATTATTAGAAAACTATCTAATCAGACTAGAAGTGCTGGTTTTGGGGGATGGCAACCTGAGTGTGTCTTGATCTTTCTTTTTTTCTACTCTGAACTCTTGCTACAGAAAAGTGAGCATAAATGCCCCGAGGTGTAGTTCAGTAACTCGCACCAAGACTTCACTTTCAAAGCTTGTCTCATGCAGCCGGTATTTAAATTTGCATTTTATCACTGACTGACAATTACTGTGGCCGTTACAATTCAGATCCTGCACAAGAAGCACAGTACAGTTTTAGAATTGCCAGACAAAAAGCAGAAATCGTGACGTATCCTGATGAGATTACCAGTGTTTGGCAATCCAGCCGAATAAATCATTAATTGCTACTATTGCTGTGTAGTTGTTTTCAGCAACATGATAAACTTCAAAGCTGTCTGATCCAATCCATATTAGATTTGCTGGGGGGAAAAAAAAAACAACATTTTTGTCTTGTCTGTTTCCATGAAATGTTTTTGTCAAAAGGAGAACATAGTTTTGAAATTTGGCCGTGATGATCTCTGAATGAAACCAGCTGGCAACATGTTTTAGTCTTGCTGGCAATTCAGGATCGTTGCAGGGTTGCTGCTCAGTATGGAAGCAATAGACGTGCAACATCCTCCAAAACCCAGTATGGTGTACCAAGACTGTCAGAATTAGGAGCCCTCTGACCAGACTTCCTTCCTCAGCGACAGCCAGAGGCCTCAGAAGGTCGAGAAAGTCAAAGCACTAAAGTGGGATATTTTAGCATGTACGTGTCAGCTCTGATTCTGCCTTTAGTGTGTCTGCAGTCAAAGCCTTTACTGTTACAAACTGTGCTCCCTGCATTTTTAGAAATGAGCAGAAGTCACTGTAGCTACAGCTATGTGCGGAAAAATGAGGTCAGGAAGTTTTTTTTGAGGAAGGAAATAAGTTTAGTGTCTTTTATGATTCTGAATAGGCAGCGGTGAACATCAGGAATGCATTGTATGGACTGAAACCAGACATGCACCTTGCCACATGTTGTTTTTACAGTGAAGCGAATTTACAGAAGAGTTCATGAACTGTATTTGTTTTGCAGAGCACAAGGTGATAATCGTTGGACTCGACAACGCAGGGAAAACCACTATACTCTACCAATTGTAAGTTTTATTTTCACATTTACAGCTGGAACCTACTGAGTCGTCCTGGTATCTTTAATTAACCTTTTCATTCCCTTTTTTTTTTTTTTTTTTAAATCAAGTCTGATGAACGAGGTGGTTCACACGTCTCCCACCATTGGAAGCAACGTTGAAGAAATAGTGGTGAAGAACACTCACTTTTTGATGTGGGATATAGGGGGGCAGGAGTCTCTCAGGTCCTCCTGGAACACCTACTACTCTAATACAGAGGTGAGAAATACAAGCAACACAATCTAACACTCTGAGTACACTTTTACGCTTTACTACTCCCCGGCAGATGAAGGGGGACAGAAGTATTGTCCAGCAGCCGTTTTCTTCCTGAGTGTGGCAGCTGGTGTGTTTGTTCAGAGCACAGACGGCAGTAGGGGCCGCCCAAAGTCAAAGGTCAGCCTTTCACAAAGGGGCCTGTCTGAAAAGCGGAGCGAGGGGTCAGCCTTTTGCAGTATTTTGGAGAAGGGAGAGGGGAAAAGTGGAACGGGATAGTTGAGGCAGATGAGACCTGAGAGAGAAACACAAATGTACCTCAGCACCAAATTTTGACAAGACACATTTTCCTGGGCGACATCTTTCACCCATTCATACCTCTTTCACACACAAACCCCGTGCACGTCATCAGACATTCAGCCTTGGTACAGGGCCACTGTTGTTTACACAATACCAGGCAAGCCCGGACATACTGTACCCAAAATAAAAAGGCTACTGTTCTGCAAACCTTTTGAAATTTTACAGTCCAAGAGTCAGAATGAGTATAAGTGATCCTGAACCAAAGTAACAAAGGATAAAGTGTCCCACGGGTTGGACAGTGTCGTTAAAAGTTAAATCTGTGTCTTTTTTTTTTTTTTTTAAATCATCGAATCACAGAGCATGTCACTGCTAAAGAGCGTGTTTGTAGCGCTGGAGCAATTAATCACTGACTGAGAAAATTAGTCAGCAACAAGTTTAATAATTGATTAATCATTTAAGTCACTTTTCAAGTAAAAAAATTTAAATATTTGCACGTTCCTGTCTCTCAAATGTAAGGACGTGCTGCGTTTCCTTGTTGTATGTTATACATTAAACAGCTTTGTGTCTTTTAGCCAAAAACAGCCATTTGAAGATGTCAACTTGGGCTCTAGAAAATTGCGATGGTCATTTATCATTTTTTTTCTGCCGTCCATAATAATTAAAATAATCATTAGTTACAGCCTTATATTATTGTTTGAGCAGCACTAAAATTGGTTAATGCATTAGTGAGATTTGGTGTGGAGAAACTTTAATGCAATAAATGATACTGATATAACATCGAAGCATCTTTGTAATGTATTTATGGCTGAGAGAGCTAGAAGCTATAAATATTTATTAAAATAACTTGCTATAAGAGTAACTAGGAGCCCCACCGTTTCTATAGTAACTTGTGTTCACCCTTTCATTCCCAAGCCGAGCATTGTCAAAACTCTGTGGCTGTAAGCCGGGTCACAGTCAGGCTGAATAACACGTGTCGATCCGTTGGCTCGTATTGCAAAATGCGTCTTCTTCCCAGGTCGTTGTCATGGTTTGATTGCTGTCTCTCACATCTGTCCTAAATGAACGTGCCTTTGGTCTTTTGTCATGCGGGTCGCTCTCTCGTATTCAAACGGGGGCTATTAGCATAGCCGTCACCAGCGCCCTTTTGTGAGGCCCTTGGCCCGGAAATACCCACCCGCTGTGTCGCATTGCATTGCTGTAAATGTCTTTTTGAAAAGCGGTTGCTCTGTGTGATTTTTTGCCTCCTACTTTTACAGTTTGTCATTCTGGTGGTGGACAGCACAGACAGAGAGAGGCTGGCCATCTCTAAAGAGGAGCTCTACAGGATGTTGGCTCATGAGGTAAAACACTCATCTTAGTATGACCATAAGGAAACACTACACAGAACTGACTGTGTTTTAATAATGGGCATTGATTTTCCGCTAAGGTTAGCCCTTTCCACCCGGCTCCATTGTTTAGAGCTTGTGGTTCAAAAGGTGACAGAGAGCCCAATATGGTTTCATTGTTCTCTGCACTCCTCCTCTGCCTCCCTCAGGACCTGCGAAAAGCAGCTGTGTTGATATTTGCCAATAAGCAGGATATGAAGGACTGTATGTCTGCAGCGGAGATCTCCAAATACCTCACCCTGAGCTCCATCAAAGACCACCCTTGGCACATACAGTCCTGCTGTGCACTTACAGGAGAAGGGTAAGAGACTTCTGTGGATACTATAGATTTTGTGGCATGCACACGGTGACATGATCGGCAGAGTTTTAATTAATTCGAGCATTAGACATTGATTAAATTCCATCAAGATTCCGAGCCTGTCAAGCTGCCAAACGGAGCGTGAGTCACAATAAGTGTACAGATGGTTTTAATTGATTTTCTCAGGGAAGCGGATTATAATTAATACCATGTTCCTCATGCAAGACATCAATGAGAAGAAGAATAAAACAAAAACAGAGTTGCATGTGTGCAGTGTGTGACAGCTCATCGTGTCAGTGTCGGTGCCAGATGAAGAATACCACGTTGACTGGAGCTGCTACAATAAGTCAATCCACAAAAAAAAATCTTGTTGCCGTTTTAAGTAATTTTTTGAGGGGAAAAAAAGAGCAAATTTTCTGGTACCAGCGTCTGAAATGAATAGAATGTAATACAAATGAATATCTTCTGGTTTCTTCTGTGATAGTAAACTGATTATCTTTGAGGACGTCACCTTGGGCTTTGGGAAACAGGGATTTTTCACTATTTTCTGACATTTTATAGACAGAACAATTAATCAGTTGATCAAGAAAATAATTAATTAAAAAGGTTAATAGATAATTAAAAATAAGCCTGTTCGTGACTGACTTCCAAAGCTTCAAATGTCACTGGTGGGACGGTTTTGAAAAGTTTTGCAGCTCAGTTATTAACTGTGATATGTAACAAGAGAGGAGACTAACTGAGAGAAACAGATTAGACAGACGTGATCACATGTAAAGGAACATTTCCACTTAATACAAAGTGATAAAGTAATGAAAGTAATATTTAAATGAATATCTTTCTCCTATCACATTACATTGCAACTTATATGAAATGTATAATGTAAAGGTAAATGTAAAGAAAAGAAAAGCAACAACATTCTCACATTTGAGAAGCAGAAACCAGCAAATGTTTGGTGATTTTGCTTTAAAAACAGAAATCAGACAATATATAAATTTATCAAAATAGTTGCAGATTATTTTTCTGCCGATTGACTAATCGACTAATCGTTCCAGCTCTAATTTGGAGAACACATTTATTCGTTATTTTACTGTAACATATTGCACCATAATTTGAGTATTATATATATATATATATATATATATATATATATATATTAAAAATAAAAACAGAGGCTTCTTACACATATGAGACAGAAACAGTAACATCAGTGAGGTATTGTGGGCTTGAAGGGCTGCTATGACTCCTACAAACCACCAGATGTCACTGTGCTTACTGAGTTTAAAGCCCCAAAGCTTCATAAGGCTTCATCTGCACATCACTACTATATTGTTGCCTTAATAATAATTATAACACACAGTCGTTGTGATTAAGTTGCGAGTTACTAGAACAAAGGAAGGCTTTGAAACATCTTTCCTCCACTTTGTTTTTTCAGCTTATGCCAAGGTCTTGAGTGGATGACCTCCAGGGCTGGACTCAGATAGCCCCTCCTCCGCCGTCGACGGCCTGACTACCTGCACCACCCCCACGGTGGCACAACAGCTTATTGGCTTATTGTTACTTTTTTTTTTTTTTTTTTTAAATGACAAAGTTGGACTTTTGACCTCTGCAGACGGCACCGGACGGGAGCGCTCGCGCTCGGCTCTCCCACAGCGAGGCCGGTTCTTCTCCCAAACACACGTCAACGTGACCAGAACTAATTAACCGACCTGGTTATGGAACGTCACTATTACAGTAAAGGAGAAGAAGAAAATAATTTCAGTGAGACTCATTTACAGTTTGTCCGAGTGCGAGGCAGGGCTGCACTGGACGCTGATCATTAACACTACATACATATCATGTTACATTTCACCATATCGTACCAGAGTGTGCCATAAACATCACGTGGATGCCCAGTTTGGGAAAATATGGTGCAGCCTGATGGTTTTTGTCTCTATATAAGTTCATGTACAGGTACAATTTGACAGGACACGCAAAGGGATTGCAAGCAGTATTGTAAAACTGGTTTTGATGGGAACGGTGGCAACAAGTTCTGTTCGGTTTTGCAAAATAATGTTTGTTTGTTTTTTTTCTGTTCTCAATCGTCGTACAGCTACGGACATCTGTTACGTTATGTCTTCAGTTTCATAAGCTACATCATTGGTGGTTATTCTCACACTAGAACTTATTGGTGCCGTTTTAAAAAGTGGTCAAACGTGAATCTCCCTCCTTTTTAACTTTGAGCCCGTACTTGCACGTTATTGAGCCAAATGGTGTAGATTCAGAGTGTTGGCATGCAAATGTTTCCTTAAACCTGACCTATCTTGAACCAACTCGGCCATTCATTCAGTTTTGCAAAGCATTAATCGGCCGCGACACCATTTCAAGTACAAAGCTCACTTTTAATAACAGTATTTTAAATTGAGACACTATATTTTGTCAATGATGCTTTGAGTTTTATTTAAGTTTATTCTTTTATATATTTTTTTGCTTTTGTAGACTTGTCAGACACTGCTTAAAGGCAAGTTAGCATCTAGCTCTGTTTTGTATTAACAGGTGATAATTGGTGCTGTGCGAGTGTGCGTGGCCGACTGCATCCTAATATATGGATTTCGTTAATTTTCTGCAGCCATTTAGGCGCATATTCCTCTTTTAAGTGGTTTGTACTTTTAAAACAAAGGGATCAGAATAAGCCAGCATGAAGCAAAACCCATGAGGCAGCATCAGAGCTCTTGTCGGACTTGAACGGCACAGAGGGGGGGGTCAGGATCCCCCTGTACTGTGTGTGCCACAACATATATATTCTTCAACCACTTGGACTGAGTTTCCAGTGGTTTAGTAGCATTAAGATGATCTTAACTCAATATTTTGGCCGTTATATAGGTACAATACTTGATCCTCAGCCTTAACCATGCTGTTCTGAGTGTCTGGAGGACTGTGTGTGTATGAATCTGACATTCTGCTCATGATTTTCCCCCCTTTTTTTCCCCTTTTTGATGATCAGGTTTGGTATAGATCTATGCACGTGTCACTTTGAAACCTTGTGTACCTCCTGCGAGTTCCTCAGTGGCCAAAATGGGTGGGAGGAGGAGGAGGAGGAGGAGGAGGAGGAGGTGCATGAGTTTCACTGTTGAATCAACAAGGCAATGTAAAAAAAAATTGGTGTCCATCTCAGTCAGGGAGTGCCTCTGGGTCTCTAGAATATATGTTGTGGGACAATGTTTCACACGAACAGGGAAAGGGTTGAACTTTGAAGCATAAAGGTTCAAGTTTACAGCTTTTACCTTGATCTCACAAGGGAAGTGATCATATTCTCAGTGTGGTGATGTGTAGTCTGGGTCATGTACTGTAACACATTTTTCATCTTCATTAAAAGTTTGTTTTGAACTCTGAGCCTGAATAATTTTCTTTAATTCTTCTTGCTTACTTTATGGTTATTACCGCTCAAAAGTTTTAGAACATACCTTCTTTTTTTTTTAGTTTTTATTGAAATTCAAAGTCCCTCTCTACTCAAAAATGATGTGGATGTGAAGTCAGTCCAGGTCCAGTATGCAACTTAAACAAGTGTGATGTGGAAACTTGAAGCCTCCAGCGAGAGTGAACACTGAGTGGATGTTTCAGTCGAGTTGGAAACATCTTGTGTCCAGCAGTTAAACTTTTGAAATGAACAATATTTGCATATTCATTAATTGTGGATTTTTAAGTAGAGTAGATGTCATTTTAAGGATATGAAGGAGTATTTTTATATGTCTTAATACATGTCTGGAGCAGTTCAAGTCCAGTAAATAACCTTAAATGGTTAAAGAGGTAAAAAACAAAGTTTAGGTTACCAAAAACTGAAAAATAATGTAAATTTCAGAGTTATTATTATTCAGGGACAAGTAAGGGGTTAACAGCTCACAGCTTTTCTGCTGCAATGGACATAAATTAAGCCTTGAAAGTTTATGCAAACACTTCCTACAGGTGTCTCAACTTTTGTTGATTACTTGTTTGTATAAAAGCATGGAGGAGGAAGAGCGACAGTCTGGAGCTTTTTTGCTGAATCCAGAGTTGGTGACTTGCACCCTGGAACAAAAGGGCTTTTAGTCGCCAACTATTGAATTTATGCCAAATATTTTAATAAGCAATTAATTGCTTGGAGTCATTTTTTTAAAGAAAAAAATGCCCAAATTCTCTTTTTTCTAAATTTGGGCCTTACTCAAATATGAATATTTTCTGGTTTCTTTAGTCCTCTGACAGTAAACTGAATATCTTTGAGTGTTTTGGACAAAATGTCATTTTGGCCTTTGGGAAGATATATATACATATATATACATACACACACACACACAGATCTGCAAACGGTGGCTACTTTGAGTCAAAAATGTAGATGAAATGTTAAAGATTTTATCTACATTTTTATTTGTTGAATAGTACTGAGGCTTTAAACTATGTGAATTTCAATTAAAAACTGGAAAAGTGTATTTGTTCTAAAACTTTTGACTGGTAGTGTATTTATTGTTTCAGATCAGAATAAAAGGAAAACAGCGGGACACATTTCAGGCCGGTCTGATTCAAACAACCAGTTTATTCACATCTGTAATATATCAGCCAATCAAAGCACAGAGCAGTCAAGAAAGACACACAACTCCTACCCACTTGTAAGGAACGTAAAGAGGAGCGTCTCAACTTCTAAAAAATAATGTAGAACATATCAGCCATTTTTGTGTTAAGATTTTGTTTTTTTTAAACCTCTAAAATTGTACTATACATTCACTTTCAATGAAGCCTTTGCACTGAGGTAATGAGCAAAGAAAAACAGTCAAGACAGACATTTAAAAATCAGGATTAACTGAACGATGAAAAAAATACTGGACATAAGACAACATATAAAAAGGAAACAACAAACTGGATAATTGTGGTCTGAAGAAACACATCTGATGAAAGCTGATATGTTTTCAAAGCTGCAACTCTGGAGCCAATAGTACTACTATCCTTGGCAGTGCCCTCTTGTCCGACAAGTACAGATGAGCGTTCGCAGTAATAAGATTCAACGATACAAATTATAAATGCGATTTTTTTTTTTTTTCAGATTTCAAACTCAGTGCTAAAAAAAAGTTCTCACAGTAACGTCACTGTCACACAGAAAAAGCAACACACACAAAAAAAATAGCAAACTAAGAACAACAGATGAGTTCTCAGCTGATCAGTTTCAGTGTTTTCCGTGGACCCAGCCCAGCTTCCCACGTAGGAACATTATAAACTTTTATCTGTATCAGTCTTCATTGATGCTGGTGTTGTCTGGACTCCTCTGGACTCGTGGGAATTTATGACATCACGTGCTAGAAACTCTGTCTGTCTTGCTCACACGTCTCCATAACAGGACCTACTTCTGCTCAAGGGTCCATGAAGTGGTCTCTTTAGAGATGTGGCAGATGTAGAGGCGTCCGTGTGTGTGTGTGTGTGTGCTGTTACTGAGCCAGGAGCGTAGAGTCAAAAAAAAAAAAAAACCAAACTGGAAATCAAAGAAGCTTAAAAGTTACCGCGGAGTCTTTAACAAAATGTTCACCACCTTACGGTACACAGTCCACCGCCAGCAGGAGAGAGGGCTTCAAACATGCATTAGTCTAAAAAGTGTGAAAATGGCTTTGGATGAGGCAGCGAAATCCCAAACACAAAAAGAAAAAGGTGGATGGGGTGAAGAATGGGATGGGAGGAGGAACAGCCTAGATATTCTTTGGCTGAGGTGCGTCATCCGGGAAGATTCACACGCACAGAGCTCTGGGGCACCTGAGAGAAGAGAGGAAAAAAAAAAACTAAATGACACATTCATGAAAAACGTGTTTATAACAGCACCTACACACAAACCCTGCATCCTGCATCCTTTCTATCTGCACTACAGGTAATCACATATAATCCCTTTAATACAGCAAACTAAGGAGAGCCACTGGATGATAATCAGTCTGACCTGTCCTCAGTGAAGCCGTCCATTTCCTCCTCGTCATCCAGCTCCATGTCCAGCTCGTTGTCAAGACAATCACGGCCATAACCACTCAGGACGCTGCAGGTATCAAAGAGTTTTATGCAAATCAGACACATGCACACTCAAGTGGTATCCAACTGTCAAAAAGTGAGTATTTCCAATAGTTTGAATGTGTATCTGACACTTGTATTAACCATATTGGCCCAAATATAAGACAATGTTTATTCTGAAAATAACATTTGAAAAGTTCTGATTTTTTTTTTGCCCACAAGTGACTCAGATCTGACTTTTTCAGACATTTGAACAAACCAAATCTGATTTTTTTTCCATATCAGATCAGGGCTACTTGCATATGTGGTCCTAGATCTGATTCACATTTGATCTCCATGCTGCCACTTATACATGGAGGAGAGCATCAACAGCAACAGGTTCCAATAGAGAGACGAGGAAGTTTCAAATTTGTTGGACATTTATGGAGAAGATTCTATATTTATTTCCTATTTCTATTCTATTTGACTGTCGCACCAATTATGTTATTCTTGAACATTTCAGTTAAATCTGTGCAATCCAGGACCTCAACATGTTCAAATTCATGACGAGTGAAAAGGAGCTAAACGTATCCACGTATCGTGGACTTATCTGTCGAGCAGCTGAGAAACACTGCAGTCACAGATGAAGAGGAGCTCAAAAAGACAGTCTGAAAAAATGTTAAATGCCGGAAAAAATAATTTCAAGCTACACGAATGTGGGATTTACGTTGGAAAAAGTGGGCTTGTCTTATATTTGGGCCAATACAGTATTTAGTATTATTGAATGTTATTTGCTGTTTAAACACCAAATTTTCCCCTTGTAGATTGATAAACCTCGTATTTATCTATAAAAATGATGTATATCTGTCATACTGTATTTTAGGAATCTGTGATGTTAAGTGATGATGAGGAGGGTGCTGACCTGACGGAGCGGCATGTGAGGAACACAATCCTCTTGAGCTTCTTGTTGTAGAAGAAGTAGTTGAAAGACCAGAGGCTCCCTTCTTCACCAAAAGGGTCTGAGTCCAGATCAGGGTTGTAGCTGACAACAAATACAGACATTAAGTTTCACACCAAAACATTTCTCTGCAGTATAAATAATCCGCTACATAATAAAAATTAGCATGTGCTCGTGCATTCACGCCCCTACCTGTAAATGTCACAGCCCTGCAGGTTGATCTCCTGGTCGATGGCGTTCCACAGCTCCGGACCCAGAGAGTTGAACTCTTCCCCCACGGCTGAGAACAAGCTGCTGTTCACTGCGTTAGCCACCTGCAGAGCAATCACATTCAAATTATTATTTAACAAACGTCTCTCACATGGCACATCTCTACTCTGCTCCACAGAACTACCGAGCAGCATACTGACCCAGTTGAGACTCGGTTCTCGGCTGAACTCGTGGGCCCGCGCCGCGGTGAAGTCATAGTCCGGCCTGAAGGACTCGTTGAGCGTGGTGATGAGGTAGAATAAAGTCTTCCTGCAACACTTGTCACTCAGAGGGTTCTCTCCATCCTCAACGCTCTTCCCCATTCTGCACATAACAACACAGAAAACAACACTTTAAGTCTTTTCATCATGCTCTGTCTCCATCCTGCAGAGTTTTGAGTGGCTGTGGGCTGCAGTACTCACTGTGAAGGGCTGGTGGCGCTGGTGGACTGAGGGGGAGATAGAGCCTCCAGGATGTGTGGCTCCCCCTCCTGGCAGAACTGCTTGAATATGTGTTTATCATCCCCTGCCATTTTGCAGGAGTAACTCTCGATCCTGTAGGGCAGAAATAATATTGCATTTAATTAAGTGATCAAAATTAGTGCATTAAATGAAATAAATGTGTTGTCAATATAATACTGGGAGAGCCAGATTTTTGAAAATGTCTGTCAAAGACTACTTTAGCAGCCCATTAGGCTTAAATACACTTGTAGACAACACACGGGGTATATCATGGTATTTTAATGCACTTCATCATCTAAATAAAGCCTGGTAAATGTCTCCTCTAGCCTCCTCTATCAACGGGTATTATAAATTAAATAAAATCTCTTTAATGTCACTCTATTTCCAGCTAAGTGTGCACTCTGAGAGAGCTCTTTGACAAGATAGCTTATGACTTTCCACTGGGAATCACACCTGCACAAACATCTGACAGGACAAGTCAGTGCAAACATTTCCTTGCATGCTCTTTCATGTTTCTGGGTCAGACGCCACTGTACACAGACATACGAGAGGAGCAGTCTGGTGTGTACTTGTTTATTTTGCCCCCACCCACATAAAGGTTATGCAAGAGCAAAAGGTTGTGCAACTTAAGATAGACTGACTGAAGACCCTTGCTGGCCCTGCCAACCTAATTATAGGGACATCGAACTGTAGAGGGCACCATGATGGAAATAACTGCCCTGGTTTTCCACACACACACGCACACACACACGCACACACAGCTGACCTGGCAGACAAAACACTGGGCAACCAGATGGCAGAGAAGACACAGGGGCTGAGTGAAGATTATGAACACAGATTATTTTTGAAAAAGCTACAACAGCAACAAGCTGTTAGTAGCTATGCATAGCTCTGACCACAGCCTGCTAACAAATTTATTTTTGTACTTTAGTTATGCATTTATTATTAGATCACCTCTATATGTTCTGTTATGTCGCGTCTTACTATGCTGCGTCTTTTGCACCTTTACACTGAACACTGGCTGCAGTCTTTTTCATGTATTTTGTGAGGCACTTTGTCACTTTTCATAAACGTATACAAACAAAATTGATTATTACTGTTATGTTTAATTTAATTTTTACATGTGTTACAAAAATCTAAAATCATACATTCGTGCATTTTCAGTTAAAGCCTGCAGCTTGGAAACACTGCTGCTGCCTCACTAATCCACTAAGCAGCCTAAACACCAGCAGCCTTGGCGGCTCCAGCAGCAGCACTCAGCTAACATGTTGTGTTACTGCATATGTTTGTGTGTGCATGACATGTACTCCCATCACACATACACAGACACTTTTCACAACAGTCTTGAAAATAGCCGGAGTGGTGTGAGAGGACACCGTGTTGTGCGTCACTCTAGGTCACCGCCAGTACAGAAGCTTCGGTTTCACCAACCCACACTCAAAACCCTGCGCTCAGACTGGGCTGCATAACTCCACAACCCACTGCCCTTTATGTAACCAGGCTGTTATAGTAACTGCCAAGGCCCGCTGAAGCCTTACATAACCTTAAAACACAATAATGTTTTAAAGGTTTGCCTATACTAAGTCAAAAAGTGCTGACAGTTATCTATTAACTTTCAGTACAGGCCCTGAATGTAGGCCTCTAGTTCAGGAGTCTTATCATAAAATTGCATAACTAGGTGCTTGTTTGCTCTACTACCCCCATGTGATCTCTGAACCAGCCACACCTCTCATATCCTATATTCTCATTTCATGACATCACACCTGCAAAGACTTTTCTGTATAATGGAAAACTACAGCCAAGTTGGAGGTTGCTTAATGCTCACCACTCCAGAGGTTCTTTCTTTTGGCGTAAACACAAAGTCTGAAGTCTCAGTGTTGTGTTGATGACACTAAGTCAGCACTACAGAAATAGAAGCTGTAAAGCTGTTTACAAACACCTCAGGAGGTGATTGGTACATGCATCACCCTAGGGCTAGTGTGTGTTTTGTATGCGTTTGTATGTTTCTGTGCAAACACACAAGAACTACAGCTGAAGTTTGAGTGACTGGACTAAGACTGCAACTAACAATTATTTTCATAATTAATGCATGATGAAGAAAAGCAGCAAATTATCACATTTGAGAAGCAGAAACCAGCAAATGTTTTAGTATTATTGGTATTATTTGATTATCAAAATAGCTGCCCAATAATAAATAATCAACCAACTAATCGACTAATTGTTGCAGCTCTTGCGTGATGTCCAAGTGCAGCAGACCCTGCGGAAAACGATAAACCCAAATAATCTTCAAGGAAACTCTCTACTCTAAGATTTGAAAACACTGTTTCTCCCAGTAAAACAGTGTCAACACGTACTGGGTTCAGTTGTTCATGTTGCGACCCTTACCTGCCAAGGATGCGAGATTCCCCTGTTTCAACACACAGCCGAGAGCTGAGGGCTTCAAAACTGGAGTTTTCCAACAGTTTCATTGCTGTCTGTGAAACACAAGAATGAAACATTAGTCAGTCATGTTAGTAAAGTAGACTAAATAGACTTCTCCTCAGTGGTGAAAAGTAACTAAGTATATTTACTCAAGCACAGGACTTAAGTACAATTTTAGGATACTTGCACTTTATCTGAGTATTTCCATTTAATGCTACTTTATCCTTCCTCTCCACTACATTTCAGAGGAAAATATTGTACTTTCTACTCCACTACATTTATCTGACAGCTTTAGTTACTTTTCAGATGAAGATTTGACACAATAAATAATATAACAAGCTTTTAAAATACAACACATTGTTAAAGATGAAACCAGTGGTTTGCAACCTTTTTGGCTTTTGACATCTTACAAAAAGCAGTGTGTAGTCGGGGTCACATTTCAGATGTCTATGAGTTGTTAACAGCTCCACCAAATAGTGATTTTTCCCTCTAAACTTCTCACATGGTTTCTTTTCAATTAATGTTCAAATGATCCAATATTTCACCAAAAATCAAAGATTAGAGAAAAAGTCCAAAAACTGAAAACAGATTTGTGAATCAGAACTTTGTTTTTTCTTCTTTTCTCTCCCATTAATCATCTCACGACCCCTCAGATTTATCTGGTGACCTTTTGGAGGGGCCCGACCCCTAGGTTGGGAGCCACTGGACTAAACTAGCTAACTGTATATAAAGTAGTTCAAATTAGCTTCACTTACAGCAGCTTCAACAGTAACAAGCTGCTTACACACTGATGCTTCAGTATTAATAATCTAATGATGTCATATATAATAATATATCAGTCAGAGGGACCAAACCACTACTTTTACTGCAATACTTTAACTACACTTTGCTGCTAATACGTATGTACTTTTACTGAAGTAGGGTTTTTCATGCAGTATTTCTTCCACCACTGCTTATCTTGTGTCTAAATTTCAAGGTAAAACAGCTAGTAACGGTTACTGTGCCAACGCGTTAACTGTTAATTGCGCCTGAAATGCCAGAAAACAACTGTTGTCAGTGTAATTAATTAGCTGCAGCGCCCCGTGAGGTCAAATTTAAGATAAAAACAGTTTCCTCTCTCTGTGGCTAAGCCCCTGCCCCTCCCCCACACTGTTCAGACGAAGTTGACAAATCGTCTTCCTGGTTCAGTACGTCGATATTACACAACAGCTGACTTACCGATCAATATTTCCAGCACAGGCAGAAAACAAGGTGTTCAAAAGTCAATCTGTGGACTGTAGAAACTCGTCTTTTTAACCTATAACTGCTCCCTCGGTGACGGTTTGTTGACCTGCTATCGTTAGCTGTTAGCTCGCTAGTTAACTGTTCCGCTCCTGTCTTCACTTCACAGCAGAGCTTTTAATTCGCACTCGAGCTTAAGCATCTTACACAAACACTCGGTCGAGAATGAGTTATACTGAGGCCTTTTAAATTATTAGAAAAGCTACTCCTTCCGATTAAATGCGATGAGATTAAATCCAAAGACTGTTGGCGTCCGTCGGAGTCTGTCTGCAGCGGCATCCCTTTCGATTTCACAAAGGCTTTGTATTAGCTAGATCAAGTCGCCTTTTTCTAAGCGACCCGATCAGAAAAGCAGCAGTTAGCGAGCTATCGAGTCTAAAAATTCACCAAAATAAGCCAAGGTTGCTGCAAATCATCAATAACCTCAACGACACCTCTTTTCTCATCAAAACAACGGACTCTACTGTACGGCGAAGCCCAGCCCCTTTTAATTTATATAGACTTGTATGACGTACACACCTACTTTTGTGAAAGCGCTCTCGTGATAGGCTGTTTGACATGTCCATATAAATGACAGCTCTCTTGATTGGTTAAAGGTTTCTTCGTCCTCCCCCCAGGCTGGAGCTGTGTCTATTGTCTCGACTCGCCTATTTATTAAAGACCGAATCTGCTGAAACGCGAAATACACATTTTTACTGTTTTGTTTTTATTAGTGTTTTGTTTTTTGGTTTTGCCCTTAAATTGAAGAGATGCAAGAGTTTTTATTGTCACACGCACGGCACACAGCGGGTGGCAACATTGACATTAACAGGGACTTCTTCTAAATCACTTCTTAAAACTCATTTTTATAGACTTGCTTTTATGTGATGTCTTTTTATTCCTTTTACTTTTATTTATTTATATATATCATGTTTTTTACCGTCTTTTTTAATCTTTCATCGTCTTTTTTGTCTTCTCTCTACTGTGTTTTTGCATCCTTTGTCTTAACTTTAACTCAATTAACTCAATATTGTTTTGCACATAAGTGGTGGGTGATTAAATACCTCTGACAAAAATATAAATACTGCCTAGTAAGAGAGTGTGTGTTTTTGGTGGGGTGTGAGTAAGTGTGTAGGAGAGGAAGAGAGAGAGACTGTGTGTGTGTGTGTGTGTTATTTATGTGTTTTGGCTGCTTTTAAGAGTTTAAGTTCACTATTTATCTCTTATGAGCATAAGCTCTGGAACAGCCACTTAAAACCTTTAAAATACTTAGTATATATAGGCTTTATTTACACTGTCTGGCTTTTACATAGACATACCTTGTTTAAATTGTCTTGATTTGTATCTTTTCTCTTTATTAATTGGTCCACGTTTGTATTTACTCCCCAGATTTCTAGATTTTACAACACACACAGTACACACATACATAAACAAAACACGTACCTTATTAGGTCCAGGTGAAAATGATGTATTGCTCTTCTGTAAAATACTATTGTATTTATATGATGTGTATAATCTCATTATTTGATGTGAGGATGAGCCTGTCACAGTGGCCCAGTGGCCTAATGGATAAGGCATCAGCCTCCGGAGCTGGGGATTGTGGGTTCAAGTCCCACCTGGGTCGTCAAATGTCTGATTGCATGATTTATAATGCAGCAAGGTTAATTTATAAGCTTTGTGTAAAGTCTGCATTGTTGTAAAGGAACTCATTACACAGCCTACATGTGAATTGACATACTGCATTATGCTCTAAACCATGTAGTATTTTCCTACAAGCTGACAGCTCTGTATGTACAGTCAAAGTCCAATATTTTGCAATACAGCATATTTTATTGACAGAAATACAACTTGCATACAGAAATCATCGGTGCAGTGGCTGGTGTTGATTAGTCAGGTCGCCGTGACATAGTCAGAAACATCCTCCAGGCCTGTGCTCTCATTGTCCAGGTACTCCAGGATCACATTACCCCCATTGTACAGGGGAGTGTCTGGGTGAGCCAGCAGAGAGAGCAGGGTGTCATCCATACGGAAAGCCTCTCCTGTCTGAGGGTGGCACAACCGCAGCTTCTGCAGAGCAGCATGGAGAGGAGAGAGGCAAGCTGTTCAGACTTTGCAATTTAATTATGTTTGTAAAAAACAATTTGCCTTTTAAATTTTAGCAAAATGTGGAATTCATTTCAGACTATTTAAATGGAAACACTGGTTTTAAAAGTGTGGAGGAGAGAAGATGAGAGGATAGAGGAAAGCAGATGAGATCTCTGAAAAAAAATTTGAATACCCAGAGTGTTTTTGCAAAATGATTTGGTGTTCCTTTCACCACCATAACACTGGTGAACCACGCTTCCTGTGAGCAGAGTTCTTGCTTGCTGCCGTCACATGCTGCAGGCAGGAAGGAGCTCAAACCTGACACCTGCATTTCATTTGTGTAAACAGGGTTGATCTAAATGTTGTCAATTATGGAGGAGACTTCTCTCTGTTGCAAACCTCATTAGGTTTAGGCTGCAGATGCAGGTGCACTTTTACAGAAAATCTTGTCTAAAATAGCTTAGATCAAAAATAAAATGTGGGCATTATTGTTTTACTTTATGTTAGAGAGTGGAAGTTATGAAGACAAGTAAGAGGTCATTTAGTGGTAGCTGTACTGTACATGTGTTAATAAAATTTATTGTGATATCAGTGATTCTCCTCCTGCCATTTGTTACCTTAGCTGTCAACACATTATTGTTGTTCTTGAGGCTAGCTAGAGAGGCTGCATAATCCACCACTTTCCCCACACTCCATTTGGAACAGAAGAACATGGGCTGGCTGGTGCTTTTTGATTCTTTAGGAAGATACACCTGGAAATAGGTTCTTTCTGTCTGGAAAGCCAAAAGGGACAGAAAATAATCAGTGGGACAAAACTAGTAATAATAGAAAAATGCAAAGTTATACATTTTGCAAATGTAGGCTATAATGATAAAGTTTTTTACCAACACAGCTGTGATAGTGAGGATCTTACCTGTGGCAGTCCCTTGTCTCCTGCAGCGTGCAGTTTCAGTTTCATTAATGCTACCTTGGCTGCAGTTGCACTGTTCTTTGCTCCTCTGCGTCCTTTACTTTTGGATCCATCCTTTGACTCTGAGTTATTGCAAGAGGGTGATACAAACATAATCCAAATGTAAGTGGGTTGAATAATACAAACAAATGTACAGTGGAAAATGAGAGCATTTTGTTTAATACTGATCCCATGTGGACAAAAGAGGAATGACAGATAAAATCAACAACTTATCAGTGACTCTGCTATGCTGTAACTGACCCACAATCCTTTGCACCAGCTCTTTGGTTGCTGCCATTCGAGGCTTTTGGACCTCCAACTTCTCACATTTGTGATCATCTTGATGACGATGGCTGCAAGTCAAGAACAAAAAATTTTAACCTTTCAGCTTTGATTCATCTGTTCCACTGATAAAATAATGTTATAGATAATTATGTTGCTTTATAAAACAGTTCAATCAAAGAGAGATAAAACAGTGAACCTACGCCAAACAGAAATGTTTTTCACACTGTGGACAAATTACAGGCAACAATTCTTTTCCCTTGCAGTCTTCAAATGAGCATGGATAACTTGTGCTGCCACCCCCAGTCTGGGCTTCCCTTTTCACTGGCTCCTGAAAAATAATCAAAGGAAATTAGGTAGAAAAAGAACATTTCTAGTATCTAAATAACTGAACAGCGGAAGAAGTGTATTTGTCCTGATCTTATCAAAGAAGAAAATTAAGTACATCTTATCAAAGTACAGCCTACCACTGAACAGGAATGAGCCTCTCTGCTTCTGTGCTCAAGGCTGTAAGAGACAAAAAGAATGAACATCTTTTATTAGAAAGGACATAACATACGTAAGTAGAATTGTCTAGAGAGTAGTAGAGAAAAATAGCAAAGTACGTTTAGTTCTGGAGCGACTTTACTGTACTTAATACAATTATGAAGTGCTCTTGAGTATTTCCACTTTATGCAACTTTATACATGACCTCCACTACATTTCATAAGAAAATATTATAGGGATGCTACTACTGATTTTCTTCATTATTGATAAATCTGCAGGGTTTTTTTTTGATTAATCAAATTAATAATTTAGAAATCAACATCATAACTTCCAGAAGCCCAAAGTGACATCGTCAAATTGTTTGTTTTGTTCAACCAAGTCAAAAATACTCAGATTACAATCACATAAAACAAGTTTCTGTTGATGAACTAATTAATTAAATTAACTAAATTAATTGACGAATCATATCAGCTCTAAAATATTGTACTTTCTACTCTGCTGCTTTTACCCTTTCACCTGTAGTTACCAGAGTCTGACTGATACTGAACATTTTTATGTCAATATTTGGGTTTTAAAAATCTGATGTCGATAAATTGGCCAATGTTCATCTTTTTACCGAGGGAAACATTTTTGATAAGGATGGAACATTTGGTTAAACTGTGTCCAAGATATGTACTGAGCAGGACATTTTTCACTTGGAAAATAAACTTGTCAGTACTCTCTGGAGGACAAACAATGTAATAGTGACTCTAGTATAGTTTCTAAATGACCTCCAACATATCTTTGGCATTTGTACACTGACACTGATATACTGTATCTATGATGAGCCAAATTCAGCCCATAACATCAGCTGTGTCGATTAGTCAGGCTGTAGTTATTTTGCAAAATACTATATTTTTTGACAACATTTAACATTTTCTTTCTTTAACTCAAGTTGTTATTGTGGTAAACCCCTTTATTACCTTCAGTTACTAATCTGCGTACCCCCTCCACTTCTAAAAGTCACTTTCATTTATGAGATGGGGAATTCTTACCAGAAAACACCACTGCAAGAGTCACAAACAAAGGGAAGGAAATCTAGAAGAGGAATGGGGGGAGAACAAATTCAGTCAGGTTAGTTTCAGAGCTGAGTCTCACAGCAAAGCTCAGTTCAGTTTAATTCAAAGGGGCTTTACTGGCATGGGAAACAAAGCAAGTGTGAAATAAAAACAAAAAATGTGCTTACTATAAGATCTACTAGAATAAATATGTGTAAACAGAATGTGTCACATTGCAACATTGTAGTCAAATATATAAATAGGAATAGGTAACTTAATATTATATATTATATTAATATCTGATTTTATTTGTAGAGTTTGGTACAGAAGACAAAGTTGTTTGTTTACAACGTAGTTAATGGAAGAGGTTTTGTTCTTGTCTGTGTTGGACAAATGTTTCACCACCGCAGCTGTATTTTGGTATCTTATAAGTCCATGTGGGCACCTGTATGTGCATGACACACACAAACAAACAAACAAACAAACAAACAAACAAACAACTAACTAACGTAATAGGTAAAAGATACTGGATTGAAGTCTGCTATGTCACGCTAGTTATGGTACAAATAAATGATAAATAAACGTTTAATTAAGGAGATACCACAGTCACAGCTTATGCCGACTCATTTAAATCTAGGCAGAGAATTTCTTCACGATCAACTGTTTTACATACGAAACGTTTTATTCACGAATAACTGAAGATTTAACGGCGGGCTACCAGCTAGCCGGCAGGCTAACCGTGCTAAAAACAAACACTTTATGTAATGTATGGCGACAAAACCGGCAGAGTAACGTCACACTGAAAAATCTTCATTTATTGTAGCTCAGACGGAGATGAAACGGACCTTTCTGATTGCAGGAATCGATCTGACAATGCTTCCCAATATCTAATTCAGCCATGAGTTCACCGCAGCTACCAACACGAACTTTGACCCCTACAAAGTGACGTCACATGACGCAGATTTATCTTTTTTTAACTTTAAAAAAGTACTTAAAGTAAGATTATTCTAGTTTTTAGTCATAATTACGATGCAACTTATATATTATATATTTATCAATTTATTAAATATTTTTTAGTTTAATACAAATAAAAATAGTTTATTGGCCTACTTTTTAAGCCTATTTTTTCTCAACTTTATTGAAAACAGTCAACTTTTTAAAAAGTTGAAGAAAGTATGAAGAACAAAAAGAGAAAAAAAGTGCCAGGGAATTCAATTATGACATAATAAAATAAAATAATAATTAAAAAAAAAATTGGTAAGTGAATTGTGCAAAAAACCTTTTACATTCAATAAAGACTACTTGGAAAGGGGAGCGAGGGCATCCAGGATTGTTGGAAATATTACAAGTTCCAGGGGTTTGGGTTTGGGTGGACAAGGGAAGAAAGAGGACATATGGGATGGAGGCCTTAGAGTTCACCACATCCACCCTAGTTAATGGCATACCTACTTGGCAGTTCCCAGATAGACATGAGTATTCTGGAGAGAATGGTGAATGAATAAAGTGGGAGTTAAAACAAGTATGTATCTGAGGAACAGTTATCACAATTATCTCAAAATCTACACAGATGGCTCTAAGAACAAACATGTATGTGTATTGGAAATATATATTATATATATAGACATAACTGTCTGACCAGTTATCAGTATATACAGTAGAAACAGTGGCAGCCATTACTGGGTTACAGTGGGTTGAAGATTGTGCCGATAAACTAGCAAAAAGGGCGTTGCAAAAGGAAATAACTACCAGTTCCACTTGGAAAAGGAGAAGGAAAAGCAGTGATTAAGAGGAAAAGGAATGCAGATATGGCAGAAAGATATTGAAATAAAGAAAGAAATATAAGTAAAGAAAGGAACAGAAGGGAGGAAATCATCATATCAAGACCCAGATTGGATCATACAGGATTAAATGGCACTTTTGTTGTACTGGAGAAAAGGACTAGTGATAAGTGTGGGAACTGTGGAGTTAAAGAAAACATTGAACATATCATATTGCATTGTACCTTGTATGTATGGACGTCTTTTGGCAAGAGTCACCAGATGGCATTCAGGTTGGCCGGTAGAATTTAAGAAATAGGGTAAAATGACATGATGTTACACACTCCTGTACAGTAGGTGGCGGTATGCATCTTAAAGTTGTTTGCCATCCGCCAGTAAACCGAGAGAAGAAGAAGAAAAGGGAGCGCATCAGGTATCAGGTGACGTCACGCAGGTGTGGTGAAAGGTTGCATTCACTGGCTGGTTTGAATTGAAAAGCAAGAAGCCGTCGAGCTGGAAAATCTGCTCGTAACACACCCGCCTATAGAAACATTGTGAAGCAGGACAGCTGTTCACACACCCTGAGAGAGTTTGTGTGTGTTTTAGTTACGCAGGTGCGCTGACAAAAAAAAAGAGGCCAAAAATGAGCAAAATCTCGAAATTATTCAAGGGGAGCTCGAGCTCGAGCTCGAGTTCATCCAGCTCTTCCAAGTCCAAACACCACCGGTCGCGTGGAGGACCTTCACCCCAAGAGGCCATCCACAGACTCCGGGAGACCGAGGAAATGCTGACGAAGAAACAAGACTACCTGGAAAAGAGGATAGAGCAAGAACTTATGATAGCCAAGAAGAACGGCACAAAAAACAAGCGAGGTATGTTCTCTTTGGTCTGAAAAATGTGTGCACCTGCACTCACAAAATAGGCCTTACAGGCACTTATTTATTTTGTGCACTAGGCCTTTACTTAAAATAAGTGTTGTTATCTTTTTAAGAAGTTTTGGAAGGCAAATATTACGATAAAAATTCTTATTATACCTTGGGATACAGTAAACCCAGTGATGATGTCTTTAGTTTTGTTTACAGCAGCAAGTATAACGGGTTTGTGACAAGTAAGGTGAACCTTAGTTTCTATGTGCAAGAAACCAGTGATGAAAGACGTATTTCCTTTACATAAGTAAAAGTACCACTACAACAATGTAAAAATACTCCATTACAAGTAAAAGTCCTGTATGAAACATCCTACTTTAGTAAAAGTACATAAGTATTAACAGCGAAATGTAGTTAAAGTATTGCAGTAAAAGTAGTGGTTTGGTCCCTCTGACTGATATATTATTATATATGACATCATTAGTTTATTAATACTGACGCATCAGTGTGTAAGCAGCATGTTACTGTTGTAGCTGCTGGAGGTGGAGCTAGTTTGAACTACTTTATATACAGTTAGCTAGTTTAGTCCAGTGGTTCCCAACCTAGGGGTCGGGCCCCTCCAAAGGGTCACCAGATAAATCTGAGGGGTCGTGAGATGATTAATGGGAGAGAAAAGAAGAAAAAACAAAGTTCTGATACACAAATCTGTTTTCAGTTTTTAGACTTTTTCTCTAATCTTTGATTTTTGGTGAAATATTGGATCATTTGAACATTTATTGAAATGAAACCATGTGAGAAGTTTAGAGGGAAAAATCACTATTTGGTGGAGCTGTTAACAACTCATAGACATCTGAAATGTGACCCCGACTACACACTGCTTTTTGTAAGACGTCATAAGCCAAACAGGTTGGAAACCACTGGTTTCATCTTTAACAATGTGTTGTATTTTAAAAGCTTCTTATATTATCCATTGTGTCAAATCTTCATCTGAAAAGTAACTAAAGCTGTCAGATAAATGTAGAGGAGTAGAAAGTACAATATTTCCTTCTGAAATGTAGTGGAGAGGAAGTATAAAGTAACATAAAATGGAAACACTCAGGTAAAGTACAAATACCTCAAAATTGTACTAAATACAATACTTGAGTAGTTAGTTACTTTTCACCACTGTGAGAAACCCACATTGTTGTGTGTTAAGTGTGATTTCTTATGTGAAACCTTGCTGCATTGCTCGTTGAATCACCTCAGAGTCAAAACAAACACTGTCATGTAATGGGAGGAACCTCAATTCCTTTGTGAACGCCCAACACTAGAAATTCTCAACAAAATACAGTACAGTCAGATAAGTTTAGACACACTTTCCCATTCCTTTGAATGAGATGGTGTGTCCAAACTTTTGACTGGTACTGTAGGTCTGAAATAATCACCAACAATCACACTCAAGTCCACAATCTTTTACTCTCTTCTGAATCAGCTGCTCTGCAGGCTTTGAAGAGGAAGAAGCGTCTGGAGCAGCAGCTCACCCAGATCGATGGCACACTCTCCACCATCGAGTTCCAGAGAGAAGCGCTGGAGAACTCGCACACCAACACAGAGGTCCTGAAGAACATGGGCTTCGCTGCCAAGGCCATGAAGCAAGTCCACGAGAACATGTAAGAAGCTGACGGTACAAGCAAGATTAAACAAGTGTGTTAAAAGCGTAAAACTGGGATGATAGCGCGACCTGTACGCCTTCCTCAAAACTAGTGGCTTTGTTTCCGTTTTTGACTTGACCTTGGTGCAAAACCTAACAACAAAAACACATTTTGCAGTTTGAAAGAGAGTAAAGAGCAAATAGTTTTTATCTTACCTTCATATTTTTCTTGTATAAGAGATAAAAGTAAAACAATCAGATCATTATCAAAGTTTACAAGGGCATGGTTGCTTTAAGTGAACTCCTTGAAGTGAGAAACAACAGAGTTTAAATTTAAAGAGAACATATCAGGCACATTACCAGGTCTATATTTATATTCTGGGACTGTACTGGAATATCTTTGCATGATTTCCAGTTTAAAAAAAACTCCTTATTTATCTTATACTGACCCTTTATACAGCCCCTCAGCCTCTGTCTGAAACAGGCCGTTTTAGCTTCTGTCTCTTTAATGCCCGCCTCCTGATAAGCTCACTCTGTTCTGATTGGCCACTTACCAGAAGTTGCCTCTTGGCCAACTTCCATTGGCCCTGGAGGCTACATAAACAAACAATAATAGTCATATTTGACTTTCTGATGAGCCTGCTCTGCAGACTTTTGCCAGCTCTGAAAGCTACGTGAACAAACCATGAAACAAACAGTAGTTGTAGGATTTCAACTTCTCGAAATGTCAACTTCCCAAATACATCCGTACATGTTTGAGCCCAAATCCGATCTGATATATGAGAGCGGGCAACCCATGGAAAAACCTTAGCAACGAAGGCTACAGAACAGACTTGCAGGGAACATTTCTTCATATGTTCACCTCAAGTTTTGGAGCTTTGACCATGTTTAACATAGACATCTGACATCATAACAGTATAAAAATAACAGAAAATCACAAAAAACATTGAAGTTTACACTGATGTTGAATCTGAACTTTTATCTCTCTCTCCTCTTTTTCAGGGACATTGATAAGATAGATGATCTGATGCAGGATATCACAGAGCAGCAGGATGTGGCCCGGGAGATCAGTGAAGCTATCTCCGGACCTTTTGGCGAGACATTTGATGAGGTTCATATCTTAACCAGATTTCATTGCATTCACTCTGTCTTTCTGCTTTTTCATCTGCCATTTTTTGACACAACACAGATTTTAAAATATGCTGTGTGATGCAAAAAAAATGCAGCTGCAAGCTCCTAATCCTGCATACTGTGTGTTTTTTTTCTTAGGATGAGCTGCTGGCCGAGCTGGCGGAGCTAGAACAGGAGGAACTTGAGGACAGCATGAAGAGCATGGGTGGTCTGCCCAGTGTGCCCACCTCCAAACTGCCGTCAGCACGGCCCAGTCAGCGCGCAAGTATGTACTACACTGCAAGTAGCTACAACATTAGGGGGCAAATGACTCTTTTTTTTTCTTTTTTTTTTAATTACTATTTCAGATTTTACTTGTCTCTTTCACAATTTTATCAGCAAAATATGTGTTTAGAAATGAATCAGACTGACAATTGTGGTTGGAGAAGCAGCCAAACTGACCTGCCACTGCCAAAACTAAAAGCTTGTGGCTGATAATGATGATGTTGAATTGTTGGTTATTTCTCCAGTAAGAATACAGAATTCTTACTTGTTTCAGCTTCTAAAAGATGAAAATTTCCTCTTTTCTTTGTTAGTAACGAACTCTTAATACCTTTGGGGTTTTTACATTTGGTCAGATAAAATCAGCAATTTGAAGACATTGCTTTGGGCTTAAATAATAACTTTTAATAAATGACTTTTTAAAATGAATACTTTAATAAATTTAATGATTTATGGGGCATTTTAGGCCTTTTATATGGTAGCGATTCTGGAGAAGTCACAGGAAATGATGAGGACACCTCTTTAAATATATTCTAAGATTAGTTATTAATCAATTAATGGGTAAAATAATCATTATTGTTATCGATAGCTGCAGCCCAAACCCCGATAAAAGCTCCAAGACTAATTTGATGATGTTAACTGTTTCCTTCTTTTTACAGCCACCAAGAAAAGGGTTGAAGATGATGACGACATGCGTATGCTGGCATCGTGGGCAACTTAAGTACATTAAAGCAACCTCTTGCTGTAAAGTGACAAATGAACAAAAGTCTTTTTTTTAAATATCTTTTTCTAACGCTTTAAAGGTTTTTTTTAGGGAAAATGAAGAGCATTGTATTTTTAAAATAAGATTTATCACCGTGTAATGCCACTTTACAGGTTATATTTATCAAGAAATTACATTTTTTAAGTGAAGGAATCAACAAACTGAATTTTTAGATATGTTCTCTGTCTCTTTTCTTTTCTGTCTCCTTTTCTTTTTATTTGTCATTCTTACCTAACTTGCTCAGAATGTATTGAGGTGTAATGAAGGCATAACCGGGATATGATGTTTTCAACACAATGAGCAGATATGCTTTATTGCGTGTAATTCAGCTGTAAATAAACTCAGACTATGCATTAACATTGTACATATATTACTTTTTGGATGTTCGACAAATAAAACACTCCCCTAATAGTATTGCCTAATATATTATGTCAGTCAGTGTATTTTTGTGTTGTTCCTTGTATCCTTAAGCTTAATATAGACTAATATAGATCTTTTGAAAACACATTTTATTGTTCTGAACATTCCTCTCTTTGCTTTTATTCACACTGTAAACTTTTTTATTGGAGTTTTCAGAGTGAAACATACAGTTGAACAATAGTAAAGTATTTTTAGACAAAAAAGAAAAAAAACAAAACAAATAAGACAAATCAGTTTGACAGGTGAATTATACACATATGGGGGAAAACAGTATTGCAAATTATTTGGCAATACTTTAATTTATTGCAAGTTCAGTTAAAAAAATGGAATAAAATGAGAGTTAAAAAAGTGGAGAAAAAATGTAATTGGATGTTGAGGTCAATAGTGCTTTTGTGAATCGTGTTTAAACCAGGCTAGTTTGCAGGAAGTGTTAGTACACTGTTATTGAAATGGTCAGTAAAGGGTTGTCAGATCTGGCTGAATTTGTCTTCACACCCTCTCAATGAGAGTTTAATTCTTTCCAGATGCAGATGTTGTGTAACATCTGTCAGAGCGTGTTGGAGCCTGTTTGCTTCCAGTTTGGTAATATCAATATCTGCGTGCTAGAAGGGTTACAAGTTATGTTATATTGAAAGCTGGTTAGCACACGATCAGATCGTTTGATTAGGATCAACAAGTCTTTCCATGACGTCACATTTTAAACTTTTATTTTGATGTTTTCGTTATCTTACAAACTCTTAGGTCCAGGGTTTTATTTTAAAAGATGTGGCCGGAAGTGCGTCACATCTGTCAGCAGGTAGGAGGAAGTCCTTCTACGGCGAGCTAGCCGCCCAAAGTCAAATAAGTCCTGAATAAGTGTAAAATCTGTTGTTAAACAAGGAGTATGGCAGAGAATAGACCGCCTCAGACGGCAGGTGAGTCAGTCACTTCATTCTCTTGGTAAAACTGAAGCTAAATTGTAACTTTTCAAACAATTATGGCGACTTTCCGCGGCTATTAAAATTAGCGCTCAGTTAGCAGACTGTCACCAGGCTAAACGATACTCCTCTACACCGGACGTGGACACGTTTCACACGTACTAAGTTATGTTACAGAGGATAGTAGAAACATTTGGCGTATATTTATAGTTTTCTGACACTGTTATTAACTGGCTATTACGACTGTATTCCCATTTATCATAAGCCATGTTAAATAACTGCCTTTCAGTAAGTTATAACTGCCCGCTATTAACTTACTACAGTAGGTAATAACACAAAAATAACAATGTGAACAAACTGATTGTCTATTCAGGAGAGGATATTCAGGATATTTAAATAATTTTTATATCACTTTAATTAATAGTTAATAATAATCGACTGGATTAAAAACTACTAAATTAATCGCCAAATATTTTGATAATGGATTCATCATTTGGAGTCATTTTTAAGAAGGAAATGTCCAAATTCTCTGGTTCCAGCTTCTCAAATGTGAATATTTTCAGGTTTCTTTAGTCTCTTATGACAGTAAACTGAATATGTTTTGGTTGTAAACTGTTGGTCAGGACAAAACAAGACATTTAAATACGTCATCTTTGCCTGTGGGAAACAGTGACCGACATGTTTTATGACATTTTATAGACCAAACTAATTGATTAATCGACAATAAAAATAATAGTTAGCTGCAGCCCTACATACAGTAGATAATTCAACACCTCAACCTGCACTTTGGGAAATTATGATGGGCATTTATCACTATTTTCTGTCATTTAACAGACCAAACAGTAGTCATCAGATTCATTGATAATGAAATTAATTGTTAGTTGCAGCCATAAAATAGTGTATAAACTCTACTTTGACATTCCAACACTGACTTTTTTCCATTCAACGAGCACAGCTGGAGACACCCCTGGACCAGAAGAGGAGGCTACAAAAGCAGCAGCAGCAGCAGCTGCCAAGGTGGCCAACCGCCTGCCTGAGATTCGTCTGGTGGTGCTCGGCTGGAGGTGGCCGGGGAAGAGCCTGACGGGCAACACCATCATAGGCCGAGAGGAGTTTCGCTTGGAACGAGCCGCTGAATTCTGTGTGAAGAGGCAGACGGAGGTGCTGGAGCGGCAGGTGATTGTGGTGGACACTCCAGGTTGGTTCTCCACCCAGGATACACCACCGTCCTACAAGCAGGAGTTAGTTAGAGGAGCCTCTCTTTGTCCTCCGGGTCCCCACGCCTTCCTGCTGGTCATCCCTGTGGGCATGTTCACAGAGGTGGACCGCGCTCGCATCGAGGAGCATGTGAGCCTCTTTGGGGAGCGAGTGTGGAAGCAAACGATTGTGGTGTTCACCTGGGCCGAGGTGCTGAGGAACATTTCCATCGAGAGGTACATTCGCAGGGAGGGCAAGGAGCTGCAGTGGGTGCTGGAGAAGTGCAAACGGAGGTATTTTGTTATTAATAACTGCATATTCGGGGAGCACCCCCAGGTTGGACGCTTATTGGAGAGGGTGGAGAAGATGGTGGCGGAGGAAGGAGGATACTACAACCCAGAGGAGGTGGAGAAGGAGAAGAAACCCCTGGATGAGAACCAGAATCCAGCCAGAGAGGTGCGGGAGCTGGGGGCACGACCCAAACAGAACTCTGGACTGGGTTTGTCCAAAGCCATGGAGGTGGAGTCGCTTTCCAGTGAGTGATGCATTTATCTTAGTTCACAAGAAAGTTTGTGAGGTTTTGACTTTTTTGAGGATTGTTTTTTTTTTTTAATTATTATTATTATTTTATTGTTTTCCAATGACACCTTCTCTAGGGTGAGAAAATAAGATGTTTGATCAAAAAAAAGTTGGAGCAGTTTTGTCTTTCCAACACAACAAAATAACACAACAAAGTAATGGTAATAAGTATTCTTCTATTTAATCTATCTAAGTTCTGATTTGGCGTGAAATTTAATATAAAATAAACAAGGACTGAATTGAATTTCAGTATCTACCACTAATTTTGTTATATATTGATTTCCAAAAAAGTGTTTAATTTCTCCACGCTGCCTGGTGTAAGATAGTATTTATGAATTAATTTGAAATTAGCCTCTTTAATTTTATTGCTTGTAAATGGGAAATGAACTCTGTTACAAATATTAAACCACATATCATCATTAAAGGAGGATGTTTCTGTTATTTAAAGACCACATGAATTTTAGACTTACACTCTCAGAAAAACAAAAAATCCTGGACAAGTAAACAAAAACACAGATTTTTAAGAATCCCTTCCTTGTGCCTCTCCTATTTGATCAAACAATTACTGTGTTGTGTATGTTCCTTTCCAACATCCTGTTTCAACAGAAAATGTGTCACATTAAGGAAGTGAAAATGAATTTCAGGAGGCGTTGTGTTCCTTCATGTTATCACTACTTTGTGCCAGGCTGGTATGCTTTCAGTTTAGATTGCAGCAGTGATTGTGCACCATGCATCTCTGCACCTTTACTAGCGTTTTCCTCGCATCCTTAATTCTTTTGATTTGTCAGTTTAGCAGAAAACATGAGAATTCAATTTGTATATGTGTAAAATGGAGCACTGTTAATGATGCACAATTTGTTTGTTTCCAGATTAACCAGAAATTCATGGCTTATGGACCCTCTGCACCACGATTAATGGAGCCTCACTGTACTGATGGCGAAGCTGCTTATTTGACAAGACAGAAAAGAGACGAGGGTAATTAGCTGAAAGGTTCCTGAACGGACAAATCAGTGTGATTTGTTTTATTTATTTTTTAATCAAAAAAAATGTAACAGTGTGTTTTAGTCGTGTATGACGCAGTATCTTCTCATTGTGATGATATGAGAGGCTTTTTTTTCACGCTGTCCAAAGATTTATACTCCCGTTTTAACATGTGATAATGACATTATGAATTGTTGTTTGAGAGGTCTGTATTGTGTAATTGTGTCTTGAGGGGTGGCGTGACGGGATGGACATTTTTGACTTAATCTAAAACAAAGAATCACAAGCTGTTCCATACAGAAGGTAAATGTCACCATTTTAAACCCAGTGTGCACACTCCTGAGTCTTGGCGGACAGCAACGGCAGAACTGCACTAATAAATTGTTTCTATAATATTCTGTCAATGACTGTTGAGGGAATTGCTTTTTTCCCCATTTGATGTGACCAAACTGTAAATGCTTTCCTCATACTGCAATGTTTATGACACACTCAGTGTACAGTTATAAAGCACTTGAGCGGTTATTGATTTTTGTCTGTTGTCTCTATAGTTGGCCTTGAAGCAGGGATCACACTTGGATGTTTATGTCACTCTGTGGCAGAGGGATACATTTGAGGCAGGGGCGCACTACCATTTTCATTAAATCTGTGGTAAATTCTGGTTCAGAGTCAGTATACAAGTGCTAGGGAGGTGAGTTACTTTACTTTTGTTGCTTACTTTCCTGCTGCTTTTCCTGCGGGCTCTACTGAAGCAGCCTCCATGATGAAAGTGTTTCTGGCAGCTATCTCTACAGGACATAAAAGGATTTAAGGAGGCGCTGAATGAGCGGAGTCTAAGATTTCAGTGCAGCAAAAGCCAGAGAGGCTGTAAACAAGGACCTTTGCATTGTGTTGTCTTCCTTTTACTAAACCACCTTTTGAACTACTTGCTGACGTGCCTTCACATAAAATTTGCTCTCTTACTGGCTGTCACTCCCACCAAGTTGGCTGCTGATTTACCGTATATGAACTGAAGATGTGAGCGGTGTGACTTCCTGACCCAGTTCTTCTTTTTTTGCAAAAGCTTCTATGTGTTTTGTGTCATTAATCTCCGATGTCGTAAGTTATTTTTTTTGTAGAAAAATGAGACAATCCTAGTGAAAAGTGGTGCAATTTTTGACCTTAAGCACTTTCTACAAGCAGTATGCAAGACTCACCAGCTCTTTGTTTGCTATGGTGAGTGGAGACGGTGAGTAGGGTCATGGTCAGGTGAGGGGAAGCAGAGGCTGTCTTTTAGGTTTGTACATATCTGTGTAGATTGTAAGCATGAACTCTGTGAAATAAGGGCAGATTCTCCACATTTAAGGGCTTTTCAGTAGGCAGTCAGCTGGGCCTCAGCTAGCAGGCGGTGATTGTGGCTCAAGAGTCAGCTGCTCTGGACAGACGCTCACATCGGGAGGATATCTGATCTGAGGATATCGCAGCCTTCCTCTGTGGGCCCCCTAACTTTTTCTACAGGATGAATCAGGTGTTCAGTTTAGGGAAAACATACAACAAAGGTTATGTAGGTGGTTGTTTCACTTTAAAACAGCGAGTGAGTCTGTGCAGGCATAAACACGTACTTACTGTAGTGAACTCTTGCCTTATACATATCCCTCCGCCTCTGTGGTTACCAGTATAACCACCAATATTTCTCAGTTTTACTCCTTGGGGCTCATGTGAGCATACCTAGTTTTAGTTTTAGCTAACCTGCAGGTGTGTATCTGGTACGAATAGTGAAGATCCCAGTTGAAAAATGACTGCCTTAAATCTTTTATGTGTAAATGTCAAACGTCAGTTATCACTCTCGGCCCTCGGTCTGCTGGTTTTTATTGTAGCCATTAAATCTGGACCTATTTTCCCCCGTGAAACAATCACCAAAATGGTTGGATAGAAAACCAGCAGGGCTCTAAATGTGCAAAGATTTAGAACAACTGACTTTAAGCCATTTTCCTTGTAAGAATGTTGTAGTTTGAGCTGTTTCTTAAAAGCTGTTGCTCGTTTTTTTTTTTTTGCACAAATGTGTTTATACTCACTAAAAAGGAATGCTGTATGCTCAGATATGCACTATGATTCCCAGTAAAAGCAAATACTGACGTACTAATGTTTATTGACATTTAATACAGAAATACAACCAGAAAGAAGCCTACTGTAGACTTGCTATACTATACACTGCTCTCTCATGGACTTATTAATACTAATGTTTTATTGTAACAATACGTCATGACAATGAATTTAAACACTGAAGTCACATAATCACTATTACAACTACTGGCCTCTAACTAATGTGGGTCATACTGTATTTGTTTAAATGTCACTTGGCTGCGTTGCCAGTGATAAGAGCCAGGATTTAGTTACTTTTTAGTTGTTTTTTCCTGAAGTGTCAACATTGTTTTGTCTTGTTCCTGTATCTCCCTGAGATGCAGTCCAGCATGTGAATTTACTCTTTAGAAATTAATGAGTTTCTGGGCTTCAACTATACACCTGTAGGTCTACAACATGGAATAGCTTTATTTTACAGGTGCTACACTGTTTTGTTTTGCTGTTAGGTCCAAATAAATGTATTTTTTGATCTAACTTTTGGGTCTGTTTCTTGAATATTTGACCAATGTAGAAATGGAGGCACATGAGAATTTTATCACTCAAATAATGTAGATGCCTCTTTTAAGTATGTGTCTGAGGTAAAATAGGCAGAAGGTACTTAAAATTATTAGGGCTGCAACTAATGATTGCTCAAAATTATATTCTTGATTAATCACTTGCTCAATAAAACATCAGAAAACAGTGAAAAATGCTCATCACAATATCCCAGAGCACAAGATGATGTCATTTCACGTACTAATTTATCACAATAAAGGGGAAAGTAGGAGGAGACCAAGTTAAGGGTAAATTGATTGATTGAATTTATTTGATGATTAAAAATACAGAATGATTCTACACAACATCAAAGATTAAAACACAATAAAGCCTAAAAAGCTTAAAAACATAAAACCACTGCACCACTTGAGACAAAACGTACATACATTTGATCAGGTTACAAGTTACAGAGAAAAAATAACATCTTTTCAATGCTGAAGATGCTCTCATGCTCAATTTTAGGCTTGAAGAAAGATTATTTTACTGTAAAGCAGCTGAATAAAGAAATGTGTTTTTACCCATTGTAGTCTTAAAACGAAGCAGTACAAAATGTGTTCAACTACCTGTAGTGAAATAGATGAGTGTCTTAGTATTAGATTATTTTTAGAGTGAAAGTACAGTGACCCTGAGGTGCAAAACACAACGACTGAAAATGTCTGAAATGTGTTTTGCACCTGAGGGCCACCGTATATTATATATAGTATATATATAGTATTAGAGGAATTATTAAAATGCTGGGTGAAACCTGAACATGCAGCCATTTCATTTGTTTTTATTCAACAATGGACAGTTACATTCTTTAGTTTCACCACTAGATGGCAGTAAGACACCAGGTGTTTACAACAGCAACATGATTCACACCACTGTTATATGTCCTCGCCTACAACAGATTCAGTAACTTGATTTGGGGAAGGTGGGTGTCCAACTAATAACACACTTCATGCAAATGTGCTGTTTTATGTTGCACATCTTATTTACATCCTGACTCTCTCCAAGAGTCACACTTCTAACATTATAGAAGTTTAATTCTCTTTTTGTCTTTCGTGCTACTAACAAACAAACAAACAAAAAGCTCTGCCTGCCTCTGCCAATACTTTTTCCTCACTCATGCCTTGTTTTGTTTCGCTCCCGGCTTGCTGAGCTCTGCTCCGTCTCTTCTTTGCTGTCTTGTTTGCTCAGCTTTCTCTCTATATACCGTATCCCCTCAATCTGCGGAGAAGCAGTTCCACTATCTACCTGATCCGAGGATTTACCATGAACCAGACATCATTTTTCACTGTCACGCTCTCTTTCAGGATGGGTATGGGTTATGTCAAGAAAAAAATAACATCTTTTTTTATTAACCAAGCTGTGGAAAAAAGTGCTTAGTCAAGCGATTGACTTGCAGAATGAGCACTGAGAAAAAGCGTTGAGCCTCCTGTCAGTCAAACAGTGGCTTTCCTCCAAATTAATCTGCCCCTAGATCCCTTATTTTAATTTTTGGCATGCACTTTTAAAGGCATACTATGCAGGATTTTCCTAAAAAAACATACAAAAGTAATCCCTCTCAAGGGAGGGGCCAACTTTGAATGCTGTGTTTACAAACACCAACAGACAAAATCCTGCATAGTAGACCTTTAAAATAATTATGGTGGCATTTAAGCCAGAAAAGAAATATTGTCTAATATATACATAATTTTGTATAAAGGTACAGTACACACACAAGCAGCTATAAAAAAAAGACCACAGACATTTTCAGTGGTTTTTACCAACATTGTTTATTATTTCAAATGTAATCAAAGCAACAGTAGTTACAGAAATTACAGACAGCTATGATACTGTGTGATTTTTGAGTTTCGTTGTGTGCTATGGAGTGTCATGGTAAAATCAGATCAAAACAAGGTCACAGCTGGGAAAAAAAAAAAATCTTTATTGAGCTCTGGCAATCGTCGCTGAATCTGTGTGTGACTTAACATTGTTCAATCCAACTCATGAGTCAGAAAGTAAAGAACAGCACACAGCAGTAATCTATCTTAACAACAACCACTAAGCTGCTTTTTCATCATCTAAAATAATGTGTTAAGAAAGTGGGAGTGAAAGCAATTAGTCAAGTCCAGTGAAGCAAATGAAGACTTTGCTGCTAGAAAAACCTCCTGTATCTTTGAACAAAGTGTCAAAGTGTTTTACGGCTTCTTTTGTAGACATGTTTAACACAAACTAATCCAACCGTCAGCCACTTTGTCTGACTGCATTTTGACAGTGGTTATAATACAAACACTTGCAGTTTCAGGTGGCAGTGTACAACAAGCAGATGCTCCAAGCAATTCCTCCACAGGGATCAATCTAACAATATGGCACGGAAAAGCCATCAGCCTGTGAAGTTAAACCCAGTCTTCCCTCCTGAATGCGAAACACTAGGTATGCGGAGTCATAAAAGAGGGTTTGAAAACTAGGGGTTTGTTCTCTCTGGTGGATACCGATGAAACCTCATCAGACCTCAGTGTAGTTATAAAGAAGCGTCTGTGTGAAGGATTAAAACAGCCGGTGAGTCCTTCATTTTGGTATTTGTACGTGACTCGTGTGTGTATCTTTGGGAGTGTAGATGGTAGCTGATCTGTTAATAAAAGCATTTGAAGGTGAAACGGTTTCATTGCATTTACATAAAAGATGTGTTCGTGCTAGATTGGATGAGCCAGACGGACGATTTGTGAAACTCTTGCGAGATTTGTACACGTTGTGTTTCTTCATTGTGCGTGTAACGATAACCGCACACGTGAGAGTTCGTCCCTCCAGCTGATCCAGCCTAGCATTTACCAAAAAGATGTGACCGTTGGCTAAGAACCGCCCCATGGTTACTGCTGCTATGCCTGTCAAACTTTCTCTTCTCACACGACACATTATGCAGTTTACAATGACAGATTCACACTTAAAATTTTTGCTAATTTTTGAAAAAGTGTCTCCTTGATTTCAGACAAGGGTAGACAAAAGCAGGCTGGCAGATTTTATCAGCTGTAGCTAACTAGGTAGGGGCTAAAACAGTTGAAAACGCAAATTCTTGCATTAACGTTTCAAAGATTAGAGAAAAAGTCCAAAAACTGAAAACAGATTTGTGTATCAGAACTTTGTTTTTTCTTCTTTCCTCTCCCATTAATCATCTCACGACCCCTCAGATTTATCTGGTGACCCTTTGGAGGGGCCCGACCCCTAGCTTGGGTAGTTCAAACTAGCTCCACCACTCAACAAGCCATTCTGATTTGATGCCCCTTCTTACATCACATGGGGGCGAAACGAAGCTAAGGGCGAACCTCTAACAACACAAACTAAAGTTAGCTTTAGTCAGTGATGTGCTCCTTGGAAGTAAAGCTCAGTTAACGCTACTTCTGTGGATGGTAAACTAGTTAGTCGAATCCTTACAGGTTTACTGTGGTATTTTTGGTTTAGACAAGACCACAAGTAAACTCTTAAAATGCTGAGTATCGTTAGGTTTACTACAGAACATCGCTTCAGTGTGTGAAATCCAAAGTTTGACAGGTTGCCGTGCTCAGCTATGATTGGACAATCGCAATCATACGGTCAGTGAACTTCTACTAACGGCTGAGTTCTGGATCGCGGTATGGCTGCTGAGTAGTGAGGTGCGGAGGCTGTGGGGAAGTTGAGGTAAATATTTAAAAGTATAGCTCACTCAGATGCTGATTAGTCTTTGGTCTTGATGTGATGGCGACGATGTGTAAAAAATCCGGATGATTGTTATTTTTTTCTGCATTTTTCAGTGTTAAAACTGAACGTTTGTGTCATATTGCACATTTTCTTTTTCAGTAGAAGTCCAGAAAAGATACCAATAGTGTGTCTAAAATGAATCTACCATCTATCATTGGTGTAAAAACATGATTTTGTCTTTTGTCAGCAGAAATGAGTTTGTTTGAATTTGTTCAGTCTGAAGCCGTGTGTATTGATCGGTGACAGCGATGATTGGAACAGTATTCACATTTAAGTAAAAAAGTAGAGAAAGAAAGGCCACTCATAAAAAATAAAAAAAGTTTTTTTCTGTACTATACTGCTATACTACAAATGTTTGCCATGAGTTACCTGAATCTGCAAATGTTTTGGCCTCGGTATATACATGAACGTGTTGACACGGATGAGCCAATCATAACTGTTAAACATGGACACAGACAAGCCGATGGTTACGCTGGCAACATACTGGAAAAGGAAAACACACTGTAAAATCAAGGAAACAAAACCAGACCAGTGTGTTCTCTGGCTCACACAAACTGTGTCCAGACACCTCAGATTAATCAATAAGAATCAACTGTGCAGAGCCAGCTCAAACATATGCACCCATAAAGCAGGTGGATATCCAATCGCTACTGTAAACTGCTCTCTTTTGCATTCACGCACACACACGTACACACACGCGCGCAAGAATCACTTACACTTTAGAAAATATATTCAGCATACACACTCACAAGCGCCTGTCTTGTAATTTTGCATTAGTACCACATGTCAAATCAAAAAAAAAAAAAAAAATTGTGCATGGAAAAAATTGTGCAAACTCTAGTCAGAGACAAAATGGCACGGCAATAATGAAAAAAAGCCAAAATAAAAACAAAAAAAATGACATAATGACGAAAGAACCAATCAAAAGAATGAGAAGGATAAGAGTGTGCCCATCACCCATTCAAAAAAAAATGTAAAAAATCACTGAGATATTTTCAGTGAACAAAAAAAAAAAAAAATGTTACACTTCATTTTCAGAAAATGAAACCAGCCAAACATCACAAACTAATTCAACATGCCGATGCTGAATGTTCAGAGCTTTTCTCAGAGCCGCTTTCGATCGCAGTGACAGGAGTTCAGCTCGCGTCGTGTCGCGCAGCCGCAGCCTCTCTGTGCAGGACGGGCTGTGGAAAAGTCAATTAAGCCTGCAATGGTATTGACAAGCAATACCGACGGTCTAAACAGATAAATGTGCCAACCCCTGTGTGGAAACAACGTACTGAAAGAAAAAGGAAAATACCTGATGGATATACAAAGGCCTATACTGTATAACCCCACCAACAATAAAGTGGAAATCTCTGTTCACATACTCTGTATTGTTTCTGAAAATATATATTGAATAATTCACCCTACTCCCCCCTTACACACACCAGTAGCAGTCAGGCTGTACAATCCCCTCCATGGCAACATGATAGCAGCCTTGCAAACCAATGCTGACTGAGTCGATGACGTCAATGCTGTTCCCTCCCTCTGTCCCCAGTAGATCAGTTCCTTGCCAACAGGAGCTGAACAATGGGTTTGTCTGGGATCAGTTTTCAGGGGTTTCTCACGTCCTTGTATTATTAGCTGCTGTATCCAGTCTCATCGAGCGCTCAAACGGCCAATTCTGCAGTCTCAAAGAGTCACTGTGTACACCGAGCTCCTCCGCAGATCCTGGAGGGTCCTGGTGAGAAGTCCCTGTGGAGCAGGCACGAGGAGGGAGGGAGGAGGAGGGCTGGCACAGGAGGTGGGGGGGAGGCTGCGGGGGGATGCGGACGCCCCCTCCTCCTTCAGCACTGCTCGGACTCGATGAAGCCCTCCTTCTCCTGGCCCACCTGCTCCACCTCCGCGTAGGCTGGGTGACCTGACCCCCGGCGGAACTTCATGGCCGGCCACCTGCTCGGGCGTCTCTGTGGAGGGAGAGGAGAGGACGTGTGAGGACGGAGCTTTTAGAGCTAAGACTGAAAGGTGAAAGGTCACTGCGTATGTCATCAAGGTAAAATGTTAGGCCTGAGGTTCGTCTGTGATCTGAGGAGTTAACTAAACTGTGAATCTTATTCCTGTGCCGTAAAGCTCCATTGTTGTCCAAAAACTATTAAAAACACCACAGTGAGCCGCACTGGTACACTGGGTGACATATTCCTTTGTTACCATGAACACAGACTGTAGTTCAGTTTGACTCAATCCCACACACACACCATCCTGCTGCTGTAAATACTCACTAGAGGACTAAATGTGTATTAATTCGCAGCTGAAAATAGTCCCCAACAAATACACAATTTACTCCTGTTTGAGCAACACTTGTGAAAAGCCACAGTGCCCAGCTGTTTAAGGAAATTATTTAGCTTTTTTAAAAAATTTATGACCAGTTTTTAAAGGCTTCACTGGGGTTGAATAGTTTGGGGCTGAGTGCCAGAGACAGAGAAGGGCTTTCAGAAAGTAGTGAAAGACGGAGTCACAGATTGTTGGCTTTGATCTTTTCTGATTTATCATCTACCTTCATCATCTATCATCCTTATCTATCATCCTTTAAGAATATAAACGATAAAACTTAACAATGGGAAGAGATAAATTTGTCTGAACAGTATGCTAAAAAGGCAAAATCTGCTGACCGATACCGACCTTGTAAAAGTGACATTGAGAAAAGCAGAGAAGGTGTAATTTGTTTTTAAAAGGTGTTTCAACACCACACAGTGTATTACGCTCCAAACAGCACCTTCTCATCCTCGGTGGGAATTCACATTCATTTATTAGCAAACACTGTGTGCACCAAGGTTGGAAGCCTTTGAAAATCATAATGCATATTTATGAGTCAGGAACTGAGGAATAAAATGCACTGAGCTCTGTCCAGAGAAAACAGTCTTGACAGGCAGCGTGTTTTTGTACAGTCGGCCAGAGACTGCTTTGTTACACAGCATTAAAAATATTAGTCTGCTTTGAAACAGACATCTGTTGAATGTCTGAATATTTTAGAATAAAGTGTCTTTTTAAAATTAATTTTTTCTTTTGTAAATGTTCCTAACATACAAACCATGTTTTGGCAAGACATGACTGTCTGCATTTTTCAGAAATTAGTTTTGTCTTTGAAATCATTTATGAATAAAAACTGATTTAAGTGGTCAGACAAAAACAGACAATATCTTTTCCCCGTTGTGGATTTAATTTCCAAAATGTCTCAACTAGAGCTGAATCGATTAGTCAATTAATCAGATAGAAAATTAATTTGATTTTGATAATCAAATCATTGGTTCAAGATATTTTTTGAGCAAAAATGACAAAAATGAACTGGTTCCAGCTTCCCAATTGTGAATATTTTCTGGTTTTTATTCTCCTCTATGATGATAAAAAACAATTATCTTTGGGTTTTGGACCATAGTCGCACAAAACAAGACATTTTCAAGATTAATCATGAGCTCTGGGAACTTGCGATGGACATTTTTTCACAATTTACTGACATTTGACATCAAGAAAATGATCAGTAGATTAGTTGCAGCCCTGGTCTCAAATTTAGGGAAACATACTGTATAGAAGATCCACATTTTAATGAAGCACAAGCTAACTACATATCTTTACCCTAACTGCCCATATATAGTTTAAATATTATTTTATGTTATTTAAAAACATAATATATGAACAATTTGGCTAACAAAAGAATCTCACCACAAGGTCCATTTAGTAGCAGATCTGAAGTTTTTTGATTTTACAGCAGTTGCTCAGTTTTCATTGATTTGTAGTGTTCAAACTTTCATTTTTCTGAGCACTTTAAGGACTTCTTGACCATGTAGGCTTAAAAGTTAAGACTGAAAGTTTATTTTTGAACTTCTAAACAATAGTTGGCGACGTCAAGAATGAACTTTCTTAATTGACTATTTCATTTTGGAATCGAGTTATTCTAACAGCCAGATGGCAGCGTCCCCACTCACCTCGATGAGGAAGAGGCTGGCTGCAGAGGTGGGGTGATGGTAGATGTAGACGGTGACCAGCACACCGGCAACCATGATGAGCATCACCAGGAGGATGCCCAGGATCAGACCAGTGTGCAGAGGGTGTGTGCCGGGTGTCCTGTCGACAGCACTCTCTGCTGGCATTACTGAAAAACAAACAAACAGACACCCACACACATTACATGTGTTTTTTTTTTAATTATGTTCTGTGTAAAGCACAGAAACTGATGAAAATCAGCCTTTTGTCTAAATCTGACACATTTACATCCTCTTGATGTTAATTAATATGTGTTGTCCCTGATAAATAAACAAATAAAGTAACCCTGCAAGGATCAATAGTTTGATTATTTCACATGCCTAAAATTCTGGGATATTTTGGATAAAAGTAACCACACAAATGTGACATTTTCTACTTTCACTGCAGTTCTGTTGTTGACCAGCAGGGGACACTCATCATCCATCAATACCTGCTTTTCTGACACTACATGTACCGACCAATATACAATAAAGTGGACTTAGACAGGCTTGATGCTGGTAATCAACATTTTGCAAGTTTTCATCACACAGAAAAGGCATTTTATTTAAAAACCCGATTCTGTAAATCTCATTCAGCCATGTGTGATTTAAATTAGTTCATTTTTAGGAGACTTGATGGGAGTTTTTCATTGAGGAGACATTTTCTTTGCTTTGAGAGTAAATTCAAGGGTTCAGGTTTGAAGTGAACATTATGTGCTCTCTGTTGATTGTTCTGTAGCCTGTTTAGGTATTCATGAGCTGTTCTCCTCTCCTGCAAGTATGAGTTAAGCCCAAACCAAGGTTAACATCATATGGTCCTGATAGGAGGAAGAAGCAGACCTACGGATGCTGATAGAGTCCTATTGTAGCCTCCAGTCATGGCAATGCAAATTGAAGAGGCTGCACGACGACTACATAATAAATCTGTCCTTCAGTGAGTCTCGGAAGACATCACTCGTCTTTAAAGCACTTTGTCAGAGTCATATTGGAACGTTACAGTTGACCCAGCAGATGTTTTGAAGACGATAACAGCGTCCTGTAACCAATTGGGAATCTTTGTTTTCATCTATGGAGGCACAATTTCCCCAAAACAGGAAACGAGAGAATTTTCACCTGCAATTTGTCAGCTACAAGAACACACAGAAAAAGAATTCGCTATAGAAAAACAAGAAAATGTGGAGGTTTTTAGTGTTGGCGCCTCCCAGCAGAGACAGACTGGTCATAGCAGGAGAGAACTAATGAAGTGATAATGAAACAAACACTGTAGATTCTGCCCTTAAAGTTTATCTCACACAGATTTATCGCAGGTCCAGCCCAGATCTGTTCACTGGGCTGTAGATTTCTTCTTCTATGCCCCCCCCCCCCCCGACAACCTCTCCCTGGGCTCCCTGGCTTTAATTAGCAGCTGTAGCCACCGCCGAGCTTTTCAGCCAACCAGCCTCTCCCCTGGCTCCCTGCCTCATTGATTTTCAGCACACAGAATAACCGGGTGGTAATCAAACCTGTCCAATGTGTGTGGGCAGTCACTGTGAATGTGTGGTTCTACAAGTCAGCGTAGCTGTTATGTGCACTCTCTGGAAACTGGAAAGAACAAAGGATGGATAATTCATTGTTCTGAAACATCACAACAAACCTCTTTTGTCCATAATCCAACAAAAAATTGTTCTGATAACGTCATTGGGTTTTTTTTTTATTTTTATGAAATCTCTCACAGTCAGTCGATCCTAAATGTGGTGAGTCAGGAGCTCTACTTTTCAGAGAAAAACAACTTGGCAGAGAAGATGATGACATTTTCGCTATTGTGCCTGATCCGAATAAACACAGTCTGAAAGGGTTTTTATTTTTCTCTGTTTTCTCAGAAAGGCATTGTTCCTGTGTTTGTCTGACAGAGCTCAGTCCAAGAGCAGAGCCACCTCTTGGTCAGCTGGAAGCCCAAACGATGCGAGGGCGGGCTGTTAGTCTGCCGTGTTAGCAGGTTAGCAGGGGGCATGAGACTGAGCGGAGATGTAGACACAACGAGAAATCAGCAGCAGCTAAATAACCAGCAGGAGGCCAGCAGAGACGCCTCGGACCAGACCCCTGGAGGAGCTGACTGACAGTTACATGTGGACTCTTCTGAGAAGAACACTTAAACCATTAAGACAGCGGAGACACGGGCCTCAAAAATCATTTACATGACGTTATACTGGGTTGTTGAAAGACAGGACAGCTAAAAACAAATTTGTTTTTTTGCCATTTTTGCACTTATATTAGTGTGGCCATCCAGTCAACGCAGCTACACAACAAATATGACAAAACTCTAATGAAATTTATATGAAACAAGAGTCTACAGTCATGCCATTAAATTCAAACTGTGACCTGATGATGGTGCTAGATGAAAAGTCAGAGGATCATCAAAGTCAGTGGGATTGCTCCTCTGGGAACCATGAATGTTCACGGTCCAGTCCATCCAATAGTTGTTGATAAGGCTGCAACTACCAATTATTTTCACTGTCGAGTGATTTTTTTTGATTGATTGTCTATAAAATTGTGGAAAATGCCTGTCAAGGACAGCACAAGGTGACATCTTCTACTCTACTTGTTTTGTCTGACCAATAATATAAATCCCAAAATATATTTAATTACAATTATATTACAAAGAATTGAATTTTGAGGTTTTGCTTGATAATTGACAATTGATTATCAAAATTGTTGCAGATTATTTTTTTGTCGATTACCTAAACGATTAATGAATTGTTGCAGCTGTAGATGTTGTTATGGCAGTTTGGACCAAAGCGCTGGACCGATATGGCTAAAAAAATTTCATAATTTGAGAAATGTTTGGGAATATTGATCATTGTAGCGCAATACAGTCTAATTGGGACGCAGAGAACTGGAACATCTTTAGCTAATTGCCCTGAATTCATTTGCCATTAGCTTTGTCCTTAGGACGGCTCGAACCTGAGGAGACTAATAAACACTAATGGAAGTCTAGACGGCAATAAAACTACATTAGAGCTTTTGCGAAAGGATGATTGAGACCAGTGGAAACCCAGCCAAGCTGTTTTCAGCTATACATTAGTTCCACAGCTGTAACAGACGAGCAAAAATGGTTCTCTCACCTGGCTAATGGGTTTTTAGGAAACAAACTGAACAGACCTATAATTCAGCCTCTTTGTTAATAGGTGCTGAGGAGGGGTGGTGTTGAGTAGGTTCACTCCTGTTGTTCCTTATCTCAGCAACTGCTGTAGCTGTAATCGCCTCAGTGTTTCCTACCACAGTCAAGGTCAGAGAACACCTTGGTGTAACTGGCTGATATGAGAGCTAAAGATGCTGAACAGTTGTTGCTGGATCATCTAGAGACAAACAGGCAGGAGGTAGACACATTTAAACTACTGTCTGATTAATTAAACCTGCCCATATATCCAATAATATGTCTTAAATGTTGTGTCTAAAGTCGTCAGTGAATCATCTTTGATTTGGACACAGAACAAAGACAAAAAATACAGAAATTCGTGCTTTTTTCAATTTCAGTATGATAATTCTGGTGGCTTCCATGCAATTACTTTTCACCTTGAATAACATTATCCTCAGTATGTGGTGAAAAAAGGTTAGATGCATGAAAAAAAAAAAAAAACTGGAATGCCACGCAGAGATATCATCACAGAGCCAGACGCCAGCACAAGAGTGCTCGAGTGATGGGAGACATGCAGCGTTTGTGTAATGAAAGTGTGATAGAAGCTGCGGATTTCCAATTCCTCTCAAGCAGGAAATGAAACATTTGAAAGGTTATCTCCGAAACCGAAAGTTTGAAGTAATTTCAGAGTTTGAATGTTTTGCAAATATTAGCAACTAAAGTGTGTTGAGCTTAGAATAAAAGTAATACTGAATTCTGTAGCTGGTGTACTGTGCACTGTCAAACGAATGGTGATACTTTAAAGACTGATGATCAAACTTCACTACTTCCTATGACTAAGAAGAGTTTTGTGTTTTGCTGCAGTGACCAGGATCAGTGCTGTCATTTCTCCATAAACGTTTCTACAATACTGTTAAGATCTTTATCAAGTCAGTTTTATTTGTAAAGCCTAATATCACAAATCACAGCAGTACAACATCCTCTGTCCTTTGATCCTCAACATTTGTCCTGATTTGTCTTGTGTACAAAATGCAAACTGAGTGGAAACTATCATCTCCGGTGTTACTGGACTGTTTCGATTTGTTGGTGAGCTGTTTTTATTCTTATGAACCCGCCCACCATCAAAACACTGATGCAATGAAGCACATTACCTGACAGGTTTCAGGTTCCTCTAACTTCTCTCAGACTTTTAGCTCTAAAACGCTTTGTGAATCACTCTTAGACCAAAAACTTGGGAGTCCTAAAGTTAGGACTAGCGTCTGTCGTTGTGTTTGCAAGTTTCTCCAAACTTGGACTCCAAACTCCAAAGTTAGGAGCTACTTTTAGTCTTAAGATGTTTTGTGAACATGGCTCCAGATTTTTAACAGAAAGCCCACATTACAAACTGGGCGAGTGGCGTTTGCAATACGTGGGTCAATCAGGAAGTCTGATGTCTGACGCAAGACACCATAAAAAAGCATTATGGGAATTGTAGGATCCTGTGTTTTTGGAGTTTGGCCCATTCTACGGATTAAAGTCTCGGTATCCCAGGCTCTGGAGCCTTTATTTCGATCACTATTCTTTAAAATCTGTCTCTCAAAAGTCCCCCATCTTTATGGAAGTACAATACTAAATTGTTGGAATACCCCTTTGATCGATGATGTGAATAATCCGTAGTTGCAGCAGATGCTATACACAGAAAAAAGGGTTCCTCACATGATTTATGATTATTGACAAGTTACTCATAAGAGGTTTGTAGAAAAACGACTTTGGCATTCAAAGTGATGTGGTGTCACACAAACACGCCTCCACAGTGTAAGAACTGATTTACAGTCCAAAGGTTGTTAAAAATACGATTTTTTGGGAACACAGCCTCCTGCCTTCACTCACACAAGTCCAGACACTAAAATTGATCTGTGCAACCCTCAAAGGACAGTTAATCATTATAGTCGGCTGCTGGATAAAGTTTATCAGCTGATTGAGCCAAACGTCTTCCAAAAAGATCAAAAAGCAACGAGGGACCAATACCTCAGTGGTAAAAACAAAACAGAAACACACACAGCGAGGGAAGTAAAGGCACAGCTCAGCAGTAACAGTTAGCAGTGAAAGACAGGGACTTACCTGGGTTGTCTCTGAGATGCAGAGCGATCTTGGTATCATCTATGAGGAGAAACGGAGAGAAACAAATGCGAGCGTCAGACACAATAAATCAACATTTCTCTTTGTAGTTTGTTTTTCAGGCACTAATAAAATAAACAACTTTCCGAAGGTCCCAAATGAGATTAAGCTTCTTTCGTCAGTGGACCGTCTTCCTTTCAACATGAAATTTACCACACTTAAAATCTGATTAAAATTTAATTATTTGAATATAATGGTTCAACATGCATAATTCAACACATAAAAGCAGTCTGGGGTTAACTATACATGTGAAATATGTAAATGTAGCGTGACCCACTTCTCCTAGAAGGGTAGCAGGCACTTACACACACACACACACACACACTGTAGGATTCACATTATGCAAATTTGGCGCATACTGTACACCACCAGATATATTTCATCCAACAATTTTATTCAAAAGGATTTTCTTTTTTTCAGTTTTAATAACAGCGAGCGTAGCCATATTTCGGTGTCTGAAATGAATCACTAAATGAGATATACTGCTCTGAGCGACTGCACAGAATTTAGTCCAATTCAATCCCACACCAGAGTGAGGGTCATGAATATGGATCATCGCTGCTCGAGGAATATAAGTATTTCAGCCTGTCGTAGCTAATAGCAATGTACCAAAAAGCTACTATGTGCATCTGTTGATTTCACAAATATGTCTGTATTTGTTGCCGTGTTTGTATATATACTAAAAGTGGTCAGAAATTATCTAGAATCCTTCATTTTCTGTGCTAAATTCATTTCTACAGCCGTTTCTACTCCTCATTTGTAAATGTATAAGTTTAGCTGCTTACAAAATAACATAATATTTTGATCAAAAACTAAACAATTAATAAAAAATGATTTGTATTTGAACACTATGTTCACAAAAAAAGGGGAAAAAAAAGGTTTGAGTCACATTGCTTGACTTTTCTTTAAAACTGTAGGTTGAGTATATAAAAACTAGGTGCTGGTCTTGGCAATGGCATATATTGAAGCATTTGGCAGACACTTCTATCCAAAGCGACTTACAAGCGAGGCAAGACAATCAAGTGTTAGAAGACAGTGACTCTGAAAGAGCGGTGGAACAAATTTTCAAGTAGCTGACTAAGTACAAGTGCAATGAGAAAGACAGAAGGTTTGTCTTTGTTTCTTTTTAAAAAAATATATAATTGTTAAAGTAAGAAACAATAAGTGCATAAGAAATACTATAAACAACGAGAAATGCTATGCTTTTCAGAGCATTTTTCTCTGAGTCGTTGAAGCTCTGCCCGGCCCTGCACAGAGCGGAGCGGCTCTCTGATCGCTGGTTTATTCAAAGTTTATTAATATTAAATGTACCGCGTGTCCAAATTGCACCAAATTCAACACTGCACTCCATTTGGTCCCCAGCCACACATCCGTCAAGTGTGGAGTCGATTGGATGAATGGTTGAAGAGATACGCGAAGGACATACATACAGACATACAGGCAGAGATTCCTTCCTTTAGTAGATAGATGTGAATTATTTTTGTTTTGTTTGCTTTCCGCCTGGTTCCTTGTGTAAGCCTGCATATGCAGGGTGACCCAAGGAAGAATGTGTTTCCTGCTTGTGTTTCTTGTACCCATGTGCTGCTGTCTCTGACATGTTGCTGCTTGCCTATGATTTTTTTTTTTTTATGTGTGGACTGGGTAAGTTGTAGAACTGAATTGCCCTATAAATGCATGAATGTGATTGGATGTTACCATCCACACAGCTGCGGATGACTCAGTGACTGTGAAGCATGTTGAAAACAGCTGAGGCCGATCAGCTGAAACAAGCGACTCTGCCTGAACTGACGTTAGGCTCCATTCAAAATCACAAATATGAACCTCATGGTGGCACTAGAGGAAAAGTCAGGGGATCACCAAAGTCATTAGATGCATCATCTGGGAATGTCTGTACAGTAAGTTATTGCTGCATATGCTGTTTGCATCTGTTCCTATCTGAATAATGTATTCATATCTTTACATCCCCAGTACCCACGCTGTATCTGGATGGTCCACAGGAGAGAAGTGGCACTTGAGCTAATCTTTTTAAACAACACAGCTCCTCTGAGGCCGGCATATGAAGTTCAGTCGAATGTCAGCAGAGTGAGAAACGACATCAAAACTTTCCATGTTGGTTTTTCTCACATCCAAACACACCCCCCCCCACCCACGCAGACACATTTCTCCGCTCCAGTCTGCCTCCTCTCCTTTCCCTCACCATCTCGTCCAGCTGCAGCTCGCCAGCACGTGCACGAGCCACCCAGCCTGCACTCTAACCTGACCTTTGACCCTTGCAGCTGAAAAGACAAGTCAAGAATCGGGGATCCGCTGTGCGCGTCACACAGTCAGAGAAGTTCTCTGTGTCAGCTACACAACAAATAACACAGCATGACATCTTAACACACACTCACATTCAGTCATACACACACAAACCAAACACTTCTTATTTCTCTGTTCTTCTGTTAGCCCTCTCACCACGCCCTGGTCTGATCTGCAAGACTACTTGACGTGTCTTGCCTCACAGTGGGACAGTTTTCACACTCCTCCCTGTGCTCACTGCATCCATCCTCATCACAGCGGCCCATCGGACACCCCAACGGTGATGGAGTGTCCATTTAAACTCGGCCCCCACAAGATGATTGATGGGGGTGCAATAGAGAAAAGGTTGGCTACTGCCTCAGTTAGCAATGAAAGTGAATGCCTTTTTGTGAAAATGAAATAATGGATACCCCACGCCTGAATGTAGAAAGCCTTTAAAAAACTCAACAATAAAGAAAAAATACCATCAGTGAGACCGGAGCAGGGTGGAATAATGCTGCAGACGCTGCACTCTTGCACTACAAAACAGTCTATCTCAAGTTATTTAGTGTCTTAAAAACCACATTTCCAGAACAGCCTTTAAGGATTTAAGTGATACTTTTGATTTGTGCTGGCAACAAGAGAAATGATCTGACCACAGAGCTGCTTTGGCTTGTTGTGGAAAAATAAGTTTTCCAAACAAATGTAATGGCACTTTTCAAAACTGTACTCACAAAGTGCTTTAGAGAAGGAAAAGGAAATAAAAGAGACTGACAGGATGAGGAAAAACATGGACACAGACTGCACAAACCAAAAATATAGTTATTCAATCAAGAAATTGCCAAAGAAAACAAGTCAGTTTTCAAGATGCTTCTCTAAGACTTTAAAGGAGGCTGTTTAACTGTTGAGGAGCAACAACCCAAAAACATGATCATCTTTAACTTTAAAGTCACAACAGTTAAGGTCGAAGTCTGCTGAGGAACATTTGAGATGGATTTTTTGCGGTGTGTCCTCAGCCAAAACATTTACTGATCTGCTTCCTTTCAGCCATCGTAACTAAAAACAAGGCCCTCATTTCAGCTTCTCCCTTCAGGCCCCCGATACAATGACCCTCTGGTGAGGGTGAAATAATAAATTACAACTCCCATTAAAAGATGAGTCTGGTGATATTCTACATTGTTCTTATTGTCAAAAATACCCAATAAAAAGCCAAAATCATCAAAAAAATTGATCCTTCAAACAAGTACAATTTGTGTGGCCAAAGCCTGATATAGTTTATTCCTCTGCACCTCCATTGTTGAAATATTCAAAACACAAATGTTTCTTAATTACCATGAACACACACAGTTTATTTTGAGTCAATCCCACATACAGTTGCAGCTAAATATACTCCCCAACAATTCCACCATTTATTCCTGTTGAAGTAACATTTGCTAAAAACTACAGTGTTCAGCTGATTCAGGAAATGACTGACCTTTTCTTTTAAATAACACTTTGTATGTATGACAGATTTTAAGAGATTTATGTCTTCAGCAGACAGGGCAGTCAAGTCAGAAAGTACTGAGAGATGGACTAACGCATTGTTAGTTTTGGTCTTTTCATTGGATTTGTTGAAGAAAAACATAAAATATAATATAAACATTATCCTTTAAAGGATAATTCCGGTTTATTTCAACCTGATGTATAGTATTTCCCATAGATGTGCACTCGCCAGCTCCGTTATAGAGATTATAGAGAAACAAGGACTCTCATAAAACAACATATTTCGGGGCTGAGCCTCCTACAGCTTTCCAAATAAACATGATTTTTACATGAATCATTTCAAATGTTTGTCTCTGAGTCTGAACAAAGGTAAATACAGAAACTAGCCGCTTGGAACGGCCATTATGGCTAACTACATCCGGAGTGATTTGCAGGCCAATGTAACCACCCTGCATATTTATCCACATATGCCGGTTTGATTACAAGTATGCGGCTGACTTTTGCTACTTCTTGCACAAACACAGTTACCATATTCCTATTTTTTCACCCAGTGTGTTTTTTCTTGATGTGTACTTTATGAGTATTTTATTTGTAATCCACAAGCGGCAACTACCCCGGCTTGAGACTGAAGCCAATGCAGAGGTACCTTAAAGTGCTATGCCACTGATGGCCGCCAGATGCTGGCTCCAATAGACTCCCATTCAGAAAGTGTCAACTTCTCTCTAGAAATACTAAGTCAATCATTTTTTTTCATTGAGTCATTATGGTCTCGTTTGTGTTTGCACTCCTTATTTGGAAGATTCTGGCTCCAAACAGAAAAGATAGCCATCTTTATATACAGTCTATGGTAATCCATGTTAAAGACAAATTTCTGTCGTGTTCATTATGTCAACTACAGTCAGATACGCAGTTGAAGCAGTATTTTATCCTTCAGAGTTCCTTCATGTTCTTAAAAGGATGCAATAAATAAATTAATCACAAGAACAATAATAGATGTCTGAAATGATTGGTTATCCATTACCTCATTGTACTGTGTGCTCATTGTGTGTCCCAGACATCACATACAGTTAACACAAGACACTTCATACAGTACAGTCTGTGTGTTTTTAGTGTGTGTTATGATGACATGCATAGTGACATGACGTTACCTGAAACTTATGACTTGAGTAAGAAGTAGACTCCTTCCTATCACTTTGATTCAATTACAGCACATCTGGAGCTGATTAAGATAAAATTGCCTGTTTACTTAAATGAATTGCTCAAAAGCCATAAAACAGGAAATGAGTTGAAAATTGGCACAAAAACAAACAAACAAACAAACAAACAAACTCTTAACTGTCACAGAAAAAAAAAAGAAATGGAAACAAACTTTAGAGGACACCTTGTCCGTTTTCCTATCATCAGCAGAAAATCCGGTCTGCTCCTTTCAAAGAGGATTTGCATTGGATAACTGAGATTATGCTGTGGCATAGTTTGGGTTAGCCTCCCTTAGTGCAGGGAATCATATGCTCAATACTTTACACTGCAATATCAAAGGAGCACGACCCCCTCAACCTTTGTTGGGAAATACTGTTAGAGAGAAACGCTGAGCACAGTTTTCACACAACTATAAAGAAGAAGAGAAGCACAAGACTAATGATAGAGGGAAGGCACATGAAAGATATTTTAATGGGGACATATCATACTTTTTGTGATTTTCTGTTATATTTATACTCTTATATTGCTGGATGTCTATGTTAAAATATAAAGTGTTTTGAGTAAAGAAAAATATCAGCAGACTTCTCCTTTAAAGCCATTGCATCTTCTGTACTTTTACTGATCTTTGTCTGCAGCTACATTCCTTCCTTCCTTACTGGTACAGTATATACCTGAGCAAATATTATATACATGGTTCTATATATTTGTATATTGCCTTTGTGACTTTATGGGGAATATTCAGCATAACTTGAGAAAGAGTCCCATCTCTGGATCAGCTGTTTGACCTAAATATAATTTCATTTAGACTCTGCTGCATTAGATTTCTCTTTTTCTCTAAAAAGCCACAGTTATGGGAAGAAAGAGTCCTCAAATGTAAAATGAGACCTTGACAGAGAGAGAATACAGGTAATAACAGGCTTCAGAAAGCCTCAAAGTCTGGATTAGATCAAACCAATTTTACTGAGCTCCATAATGATCATAAAGTGACTTTCCACTTACTTTAACAAAAGCCAGCACTCAATCTCATTTTCTTTTAAACATTTAGCCTTTACAGGCCCGCACAGTAAAATACAGAGAGTGAGTACTTTATAATTAACCTGAAGCAATGATTAAGAACAATAGTAGGATGAGTATTTAAAACATCTTCAAATTTAACGCCAAAAAAGATTTCTAAAAGTAAAGATTGATGGCGAACCGGTAGAGCTGAACGAGATGATCACAAGTTTGTGTGGGTGCAGCACTTTGGACTGGTGAGATTTGTCATAATTCAATCTGCATTGTTTAAAAGTTGGTACAAACACAGCTGGTGTGCCTTGCTCCACTGCCTGCCATCTGGAATGATTTTTTTTTGGCTTAAGTGGAGAGCTACACTACGTATTTATGCATTCTCCAAAAGAGAACGTCTTGTGCGTGTTGTAAAAGAAGAAACACATTAATACCAATAAAGAACAGCTCCAGCAAATGTGCTTCATTGAACATCTCGTCAGAACAGAGCATCCATCACTTAGTGAGAGCTACGCAGCACGCCGCGGCCTTGTCCCAGCTCTGTGTTTGCTGCTTTACCTTCAGTGGGGACGCTGGTGGGAGGGTGCGAGGTGGAGGCTGTGTCCCTGCCCGTGGTGGCCTCTCTGCTCTTGGATGTTGTTCTGGCGACAATCGTGGTGGTGAAGGGGTAGAGGTGGGTGGTGTCAATGATGTCACACATCTTGTCCTTAGTCTGAAATATGAGAAATGTTGTCATGCCTGTGAGTGCAGTATTTCAAACTTATGTGAGAAGGTATAAGAGGGTTCTTAGCAAAGAGCATTCATTATACAGGAGCGAGTGAAATATATAAAGCACTGTCAGAAAGATTTAAGTCAGGGCTGCTTATCGTATGTCTTTATCTTGACCACTCACCTCATCTGGGCAGCTGTTGTCCACCCAGTCCTGCCGATGGCGGTCGAAGCCACTGGAACATCTGAGTGCAGGGGAAACAACAGTGCTGGGGTGGTTAGTCAATTAATTGCTTTGTTGATAGATTGGTCAATAGAAAATGTTGTCTTCATTTCGATAGTGACACTGTAGATAAAGACAAGAAAGATGGTGGGATGAGACAGAGCGAGACGGGGATATGATATACAACCAAAGTCCCAGCTGGAGTCGAACCAATTACACTGCAGTTGTATGGTATGGGTCTTTTCTACCAGGCCACAATTCATCAATCACTTAATCCAAAGTGAAGACTTTGTGCATGAAAGTTGATTCTAAACCTTTGGGAACAATATGTGGAACACGATAACATCCAGATGCAGTTAAAGGCTACAAAAAGGGGACCTTTGAGCTAAATGCTAACATCAGCATCAGACATCAGGAAACTGCCTACACCTGAGTAAATTGAGCCTCAGCCTATTTAAATGGCTTAATTTCTAACATTTCTCTTCCTCCTAGGCCTCCACCAGCCAGTTCGGTCAGGGGCTTTGTGTATTTCGTTTGCACGCATCAGACACTACACTCATCCACATACTGCACTCATCAATGACCATAACTGACATAACTGACATTATTATAATGTCATATAATAAATGTCATTTTTAGAAACTTTATTCATGTGTGATTCCCTTTTTATTGTCACTGACGCTGACTCAGCCAGCTGGTGACACATGCTAACAATGAAAATGCTAATATGCTGACATTAAGCAGGTTAATGTTTATGGTGTTTACTGTCTAAGTTTAATATGTTAGCATGCTAATATGTTAGCATGCTAACATTAGCACTAAACACAAAGTGTAACTGAGGCTGATGGGGATGTCATTAGCTTTGCTAGCATTTGGTCATAAACCAAAGGATTGAATATGTTAACTTGATGATGGTGCTAGATGAAAAGTCAGAGGATGTTATTACAAATCATCCCGGCTGGGACATGAATGTCTGAACCAAATTTCGTGGCAATCCTTAAAATAGGAGGGAATGTCAGGGGATCACCAAAGTCTGGAGGATTCATCCTCTGTGGATCATAATGTCTGTACCATAGCTTGAGATATTTCAGTCTGGACCAAAGTGGTGGACCGAACCACCATCAGACAGACCAACATTGCCATCCATGGAGCTATGCTGCTAGCATGGCTAAAAAAATTCTCAAACTTTAGAAATCTTCTCCAGAGCCACAGAGGATGTTACACAACTGTTTTCACAAACTGAGTAACACTCTGATGTGGTGGAGTGTGGTGTAATCTGAACCACATTTATAGGAGTCAAAGAGGTGATTTATCATTTAATATAACAGTACTTCAGGTTTTTCTTCTCTGAATCAAGCTGAGAGGCAAACATTGGCACCTCCCACTCCCTACCTCCCTCTGAGGTCCAGGATCCAGGGAGCGTAAGGAGGGAGCGGCTTTATGAAGATGTAGGATCTGTGAGGGGGGAGTTCAATGGGTCATGGGGCCTTGGGATAAGGGTGCTGTTGAGCAGACTGGGTATCGCAGACTGAGACTTCTAATAACCTCAAAAGGCAGACAGTAATTGAGGCGGCAGCTACTAATCCTCCATGCTGTAAATGGATCAAAATTATAACTCGCCCACTGGTGAACCCGCCAGGCTCCCATCGTTCTGTCTTTCTGTCTGGGCCACATATCCTGTCCGGAAGGAAAAGTTAGTATGCAAAGCAGTAAACCCACATACTGTGCTCATCAAATACAGTGAAATTGAAATGCTTAGTGCTGTCACTGCAGGTGGGAGATGTATAGAAGACTCACTGTGCACAGATGAAAACAACGTATGACAGACTCACAGTGCAGAATATCAAGCCAGCAGTGCTATCTGTGCTTTGTGCTGCACGGACAATATGAGTCCAGTAGAGTCTTAGACATCCCCAGAAGGCCCCATTTCTCCAGTGAACATATTGTTATGGTAATGGCTTTGTGTGAAGGAGTCCATTTTCATCTTTCTACCTCTCTAATCATCCCATTCCTATTTCCCCCCCCCAAAAAATTCAGCCTCATCTGTTCAATCAGGCGAGACAGATTCCTCTACTTAATCCCCCATTTTTCCCCCCAGAGGCAGCAGAGGGAAACAGACTGAGACGCAATATTACAGAGGAGGTCTGGTCTAACCTGTCCCGATGGGGAGCTCATGTTTTTGTTCCTTCTGAATCGCATCTCAGCTAGTTGCCATCTAACGCAGAGAGCCACGGTGCTTTTAATTAGGAATAGGCTGCGGCGATTCATTTGAATATAAATGAACCCGTGAGGGAGAATATTTCTCTTCAGGTTTCTCACTTTCACAGCAGAATGGATAGATTGAATTATTAGGTTTCTATTCACGCCTTGAGACGTCAGACTAAATTAATGGAAGACATGAAGTTACTCTTTGAAAGTAATCTATTACATTTACTCAAGAACTGTACAATTTGGAAATACTTGTACTTGAGAATTTTTCTATTTTATGCTACTTTCTACTTCTACTCCAGTACATTTTAGAGGGTATTTTTACTCCACTACATTTATGGGACTACTACACAGTAGTTACGGGTTATTTTTGCAGATTTTTCATATAAAACACATGATCAGCTTGTAAAACATGATGCAGTGTTTAGAGAAAAAATATCTCCCGTATATTATATAATTTTAGTCTGTAATTGAGTTCTTAAAGTTTTATTTTCTTACAAAAAAGTTTTTAAAAATCTGCCTGTGTAGTAGGAATATTTGAACCTGTTTTCAACTTGTTTCTTCTTCTTGCTTCTTGTGAATTTTCTAAACTAAACTTTTTCCACTTTATTATTCTTTTTTAGATATGTATTTATTATATTGACAGCAGAGAGATGACAGGAAATAAGGGGAGAGAGAGAGAGAGAGAGATGGAGCACGACATGAAAGTACAGTAAGGTCTGCTGCTGGAAACGATTTTAAGATACAGAGACTCAATTCTTAAACAAGTTGATTTAAACTAAAAAACATGTTGGAATACTCTTACTGCACTGCAAAATAAGCTCATTTACAAATCTCTTTATAAGTTTGAGGTTTTGAATAAACTGCCCAACACTACATAAAGTGGTTAAAATTCACTCAGACCAACTACAGCAAACTTGCTGCTCACACATTAATGCACTCGTGATAATAACTCTATAATATATGAACCCTGTCTCCTAGAAATTACGTTCATACACTACTAAATTACACCACTATTAAATGGGTCATTTGACAGAATGAGTGCTTTTAATTGTATTACTTTAAATACATTTTGCTGATAATACTTCTCTACTTTTACTTAAATAAAACTTTGAATGTAGGACTTTTACTTGTATTTTTACTGTGTTAAAATACTGCATTTACTTGAGTAAAGAATCTTTTCCACTGCTATTTGTGTGGTGATGCAATGACAGCTAAAAATGAGTGCTGAGCCTTTGATTATGCAATTTCTTGACATAAAAAGATGCAATAACAATTTGCTGGGAGACTAAAACTTATTAAAACTCAATATTTGTCTCCTTACCAACCATTAATTTTCTACGAGCTGCGTTTGCGATGCATCACAGCTGTGTGTTTTCGGTAAATAAATCTCTGCCTTTCCTCTAAACACGTCAATGTTCGTCTGCACCAGCAGTTATGGCCCACTGCGGGTCCACTGAGGCATCTGGCATGCTTTATTAACTCGCTTCAGCACCGGCTGCACACATCAGACTTAGCAAAGTGATTTAGCTTTGGAACTTAGCATGAGAGAGGCGCCGTGCTCTCACCTTCCCAGCACGTCAATGTGAGAGAAGTTCATTAGGGTTGTTCTCTTAAAATGTCAGCGCCTTTCATTAACCCCGGAGCCAAAGAGGCCGCCATGCTTTTCTAATTAGCGCGTCTTTAAAGCATGTTTGCCTTTTTCAAAGGAAGTGGCTGAAAGATACAAAGTGCAGAGTAAGGCTAAACAGTCAAATATTAACACAGTTAGAAAGCTAATTAAAATACAGCTTAATGAGATCACTGCTACAGGCATACAGTATCTCTCCAACGCATCCATAAATTGCTGATAGGGAAAACACTACTTAATGTTGCTACACTGTAAATTAGTTTGTCTCTGTCAAAGGCAGAAGAATTTAAGATGCAGAGCAGAGAGCGAAGGTCAAATCCAAAACCCCATGTTAGTCCTAAATAACAAATCTCAATGGACAGAGCAGAAGCGCTGCACATTTCTCCAGTCACATTACTCGCAGAATAAATGATGACTCCAAAATGAAAGAGTGGCAGATTAATATTTGATGCATGAGGCATTCAAAATGCAGCGGCATACAAAAGAGAAGAAATAGTTGCTGCCCCGAGTCAGACTGAATAAACCCCGACAACAACCTCCAAAAAAACATTTTCAGCAGAGTCTGATGGGTGGGCACTTATCAGGACAGTAAACATCTGTTGATTTGCAAGTTAAAACCTGGACTTTCTTAACTTCTGTGGATGATAAACTCTACTATCTGTCCAAAATGTTTTTTTCCCTCACTGTTTTTTTTTTTTTTAACTCTTTCCCACCAAAGAAAACAAAAAACCTGCTGCAGCTCACATTTCAGCTGTCAGGAAATACTGGGGAGGAACACTAACACTTCTTTAGCAGCTCAAATATTTACTTTCGTTTGAAGTTTAGGGAGGCAGGAAGGATAAGATAAAAAGGGGAGCAGAGGTTGACAGAACAGGTGTGAGTTGAATGAATGAGCTGCTGTCTGGGGTGCCTGATGTCAGAGGAAAAGTCACACTTAAATGGTAAATGGGCTGCATTTATATAGCACATTTCTAGTCTTCAGACCGCTCAAAGCGTTTTTACACTACATGTCACATTCACCCGTTCACACATACACATTCATACACTGATGGCAGTGGATGCCATGCAAGGCGCTAACCTGCTCATCACATAATTATACAAAAATGAAATTTCATCAGCGTATGAGACATTTACAGACTGTCTGTACTGCAGGAGGCTGCTGTTTTACATGAAAGTATGCAAAACCCTGATGATTTCTGGAGTCATGCTGTGGTGACTGGTGTTTTCATAATATCATACATATTCCAGAGTATAATTCCAAATAAAAACTGCAACTGTAGCTCACTCAGTTTAGCGCTGTTGAGCTAAGCTAGTAATAGCAGACCAGAGACCAGCTTGAGCGCCTAAACCGCTGGACTTAAAAGCATGCCAAGCTAGTTCAGTGTTGCACCGCATTTCCCATAAATGTCGGTTATATTTGTAGGAACATTAATGATGAGGGACTGCACGGATACACATATAAAAGAGAGGAATTTTTTTTGGCTAGTGTAGGTTATCTGAAGGGTTTTGTACCAGCACATATACGTAGATGTAGGCTTTAAAAAGTGGTCATAGTAATGACAGTTAATTTGTTAATTGCATCAATTTCTTTTTACAATTCTTGAACTTAAATCATTTGAACAAATAAGAAATGAGTTTACAGTCTCAAGGACTGAATTCTTTTAAAAAAAAAAAAAGGAAGGAGGAATTTTGTTAAGTAAATATGAACTTCAAATTTAAATGTGCTGCGGCAAACATTTTCAGCTGTCTCACCAGGGCGTGATGAGGAAAGTGTTTTTTTAAAGGACTTCACTGAAGCTCATGTCACGTCTGCACCTTGCTGTGTATGAGTTCTCAAAGTTAGAAACAAATATGAACGGCCACATTTAACAGAACACCATCTGCTTGATAAGAAATATTTGTTTTTTCCAAGTGTGTCTTGCCAATAAGAAAGCAGGCACATATTGCAAGATGATTACAAAAGCTTGCGGCTGGATATAATTGTTGAGGGGATTCAATTTTAGAGGCTTGACAAGTGAAACTGAAACTAACTCCAACAAAATGAGCCAAAACGTCACTAAATAAACTAAACAAAAGATTATGTTTATGCATTGAATATGTACAAATCAGAGTTAATGGGTTTGAGAATATGAATATGTTAGGATGGCAGGTGTATAGGGTATTAAAGGTGACATTTTTGAGTGTAAAAAGCTTCCTGAAAGTCCAACCTGTTGAGCCGATGGCACCAGCTACAGTTGAAGTTGATCTGTGAGGAGATGCATGTACCACAGCTGGTGAACTGGAGACATGCTGGAGAGGAGAAAGATCAAAACAAGTCAAATCTCCCAAGTCAAGCTGTTATGCACTCAATAGCCTAACTGACATACAGCCAAAGTCCTGTTCAGCTGGAAAAGTCTTCAGGCTGTATAATGATAAGGAATCCATGCAGTAATAGGTGTTCAGAGGGCTATATTGTGGAAAGTGTTATGACTGAGCCCAAATCTGTTACAATAAATTCTCCTTACTGGGTAAAGGCATCATTTCCACTGCTGTAGAATTAGTGATCTTGGTCTTTGTCAGCTCCACACGGTGATACTCGTAGATTGTCCTCCGCCTCACGTCTATATTTTGGAGAAAGAGGGGAACAGAGTGAGAGAGCGAACAAATCTTCCACTCAGAGATAAAAACTGGGACAAGTGGTCCCTGAAGAATGAGGAGAGAGAGCGGGGAGGCAGAATCAGGTCAAACGCGATGCTACCACAGCACTTTATTTCTCCCTTCTCTTTGTGCCCGAGTGTCAGCCCGCGACTTGGCAATGGACGGTGGCAATTTCCCCTGGGAGCTGATATCAATCAGACCCTGTTGAAAGGCTGCCTTCCCAGTCATCTGTAACAGCAAGTCATCAGCCTGGGTAAGATGGAGCGATTGATTAGATACATCATTGACTCTCATTGCATTCTGGCCCTTATAACTCATATGGGCCCGTGTAAAATGGGCTGCGTGCTTTTGCTGGCCAGGCATCTTCACTGCCATCAGTGGAAGTGGAAGAAGGGAAGGATGTTATACATCCCTTGTTAAAGTCAAGAAGGCTCTCTGTATGCAATATCTTATAAGATCTGTTAAATAGTGGTTCACTTAAACCTTAATCGGATTTTTATGTGGCTTCTGTGCAGCCGTTCCAGGAGGGAGTCAGTAAATCTGCAGCGTGCATCGTTCAATACATGACAATTCTTATAGCACTTGTATTTGCTTGACCAATGAGCTACAAAATTTAAATTCAATACGCCAGACTGTGGCTGTGCAAGATTGCAAGTCTCATCCATCATAAGATTTTTGTAATTTGCTGAAACTGTTTAAAAGTTAAAGGAATAGTTTTTGCATTTTGGGATGTATGCTTATTTATTCTCACATCTGTCAATGAAGCTACAGCCTGCAGATGATTAGTTTAGTTTAGCATAAAGACTGAAAAAAAATCCAGCATCAGCACCTCTAAAGCTCACTAATTAACATGTTTTATCTCATTTGTTTATTCCGACAAAAAACAAAGTGTAAAAAATAGAAGTTGTATATATCTTCTTTTCTCTCTGTCAGCTAGAAAGTGAATAACCAAATGTCCAACTGTTCTTTTAGCACTATTCAAGGTTACTTTTTTGCTTGGTTGATTGATTTTTTCGTGTGGGAATTGTTGGCTGAGCTTGCACCGGTATTGTTCTTCTCATATGAGAGGATGTTGTTTCCCTGCAGACCTGCTCGGTTTGATTACACTCCAGACAACTGATCAAAGCAGCTAACGTGAACCGGCTCAGTCTATCCTGAGAATAAGACCACCCTTCCTTTCCCTCCTCTCCTTCCCTGGTGACTGACTTCCTCTTGCCTCTAGCAAAGGGATTATCAGGTGCCTAATGACACGGTGGGGGCCAGAAGAAGGTCACTTCCCCAGCCTGGGGCTGCTGATGTGTGGGCAGACTGTACAGCATGGCTGGCCTCTGGTTTATAGGTGGAAGGAAGCCGCAAATCAGATCAATTATAGCCTGGACTCAGCCAGAGCATAAACAACACCTAATGAGGATTTAGCTAATTTCCACTGATACTATCAAACAAAGGCGGATTTAATAAAAGTGTGTCATCAATTATGCACAAGAGGGTCATATCCAAATCAAAAGATGATACACTTGCAGAGTTATCACACTCGTAAGCAATAAAACCTATTGGAAAAATTTTGTTGCTTAGATATTTTCTTGGATAAAATCACAATTACAGGCAGCCTCTTCATCCATATCAAAGAGCTGCATGGAAATCAATAGAAATGTGATGTGAAGACACAAAGTTGAAAATCAATAGCGCAGTAATGGCAGGCCTGCTCTGCCCTCTCGTCAGACAGCACTCTGGCTGTTTGTACTGTACACAAAATATTACAATATACTCAATCGACCTCTTCATCCTCATGATTACACTTTCAGCTCTTTAATGTGTCCAATATAATAAATCACAATGTTTCAGCTCAGATGAGTTCATGGTGAGATGGATTTTACTGAGCGTTACAGTCATTTTAAAACCTTAAAATAAAAATAAAAAAAAGAATAAAATGGCACACTGTGCATAATTAACAGCTCAAGTCTTGGCATCTTCCTGCTGTGGATAAAGATTATTAATCCAGGTACAGGAACGAAGATATGAAAAGCGAGGAGGTGGTTTTGGCTTCATAACCCCATTTTAAGAATAACTCAGTGTGACTAATAAGGTCTAATCTCGCCTTGGGAAAGTTTATTAACGCCTGGTTCTTCACATGTGCCTGTACCTGACCTGTTAATTACACACCCTGACCAACAGGATACCCACAAATCTGCCCTCTCATCTCTGCCTTTACTGGATGTGCTGTGGGTCTCCTCTGCCTAGAGGCAGTGTAAAATGTTTCATTCATTTTAATCTGCGAAAGCGAATCTACAGTGGATTAAACATGTCTGTCTGGTTGCCATGGTTGCTATGTAGTAATTGGCTGCAGAGACACTTAGTTGAAATACTTCTCTGTGGTAGAGCCTGTAGCGGTCATGGCTCTCCTGTCTGTTTTTGTCCCTGTCAAGATGAAGGCTTAATGCACTCGAGACATGAAAACTTAACATACCAACTATCAGAGTACATTTAGTATCTGTCATAACTGTCTTGATGCGTCATGAAAAATCTGTCAAAATATTATTCTTTCGCCAAGATAATCGCCTTCAAATGAGATCTGAGGCAGAACCTTCATTTTTTTTAGATGAATAATACAATTTCACTGCAAGAACAGCAACTACTGTATATACTGAGTGTACAAAACTAAAGGGCGGACTTAGGTCACACATTGACTTAACTCTCGTACAAACTGAACCTTCTGGTTGTGGGATTAGATGGACTCCTTACAGAGAAATGAACAGCTGTGGCATCCGACTTCTCCATGAAAACTGTTGATTCTTGCTTTTTCTAAAGGTTAGTCCCTATCCATCTGTGGTTATTCTTCTCTATTATTGTCCTCCCATATGAGGACCTCTGATCGTCTATGCTGCATCATTTGCTTTCTCCACAGAAGCTCTGCCTTGCTGCTCACGGGACACGTCAAACCCGTTTTGAAATGGCAGGTGCAGGATTCAAATAGTGCCCTTTTCCTTCAGACGTGGACTCCTGCACTTTGCAAATATCACCTGTTTGTTGCACAGCGAGAAAACAAAGCCTTGTTTATTTCAGCTGCTGCAAGAGTTTGCTTATAATGACTGAAAGTAGCTTTAACAATTGACCTAAACCCCTTTCGCAAACAGTGATGGCGCAATCATAGCTTAAAGAGTTTGTTTAGCCTTTTTAAAACCAAAACACAAGAGCAAAAGTGTATTAAGTGAATTAAACAGTTTATCTGCTCTAATGTAAGTGACAATTGTTAGCGTATCTGGCTAACTGGCTTAGTATCAACAGTAGTAACTGGTAGCCAATCCCGGATGTTATCAGAGTTCAAGGTTACGTTAGCAGCTCTGTCCTTTGGATTTGGGGAAGTTTGGACTCCAGCAACCCAGCAAACTTTTAACCAAGATAGTATTACACTGTACATTTGCCTGAGACATTATAGTAGCTTTAGCCTTAGTCTTAATTAGCATGATATCATGTATGTAGCCGTTGTGTAACACATTTTCACAGGGTTTGTGTTTTAAGTCGAGCCAGCAGGAAACATTAAAAGTGTTTTCAACCAACTTATGGATAAAATTTCCCAGCGGCAGTCGCCATTTCAGCCCAGGAAAACCGAAGGACACCTGCTAGAAATGAGAGGCCTACTTTTGTCTACTTCTGTTTGAGAGCAAGGACCCGTTGTTTCAAAAATTACTAAGAATGTCGAGTGTTAAATCAGCCTGTAAAAATAATCATAAACTGCAATTAGAGAAAGCTTGACAGGTGTAGCAACAGTAGCTAAGAAGAGCGGGCTTAGCAAACAGTCAATTAACAAGTTGTCTCAAGTGTTCACACATCATTTGGATTTAATGTGTTATATGTAAATGAGGGCGACACAGGTATTGTTTTAGTTGTTTGCATCTGAAAGAGTTCAGTTCCAGCTTTTGAAAAATAGCTTTAGGTGTATTTAGCACTCTGGTTCCTTGAGAAGCAGAATCAGCGCAGCGATCATTTCAGATGATTATCAGAGTGGAAAAAAAAAAAGGGAGAACACGCACTCCTGCGAGACGTCACTCGTGTTCAACACACCATCTCGGTCTCAATCTGCTTCTAGTCAGGATTTCATCACTTCATAACCAAGCCGCTGCACACACTGATTTCATCATGCTGTGTCAGAGGCATCAAAGACAGTTTGGTATATAAAGTCTAGTGGGAGTGCGTTAACAGGTTCAATATACAAATCTCTCAGTGCCAACTGCACTCTTCTAGAAAGAGGTTTTGTAGAAAAAGCCTTCACATAAGACAGAAAGCAAAGTCCATGTCAGAAAATCAAAGGAACTGGTGCTTTGAAGAGTTGTATTCTTAAACTTAACTTAAACTTGTCTCACTACATATTATATTTATGCATCACAAGATGCCAATTGAAGGGTGAAAAAAGCCCTTCTTATTCACTGGGTTTAAAGTTATGATATATATCCAAACTTCACACACGCAATCAAAACACAGTTTAAATTACTGAATAAATCATATTTGACAACTCATTATTGTGGCAGACTTTGAATCGGAGCCACAGAGA